>CM055870.1:34138512-35598512 GCA_029582165.1 Portulaca oleracea | reverse complement strand
TTCCATCAAACACCTTTGGCCCCTTCTTTGGTCCATTTTGATATTTGACATGCCACTGAAGCAATCTACAAGAATGCAAAGTCCACTTCATAATCCAATGCAACTAATTCAATTATTCGATCAAAATAATGACATGCTAGCTACAAGGGACATAACTTGGGCTTGCAAATACAAAAGAAAAAAAGGGCGGAACCAAGCAATACTTGTGATAAGATAAGATGTGTTGTGTACCTTGGTTGAATGTTGCATCATATTCTCAACGAAGACAAGCCAATGTTAAGAACCTTAGAATTGAACTTTATGTATTGCACCAGATCAAAATTACGAGCATAGGGTTAGATGTAGTGAGGGACTTTATGGATGTCTAGAAATTTCTGAAAGGAAATCGGAAAACTGAGACTCGAATGCGGTCAGATTAAGACCCTTGGTTACAATGTACTTAAGCCTGCCGTTTTAAGCCTTCTTCTCATCGTCTTCTCCTTCGAAAGAGTACATTAACATTGTTATTGACAAATGGTCACACATTTCTTTAGTTTATGATCTTCTCATTTTGTGCGTCATTTTTCTACGAATGTCCAAAGAACATGCAAAAGATGTAACTAAGTTTGTCAATTTTTGAGAATTTTTCCTTGTCTAATCTTACACTGCTTGTCACCAGATATATCAATTTTACCAACCTCTAATAATGTTTTAGTGGAAACTGTTTAAGAGTTGTCTTGATTTTTCTAGTTTATCACAGTGAAAAACTCCCAAACCTTTCAATACTAAAATGTTGGAATGGACGTAAAAAGCTAAATTGTTATTGTATATGGTTTGATTGCAAAAGAGAATGATGGAATAAAGACCTGCAAAACTTTACAGTAAAGTTAGAATATATACCTAGAATTGTGAGTGATATGATTGGTTTTTGTAGTTTTTCTTCAATATGACTGCTTTCTTAATTTCATTGATGGCTTCTTGGGAGGCTTAGCAGAGGCAGCAACTTGTTAATGATATTCAGCTCTCTGTAGCATTTGCAGGGGCAGTAGAAAGTACTGAAATTAGTAGTTTCCATGGCAAAAGTGTTGATAGCCTCCATCTGAAATTCAAAAATTCCAAAAAAAGAACGGTAAAAACTAAAAGATAGCAATGAAATTGTAGATGCTGAAAACATACTCAGTGCTCCACCGTTAGCATGGAATTTTTGACCGTAATACTCTTCTTCCAATGCTCCACCGTTTCCAGTCACTTAGTTCTTGCTTTCCCATCCCACAGAATCCACATTTGCAATCAACTCTACAGAAGATCGATAATGGCACCAGAACCTTCTCAATATCAATTCATGAAGTTGAAATTGCATAATTGACAATATGACACCAGAGAGATCAATAATGCAGTGCACAAGTGAAAATTTGAATGTGTTTCGTCAGAGTATGAACAGAAGACAATAGTAGTCTGAGCCTACAAGTGAAGACAATACTGAAACAGAAGTAAGCAATGCGAATTTGTTGAAATAACACTTACAATAGATCACATCAAAAAATATAAGGCATGTATGTTAAGAAAAGATGTAAGCATTCACAAAGAAATATTGATAAATTCAAGTATCATAAACATACAAAGCAAAGTTAAATCTCTTAAATTCAGTAAAAGCAGGTAATAATTTGGGTTTTCATTATCAAAACTCCATTTTGATTATCAGTATAAATATTATGAAGCGAAAAAATATGAGAGCTGAATATTATTCCAGTTAGAAAAGAATAAGTATCACTTTGAACATAAGCATCTAAATTTGAATGCGTTTCGTCAGAAATGGAGTAATTTAGTAATTGTCCTATATCTCCTCAAGGAAGTTAACGATGTATGAACAATCAAGCGCAACTGGGCCATTATGGACTTGAGTTAGAGACCTCACTCATGAAATAAACTATTCCAACTAAACTCTAATGAAAATGTAGAGAATTAATAAATAGGTAAATTACATACAAATAAATGAAAGACATATTGATAAATTCAAGTATATTATAAATATACGAAGTAAAGTTAAATCTCCTAAATTCAGTAAAAGCAAGTAATAATTCGGATAGAACACTTACTGAAAACTCTCAAATTGAATATAATGCAAAGTGAACTGAGAAAGTGGATTTTTTTTTTGACGCCAGAGAAAGTGGATTTAAGATAATATATATGCTATTTGGATACTTTTTGTTATTGATCTGGGTTTTGAATACTTTTTGTTATTGATAGTGGGTTTTTTTTTTTTTTTTTTTGCTTTAAGAGATGTGTAAATTACTACTTGCTGATAATATTTCTTGGTAAACTACATTCCTTGTGCAGCGTTTGTTCAGATATTCGGGCATTGGTTTAATAAGTACTTTAACTGATTGTGATGTTTTTGCTCGAGATAGTGCAACATATAATTGACCATGAGAGAATACAGGTTATGGTAAATATATACCAACATAATCTAGAGTTTGTCCTTGTGCTTTATTTATTGTCATAGCGAAACATAGCCTTATGGGGAATTGTATTCTCTTGAAAGGAATTGGAAATTTTTCAGAATCAGATGGTTCTAATGGAATTCTAGGAAGAAATACTCTTTCTCCACGGTTATAACCAACAGCAATTTCACAATCAATGACATTTTTATCAAATCTTCGACATATTAAACGTGTTCCATTACATAAACCTTTAGATGGATCAATATTTCTGAGTAATATAACAGGGCAATTTTGTTTTAATACCAGAACGTGTGGAGGAAGTCCATTTGGAGTTAAGCTATTTATAAAATCCTCGGGCTCTCCTTGTTGATTAGGATCTTTAGTTGTATCAAAACTATAATATATCCTTTCATTTCCAGGGAATTTCTTAATGAGCAGGTCATTTATTTCATCAACATAGTCATTTTTCGGAGTTAATATTGCACGAGACATCATAGATTCAGGATTAGAAGAAAAAATACTTATATCTGGGAATACATGTTGTAATAGCATATTTAATGATGTTTTGTCATCAATATATGGTATTATCATGTGAGGAGGAAGTTCTATTAGATCCTCTATTATAGTTTTTTGTGTTCCATTTCCAATCTGCAATAAATAATCACTGAAGCTAGGATCGGCTATGGCTCGCATGCTCATTGTCAACTTAATTTTTTCTAACTTTTTCCATATGCTTGATTTCACTAAGCTGCCATCAATTTGTTCATCTTTAGGTTTTTTAGGATTAACAGGGACGACTTGACGAAAATCTCCTCCAAAAACAATAACTTTACCGCCAAAAGGTAAGTCAGAACCAGTTATATCTTTTAGCATTCGATCTACAGCTTCAATCAATTGTCTTCTAGCCATTGATGCTTCATCCCATATTATAAGTTTCGCTGCTCTTAAAAGCTTTGTTGTATTACTTTCTTTGGTTACATTGCAGGACATATTGTCAGTAATATTAATAGGTAGTTTAAATCTTGAATGTGATGTTCTACCCAAAGGTAAATTCGAAGCAGCTACACCTGAGGTAGCAGTAGGTAAAGCAATATATCGATTTGATCGAACGGCAGCAAGTAAAGCACAATATAAATACGTTTTTCCAGTTCCTCCTGGACCGTCAATAAAAAATGCTCCAGGTTTGTTAGAAAAGACTCTTTCAATTATTATATCATATGCAAATTTTTGTTGTGCGTTCAACATATTTATTGATAGAAGGTCTTTCTCAGGAATCACAATATTTAACTCATCATGCATTTCTTTTGAAAATTCATCACCATCATCATTTAAGGTAATGCTCGCATCAATTAAATCATAATTATTGATATTTTTGCCCATAGATTCAAGTATAGAATTGATGCTTTGTAATGCTTTTATTTTAATACTATCTTTAGTAACATAAGGTAATTTTGAATAATCTTCAGTCATGTAGCGTTCAAATTTTTCCCATAATCTTTTAGGATTGTTAGGAGAGCAATAAACTAACACTGTGGCATATAATTGTCGTAACATATACGACATTTGATAATTAGATGCTTCTTGTAAGCATTGCTAAAGGTATTCATCTGATTTTAATAGCCCTCGAAGTAAAGCAGCCTCTCTAAATGATGATGCTATGACTCCGTTACAAGTCTTTAAGTTTTCAAATGACGTAGCTCCTTTAGTGTGATTAAGAAGCAAACGTAAATAATATCTTTCACCCTCTGTTTGAAAAGCTGCCACAACTCGTCCAACAACATCTTTTTGTTTTCGTGAATACCAAAGCTTGTCTTTTTGGTCCCAAACAAATTTTTCTGGAAAATCTTTATAAAGATAGTTTCTTGCATTTGGACAACTCTTATTCATTTCAAAGTACTCTGTCAATGTTGTTTTTGATAGTAATTTATCACTAATAATATTAGTTAGGTCATTACTATCTTTAAAAGTAACACATTGTTGATTTTCTAAATGTAATTGTAAGCTTTGCACAGAAGGGTACATTTCATATAGACGAAATCTATAAATTCTCCACAAAGCTTCTGGGGGAGATATCCATCTTCCAGTTTGAAAATTACTAATTTCGTCAATGTCATTAGCATTTTGCTGGGAAAGTATTTGAAAAGCAATTCGGTCATGCCCTTTATATATATACTTATATAGATACTTGACTGCATTAACTGTTGAACATATTTCGACATTAATGTGACAGTCAAACATAGCAAGTAGATAAGGGTTATAAGGTACTACCCATCTATAATCTAAAATAGCACCACGCACTTTAGCACGATTGCCATCATCTGGATATGAATTATTTCCATGAGTAGTTGTCGAACAAAATTCCTTAGGGTACCTATTTTTGCAATGATTGGTTTTCTTATTCATGCAAACATTATCTTTGTACAAATGTCCACAAGGACCATGCATCATGTGTTTCACAACAGTTGTATATGGATGTGGATTATCAATTTTGTCAGGTATTTCTGCAGAAACAATGTTGTCATATTGTTCCGGACAAGTTATTTTATGTGATGGTTTTAATATTATTAAAAAGTGAACATGTGGCAAGCCTCTTTTTTGAAATTCAACTACATATACATACGCTGCAATTGGTCCAAAAATTTCTTTCTTAAGGAGTTCGTCTTTTAGTTCTTGCAATTTTGCATGAAATATTCTTGCTACAAGATCTGGTCTATCTTGTGGTTGTTCACCAATTAGTAGCTCATTTTTTATTTCTGGCCAATTTGGATTACATGTCATCGTTAAAAATATGTCTGGTTTACCAAAATGTTGTACTAAAGACATAGCATCGATATATCTTTTTCTCATGTCTCTTGGACCTCCAATAAACGATGCAGGTAAAATTATGCGTTTTCCTATATTAGATCCACGTGTTTCACCGCTTGCTATACTATCAACGATTCCTTTATAAAGGTCGGCTCTTATTTGAACCTAGTTATTTCGGAAGTAATCTAACCGTGATGTTTCTACTTTAATGTACATACCAACAGCATATTGTTGAAGAAGACGTTTTGAAAATAGTAAAATTGTTTTAATGTGAGGTCTTATTTGTAGTTTATAACAATAACATTCTCTACAAGAAACATTTTTTCTTTTCTTTTCTTTGCATTTTCCTTTTTGTAAAACTGCATGATAGGAAATATGTACATATAAATAAATAACCAAATACCAAAACAGGTAACCGACATTAGAAATCATAAAATAGAAAATTGTTTCGGTACATACCTTGTTCTTCTTTGTAGAGAAGATCTTCTGCAGATATCATTTGATTAGCATCCAAAATGAACTCATTACGGCAAGTTGTCCTTACTGTAGAGCGTTTATTTCGTTGTATACCTTCATGCCAACCTGTATATCCTAATGGAAATAATAACGGATATTGTAATGGATCGTAGCAGCCATAATAATATTGTACTTTATAACTATACCCAGAATTTCCATAAACAATAATGTCTCTTTCCTTTAATTGTGGGCATTGATTATTTTCTAGCCAAATTGCTCCTACTTGGGAAGCAGTAGGAGCATTATAAACTCGTTGATCCAAATCCGAATTTTCTTTTATAATTATGTTGCAAGTTTCTAGTTCAGGAATGTTTTTAAGTGTCCGAAAAAAAGTGACATAAGGGCTAATATTTAAACAATTAGTAAGTCGTTGTAACATATCATAGTTCATTTTACTTGAAAGATTCATGCGATTTTGAAGTTCATGCTCGGTATCATAAAAATATAGTTGTAGATATGATGGTTGTGTATTATCAGGAATCAACTCATTAATAAAGTGATATACTTGTCCTTGGACGCGAAATGTATAGATGCCTTTGTTCCGTTTACACAAAGATTTATCATATTTTACTCCAAAAGAGGTAAAAGCAAAATTATTATTGTAAGTTCGTACATATGTCTGACAATGTTTTGCATCTGTAGAAGTTGATGTGTATAAATAATATAATTCGTCAGGTATAATGTTTGAGGTTAGTAATATTTCTCCGTCAGAACAACAGAAGCCTTTAGGTTCACCATAGAACCTCTTAGCTCTACAATGTTTGCATGGTTGAACTGACGGTAATGTAGCTGCTGTTTGAGGAATGTTTTTCAATGGATTGATATTCTGAACATTTCTATTAATTTTTCTTTTATAAACTCTGTGTGTTGGGAAATTGTAATTTTGACTTGTAGCAGATGTAGAACCTACAATATAAAAAATAGAAAGAATGCTTATACTAAAGTAAAATAAAAAAGTATGTGAAAGGGACATAATATCAAGAAAAATATTCAACATACCTATCTCAAAAGAACTGTACAGAGTAATCTGTGCTTTTCCTTTAAATTTATAAGTTTCGCCATTTTGCAGACCAATTGAACATGTTGCATTTTCTTTTATTTGTAATATATGTTTGTTTTTATTGTTATTACTATTGTTTATTTTCTTCTGAAAGTAATATTCTCTTCTCTTTTTTCGAATTTCTTGTTTTTTATTTTCAGGTAATGTAGAATACCAAGACCTTTTTTTGGGTGTTGTTACTAAAATAGGCTTGTCTAACTTGTTTTGATGGTACTTTTCTCTCCTTTTCTTTCTTATTTCTTCTTTCTTTTCATTTGACAACATAGAGTATCAGGATCTCTTTGGTCCAGTCATATCCATTTTATTTCCTGTAATGTTTTGGTTGTTCGTATTTTGTGGCAGTTGCTGTAGAGCAGGAACTGATGAAGCAACTTGAGTTGAAATATTCATTGGTGTACCTAATAAGCGAAACAGTTTTACTAAAATTATATGGAAACCGAAATAAAGGAGATTGTTGGATGATACTATGACATGAATATAATATAATAAAGTAAGAGAAATAAAGTATAGAAAACTGACCGTTATCAAAAGTAGTCTCCATAGAGTTTGTCAATCCTGTAATGTTTTGGTCATTTGTATTTTGTGGCAGTTGCTGTAGAGCAGCAACTGATGAAGCAACTTGAGTTGAAATATTCATTGGTGTACCTAATAAGCGAAGCAGTTTGACTAAAATTATATGGAAACCGAAATAAAGGAGATTGTTGCATGATACTATGACACGAATATAATATAATAAAGTAAGAGAAATAAATTATAGGAAACTTACCGTTATCACAAATAGTCTCCATAGAGTTTGTCAATTCTTCTGTGTTCATTTCCTTCATTATAAGATATTATATCAATGAGTGAGTTTTACAATCATATAGATGGAAATTAATGATAAAACTACTACACTAATTCAGTTCTAAAAAGAAAAGAGGAATTAATAAAATAGTAATCTTTTTCCAGCAAGGTTCTTGTCATTTGAATATGGAGAAGGTCAAGTTTAAGTTCATCGGAAAACAGAAAAGGACAGTGACATACTTAGCTAGTGGAGAAGGTCATTTAAGGAGAAGGTGATTTAAGAATCTAGAGCTTACCATACAGCTGTCATAACGGATAATATATGAAAAAGTAGAAGCAATTACATAACTATTGACAAACCCTAATTAATGAAAATCTGGTAAGACAAAGATGTAGCACAATTTGAGGGATCAAACTCATGGAAAACAGCATGACAATTTAACTATGAGCAATATAAACCAAATACCCATTCAAAATGATACTGATACTTTTACCATCCGAATATGTATTGAGGACTTGTCTCAAATGGACACGGAGGAAGTTGATGTGGTGAAGGATGATAAATAATTAAACAAAGGCCAACAACATAAAAGAAACATAGCAGAGGGTGCAACGATTTTCAGCATATAAGATAGATGAAACGACTGTAAAGCATAAGAGATATACTGAACAAAAAAAGGAAGATATGCTGCCTGCAACCATTTTTCTATTTAATTAATTGAGACCAATGCAAATAAAATCAATCCCATATGCATATATGTATATAGAACTGATTCTATTAGGGTAGCAGCACAATGTCGTATTCATGAAACAGGTCACTATCCGATTAATTGAGATCAATGCATATATGTGTTGTTTTGTTACATTGTCCGATTATTTTGGTTAATATCATATTTCTGCCTCCTTGTAATAAAGTAATATACTATTAACATTTGATGCAAATAAACAACTTTGTCCAACAGGTAATAACATCATTTATAACTCGGTGAACACTTTTTGTCTGTAATTCAAAAGTACACTTACTTTGATGTTAAATAGCAATATTGTTAATAATGATAGTAATCTTACAATGTAACCAACGAAAACATGATTAGCTAAGCTAACAACAGCACTTGTACAATGACAAGATGATATCCATTAACTATACTTCTCTCAAAGCAACTCAAAACACTTAATGGAAAAAATTCATGAGACATTTACTCAAAGCAACTCTGAACTCCTATTGGAAAAAATTATTTTAAAAACAGATCTATAAACTTGTTTTCAGCCCTTAACAAACCAAGCAGAAAGTACATGAAATCTAATTTAGATTATTGTCATCAAAACACTTAATGGAAATATTTTGACTAATTATTGAACAATGTATTACCACTCATATCCAGGTACACATGATACCCTTTATGCATGACAGATAATTGATGGAGAAATTGCTGGTGTGGGAATCTTTGAAAAGCAAAAAGAGAAAGAGAAAGGAGGATAGAATAGCCCCTCGTTTTTTCATAAACAAGTACAATAGGCCACTTGATACAACTGGAAGAAATTTTGGAGCTTCACTGCTTAATAACATCAAGCGTTATCTCATTATTCAATAATCAATAATTTAGAGAGTGAACAGACGACATCATTTAGCAATCATAACACATACAAAACAACACCACAAAATAGAGAGAAAACTTGTTCTTTATCCCCAATTTTCTCACACTGCCAATGCCTACTCCTAAGTGCTCAAATTCCCCTAAAACTCTAATAGGGCACGATTTTGAATGTAAAAAAGCATAAACAAAATATGGATTCTTGAAACTTTAGGTAATAACTATAGAGTAGTTAAAAACTGGGTGGAACACTTTACTGTCTTATGCAGAAGGCACAATTAGGGTGCACAAATTTGGTCATCACTTTTTCAATCACGGTCCCTCACCATGTCATCATATTATTCATTCTTCCATTTTAGATTCTTCACCCATTGATGCTCCTTTTTTTTTTCCTCCATTTGGCCTATATCTCAACAAACAGAACTTGTTCTTCCTCTGCATGCAGGTTTTTTTAATTTTTTTGGTGTCTTTTTCAGCAGGTAAAAGATTTAATATATGGGGGCATTTGTTACAGTTCAAGATTTAGAGTCACTTGGTTTGTCCTTGTTTAATGAATTTGCTTCAGAAAAAGAGAAGTCCAAGATTTTATAATCAAAAGTCATTTAGTTAATAAGGATACCCAGAAATTCCATTAACATATTACTCATCCCAAAATCAAACCTTGCTGTTTCTCATGTAGTCAGAAGACGGATCGATCACAGATATAATCTGAGCAAAGATCAAAAAAGGAAGTTGAGCAAGTACCTTGGGTGGGTTTATGTGATTTCAGAAACAAGAAGATGGTAGTGCAGATACAGACCGAAGACGGTGAAGATGCAGATGAGTGACAAACTGGAAAGAAGAAATGGTAGTTGAGGCGAAGTCAGCGGAAAGAAGGCATGGCGGTGCGTGAAAAAACAGATGAATGTGTTGAGTGTGAAACCCTAAGAAGCACCCAAGCAGCCTGCTAACAAAGTAAACAAAGGCCCAAAGCCCAAGTAACATTCTCTTTTCTTTTTAGTTAATGACATAGTGAGGATATTTATATAAATTTTTCTACATGATTGTTACCCAAAGATTATTTTTGGATTATTGGACGCTAATAATACCAACTTTGGGGAATAATACAAACTATTTTCTTGGACACTAGTAGTACCAACTATCAACCTATTTTCCTCCAACAGTACACGACCGAGTTGTTATAGTTTTAACTCATCCGAAAGATGACATAACTCCATGATGTGTGACGTGGAAGGCAGAGGTTGGGTAGAAAATGATGACGTGGACACTAACATGCCTTCCTTGTCACATATTATAAAGCCACATCATCTTTTCTATGAGTTAAAACCATTACAATTCGACGGTGTACTGTTAGAGGAAAATAAGTTAATAGTTCGTACTGCTAGTGTCCAAAAAAATAGTTTGTATTATTAATATCCAATACCGCCAAAGTTAGTATTATTGATGTCCAAAAACCCATTATTTTTTATATTGGTTATTGTTAAGAATCAATTCAATAATAACCGTTACAAAAATAAATGATATTAACTATCTACAATTAACATCTTAATAAATAATCAAAGGCCAATCAAAAGCCAAAACCAATTCAATCCTACATTTTCTTCCCAAAATGATTTGACGCATTACTATTTCATTATGTATGTGGACCACTATTCATTTATCCATTAAAATTTTATTCCACATAATTGTACATATTTTAACTTTTCATAATCAAACCAATTAATTTGATGGTTTACTAATATGTAAAATTTATTTGTATTATACATATTTCTTTAATTTTCATAAATAACTATAACAACAACAACAACAATAATAATACTAAATAATAATTTGGGTGATAAAAAATAATAATTAATAATTTTATAAAACTGATAATAATATTTTGGATAGAATTGAACACTTTAAATGTCTATTTTGTTGATAAATAAATTATTTTATATAAAATTTTAAGGTTATTTTACTTATATTTATATTATTATATGTTATAATTAGTTATTTTTTTATTTATTGTTAGTGGTAACTCATACCAACAATTAATAGGTATAAAGACATTTTGAAAAAAAAGGAAAATAGTCAACTATACCTTTCCAAAAATGCCCTTATACTTAATAGGTATAAAGCTTTTACCATTTCAACCATTTCTAAGTCTTCCACAAAATAACCTTTCACTGCTAAGCCATAAACCACCCTTTCCATATACTTATACTCACTCTTTTGGACATCGTTTTTTCTAGGGATCTCCATGGAATAACTATTTTAGCAAACTTAAAGTACACTATATAAGCCTTCCAATGACGCTTAAATTCAGCCATCGGAGATTGGATGAAGGAGTTATGATCGTTTTAAGTTGGGCTGTTCATGCAGGCTGACGTAACAGATCGTCCATAGATCATGCAAAATGCACCTGATCCATAACATACCGGTTACCCACAGCCTCCAGTACATAACCGGTCGGTTAGCCAAAGTCGCCAATCCATAACCGTCCAATTACCAATTAGGGTTTCCACAACGCACATCTCTCAATAATATTATTTTATTCTCCCATCACTATCATAAATAGAGTCATCCAACCTATTACTACTCGTCTCATAATTTCTCAAGAGTATTCACTTCGATGAGATTCTTATGATCTCCCCTTTTTTTTCTGTGTGCTATTTGCGTGCTTTGAAGTTAGCATTGCTATTTTCATGTTTTTATTTCAATTTCATCATGTAACTCTTAGTCTGATGATTTATATCTATAAAATGTACCTTATTTCTTATTTTTGTGCTCTATTTTCCCTTTTATTTTGCATGAATCAACTAGTTCGAGTAATGATCGTTATTTTACCAGGCATGTCAAAGGAATCTATCATGAGATCTGTAACCTTACCCTGAACTTGATCTTGGTTTGCAGGTACGAAGCAATTTCAATAGTTTGTTAGTTTATCTTAAAACTAACTGGCGACTTACCTTTTACTTATTACCAGCATAATTTTATTCCTGAATTATGTGCTATAATTTGTAATAAATAACCTAAAGAGGAAAGAAGAATAGATATGAATTGCACCATGACCGAAAAGAACCTAATGAAGTTTGGCGTAGCCGGTCAGTTAAACTACGATTCTTAGATCTCCGTTTTAAGCAATCGACAAGAATTGATTGCGAATTTAGTCACGACCTGTAACTGGAAGATTACAATGATTGAATTTATAGTTAATTCTTTGATTCTGTTTGTTCATAATTCAATTTATTTTTGTTCATTTTCTACTACCTCCATCCCATAATACTTGTTACTTTAACTAACTTTTATGTCCCACAAATACTTGTCAATTTGCAATTTCAATGCAACTTTTTTCAACTAACTGCTTTTTGAATTAATTTTTTAAATACAAACATAGAGAGAAAAAAAGAGAGATAAAGATAAACAAACAATTCACTACTAATATTGCATGACTTTTCATGCAATACAGTAGTCAACTAACTCATTGTACTAATTTATCAATTTTTGTTAAATGGAGAAGTAATATGGGACAAAGATAGTACTTTATGTTATTTACTCTCCTAAATTATCTGCATGCATTATAGAATAAAGTTTACAAATTAATAAATCCTAAGGATTGCCATAAAGTGTACCTTTTTTTTCTTGTCCCTAATCGGTAATTTTAAGATTATGCAAACTCTTTCGACCCATCCAGTTCAACTGGATGTAGAATGCGTCTGAAGAATGTTGCTTGGGTTGCTCCGAACAATGCCTGCAAAGTTCCCAGGGTTTGACCCCATGAACGCCCCCTTTACGTTCAACTTAGCATAAGGATCGAGGATAATTAATGCATATGGAGGGGAACTGTGTTTTGGGACATATGTGAAGGGAGTCTTTCACTATAGGGGGAGATGAATGACTTATCCCTTCTTAAATAGTAAAGAAGGTATTTATAAGAGAAATGAGTGAGGATAGAACATGCATTTTACAAGAAAAGCCTAGTTCTTAGCCAAGAAAAATGGGATTCTCTTGGCTAACGTTGACTAGGGTTGATCAGTGCGATCCATTTCCTTGGTTAGGCCTTGTTGAAGGATTTGACCAAGAGTAGCTAGTCAAGATGTGATTAGATGGTAGGTTATCTAATCAGCCAAGTGTTGTGGCCAAGGTATGATATTTACTACATCATTTAGCGTCTCACATCTCATATGCACGCACCTTGAGGCGGGTAGATGGGATGTGGAGTGTTGTCCCTAGTGCTTCCTTAATAAACTTTAGTAAGGAGGGCGAGAGAAATAGTGGGTCGCGAGCTCCTATTAGTGAATGTAATTCTAATATGATAATGTGGCAAACAATGAAGTTGTTGTCACAACATTATCCCCCACATTCGAATAGAGTGGATAGGATATCATCCTATCTTGTGAAGCAACAAGGGCACGTTTGTCCCAATTTGGGGTGTGTCTACATGATAATCAAGGTGCCTTGTCATAATGCATGTAGAAGGTTGGCGAGTCCTATTTCCTTCAAGGCCAACTTCGAACCTTCCTATTATTCTCTAAGTTACTCTTGGACAGTCTTGGCCAGAGTGTTTATGAAGTTTCCTGAAATTGGGATGATACTGGCCGCAATGTCATCATTAACTTATGACGGAATAAGTTGAAGGGATTTGTTGAGTGGTCTGACTCAGAGATGTTTTGTTTTCAGGACCAAACATAGAACGATAATAAACTTTTGTCTAGGAGCTCTATTAGATTCCACTTGATAGAGGATTAAACTGAAGCAAGGGGGTTGACCCCTTCTCAAGAGGTCGTTGCTCAACCCCCTTATTAAAGAGGATGTTCCCGTCTAGCTAAGGATATCAAACTTCGTGATAAGAGGAGAGATGAATCTTCAAATCCAAAGAATAGAGGGGGTCTTCTGAAGGCAAGGGAGCATTTTTAGAGCTCAAGGCTTAGGGGCATTCTTGTTGTTGTAGTCTTGTTAGTGTAGGTGTAGTAGTGGTTATACTTGATAGTAGTATTTCCAAGCTTGTAATTGTCTTTTTAATGAATGAAATGAATGATTGCTTTCGACTCATGTCATTGCTTCATTTTTAATCAAATCCCTTATTTGGGTCCTTCAATTTTGATTAGCAGTGGATAACTCTTCACTGGCCCCTTGTGGCTATACAACTCATAGTCGACGGACGTTACTGTTAAGGAACCCTTTAAGTTGAAAAGGAATCTCCAAGAGCGAGCTTTAGCCCCTGAGGGATGATGGCATGTAAATAGTTCAAGAAGGTTGATAACTCCTTTTAATAACCTTTAGTAGGGAGGGTGGATGCAAATGAGAATTGATACCTTTCGAAAATAAATCGAACAGAATAGTATGGACACGAATTTGAAGCTTATCAAAAGCATGTATACATATCTTAGCCTTCTAGGGTTAATGTGTATGAAAGAAACGACCTTCTGTAGTAAAGAATTGAGCGGAACAACCTATAGGGCTTATCAAAATTGTACAAACACAACTTAGCCTTTAAAGGCCTTGTGAAATTCGTTGGTGAGTTTATGGGTAAAAAAACTTACCAAAATTTATCTGAATTTACTAGAATTTACCAAAATTTACCAGAATTTACCAAAAAACACAAATAATGTTTAAACTTTTATTCTTTTTTTGGTAATAGTGTCGAAGCTTGTTTTAAAAGCTTCTGGGAAGCACTGTTCATCATTTATTTTCGTTCAACTGAGAGCTCTCTTCGTGGAAGTAGCAGCAAGGGGAGGCAAATCACTAAACTCAACTGACGGTCTCCGGCGAGTTTATTTTTGCGTTGCCGGTGTCGAAGGTGGAATTCAGTCGCTGTACACATCCAATTAACTTCGGTTTTGGATCTGAGCGTTGGATCGACAATCGAAGGAAGCCCTAATTTCAACTGTGCATCTGAAAACACATTCTCTGTAAGTTTCTCGTTCATTTCTCCATCAGAAGCAAGCTAGGAATGCAATTGCTGCGTCGAATCTGGATATAGTTTCGCATATTCTAGGTGATTCTGGATTTTGTTTTACTTTTATGAGGATTTGAGTCGTCATACATGTTGAGCGAATTTTTCGTTCTTATTTAAATTTTTTTTGTGTGAATATTTGAAGATTTTAATTTGTCAGTGTTGTATTATGTGCAATTATTTCTTCAAATTGGTGTTAATGTTCGTTCTCAGGCTGGGAAACTGAACATCACTGTCTTTCATAATATAGAATGAAATTTGTTCAATTTGAACATCACTGTCTTAGCCATGGCATCTTAGCACTATATAGAATGATATTGGTTCAATTTGAACATCACTGGGATCTTACAACAATATATAATGATATTGGTTCAATTTGAACATCACTGTCTTCATGGCCTGTTTTCTGACATGTTTAGGGACTTCTCTGTCAATATTACTTGTGAATTACATAAATATGTTTGTATTGTCTTGGCAACTATAGTATTGTACTAGCAATTGCATTACTATTTGGGCACCTGCACATCACTGTTTTCAATCTGAACAATGAGGGTGATAATATGTTCAATACCAAGTTGAATCTTGTATATTGGCAATTGTATTACTGTCTTGACACTTGCATTACTTATTTTATGAACCAGGAATGAAATACCTTGATGGAAAACCTATGTTGAATCTTGTATGGCATTCAGTTCATTACCAAGTTAACGTGGAATTTATTTGTTGATTGAAGCTTAAACTAACCAATGGGTGTTATAATATGTTGCATTGTACTTGAATATGAACAATTTTTGTGACAATGAAATGTTTGGAAATTGTGGCAGCGTTAATTGAATATGTAGTTACCAAGGTCGTGTGTATCTTGTCTCTGTTACGTAGATGACAAACTTCGATGTGAGTGTGGCTTAGTTGGAAAGGTATCCAAAATCTTGACTCCAAACAACCCAATATGAATATTTGCGACATGTTCGAAAAATAAAAACAATTGCGACTTTTAGAAATGAGTTGACGGACAACTGTGTTCGAACATACGAAACTCTGTCATTCATATTATTCGTGACAATGAGTTCCTGGTTGACCAATATGGTCGTCTTGAGAAGGTGAGGCTGATGGAATTGGATGCACATTTGAAGATGATGAAGCGATTGAACGAATACAGGGAACGTTTATTGGTCGTACAAGTTAAGAAAGATATGTTGCTCAAAAAGTTGGAGCATACAAAAATGAAGTTAAATATTGTTATTGTGATCATGGTAGCTACTATAACTTGGGTTGCACTAAGGTTAATGTAATTGTTATAAGTGGCAATGTACGATACATTAATGGACATGATGCTCAACTATGTACTATCACTTGTAATTGTGTGGCAATTGTAAAGGCGGAACGCTTTGCCTATGATATGTAACAAAATTGTCGTTTGAAATGTGATCGTCTACTCAGTTTTAATCACTAGTAATTGTGTGGCACTCAGTTGTAATCAATTGAAGTGTGATCGTTTACGCACTTGTAATGTCATCAATTCAATCCCACACAAGAATTCTACACAACAGATGTGGAAAAAAACCAGCAGAAGCATTCAGGTATTTCAGAATAGAAGAGTTCAGAGCATAAAAATGGGGAGAAAAAGAATAGAACAAGCATTGCAATATGCTCCTCAAGTTCACATGATGAATTATCAACTATTGTAGAAATATATGATGTAAAAGCACAAAAGAAACCTTAAGAAGTTAGAACATTTCACAGACAGAGACAACGAGCTTTAATAGAAGCTCACAGTTTGTTTGCCTGTCATGTATCTCCCTCACTAATCAAAGGGTTGTATCAAGTTATAACATGCATCGCTCGCAATCCCTGTATTCATATGATACCCATTCTTCCTTTGGCTTCCCATTTCATTATAGCATCCCTATATTTTCTCAATTGAGTGACATCACTGAATCTATCCCATTTCTTTATTCACACAAAAACATTGACATCATTGCCTACTCAAACAAAACTGAGGAACACAATTTCAATAAGATAAATCTCCTGAACAAGCATCTAATAATAATTCATGACACACTTGCAATAAGAAATTACTTGACATTGATTCTTCAAATTGCAATGAACATAACATTGATGTTGCTCTAAATACGCGTCATCGAATCCTGGTAAACGGACACAAATAATACATACAAATAAAAATTGACATGTCCTACAATAAAAACAGACACACTATTATACAAAATGAGAAACAAGTTATACATCCGATCAGTATGGGTTTTGCCCGTGTCGTTGAGCCGGCATAGTAGCAACTCTTGCAGTGATCCTATCACGGAATAAGTTCATTTGCTGTTTGGCATTGTCATCGAGCAACACAGGTGGAGCCACAGCAGGAAGTTGAGGGGCGGAGGTTATAGGGGTACCTCGTCTATGTAACAACCGGAAATTTTGTGGAGGGTACAACAAGCGTTGATTATCCTCATCTAAAATTTCTTGTCATAGGATGACATTCGGTTAAGTACTTGCCACATTTTTTTTTCACCACTCCAAAGGCACGCTCCACATGACCCCAGATCACAAAGTGATGGTAGTTGAACTCCTAGCATATCCTCTTCCTCCTCATCCCCGCTTTTTGGAGGGACTTGAAATCAGGGAGGTGATACATCTCCCCATCCCCGTACGGGGCTAAGTATCCGGCGGTATTCGTGTACGCTGAGTCTACCAAATAATACTTCCCTGCAGGATAAACATGTTTAAACTTTGAAGTCCAATGTACATGCAACATATTAGCATCAACTAGCATAGCACAACTAGTGGAGAAGTCTGTCGACGAAATTTAAATAGGGAAAACATTTGAGAAGTTCCATCTAGTCCCATAGTTTCAAACCATCTTACTTTGCATTTGGAAATGGCAAATCCTAATATATAGGGAAAACATTTGAGAAGTTCCATGACCTTTGCAAGTTCAAAGTTTGTTCCTTAGGTTTCACTACCAATAGCAATAACCTACGATAAATAATAAAAGGGTTTTTTGCTCAAAATAATTCGAAGTCGTGGGTTATTGTGTGAAAATAATCCAAACTCACTTTTTGGCTGAAAATAATCCAAATTTTTAACCTATTTACTTGGACTAAACCAAAATCGATTTCCGGCGTCGAAATGCTGACTGGGCAACCTGAGCACATGTTTCTATAATTGATTTTGGGTTTGAATTTTTTTTTAAGTTTATGTAGACCCCAACTCACTTAAACTTATAATGACATGACAATGGATTAAAAATAAAAACACTTTAACATAGGCCATGTTCTTTTCTGCGGTATTTTGTGGTAAGGTGTGGTGGAATTGTGGTGGGGTGTGGTGGAATTGTAGTAGGTTATTGGTATGTGCGGTAGGTGAGGAGAGAGAATGTAAAAAGTAGAGTAGAAAAGTGAGAAGAGAGAAAAGTAATGATTTGTGGTAAAGTGTGGTGAGTTGTGGCAAACTGTGGTATGTTGTGGTAGCGCAGTTTGCCAACCACAGAAAAGAACAGGGCCATAATAAATTTAGTCTTCCAACCCCAAAAATTTTGATGAGAGAAGAATATAAGTTTAAGTGCGTTGGGGACTACATAAGCTTTAAAAAAAAGTTCAAAACCAAAATCAATTAAAGAAGGGAAATTGGATTCTAATAATACGAACTTTTGGCCATATAAGACTTAATAATGCAAACTTTCGATTAGGTTCTAAATAATATGAACTTTGACCCCCTGTTGCCCCCAGTAACATGCCACTGAGTTAGCACTGTTCTGACTCGTCGGTAAAATGACATGGCGGTGGCGGCATGTGCTCTTGATGTTTGACTCTGCCAGCTCAGCGTTTGACTTAAAAAAAATCGCCACGTCACCCATTGACTCAATTTCTCTCTCTCTCTCTCTCCTCTCTCTCTCTTCCCCTCCTCTTCTTCGATCCACCAGACAGCCATGGCCAGGCTTCTCCTCCTCTTCTCTCCATACCAAATCCAGATTGCAAATTCAAAGTCCCCCTGCCAACTAATTTCAAGTTCAATAAAACTCAATTCAAGCCCCCACCCCACTTTCGATTTGAACATATTTTTTCCAGAAACATCAAAACTCAATTCAACCACTTGAACTAATTTCTTCTTCATCATCATCATCATGATCGTCCACCGCCTAATTTCATCATCATCATCGTCGTCCAGAAACATCAAAACCCAGATTTTCTCCGAAGACTTCTCTCTCTAAATCCAGATTAACCCCAACCCAGAAAAATTCGACTAAGCCCAGCCCATAAAAATTCATGAACAGTTTAACCCCAACCCAGAAATCCAGATCGAGAACTAGGACATTACACGAGAAAATTCAGAAAAACCAACAAAGCATACCCAAGAATGAAGAGAGAGGCAGAAATTTCAGTCAAGAAACCAGTCGTGAATCAATCGAAACCCAGAAATTGGAGCATTACTACCGAAATTGACCAAGGCTGTAGGTACATATCCACTCAATTTCCAAACCCATTCAAGCGAAAAGTTGCACAATTTCAGTCCCAATTTTGAACAAAACGTCAAAATTGACCTCAATTTCGAACCAGAATTCAATGATAAATTGAATTTGAGTGAAAGAACTTACCTTAAGTTGGAGAGTATAGAAAGGGATTGCACAGGAGTGCTCTAATGGAGTATAGAAAGGGATTTCAGTCCTAATTTGAGCGAGGCTTGCACAGGGGTGCTCTAATGGAGTATAGAAAGGGATTGTGAGTGGATGTATGCGAGTGTGCAGTGTTGGTGGTTTCGAAAGTTCGTCGGAGGGGCTTTTTCTGGCGAGAAATTGGCGGTTGCTGGCGGTTCGCTGGGTTGGTTTTGTCGATCAGGGAGGAGGGATGGGGTAGGGCTCTCGTGGGGTAGGGTCAAGTGAAGGAAATGAGGGAACAAATTAAACATGAGGGAACAATTGGAAGAAGAAGAAGAAGAAGAAGAAGAAGAAGAAGAAGGTATCTGGGAATGACGAAGAGGAAGAGAGAGAAAGAGAGGAGAGAGAAAGAGAGGAGATAGAAAGAGAGAGAGAGAGAGGAGAGAGGAGAGAGGAGAGAGGAGAGAGGAGAGAGAGAGAGAAAGAGGCTGACGTGGCAAAATAAAGCTAACTGAGACTTGCTTCCACCGCCACGTCAGACTGCCGCCGAGTCAAAATAAACGTAACTCGGTGGCGTGTTACTGGGGGCAACAGGGGGTCAAAATTCCTATTATTCAGAACCTAATTGAAAGTTCATATTATTAAGTCTTATATGGCCAAAAGTTCGTATTATTAGAATCCAATTTCTCATTACAGAAACACGTACTCAAGCTGTCCAGTCAGCATTTCGACGTCGAAAATCAATTTCGGTTCAGTCCGAGTAAATAGGTTAAAAGTTTGGATTATTTTCAACCAAAAAGTGAGTTTGGATTATTTTTAGCCAATGACCTCCGACTTCCAATTATTTTGAGCCAAAAACCCAAAAATAAATTATTGACCGGTGACTAACCCATTTTTTCAGATCGATAATCAATTAGTTACGAATAATCCTTTAATTATTAAGAAATCATAACTTGTTTTTAGTACAATAAAAGGCAAACAATGTGAGTGCTTGTTAAAAAATGTCATTGAACTTTTCAAAATAGTAAAAAATGTTATTGGTTTTTACGAAATGTCATTATTGTTACTCAACTTTCCAAAATAGTCAAAAATGTCTGTGAAATTTGCTATAACAGTCGGTTAAAACATTGCTTGAACAAAAATGCCACTAAACATTCCAAAAAAGTCAAAAATGTCACTCAACTTTCCCATAAAATAAAAAGTGCCACTGCCTCAAATAAAATAAAAAAGTCACAAATTTCAAGTAGCGTGGTCATGGATTTAAGGGATTGCGGTCATGAAATCCATGATCACATTCCCTGATATCTATGACCACACACTGTCAGATGTAAATTCAAGGGTTGTGATTTGCTCTTCCCACCTTCTTACCTAAACACTCTTCCTACTAAATATATATATATATATATATATATATATATATATATATATATATAGGAAAATTGGATTCTAATAATCCCTACTATCACAAATTGTATGACAATAATCCCTACTATCATTTTGGATTCTGGTGGTCCAAAAAAAAAAATAAAATTGTATTGTAGTGGTACCAAATCCATCACCACATTCTTTTTATTTTTTCCATGCCTACCCCATATTGTTTTTGTTTTTTTGGTTCCTACCCCTAGATAGTTAACGAAGCGTAGTTACTAAAATATTTTTTAAATTATTTTTTTGAGATTGCGAGCAATTATTATGATTTTTTAGAAGGAACAAAATTGAAAAAATCATAAAAAATTGAAAAAAAATTGAAAAAAATCGGGAGAAATGCTGTAAATTCATTAAAAATCGTGGTAAAATGTTATACAAAGTTTTGAATCAAATGCAACATAAAATCTATGATATTTAGCGTATACACTTGATTTTGTCCCACTACAATACAATTTTTTTTTTTGGACCACCAGAATCCAAAATGATAGTAGGGATTATTGCCATCCAATTTGTGATAGTACAGATTATTGGAATCCAATATCCCTATATATATATATATATATATATATATATATATATATATATATATATATATATATATAACGTATCCGGTTGGAAGAAAGTTTAGATAGAAAGGTGAGAAAAGTAAATCTCAACAACTATATATATATATAATTCAACGTTAAAGTGACGTGTTACAAATTATAGTAAGGCAAAGGTAACAAAGAACAAGTCATAGAGGGAATATTATTATAATATTTTAAGAATAAACTACGAAATAAAATAAAATGAAATTTTACAGAGAAAACATAAAAAGGTCAACATTACTATTTAAAATCCTAATCGTAAAAAAATAAATTTACAATCACATGATTTATAAACAAATTTTTTTTTTTCTAATGAATCTCCAGTTGAAACTTAAATATTGTTATATATTAATTCAAATAAATGAAAGCTAATGACATTTTGTTTCTATTTTAATTGATGGTAATGACTTTTTTTACTTTTTCGGAAAGTTGATTGATATTTTTGATATTTTTGGAATGTTAAGTGATATTTTTGTCCAAACAATCTTTTAACCGATTCATAACCTGCTATAGTATATTACAGTGACATTTTTTAGTATTCCGGAAAGTTGAGTGGCAATAATGAATGTTTATAAAAATTAGTAGCATTTTTTACAATTTTGGAAAGTTCAGTGGCATTTTTGTGTGTGCACTCCAAACAATATTGTTGTCTATGTAGCGTCAACTTGACCATACTCGACTCCTTGCCCTTTTTCATCTTGTGAACTGCAACCTAGGTCGCACGATCTTAGGAGTATTTTGTCACATAGATTGGTGATGTGGTATTGGATGGGGTGGATTGAAAACACTCTCAAGGCTAAATGATCTTAGGAGGTTTTCATGGGGTTGTTTTTAGAATTTTTTGTGTTTTTCGATTTGATTTTTGTGTGTTAACTTGTTATATTGGGTTAATTATATTGGTACAATTTTATCTAAAATAACCAGTATAAGATCTGGTGTTTACAGAGAGCCCTCACATTGATCAAGTCTGAACAAGATGATAATCGAAGTAGTCTTGACGCATGGACTGATATGATCCATGACAATATCTCGAACGTGGGGTGGCGCTTGGAAGCTTGATCCTGCGTCTAACTATGGAAGAATGACATCCTATTGTGAGTGCCCGACGATTGGCGCATGATGATAAGGTGCCTGCTTCGTTGTAAACTACGTATGCTGATGAGATGTCTGTGTAGTTGTCAACTAGACATATTATGATTGAAGTGTATGATTTGTCCTACAAGGCAAACAAAAATGTTAGTCTTTTGAAGTATAATTTGAGATTAGAAAATTACTTATCTAATGATTGATCAGTGCCTTTGTATGTTGATGAAGTGATGATATTGGATTTCCCGAAGCAGATGGTGGCCAACGAATTTTCCTGAGGGGAATTAGATTCTCATGATGTTGATGAAATGATGATAACTTATCGGATAACCCCGATGTGGGTGATGCCAATGGAATTTCCTGAGGCGTATCGAATTCTCCCGAATCTCGATGAAGTAATAAGAGCTTATATGATTTCCAGACGTTGATAACACCCAATGAATTTTTCCAAAGCGAATGATGCCCAACGGATGTTCCCAAGGCGAATGAGATTTCCTGATGTTGATGCAATGATGATAGCTCAACAGATTTTCCCGAGGCGAATTGGATTCTCCTGATGTTAATGTAATGATGATTGATAAGTGATTTTTATATAGCATTTTTTAGGGCTCTAACATATGTTGTTCATCCCTTTTATACCCGGAATTCCATATTTTTATTCCAATTTCTGTGATTTCTTCACTTGGTTGCGAGATTGGTGCATTTTGTAGGGATTATTAGAAATACACCTAAAAGCATGAAGATTTGAAGGAAAAAGGGGAGAAAATATGAAGAAATTAAAAAGAAAGTTGAAAGAGAAAGAGAATGAAGGAAGAATGACCCAAACAGCCAAGGCCGGCCCAATATTTAGGCGGATAATGGAGACGCTAACAGTGCCCTTGACAGGCAGTTCATATGAAGATAAAATCTCAAGCGCTGCCAGAGTTTCCTAGACGTTGCCAGCGTGCAGATGCAGAGATTTTGTAAATAAGGCTAGACACTGCCAATGGCCAGGGAAGTGCTGCCAACGCCTAATGCCCTAATCGAGCATTATAAAAGAATTCTTCCGCCAGTCGTTTGAGAGAGCGAAGTTTTTATTAGAGTTTTTAGAGAGCAATTCTTTAGCGTAGATTTTTAGATAAGTTTTCTTTCATTAAAGTTTAGTTCTTCAAGATTGTTAGTAGTTTAGATTATTGTAAGCGATTGAAGGATACGAAGAAGATCGATTCGGGCGACACGAAGAGATCGATTCTGCCACTTCAAACACGCGATTACTTCTATTTTCCCTATGTTTTCCAGTTTTAATTCAGTTTGTGTGTTGTTTATTTCTAGCATTATGAGTAGATAATTTCCTTTGTTTGGTGGATAAACTCAATGTCTTTTTTATTGATTATGAATGCAGTCTCGATGTGAAGTTATTTCTTTTAATCGTTTGATCTTCGTAATTTGTATGTCATAGTAAAATTTGGCTAACCGCCTTTTGCTTGATATTAGATTCTTAATAACATGACGAAAGTTTGAATCTTGAATTGGAAAAATTAAGATTGAATAGGCTAGAAAACAGTTAGACATAATGGTTTTTTGCTTAGGGTCAATTATAATTAGTTCTTTTCTTTGATTAGGTTAAATAACCATGAAAATAAGTGTTTAGTCTAATCATTGCAACTCACTTCGAATCGAAAGGTTGTTGTGAAAGGCCCTAGAAAGGTTGTAGACTCCGATTCCTTTTATCAATTTACACCAGGATTGTTGATTAGTTAATTGATTGACTAGAGTGGACTCCCTGAACGCTTTTAATTATATGTTAAAACCTTAAAAATTTCTGCTTTCTTAGTTTAGTTTTCAGAATCGTTTCCGCAACTATTTGATCGACTTAGCATCCTTTGCAGTGAACTAGTTTAATGCGTAGTTGAATTCAAATCCCTGAGAGAGAACGACAATTTTATACTACACAGACCCGTACACTTGCGGTATAGTGACCTAACACTTTTAGGCTCTATCAAGTTTTTGGCGCCGTTGCCGGGGATTTGTTTCCCGAACCTCCATTAAACGAAAACACTCTGGTTGACTAGGTTATTTGTTTTCTTTATTTTTCTTTATTACGCTTGGTATCCTTGTTTTTGTCTTTTTCAGGTTTATGCAAAAAGACTTCTCTTTCGAATACGATCCTGAGATCGAATGCACACTGCGGGAGAGAAGAAAGAGAGCAAGATTGGAGAAAGAACAACAAGAACAGCAAGAAGTACACGAAGAGGAGCAAGCCGAAAGCGAAGAAGAGGAGATGGATAAACGACAATGAACGCTAGGGGAATATGTGACTCCTAACGTCAATAATCCACAATCGGCCATCGTAGTCCCTGCAGTTGCAACGCATGATTTTGAGCTACGTCAGTCGCTGATTAATTTGGTGTCCAAGGCACCGATTCATAGACTGGCAAGCGAAGATCCAAACCGACATCTGCGACTTTTTCGCCAAGCTTGTGACACCTTCAAGGCCAACAATGTTTCGGCAGATGCTATTAAACTGAGGCTCTTCCCGTTTTCTTTAGAAGGCAAAACATGGGAGTTGCTTGATTCGCTTCCACTCAATTCGATCATGACGTTCAATGAACTCGCCAACATGTTTTTGGCAAAGTATTTTCCTCCCAGCAAGCTTACTAATTTGAGGAATCAGATTTCGACGTTCATCTAAGAACTTGACGAGACACTTTACGATGCTTGGGAAAGATTTAAGGACATTCTGCGACAATGTCCTCAACACAGATTTGAACCTTGGGTTCCAATCCAATCATTCTTTAACGGAGCAAACGAGTCGATGAGAGGAAGCATCCTCTCGGCAGCCGGAGGAGATCTTATGGACAAAGTTGTACCCCAACTTACGAACTTGATCGAGCAATTGGCGAACAATTCGTATCAATGGTCCAAACCCCGCAATAGAGCGGGATGTAAGCTACATGTTGATGCTATTTCTTTGTTATCTTCTAAGCTTGATACCTTGACGCAAAAGATGGACCGTTAGAGCTCACTTTCTAGCCCTCCGACATGTAATACTTGTTAGTCGACCGAGCATGAGACTTTAACTTGTCCATCAGGTGGAGTTAGTAATGAACAGGTCCAGCAAGCCAACTATATTGGCAACCAAAGGCAAAATTATGATATGAACTCCAATACCTATCATCTTGGGTTTTAGCACTTAAATATGTAACATATCTATATAAACGAAGCAAAAATAAAGGAAAAGAAGTCGCCCGATAAACTCATTCAGGCACTGGGTTTTAGCATAGTTTTACATACTTCTAATGTAATTTTTATTATTTATTTTTATGTATTTTTAGTTATGTACTTTAGTTAGAATAAGGAAATTAGGGAAGCCAAGCCAAGCCAAGCCAAAGATAAGCCAAGACAATTCCTCGCATGCACTGCCCAAGTTCGGACGAGCACACATGCACCATTACATGTGAGTTTCCTAGCCTATTGCATGCATGATCTTTACGTAAGCAATCAAGCTTGATTTAGCCATGCAAGCCATGCAAAATCTAAGTAAAGATCACATGCAAAAAGCTTCAAAGAGGTCTCAAGTTTAAGTCCTCACAACAACATGCATAAAGATTCCAATTAAGCCTCTACCATCCAGTGTGAACAGGCTGACTTCGAGTGCACTCCATTCAAACCCTCACCGTCCAAGATTGCATGAACCAAGCCAGAGTCAAATCTCCCCTTTCCAAAGGCCGGTCGGCCATGAGCTCATCCACATGTGGTTCATTCAAACACAAGTTGCCATCCACTCCAAGACATCCCCCCTACTGCCTTGCAAACTATGCTGTGACTGCCGAGGACCACGTGATTGATATGTGATGTATGTTCATGTATCTAAAGATCCTCCTAAAACCTATAAATACACCCTCATTCCAAATCCAAACTCACTCAATCATTCACCCATTCTTCCCCCTACAATCTCATTCATCCATTCTCTCATTCCTCTCATCACTCCCTACTAATCTCTATTCTAATATCATCATTCTACCACTCTTTTTCTATCACCTTTCCACCATTCTCTTACCATCCTAATCTCCCTATATTTGACCTCTTAAACCCCTAATCCATACTCTCATACTATCCCCACCATTCATACACAAAAACCCCACAAAAACATCCCAAAAACACCATAAAAAGCCATTTTCCCTACACCTTCTCTATCATCTTTCCACCACATTCTTGACATTATAAACTCCATTCCTCCCTCTTCTTCAATCCTATAATCTACATTCTCATCCTATCCTCCCTTATCCTTATATAAATCTCCCATAAAACCTCCCAAAAATATCACAAAATCATCCTAAAAAACCCACAAAAAGAGTTCCTTTTCTCTACCTTTCTCCTATCCTTTTCCATCACTTATCCTACCATTATCATATCCTTTTCTACACATTCTTAAACCTCTAAATATTCACCATCATATTATTCCTCTTATCCCTACATAAACACCACAAAACCTCACAAAAGAGCCTTTCTTCCTATCCTTATTTCCTACCCTTTTTCCTATCATCTCCATCTCTAATCTCTACCATATTCTTACCATCATAATCTTCATCTTCCTACTCTTATCTCCATTCTTATTCTATCTCCCATAAATCCCTAAAAGCTCCACAAAAAGTCTAACCTCTCTACTACTCAAAACACCACAAAAAAAGAGCATGTTTCCCACCCTTTTCTCATCCTTTTTCATCCATCTTATCCATCCACTTTTGGAACTATTTTTGCATATTCAAAAGGAATATTCAAGGCTTCAAGAGGCTAATTCAAGCATGAGGATCAAGTTCTACAAAGGCTAGGCAAGACTTCCCCCTAGAAAGTCACAATATAAGCTTTTTATGTGTTCTAGCTTCCTTATGCAAATAAAGTATTGTATATGATTTATCTTTATTTTTTTCATTCTTTTGCATGTTTAATGAACTAATTCTATAAAGTTTTCGTTTATCTCTCTTCCAAACTTTATCAAAAGCACACTTAAATCTTTTAATAGAGTCTTTCCTTTTGTGAGAGGCGAACTCAAAAGGTTCCTACCTTTCGAGTTCGTAGCCTTACCCTCGGATCCATTCTTGGGTTTCGCAGGCGAAGTCTTTCTTGTTTTCATTTTGGTTTTGTCTTGGCTTTTCCCTTAAAAATTCGAGTGGCGACTCCCATATATTGATGTATCCACTTAATACGCCACAAGTCCAAATCCTTTGAAATGTTCAAAGAGTTTCAAAGTGAAGTACAAAACCAACTTGGCAAAGAAAATCAAAACCCTTCAATAAGGTTGAGGATGTGAGTATTTGAGCCATGATTTCATTGACCATTCAAGAGAATGTGGAATTGTTTCATAGCTCTCTCCTCTAGGAATACCACATCTCAATGACGTATCTAAGAAGAGGAATCACATCGTATTAGATATGGTGAGATCAATGATGGTTGAGTCAACATTGTCGGTTACCTTTTAGGGATACACGCAGTTAACCATAGCTCTAGTTACTGAACAAAGATTATCCGAAGCACCAGAAAAGACACCACATATGATTTAGAAAGGAAAAGTCCCTGAACTTTTTTCTGAAAGAAAGGGGTATCACTTTTATAAACTGTTGTAGAGGATAATGTTTGTGTCTCAAAATGCTTTCTTCTTAGAGAATATGTTATTCTCTAAAAGAAAGAGTGGGAGAGTTTTTTGAACTTACCGAAGTTCAAGAGACACAAAATACTACAATCATCACCTAAAACTCCGCTACTTAATCCTAGTTCAAGTTTTCCTATAGGTCGGGAAATTAAGAACGAGGTTGAGGTAGTAGAAGTTCCTCAAAACGTTGAGGAGGAGGTGTCGTGAACATTACTCCAAGTAAGGTCAGGTAAACAACTCCGTCAGCCACAAAGATATCAATCTTCTATGGATGAGCGTGAGATGTTACTTTTAGAAAGTAATAACTCTACCTACATCAAAGAAGCTTTAGCAAGTCAAGATTCCATAAAGTCTAAAATGGACTCCATGTATGCAACCAAGTTTAGAACTCAGTTGATTTGTCTGAAGGTGTGAGCCATCAGACATAGGAGGGTTTTAAGGAAAAACATGGGTTCATTAAGATATACATCAAGACTGACTTCAAATTAGATTTGGAAGGAAGATGAGTACTTGACACAGCTGAATGGTTTTGGTTGGAATACTTGTAAACTTCAAGAGACCATCTATGGTCTTAAGGAAGCTTCTAGGAGTTGGAATCATTGATCTTGTTGACCAGGATATCAAAAGGTTTAATATACTGATAGGTGTTAAAATAATATTGTGTTTGCAAGAAGTTCAGTGGGAATAATGCGTTTCTGATATTGTATGTGATTGACATATTGTTTATTGAGAGAAAGGTTCCCATGTTGCATCTACTGAGGTTGACTTGGGGATAATTGTCAAAATGAAGGATTGGTGGGGCTTAGAATTTTCTTGGAGGCAAGATCTATAATGATAGATTAAAGATTTTGATTGCTTGAATCAAAGTTGTTAAGGTGTTGAATAGTTCAAACCCGCTTCGAGAATGGATTAATTTCCATGAATCATGGCATATCCTTAGGTGAATCTGATTGTCTTGAAACAATCAGGAGACCTAAAAAGGATGAGACTTATAACTAGTGCTTCAATCATAGGATTAAAGTATGCCAAAAGATATTCAAAGCCTAACATAAACATATGCATTGTGTATATGTATGAACAAAACTAAGGACATGTCCTCAGTCTACAGTAATTGATAAATTAAAGCTAAGTGTGAGCAGTCACATTGATGCTACATCTATGTCAGAAAGGTATGATTATCTGAAAGGTTAGAGGAAATTATAGAATCTCTCAGAGTGGTTTTAAGGTGAAGTGGAAGAGGTTCCCAACATAACACGAGTTTGATTCTACAAAATAAGACAAGTATGACGCAGTTTTAGAAGCTGCGATAGAAACTGTTAGGATTGTAAAGTTTATTTTAGAACTGGGTGTTGTTTCTAGCCTTGCGAGAGAAATGGAGCTTTGTTGATACTTGATAGGAGCCATCAGTCAAGCAAAGGAACTGAAGCTCACTACGAATCCAAACATGAGTTCCGGAGATATCACCCCATACAAAAGGTCGTTAGTGGATATGACATAAAAATGTGCGAGGTTCATTGCAAGTATTGTGGACTAAACCCCTATTATAGTTAGAGCATGACAGTCATGCATGAGCAATATGTATTAACCATCTTCCGGAATGTAAACAAGTCAAGTTTACATGAATTGTTCATGAATTATGACCTTGTTGATTCATCAATATAAATAAATTCAAATTTACATTAATTGTGGTTTAGAATTATGTAAATGTCCAGAAAAAGGTTAGCGAATTCAAAATGGGAAATTGGATGAGGTCTGATTTCTGAAACCCCATTAAGTGAACTTGATGACGCTGGTCTTGGTCGACAATCGATCTAGTTCCTAATTGTATTATCACGTAGGGACAGTGATAATGTCAACACAATTAACATGTAGGATTGAGGTGATGATCGAGTTCATGATCATTGTGATGTGATGACATCATTAATCAATCACATGGGTATTGTTGATAACTGCCGAACTGACTCGCAGTAGGAGCTCTTTAAGTTGAGAATGTCATAAGAGCTCCCACTACTCAAAGTTCCTAAATCTTGAGTTGAATACATAAACTACATTGTCTGTTGTAACTTTGGAGCGCTTCAAACGTCTTTTGTAACAGTAGGCTATAAAGGCGGTGTCTGGGTTACAGTTGGATAATGTGAGATATGTATTTCAACAAGATGGCATTGTCCTCCCTATTAAGGACAGTTGTCTCGTTGACCACTCGGTGATATTGGACTAAAAATGCCTGGCTGAGCTCAGATGAATCAATAGTTGATCATCTGCTTTGAGAGTCTAACTCGGAGATTGAGGAACGTTCTAGTCTTACATAAGGATGACTTCAGCTTACCTTATCTGAACTTGAGACAGTAAGTGACAAGGGAATTCAAGAAATCGAACACTTGTGCAACAAGTGGGAGATTATTGGGAATGTCCCGACAATGTTCGATATACATGGAGTTATAAACCAATATAATATAGTGATTATATGTCTTGCTAGAGACCTCTATATTCGATAATTAAATGTGTTTAATTACAACTATATTATTTGGTCTTATTGGGTCACACAAGTTAGTGCCTTGGAACAATGTATGTAACCTAAGTATAGCATATTATGTTTAGGAATGTTGGGAACTAATTTCTATGAGAAATCGGTTCAACACGGACCAAATTGGACTCAACGCGGACCGTGTTGATCCAAGTCCGTGTTGGTGTCAACACGGACCATGGTGATCTGCCACGAATCGTGGTGACAATAGGACGACTGAAAGTACATTTAGGACACCAACACGGACCGTGTTGGGCCTCAGAATGCGCCGTTAAGTAAGTCGGCCATTAGGGTTTTAGTAACCCTTTCCCCAAGTCATTCAAACTCTATCAATAGGAGTTTCTCTGAGAGATTTATCGAGGGAACTGTTTAAGACTCTTAGAGAGATACCAGGGTGATTTCCCGAGTTCCTCTCTCTCTTAGTTTGTAGTTATTGTTTCATGAAACAACCACCTATACCGAAACACGTACATCTTTAGATTGAGATCTGTCTCGATCGAGTCGATCTAGCAGTCGAGTTCCCGGAGTGGTGCGTGGACTTTCAGTAGAGGATTTCAACATTGGAATCTCAACTGTCAAGCTCTACATCAGCCGGATTAGCGACAAAGGCATAATTACTAAAGTCTCTACAATTGTGTTTTCCTGGGTGATTAATTGTTTATAATCGTTATGATTTTTATGCCAATTAATCTGTATCTGTTTAGGAAATAGATAACCTAAAACCCAACAGGGAATTCGTTAATCACTATTAAATACCAAAACTACCCCTATTTAAAAAAAATAAAAACTCACATTTATTCATTTCTTTTGCTTATATTAAATAAAAACTCACATTTATTATCAATCTTGCCGGCTACCGTCACCTAAACATGGTATTACTTTTACTTATATTAATTAAATATTATTGTTATTATGTATCCTTCGGTTGAGATATTACTAATGCTGTAGGGTTTACATATTTTCCTTCTATTAATTAAATACTAGGCCTCAACCCGTGCGATGCACGAAGTATATTAAAATAGTTATTTTAAAAAATAAAAAATTTAATAGAAATTATAATTATAATTTAGAAAGATTATTCCAAAATAACTATAATTATTGATAGTTGCACCAAAATAATTTAATTCTACATTTATCTACTTTTTGATTAGTCGTAATCCCCACAATTAATATCTTTCTCCATTAAGCGGGACCCACAAACTTTACTATTAATATTATATAAATTATTATTATTATTATTATTATTATTATTATTATTATTATTATTATTAAGCCTCAACCCGTGCGATGCACAAAGTGTAATAAATTAGTTATTCTAATTTAAAAAGAAAATTGCACAAAAAGAATAAAAGAGTTCATAATAATAAATAATTGTTCAAATGAAAAAAATTCTTGATAAATTGTCAAATTAAAATACATGGGAGCAAATTTTAGTTACGAAAGAGACAAACCAATCCGAAATTGTTATAAATTTATTTATTTATATAATAATTAAGTACTCAACCGATAAACAAAACAAATTTATAACTTTGAGGGTGGAACATCAATAAATTTGGTCCTGCATGTTATATTTGTAGGTAAGATCTTGTCGTTCTTCTTGATAAATTGTCTCCTCTTGTCCTCTGTGCATTTGAATGAATAGAGTGTATAATGATGTTGTGAGTTTGCTTATGTTTCCATTTGTAGAAATATAATTATCCTGAAATATATGTAAGTAAAAATCCAAAAATAAACTTTTAGCAAAAATATTAACAACATATAAGTTATTTTAGTTAATATTAAAAAGTAAGTTTATAAAATTTAAAAATTAAAGTTGAAAGAATAAAAATTTAAACTGAAAAAACATAACTCATATTATTAAAGTCTATATATATATATATATATATATATATATATATATATATATATATATATATAAAATAAAGTCTATATATGTTATGTATGCATGCAAGTATGGACCAATAATCTTAAAAAGGAAAAATAGTATTCATTATAATACAGATTAAAAAATGTCCTTAATAAATTGTAATTCACAATAAATTGAAACATGCAATTGAATTTGAGAACAGTACACATAGTAATAAGTTCTAGTTTGATGTTTTAGTTAAACTAAAATAAGGATCAACATTAAACAAAAATTTATGTAATAAATTTAACATGAGAAGAGACTCACCAATTTTGAAATGGGAAGGCTGAAATTTGTATGTTTAGCATTCTATGAGACTGTTATGAACAAATTCTGCAGTTAAGAAAACGAAAAGTATGAGCAATTATCAAATTTGAGCAATTTGAGATTATATTTTGGTTGGTGGAAATCAGAGAAATGTGATACCTAGACATATTGATGAATACAGTGGCAGGGATTAATGGTGTGGATCGTGAATATAAATATGTAGATGTTTGTTTGGAATCAGTTGAGATTATCTTGAGCACGTTTGTTCTGTTGAGATTTTATGGGGTGATTGGTTACTTGGTAGTTTTTGAAAAACTGGCATTGAGAGTCATGGTTGACCTGATAAACTTAACCGTAAATTGATAGTTTTTTTTTTGGATTTTTTATTTGAGTTAAAGCAGAAATTAAGCGATTATTTGAATTTTGATTGGTGCAATTTCCGAGAAATGCTCTGGTTGCAGCATTCAGTGAGGCCCACCTACTTTTCCATTAGATTATATAGATTTATTAATATTATAATTAATATATTAGTACCCAGTTGAGTTATTGAATCTTACGGCAGCTGTCAACAATTGATTTATCATGTTGATTTATTGAATCATTCATACTTTGAACGTTTTTATACTTGTTTTTAATTTTTAATCCATATTTGATTTGATGCTTAATTGCTTTTATTAAATCTTTATGAACTTAAATTTTTTTAAATTTTTTTTTCATATGGTAATTGATTTATTAGAAGTAAATGTGTGTCATTTATGACCTTCAATCAGTTTCAATTTATTAAAACATTCATAAATCAATAAAAAGACATTTTAGTCAATATATGTTTATTCCCAATCCTATTCCCAATTTGAATTACCACAAAACAAACAATTAAGAAGGTTGATAATTCGTATAGACATGTTATTTCTCATTCCCATTATGAATTCCTATTCCCAGTGTCATTATGAGTTCTCATTCCCATTCCCAGTGTCATTATGAATTTTCATTCCCATTCCCATTACATGCCAAACGACCCCCTAATATTTTTATTCTTGCAATAAATCTTTCGATTCATCTGCAACCCTTTCACTATAAATACAAGTCAAACATTCATTATTCCCCTCCCTTCCCGTCGAAATTCTCCTAGCTACTGACACTACAGAATTTCTCTCAACTCATTCTCTTGCATGCTAAGTGATTAAAATGTCATATTAATATTTTTATTTTTGTTATCACTTTCAGTTAATAATTCATGCAAATTTGTTATATGATTTGTACACTCTCATTAATTCACATGACATAACAGTTTTAATGTGAAGTCTATCAATTAATTTCTCCCTCTTTTATTCTTTACTTTAATCTAATTTTAGTACAGTTTGTTTTTGTAAAAATAGGCGAGTCATTATAGAGTTCTTTAATTCTCAAGCTCGTAGTCTTACCCCCAAATACATTATCTGATTAGTAGTCTGGAGCCTTTTATTCAAAGTTTGTTAGTTTTCTTAAAACTGATTGGCGACTCATTAATTTATAATTTGCCTAGTTTAATTCGTGTTTATTTCACCAATTCGCATTTATGATGTCATTGTTGATTTAAGGCTTGATACATGACAAAAATAAAAGAAGTTGTGCCATGACAATAGCTAAGGCTGCTTATCTTTGCTCTACGTCACAACCAGGTGACCATCGACCGACCTAGCGAAGGCCGCGGGCTACGTTTTCACAACCAACAGTGTGACCATCGGCCGACCTAGTAGCCCACTTTGGTTTGGACCGTTTGCCTTTAATCTTGGTTCTTCCATTGATTATTTTGATGATTCATTTGAATTTGTGAGATTCTAAATTAAATTTACAACTTATAATTCATAAGAATTGTCAGTGTTTTTAATTAACGTCTTTATTCAAGAATTAAGCCACCCCATTTAATTACCAACTTTAAGTATTGCAATGAAACAATTTCTTGAACGAGAACTTTCAAGGGTCTACACTTATGCTCCACGTCGACAAGTGCAGAGAGAGAAAGTGATCAGCGGAAACAAATGCAACAAGCTCATATTATCGCAAAGCAGCCTTCAAAAGGATATATATGTGACTATTTCTAGTTTTCTTCTTTGTTTGATGTTGTACTATCTCCTTTGGAAACAATAGAAAAATTATATTGTATTTTATTCTATCTTTAGTGTGAATAAGATGATTATTAAAAGCACAAATTTGTAAGATTTGTTTAACATTGCGAAACATATTAATATTTGGTATCCTGTAGGCAAGAGTAGCAGCGTAATGATGTATGCTAGCTCACAATGATCAGAGTATTGAATTAGAATGCACCATACAAACTCACACAATCAGTTGAATGCTTATAAAACAATAACTGTTTGAAAGCAACAAGCTGGAATAGAAGACAACCCAATACAGAAGATAAAAGATAGGCTTGCTTACAGTTGATACAGACACACCACAATTGCATTCAAGGGCAATGTACTCTCACACTCATGCCTCTACAGACACACCAAAGCATGGATGATCAAGCACAACTGACACTTGTTGGATTCTTGCCAATATCCAGTGACAGGAGCTGATTTAACCAAGACTGAGAGTTATAGGACACTCACAAACTTTCAGAGGTTCTAAGACACTCGAGAATACTATTGAATAATCATTGAGATACCTTTCATTGATGGAAAACTTCGGAATATAAAGAGAACCAATAGTTTGATTAGCAGCTGCTTAAGCATAAGCTAATTGCCTAATCTCTTGACTTAATCTAATCTACAAAGCTTTGAAACAAATACAGCTGATTACATCCTAATGATCTCGAGTACAACTTGTAAGAAAATAAAAGGAAAATACCTAGCTAAGCTCTGATTGGACCAAATGCCAAAAGAGTTGCAAAATGGACCAATGAGAGGCTTTCCTCTCTAGGGGGATAAATATTGATTTACTGAGGTAATTCCCACACCAATGTTAACCTGGAAGTAATCTCAACAGGTTAATATTAGGCTGGAAAGACCAAAACAACCCCCATGGACAGAGAACAAAATACTTACCCTCAGAACTGAGGTTTTGGAAAAACTGATAACAAACAACCTTGCTGGGATTGCTTGTTCTTGTATATGAAACTTGCTGATGCCATGCTCGAACATGTTCGAACTTGGCTTGGACTTGAAAAAAGCATGACATAGAACAAAAAACTCCTAGGAAACCTTGGCTGAATCTTCCTCAATCAAGAGATATGATATTGAGAAAGACTGCTGCTTGGACTGTTGTTGTTGGGAACTGAACTTGGTCTGAGTGACCAATGCTGTTGGGCTGAGTGGTTGTGGTTGCCAAGACTTGTTTCACAAGTGTGTAACAAGCTTGGATGGATGTTGTGGGTGGCTTGGTGACTGCTGAAAGTGCTGGGATCCTCCTGCTGGCTGATTGTACTCCTGAGTGACATGATGTTTCTGTTGGGATTTGGAAGCCTGTCATTTCTGCTGGAAATGCTTCCCTTGCTGTTGAGTTGTGTGAATCAACCTGATCTCCTCCTTGTGCCGCTGCTGAGAGTGTTGGTGAAATGCTTCACTTGGATGCCTCCTTTGCTGATGGAGCTGTTGATGTTTGTTGTTCTTCAGGATGGTCTCCATCACGTAACTTTGCATCATCTCTCTATGTTCTCTCGCACGTCTATGCAGTTTATTTGTTTTAATTAATGGAGAAATGTGTCAACCAAAAAATATGGAGAAAGAAAAAATGGAAATTTTGAAGGGCCTAAATTGGAGGGTTATGAGCCAACAATTTACGTTCCTAAAAATAAAAAGTCATTGACCTAGTCTCATCTTAGAGAAAAGAGAAGAACAAACTTAGAGAGGAACTAGTCATTTCCTTGAAGAAGAAAAAAAACTGCATTTCCCCAAGTCTATGAACATCTTTTATGATATTTCCTTTTCCTTTTTTTGTTATTCTAAAGTACTCTAATTTATTGTTTGCCCCTCTAATGCACACATATTTCTCCCATGATCAACAACAATGTTGCTTAATGTTTCATTTTACGCTCATTACTTCTTTCATTGATCGATTCATTCTCATTACATGAAGTATTTAAGAGACATCAAGCACCATAAAGATGGGTACAGATGTGAATGATATCAAAGTTATGATGAGTTCAGGTTTTCAATATTTGATGAAGTCATGTCATGAATGGGCAAAGGATCATCCATTAGTTTTTGGGGTTCTATTGTTCTTCTACCTTTTGTATATATTTCTCCGTTCTATCTTTAGCATATTGTTTTATTCTTTCCCAATAGTAATATGTAGTGCCATTTTTCTGGGTGGATCACGTGTCAGCCAAGATAAACATCCAAAGAGCATCAGAAAGGAGGGTGAAAAACCCAACATAGCAAGTGCTCATGGCCTACAACAACGTCCAAATTTACAATCCCAGATGAGCAGAAGGACATTTGGAAAAGACAAGAGTAAATGTGTCAGCAAAGGTAAAGATCATATCCAAGGTCTTCCAAGGACAACCGATCCAATTATTCATAGAAATTCAATACTAGAACAAGAGATCATGCCCTTGAAGATGAGCCCTTTCTTGGATGTTAGTGTCGAAGAAAAACTCATTTCAGAAAATGACGGTGATAAAGTGGATCCCATTCAAGTGGAGTCTAGCAAACCATTAACAATTATTGGGAATTGAATGATGTCCTACACACATATAACATAAGAAATAAAAGCAAATAAAATAAAGTTCTAAGAGATTGTCCATCAAACCAACCATAAGCACACATAAAAAATAAGACACGTTTGCTGATTAAAACAAATGTCACTGAAAACCGAAGCAAATCACCGTCCCACGGTTCTCAACTACTACTCCATTCGTAAAAAAGCTTCTTAAAGTTTCCAGACCGGTGTTTAGCAGGGATGCCCAAGAAATAACCCAACAAGTTATTCTCCCAAATATAGTCCATAACCCTTGATGTATAACTGATGCAAAGCTAGGGTTTTGATCAATTACACATCAAGAGGGTGATGTGTAACCGACTTAGGTTTAGGGGAGGGTTCACATGAAACGTAGGGTTTTGTAGGATAGATCGATAAAGATAGATACCTTGGATAGTTCATGGGAATCGAACTTGATACAAAGACACCACAAGTTGAATCCCTAGGGCTACTTGTTCTTCAACTTAGTTACAGAAACACCTTCTAAGTATAAAAACAAGCTCTACCTCACCACTTGAAAAGTCAATTCAAGATACAATAGTAGAAAAGGAAAGAGGAAAACTCTCAGGATGAGCAAAGGCTCGTTTTGTATTCATAATCAAAAGTTGTGTGTCTCAAACGTTACAAGTTATCCGCTATTTATACTAGACTAAGGCCTAATCCTTCTAGGATTACTAAACTTGGCGCCTAAGAAGCCTAAGGCTGAATCCTTCTAGGATTCTCTTGGCTTTCCTAATTTAACTAGGATTACTCAAACTTGGCGCATCCTCTTCTAGACTCTTCTAAACTCTTCTAGACTCTTCTAGACTCCTCTAACTTAACGCCTAAGCTAATAAGGAAAGGAAAATAAACTTGACGTTATGCCTTCTAACAAACTTAGCTACTAATAAGGAAAATAAAAACTTAGCTACTAATAAGGAAAACACAAATACTACTAAAACTTCTAAGGACTTCTCTTTCACGTGACTTGTATACTTCCATGGACTTCTTTCACGTGACTTTACTCCCCTTTAGCTTGCTTGGACGTCATGTACCCTCCATGAATCTAGGGTCCTCAAAGGTGGGACCAAGGCTAAGCGAATCCCCATCAACCCTGTACACGTATGATTTACGAAAACTCAATATGTACGGGTCGCCGGACACAATGTCCTACATTTGCGACCATTTCTCCTGTTGATGTTTCATGGACCTTTCTTGCAGGGCAGTACAGAATGAGGACACCTGTTCTTGTGAGTACTTCCCCTTAATCCTTCTGGAATTAGCCCCCGCATCGGTCACTTGTCGCCTTTTTTCGCCTGATGCAGGGGTTGTTCTATTAGGGGACCTACTCATATCTCCGACCCCAGAACACATTGGGTTATATTCTTCAAAGCTTGGGTCTTGACTATCACCCTTCACAACCATTGGGAGCAATATCATCATCTTCTTCATCGTCGTCCATGATGTTAGCTGCAGAACAAGCACTCCGTCCCGTGGCAAACGTCCCACGATACACAACCTCTAGCAATTCTAAGTTAGCTGGTGGACCATTAAGAAACTTTAAGTAGTTGCCTTTGTATTTCTGCAATTGAAACCAATATGTATTCAATCACCAATATATGTCAATCGATATTAATAAATAAAATTAAATAATGTTAAACAGTAAACATTACTATTATGAAACTCTGCCAGCAAGTGGTGTTGGGTCTACAGTCTTTTTGTTTGGATCTCATCCTCCACCTGTATCGTTTTTGAGCCAATCCCAGGCCTTGTATTTTTTCTTCAAATCATTGTACGTATTAACGATCGAGCCCTCGTCCTTGTAAATGTTCATCATGTTCAAAACCCGCTGAATCTTCCCCCAACAAGGCTGTCTACACCCCTCCAATCATTTTTTATTGTCTCCAACATTAATCTGTCCTCCTCAACTGTCCAATTTCTAGACCTGGTTCTTGCCTTCTTCTTCCCCTTTCCGTTACGCGATGGGGCCATATCTCTGCCAAATACATGGTTTTCGAATATTGCAACCACTCACAAATATACATGACTTCAACCCTCAACAGCACTCCACAAACTGCTATTAACATAATTGGGCAATGATCACATGAATGATCATGGGAGCATTACAACGACCAAGCACACAATATTTTGTCACCTACGGCTCATGTAAGTTTTATACACAATTGCTACCTTCACATATTCAAATTATTTGACATTATCTTCAATTTGTAAGCTAGCTTAAATGAATATCAAGATCTATGACTATGTTCGGATAGTATATTGTGTCACTCGGTATGGAGTTTCAGACAAACACTCACGAACCTAGACATTAATTTGTCACAGTGAAAAGAATGAACAACAATTGACACCAGTTTATGAAAAGAAGTTACATAGCACTGATATCAAACATCATAACTTTCTTAAGATCAAATGGTAAATGCAATGTGCAACACCAGTTGCTTTAGTAACATGTATGATTATCAAAGCAACAACCAAAGCAACAACCAGCCGATCCCTTCACCAAGACAAACACTCACAAACCCAGACATAAAACTTACACGCATGTCCAAATACTTTCACCAGTTGCAATGTTTATGATAATCAAGTTCCTTGTACAATTACACACTAGTTCTATCGAAGGGATACAAGTGTATAGTATTTTTTACTACAATTCCGACTATCATCATAAACAAGCATGTACAAAATATTGTTGAAAGCTTCAAAATCGCTGGACATTATAGACAACATGGCAGACCTTTCAGATCGACACTGGTTCAAAATAGTTGGACATTCATCAACATGGCAGAAATATGAATCGAAAAAAAAATTGACATCAAATTGTCGGACCTTTCAGATAGACTACAATTCCGACTATCATAAAGATTCATGTTTTTTTTAACGAACTACTTTGTATTCAAATTATTTCAGATCAAAAGAAACAGCTAGACATTGTCAACATGGCAGACATATGAATCGAATATAAAAAAAAGTTTGAGCCAGAGACAAACCTCAATGCACCCAAATTCAGCTTCGACTTAGACCTGCACAAACGATTACACAATCCTTAGTTTTATCACTTCCCACACGATGGAAGATGTGAATCTGTATCATAGAACATGCTTTAAGATCGATACATTACCTTGTTACAATGATTTTGTAGCTTGTCACTTTCCCCTTCCTCCCAACTTTTCTAGTTTCAGATCTACTACAATGAATGAGAGCAGCTGGAGATTTTCGTAGAGGATTTATGGTGTTCAACTCAACCATCCCAACCACCGCTTTTATCATCGTTGCCAGCCAGCAGCCCTGTTCTTCGATGAGACGGGATGAGCACGAGTTTCAGCGGTGGAGCAACTTTTTTTTGAAAATGGTTGCGCGACAGGTACTGTAGAAGAAGATAGAATTTGGGAATTGGTTTCACCTCAGTCGCACAACGAATATAATATATATATATATATTATATTTGTATTATGGTGGTTAAAAAAAATAATTGTATTGAAGTGGTACCGAATCCATCACCAAATTCTTTTTATTTTTTTCATGCCTACCCCATATTGTTTTTGTTTTTTTCGTTCCTGCGCCCATATAGGTAATGAAGTGTAGTTCCTAAAATATTTTTAAAATTATTTTTTTGAGATTCCGAGCAATTATTATGATTTTTTAAAATGAATAAAATTGAAAAAATCATAAAAAAATAGAAAAAAAAATAGGGAGGAATGCTGTAAAATTCATTAAAAATAGTGGTAAAGTGTTATACAAAGTTTTGAATCAAATGCAATACAAAATCTATGATATTTAGGGTATAGCTCAGTAGGGGATGATATGGACAATTCTGGTACATTACACATTTTTCATCCTATTTCCCATGATCATTGGACTTTTAAATATGGTTGGATGGACAAACAATATGGGACGGAGGGAGTAGTATTAATTATCGAGCTTTGCACTTGATCTACATATTGTTCTGCACTCACCACTGGATCGCTTCAACAATCTTGAATGTACATCGGACAAAATCAAATATATAATCTGATATTCGGTATTGAAAAAAAGGAAATCGCTGGGGTCATAGTGACGCATAGCCGGAGTATTGCGGGGGTGTTGTATTCCCGCGGGAGTGTGTAAAAATTTTCGATTGAGACGTAGGAATAAACAGCCGAATGTTCCCGAATGTTTTGTGACTGCATTTGCTGCCGCTCCAACGGTGGTTTAGAGGCACCACCAAGAATCTTAGGTAATTCCTAAAATTCGCATGTCTTCCATTGAGATAATTGTCTCTACATTAGCCTCTCCTTCTCGTTCTCAGTCAATAATTAGGGTTCCAAAAAACTGCGATTGCCGATTGTATGTATTGTTGGTTTTGACTGGGCCACGGAGATGAAGCCTGATCCTGATAACAACAATCACGGCCTGCTCGTATTAGGATTACCTTCACCACAATCTACTGTCCGAACCAGACCTAGGAATAGGAAAAGCAAACGGAATGCCACTGTTCGGGTTGTTTCCCCGTATTTCTCAGAGAAGAAGGAGAAGGATGTTGTTCGAGGTTTACTTGTGAGGAGCAGAAACCCATGTCCATCTGGGGAAGGTGACCTTTTGAATCCTCACCCAACTGGGTTTCTGAGAGTCTCCAAGTATTTTCAGAAACACATGGCTGTTGCTAAACATGAGCCAGTCAGTGGCACTACTAGTCTCTTCCAGTTTGATGGAAATTCTATTGGAATTGAGAAAACTCCGCAGAGGATTTTACAGCTGTCTGCCTGTGACTCTGAACTACTTCCTCATTGTAAAATAGCTGTAGAAGACAATGGGTTTGAGGAGAAGAAAATGGTACCACAACTTCCTGTTCCAGATGTAAAAAATGACTACATAGGGAAGAAAAAGGACAAGAACAGGAACAAGGCAAAGTGTGACCAAGCCGTGGAAAATGAAACAAAAGTGGAATTGTTAAACAAGAAGAAGAGAAGGAGGAAGGACAATGATTGTGAGGAGAAGAAAGGTGTCCTGAAGAATGAAGATCATGTTTTACAACCCCCACTTGATGATTCCCCATCTGTTGTATTAGAAGCAAACAATCACAAGGTTGTTACATCAGTTCCTCCCAGGAAAGTATCTCCATACTTTGATACGGACAATGCTGGAGAAAATATATCATGCTGGGACATTCAGAAAACAGCTAAGCATGCCCAGTTGTTGCAAGATGTTTCTCCGTGTTTCCCAACATCAGGGGCTGACTATCAGGGAACTAGGAAAACTGACTACTTTGAAAAGGAAACAGATAAAAAAATGAAAAAGAGGAGAAAACTTGCATGTTACGAAGACAAGGAGATGACACCCCTGAAGAAGGTCAAGAAGAGAGCGGCCCATGAACAACATTGCCAGGAAGCTCAAGCCGAGAATGAAGATTCAGTTCAGGGACCCCAGCATGCTACTTCACCATGTTCAGTTGTTACAACAGCTTCAGCTGGACTTCAGGATGTCCCCAGTCCGCTTCTGTGCAAGGCAACCAGGAAAGTTTCTCCATACTTTCATAACATACCAGAGAAAGGTGATCAACGGGTTAAGTTAGGTGCTGAACGCGCTTCTGGGACTATATGCATTAATATTGATGAGGTGCTTTCCAAATTTGTGTACAAGTCCAAACGTGAAATGATTAAGGTTGTGAATGAAGATTTTGCTAGAGAACCAGAGAGAAGAAGGAAAAGGTCGAAAAAACCTGCAAGTCGGACCTTGAATGCTAAAGAGATGTTTTCTGAAGCTTATCGAAGGAAGGCTCCAGATGATACGTGGGTGCCGCCCAGCTATTGTCCTAAACTTCTACAAGAGGATCACGCCCATGACCCTTGGAGAGTTTTGGTGATATGTATGCTTCTGAATGTAACAACTGGAGCCCAGGTATGGATTTATTATATGTATGAAGTTGACTATTGTGACCTGCAGATATGTGCAAATAATGTTGTAGAAAGCTGATGTTCGTATGACTAAACGATACCCATATCCGAATTCCCAAATGGTCAGCACCAAAGCTGACCAATTTCTCATGGGGTTAATAGTTATCCTATTCAAATTAAGACTATACTTGACATAGACCCTACTTAGTACAAAAGGAAGATAGCTTTAGGATAAAGTCAGAAGAGAAGAGGTGCTAGTTGTATCATGGTGTGGCTGCAATTTCTTTGACTGATGTGGGTGCATCTAACTTATAAAAGATTTGCTAGTTATTAGTACCTTTTATCATCTGAAGGTGAGAGAATAAGAATTTTGGAAATGCTTAATGTTGTCATTGAAGGAGGACAATGTTTGCACCATACACGTTGGCTCAGAATCCCAAGGCCTAGTTGTAGGACACCAGCTTAGGAAAGGCACCCCTTATGTTGATATTCCAAATTCCAAGTGAAATTCTAATGTACTTTTGATACCTGGCTTAACTCCCCACCATATGAAATAATCCAAATCACCCCACATCCTGGCTTATAATCTCAAAAGTAATTTAGTGAGATTCAATCAGCTGGCAGAATTTGTTGCGATATCATGGCCACACGTCTTATTGTTTGTGAAGCAGAAAGATAAATAAGGTAGTATGTGGAGATTTGCACAGACTTCAGACTAAGGTACAGATCAGCCTAAAGGTCAGGTTCAGCAGTGAATGTGTATGACAGTCTACTCTTCAATCTGTTAGCTGTAAGGGTCAACCTTGTTGTGACAATAAAAGCAAACACTAATGTCTTAGGTCTGTTTTAATTGAATTCGGTTGCAGAGAATTCCTCTGTAGTGCAATGGTGGGGTTAGGGGATTGGAATTCTACATCCAACTCTTTATTAATGATGTAGGTCTTTGCTATTCATATTGCCTCTGAGTTGAAATTGAGTAAAGGATTTAAACTCTTCAAAATAGAATATACATAATTTTACAGGTCCAAGTTTGTGTGACTGAATCATGTGAACTATATCGAGAGCAAGTAATAGTTGACAATATATGTATTTGTTAAGAACTGAAGATAGGTTATCCTAGTATGGATGCACATTTCGGGAACATATTGAGTTTTTCTCATCGGGACTGTGCTTGGAAAGCATCCCCTTATTTTAAGTCCCCAGATAAAGTTGTACCACTGGAAACTAAAACCAAATGAGAAACTGAAGATTTTAATGTCACAGGAACAAACTGTAGAATTGATTCGTGCTAGCATTGTTATTAAAACTCAACTATCTTTCCAAATGGTCATTTGTTGCCTTTTTTTTTTTTGGAAAAGGGGGGGGGGGGGTAGTATGAGACACTGCTGGAGTTCCTTTTCCATTGCGAAAATGTTACCGCAAATTCCTGATGGCCATTTAGTTAGTATAGATTTGTCATTAAATGATCTGTTGTCACTTGTCAAGGACTAATATCTAGTGAAAAGAATCTGACCCTTGCTTCTTGTTACTGGAGAGATGTTCAATTATTCTTCCATCAGTGACAATGAGTCACTCAGGTCTAGACTGTCTAGTTGAACTTTACTGCTGTGGTGGGCTGGGAGGTAGGCAGGGTGGCATTTTGTGCCTTCTCTCATCTCCAACTGGACCTTACAACACATTCTTTGAGTTGTCCAATGTAGTCCTGTTGCTTATTCGTACTGTCATTTTTACAATGTTATCTCTTACTTTGATCCTCACCATTTCATCATTTACTTGATAATTTTCACTTTGTGCCTTCAATTGCTTTGATTTCAGCGATCAAACAAGTGATGTGTGCTTGGTTTCTCTGAGCCAGCCTCTGTGTTTGTGGGGGTCATTGCCTACCTCTATTGATCCTTAAGTGGCATCCACAGAAGGCAGTGTTCTTGTTGTAAAACAATTAGATTGATTTGCATATATAGCATACAAGACTGATTAATTTACTCCCAATAACTCTATTGCAGGTTAAGAAGGTTTTGCCGTACTTTTTTTCTCTATACCCTGATGCAAATGCTGCCTCTACTGCTGATCTAAGGACAATGCGAAGTTTGATACAGAGTTTAGGTTTGGTTGACATACGAACAAAGAAGATTAAGGCTATGTCAAAACGGTATTTGGAAAACGATTGGACACATGTGACCCAGCTACCTGGGGTCGGAAAGTGAGTAGTGCTCATATTTGTTTTTGGCCATTGTTTTTACTTTTTGGTTACCAATACATTAGCAAAATGGCCTGACTTTATTGTTTGTAGGTATGCTGCTGATGCACACGCAATATTCTGCACAGGCATGTGGGCTCAAGTGACCCCGGAGGATCATAAGCTAACTGATTATTGGAATTTTCTCAAAGAACGGGCTGAAAACATTGGTAAATAGGTAAGTATTTTTTTTTTTTTGGGGGGGAGGGGGGGGGGGGGGGGGAGAAAGTAGCTGTGGCCTGTGGCGTTAATTATTAAGAGAATTTGCTTGTAGAAGCTGTTCTAGATCTTAGCTACACTAGTGCTCTGTTGTGAACGGCTAACTGCAGTTTGGTTATTGCGCACGCAGATAGATGCAGTTCCCTGATGTTAGTAGTGATATGAAGGAACCTATGGTGTGTTTGGTTAGAAAGAAAATGATTTTGCAAGAGAAATGGTTTTCGAAGGAAAATAGCTTTTTATGTCAAATTTTTCTTCTTTGGTAGGAGACATCGTTTTTAAAAAAATGACGATATGTGCTATGTATCAGATACATTATTAATCAAATAAATTGAAGCTTAAAATTCATATTTAAATTTATTTTAAATTTATCTAATCATACTATGAAGTTATGACATTAACCGGTCCAATTGAATTTTATTACTAAATTAACATTCACGACTAAAAATGTCGACATAAGTGGCAATATGCATTGTCAAGTGGAAATATTTGAACTTAGAATTCATATTTGAATTTTTTGTAATATATCTATCATATTATAAAAATCCGATCCAAACCATTAAAATCGCTTAAGTTTCAATTTAGTTAGTTTTAATAGTAAAAAAAAAAGGGGAGATTCTACCATAGTTGAACTTTTTTTCAACTATGGTAGTTGAAATGTGTCAATCTCCTAAAATATACCTTTAAGAAAATCGAAATTAATATATATTCCACATGGTAAGCGTAATTAGAAAAGTGTTCCATCCCATAGACAAATGGGCAAACAACCGTTACGTATCTAGAAAAAAAAAAAAGAAAATGTTGTGTTTTTGCTTTGGTTTGAAACTCGACCCAGTCGACCGAAATTCTCAGCGTTGGATTCCCTCCCATGAAATTATACTTCCTTGAAGCTCACTGCGTTGGAGTCTGCGTTGACCACCAAGATTGTCCTCCCGTGATTTGTTGCCGATGGTGGCCTCCTCCCCAGTTGAATCTTGCTCACGCATGTTCCGTCGATAACCCGGACAACTGCAACATTGAATTTTTAAGGTTTGAATTATTGAAATCTAGGGTTGTAAATTGGGGATAAATTTCAACAATTATTTGTGCATACTAGTTGTTTAGCAGCTGTCAGATGCATAAAAGCTCAAGAATTTGACCATTACTCTCCTTTCATGGTTTCAAGAATTTGACATTATTTTACCATTAAGAATGCTCTAATTTGTGTTGTATCCTAGGTAATCAGTCAACCATTATCTCAATTGTAGCGATTGTCTTACCTTTGTTCAGCTTCTAATGCAATTGATGGTTGGCATCAGTAGCTCTATTTGTGGGAGACAAAAGTGTGCATTATTCTACTTATTGAGTTGCATTGATAGGCCACCACAAAATTAGAAAGATGATATTGTTTGTAGTGCAGAACAGTAATGGCAAGGGAGGAGGTGGTAAACAAGAGTTTGAGCGTCCAGAGTGGTGGAATTTTAGGGAAGGAGGAGAGGGGGTGTTTGAACGAGAGTGAGCAGAGTTTCGATTCAAAACACAACATTTTTCTTTTTTTTTTTTGAAATACATAACACTATTTACCCTATGTTTACGAGATGGAATACTTTTCTTGTTAAGCTTACCACTTGGAATATTATAGAAAGGGGTTTACAATTTGGAATAAACAATAATTGGTGCCTACCATTTGGAATTTTCTATTTTTTTAATATATGTGATTTATTTTTGATAAATTAATGATTATGAAATTTTCTAACTATCATAGTTGAAAAGTTTCTCTAACTATGGTAGAATTTTCAAAAACAAATTTAATAAGGCTCTGTTCTTTTATGCGGTACCACAAGTTACCACACCACAAGTTACCCCAATCTACCGCAACTCATCACAAATTACCATTTACCTTTTTATTTAATATATTTCCACAAAATCTACGAAATTATTTAATATCAACAAAATTATTTCCATTGCAACTTACTGCAATCCACTGCAACTCATTTATTATTTAATATATTTCCTAATAAAAATATTTCAACACCCATTTATTATTTCTACGGCAACTTACTGCAATTTACTGCAACTTACTGCACCGCAAATTCACCACATAAAATAACGGGGCCTAAGTGGTGATATCTGAAATATATAAGTAGCATAATGAGTTTTAGCCATTTCTTTTCCGGCCCCTAATCCTCAAATTTCATTCAATATGCAATATAAATGATTTTGTTCGACATGAAATCTTGGCCTTTCATTAAAAAAAAAACTAACTTTACAGTTTTTCCTCCAAAAAAACTGACCTTGCAATTATTTTTATCACAATATACTAAAATCCTCGTCTTTCAGAATACCAAAAAGGTAAGGTAATTTTCATGTTTTGGAAACTACGGTAATGATAGTAAAATTCTAATTTTAAAAATTGTGGAAAATATATATAATTAATTGAAAATTATTTTTTTAAGTTGTGTTTGTTAATTGGTGAGAAATTTTTCCCCAAGCCACAGCAACCGATCCACCTCCATTTTTTTCGACGAAAAGTAGCCGAAATTTCATCCGCCCCGGGATGGACCCCGACGCAGGCCCACCAATGGCAATCATCCTCCACCCCTGACGACCACCGAAAAAATCTTCATTGACATCGAAAAGCTTTCTTCGGTGGTTGTGGTTCGTGGACGCAGGACATCAGAATTATGGAAAGGCAGAGGTTTGATCGTGGAAGACGGAATTGTAATTCCCAGATATAATAAGATATAAGTACATTGATGTTGGATAACAAATCGAATAAGATGTGTGTAGCTTATTGGTTTGGGCTTTACAATACCTTGTTGTAAGTCTCAAGGTTTGAATCTTGGATGTGAAGGTAGAAATTAACTCACTTCCGTGATTTGTTAATTAAATTTTAACATTTTAAATTTATAAAAATTCCATGTGGCGACCGATGTGCAACCAATTTTTTTTCTTTTATATATACAATATTTTGTAGGATTTGATTGTTCCAAATATAAAGTTTAATAGGATTCATTGTTTTATTATTAAACTTTTGAAGACGGGCCTTAAATAGGGTTCGCATGGGGGTTTTGTTTCATTTCTTCCAAACATCTCAACACACCCCCGTGCACTCTCTCCCTCCACCCTACCCGCGCTGACGACCAACGCCAAGCGCTGCTCAGTTGCCGCCGCTGCTCGCCGGTAACCTCAACCTTTCTCTCTCCTTTGTCCATTTCTCACACCCCTTTTCCCATGTTCTTGCTTGTGTTTGTGTTTCCACCTCCACAACAGATCATCTCCGCCCATTCTCGCCAGAATCCCCCACGACCACCACCCTCATTGCCCTCCCCCAGCCTAGCCGCCACCCCTCCGCCACCATTCTCAACCCCCCATTCACCATTCACAACTCTTTCCCTCTTCCGTCTCTACCTAACCCTCACCATACCTTAAACCCTACCTAAACCCTACCCTCAAACACAAGCCCTTACCCTTCATTACCCTCACAACACTAAGCACCTCACCCTCATCAAAACCCTCCAAGAACCAAAACTACAAGGCCTCCAAGAACCAAGAGAGCTCTCCCTACCGAGGAAGTCGACCCTTCATCCTCTGATTGGCTCCCCGAACATCGATTGGAGTCTGACCCGCTCGAATATGATCATGCTTTCTGCGTCAATTTTCGAGGCGACTACGAGCTTTTCCGAAAACGAAAAGTATGTGTTCCGTACGTATATCACCCCGATACATGTGAGCAGTCTTCCTCAAGAACAACCTCACGGTCCTCGTCGAGAGATTAGGGTGGCAGCAGTTTGTCAACCTCGACACGCCCGTTTATGATCAACCTATCTTGAAGTTTATTAGCTCCTTGAAAGTAGCGGCCGACGGTCGCTCTTCAGCCACAATGACATTCCGAGTTGACAACAAGTCCGCCACTCTCACAGTCGTTGAGCTGAATCAGAAGCTAAACTTGCTGATGATTGGCCAAATGTATGGCCCCTTCACCGACTTCGACGAGCAAAGTGCCATGAAGGCAATAACCTGCTTCAGGAGGAGGGAGCTTACCCCTAGAGCCCCTGGGGAACCTCTCTATCATGATGCCCAACTCTCTAGGGCCACTGACATTTATAACCTGACCATAAGGTATTTTCATCGGCTTGTCACCAACTCTGTCTTTGGGAGGGATGAGAACCGCAACCACATGCGGAAAGACGATATATTCATCTCCTGCAACGCCCTCATAGGCAAGCCCGTTAACACCGGACCATGCATCATACACTGATTGGTGAGCATCAGTACTTCCACCTCGAGGTCTACTATAGGGATGGGGCACATCATTTGTGCTATCCTTGCACGTACTGGCTATCAGGACTATTTAACAAGTATCGCCCTCACTTTGTTTGTGTATGGCTAGATGCTGCGACCCTCTCGCGCATGAATATCATCAAAGGGCACATGCCTAGTGTCAAGATAAAAACATACTATCATGGCACAACGAAAGTTCGCGCTCTGCTTCTTGATCGATCAGCTGTGGGCCGAGAGGGTTATCATCATTACGAACAAGGATAACTGGTCGTGTGATTCGAAGGTGGTTGAAGAGGAAGACGGGGAGAGGGAAGAGGATGATAATCGGGAAGATAAGGAATAAAGGAAAGACACTATAGGGAGCTTAGGACACCTTCAGGACGTCGACAGGATCTACACCGATATTGACCACCTCTCATCAGAGGTTGGTCAGTACAAGACCTTGATCTAGAGGATCCAATCCACCTTGGAGACCCAGGGTACGATTCTATCGGAACTCCTCCAACATGCACAATATCAAAGACAACTCCTTAATGACCAAGCTTATCAGTATTATCAGAGCGGCGATCGCCAATCCGCCCTTCCTGGGTGGCACCATCCAGCGTATCCGCCTCCACCACCCCCACCGGGGCATGGCCAGTAGTGACTGTAAGTTTACCCGCCCCACATTGAGCTCATTAATTAATGGATTATTGGACAAAAATAATACTAACTTTGGGGGTATTAGCCGATAATAATACAAACAATTTTGTTGGACACTAGCGGTACCAACTATGGACCTATTTTCCAGCAATAGTACACGACCCAACTAGTAGGTTTCATACTACGCAGAAATATTATGTATCGCTTAATTGTCTGAGCTAGAGACCAGAGTAAGTTGAAAAAACATAAATGGACACTTTTTTTTCCAATTAAGCAACATTAACAAACTTTGCTATACAATAATGTAAAAACAACAATTTGATTGTTTTCTGGATAAATTGATCAATGCTACGTAGATGGAAAAAATAATTGGCGGTCGATATTTTTTCCACTTGCTCCAACTTCAAGCTCGCACAATTAGGTGACAAGTCATCTCTTCATCGTGTTAAACACCTATCAACTTCGTAGCGTACTACTGCTGGTAAATAGACGCATAGTTGGTAACACTAGTTTCCAACAAAATTGTTGGTATTATTATCGGCCAATACCCCTAAAGTTCGTATTATTGCTGTCCAATAACCCTTAATTAATTATGGCATAGTTTGCATGATAGTGTGGGGGCGTTCACATACTGGGTGATTTATGCTGGTAGGTTAGGTCTATGTTTAGGCTCGATTTTGAGCCGAAATATGTTCCTTTTACCTTAGGTTTTTACTCGTTTCCATAGTTTTTTATTAGTGTTTTTACTTCCTTTTCCTTCTTTTGCAGATCTTAGGAGCTTTAGACACTTGTGGAGTAAAAATGCGCTAAACAAGGCCAATTGGGGCTTAAAAGCAAAGGAGTTGGGTCTTCTCGAGGAAACCCGGCCTTGGAGAAAGAGAACCAAGCCTCGATCATGGTGTTAGAAGAAGAAACCAAGAGAAAAGCATTGTTAGCAGCATGGTCACGACCGTGACTACCCACCTCACGGCCGTGACCCCAGTATACCTTGGTGGCCAAGGAGGGACGACAAAGGCTTGAAGACAAAAAAGGGTCACGACCGTGACCTGCTAACTCACATCCGTGACGCCCTGAAGCCTAGGATTCACAAAAGAAGACATCATGGCTGTGACTTGCCTTTGCACGACCGTGACCTCCCACGAAGCAAATCTCTCAATAACCTCATACAAGCCAAATCTTCCAGGAGGTACCTCACAGCTGCGACCTCCAAGGTCACGCCCATGAGGTTTGCGAGGAACACCGAAGAATCCTAGATTTCTCCATGGTCACGCCCGTGACCACCCTAATCTGCGGCAATTAGTGGGCCTAAACGGTATGTTTGGGCCGGTTCTCTAACACAAGTATATATAGCTCTCTTTCCAGCATCATTAGGCATCTTTTAGTTTACCTTAGCTTAGCTTTTCATTCTTTAGTTTAGGTTATAGATTTAGGAATTAACTTTTAGGTTAGTTCCTAGATTAGGTTTAATTCCTTTGAAATTAGATTAGGGCTTTGGTTTTGTAATTGAATTTCTCATTCTTGTTCTATCTACATTGAAGCTTTCAATCTATTTGAATCTTTCAGTAAGTTCTCTTCTTCCGTTTTACTTCCAACATTCAATTAGTGTTTTCACTTGTTTGATTACCTTGCTTATGTTCTTAACTAGTCTAATTAGTGTTATTATTGATCTTCTCCATTGCCTTGCTTGTTTCATGTTAAGTTTTAATGTGGTTTTTGAATTAGTGTTAGTTGTGACCACGTGTGAGTAATTCCCTTAGGGTTAGGGGATAATTAGATCCCTAATGGAGGATTAAGTCTGGATTAGCGAGATTAGGGTGATTAGTGAGATGAATAGTGTTCCGCCCTAGATTTCCATACGATGGGTAAAGGATATCGGGGGCTGGGAGGCTATGGATCCTTTCATCCATTACTTTTGGAACTCTAGGGTGGTTTCATCGATTCCGGTTCCTTGCTCTGGCGAGAGGGAATCAGAATAGATTACTTAGGATTGGTTTTCATACTACCGAAGCCTATCATGCACGGGATTGATGATAGACTTTGGAAAGTACATCATCGATTCATCGCCCTGGCGGGGGGGGGGGGGGAGGGGGGATCGATGCTAGCTCGTGCATAGGAAGCGAATATTGGCTTTACGCCCTGGCGGAGGAAGCCGGTGCTAGCTTGGTACGCATACAATCCTTATACTTGATTATCGAACATAATCTACCCTAAAATCACAGTTTCTGTGCTTAGTCTTTCGTTAAGAGGCCTGGTACTACCCCCGAGCCCTCACCTTTCTATTATGTCTTTCCATTTTGATCTGAGTATAGTACTTCAATCACCAAAACCATCGACTCCTACACCTAGCTGGTGATTGCTCTCGTGAGATTCTTAGGTTGGAACCTCGACTCCTCGGACCAATACGACCGAGCTCCTAAACCCTACGTTCACGTTAAACAAAATGGCGCTATTGCTGGGGAGTTGCGCCTTCCGACCTTCTAGTTTTTCTAGAGCGTTCCCATTTAGGTTCTAAAAACAAACAAAAAAAAAATCAAAAATTTGAAAAAAAGAGAAGAGAAATGGCATGTTTTAGCTTCCCTCAAGATGAGCAAGAGATGTTTTATGATTATCGTGATTGATTAGATGACTATCATGCTTATTGGGCTCCTCAGGGTTATACTTTTCTGATTGGTAAGTTTTGTGCGTTATTAATGACGGTGTGATTTCTGAAACTCATAATCTACTTAATTACTATGGTTTCACTGTTGAAAATGATTATGAGGCTTGAGATTTGCTTAATTGGTTAACGGAGAGTACTCGTATTTTTATGGAGAGTTGTCATGATTTTGGTTATTACTTTGATAATCCTTGCGCTCATCATGCTAAAACTACCTGTTTCCCTTCCCCTTTTTTTGATTCGCATACTCAATCTCCATTTGTGGATCAACCAGGGGAAGCATCTTATGAAGATGCATATGTGAGTACTTTATCCTCTTCTCATTCAATCTCCTTGTATGTCCCTTCCCCTTGTGCTCAACTTGAAACATATACTCATGATGAATAAACTGAAAGAACTGAAATTTTTTTTCCTCAAATGATTTCTTTCACTCGTCAAATGTAATCTAATTCGCTTCTTAGTGGCCACGAGTTAGGATCCTTTCCCGAGGAATGTGCTTTGAATAGAATAGAATCTTCCTCCCCTTTTCCCCCTTCAATTCATGTTAATCCCCTACGTGTGATTGGGAAAATGATGATGATGACTCTTTTGCTCCTTTGACTTGTGTGCCACCTTCTCATGATACAGAAGTTGACTCTTATGATGCATACGTATGTGAGTACGATTCATTTCCCATGCATTATGAACCTAATTGTTACACTTCCACCTTTGATGTTCACGATGATGCTTCTTATTTGTTAGAAATCTCGTCACCTTTTTCATGTGTAGATTCCTCACATGCTGAGTTTGTGATTGTTGATGATGATGCAAATTCATGTGGTGATGAAAGTGTTTTCATGGGGTCTAATCCTACTCTTTCTATGCACACATTTGATGAATTTGATGAGTTAGGTAATGATTTGGGTTAGGACCTCTTTTTGATGAGAATGTGAAGGAGATTGGGAACTCTCCTGTATGCTCGGATTGTACTGATTGTGTTTCGCCCTCTCCCGATCATGCATTCTCCATTCATTCACCGATGATCACCCCTCCTCCACTTGACCATGCGTGTCTTGAGTTCCTAGGTTCCCCTAGAGGGTATGACCCCCTCCTTGATCCCTATCATGCTTACTCAGAGAACCTGCCTAGAAAAATCGCGACCATTCACTTTTTTCACACCTATGATTTTTCTAAGGCATTTGATAAAATGAAGAGAGCGTTGGCTTACACTGACTCCTTGTTTTGTGTGTTCTCTTATACGCATGATTCGGAGATGCATTCAAGGAAACATGATCTCCCTTTTTTGTGTGTTCACCTTTTCTTTGGTTTTAGTGAAGACCCATCGGTAACTTCGTTCCACCTTCCTTACTTTTGTAAATTCTTTATTATTTTTACTGTATAGTTTCTTTTTTGTTTCTTTGTTTCCCCTTTTTGTGGACGCCGCTTAGAGCCTCATGCTTATGAAGACCTTATGGTAAGCTCGTTCCACTCTTCTTTTATTTCTTTTCTTCTCCTTTTTGGTATATAGATTGCCTGCTACGTGCTTATTCTTCTTTTGGGTGGTGCGCCCCTGTGTGTTTGTGTTAGACTCTTGGTTGTTGGAGTCGTGTGGGCTCGGGTCACCACCACTTTCTATGTTTTTGTGTGTTCTCTTGGTGTTTTCGACCCCTTTTGAGACTCTACCTTCACAATGAGGACAATGTGAAATTTAAGTGTGTGTCTGTGGGGGGGGGGGGGGGGGGAGGGGGGAGTATTCTTGTGTGGGGTAGTTAGGTAGTTAGTTTAGTTTTTGTTTTCTTTAGTTTTTATTTGGTGTGTTTTTGCTTTCTTTAGTTTTTCTTTTGTTTCCTTTAGCTTCTCTTTTGTTTCCTTTTGAAAAAAAAAGAGAAAAATCAAGTAAAAACTCTAAAAAGTTTCTTTTTTTTTCCCCTTCTTTAAAGAGTTGTTTATGCTTTCTTTTACGCCTTAGCTAATTCGTTAGGTGAGTTGGTTAGGTGAAAACAGTCACTATGTACGTGCCAAACCTAGTCCTTAGGTGCGTCGTAGTATTTTCAATAACCTGATTCACCTCTGTAAAGTGGTAGCCTCACCCCTTTTCACCTCGAAGTCTGTTTTTTGGAATGCTCTCGGCTTAGATATCCCAGCTTAGGTTTTCATGTTTTTCTCGCTCTTATTAATCCGGGAAAGCCAACAAGGGTTGGTGTGAGTGGGAGGCACTCACATCCCTTAAGTACTTCGTTTTGAATGGAGCAACCCGAGTTGGGAGGGTAACCCCTTTGCGTAGGGCCGTATCGATCCTGAAAAACCTGGTAAAAAGAAAGAATAGAAAGAAAATAAAAAGAAGAAAAATGGAAAAATCTGTTGGTTCACCAACGTGGTTTGGCGTGGGTGGTTAGCCCCTCATCCCTTAAGTACCTCGTATACGTATGGAAAGAACCCCTCTCGGGCTGCTTTTTATCTCGAAATTTGCCAACCAAAAAGTAATGTGTGTGTGAATAAGTAGTGAAACCCTTTTCTATGTAACCTGTGGCACTCACCAAGCCAAGGGTGACACCAAATAGGTTAGGGGTGATACTTTAGCTAATTAATAAATGAAATTTAAGTTCGAATGCATGATTGATCGAGGTTGATCTGTCTTTACCGAGTTTTGACCAAGTATAGATTAGAGAACATTAGCACTATGCACGACGAAACCTTTCAGCAAGGTCGGGTTGGGAAGTTGAAAGCTTAGCCTCACCTGAGTCTAGTGTCTTGGCATGTACATACTAACCGTTTTTGTCAGATTAAGAACGTTGTTTGATTAGCTTTGGTATAAAAGCGACTATGAACTCCTCCTCTCTTTCTGTAAAAAAATTTTTTGATTTTCACTTCCTTTTTCCTTTCTCTTTTTCTTTTTCTTTTTGGCTTTTGTGTGTATAGCTTCTATAAATCCTCAAGAGACCTACCTCGTCCACCCGGGCTACCGGGGGGTTTAAAGGGCTTAGTGCATATGCTAAATGCATCGTGATTCCTGTGAAAGTTAGTTAGTATTTCCTGCTTTCTTAGGTTAGTTTTGTTTTATTATGCTCGGGACGAGAAAAAGTCTAAGTGCGGGTCAGTGTTTAGGCTCGGTTTTGAGCTTAAATACGTTCCTTTTACATTAGGTTTTTACTCGTTTCCATAGTTGTTTACTAGTGTTTTTACTTCTTTTACAGATCTTAGTTGCTTTAGACACTTGTGGAGCAAAAGTGCGCTAAACGAGGCCAATTGAGGCCTAAAAAAAAGGAGTTGGGTCTTCTCGATGAATCTTGACCTTGGAGAAAGAGAACCAAGCCTCGATCCTGGTGTTAGAAGAAGAAACTAAGAGAAAAGCATTGTTAGCAGCAGGGTCACGGCTGTGACAACCCACCTGACGGCCGTGACCCTAGTATACCATGGTGGCCAAAGGAGGGACGACAAAGGCTTGAAGACAAAAGAGGGGTCACGACCATGACTTGCTACCTCACGGCCGTGACGCCCCAAAGCCTAGGATTCACAAAAAAATACATCAATCTTGACTGTAACCTGCCTCTGCGCGGTCGTGACATACCTTCATACAGTCGTGACCACGTACGAGCCAAATCTTCGAGGAGGTACCTCACGATCGTGACCTCCAAGGTCACGCTCGTGAGGTTTACGAAGAACATAGAAGAATATTGGATTCTCCAGGGTCACGACCATGACCTCCATGGTCACGCCCGTGACCTCATAATCTGCGCCAATTAGTGGGCCTAAATGGCATGTTTGTGCCGATTTTGTGGCACTAGTATATATATTGCTCTCTTTCAAGCATTATTAGGCATCTTTTAGTTTACCTTAGCTTAGCTTTTCATTCTATAGTTTAGGTTATAGTTTTAGGGATTAGCCCTTAGATTAGTTACTAGATTAGGTTTACTTTCTCTGTAATTAGATTAGGGTTTTGGTTTTATAATTAAATTTCCCATTCTTGTTCTTCTATATTGAAGCTTTCATTCTATTCCAATCTTTCAGTAAGTTCTCTTCTTCCCTTTTACTTCCAGCATTCAATTAGTGTTTTTACTTGTTTGATTACCTTGCTTATGTTCTTAACAAGTCTGATTAGTGTTATTATTGATCTTCTCCATTTCCTTTCTGGTTTCACGTTGAGTTTTAATGTGATTTCTGAATTAGTATTAGTTGTGACCATGTGTGAGTAATTCCCTTAGGGTTATGGGGTAATTAGAGCCCCTAATGGAGGATTAAGTCTGGATTAGTAAGATTAGGGTGATTAGTGAGATGATTAGTGTTCTGCCCTAGATTTCCATGCGATGGGTGAAGGATATCGGGGGCCGGGAGGCTATGGATCCTTTTAACCATCGCTTTTGGAACTCTAGGGTGGTTTCATCACTTCCGGTTCCTTGCTCTGGCGAGGAGGAATCATAATAGATTACTTAGGATTGGTTTTCATACTACCAAAGCTTATCATGCACGAGATTGATGATAGACTTTGGAAAGTACAACATCGATTCATCGCCCTAGCAGGGGGTATCGATACTAGCTCTGCATAGGAAGCGAATATTGGCTTTACGCCCTAGCATAGGAAGCCGGTGCTAGCTTGGTACGCATACAATTCTTACACTTGTTTATCAAACATAAATCTACCCTAAAATCACAGTTTCTGTGCTTAGTCTTTCGTTAAGAGGCCCGGTACTACCTCTGAGCCCTTACCTTTCTATTATGCCTTTCCTTTTTTTTTTTTACCTTAAAATAGTTGTTCAATCACCAAAACCATCGACTCCCACACCTAGTTAGTGAGTGCTCTCGTGAGATTCTTTGATATATTTTGGCCCACGCCAAATACATTCCAAAAAGCCCTAAACAATTTCCAAGAAACAAGGCAAGCTATGGAGGAAAAGATGAGCATAGAGGCCCATATGCCCATTCATATGGCATGCTCCTTATGGCAAGAAGATGTCCAAACATCCTAATACCTGCAAAGTCACGCCAACCAAGCCCAAGACCAGGCCCAAGTTCACGTCCAAGAGGAGCTGCATTCTTGATTTTAATTCTTTTGGATGTAACTTTATCTTTAGTTTTTATTTTTGGTGTGTTTTTATTTAATTAGGAGTTAGATAAATATAGAACATTCTAAATTGTTCTAGAATGTTCTAGAAGAGTATGTTAGGCGTGTGGTAGGAGTAATTTAAGGCGCCAAGTTTAGCTATTCTAGATTAGGATGACTTCTTTTGTAACTAATCCATCTCGGATTAGGAAAGCCAATTCTAATTAGGATAAGGTAGTTGTAACCATCTCCCCTTAGGATAAGGAATCCTAATCGAAGAGGAAGATGGAGTAGTAGGCGTGTAGTACTAGAAGTCTTGGCTTGCACGCCAAGCTAGGGTTTATTAGAAGCCCTAGGATTGAGTCTAGTATAAATAGCCTAAATCGTTTCAAACAATCCAGTTTAGAAATATGAATCAAGCTTTGAGCTTACCCCCTCGAGTGTTGGGATAAACCTCACCCCTTTTCTTCTATTGTATCTTGGTCTGGCACCCAAGTGGTTAGGAAGAGCTTAATCCTAGGTTGCGGTCTAGATCAAGTAAGCCCTAGGTTGTCCTTCTTGTGGATTCAAGTAGGAAACCTAGATCTATCCCTATTATCTTTCTATCTTTATAGAAGATAATCTCTATCCTCCTTTTTCCCTCAACTAAACGCCATCCTCTCTCTCTCTCAACTCCCCCAATTCGTTCACCCCCTCTCTCCCTCTCACAGAACAGCTCAACCATTTCCCTCTCTCCATAACAAACTCCCCAACAACTTTCTCTCTCCTCTAATAACCTCTCACTCTCTTCCCTCCACCAAAACCAATGTCTACCCTCTCCCTCTCTTCCCTCCATCAAACGTCAACCCCCCCTTATCAATCATCATCAAGATTCCCTCTTCCCTATTCAAGATTCAATCTTTATTGTTTCTTGAATCCACAAAAGCCCTCACGGCAAAATCCCTCCCTTTCCACTCTCTCCCTCACGTGAACCACCCTACCCCTAGCCCTAATTTCACGTGAAGCCTCCCACTCTTAGATTGGTTGCACGTCTCCCCTATGATGTGTAATTGATCAACCCTACTCTTGATCCCATTATACATCATTCTTATCTTGGAACCCCGATTCCTTGGACTAATACGACCGTGCTCCTAACCCCTAGGTTTTCGTTTAATAGTTTGTTTGTCCTTTTTCTTTGGGTTTGTCAATATCATGCTTTGGTCAGTTGGTTTAGACTATGGTTGCGTGATTATTTCTTCATCGATGGGTGATTTCTGTTGGTTGATGGGTACTTGGCTCGTAGTGGTTGTACATAGCTTTGGGGATGTAATTTCATGGGAGTGTGCTTTTCTGATCTTTTTTTGTGTGCTTTTAGTCTAGTTTCATTTTGCATTTTTCTTTTCTTAGGTAAATCATGCATTCATAGTTTAGAGCCTTTTGCCTTTGCAATTGCATTTCTGTATCTTTTGCATGATAGTTAAGTGCATGTAGCTAGGGTGCATCATTTTCCCCTAACTATTTTGTTTCTTTGTTTTCCCGTTTTCGTGGACGCCGTTTAGTGTCTTGCATCTTTGAAGACCTTCTGGTAAGCTCGTACCACTCTTTTCTTTTATTTTTATTTTCTTTCTTTCCCTTATCTTGTGTATATACCATGTTGCATGTTTGTTTTTACTTTTGGCGGTGCGTCCCAGTGTGTCTGTGTTGGATATTTTGGATGTTGGAGCCGTGTCGGCTCGAGTCACCACCACTTTTCCTGTTTTTGTGTCTTTCTTTTCTGTATTTTGACCCCTTTTTGAGACTCTACCCTCTCAATGAAGAAATTGTGTTGTTTAAGTGTTTGGGGGAGGGGGGGGGGAGTAAATCTTATTGGGGTAGTTTAGCTAGAGTTTAGGTTTTTATTTGCTTTGGTTGCTTTTTGTGGCCTAAAAAAAAGAGAAAAATCCAGTGAAAATCCCTAAAAAGTTTTTGTTTTTCTTCTTTTAGGAGTCGTTTATGCTTTCTTTGATGCCTTAGCTGATTCGATAGTTGAGTTAGTTAGGTGAAAAAGGTCATTATCTGCGTGCCAAACCTAGTCCTTAGGTGTGTCGTTGTTTATCGATAACTCGAATCACCTTTGTAAAATGGTAGCCTAGAAACCCCTTTCACCTCGAAATCTATTTTTTTGAATGATCTCAGCTTAGATGGCTTGCTTAATTAGCTTTGTTTTTCATGTTTTTCTTGCTCTTATCAATTCGACGAAACCAACAAGGGTTAGTGTGAGTGGACGACACTCGCACCCCTTAAGTACTTCGTTTACGAATGGAGCAACCCGAGTTGGGAGGGTAACCCCTTTTTGGAGGGTCGTATCGATCCCGAAAAAACCTAGTAAAAAGAAAGAATAAAAAGAAAATAAAAACAAGAAAAATGGAAATATATGTTGGTTTACCAACGTGGTTTGGCGTGGGTGGTAAGCAGCCCCTCGTCCCTTAAGTACCTCGTATATGTACGAAAAGAACCACGCTGGGAGATTAAACCCCTCTCGGATCGCGTTTTATCTCGATACATGCTAACCAAAAAGAAATGCAAAGTGAATAAGCAGTGAAACCCTCTCCTATGTAACCTGCGGCCCTCACCAAGCCAAGGGCGACACGAACTAGGTTGGTGGTGACACTTTAGCTAATTAATAATTGAAATTTGAGTTTGAATGCATGCTTGACCGAGGCTTATCTGTCTTTGCTGAGTTTTGACCAAGTATAGATTAGAGAACACTATCACTGTGCACGAGGAAACCTTTAAGCAAGGTCGGGTAGGGAAGTTGAAAGCTTAGCCTCACCCGAGTCTAGTGTCTTGGCATGTACATACTAACCATTTTTGTTTGATTGACAACGTTGTTTGATTAGCTTTGGTATAAAAGCGACTATAAACTCCTCCTCTCTTTTTGTAAATAGTTTTTGATTTTCACTTCCTTTTTCCTTCTCTTTTTCTTTTCCTTTTTTAGCTTTTGTTGGTATAGCTTCTACAAATCTTCGCGAGACGTACCTCGCCACCCGGGCTACCGGGGGGTTTACAATGTTTGGTGCATATCCTGCGAAAGTGAGTTAGGTTTTCCTTCTTTCTTAGGTTTGTTTTATTTTGTTTTGCTCGGGACGAGCAAATGTCTAAGTGTGTGGGGGAGGCGGCGGTGTTTAGGCTCAGTTTTAAGCCTAAATATGTTCCTTTTACCTTAGGTTTTTACTCGATTTCCTAGTTGTTTATTAGTGTTTTTACTCCTTTATCTTTCTTTTGCATATCTTGAAAGCTTCAGACACTTGTTGAGCAAAAGTGCGTGAAATGAGGCCAATTTGGGCCTAAAAGCAAATAGTCGGGTGTAGACACCGGATTTTGTACCGGGATAAGTGTACAAATCAAGCATAACAAGAAAAGAGGCTAGCATGAAAGAAAATCCAATGGGTCTTCCTCAATCAAAAGCTACCGGGCCAACCCATAACAAAAAGCCTTCAGTTTCCACCCTTTCCACATACATATACCCACCATTTCTAATCCCATTTTTTCCACAAGTCTCATTAGCCCCGTTTCTTTTGATGAGAGTAAAGTACACATCATAAGCTTTCTAAAACCTTTTGAATTGCCTCAATCGGAGTCCGGATGAAAGTGTTATGGTCGTTCGAAGTTGCACTTAGCAGTTTCAAAACCCATGCGGGTTTTAACAAACAAAAGCGGCCCAGAACAAAGGCAGCCCAGAAGCGGAGCCGACCCAGTAGCTACAAAACCCGCACGGGTTTTCTCTTGACCAAGGCGCGTCGTTTTGGTCAGTCCACGTCAGCGATCCGCGTGAAAGATAGAAAACCCGCGTGGGTTTTCTCTTCCAAAAGCTGGCGCCAAAAATCCCATGCAGACCCCTTGATTTTAGCTCACGTGGGATTGACTTTGCCTTGACTTTTCATAACCCGCGCGGGTTATCTAATTGCATAGGGATATGGGCATGATCTTAGGGGTATGCTCCTTCATTTTCCCTCCTAAAACCTCACATCACTCACCTATAAATACCCCCTCCATTTCACCCTCATATCATCAACAATCATCCTCTACCACCCTTACTCTACTAAAATTCCATAAACTTACACTATTACTCTATCCAAACTCTCACCAACTATCAACATTCTCATATTACCATTACTCTTACTCTACCAAATTTTCATCAAGTCATCACTCATATATTACCTTTCCATCATCCTCACACTCACCTTTCCATCCAGGAAGTCAAGGCAAAGTCAAGAATCTTAACCGGCACATTCGGGCTCCTAAATCCAAAGAGGTTCGCTTTCGTTATTATCATTGTTATTTAATCATGTAATTTGTATATTAATTCCGTTTTCTTGTGCATATTTTGTAAATAAAAAATCCCATTTTATATTGCATGATAAGAATATAATTTCGTGAAATTAATTAAACTTTTCTCCGCTCTTTTTCATTTTAATGTCGGCTTTAGTAGAGTCTGTTTTCTAACAGGCGAATTCGAGAGTTCTTATAATTCTCGAATTCGTAACCTTACCCCCAAACTTAGAATCGGGTTTCGTAGACCGGAGTTATTTTTATTATTTTTTACGGTTTGTCAGTTTCCTTATATCGGCTGGCGACTCTTAATTCTTTTATAACCCATTTAATTATTTTAAACATACGGATTTACACCAAAATATTTAAAAATGGTTTAGTATTTTTCATATGTAATCCAAGGCTAAAACTGAGAGAAAATGAGTCAGAAATTGATAAAACCCACGCGGGTTTTATTAGTTTCTGCCCATCTTCTCTGCCCAAGGAAGAGCACGGTCCATCACATGGACGGTTAAAACCCGCGCGGGTTTTAACAGTCTATGGCAGCCCGTTTGCCTTCTGTTGGGCCTGGATCTGGTATTTGGTCCAATATTGAATTATTTTTAAAGTATTTCAGTGTAATTTCGAACGGTTAAATAATAAAAACGAATTTATAAATAAATAAAGTTTCATCACCCCGAAAATGAATTTCATAAAATAAAAATATCCTTATTTAAGGATTAGGCAACCTTAGTCAGCTCCCGATCATTAAGTAGCGCATCCGAAGATCGACACCCCTAAACGGGAAGTGATTTTCCAGGGTCCTACAGATTGGCGACTCCACTGGGGAATTAAACTTAAAAAGAGGGTAAAACTTGAAAAAATCGAATTAATTTTAAATTGTAAAAGGGAGAAGTTGATTTATTTCGCGTTTTTATAATTCTTTTTAGGCATCCTTTGTATACCGCGCCACTAATCGCTCTTTTGACACGTTAGCACAAAGGCGACGGTTTAGGCTGGCCACTACCTGTGTGATGCATACTACATCGCCAAGCATTTGGTCTCTCCTCTCCCCGCGTTATACTCAAAGGGTTTCCTTGAAGTTGTTTGAGCAATACCTCATACTCCTTACCTAAGGGTATAGAGCACCGGGGTGAAAACGTATGGTAGGTCATGTAATCCAACCATAGAAATCCATGAACATAGAACCTTGGTTTAGGGTATCCCTTCATGTTGTATGTGTTAAGTTTTTAGGTTATCTATTTCCTAAACAGATACAGATTAATTGGCGGAATATTATAACAGTTATAAACAATTAATCAACACAATTGCAGAGGCTTTAGTAATTATACCTGATCGCTAATTCCTGCTGAAGAAGAGGTTGACCTTCCTGATTCCAATGCTGAAACCCTCTTCCGGATTCCAATGCTGAAACCCTCTACTGAAAAGTCCACGCAGCGCTCCGGGAACCCGATTGCTAGATCGACCCGATCGAGACGAATCTCAATCTAAGATGTATGTGAGATAGTTTCAGGAAACTGATAGTATTTCCTGAAACTAGAACTGCAAACTAAAAGAGAGAGGAACTCAGGAAATCACCCTGGTATCTCTCTAAGAGTCGAAGGCAGTTGGTGTGAAATAATCTCTCCTAGAGACCCCTTTATATAGTGTTTAGAAAACCTAGGGAAAGGGTTCAAAACCCTAAAGGGCCGAAAAGGACAACGACGCGATTTCTGGGCTCAACACGGTCCGTGTTCAAACAACACGGTCCGTGTTGGACTCCAGAAAGTCCAAATATTCGGCCCACAGACACCACGGATCGTGGTGTTTCAACACGGACCGTGTTGGGTCAACACGGACCGTGTTGACCCCAATTCGGTCCGTGTTGGGCTGATTTCTCACAAAAATCAGTTTCCAACTTTTCTAAACCTGATACAATATCATATAGGTTACATACATTGTTCCAGGGCACTGACTTGTGTGACCTAGTAGGACCAAATAATATAGTTGTAATTAAACTTATTTAATTACTAATTATAGAGGTCTCTAGCAAGACATATAATTACTATATTACTTTGGTTTAATATCCGTGTGTATCGAACATTGTCGGGACATTCCCAACAATCTCCCACTTGTCCCACAAGTGTTCGATTCCTTGAATTCCATTGTCACTTACTGTCTCTAGTTCGGATAAGGTAAGCTAAAGTCATCCTTATGTAAGACCCGAACGTTCCTCGATCTCCGAGTTTAGACTTTGAAAAAACAGATGATCAACTATTGATTCAACTGAGCTCGGCCAAGCATTTTCAGTCCAATCTCACCGAGTGGCCAACGAGACAACTGTCCCTAATAGGGAGGACAATGCCATCTTGTTCAGACACACATTCTCACATGATCTAACTGTAACCCAGACACCGCCTTTATAGCCTACTGTTACGAAAGACATTTGACGCGCTCCAAAGTCACAGCAGACCATATAGTCTATGTATTGAACTCAGGATTTAGGAATTTTGAGTAGTGAGAGATCTTATGACATTCCTAACTTAAAGAGCTCCCACTGCGGGTTAGTTCGGTAGTTGTTCTCAACAGTACCCATGTGATTGATTTATGATGTCATCACATCACTATGATCACGAAACTTGATCATCACCTCAATCCTACATGCTAATTGTGTAGATATTATCACTGTTCCTACGTGATAATACAATTAGGAACCAGGTCGACTATCGACCAAGACTGGCGTTATCAAGTTCACTAATGGGGTTTCAGAAATCGAACCTCATCCAATTTCCCATTTTGAATGCGCTAACCTTTTTGGACATTTACATAATTCTAAACCACAATTGATGTAAATTTTGGAATCTTATTCTCAATGATGAATCAACAAGGTCATAATTCGTGAACGATTCATGCAATTTTGACTTGTTAATATTCCGGAATGTGTTTAATACATATTGCCCATGCATGACTATCATGCTATAACTACAACAGGGGTTTAGTACATAATACTTGCAATGAACCTCGTATATATACCATCTCACTAATGACCTTTCATGTAGGAAGATATTTCCGGAACACATGTTTGGATTCATAGTGAGCTTCAGTTCCTTGAGTGATGGCTCCTATCAATAAGGCTTCATTTCTCTCGCAAGGCTAGAAACATCACCCAGTTCTAAAAACGAACTTCGCAATCCTAACAGTTTCTGCCACAACTTCTAAAGTCGTGTCATACTTGTCTTATTTGTAGAATTAACCGCATGTCATGTTAGGAACTTCTTCCAGTTCACCTCAATACCACTCAATACAGATTGTATAATTTTCTCTGACCTTTCAGATAATCATATTTCTCTGCATGAGTGTAGCATCAATGCAACTCTTCACACTTAGCTTTTATCAACCACTTTAGACTTAGGACACATCCTTAGTTTTGCTTATACATATACAATGTATATGTTATGTTGGACTTTGAACATCTCATGGCATACATTAATCTCATGCCTGAAGCATGAGTTATATGTCTCATCCTTCTTAGAACTTCTGATTGTTTTGAGACAATCAAATTCCACGAGGATATGCCATGATTTTTGGAAATTAATCCATTCTGGAAGTGAGTTGAACTATTCAACACCTAGTTAACTTTGATTCAAACAATCAAAATCTTTAATCTATCATTATAGATCTAGTCTCCAATAAAATTCTTAGCCCCACCAATCCTTCACTTTGAAAATTATTTCCAAGTCAACCTCAGTAGAAGCAACATTGGAATATTCTTCATAGTAGGCAGTATGTCAATCACATACGATATCAGAAAACGCATTGCTCCCACTGAACTTCTTGTAAACACAATATTATCTTTGGCACTTCCCAGTATGTCAAACCTTTTTGATATCCTGGTCAAGAAGGTCAATGATTCCAACTGCTAGAAGCTTCCTTAAGACCACAGATGGTCTCTTGAAGTTTACAAGTATTCCAACAAAAGACCACTCAATTGTGTCAAGTACACACCTTTCTTCAAAATCTAATTTTGAAGTCAGTCTTGATGTCTATCTTAATGAACCCATGTTTTGCCTTAAAACCCTCATATGCCTGATGGCTCACACCTTCAGACAAATCAACCGAGATCTAAACTTGGTTGTATACATGGAATCCATCTTAGATTTTATGAAATCTTGATTTACTTAAAGCTTCTTTGATGTAGGTAGAGTCATTACTTTCTAAAAGTAACATCTCACGTTCATCCATAGAAGATCGATATCTTTGTGGCTGACGGAGTTGTTTACCTGACCTTACTTGGAGTAATGTTCATGACACCCTCTCCTCAACGTTTTGAGAAACTTCAACTGCCTCAACCTTGTTCTTAATTTTCCGACAAATAGGAAAATTTGAACTAGGATCAAGTAGCGGAGTTTCATGTGATGATTATAGTGTTTTGTGTCTCTCGAACTTCGGTAAGTTCAAAATCTCTCTCACTCTTTCTTTTAGAGAATAACATATTCTTTAAGAAGAAAGTATTTTGAGACACAAACATTTTTCTCTATAACAGTTTGTAGAAGTGATACTCCTTTCTTTCAGAAGACGGTTCAAGAACCTCTCTTCTCCTAATGCTTCTGATAATCTTTATTCAGTAATTAGAGCTATGGTTAATTGCGTGTATCCCCAAAAGGTAATCGGCAATGTTGACTCAACCATCATTGATCACACCATATCTAATAAGGTGTGATTCCTACTCTTAGATACGTCATTGAGATGTCGTATTCTTAGAGGAGAGAGTCATGAAACAATTCCATATTCTCTGGAATGGTCAATGAAATCTTTGGCTCAAATACTCACCTCCTCAATCTAATTGAAGGGTTTTGATTTTCTTGCCAAGTTGGTTTTGTACTTCACTTTGAAAATCTTTGAACATTTCAAATGATTTCGACTTGTGGCGTATTAAGTTGATATACCCATATCTACTAAATATCGTCATTGAAAGTGATGAAATATACAACAAACCTTCTTTTAGCACTAGTGCTCATAGGCCCACATACATCAGTATGTATGCATCCTAATAAGTCATTAGCTTGTTCACCAATTCCAATAAGAGGTGATTTTAGTCATCTTACCCAATCAGGCATGCTATATAAACATTGAACTTTTCAAAGTTTAGGTTTTCCAAAATCCTTCACTACGCAGTTTCTGAATGCATTTCTGATTAATATGACTTAAGCTTATAGTGCCAGAGTTGTGTTTCATTTGAGTCATTTGTTCAAACTCTTGGCTCAACCATTAGCATCCTTTCGATCTTATCTAGGTGCTCTCATTGTTTCGCCAAGACTACTTCATTTTGGAAATCTTCAAACTATTTCAACATTCCAGCTTCAGATGAATCTCATAGACATGAATCACCATGTGTTATTTTATTCATCTTGAAGATTTGAAGTAATTCACCCCTTGTACTTGTGCTCAATTGGTCTACATACATCCATATGCATGAGTGTTTGTTGGCACGTTCACCCTTTCTTGTAAAAGGTACAGTCATGCTTTGCAGACATCACATGTTTCAAAGTCTTATCATTCAAAAGTCTATCACTGTGACGCTTCTGAATGCGCTCTGATTTGCATGACTTAATAGATAGTTACAAGTTTTATGTTTGAACAAGGATTATTCCTTTCAAACCTTTTGGTTTCAATGTGTTGGGTGTGTTTATCCGAGATCCTCTCTCTCTCTCTCTAATTGAGAGTAAGAAACACTTATAATGAGAACATAGAATCACCTATATATTTCTCTTATAAGTCTTGAGGAAATGGATAAACAACCAACTCTTCATAAGGAACTACAACTAATTGTATGTTCCTATTTGTAGGCTGACTCTCATCCTTCAAAGCACATCTACTTTGCTGTAGATACTGCACATCTACTTTGCTGACTCTCATCCTTCAACGACGGTACGCAGACCGTATTTCACCCAACCCGGTACGCAGACCGGTAAAACCGACTATCTATGGCCATACTAGAAGCACATGCAAACATGTAATATTGCCATAATTATATCAAATATAACACATGCTTAAATAACAAATTATAAAGGCATATATATAATTGCAATATAACACATAAGGAAATAAATACTAAATAAAATTTCCTAAAAGGTTTGCATGATTAATAAAGTAAATAAAATCCAAATTTTATCTTAGTTACCTAAACAGATTTAGGATTTTATACCTACACATACAAAATACTTGAATTTCCTAAAATCAAGGAGTCTAAAAGATACTATATCTTTCAAAATTATTTGTAAGTTTCCTAAACTTTACAAAATAATAGATTTTATGCCTATTATCTGATTTAGTAGTAATAGGATTTAATAATTAATTTCTAAAATTAATTACAAACCCTAAAATATACGAATTCACCAAAACTGCTGGCAACACGATCCATGTTGATCCAACACGGTCCGTGTTGCTTCCCAGTTTCGGTTAATTTCGTGAATGAAAAACTTGAATAAAACTATCGTAACTTATCGAATTTAAAGATTTCATATCTCAGTGTTATCTAATAACCCAATATGAATATTTTCCAGAATTTTAACAATTTTCAAAAGATTGTAAAATTTTAGGGAATTAAACATTTTTAATTCTCTATTTAAGAGGAAAATAAATAACAACAGTCCGATAAGTTTAAAAATCAAATTTTATAATTTTTTCATACAGTAGGTTCATCTAATATGCTACTGTAAAAATTTCAGATTTTTATCAAATTTCGAAAATTAGAATAAAATTCAGAAAAGTAAACAATTGTACTTTTCTGTTAATCTGAAAATTAAATGAAAATTAGTAAATGATTTCAAAAATTCACGAAAATTTTATCCATAACAGAATGGTTAGACAATAACCTACTGTACAATTTTCAGAAAATTTGCACATTTCTATAAATATACAAAATTCAGAGAAGCAACGAATTTATTTCTCTGTGATCTGAAAATCTAAATTATAAAATATAATTTGATCGGATAAATTAACGGAAAATTTTTTCCTAAAAGTATGGTTACCCAGTAACCTACTGTAAAAATTTCAGAAGTTTTACAAATTTCTACAAATTTATAAAATTCAGAGAATTAAACAAATTTTAATTCACTTCAGATCTTAAAACTCAATTAAAAATCCATTTTAATTGGGAAAAATCTACAAAAATTATGGAAAGTCCAGAACACTTCTAGACACCTCCAGTAAAAATTTCAGAAATTTTCGAGTTCGTTTGTTAGTTTATTTCGATTTTTCATGTTTACCATAAATAAATTAAATCAGAAAATTAATTCTACAAAACCCTATTTTGCGAATTTAAACCTATTTCATGCATTGCCTACTGTTTAACAACATTAAACGTGATTTCTTCTAAAACATTCAAAATTAAATCGAGTTCATGCTATATTTAACAATTAAACAAACATAAAATCGATTAATTAAAGGCAATAAATAATAACAAAGCATGAAATTTTACAAAAAAATCTCAGATTTATTATCATGAACATCAAAGAATAAAACTTTCATAAAGATTCAAAATTTTAGGCATAAATCTACTCTAGCATATTCATAATATAATTCAACTATTGACAAAATTAATTATGAATACAAGTACAATACTTTAGCATGCAATTGGTGGCTCTGATACCACTGTTAGGTTTTTAGGTTATCTATTTCCTAAACAGATACAGATTAATTGGCGGAATATTATAACAGTTATAAACAATTAATCAACACAATTGCAGAGGCTTTAGTAATTATACCTGATCGCTAATTCCTGCTGAAGAAGAGGTTGATCTTCCTGATTCCAATGCTGAAACCCTCTTTCAGATTCCAATGCTGAAACCCTCTACTGAAAAGTCCACGCAGCGCTCCGGGAAACCGATTGCTAGATCGACCCGATCGAGACGAATCTCAATCTAAGATGTATGTGAGATAGTTTCAGGAAACTGATAGTATTTCCTGAAACTAAAACTGCAAACTAAAAGAGAGAGGAACTCAGGAAATCACCCTGGTATCTCTCTAAGAGTCGAAGGCAGTTGGTGTGAAATAATCTCTCCCAGAGACCCCTTTATATAGTGTTTAGAAAACCTAGGGAAAGGGTTCAAAACCCTAAAGGGCCGAAAAGGACAACGGCGCGATTTCTGGGCTCAACACGGTCCGTGTTGAAACAACACGGTCCGTGTTGGACTCCAGAAAGTCCAAATATTCGGCCCACAGACACCACGGATCGTGGTGTCTCAACACGGACCGTGTTGGGTCAACACGGACCGTGTTGACCCCAATTCGGTCCGTGTTGGGCTGATTTCTCACAGAAATCGCTTCAACTTTTCTAAACCTGATACAATATCATATAGGTTACATACATTGTTCCAGGGCACTGACTTGTGTGACCCAGTAGGACCAAATAATATAGTTGTAATTAAACTTATTTAATTACTAATTATAGAGGTCTCTAGCAAGACATATAATTACTATATTACTTTGGTTTAATCTCCGTGTGTATCGAACATTGTCGGGACATTCCCAACAGTATGCTATGTGCTATGTGTACCCCTTCCCTTTCTTTCTTCTTTTGTTTTAGAGTCGACCTTAGTTTAGAGGTTTTGTTCTAGTCCATATAAAATTCATCGGGTTGAGAAAATGATTATTCATTAATTAGAATAATTAATCCAAAAGGCATCATGGTTAGCCCAAGTGGAAGGGCCCATTTATGCTTGAAAGATGATTATTTTAATTAATAAATAAAAATCGACTCACTTTTGATGATATTATATGGCCCTTTATAAAATTCTCTTAACGAAAGTTCAGAAAAATTAATTAAAAGGTCCAACAAAGTAAGTGGATAGCGTTTTAGACTGCATAATAGTCACGGGGCTCGAGTAAATTAATTTGTCGATTTAATTAATAAATCCATTGCATTTATGGCCGGCCCGTTGTTAGGCCCAACAATATTGGATTTATCAATTAAACCCATAAATTAATTAAAGCTCACTTATTGTTGGCTTCAGTCCTTTACAATATCCATTTTCCTCGAGTAAATAAATAAAGCTTATTGTATGCTATGTGTAAATACGAGTATGTATGTTGGGTCTTCATTAGAGTCGGGCCTAATTTTGAGATATTGTTTTAGTCCGCGTAATAGTCGTTGGGTTTGAGAAGAAATAAGTTTATAAACTCAATTAATTAACCTTAAATTTTACGGTCGGCTCGGTGGTGAGGCCCATCCATTTTAAAGGTTAATTATCCTTGTTTATCGATTCATTTTAACTCACCTTTGACGATTTTATACGGCCCTTCTTAATATTCTCTTACTCATGGTCCAAAGAAAATTGATTAATAATAAACAAAGTCAGTGTATGTTGTTCTAGCCCGCGTAATAGTCTCGAGGTTAGAAAAGATAAATTCATAAACTTTATCATTAAGTCTAACAAATCCATGGTCGGCCCGTTGTTAAGCCCATCCATGGTGGAATTAATAATTGAGTTTATAAGTCTATTTTGACTCGCCTTTTGACGGCTTTATTCGGTCCTTTACAACATCCGCTTTCCATGAGTTAAATAAATAAATGTGTTGCGTCACAAAAAAAAAAGATAAAAAAAGGGATCGTTAGTTTTGTCGAGCATTATTCTAGTCCGCATAATAGCCAATAAAGCTCGAGTTGTCTGAGTTGTTGGGCCAAGTTACGGATTCTCCTTAAAACGGTCGGCATGTGGATTAGGCCAATCCGAATTGAGAAACACTGACTTGTGCTTTCCAACTTATGTCGACTCACTATATTTGACTTTATCTGGCCCTTTATAATGCTCTTGTTGTAAAAAAGTGTTGTTGAGTTGCTTCATGAGTCAGTGTATAGGTGTCTTACATGTTAGGAGGTATCATATATGGTCTAGTAAACCCAAGTCATAGATGAGTCTTTGTTTCAGAGTCTACATGTAAATGTCTTTCAGTCTCTAGAAAGTCTAATACAAGGTCATGTCATATGTGAATCTTTTCTTTAGTCAATATGTGTGTTTTGTTTTTAAAAGTCTAAACCCGGGTCATGGGTGAGTCTTTAGTCTAGGTCATAAGTGGGTCTTTTCCTGGGTTAATGTGTGTTTGTCTCTTTTAGAAAGTCCAGTGTAAACCCAGGTCATGGGTTAGTCTTTGTTAGGATATGAGTGTATTTTTCTTTAGAAAGCATCATATAAGGTCTAGGATGAGTCTTTGTGTTAATATCTGCATGTAAGCGTCTTGCATTCTTTAGAAAGTCTCATATAGGTTCGTAGGGCATGGTTGAGTCCTTTTCCAGAGTCCACATATGAATGTCTTGCATTATAAAAGTCTCCTATAGGGTCTACGTCATGCGAACCCATGTCATAGGTGAGTCGTTAAGTCTTTCTCTTGAGTTAGCATGTAAGCGTCTTGCATTCTTTAGAAAGTCTCATATAGGTTCATAGATCAAGAATACGTATGTTGTGGGTGAGTCTTTGTCTAGAGTCATCATGTAAATATCTGTCTTTCTTTAGAAGACTAATGCAAACCCATGTCATAGGTTAGTCTTTCCGGGTTAGCATATAGGCATTTGCACTTTAGGAAGTCCCATATAGAATTTGGACATGTAGTCTGATGTCTTAGGTAAGTCTTTTCCTTAAGTCTGGATATAGCAGTCTTGCATCCTAGGAAGTCTCATCTATATCAGTTAGCACTTTCAAACCCATGTCCTGGGTGAGTCTCTCCCGCATCAGCATATAGACGTTTTTGTTTTCATTTCAGGAAGTCCATATAGGTCATTTAGGTCATGCATGCTCTGGGATGGGTTTTTCTTCATTTTTCTAGTGTCAAGGTCAAGGCCTGAGCTAACCATAAAGGGAATATTTGGATGATGAGAAATTTTGCAGCTACCATAGATCCCGAGGGAATAACATAGAGCATTGTTAGACTTTGAGCACATGATCCAGTCAGGGAAACTACCCCCCCCCCCCCCCCGCGAAAGCAGCACAGAGGATCAGACATAACATGGATTCCCCATAAGAGGACAAAGAGGGCATATCATCAAAGGAGCTTTAGAAGTAGCTACAGTACTAGTTGTTTTGACCAAAGGAGTTCGAAAAAAAAGGGTGAAAAAGTGAAAAAAAAGGGTGTGTTTTGACCAAAGGAGAATTGGGAGGTGACCCATGAAGAAGTTCGAAAAAAGAGAGCCAAAAAATGGAGTTAAAAAAAACCTTAGCCTTGACCAACCTGGTCATTCTCCTCATGACCAATCCATATCTACCACAAAGCCAAAGCGTGCGTTGTGATAATATCATCAAAATGAGAACAGGAGTCAATCCCATGGAGAAGAAAGTTGAAGAAAAGGAGGAAAGCAATAAAAAAAAAGAAGAAGAACAAAGGGAGGAAGAACAAAAAGAGAAAAAAAAAAGGAAAGACGGTGATGCACACCTCAGAAAAATCTCATCTCAAACCTTCATCTCATCATCCCTACACCTCAGCCTTCTATAACCTTCACAATCCTTTCATCCATCCATAACCTACATCATCCACACACCTCAGCCTTCTATGACCTTCACAATCCTTTCATCCATCCATAACCTACATCATCCACACACCTCAGCCTTCTATAACCTTCACAAACCTTTCATCCACCCATAACCTGCATATAAACCCTCAAACCTTCATGACCATCTTTTCGAACCGTAAGCCTTCTTCGAGGCACTATCCATTAAAGTTTGCGCTTAAAGAACTACGACTAGCCTGATTCCACCTCGGATACGTAGGAAAACCTCTTTGAGGCCCGACCGCTACAAGGAGCATCCTTTATCCTCAGAATGTTGGTCTTTGAGAGAAGCAAAAAAAAAAAAACAAGAGAGGCTAGCTTGGAATCCCAGGCTAGGCAAAAGGAGAGTGAGAGAATAAGAGAGGCTAGCCTGAAAACCCGTAAGGGTAGGTTAGGTAAAAGGAGAGAAAAACCTTGGATTTTATCTATCATCTTCATCAACCCTCCATCTTCCTTTCGTCAGACTTGGATATCATTCTATAACCATGTTCCAACCTTTTCCCAAGAGATGATGTCTATCCCATTTGACCATCTCTTCAAGACGCGATCATTCTTGAGTGTCTCCCTATCTCATTCATCAATAAACTCTCATCTACCATCCCTTTCAACCCTTTCTCAAGAGATGATGTCTATCCCATTTGACCATCACTTCAAGACACGATCACTCTTGAGTGTCTCCCTATCTCATTCATCAATAAACTCTCATCTACCATCCCTTTCAACCCTTTTCTCAAGAGATGATGTCTATTCCATTTGACCATCTCTCTTCCCCTTCAAGACACGATCATTCTTAAGTGACTCCACATCCCATCTCTTTCCCCAAACACCTCCTAACCAACCTTTCATCCCATCTCACCCTCCGAGGACTTTTAAGCTCAGTCATTAATGTAAGTATGAGGCTCTGTGTGGCTTACTTCTTAGCAAGAGCAAAAGTTGTCCACATCAAATTAGCGGCTAACTGGCAACCACATAATCATGAACAGACTCAGAAACAAGCTACTCTAAACTGGGGGCTCGCGCTACCTTTGTGACATCGTTCAAGACATTTATCGGAGATAGCTTCAAAGAGGGACACTTACTCCCTATCCTACAAGGTCTTGCATCTTCAATCTCATAGACGTCCTAATAGTGGTCTCATCAAGAAAGAAAAAAAAAAGAGAAAGAAAAAAGAAAAGAAAAAAAAGAAGAAAAAAAAGAAAAAAAGAGAAAAAAAAGAAAAGAAAAGAGGGCTAACTTGAAAACCCTTTGGGCAAGTTAGGCAAAAGGAGAGATTGAGACTCACTACTAAGGACGATGCCTCCTCCTATTTTATGGTCCCCATTGATGTATAATGGATCAAGGGATGATCACATTACACATGAATCTAGGATCTTTAAAAACTAAGATAAGAATCTTTAACTCTTAGTTCTTAAGAATCAACTAAACTCAAAGAAATATGATGGAAACGAAACAAAGAATGATGAATTCGTTGACCAAGATTGATGATGGACGAATGAAGAACGATCAAATGATGAACGAATGATGATTTGATGAATGTTTGAACGATTCTTGATGATTGAATGATGATTGACGTGAGAATGGGTGAATGTTGATGAATGAACGAAAGGAGATGGACGAACGATAGTATTGGCGTTTGAAGGATCAATGAGGATACAGATGCACCACCTCAAAGAACTCTTCAATTCTACCTATCACCACCAAGGGATGCCAACCCAAGGCTAGAAGTAGAGATAGCTTCGAAACTCCCTCAAGAGAAACGAAAAAGACTAGCAAAAGCAAGAGAGAAAACATCATCATGATGTATTTATTTTGTATTTGTGTATTGAATTGAATGAGATTACAAGGCACCCTAAGGGGTCTATTTATACTAGTTGGAGGCCCCCTTAGGCGTGTGATACATCAAGAAATGAAGGGAAATTAGCTTACACCATTACAAACACATGTGACATCATAAAGAAACAAATGTACATAAGCTAGTTTGAAACTAAGATAACTTGCTCATTCCTTGTCCAAATTCCAAGATTCAAAAGCCATTGTGAAGCTCCTTGGATGTAGATCATTTGGTACTCGGATGACTTCCGCAACATCTTCACGGATCTTGTGATATGGAGCAAATTACCGAACTGCCCTTGTTAAAACCATTCAAACGAGAGAGAGACTTGACGGAATGAAGCTCCCTTTCCATGTACTTGAGTATTTGGGTCCCATGATGTATATTTGGGACCAAATCTACATCATACTCCCCCGGTTGAAAAAAAAAATTTTCCTCAAACTTCGAAGCATCAATTCTTTCTTCTTAAAGGCTTTGAAGTCATCATAGACTCCTTTACAAAACTTCTTCAACTTCTTCCAAAATAACCCATAGACATTATTGGACTTTGATTCTCGATACTCCATCATGGATATAGGAACAACTTCAAAGTCTACAATTTTGCCTTCATCATCTAGTATGAAACGATCCATTCTTGAATTGATGAATAAAGCCTCTTGACTCCTTTGAATCCTTGGCACTTCAACCATAATATTCAAGTTGATATCTCTTGGGTGCACATGGAAGATAGTTTCATTGGAGAATTCAGAATTGGATGGTTGCTTGTTTTGCTTTCCTCCAAGTTTGCAAGAACAAGACCCTTATGCTCTTCATACCCATGATATTCCTCCTTCATAATCGTTACAATGCTGTTTTCATCCTCCTTAGGCCGAGGGTTAGAAGATGGTGGTAGAGGTGTCAAAGTGATCTTCTTTCGATTGAGGGTGAGAGTATAAGTGTTGGCTCTCCCATCATGTATGATACTTCTATCAAACAACCATGGCCTTCCCAACAAAATATGACAAGTATCCATAGGAATAATATCACACCATAATGAATCTTTATAACTCTTCCCAATTGAAAGAGTTACCAAGACCCGTTGATCCACACAAATGCCTTGTCCTAGGCTTAGCCATTGTATAGTGTAAGGTGTGGGATGAGGACTAATCTCCATTTGCAACTTCTTGACCATTGTTGTAGAGGCGGCATTGGTGCAACTTCCTCCATCTATGATCAATGAGCATACTTTTCCTTTGATGGTACAACGAGAGCAAAAGATAGCTTCCCTTTGTACTTGGTCATTTGGCACATGAGCTACATTCAAGGCCCTTCCTACTACAAGTAACTCTCCATCATCCGGCTCCTCTACACATTCCTCTTCGACATTTTCTTCTTCATTCACGTCAACTCCTACTTCCTCTTCACTCTCATTTTCATGACACTCCGGTTCTACATACAAAGCACTTTGATATTCCACCAAAGATACTATCCTCTTGTTTGGGCACTCCGAAGCATAATGTCCTAAACCTTGGCATCGAAAACACCTCCTTGGGGCTAAGGGTTTCGGTTCTTGGACGTGGGGTTTGGGGATGGATGGGGGTTGATTTTGTGGAGTTTTTGTGTTTGGGTGTTTTGTGGAAAAGGGGGGTTTTTGTTGTGGTGTGTATGGGTGTGTAGGGTAGGATGATTCTTGTGGAGTGTGGTATTTGTTTAGGACTTCTTTTCCCTTATTTCTCCTTTGCCTTTCAACTTTAAGGGACAAAGAACTCAACTCATCCAAGGTTTTGTATAGTTGCAACTTAACAACGTGTCTAATCCAATCATTAAGACCAAAAAGATAACGTACCAAAGTTTGTGGCTCGTCCTCTTTAAGATCACACCTCCAAAGCAAATGCTCAAATTCTTTGGTGTACTCCTCTACGCTTCTTCCTCCTTGGACCAACTTTTGTAGCTTGTAGTAGTTGTCACGTAGGTAGCTAGGTGGTAAGAACTTCTCTTGAAGCTTCTTCTTCTTCATCTTATCCCACGAACGCACCTTGTCCTTTCCTGTAGCTTCCCGCTTCTTTTGCAAATTAGTCCACCAAATGGACGCATGTTTTCGCAACTTAAGAGCTATATACCTCACTTTCTTCTCGTCATGGACCTCCTTAAGATCAAAAACACGTTCAACAGTTTGCATCCAATCTAAGAAGACTTCCGGATCAAGGTTACCATTAAATTCGGGGATTTCCACTTTGAAGTCGAATCTTTCCTCCCTTCTTGGACGTCCACGCCTTCCACTTTGGACGTCTTCTTCCTCATCTTCACTTGGTGATCCTCTTGATTCATCCTCACAGTTCACCCTATGTTGAAGATGCATGTATCTCTTCAATTGATCAGAGAGATAAGCGATCTTTTGTTTCATCAACTCAACATCTTCTTGAGACGTTGTGGGAGACTTCGTAGGAGAACTTGGACCAGCCATTAGAACCAATCTTGTAACAAAAAGATCACAAGAAACTCATGGTTGTGGGTTAGCACGTAAGGGACGAGAGGTGGGATGGTGTTTGGTTTGATTGTGTTTGGGCTATGGGGTTCTTTGTGGAGCTAATGGGAAATGTATATGTGGGAGATGATAGGGGATGGATTTGTGATGGAAAGATTGCAAAAAGATGGTTCAAGAACTAAGAGAATCAAACTCCTAAGCTCTGATACCAATTTTGATGTATAATGGATCAAGGGATGATCACATTACACATGAATCTAGGATCTTTATAAACCAAGATAAGAATCTTTAACTCTTAGTTCTTAAGAATCAACTAAACTCAAAGAAATATGATGGAAACGAAACAAAGAATGATGAATTCGTTTACCAAGATTGATGATGGATGAATGAAGAACGATCAAATGATGAACGAATGATGATTTGATGAATGTTTGAATGATTTTTGATGATTGAATGATGATTGACGTGAGAATGGGTGAATGTTGATGAATGAACGAATGGAAATGGACGAACGATAGTATTGGCGTTTGAAGGATCAGTGAGGATACAGACGCACCACCTTAAAGAACTCTTCAATTCTACCTATCACCACCAAGGGATGCCAACCCAAGGCTAGAAGTAGAGATAGCTTCGAAACTCCCTCAAGAGAAACGAAAAAGACTAGCAAAAGCTAGAGAGAAAACATCATCATGATGTATTTGTTTTGTATTTGTGTATTGAATTGAATGACATTACAAGGCACCCTAAGGGGTCTATTTATACTAGTTGGAGGCCCCCTTAGGCGTGTGATACATCAAGAAATGAAGGGAAACTAGCTTACATCATTACAAACACATGTGACATCATAAAGAAACAAATGTACATAAGCTAGTTTGAAACTAATATAACTTGCTCATTCCTTGTCCAAATTCCAAGATTCAAAATCCATTATAAAGCTCCTTGGATGTAGATCATTTGGTACTTGGATGACTTCCGCAACATCTTCACGGATCTTGTGATATGGAGCAAATTACCGAACTGCCCTTGTTAAAACCATTCAAACGAGAGAGAGACTTGAGGTAATGAAGCTCCCTTTCTATGTATTTGAGTATTTGGGTCCCATGATGTATATTTGGGACCAAATCTACATCACCCATGCATCATCTCGTCAATCCACATCGAAACTGGGGGCTTGCAAATCTCCAAGGTGCTCTCCAAAGCAGGACAGTGTCATCAAGAGTTTACGCCAAAGCGAGGGCTTGTCATACATCAGCATACATTTCCAAGTAATCAAGGTCATCTACATGGTCATTCAAGAAACGCGTCCTTCAGACATGTTGCCTCCATCAATGTTCCCTATTCCATGGATCGAAACATTACTCATCCTGAATTTTCCTGAAATTCCCCACGAGTGGCCTTGATCCTTAGAAAGCATTGTCTTAGGGAGTCATGGTTTTAGGAAAGCATTGTCTTAGGAAAGCATTATCCAAGAAAATATTTGTATAAATAAAGAGTCGGGGGGGTTGCCTGCATGTAGAATAACATAAAACCATCATGTGTTTATCATGTCTAAGCATAATAGGTTTGTATTGCATCTATAAGTCTTTTAAGGGCCTCATAGAGTTAATGGTCATGTATCGAGTCAGTTTGTCATGCATCAAGTCAGTCTGTCAGTCTGTTGTGCATCTGTCATGCATTGAGTCAGTCTGTAATGTATCGAGTTATTTTGTCATGCATCAAGCTAGTCAGTATGTTGTGTATTAAGTTAGTCTGTTGTATATCGAGTCAATTTGTCATACATAAAGTCGATGCATGAGTGCATGAATGCTTGTGTCAAAAAAAAAAGAAAAAAGAAATGCATTGTTTGTGCAAGAGTTTAGTAGACTAGTTGCATGCATACCCGCATATCTGAAAATTAAAAAAAAAAGAGAAAGAAGAAGAAACAAGGAAGTGCTACATAGTTGCTCCAGAACGCAACATTGGGGGCTGCTTAAGCCCATATGCTCTCTTAATCAGACTGGTCGATATGGTTTCTAATCATCAAGAGCAAGATTAGAGAAATCTCTAATCACACTCTAGATGACTTCTATCCATCATCCGAAGCTCATCCTCACGACGATCTCTAGTCTGCCAGGGACGCCACTGACACAATCATCCGCATCGGGCAAATCCGATTCGCCTCGGGAAAATCCATTGGGCATCACCATCAACGTCGGGAAAATCCGATCTACATCGGGAAAAATCTGATTCGCCTAGGGAGAATATGTTAGGCACCATCAACATCGATTCGCCTTGGGAAGATCTGTTGGCCATCATCAACTACATCAGGAAAATCCGATCTACCTCGGGAAAATCTGATGGGCATCATCGACATCGGAAAAGGCTGGGACATCGACAGAAACAAAGGAGAAAGGGAGATCAACTGCAATCAATCTTCCAGACAGGGAGCCATCACTGACACCAGGTCACCGCTAAAAGGCGCCATCATCATTCATCTTCCGGTTGCCACATAAAAGAGCACCGACATCATCCACCTTTCGGTTGCCACATAAAAGAGCACCGACACCATCCATCATCCGGCCGCCACGTAAAAGAGCGCCGACAGCATCCACCTTCCGGTTGTCACATAAAAGAGTACCGACAGCACGGTCCAAAGTTGCCGACCCAAAGTTTGCGGCCCAAGGGCTTCCGAAGCTCAGGTAAAAATCTGAACCCTCCTCCCATTTCCGAAAAAACTAATACTTGGTTTTCTTGTGATTTTCAGGTCGCCGTTAAAAGGGACCTTGCACCATTCGGTTGCCGTATAAAAGAGCACCATTCAGTTGTTGCATAAAATAGCACCATTCAGGTCGCCGCTAAAAAGGGACCACACATCATCCGGTTGCCACATAAAGGAGCACCATCATCAACAACAGTCGTCCAACGGATGCCGCTTAAAGGTCTCCGACGATGTTGGCAGCAACAGTCGTCCAACGGATTCAACTTAAAGGTCTCCAACGACATCAGCAGCAACAATCATCCAACGGTCGCCACCTAAAGGTCTCCGACAACATCATCAGACATCTTCAGTCGTCCAACGGTAGCCACCTAAAGGTTTCCGACGACATCATCAGACATCTTCAGTCGTCCAACGGTTGCCACCTAAAGGTTTCCGAAGACATCAGCAGCGGCAGAAGTCATCCAACGGTTGCCACCTAAAGGTTTTCGACGACATCATCAGACATCTTCAGTCGTCCAACGGTAGCCACCTAAAGGTTTCCGACGACATCATCAGACATCTTCAGTCGTCCAACGGTTGCCACCTAAAGGTTTCCGAAGACATCAGCAGCGGCAGAAGTCATCCAACGGTTGCCACCTAAAGGTTTTCGACGAGATCATCATCATCATCAGCAGCAGTCGTCCAACGGTTGCCACCTAAAGGTTTCCGACGGCATCATCATCATCAGCAACAGCAGTCGTCCAATGGTTGCCACCTAAAGGTTTTCGACGACATCAACATCATCGGCAGCAGTCGTCCAACGGTTGCCACCTAAAGGTCTCGGATGACATCATCAGCATCAGTCGTCTAACGGTTGCCACCTAAAGGCCTCCTACGACAGCGCCGACATCATCCACCATCCGGTCGCCACATAAAAGAGCACCGACAGCATCCATCTTCGAATCAGACGTCAAGCAGTCAACATCTCAGGCTACTTTCACCTTCGTCCTATTCGGACTCGATCAAAATGTGGGCTCTCTGTAGATACTGGATTTTGTATCGGGACAAGTATAAAAATCAAGCATAATAAGAAAAGAGGCTAGCATGAAAGAAAATCCAATGGGCCTTCCTCAATCAAAAGCTACCGTGCCAACCCATCACAAAAAGCCTTCATTTTCCACCCTTTCCACATACATATACCCACCATTTCGAATCCCATTTTTTCCACAAGTCTCGTTAGCCCCATTTCTTTTGGTGAGAGTGAAGTACACATCATAAGCTTTCTAATGCCTTTTCAATTGCCTCCATCGGAGTCCGGATGAAAGAGTTATGGTCGTTCGAAGTTGCACTTAGCAGTTTCAAAATCCATGCGGGTTTTAACAAACAAAAGCGGCCCAGAACAAAGGCAGCCCAGAAGCGGAGCCGGCCCAGCAGCTACAAAACCCGCACGGGTTTTCTCTTGACCAAGGCGCGTCGTTTTGGTCAGTCCACGTCAGCGATTCGCGTGAAAAATAGAAAACTCGCGTGGGTTTTCTCTTCCAAAAGCTGGCGCCAAAAATCCCATGCAGACCCCTTGATTTTAGCTCACGTGGGATTGACTTTGCCTTGACTTTTCATAACCCGCGCGGGTTATCTAATTGCATGGGGATAGGGGCATGATCTTAGGGGTATGTTCCCTCATTTTCCCTCCTAAAACCTCACATCACTCACCTATAAATACCCCCTCCATTTCACCCTCATATCATCAACAATCATCCTCTACCGCCCTTACTATACTAAAATTCCATCAACTTACACTTATCCAAACTCTCACCAACTATCATCATTCTCATATTACCATTACTCTTACTCTACCAAATTTTCATCAAATCATCACTTATATATTGCCTTTCCATCATCCTCACACTCACCTTTCCTCCACCAAGTCAAGGCAAAGTCAAGAATCTCAACCGGCACATTCGGGCTCCTAAATCCAAAGAGGTTCGCTTTCGTTGTTATCATTGTTATTTAATCATGTAATTTGTATATTAATTCCGTTTTCTTGTGCATATTTTGTAAATAAAAAATCCCATTTTATATTGCTTGATGAGAATATAATTTCGTGAAATTAATTAAACTTCTCCCCGCACTTTTTCATTTTAATGTCGATTTTAGTAGAGTCTGTTTTCTAACAGGCGAATTTGAGAGTTCTTATAATTCTCGAATTTGTAACCTTACCCCCAAACTTAGAATCGGATTTCGTAGACCGGAGTTATTTTTATTATTTTTTACGGTTTTTCGGTTTCCTTAAATCGGCTGGCGACTCTTAATTCTTTTATAACCCGTTAATTATTTTAAACATACGGATTTACACCAAAATATTTAAAAATGGTTTAGTATTTTCCATACGCTAATCCAAGGCTAAAACCGAGAGAAAATGGGTCAGAAATTGATAAAACCCACATGGGTTTTATCAGTTTTAGCCCATCTTTTCTGGCCCAGGGAAGAGCACGGTCCAGCCCATGGACAGTTAAAACCCGCGCGGGTTTTAACATTCTATGGCGGCCCGTTTGCCTTCTATTGGGCCTGGATCTGGTATTTAGGCCAATATTGAATTATTTTTAAAGTATTTCGGTGTAATTTCGAATGGTTAAATAATAAAAACGGATTTATAAATAAATAAAGTTTCATCACCCCGAAAATGAATTTCATAAAATAAAAATATCCTTATTTAAGGATTAAGCAACCTTAGTCGGCTCCCGATCATTAACTAGCGCATCCGAAGATCGACACCCCTAAACGGGAGGCGATTTTCCGGGGTCCTACATTGGGTCTTCCCAAAGAAACCCGGTCTTGGAAAAGGATAACCATTCCTCGATCCCGGTTATAGATGAAAAAAACCAAGGCATAATCCTTCCTCACTAGGGTCTTGGTCGTGACCACCCACCTCACGACCGTGACCCCTGTGAACCTTGGTGGCTAAAGATGGACGGAAAGAGGCTGGAGACAGAAGAGGGGTCACGGCCGTGACCAGCTACCTCACGGTTGTGACTCCCTAAGTCCCAAAATTCACAAAAGAAGACCTCACGGTCGTACGGCCGTAACCTCCAAGGGACGAGACTTCCAGGAGGTACCTCACGGCCGTGACCAACCTTGGTCACGCCCGTGAGGTTTGCAGGGAAACGACGACGAATTTCGGACTTCTCCAAGGTCACGTGTAATAACCCGACCCTAACCTAACTTAATTAAGTTGAGTTATGAGATTAATTAACCAAAGTCGCGCATTTCAATTCAGTAATCGTTTGCGTTTTTGCAGGACTCGAGCATAGCAACGACCGTCACACACCATCCTAGTATGTGATATATATAAATAAATTGCCTATGTGACCATTTCAGCTATTCAATTTACTCTTGGAATATTCAGGTTACTTACCTGACTAATTTTTATCAAGTCGACCGATTCGTCGACATTATTAATAACAATAATAATATTATTATCATAGATATTTATATCCTTAATTTATTTAAAATTTTGAATTGTTTTACCTTTCCATTTTATTTCAAGTGTCTTTTATTGTTTTAAGTTTATAAATTTTATCCCGAGACTTTACATTAGTATTATTGAATCTTAGTTGGAATAAATTAGTGTTCTAATATTGGTAAGGGAGGAGTTGATATACTTTTATTTAAATTGTTGGGCTTGGGAGATGTCGTTGGCTGGGCTCCAATTGATGGGTTTGAAGAGCCTGGGGTTCTACTTCATTCCCTTTTTGTTGTCCATCTGCATGTGTCGTTGCCATGACAAATTTCCCATGTGCCTCTCACACCCCCAGGCTAGCTGGCCATTCATCGACGCCGGTCACCGCCACCGAGTGCCCACCGTCGACAGCCAGTGGCTACCACAACATCTCTTCCTCTCTCTATTATTGCTTCGTCCCCGACCCTATGCTCTTTATGCCGCCACAGCCAGTCGGTCGACCGACCATGGGCCGCGTTCGCCGTGCAACCATGGGCCTCGGAGACAACCGCCGCCCTCTTCCTCTTCATCTTCTTGTTTTTTTTGCGCGTCTCTCTCTTCTCTCCATTGAAGGTGAAATTCAAAACCCTTGTTTTAAATCAGTCCCTTATGTTTTAAAATTGCAAATTGGGTGTTTTTCTTTGCTTAATCTAATTAATAGTTGTATTTTGCTTCAAGTATTTGATTTGGGTGTTCTTGAAATGTGAATTGAAGATGAAATGATGGATTTTGGTTATATAAAGGTTGGATTGTGTTAGATTAGAGTAGATTATGATATGCATGTAGTCTTTGAGATTCAAGGTGCTCTTTAAGTAACAGTTTGTTGCTGGAATTTTGTTGCATGCAATTGTTTTGATGTTTAATTAAGTTCAGTGATAGAAATTGATTATAGAAATGGTGTATTAGTTGGTATATTGATGAAGGTTGTTGAGTTTTTGTGGTTTGGGCATTGTAAGCCATTTTGGGAGAATGAAAATGGGTACTCTTGATGACAATTTGCTATCATGAGAGATATTGGTGATAATCATTTTGATTGGAATAGCCTAAAATGTGGATATACGTCTCTTGATCAAAGGAGATCTTAAGGTTGTTAAGATTAAATTATGGTCTAATGTTTAGAACTTACTTGGATAATAGGTATGTTCCGGAACCAAAATAACTATGTGGAATGTTAGTATTACGTAATGCCTTTCACTCGGGCTCTTAATTTCGGGATTCCGATACATATAACTCAAGTTATAGTGATTTTAGGACGGGTGCCCTATTTTTATACGATTTTTATGAGGCAGTAGGTTTGTCAATGTTTTAAGGCATGAAGAAGATCTTATTAGCTTAAGTGCTCAGCATAGAAGTTATAGTACGCTTCTCAAGCTTTCCGGAATGGAGTCTTATGCGTTCATCGGATGTCAGAGTGAAAAGTTATGACCGGCCTTAGTGAGGCTCCCAACCATGTCAAACCAGAATTTTAATTCACCAAGATTTTTTCAAAGCCAATTTCCGGTGGCTTCCAAACCTTTTCTGAAATTATGCTCAACGTACGAGTTATACTATATGATTCGAGCTTTCCATAGACTACTAGTATCTTTTCATACGATATATATTCCTTACGTTATGAATTCTCAAAGTTCCTTTCCCGAATTGAAATTTTGTAGAATCAACCCTCTTGTTTACTTATTTTCAAGCCTTTATACTCATTATTGGCCTTAACTCTTAGTTGCAGAGTTGTAAAACATACCTTTAGCTTTCTGAAAAGTCCTTTTACGAAGTTTTTAAAGATCTATAGAGAAAGTTATGTCTTTTGCAAATTTACTGCGAAGTCCCAAAGTTCTCCAATCTTTTAATTAAAGTAAACTTTCATTAAGTTATTAAGAGAATTCCTCCTTACCAAGAATCCGAGTTAATTTCACTTTAATGTTCTTATCTCAAGTATGATCCAAGAGGTCGTTGTTGCTCTCTATTCGAGTCCAATCAAGCTTTTCAAGTCGCTTAATGTAAAACCTCGAGTTTTAGGAGGAATGAAACCGTTAGTTTTCCTTACCGGACCGTTAGGGTTAAGTTTAAGTTTCGAGGACGAAACTTCTTTTAAGAAGGTAATGATGTAAAACCCCGAAAAATCCAAAGATGTTGACCGTGACGTCGTTAGTATATTATGTTTGACTTCGTGTTTTATTATTCGTTTGTGTTTATTTATGCTAACGCTTGAGCTCGTAGGACCGTTGAGGGACTAACAAGGGTAGAATAGTATTCTCGTAGGTTAATATTTATGTGTTATTATAATTACGTGAATATTATTGGTATATGTTATTATTATAAATATTATTGGTGTTTTATTTTACCTATTTTATAATTATTATTTTTTTAAAAAAACTTGTAAATATGTGAATGTTAAATTGTTATGTGGTTAGTATTAATAATACTATTATTAGTAATTCTTTAAATCTGATTTTAGCTTAATGGGTTGGGTTAGGAATAGGATTAGTTAATTGGGCCTAAGTTGGGTATTAATATAAACCCTTTTCTTCCCCTCTCAACCTATAAACCCTTTTCTTCCCCTCTCAAACCTAAAAACCCTAATATTCCTCTCTCAAACCCTAACCCACAACCCCTCTCTCCCTTCCTCTCTCGCCCAGCAGCCGCAGCCGCCAAACGGCTGCCCTAGCCGCCGCCGGCAACCACCCCGGCCCCCACCATCGCTGACGACCACCGTTCTTTTCCCTCTCCTTCCTCTTCCTCTCTCTCTCTTTTCTTTTCGTCCGTTCCTTCGCACTCGGACGACCACCAGGCGCCACCACCGTCGCCACCCTGCCGCTGCCGTCTCGATCCCCAGGCGACCCTCGCACTGCCGCTCGATCTGCGTCGAACACCCCAGTCGTCGCCGCCTCGACCGTCGCACCACCTCCAGCCGTCGCCGCCCTGCTCGCCGGAGGAACTACCGTGCCCTAACACCTACGTAAAAACCCTAACCCTAACCCTAACCCTAACCCTAATCTGATTCTAACCCCTTCTTTTTCCTTTTCTTTTTCTTTTATTTTTCTTGTTTTAATATTAAAAATCTGATTTATATATTTGTATTATTATTGTTTATAAATTCTGTATTTTTTGTAATTAGGGAAAATTAATTGTAATTATTTTCTTGTTGTAATTATGTGTAATTTCCTAATTGTTATGTGTAATTTTTGTTATAAATTGTAATTAGATTTAGGTTGTAATAGTTGGTTATTAGGTTTGAAAGTGATTCTTTAATATTCTTTATATTCTTTTATGAATTTTTAGACCACAATATTATTGTATGTATGAATTTGGAAACTTATTTACCTAGGTTAAATTCTTGAATGACGAGTTATTAATTCGTTATGTTTTTTTTTTTAGTGTTCCTTAGAATAAATCTTGTTAAGTTTGTTAAATGAATTAGGTTAGTTTCTTGTTATTAAAACCTTAGATTCTTGATTGGTAGTTTTAATGTTTCTAAGTTCTTTATGTTTCTTTTACATGTAACCTAAGTCTTTCTTGATTCTTGTTTAAAGAAATCGCATGTTTAACCACCTTTGTTTTACTTTGTGAAATTCTTGTTGTAATGTTATAATCTTATAACTAATTCATGTTTTTAAAATCTTTAAAGCCTTGTTTACGCGTTTTATGTTCAAAGTAATTTTATAGTTCTTGTACGACTTAAGTTTTATTAAAATTTTATTAAAGTGTTTCTTGTTTTTAAAATAAGTTTAATGTTGGACCTTAGTTGGGTTGGACTATATACCTTTGACCCTAAATTACTGTTTTAAGCCCAAATTAGAACCCCAAGACCGATTAATAAAAGTTAGAACCGAAATAACTAAATTAAATAAGAACCGGGATCGGGACAGTTTCGTTAGTGTCTAAAGATCGAGTCACCATGGCTAGTGTAGTTACCTTTTGATCAAACCCTTTGGACTGGAGGTTCCCTTGGATGTTAGGAACCATAGGAATTTTACGGATTGAACGTTTGATTTGTATAGCCCGAGGTATAACCGTTTTACCAGAACCTGTCAGAACTGGACCAATGGGAAAGACGGGTGTTTTTGGAGTCCTTCGGGACTGATTTGGGCTTAACCATCAACATAGAAGTTTTAGTAGACATCCCAAGGTTTCCGAAAAGTCCAGAACCAGCCCCGTAGGATGTTGGGAAGTCGAGTTGTGACTCGTTTTATGTGAACGTTATAATCTGTCCTCTGCTTGCTTCTTTTTATAATAATTGTTGAGTGAAAATAATATGTGATCTTGTTATGTGTTTTCTTGGAGGTGTTAAGTGTAATTTCATAAATGATAGGAACCTAAGTGTTCCTAGGGGATGGGTTAGGTAGTTAATAATTAACACTAACTTCGTTAGAACGCGTTTTGATTAGATAATTACTTTTATTCTAGGCCCGAGTTAGTGCGAGACGTTAGTGAGCTCAAGTGTGTTCTTCTTTTCTTTGTCCGTGAAGTATATCGTAATTGTCTATGCTCTAATCCCCATCGGGATGCTCTTTAAATGTGTTTTGATGTTTTATAATCTATTTTGAGAATTGCATCCCGAAAGGGGACTTTTGTGGAAATACGACCATCTGTTTTGATAATCTTTTTGATTCGATTGTGATCTTGGTTTATTTGAGTTGAGAAATTGGATGGTCTTTTATTCGAAGTTTTGTTAATGGTTTTGATAACTTGGGATGGTTTGACTTGAGAGTCGTGAGTTGAGTTTGAAAATTGTATAAATAATTCAAGTGGAAACGTTAAGCGGGTTTTCGGGATAACTTTGTTGTGCAGTGTAACAACCTGTGGTTATGGACCAGAGATCGTGGCTTCCTTCCCTGATATAGGATAGTATTTTGATGCCTTTGGTAGGCGATATTATTTATGCCTTTGGTAGGCGATGTTCTTGATGCCTTTGGTAGGCGATGTTTTGATGCCTTTGGTGGGCGATATTATTTATGCCTTTGGTAGGCGATGTTCTTGATGCCTTTGGTAGGCGATGTTACTTTAAGGGATTTGGTATCCCGCCCGCAAATTAAAATATGGATTGGATGGGTTGAGGAAACAGTATGGGAATAAAGGTTTGTAAAACGTTTGAGTTAATCCCTCTCCCTAAAATGAATTGAAATGAACTTAAACTGTTTTAAACGTTAGGGGTAGACATTATTGAGATTTCCCTAAAATGAATTAGAAGTGAGGACGACGAGTCTAGAAGTCCTTGAAACTTTTTATTTTGTTTTCATTATGATGTCTTAAAGTTCTGTTTTGAGTTGTTAGTAGTTACCGTTAGCAGACAGTTGTGTTTTCCTTTCTCGCCTTGTGTTCCTTCGGGGATACGGCAGTGACGCCCAAACTGAATTTGAATTCTTCCGCTAAGTTTTGTCTGTTAACGTTAGTTTGACTTTGACTTTCTATAATTGAATTTCCGGGGCGTTACAAAATGGTATCAGAGCTCTGGGTTGCGACCTAGTAGCTCCTCAGAGTCCTTTAGGTTTAGATGGACCTTAGGAAGCTAAGTTCGAAGCGATGAGTGTAGGATGGGAAAAAGGAATTCATGCTTTCTAAAGTTATGCGATTATGAATATAATGGTCTTTGTGTTGCTAATATATTTTGATTATGTAGGATGGCACAACGCACACTGTCATCAAGACCACGCCCGTGCTTCCACCGCTACACACCCATTCCTCTGGTGGGTACTGGGAACTCACATGCGAATTTCTATGATGAGATCGATCGATACACCAAGGATGTCCCGAACTCCGCTTGCATGGCAACGAGGAGCCAGTGCTAACGCTTTCCTACTCACCTTGCGAGACGATCCTGGTGGGGCCATCTCAGTCTTGTCGTTCTGCCACCCCGCTTCCGGAGGAGGGTACCACACCCGTCTTTGTTGGTGTCGAGGTACCGGTGGAGTCGAGCATCGAATCCCGGGTCTTTTCTAAGATCACCCGGATTGGGATCTTGCCAGTAGAGAGGGTCCAGTGAACCCGGCCCTGCACGGTGAGGATCATGAGGATGACCCTGAAGAAGATCCGGAGGAGGACAGCGCCCAGGATCCCGAGCCCGAGGTAACCTCTAGGGTCACGGCTGCACCCGCCGTCGAGCCCGAGCATGATATTCCACCCGAGGAGGAGGATGAGGTGGACCGAGGAACAGGAGAAGACCCCGAGGAGGGCTCGGGGGATGAGACGAGTGATCCTGAGTGGACTCCAGTTTCAGCGAGGAAGAACCCTCGATGCAGGAGAATCATCTGAGTGGGATGGCTACGAGGTGTTGAGTATTGGTGTATAGTTGTTATGTTGATATTTTTGTTAAACTGTGATATAATCTGAATATTGACTTGTTGTTTCTTTTGGGTAATTGTCCCGATGGGGAATATTGTACATAATTACATTGGTGTATAGAAATATTGTTTTGTGACCTTGCAAAATGTGATGAGAATTCATGAAATAAACTGTTGACATAAGAAATTACTTGGTGAAATAGAATTACGTTTTCGTGTTGTTTAGCACCTTATGAGAAGACCGGACCAAGTAGCTACCTTTAGTATGATGTTGAGACTATGGATTGGAAAACCCTTTAAGTAGACTAAACCGACCCTTTGAATCAGGATGTCGGACGTGAACGGTACTCGGGAGCGCCCGCAAGCTGCAATTAACAACGGCCTCAAACCGCGATCGAATTTCGCCGCTTTCCCATTTGGTATCCGGCAGTACAAAGAAGACCGGGGAATGACCTAGCTAGCATGCTGATGATCGAGATGCTTAACAAGCACGAGGATTTGCTGAAGAGGGTAGTGGATCGACAAGGAGGAGAAAGGGAGAGTGATCCCTCCGCTCTTCTCCAAAGGTTCAATAGCTTCAACCCGCCCGCTTACACCGGGGTAGCTGACCCCAAAGTATTTGAAGATTGGGTTAGGGAAATTGAGAAGATTTTCGACACCACACGCTGTCCTGAGGAGTTAAGGGTGGATTTTGCTGCTTACCACCTGAAGGAAGAGGCCGATTTGTGGTGGGCCAGTGTGAAGGAAATAAGGACTGAACCGGGTTTTGACTGGAACCGCTTCAAGATTGTGCTAAGGGATCGATTTTACCCAATTTCTCTCCAGAAGGCGAAAGAAAAAGAATTCATGAATCTGCGCCAAGGGGAAACTAGCGTGCTTGTCTACTCTGCAAAGTTCACTGAACTATCTCGTTTTACGTCTACTTTGGTAGCCACTGAGCAGCTAAGGATGGACCGCTTCTGGGATGGATTGAATTGCAAGATTCAGGATCGCATGTCATCACGGGAGTTCACGTCTTACCAGAACATGCTGAACGTTGCCCTCACTGTAGAAAGGGTGATGCATGACATGGAACGACAGTTAGGCATACAGGGGCAAAAGAGCAAAGAACCACCCCGTTTTAACCCACCTCAACATTATCAGGAGAAGAGGTTCCGCCCTAACAACTGGCAGGGAAACCAGTCTTCGGGGCGTAGGCCATCGAATATTCCAATCTGCAAGGTTTGTGGTCGACCAGGCCATTATCCACGGGATTGTAGAGCAAGGAACGTGCGAGGGGGATGTTTCAACTGCGGGAGTTTCCAACATCAGGTACGTCAGTGCCCTCAAGAAAACGGGGCCAAGTGGAGGGAACAATGGAAGCAACGGAAATAATGGGAACAATGGGAATAACGGAATCGAGAGCCCCAGACAACATATCAAAACCGGGAGGCCATAATGGGAACCAAAGGCCACAACAAAGAAACCAAGGTGGATCCGTGGAAATCGAATAACCGAGGAGGCCAAAGAAACCCTCGCCCACAACAACAACCGCCAAGCGCAACGCAGAGGACTGTATAATGAATGAGGAAAGAAGAGGCTGAGAATGAAGCAGATGTTGTGACGGGTACCTTCTCTCTCCACCTCTACACTATATCTGTTTTGTTTGATTCTGGTGCTAGTCATTCTTTTGTTGGACGAGCTATAGTAGAGAAGGCTAAGATGAAACCCTCGGAGAATAGTAAGCCTATGTCTGTAGCCCTACCTACCGGGGATACCATTAGCTGTGGGGAGTTATATGGTGGATGTCCTATAGTGATAGCAGGACAGGAGTTTGAGGCCGACCTTTATATGTTTGACCTAATGGAGTTCGACGTTATTTTGGGATGGACTGGTTAGCAAAATATAGAGCTCAGATAGATTGTTATAAGCAAAAGGTGACCTTAATGGGGCCGAACGGAAAGAAGGTAGTACATTGGAGTGATAGGCATCTTCAGAGTGTGCGGATCATCTCTACCCTCAAGGCCCAGAGGTTGTTGGGTCAAGGTTGTGAAGGATTTCTATGCAACGTAATCGACACCAAGGTGGAGGAGCTTACGATTGAGAATATCCCGGTAGTGCGGGAGTATTCTGATGTATTTCCGGAGGAGATCCCGGGTCTGCCTCCAATCGTGTGTAGATTACAGACGATTTGGAGCCCGGGGCCGCACCTGTTTCAAAAGCCCCATATCGCATGGCGCCCGCAGAGCTTAAGGAGTTGAAGACTCAGCTGGACGAGCTGTTAGAAAAGGGGTATATCCGACCCAGCACGTCACCATGGGGAGCACCTGTGCTGTTCGTGAAGAAGAAAGATGGTAGCATGAGGTTGTGCATCGATTACCGGGAGTTGAACAAGATTACCATCAAGAATCGTTATCCTCTACCTCGTATTGATGATCTTTTCGACCAGTTGCGAGGAGCAACAACGTTTTCTAAGATAGACCTGAGGTCAGGTTATCACCAGTTGAGAATTCGCGAAGAAGATATCTCTAAAACCGCATTCCGAACTCGGTATGGTCATTATGAGTTCGTGGTAATGCCTTTTGGGCTTACAAATGCCCCAGCCGCTTTCATGGATTTGATGAACAGAGTGTTCGAGCCATTCCTGGATAAGTTTGTAGTGGTATTCATGGACGACATATTGGTATATTCAGGAACACGGGAGGAGCATGCGAATCATCTGAGAGAAGTATTGACGACTCTACGGAGCAATAAGCTTTATACGAAGCTTAAGAAGTGTGAGTTTTGGTTGGAACAAGTGGCGTTCTTAGGACATGTGGTGTCTAAGGAAGGAGTGGCAGTAGACCCTCAAAAGGTGGAGGCCATCACCAAGTGGCCGACACCGAAGAATGCCACGGAGATTAGGAGTTTTCTGGGTTTGGCAGGGTATTATAGGAAGTTCGTGCAAGATTTCTCAAAAATCGCCACCCTGTTGACCAATTTGACTCGGAAGTCAATAAAGTTCGCATGGTCGGAAAAATGCGAGCAAGCATTCCAGGAGTTGAAGAAGAGGCTTACCTCGGCCCCTATTCTTGCCTTACCTCAAGGGAACGAAGGTTTTGTTATTTACAGTGACGCATCGCATGGTGGATTGGGTTGTGTGCTCATGCAGGAAGGGAAGGTGATTGCATATGCATCCGTGCAAATCAAGACGCATGAGAAGAATTACCCACTCATGACCGGAGTTAGCGCAGTGGTTTTTGCGCTTAAGATTTGGAGGCATTATCTTTATGGAGTACACTGCGAGATATTCACAGATCATCAGAGTTTGAAGTACCTTTTCACGCAAAAGGAGCTGAACCTCAGGCAGACAAGATGGTTAGAGTTTCTGAAGGATTACGATGTGAATTTCCAATATCATCCCGGAAAGGCAAATGTAGTGGCTGATGCCCTGAGTAGAAGACCGTATCCTGCTATAAACCACTTGATGATGATGCCGCACGAGTTGTGCGAGGAGTTTAGGAGATTGGAGATTAATGTGGTAACACGGGAAGAAAGTATTGAATGCCATGGAATTACAACCTACTCTAATGGAGGAGATCAAGAGAACTCAAGAAGCTGGACTTACGACTTGTCAAGATACGGAGGAAGTGTTGCAAGGGAAAGCCCTGGCTTTGTGATCCACGAAGACGGTACATTACGGTTCCATAACCGCGTCTGTGTACCCAACATGGAGGAGTTGAAGAGGAAGATCTTAGAAGAGGGGCACAGTACGCCATATTCCGTACACCCGGGAGGAAATAAGCTTTCTGAGGACACAAGCAGATGTTACGGTGGAGTAATATGAAACAAGTGGCGGACTTTGTGGCAAGGTGCCTTACATGCCAGCGAGTCAAGGCAGAGCATCAACGACCAGCCGGACTTCTGCAACCGTTAGACGTCCCTGAGTGGAAATGGGATTCGATATCAATGGATTTTGTGATAGGACTACCAAGGACCAGGCGGAAACACAATGCAATATGGGTGATTGTAGATCGTTTGACCAAGTCAGCTCATTTCCTAGCCATCGCCAACAACTCGTCCTTAGATCAGCTAGCTCAAGCCTATGTAAGGGAGATTGTAAGGTTACACGGAGTACCCAGTTCTATAGTCTTAGACAGAGACACCAGATTCCAGTCTAGTTTTTGGAAAAAGTTACAAGAGGCGTTTGGCACAAAGCTCAAGTTCAGCACCGCTTTTCACCCAGCTACAGATGGGCAGACAGAGAGGACCATCCAGACCCTCGAAGATATGCTGCGAGCATGCGCTCTAGATTTCAAAGACTAGTGGGATGACGAGTTGACTCTTATTGAGTTCTTATACAACAACAGCTACCATGCTAGCATAGGGATGTCACCCTTCGAAGCTTTGTATGGAAGGAGATGTAGAACTCCCCTATGTTGGCAGGACATCGATGAAGCTCTAACGATCGGACCGGATCTAATACAGGCCACTACTCAGAAGGTTTGAATCATTCAAGACAAGATGAAGGCGGCACAAAGTCGACAAAAGAGTTATGCTGACAGAAGGAGAAGACCTTTGGAGTTCGAGGTAGGAGAATATGTGTTTTTACGGGTTTCACCCACGAAGGGAGTTATGAGATTCGGCCAGTCGGGGAAGTTGACACCAAGGTTTATCGGGCCATACCCAATCTTGGAACGCATCGGGGAAGTCGCCTACAAGTTACAGCTGCCGGGAGAACTCCCCAGAGTGCACAATGTCTTCCATGTGTCACAACTCAAAAAATACGTTCCGGACCCGACTCATGTGATTGACCCTGAGCCGCTTCAGCTGCAAGAAGATCTGAGCTATGATGAACAGCCGCTAGAAATATTGGACCGTAGAGAAAAGCAGCTTAGGAGGAAAGTAGTTCCCTTGGTAAAAGTACGATGGGCGAATCATACCACATGTAAGCAACACAGGAAGCGAAGACGAAATGAGGAAGAAGTACCCTCACTTGTTCCAAGCCTAAGGCGCGTCAAGTTTTGGGGACGAAACTTCTTTTAAGAAGGTAATGATGTAAAACCTCGAGTTTTAGGAGGAATGAAACCGTTAGTTTTCCTTACCGGACCGTTAGGGTTAAGTTTAAGTTTCGAGGACGAAACTTCTTTTAAGAAGGTAATGATGTAAAACCCTGAAAAATCCAAAGATGTTGACCGTGACGTCGTTAGTATATTATGTTTGACTTCGTGTTTTATTATTCGTTTGTGTTTATTTATGCTAACGCTTGAGCTCGTAGGACCGTTGAGGGACTAACAAGGGTAGAATAGTATTCTCGTAGGTTAATATTTATGTGTTATTATAATTACGTGAATATTATTGGTATATGTTATTATTATAAATATTATTGGTGTTTTATTTTACCTATTTTATAATTATTATTTTTTTAAAAAAACTTGTAAATATGTGAATGTTAAATTGTTATGTGGTTAGTATTAATAATACTATTATTAGTAATTCTTTAAATCTGATTTTAGCTTAATGGGTTGGGTTAGGAATAGGATTAGTTAATTGGGCCTAAGTTGGGTATTAATATAAACCCTTTTCTTCCCCTCTCAAACCTATAAACCCTTTTCTTCCCCTCTCAAACCTAAAAACCCTAATATTCCTCTCTCAAACCCTAACCCACAACCCCTCTCTCCCTTCCTCTCTCGCCCAGCAGCCGCAGCCACCAGACGGCTGCCCTAGCCGCCGCCGGCAACCACCCCGGCCCCCACCATCGCTGACGACCACCGTTCTTTTCCCTCTCCTTCCTCTTCCTCTCTCTCTCTTTTCTTTTCGTCCGTTCCTTCGCACTCGGACGATCACCAGGCGTTACCACCGTCGCCACCAGCGTCGCCGTCGCTGCCTGATCCCCAGGCGACCCTCGCACTGCCGCTCGATCTGCGTCGAACACCCCAGTCGTTGCCGCCTCGACCGTCGCACCACCTCCAGCCGTCGCCGCCCTGCTCGCCGGAGGAACTACCGTGCCCTAACACCTACGTAAAACCTTAACCCTAACCCTAACCCTAATCTGATTCTAACCCCTTCTTTTTCCTTTTCTTTTTCTTTTATTTTTCTTGTTTTAATATTAAAAATCTGATTTATATATTTGTATTATTATTGTTTATAAATTCTGTATTTTTTGTAATTAGGGGAAATTAATTGTAATTATTTTCTTGTTGTAATTATGTGTAATTTCCTAATTGTTATGTGTAATTTTTGTTATAAATTGTAATTAGATTTAGGTTGTAATAGTTGGTTATTAGGTTTGAAAGTGATTCTTTAATATTCTTTATATTCTTTTATGAATTTTTAGACCACAATATTATTGTATGTATGAATTTGGAAACTTATTTACCTAGGTTAAATTCTTGAATGACGAGTTATTAATTCGTTATGTTTTTTTTTTAGTGTTCCTTAGAATAAATCTTGTTAAGTTTGTTAAATGAATTAGGTTAGTTTCTTGTTATTAAAACCTTAGATTCTTGATTGGTAGTTTTAATGTTTCTAAGTTCTTTATGTTTCTTTTACATGTAACCTAAGTCTTTCTTGATTCTTGTTTAAAGAAATCGCATGTTTAACCACCTTTGTTTTACTTTGTGAAATTCTTGTTGTAATGTTATAATCTTATAACTAATTCATGTTTTTAAAATCTTTAAAGCCTTGTTTACGCGTTTTATGTTCAAAGTAATTTTATAGTTCTTGTACGACTTAAGTTTTATTAAAATTTTATTAAAGTGTTTCTTGTTTTTAAAATAAGTTTAATGTTGGACCTTAGTTGGGTTGGACTATATACCTTTGACCCTAAATTACTGTTTTAAGCCCAAATTAGAACCCCAAGACCGATTAGTAAAAGTTAGAACCGAAATAACTAAATTAAATAAGAACCGGGATCGGGACAGTTTCGTTAGTGTCTAAAGATCGAGTCACCATGTCTAGTGTAGTTACCTTTTGATCTAACCCTTTGGACTGGAGGTTCCCTTGGATGTTAGGAACTATAGGAATTTTACGGATTGAACGTTTGATTTGTATAGCCCGAGGTATAACCGTTTTACCAGAACCTGTCAGAACTGGACCAATGGGAAAGACGGGTGTTTTTGGAGTCCTTCGGGACTGATTTGGGCTTAACCATCAACATAGAAGTTTTAGTAGACATCCCGAGGTTTCCGAAAAGTCCAGAACCAGCCCCGTAGGATGTCGGGAAGTCGAGTTGTGACTCGTTTTATGTGAACGTTATAATCTGTCCTCTGCTTGCTTCTTTTTATAATAATTGTTGAGTGAAAATAATATGTGATCTTATTATGTGTTTTCTTGGAGGTGTTAAGTGTAATTTCATAAATGATGGGAACCTAAGTGTTCCTAGGGGATGGGTTAGGTAGTTAATAATTAACACTAACTTCGTTAGAACGCGTTTTGATTAGATAATTACTTTTATTCTAGGCCCGAGATAGTGCGAGACGTTAGTGAGCTCAAGTGTGTTCTTCTTTTGCTGTGCTGTGAAGTATATCAGGTAATTTTCTATGCTCTAATCCCCATCGGGATGCTCTTTAAATGTGTTTTGATGTTTTATAATCTATTTTGAGAATTGCATCCCGAAAGGGGACTTTTGTGGAAATACGACCATCTGTTTTGATAATCTTTTTGATTCGATTGTGATCTTGGTTTATTTGAGTGGAGAAATTGGATGGTCTTTTATTCGAAGTTTTGTTAATGGTTTTGATAACTTGGGATGGTTTGACTTGAGAGTCGTGAGTTGAGTTTGAAAATTGTATAAATAATTCAAGTGGAAACGTTAAGCGGGTTTCGGGGGATAACCTGTTGTGCAGGTGTAACAACGTGCAGGGTTATGGACCAGGAGATCAGGGCTTCCTTCCCTGATATAGGATAGTATTTTGATGCCTTTGGTAGGCGATATTATTTATGCCTTTGGTAGGCGATGTTCTTGATGCCTTTGGTAGGCGATGTTTTGATGCCTTTGGTGGGCGATATTATTTATGCCTTTGGTAGGCGATGTTCTTGATGCATTTGGTAGACGATGTTACTTTAAGGGATTTGGTATCCCGCCCGCAAATTAAAATATGGATTGGATGGGTTGAGGAAACAGTATGGGAATAAAGGTTTGTAAAACGTTTGAGTTGATCCCTCTCCCTAAAATGAATTGAAATGAACTTAAACTGTTTTAAACGTTAGGGGTAGACATTATTGGGATTTCCCACTCATTTTTGAAATGTTTTGTTTTCAGGTGAAGATCTAAATGCTGGGGACGGGAATTAGAAGTGAGGACAACGAGTCTAGAAGTCCTTGAAACTTTTTATTTTGTTTTCATTATGATGTCTTAAAGTCCTGTTTTGAGTTGTTAGTAGTTACCGTTAGCAGACAGTTGTGTTTTCCTTTCTCGCCTTGTGTTCCTTCGGGGATACGGCAGTGACGCCCAAACTGAATTTGAAGTCTTCCGCTAAGTTTTGTCTGTTAACGTTAGTTTGACTTTGACTTGCTATAATTGAATTTCCGGGGCGTTACACTTAAAGTGCGGGTTCAACTTGTAAGGTACGCGTATTGCCTGTACTTTACCCAAATTCTTTTATTTTAGTTCAAGTAATCAAGTTTAACAATGGTAATAAGAATAAGTAAGGTTTACTTTTTTTATCACGTAAATATGGCCCCGACCCGTGTTACTTGTGCCATAGAGCACTACCAAAGTTAATACCTGGCCAGTGTACATCCATCTGGACCTCCCGATCGGTCCGGGTATACGCATACGGAGGCTTAGACCGATGATCGCAAGCAGGGGACCATCAAGATAATAAAATGGCAAGCAAGTTTTATTGTTTTATTGTTGTTTTTATTGTTTTATTGTTGGTTTTATTGTTTTATTTTGTTTGTAAAACATGTACAAAATAAAATGAATTGTCTAAATTTATTTACTGTATAGGGATATGCGTATTGAGTTTCGACTCATTTGCGAAATTATTTTATGTTTTGTTTTAGGAGGTATGCTAAGGGTAAGAGGCCCGATTGGTATGAAGGTAAAGAGGTCGTCATCTATGCCGGGAAGTCACGCCCTTTGCGTTTTATGTCAAGTTATTTTCATAAGTTTGTACTTTGGACTTGTGAAGTTAAGAGTAATTATAATTTTGGATATGTATAAACCTACACTGAGATTTTTGTTCTCTTATGGATGTTTATGTGGGTAGTATACCAGTTTCCTTGGGTTTGATGAGTTGTAATTAGAGTTATTTATGGTTGTTATTGCCTTATCCATGATCATGGACGACGGTAATGCCTTCGAATTATATTTCCGTTGCGCTAATCATTGGGTTATGAGGTGTTTAGTATAATCCAGTGATTATGAATCTGGGGGTGTTACATCACGGCTGTGACGTCTGAGGTCACACTCGTGGCCCCCTAACCTGCGTCAATTAATCTGGTTTAAATGACGAGTATTGGGCCGGTTTTGTACACAAGTATACAAGGCTTTATTTCTAGAGCTTTTTTTATCTTAGTTTTCTGTTATTCTTACTTTAGGTTTTCTCTTAGGTTTAGCTTCTTAATTCTCTCTTAGTCTAGTGATAAGCATTGATGATTTTGTAAGACATTCAAGATTCAATTTTAGTTTCTCATCGATTTCGAGCATTGCGATTTATTTCCGAATTCTTTCTGCTTTCTTTCTTGTTCTTCAACCCTAGTAAGTGTTTAATCTTAATTCCTTCTCTTTTAATTGGTTTGATTAGTGTTTAGATTAGAGTTTTAGTTGCTTTCTTTGGTCATTCATGCTTGTTCTTGATTCTAGTTTCAATTTCATGAATTCGTTAGGGTTAAAGTTTGAGCCTTTGGTTTTCGTTAACATGCTAGGTTAAGTTTCCTTAGGGTTATGGGGTGATAGGGCCCCTAATAGAGGATTAAGCATGGATTAGTGGAATTAGAGTGATTAGTGAGATGATTAGTGTTCCGCCCTAGATTTCCATACAATGGTTGAAGGTACGAGGTGCCAGGAGGTTATGGATTCTTTCAAACATCGATTTAGAACTCTAGGGTGGTTTAATCGATTCCAGTTTCCAACTCTGGCGAGAAGGAATTGAAATTGATTACTTAGGATTGATTTTCATACTCACTACTAAAAACTTGCCATATTGCGACGAAATTTGCGACAGAATAGTGTTTGTCGCTCGGTCTATGTTAAATTAAAGTTGAGGTGGAAAAAAAAATGGGGCTTGCGACAAACCTTGCAACGGAACGGTCCGTCGCTCGACCCACCTTTTTTTAAAAAAAAATAAGACCGTGACCCACCACTGTCTTGCAGGAAACAAAACTCTTCTCAAACCCTAAATCACCTCTCCAGTACCTCTCTTTCCTGCGCCGGCCAACCTTTAACTGTGACCCACCACTGTCCCCTCCACAACCCTCTCCGCCGACGCCCAAACCAACTTCATGTCCACGGGAAACAACTCTAGATTATGGCATGCTCTAAGATATAAGATCCTGAGCTTTTGGAGATTGCAGATCGAACTGGGGAGCTCTAAAATTTCGGACACCCATCGCAAGATAAAAAACTAGAGCTCCTTCAACCCTACGATGTCCTTGAAGAGCTTCCCAATGTCTTTCAACACCACTTGATCCCTGACACTGACAACACCCCCAATGCACAACCCTCCGCCACCGTGCTGCTTTGTTTGGTGCTCAGTCTCCAAGCGTTTTGTCAGGTATCTTATTTTCTTCCCCCAATCTTTACAATTTTTGTTTTTAAGTTTTGGTTCTGTTAGATCTAATAGCAGATACTCGTGGGTGCTTTATGTATATGGGATTTCACTGTCTTTCCCTAGCATCCTCATTCAAACAAAAGTACAATGTTTTCTCCTTCTAATTTCTTCAATTGGTTTGTAAATTTGTTGGAGAACACATAAACCTATATTTTGGTAGTTAGCGGGTACTAGCATTATTACCATGTAATAAATTGCACAGACTTGGTCAATTCTCACAACTTCTTTCATGTCAAATTCCATTCCCATTTCTTCATCTTTATTTCGAGTTTAGTTTACTTGTCCATGGTATGTAGCTTTTTCACTTTAATTGCTTAATGAATAAATAACTATATTGTAATCTAAGACCATTCCAATTTCTTTATTATTTTGCCAGTTTTTGTTTTAGCATTTTAAAAGCAACACTCTATTTCTACATTAATAGTGGTCACTGTAGACTGTAAAGTTTACGGGTAAAAATCAGTTGTGTAAAAGTTAAATTTTGATAACTTTTGTCAAATTTATCCTATTATATCAAAATTATTTTTTTTAATTTTTTTACTTTGATAAATTTTGGTAAATTTTAATACATTTAAGTAAAAACTGGTAAATTTGATTTAACCATGAATTTGACATGCCTAACTAGGAAATACTTGTTTTATATTTTGTATATATAATCGGTATATATTTTGCTAACAAATTTTATATTTGTTTTCAAGTAAACTTTAAGCAAGAACTCGACAAGGAAGAAATGCATGATCCAAATCTAGTTCAATTTAAATGTATTTTTATTTTGTTTTTGTTTTTTCAATTAAATGCTATGAGGACATATGCTTTTTTTTCATTTAAATTTACTTAGTATAGTCAAACTAAATAAATGTATGAATGATTCCTACTTGTATTTTTATTTGCTCATTTCAATAAAAAATTTCCAATTAATATATATGTTATATATATGTGTGTAATACAATTTTTATAATCAAAAATTAAATTACAGCAAAACAAACTTGAGAAAACCATGTGGGTGATTTTTTTTTTAAAAAAAATTTGCGACGAAAATTTTTTGTCGCAAGGATCTTTTTTGTATTTTTTTAATTTTCTGTGTGTGGGTACGACGGAATCAAATTCCGTCGCAAAGTCCATCGCAAGGTCCGTCGCAAGGCCTTACGACATGGCAAATTGCGACGGAATTTTTTCCGTCGCAAGGTTCGTCGCACTGTCCAAAAATTCCATCGCAACTTTGTTAAATTCCGTCGCAATATGACAAGTTTTTAGTCGTGACTACCAAGGCCTACCATGCACAGGAGTGATGATAGACTTAGGAAAGTATAACATCGATTCATCACCATGGCGTGGGGGGTCGATGCTAGCTCGTGCATAGGAAGCAAATACCAGCTTTACGCCCTGGCGGTGGAAGCCGGAGCTAGCTTGGTATGCACACAATCGTTACACTTAATTATTGAACATGAATCTCCCCTTAAACCACTGTTTCCATGCTTAGTCTTTCGTTAGGTTGGCCCGGTATTACCCCTGAGCCCTTGTTTTCCTAATTTGAGTAGAAACCCATAGTTTAAGTCGCTAAAAATCGAATCTTTAGAACCTCTTGAGACTTTGAAAAACCCAACTAGATCAATAGGGCCCAAATTCCTTGGACATATATGAACGTTGTCTTACTCAATTAAGAAAGCGTTCAACAGTTATTATTATTACCTTCTTCTTCTATGAAATCTATGGTTATCAATTCCTCAAGAACAACATTGACATTATTACCTGTGGTAGGCGGAGATGTGGTATCATGAATAATTCCGATTGTAGCCTGTGGTAGGCAAATGATTAGTAATCCGGTTGTTCTATTACTTTAAGGGATGTGGTATCACTCACATAATAAAATATAAATTGGTTTTTGGATGAGGAAATTCAACTGGTTTCTGTTTGTTGAGGAAAACTGTTTTATACTTCTGGGAAGGGTCAACGGTTTACGAAATGGTTTGACTTGTTCACTTCTCCCCATAAATGAATTGAAATGAATTTTAACTTATTTTGACAGCTAGGAGTAGACATTATTGAGTCATCCTCATGTTTTTAAAAGTTTTGTTTTCAAGTGAAGATCACTATGCTGAGAACGAGAATTAGAAGTGAGGATGACGTGTTTCTAGTTGTTATTTAAATTAGTTTCAATCGAAGAGACTTGGAGTTAGTTAAATTTGAGTTGTTTGCATTCATGATTTGAAGTTGTTTAGTTTTGTTTTAATTTGAAGAATAATTGTTAGTTTTTCCTTCTTGCCTTGTATTCTTTCGTGGATACGACAATAACGTCCATTTAAAATGAGACTTCCGCTGTTAATATTAGTCAATGTTAGACTTTGACCGTTAAATTTATAATTAATTTCTAGGGCATTACCATATCATTTGAAATTATAACTGGGTTAACAATGTTCTTAGGTATATATTGTTTGTTGACAAACTCGACGGACTTTACAAGAATCTGGTGAAAATTGTAAAATTACTAATCTACCCCCCAGTTTGACACTTTGGCTGTTAGATTTGAGATTTATTTTTGTTATTTATCGTTAACCTTCGTCAAGTCAACTCCTAAATTTTCGTCTCTTAGAAGTCTCTGGCCTAGGCATTGACAAATTGGATTTTAGCGCTATAAACATTCAATGCAGGACAAGTTAGTCATTTGTCATTTAATGATAAGGGTAGATTAGTAAATTTACAATTTATATTAGATTCCGATAAGTTCTGACTGATTATTACCCAAAATAGATATTTAAGAGCGTTGTTCATCCAATCATAATTTCCAATAATATGGTCCCAAACAATAGGTTTTGCAAAAAATACAGTAACTCCAAGCAAGTTTTGTTTTATATTTGTCAATTTTCCAATTCTTACACTATTAAAATACCAATCTTATCTTCTCCTTTATGGAAAAATTTATAGTGGTTGTCAACCTGGACAACCACCACAATGAAAATAATGTTTATCAATATATGTGTCAACTTTTATCTTCGTCACTCATTCTTTTTATTTAGTACAACATTATAAAATATATTTTCTTAATTAAAAAAAATTTACAAAATTTTTTAAAATTTAAATACCTTAACTCTAAGTTTTGCCTAGTAAACAAACATATTTTGAAAAATATTTATTTTTTAAAATTTTTTAAAATAAACTAAAATTTAAAAAATTTATTTTACAATTTATATTAAATAAAAAAAGTTAATCATCAAGATAAGACTTGACATATGTACGAGTAAGATTTATTTTATTTACGGTAGTTGTCATGATTGACAACCACTATAAGTGTATCCTCTCCTTTATTAATGATTGTATTTAATTTACTTAATTAAGCGCCATGCACGAGCTCCTGTGTTGTGAGTGGGCATTAATAGGAGTGTTTTTAACATTGTCGTTATTTTTTTTTTTTACTTTGTTTCATATATCAATTGGTTATTCAAAAGTAGTTGGGGTCACAAATAATTGGGGATGAAGTTGTCAAGATAGTATTTGTCGTTCTTATGTTCCTATTGTAATAAGATTGAGTTGAAAATTAACTATTTGTCCACTATTCCATTTTTGGATGTCTCAAAATTATGTCCACTTTCCTAAAATGGAAACTTTTATTTTATTGAAATTACTAAAATACCCTTAATTTGAATTTTAAAAGTAATTAAATATGAGAGGGAAAAGTATAAATATAAGTTTTGAATTCAAAATTAAGGGTATTATTAATATTTTATTGCTAATTAAGATTAATTTGTTGATTTTTCTTAAAATGCGTGCTAAATCAAAGGGGACAAATATTTTGAGACTGAGGGAGTATTAGTGAAGAGTGCCGTGTAAGGTACAAGCCTGAAATTATAGTTATACAATTACAAAGTGAGTTTGGTATAATAGTATACAATAAATTTATTGTATTAATTATATATTTCTTTGAATTATAATAAATATGAAAAATTAAAATCAACAATACAATGTTATGTAATTTACATGTAGTATTATATTTATTTTTCAAATATAATGTACAATAATTTAGTTTTCATACTAACATAAAATGCTTTAAAAATTGTCGTATGTTAAGATTAGAAGTGTTTTCATTATACAATAATATAATAGTATCAAAATATATTTACATAAAACTAATTTTATTTTCCTTCTCAAAAGAAATTGTTACTGTTAAAGAACATTAGACCCATATTTATCCCTACTTGAAATACATCTGATCATATTTACATAAACCTGAAATACATTCGACTCGATTTTTAAGGTCAAACTTACCCCAACCCGAAATACAGCCGACTTGTATTTAGCGTAACCAGATATATAGTTGACATATATTTAACCCACCTCCTGAATCGATAGGTCTAGTAGCTTAATATTCATTTGATGATAAACTAATTGGTTATTGTATTCAAAGGCTACTATAATAAATTTATGTGTGAAGAAGTGTGAATACAAGCTATTAAGCAAACTACTAGTTATTATGCTCGAGGGAAAAAAAATAGTAAATTTGTGTGTGAACACAAAGTATAAGACAAATTATTGATTAATTATCATATTCGAAGATGAAAAAATAAATCCATATGTAAATTAAAGCAAGTTAACAAGCTTCACAATGACAACAATGAAACCATTGTTTTTCAAAAAATTGCTCGAAGGTACTCTATATTTGGGGAAATTATTTTTCGGGATTAAATTACATTCACCCTACCTGAGATTTGCTCTAATAATTTTTACACACCCCACATTTGTGAAATAATTTTTACCTTACCTCGCATAAGCTCTGAGTGTTTTTTATGCTACCTGAGGTTTGTTGTAATAATTATTATACAAACCACCTTTGTGAAATAATTTTTACCCTACCTCACAATAGTTATAAGTGATTTTTACTTAACTTACTATGGCAGTAAGTGTTACTGAAAATCTAGATCTTCGATATCCACCTTTACTACTGAAGATCTAGAATCCAAAACAACATTTGAATGTCATGAAATGTTATCCTAGGAACTAAACATGAAGTAATCTACAATGAAATCTCTGTCTCCATCATCTATGCTCCATTAAACTTTCTCTATCCTCTCATTCCTCCCTTACTACCCTCTGCACTGCCGATCATGTAGATCAATCCCAAACCCTTTCGCAGTTGTCGATTTTCACCAAAATGTGAATCTACCCATGCATAGCTAGTTAATAGTTATTGATTCATACATCATGATTTAAGTTATTCACAGTAAAAATAAAATAAAAAGTGATAAATAAAGAATACCCATACTCCTAGCTAAACGCTTCATTATATAAGTTATCGATCGCGCGAAAAATTTTGGGTCCAATACGAACGATATAGATCGCTCTGTTAAGTCATGACATCCTTGTTATGTTGTAGTGTTGCAATAACACTTACAACAAACCTCATGTAAGGTAAAAATCACTTACAATTTATGTGAGGTAAGGTAAAAATTATTTAACAAAAGTGGGGTGTGTCATAATTATTACGTCAAACTTCAGGTAGGATATAAAACACTTATAGCTATTGTGAGGTAAGGTAACAATTATTTCATAAATGTGGGGTGTGTAAAAATTATTACCGCAAATCTCAGGTAGGGTAAATGTAATTTACTCTATTTTTCGGTATCCCAACTTTTCAAAACTCATTTTGAGGTACCCTTAATTTTGGAGTTATTATTATTAGGTGCTTTTTCGGTTATCAATTTTATTAAGTGACCGAAATCCCTTGTTCTTCCATTTTTTTAAGAAATACCTTTGAAGAAAGAATAAGAGTATTTCGGTCAATTAATAAAATTGATGTCTGGAAAAACACCAAATAATTACTAACTCAAAAATTAAGGGTACCTTAAAATGAGTTTTAAATAGTTGGGGTACTAAAAATAATTTCCTCAAATATTGAGGTTCGTGGGGAGTAAATTACATTTACCCTACTTCACATTTGTGGTAATAATTTTTACACACCCGACATTTGTGGAATAATTTTTACCTTACATGACATTAAATATTCATATATATATTTAAACATCCTAAGATATTCTATAATTGATTTTTTTGAATCTACCGGCGAACATTAAAAAGATAAATATGAATTGACTTTTTTACCCTTGATATTAATTTATATGACTTTCAATTAAATATGAATTGACGTTTGAACCTTTAATATTAATTCATATGACATTTAAACCTCAACTTTTTCTCTACTTTATTTCTTCGAAAACACCACCCCTCCCCATTCTGAAAATGAAAAGGTCATTTAAGTCATTTCCTTCTCAACTTCTCAATGTTAGGGGCAACATGGTATATTCATATAGTCATATATGGGCATTTTGGTATTTTTCATATTTCTGATAAGAAGTAACCAAATTCTACCACTAAAAATTATTTTCACTTAATGTCAGATAAGGTAGAAGTTATTTCACAAATGTTGGGTGTGTAAAAATTATTACCACAAATGTTAGGTAGGGTAAATGTGAGTTAATTACATTTACCCTACGTGACTTATGTGGTAATAGTTTTTGCACACCCGACATTTGAGAAATAATTTTCACCCTACCTGACATTTAAGTGGTCATAAATTTAAAGTCCCTCAGGTATGTTATAATTGATTTTTGATTGACTTTTCCGGTGAACTATAAAAAAATAAGTATGAAGTGACTTTTATAACATTGTTATTATTTTCTTTGACTTTCAATTAAATGTGAAATGACTTTTGTACCCTTAGTATCAATTGTTATGGCATTTTAAAACTCAACCACTCCACTGATTCCTCTCCCCGGCCCCCTCCCGTACGGAAAATGAAAACCTAACCCCTCCCAAACCACCATGTCTGTCTTCTACTTTCCAACATAGTCTTTTCCTTCTCAAATTAAAGGGCAACATCGTAATTTCACATATAGGGGTATTATTGTATTTTTCCATTTCTGATGACAAGTTACCGGATTCTAACACTAAAAATCACTTTCACTAAATGTCTGGTAAGGTGAAAATTATTTCCCAAATGTGGGGTTTGCAAAAATTATTACCGCATATGTCAGGTAGGGTAAATGTAATTAATTCGGGTAAATGTAATTTACCCGGTACGTGGGAATAAACTTTTGAATGTTTTTAGTATGGGCAGGGATAAAGAATTGTGCGGTGACTTTCATTTTCGGTAAAAAACTGTTAGGTAAAAGTTAAATTTTGGTAATTTTTGGTAAATTCTGGTAGCTTTTGGCAAATTTATGTCAATATCAAAATTAATTTTTTTATATTTTTTTAAGTTTAGTAATTTTGGTAATTTTTGATAAATTTTAACAAATTTAAATAAAAATTGATAAATTTATATAAATTGGAATTATCCATTAATTTGACAGGCCATATACGTGTATTGAGACTTGACTGTTGGTTGCTACAAGTAGCCCAAAGAGAGAACAAAGAAAGCATCCCATATGAGGTTAGGTCTAGGCACTAATTGCGATTTTTTTGAAAGAGAAAGCCCCCTAAATTTATAGATTAGAAAACCCATAGATGATGATAGTACAAGTGTACAACTGATCCAAGAATTTGAAGAAAAAGGTGGTTTAGGACCAAGAGCATTATTATTATTAACAGCAGCTCAAGGAGCATAATCATTTCCACAAATACATTAATTACTCTGATTGATACCCAAGCCAAAAACAAAGCTGATGCGTCTCTGTCTCTCTCCTTGTTTCTCTCTGCTATGCTTCTTCAACGATCCAAAAAGCACTTCTGAAACAACATTCATGATTCCCACGTCCTCCATTTTTAACCATTCTTCGAATCCAACTCACCCTGCATTTCCTTTTCTCTCTCCCCAAAATTCCTGTTCAAGCTCCCATTAATAATTCCATCTTTGAAATTTTCTCCCAATAATTAATTTTTTTCTTTTTGGTACCCATTTGAATTTGATATAGAAGATTGCCAGCAATGACAGAGGTGCTACATTCTCCATCCCATTTCCCATCTTCTCCAAGTACCCCTTCTGATGGTTTGTTCTGCACTCAAACGCAGCCTTATAGCCAAAACCCTAATTCCAGCTCTGTAGAAGGGGGAGCTGTAAATGTAATTGGAGATTCAATTGGGAGAGAGAGTGAGGAGAGAGAAGAAGAGCTGAAGAGGAGAGAGAAAGAGAGGGAAGAGCTCTCTTTCCTGGCTCTTCTCTTTACTGTGTTTAGGAAGTCCTTGATTGCTTGTAGTACTCATAGAGAAGCTGCTGCTGCAATGGATATTGGGTGGCCTACCAATGTACGTCACGTTGCTCATGTCACCTTCGACAGATTTGATGGCTTCTTGGGCTTGCCTGACGAGTTTGAGCCTGAAGTTCCCAGAAGAGCACCTAGTGCAAGGTGCTTTTTCTTTAGTTTTCGTTGATTTTGGTGTGTTATGTGCATTGGGATTTTCCTGTAATGTGGTATTTAGGGCATAGTTTGCAAGTTTTGTTGTTATTGATGCATAATTTGATATCGCTTTATGCGATTAGTGTGTGATGTAGGCCTGAATTTTGTTGTTCGTGCAGGGATTGGAGAGAAAATGACACATTCTTGTGTGATTGGATTGATTCTGGATAATCTGACTTGTAATTGAGAATAATGTGATGTGGGATAACATTAGATTGTCTTATTTAAGTTATTAGAGTTGGGAACTGCAATTGCTGCAATATCATGAATTTGACGTTTCTGATGTTGAAAGATTAATAATAATTTTAAGTCGAATTTGTTTCCAAGAAGATTTCTAGTATGAAAATGTCTTCTACCCCATCTTTCTAGCTTGACATGACCCATGTGGGTGAGACATGTTGAAAGATGTAAGCCTAAGCTCCTACGATGTATATGCAATGTAATGTCTATGGGGTTTCGCTCCAATTAGCCTCAAGTGTATTTGTTTCCTGGCTGAATTTGAAGTGAAATATTTGAGGACAATGATTTGAGTGCATTTGTAAGTTTTCCGGTGTTTTTTAAAAGGATTAGGGAAATGGAACAGGAATTGTCTGCACGTCCAATTTCTGCTCAACATATTTATCCTCAATTGCGATTATGTTATCTTCAACATAGCGCATACTAAATGTCTGATGAAATACTTTATCGGTTCACACAATGGGATGCTTGTAGTTTTTTCTTTTTTTTTTCAATATGTTTTTTTGTTGAGGGTTTTGGTGACAATTTTTGTTTCAAGAACGCCAATTTTCTGTTAGGGAGTATTTTCGATAGAATGACCTTTGTAATTCTCTGTGAAACATGTTAAAACACTATCACCTTAACTTACAATGAGCTTTATCTTGAGTCCTTGCTTGAAGAAAGCTAATTGTGATATAGCTATTGGAAGAATAGATATGCTAGACAACATGAGGGACATATATATAATTTCGAATCATGCATTCATGCTGAGCTTGCGAATGCGCTATCTTTTCTTGGTATACCTGTTCTGCTGGGTCGTGATTGGATTAAGTCTCCAAGACCAATGATATAATTTGCATTGTATGGTTATTTCTTTTGCTGCCTATCATCTTATATCCAAGGCTGTTTTGTGTGTTGCAGTACATCTGTTTTTGGAGTTTCTACCGAATCAATGCAACTGTCATATGATTCTAGAGGAAATTGTGTGCCTACAATACTCATTCTGATGCAAAGGCGTCTCTATGCGCAAGGAGGTCTGCAGGTACTTGGCATTTCTTGAACTTTCTCTTTGCAGTTTGCTTTGTCGTATTTCCTCATTCAAAATGGCCCTTGATGCAAGTTGATGAGAGATGTTTATATTGATCAGTATTTTAATTGTTTCACCCATTCTTTTGCCTACTTTGCACAGGAAGAGGGAATTTTCAGAATTACTGCAGAGAATGGTCAGGAAGAGTTTGTTAGAGACCAGCTTAATAGAGGTATCATACCTAATGATATAGATGTTCACTGCCTAGCCGGTCTTATCAAGGTATAAGTTGCTACAACATCGTACCTTTTTGCATTAGGTGCACTTGTTGACACATGTAAAATGTGATTTCATTCTTTCATTTCTACTGGATTGCAGGCTTGGTTCAGAGAGCTACCTAGTGGTGTTTTGGATCCATTGTCACCTGAGGATGTGATGTGCTGTGAGTCTGAAGAGGATTGTACTGAACTAGTGAAGCAGCTGCCTCCAACAGAGGCTGCTTTGCTTGATTGGGCCATTAACCTGATGGCTGATGTAGTCCAAGAAGAGGACTACAATAAGATGAATGCTCACAATATTGCCATGGTGTTTGCTCCTAACATGACTCAGGTTAGTCAGCGGCCTGTGATCTCCTTCGACATGTGTGCATATTGTGAATAGAGAAAATTAATGACTTAAACCAGAATGCATCTAAAACTTTGGGCTTCTGTTGGTGAATTAGTTTAGTTGGAAACGTGTTTGGAGTTTGGTACCCAAAATAGCCAACGTGTGGCTCACATCCAGCATTTGACACCTTTCATATGTCCTATTAAAAAGAGAGAAAAATTGACAGGTTATGATTATGAACTGTTCCCTTTTGTAGATGGCTGATCCTTTGACTGCATTGATGTATGCTGTTCAAGTGATGAACTTCCTCAAAACCCTAATCACGAAGAGATTGAGAGACAGAGAGGAATCAAGAATAGATCCACCTCCTGCTTCTTGTGCAGGCCCGTCTGATGAGAGTGGTCACCAAAGTCCTTCACAGCCACGTCTAGAAGATTTTCTTGGTGAAGATGAAGATGGTACTGAGGTGTCAGAGCCGGAGCACTACTCTTCAGATGAAGAGCCTCTGACAGACAGCCCACCGGATAGCAACTGGTGTGATGAAGGGGACGATTCTGATGACTCTCCCTTTCGTTGGCAGTCGTTCAAGGGCCTACAAACAAGTCTAGCAAGGTCCAGGTTTGCCCCAGATCATGGAAATAGCAAATATGGTCAGTCCAGTGGCTCTGATCATAGGAAAGAGACAATGACTCTAAATGTGGTGCAACCTGTGGATCCAACTGACAAACCCAGGGGCATCACCAATTTGAGCCATATAAGCTCAAGGGTAGAGCGTGTTGAAGCTTGGCGATGAAGGCAGCTCTGCTTTCTGGTTGCTATGTGTTTCTGTTAGGAGATAGTCAGAAAAAGGCTTCAAATCTCAATTGCCTTTATTTCTTTCCTTTTATTATCTTCTCCCACTCGGTTTTGCCAGGGTTGTTGTATTTGTGTTTCTAATGCAATGTTTGAGTATGTGGCATAGCAAATAGCATGGATGGCTAATGAAACTCTGATTCGCATTGTATCTGATGCTAGTCACACTGAATTTTCTGCTTTTGTGCTTTCTTCAGAAATTGGTCCTGACTTTGTTCTTCACCCAGGTGGTTCTTTGTATAAGGTTGCTCACCTCTCAGGCAAAATCCCGGTAATAAAACACAAAATGAGTGACTAAAGCAGATAAATCTGAGATAAAACCCACCCCATGGCGGTTCTTAGCGCATGTAATGGGTCAGGTTGTGTGTTGTTGGGTTCGTATTCGAGTTGCAGTTAAATAGGTTGAAAAATTTTAAACTTAAACTTACCCATTTTTATTTAACTAAACAGGTTGGCTTAAATCTGTGAGTTAAACAAATTAGGTTCAGGTAATCCATTTATTTGCTTAAGCTACATATTACATGCAAGTATGCGACTTAAGATGAAAAAATTGCAACTAATTTTCTACTGTCCAATTTTCTATCAAATACTCAATTCTTTCTTAAAAGTCCAAAGCCCTTTTTTTCCTTAACTGGTGAACAATAAATGACAAATATGTTACCCATTTAACCCAGCTATTACACAACTGCATCCATTTAATTTAATGTGTTAAAATTTCATACCTGAACCCAGTTAACTTTGTGTCGGTTTTGAGTTGGTGATCTTGTCGGTTCAATTTCCTAGCTTTAGGTGTTCTACTAGATTGTTGGGAAAGTGATGCTTGGGTGGATTGCCTTCATCTTCACTTGGATTTATTGATCTTAATGCAATATATGTATGACTAGGAGAGTATGAAGAGTAAACAATGAATTCACTGATAGATACGACTACTGAGTCGTGGACGTACTCATTTTCCTTAATAACTATTTACTATACCGTAAATGTTTAGAGAGATAAAACTTTAGTCTAACTTGTAACACAGGTTGGACTTGTTTCTCTTTCATATAAAGAGTATTTTTCTAGAGTATTGTTTGCATCAATACTAGAGAGATGTGATTGATGTGTCTCGACACTATTAGACGTATCTTGCAAATAGTCAGAACACTTCTATTGATAGGGATAGATGTGAGGAGTTACAAACTTGTAGCAACCTCACATAAAGACACTTAATCAAGGTCTTTAAAGATGGTCAATGTCATTATCATGGATTTGACCTCTTGCTTAAAGACTATGCCTATCACCTATCAATACCCTTGTCAGGTATAGTTAAATAGGTGATAAGTTTTGAATTGCTAAAGCCAAAATTCCAACGACATTGGCATGGCATTGGAGAACTACATATCAATTCCTCAATCGACATCGGATATCATAAGTATATGTTTGACTAAAATTATTGATTGATTAATTATGTCTCGCCTTATTTATTCAGGAGCAAATATTCTGGAAAATTCGAAGTAACCTGAGCAAGAGATATGGAAGATATAAGAGAGGCAAAAATAGAAAGACTGCCATGAATGAAGATTGTGGTGGAGAATCAATTCTGGATTTGCCAAGTACCAAATATGGAAGTTGCAGAAAGTTGATTATTCCTATTATCGTCTGAAGTCCCACGCACGCGAATTGAAGAAGACTCAACGTGTTTGAATTATTTCAAGAATATAAGAATTTTATATAGGATAAGGAATCGTGTGGAACAAGTATAAGGATCATATATAAGATAAACATCAAGAATATGATCAACACGAGTCCATAAAAGACCAACACGGTTCGTGTTGGTCTCCAGAAAGCAGGAAAAATGATTCTGGGCTCAACACGGGTCATGTTGAAGCAGCACGGACTGTGTTGCATCAGCACGGACCGTGTTGCATCAACACGGACTGTGTTGGAACCTATAACATGTTTTTAATACTAACAACTATATAATCTTGAGTATTAAGTTTATAATATCAATATTAAGCTCGGCATTAAGATCCAACAACTATAATATCATGACCAAGTCAAGGTCTTGATTCTCCATTAAGGACCTTAATTACACCTTTGACTAAAGGGTGTGATTAGGGTTGGATTAGGTGTGGAAGTCTCCTATAAATAGGAGACATTTCCAAGCCATTTGAGAGAATCACAAGCATCAATTCTTATTCCTATAATCATATCCTTTCAAGTATAGACTGCAGCTGTCCTTGAGAAAATCAAGTGAGAAACCTATATCTTGAGTGCGACAAGAGCTAAGTTTTATCCCTTTGAACATTTACGGTTCAGTAAATAATTCTTAAGGAAAGTGAGTACTAGGCCATGACTCTTAGTGTTATCCAAACAAGTTAACCATTTGGTTATTACGTCATATCTCCATCTTGTCATACATACCACAATAAGATTAAGAAGGCAAACCAAGTGAAGATGATGAAGATTCAAGCCGGTTAAACGTCATTTTCCAACAATCTTAAGAACTATTTTACGAGACGAAATTGGAGGAGACTAAGAGTTTGACATCCAAGATTCAAGAGGGATTACCAAGATAAGTAATTTTTATGTTTTACAAGTTTATTAGTATCAATTTTTCAATACAAGTTTATTAAGTTTTATTGAGCAAGTTTAATGATTAAAAGTTTATTAATAATTTGTTTATCTATATGTGTTTGGTATAGATGAGAAATTGATACACAAGAGTGACAATAAAAGTACAAGATCTTGATTTTCATGATGAGAATTGTTGCGTGATTGTGCAATGAGGTTTACATGGATTAAGGGCAAGATAACAACAAGTCATTTACAACGAGGTCAAAGGTAATTAAGTTGTTTATTTGGGGGTTATATGCATGTGCATTAACCATGTTTAAGTTGCCTCTTAATATTTTCAAGTTAATACCAATGAATATGTTATATTACCTTTGACATGTTTAATTGGTTTATAAGAATTGCCATTAAGGATAAGATTATTGAAATTCCATGTTAAGGTAGTCGTGGAAGGATGGGGGAAGGAAAAGTCAAAATAAGTATTTATGTATTTATTTTTATTATTAAGTGCAACACCTACATAAGTTACAAGTTTATTTAGCCATATGTTTTAAGTTGGCTATGACATTAAGTTACAAGTTTTTAAGGTGTTTAATGTGGAAATTCATTGTGGCAAGATTATAATTTGCTTCTTATAATTTGAATTTTTCCATGTTTATTCACATGTTCAAAGTATAATTAAGTTTATTCCGCCTATTGTTTTGATATTAATATGAAGGATGAGTACAAGTTGATTAGACCTCTTATTAATATCCCGATTGGAAATTTGTTCCATGTTTATAAGTTATAGGTATGAGTGATTTCATGCTTATTGTTTTGCCTATTGTTATTCAAGTATTCTTTAATAGCATGAATAACAATTTAATTTTATGTTAAGTTTGAAGCATGAAAAATAGAATATAAGTATTGGCATAAGTATTATGTTTCTAATTTATAAGTTGCCATGAAATTCTATTTGGTTATGTCAAGTTTATGATTCTATTCTTGATGATTGAGATTAGGGGTGTTCATTGGGTCAAACCCGGACCAACCCGCACCAGACCGGACTGGACCGAAACCCGAAATAGCAAAAAAGTTGGACCAAAGACCGGACCGAAAACAACCGGTCCCAACCCAGACCAACCTGATGTGCATTTGGACCGGACCAACCCAGACCGGTTTGGGCCGATTGAGATCTTTTTGAAATTTTTCTGTTAAAATTTGTAAATAGACTAATTAAATAATTATGTATGTCTATTGTTAGGAAGCACATTTTTTTGGTATTGTGTGTTATTGTTTGTGTTAGAAAATTTTAGAAAATAATGAATTATTAAAATTTAAAAAATCATGATATATAATATTAAAAGTTGAAAAAGTTGACAATGACATTAAAGTTTTACCAAAATTTAGTCACTGTTTTCCATTCACGTGAATTATACCAATTTAGGATTCAAAAGGATCATTAGATTTAGGAAATAGAATAGTTTTTTTAGGATATAATATACATGATAGATGTGATTTTTATGGGAATCACGACTGAGTGCTGACACAGTTATAAAAATTTAAATTTAAATTTTATAATAATTGGGTTTCCGGTCCGGTCTGGTTCGGGTTAGATCGACCCGGATCGAAACCCGGAAACTAAAAATAGTTGGACCGAACACCGGACCGGTTACCATCCGGTTTGGGTTTGGTCCGGGTTTTTGGTCCGGTTTTTTTGGGCTGACCGGTCCAGACCGAAATATGAACAACCCTAATTGAGATAGTTTATGCAATTGAAAGTCAAATATGAATTTGTTATTAAGATAGACTTTGCATATAAGTGTAATTGTTATGAAAATTATTTGAATGCATACAAGTGGTGTGTGTATTGTTTTAAGAAATCCACTATAAGTTATGTGTACATTAAGGTTCAAATTTCTATTATTATCGTGAGTATATTTTTATTATGCTTATAAGTATTGCAATAAGAAAAGCATAACAAGTTATTATTATCATTATTCTACAAGTACATATATATGTGATTATATATGTGGATAAGTTACTTGACAACATTATGTGGTTATTAAGATGAAATAGCAAGTTTGTGTACAAGAAGTCATATAAGTAATTATATATGAGAAATCATATGTGATATATTTAGTACAATTAAGTTTGTAAATGACCAATATAATTTCCTAGCTATTGGAAATATAAGAGTACACAAGTTAATAAGAAAGACAAAGGATTAATCATGTTTATATGATTAATGGTATGTATAAATATAAGGTACATATACACAAGTTGTCTAGGCTATTTCAAAATATTATGAAGTATACATAAATACATAATATGGATTCAAGTATGTGAATTCATAATATGTATAAAATTGATAAGAAAGCTTTCTATGCTTATAAGATGTTGCATAAGTATAAGATGTTGCATAAGTAAAGACTCATGATTATTTCTAACAAGTTGAACTTAAAAGATTATTTGACTAATTTTCTTAGCTAATTATGCAAAGAAAATTTCATATGATTTTTGTTGAGTGTTTGTACTAAGTTCAAGTCATGTAAGAAATTTATTTAAGTTTTGACTTTCATGCATATTTACAAGTGTCTTGCCATGTGATTCATGTTTATGAATGTTTATAGAGTTTTATGATTTATTCAAGCATGCCAAGAGGACTTAAGTTTTGGTTTGTTTGATTAAAATAAATATGTGACTCTATGTTGTTTATGTCATGACAAAGTTTAAGAATAATCACTTGATTTTATAAGTGTTTAAGGAAATTTTGCTTGTTTTTCTTAAGTGCAAAATTGATTCATGTGATTATATGAGTGTGTAGAATTCCTATAATCACATCCTCTCAAATATAGACTGCAACTGTACTTGAGAGAATCAAGTGAGAAACCTATGTCTTGAGTGCGACAAGAGCTAAGTTTTATCCCTTTGAACATTTACGGTACAGTAAATAGTTCTTAAGGAAAGTGAGTACTAGGCCACGACTCTTAGCGTTATCCAAACAAGTTAACCTTTTGGTTATTAAATCATATATCTCCATCTTGTCATACATACCACAAGAAGATCAAGAAGGCAAACCAAGTGAAGATGATGAAGATTCAAGTCGGTTAAACGTCATTTTCCAACACAACGGTCATATTACTTCATCAACTATAAACCAAAGGTGAAGAAAGAAGAAAGGGGATTATCGAATTGCGCCTTATCATACGAAGTCACAGAAAAGTCCCTCAGTCAATCTTGTGTAACCACTCTCTATGAATTGTAATAGTAGCTAAGCCTTAAGCTTAGTGAGTAGTGATAGTAACTAATTAAGTTCTGAGCTTAATTAGTGAGTGTACTTGAATAGGGATTAATTCAAGGGGTTTGTGTGTGAGTAGCGAAGGAGGATATCTTGGTGTGTATCCTTATGTACCTCGTCAAGAGTTTTCCAGGGAGTTGTTAAACTTGTAGCCAAGTAAAAACATTTGGTCGGGAGTTGGACCGTATCGTGACGGGATTAGGATCTTGAGTTGATGAACTTGATAATGAATGTGATGAATGTAACAACCAAACCCTAGGAGTGAATCTTCCGCACTAGATATGGATTTGGGATAAAGAATATTCACCATCTAAGAACTATCAAATACACCAAGAATTAATAAAGGTTGCAACCACCGCAATTCTATAAAGGATTTGGCTTGAACACCACCACAAATTGATTAAGGCTAACGTAAGCAAGACTTGAATTAGAGAGAGTTTGAGAGAAAATTCTCAGCATGTGTATACATTGTGTAAGCATTGAATGCCTCTTCCTAACCATTATAAATGGTTAAATACAATGAAGAGGAAAAGGGAAGCTAAGGGCAAAATGACAAAAGACCCATGATAAATACAATAAAAGACCTCATAGAGAGGCATTTCATTAAGAGTGCGGCAAAACGGGGAATGCACAAAAGGGGAGCAAAAAGAAGAGGGGAAAACAAGCTGCAATTCACGATAGAGCAGGGTTGTCGCGACCGCGACGGGGAGGTCACAACCGCGATAGGTGAAGTCTTCAAGTGCGTCGCGGGCACGATGCTAGGTGTCACGGGCGTGATGATGCTCGATGGGATTCTGGGCACATCTTCAGCAGAAGGGTCGCGATCGCGACCCCTTAGTCGTAATCGTGACACAAGGGTTGCGATCGTGACGCGGGTGGTCGCGGCCGTGACCCAGAGTGATTTCTGACCCAAGAATTCTCCAAACGAGGGGTCGCGGGTGCTACGCGGCTATGTCGTGGGCATGCTGTGCGACTAGGCCATCACGGTCATGACGATTTCATGCCGCGGTCGCTACGTGATTGTCAAAGGCGCGACGCATGGCTAGCTCCCAGTTTGCTTGACGTCTGAGGGTTGTCACGAGCGCGATGTTGGATGTCGCGGCCGTGAGGCCCTTGAAACGCCCCTAACGTCGATTTTTTCCCGTACTTGATGACAAAACAACAAACCACCCTCGGGAAGTGAATGACTAAAAGCCCTCGGGGTTGGTGAGTGCTCTCGAGCCTCTCAAAGGGATTTGAGGCCGATCCAAAGGACGACCGAGATGAGCTTGGGAGTTCCTAGGTCTAGGGCAAGTTGAACTTTCACCCGGTTGCAAGAAGATGCAACCAGTTTGGCTTGAGTGAGGAGGAAAGGGTACAGACCCCGAGACTCTCCATCCTCCCCTTCTTGAATAGGATTCGCCCTCAAATCCTCATTGGGCTCATCATCCTCGATGTAAGGAGAGAGATCGCCAATGTTAAAGGTGGAGGAGACGCCCATGTTCCCCGGGAGGTCGAGCTTGTAGGTGTTTTCGTTGATCTCTTCCGTGACCCGGAATGGTCCATGACTCCTTGGCATAAGCTTGTTGTTTCTTCTTGACGGGAATCGTCCCTTCCTCAAATTTGTTTAATAGGAGCATAGTACGGTTGTAATTGTCGTATCCACAGGGAGTTGGGGCTTCCAAACCTACGAATCTATTGAGCTCTCACCTCTATGCTTGATGTTTTGGGTTTTGAGTGTTTGGTAGATACATGGACTAAAAGACAAAAGAAAAGCTACAATTGAAAAAGGGAAAGAGCTCGGGGGTATTACCAGGCCTCCTAACGAGAGAAAGAGGGTCGGTGAAGAGGTTTATAAATTATTCATCGGCAAGTTATTCAACATAGGAATTAGGCGAATGAATTAGCATCAAATCCCTCTCACCAAAGTTACGATTCGATGTTTACTCTCTAGATTCCACCACTATTCCCATAGAGATGGTTTCTAGATAACATAATCTAGTTCTCCTAATCGGACACTAATAATACGCCAATGTATATTATTGTCCTATTAACCCATCCATAACCCTCCAATTCGATGTTGAGAGATAATCTATAACCTCTCGGTACCAAGAGTATCAACATCTAATGGAGAGGTATGATAGGAAGTGCTAAACAATTCACGAATCATCCTATACCACCCAACCCAACCTAAACCCGTATTTCATAGTTTTAGGAATGATTGATATTCAAGTATCAAGTGTGAGGATTGATAGGATAACTAGCATCAATTTCCCTCTCTCAAGTGGTAAATTGATGCATACTTCCCAGAGCCCATCATCACCCTCGTGTATGACGACCCATGATAGTATTCAAACACAATATAATCAGTTCCAAAATCCCTCTCACTAGAGTTAAAAATAGGAACTAATTACTCCACCCTAGATTTCCAACTCAATGCATGCTTGGGAAAGGATTCATAACCTCCCGGCACCGAAATCCTTTGACATTGAGTGGAAATCTAGGGATGAACACTTAATTACCTCATTAATAACCTAATCCTACTAATCTAAGACTATTCCCCAATTAGGGGCCCTAATTACCCCTAACCCTAGAGGAACTAGTAATACATATTGACAACTACCACTATTCCAACAATCAACTCAACATTCAATATGGTTCTAGCAAAAACTAACATATATGTAGAAGAAGAAGGTAATCAACAAGTAATTAAACCAATTGAATGCTGAATTTAAAGTAGTAGAAGAAGAAACTTACTAGAATTTGGTACTAATTGATGCTCCAAAGGTAAAGAGAACAATAATGAAAGATTCAATTACAAAGATAAACCCTCAGTTGACATTTAATGAATTTGCAATTGGGAGAAAACCCTAATCTAATCTTACCTGAAACTAAAAGCTAAAACCCTAAGACCCAAGCTAGGATATAATAATGAAAGCTTTCTAGAAAATAATTGAGTCTCCCTACTTATACAATGGAGGAAAGGAGTCAAAACTAAGTCGTTTTAGCCCCAAAATTAAGTCGGCAGAAATAGGGCGTCACGACCGTGAGGCATATTATGTCTTAAACAAAATTTTCCCCCTTCTGATGTGTCACGATCGTGAGGGAGTTTGTCATGATCGTGAGGCATGAGGCATCTTATGTCTGAGACCGAATTTCTCCTCTCTCAAATGTGTCACGGATGTGGGGATTGATATCATGGCCGTGAGGTCCTGTGTTACGACTATGATACCCCCTCTATCCGAGGTTGCTTGATTTTCCTTTACTTGACCTTGGGAGGGCTCTGTTACGACCGTGGCTCAGTGTGTCATGGCCGTTAGGCCTCTCCCGTCCCGAGTCTTCGACCTTGTTGAGTCGGGTTTCCTCGAGATTCGCCCTTGAAGCTTATCTATCCTTCAATTCATCCTGGTTCTTTCCTCTTTTTGCACACTTTTCCTCCATTTGCACATTATTGTTGAAATAACCTAAAAGGGAAGAAAAGTAACATAAAAATTCTATAATTATTCGTGGAACCGAGGAAAATGCAAAAGGAAAGATATGCATTTAGGCTCAGAACCAAGCCTAAGATAAATTGAGCCAAACAAAATCCCCCAGCTCAAAGTAATGTTCGAGCGTTGCTTATTGGCGCGAGCCTTGTAGACTTCATTGAGCTTCTCAATGCGGGCTCGGATTTGTTGATGGAATTTTTGCAATTCCTTGGCTTTCTCACTTGCCTCAAAACTTGCCCTCGACTCCAAAGGTAGTTGGAGAAGCTCGATGGGGGTGAGAGGATTGACACCATAGCAAGTTGCAAAGGGGGAGCGACCGGTGGCAGTAGAAGGAGCTCGATTGTATACGAACTCGACATGACAAATTTTGACATCCCAATCCCTCAAACTTTTGCTCACAACCCCCGAAGCAAGGTGGAGAGGGTCTCGTTTGTCATTTTGGTTTACCTATCGGTTTGGGGGGATGGTGGGACGTGCTGAAAAGCAACTTTGTGCCCAAAAGCTTCCAAAGAGATCGCCAAAAATGGCTAACCAATTTCGTATCCCTATCCGAGACAATGGTCCTCGGGATGCCATGCAATCTCACAATTTCCCGAAAGAAAAGATTAGCGATGTGGGTAGTGTCATCAGTTTTCTCGCAGAGAATGAAGTGCACCATTTTTAGAAAACCAGTCCACCACTACCATCACCGTGTCCTACCTCGAACAGCGGGGAAGAGCCATAATAAAATCCATGTTCAAATCCTTCCAAGGACCAATTGGTATCGGAAGGGGAGTGTAGAGCCCTTGGTGGAATTGGCTCTTCGCGTGGTGGCACGGTTGTAGACATCGAGTTTGGTATTGGGAAAAGTGTACAAAAAAAAAATCCGGGAGCAATATGAAAAGAGGCTAGAATGATAGCAAAGGCACTAGGCCTTCCTTAATCAATAGCCATCGGGCCAACCCACCACAAAATTCTTCATTTTCCGCCCTTTCCATATACATGTGCTCACTATTTCGAATCCCATTTTTTCCACAAGTCTCATTGGCCTTATTCCTTTTATGGTGGTAAATTACACATCATTAGCTTTCCAACGTCTTTTGAATTGCCTCAATCGGAGTCCGCATGAAGGAGTTATGGCTGTTTGAAAATTAACTAGCTCGATACCAAGGCCATACGACCTTGACTAGTTTCCAAACCCAAAATAGGTTGCCAAGGCTGCATGGCCTTGGCTGTGCAGGCCCCACAAAGTTTACCAAGGCCGCATGGTGTTGGCTAACTCACAGGCCAGAACATAACGCGCAAACCAGGCCCATGAACACTGCGAAGGCCGCATGGCCTACGCAGTTGCAAAAGCGGCCCGCGTCCCGCCACGTCAGCAATCCGTGCACTTGATTACTATAGGGCGCATGGCCTTGCCTGTTTTGACTCTTGCAAAAGTTGCCTGTTTTGAATCCACCAGTCAATCGCGCGATCCTTTGACCCATGCAGAGTCAAAGGCCATGCAGCCTTGGGGCTGATTTGGGACATGAAATAGGGATCATGCCCCCCCTCCTTCAATGATCATAACCCCTCTTCCACCTATAAATACCCTCACTCTCACCTCCAAATTTTATCAACAGTCATTCTCAATGTCTCTCTCAAAATTCCTCTTATATTATCAACTATTGTCACATAAAAGTCTCAAAGTTATTGTGGTGTTGGTACTCGAAGCCACCTAACGCATCCATTTCGGTTCTTCGTCCTCTGCATTAGCGCTTGCGATCAGGCAAGGTTTGATCATTTGTTTGTTTGTCATTTCATAATCATGTAATCACTTTCATCTAAATTCTCTCAAAACTCCATCAACTATCATCACTATTATACCTATACTCTCTAAAAATTTCATCTCTAACACTCCCATAATCATTCCCATAACCACATCACCACACTCTTATATTATCCTCTAAAACCATTTCAATACTCTTTCTTCCATCCAAACACCAAAAACAAGGCTAAATCGAGGGGTTCGATCTTCGCATCCAAGCATCCAACATCAAACGAGGTTCACTTTCATTATTATCATTCTTGTTATTTTAATCATGTTATCTACATTTTATGTCCTTCACTTGTACATATTTTGTAAAGTAAAACAACATTTTATATTGCATGTTGAGAATATAATGTTACGAAATTAATTAAATTTCTCCCCGCTCTCTTTCATTTCAAATTTCGATTTTAGTAGACTCTGTTTTTTCAAACAGGTGGATTCGAGAGTTCTTATAATTCTCGAATCCGTAACTTTACCCCCGAATCTAGAAATTGGGATCGTAGACCGGAGTCACTTTTTATTATTTTTACGATTTGTCAATTTCCTTAAATCGGCTGGCAACTCTTTACCATTTTATAAACCCGTCTAGTTATTTAAAAGATTCGTTTTTGCATAAAAATAATTAAAAAAAGGATTTAATTCATATCCGTCATTAATTCAAAGGCTAGGCCTGAGAGAAATGGACTAGAAATTGATAAAACCTCCGCGGGTTTTGTCAATTTCAATCCATATCTCTCTGGGCCGGGGAGGCAAGAGGGCCAGCCCAGGATTCATTAAAACCCAGTCGGGTTTTAGCAGATTCTGGTGGCCCGCTTGTTCCTTCTTGGGCCTGAATTTGGTGCTTGGGCGGGGATTAAATTATTATTAAAATATTTTGTGCAAGTTCGAATAATTTAAAATATAAAATCAGATTTGTAAATAAATAAAGTTTCATCACCCCGGAAACGAATTTCAAAAAAAAAAAATCCTTATTTAAGGATTAAGCAACCTTAGTCGGCTCCCGATCGTTTAATTAGCGCATCACGGAGAAAAGGGTTCACCTTTTCCCGGGGTCCTACAGATTGGCGACTCCACTGGGGACTTCAAACTTAAAAAGAGGGTAAAACTTGAACAGATCGATTTGATTTGAAATTGTAAAAGGGAGAAGTTAATTTATTTCGGGATTTTATTATTATTATTTTTAGGCATCCTTTGCATACCGGGCCACTAATCGGGTCTTTTCACTCGTTAGTACAAAGGCGACAGTGTAGACACCGAAAATGGGTTAGACAGATTTTCAGCCTAACCCGGGGACGAGATAACGAAGCTCGCGCGGATTTAAGCCGATACCAGAACCAGCCCAAATATGAAGGTTCACGCGGATTTAGGCCAAATTCGGACCCGGCCCAAATTCTTTGGGGCGGCGTGGACTTGATGATTTTGGGCCAAAAACGGGAGTTGGCGCGGATTTCATATTTTGGCCCGGAAGGAAAATCCGCGCGGATTTCATATTTTTGGCCCGGAAGGAAAATCCGCGCGGATTTCATATTTTTGGCCCAGATGGAGAATCCGCGCGGATTTGTTAAGTTTGGGCCAAAAAAGGAGATTGGCGCGGGTCCAGCCACAGGTCAATGCGGGAATCCACGCGGATCCGATGCCGGGTCAACACAAAATCCGCGCGGATTCAGTCAGGTAACCGCAGGGAGTTTTTTCGCTTGCTGGTCAAGTAATCACGACCATAGCAGAGTTGCGCGGATTTCCGCAATCACAGAATCCGCCAACCGCCGATTTTCAGATATCTATTAAAGGATCCGCGGATCCGATTTTGGGGTTGGCAATTTTGATCCCGGGAGTTTTCAGCGAACTCGAATTTTTCCTAAAAACTTGATTCCGGTGAAAGTTGGTGAAATCCGCGATTTCACCGGTTGGGCTTCTACCACTTCAGTCCACGCAGATTCCGCACACCACCAGTGCTCGCGGATTCACCAATTTTGGCTTGTATCCATCGTAACTTGCGGATTTGGGTATAACCCGCCACTCCTCTTTTGTTTCATTTCGCTTTTTCCAAAAGGTGTAATGATGTAGTCGATTAGCCCTCACTCTGTAATTTTTAGTTTTTTATCTTGTGTTCATTATATGCTCAACTTCAGAATTTATTATAATTGCATGACATTTTAAATCAAGTTCGTGACAACTTTCTTTATTTTATTGTCTAATGTGAACCCGACCTAGTAAAGGCCGCTGGCGGTGCAAGGGCATCCCCTACACCGACACCTTTACCTCGGACCGCTTCTTTGGTTCGAGACCGAGTCATAAAATTTAAGTTTTGTTAATTTTACTTTTAAAATTAATCGCGACTCTCCCGCTTTTTAGTTTTTGTTTTCACTTTTTCTAAAAGTCGGAAAGGAGAAAAGAGAAGCACCGACCCAAATGGGTCCATAATCCGCACATGATCCGCCTATTTAGGCCGGTTTTTCTCTTTTTCATCCTTTCGCTTTGTTAAAAAAAAGGGTTTGTTTCGCCAACGGTGCACGGATCCGCCTCATAGGTCCAGCTTTCTTTTCGCTTTTTCTCTTTCTTTTCGCCAAATTTCGAAATAACCTCAAAAGCCAAAATCTTAAATTCGTCCCTTTAAAATAAGCAACCCTACGTCGAATCGACCCTCCGTGGGGACTGTGCTCGGTCGCGGCCCTACAAAGGGCGACTCCACCGGGACTTATAAGAGGGTAAAACTTGAAAATTCGTGTTTTCATTTTTTTTTTTAAAAAAAGTTGTCACGTTTTTTTTAGGCATGTTGCATTATACGCCTTCCCTTTCGTCGGGCACAAAAGGTACCGCTTAGGAAAACCTTTATTTACCATTTCGGGAAAACTTTAACCATTCAACTCGTGGGTCCACTTAGACCTTCACCGAGCCGGTGGTTGTTTTTCCTCGTGCAATACTCCTTAATCCACACGACAGGGAGCAACCCGGGTATTAACCTTCCATGCACCCATGGAGGCCAAATACCCGACACGAGTTAGGAGGCAGGGATAAACTGACCTGTAAACTCCAAATGTAGAACTTTGGCTAGGTTGAATTGCACTTTGCATGCTATGTGTTCTTCCCTATCCTCGAACCCGAGACCATGCAGTAGTGCTTAGAAAAAATAAAAAAAAAAAGTTTTTTTTTCTCGTTTTTGTTTTTTGTGTCTGACCCTGGTTTAGGTCCCAAGAAGGTTAGGCTAAGCCCGTAAATCCACGCGATTTCTGGGTGCTCGCCATCGACAGCCCAAATTAGGAGTCGCTTTGTTCAGATTTGGCCCACACAGACTCAAGCCCGTGGAATCCATGATCACTGGGCCGGGTCATGTGTGGTCCAAATCCTTCCAGTTCTCTTTTTCTCGTTTTTTGCGTTTAGCCTAGTTTAGGCCCTAAGAGCTCGAGCCCGTAATCGCGCGGATTTCTGGTGAGCTCGGTCACTGACAGGCCTAAATTAGGTGGTCCGTGTGTTTGTGCGTGGTGGTCCAAATCATTTTTTTTTCCCTCATTCTTGTGTTCCACCTGGATTTAGGTTCGGCAGATGGCCTGAGCCCAGGAAATCCGCGCAGATCCCAGTGGGCCAAAACCCCTGGAATCCGCGCGGATCCCAGAGAGCTCGGTGAGTCACGGCTTAAGCCGAGGTGGTTTCGTTTTTTAGTTTGTGTTTCCATGCATAAAGTCTTTTCATCTTGGGTCGGAAGATCATTTGGCTGCATAGGTTGTTGGGCCTCATGGGATCCTCACGGATTTTGTGAGTGGGCCTACCTTGTGTGGTCCAAATGGGCTTTTAGTTAGTTTAATGCTAGAATTGATATGTTTAGCCCATATGTGAGGCCTGAGTTCTTTCTTTGGATTCGGCCCGATAAGGTCTAAATATGTCATTTCAGGTCGAGTCTGCATTTGCATAAGAGTTTTATTTATGCTTCGCATATGATTTTGAGCTTTATTTCAGTCATTCGGGGTACAAATAAAATTCTTCATCCATAACATGCATCGTGTCTTGTCAGTCGGTGTTGAGCTGAGTCCTGAATTCCTTCATCTTCCCGAACAGAATTGGTTGGTTTTGGGTATATCAAAGGGACGAGATAGACTGGTTAGAAGCTTTTAACGTCTACTACAACGGTAACGAGGGTCGCAAGGCCACAAGGCAATTGACGAGGAAGCATCCGCGGAGTTGAGTCTTAGGTAATCGACCCACCAAACAATGTCGATCATTCGAAGTCACCGGATAGTGATCCGCAGGAGGATCGGTGCCTCCTCCACCACCTCCTCCAAATATCGAAATAGAGCAACACCAACATAATTCAACATGCAAGTCACTATGAATGCTCGCCAGAGGCACGTAATCGAGAATCGATGACATCATTCATGCCATGGAGGAGGCGAAGAATTCAAATTTGAAGAATCCCCACGGGTGAAGTTGAGCAATCAAGAAAGGAGAAGGATTCGGTCCACGAGGGTTCGAACTCGAGACTAGACCGTATTGAGCAGATGTTGAAAGAATCCACTCTCTTCAACAACCGCTTTATGGACGACATAGGTTTCACACTGCTCTCGGTAGACTTCCCTAAATTCGACATGCCCGATATCAAATTTCATGGTACCGAGAACCCATATCAACATGCGGAATTTTCTGGGCTATGACGTTAAAAGGAGTTGAGGAGGAGATTTACCATATTATCTTTCCTTGGACTTTAGGCCGACGTTATGAAGTGGTATAACACACTCACCCTACTAAGACCTCACGATGGAACACACTTTGCAAGGAGTTCTTACACCAATACTCCTACAATGTTGACATGCCCGTCACTTTAAGGGACATGGAGCTCATGAAGCAAGGAGAAGAAGAGACATTCTCTGACTACTACGCTCGATGGAGGGCAAAAGCTACCAAATGGTAGATCGCCTTCAAGAACATCAAGTAGATATGCTTGTGCAAGGCTTACAACCCTTGTACAACACCCATCTAAGGTTTCAACCCATTAAGGACTTTGCATCACTAAGATTACCGGAATCAAAATCGAAAGTGAATCTAATCAATGGAAGAACACTTATACTAACAAGCAAACTTCCGGCCTAGCAAGGGAAACACTCCATGTGCTGAAGCACTAGAACAACTTTCAAGAAAAGGATGCGCCAATGGAAAATACTCTGAAGTTGGGAGGCCGGTGATTCTACAAGCGTCACAGAGTTTGGAGATGTTACATTGAACAAGATGTCTAGGTCGAAGCACTTATCCAAATGAAATGCTCGAGTTGTATCGCCTTGTGCAAGCCTTTCATTCTTGAGTACTTCTTGCATGATTGTTGAATTTTGGTAATTGTTTATCTTTTGAGCTAGTAGAATAACCCGTGAGATTTTAAGCCTTCATAGACTATTCATTATATATATAGTCTCATTTTCTTTTTGTGTGTAACTCTTTCATGTGTGCATCTCTAGAACTTGGCTTGACATTCCTTAAAATCACATTTGGCATATGCATTGTGTTAATATGATTGAGGCATCCTTTTGTTAGCTACATAGCCAAATGGCCACCTGACATTTTAACCTCTTTTTGCAAGCCCTTGCTAACCCTTTTTCCTGTCTTGTTGTTTACCCTATAAGTGCACATAATTTCCTACCTTTAGCCAAGATAGAATGAGCAACAGTTCAGTTGTATGAGGCAGTTTCGTGGTCGATTGTTGAGAGTGAATAGTTGGTTTGTTGCTACAAGGGAAGTACATTGTTGAATATCCTTTCTATCATTTTTATTCTCAAAGGTTATAACTTGTGACTACCGGGATTTGAGTTGCTCTTTAGATTTTCATGCTATTCATTAAAAAAAAAGAGTTCAAAAACTAGGAATTCGTAATAAAACAAAAGAAGCAAAACGAAAAAAAAAGAAAAGGAACAGAAAAAAAAGAAAAAGCAAAAAAAAGGAAAAAAGAAAAAGAAAAAAAAGAGAGAGAAGTTTTATTTTTTGTTTTAATTTTGGGTTTTGATTTGTATGTGGTACTCTATCCCGGTTTTCTTTGTTATGGATGTTTTGTGTTCGTTTAAGGTTCAGTGTGGAGGTGTTGTATTGCGTGTAATGGAAATGTTGTTGCTCCTTAGGTACTTGGCTACTTAGCTCCACATTTTCCAAATGGTTTCCCTTCTTACCTTAGCCTGAACCCCATTACAATCTTTTGAAAGTCCTCATGATTAGCATTTTTGCATGTTGTCCTCAGTGATGGAGGGTTGAGAGTCTTGCCAAGCTTATGGCAGTTGTATGCATTAGAATGAGTTTGAGTGAACCCTCATATTTCTAAACACATTGAGAGGAGTGTTCCCCTTTACCTAAAGTGAGGATCTACTAGCTTCACTAGCTCATCAATTGCTAAGGTGATACATGATTGTTTAGGGGTATAACATAGAGTAACTGGCTTCGTGTCTTGGTCTTATGCTCATGGTATTGAAATAGAGTTTGTTTTGACATGATTTTGACCTTATGCACCTCATTCTCATCGGTCTTATTTACATGTGATATGAGGTCTTTTCTGCTGTTGATTAAACTTGCTCGTAAAGTCTCGCACCTTCTTTTCTTCATGGCCTTTCTTCATGGACACCGGGGCTTTCTTCCTTTGTATGTCTTCTTTCAATTGGGGCTGCTTCCTCTGTCTTCCTTTCGAATCGGGGCTTTCTTCCTCTGCTTTTCTTTTTCAATCAAATGTCAGATATAATTCATTTTGGCTTAGATTTCCGATCATTACCATTGCATCCGTGGTTAATCTTTTTCCTTTTGCCCACCTTTTAGCAATAATCTAGGGTGCCTAAGAGTGGGCATTTCGCTCGCTCTTCTCGTGGAAATTACACGCCTTGTCACTTTCCTTCATATTTCATGGGATAGCAAGATCAAACTCTACTATCTAGGGCGATAAGTTATAGTAAAAATCCTAACAGATTTTTGTGAGGCTGAATGAAAAGTCCCCGTGGGTTTTCAAGAGCAAATGTTCATCATCAACTCTGCTAGCAACACTTAACATAAGAACAACTTTTTTTTTAAAGCATGTTTTTCGCAGGCCAAGTCCCTATGATCCCTTACGGGGCAGATTGATCGTTCATGAAGCTTCAGAAAACTGGGCAAATCATGGAAATTCAATGTCTTAAAGACAATGTCAAATATAGCAACTGGTGATCAGAACCAGCAACTACCCCCAAGTTATTAGCCACTGACTTATTAAGTCAGCAACTAAATACTTACATTACCATTTTGAACTACGACGGCCTGATTCCACTCATAAAGTGGATACGTAGGAAGCTTTTTGAAGTCCGGCTCAAATAATTGAACAAATCATCTTTCAAGTGATCTGTCAAAAGGATATTATCCAGTTTCCGGGTCATGCTCGGGTGTTAAAGCAGAATTTTGCACTAGAACATCATATCTCATCGATTATTTATGTCCGATCAAGTCTCGATAGACTCCATGTTGATCTAAGCTCGAGGTTCCCTCGAGATTCATAACTAGAGTGCTTCAAGATATCAATTCTCATGGATTAGATTCATCACATATTTGAAGGAGGGCTCGAAGCCGGGTTTACAAGTTAAAAATGCTTGTCAGATTTTGGTTCTCACCATTTAAAGCATCCTGATATTTCAAGAGTCATCGACCACAGCTCAATACTTAGACTTTCTTATGCATGTGTGTCTTGCATCATCATAGATTAAAAGAGTCTGCATAAGTGCATTAACATCATAGAGTCCTTTCTTTCCTTTATAAAAGATAAATGAACGGTCTAAGCATTATACATGCTCTCGGTGTTCATCAATGGAGATCCAATTTATCACTGCCGAACTCAAGAGCTGGTAGCTGTCTGATCAACGCGATCGCCAAAGTTCCCACTTTCATGATCAATGAAATGATAGCAGCGTGAAATCTTGCAAGGCATATCCCAAAACTCTTTTTCATTTTGGGTTAAGCCCAACAAGATGGTGAAACTTTACACCGAACATCTCGCTAACTTTAGCGATTAGAGCAAGACTTCAAACGAGAGCATATCTTCAACTGGCTCTAATTGGGTGCAAAGCTCTCGCAGAATTTCGTAACTTCACCAAATGAAGCATAATGGGGAGTTTCAAGTCCTTGTTGATCCCAAAGCAGAAATCTCTAAAGGTTTTACTAAACGTCAACACGAGCCAATGATTTGACTCAGGATCATCATGTAAGGAGTTAGAGGACGAACCAGCTAAAAAGTGACTCTCCTAATTCATCGGGATGCTTCGTCAATCCGCGAATTCTTCGTCGGGTCCTCGCATCAAGTTATCAAGCCGACTCTGGATTCTCGCGGATTCTGTCCTCGAATATGACAGGCTCAAATGAGCTTAAGCAAGATCTTGCACAAATATGGCAAGCTTATCTAGTCTTAAACAAAGCTTTGCCAACTCCATCCAGGCGCTGATCCTCCATCATCAAGTTGGAACCCGGAGTTCCTCGTCAACCCCCATCCGCCGACAGGGAGTTTTTCTCATTGGCTAGCAGGATTTTTTCCACTATCCTCATTTATACTTAAAGAGAAAAATGTATATCATTTTCCAAGGAGGCGACCAGCTTTGACTTTTCTTTGATACTTATAAGTTTCGTTGTCCTCTTGTAGGTACCAATCCTTCAATATTTTTCGCTACCCGAAAATCATCAAAGATCGGACGATTTCCAAGAATCTCGTGGACTACTTGCACATGTCATTGAAGTGTTCGCTAAACCCAAAAGTTCATCAAAGCCCGACAATATCCAGACCAAAGCTAGCAATGCATCAATTACGAGAATTCTCAGATTCAAGCTACCCTTGAATATTCAAAAGCACGGACGACATCCAGCAGACAAATCAAGATCGACTACCTCCATTAAGTCCAAGCTACCCTCGATTAATCAGCTTGGACGACCTTCAGCAATCAAGTCAACAATTCGGACTACCTCCAGTTGGCTACAAAAGTATACTTTGACTTTCGTCTTACTCAGACTCAGTCAAAGTGGGGGCTATCTGTAGACACCGAAAATGGGTCAGACAGATTTTCAGCCTAACGGGGGAGATAACGGCTCGCGGTTAGCGATACCAGAACCAGCCCAAATATGAAGGTTCACGCGGATTTAGGCCAAATTCGGACCCGGCCCAAATTCTTTGGGTCGGCGTGGACTTGATGATTTTGGGCCAAAAAACGGGAGTTGGCGCGGATTTCATATTTTGGCCCGGAAGGAAAATTCGCGCGGATTTCATATTTTTGACCCGGAAGGAAAATCCGCGCGGATTTCATATTTTTGGCCCGGATGGAGAATCCGCGCGGATTTGTTAAGTTTGGGCCAAAAAAGGAGATTGGCGCGGGTCCAGTCACAGGTCAATGCGGGAATCCACGCGGATCCGATGCCGGGTCAACACAAAATCCGCGCGGATTCAGTCAGGTAACCGCAGGGAGTTTTTTTTCGTCGGTTGGTCAAATCGCTTCGATTCTGACAGGAGTTGCGCGGATTTCCGCCAGAACCGCCAATCGATTTTGATGTATCTATTAAAGGATCCGCGGATCCGATTTTGGGGTTGGCAATTTTGATCCGGGGAGTTTTGAGCGAACTCGAATTTTTCCTAAAACTTGATTCGGTGAAAGTTGGTGAAATCGCGTGGATTTCACGGTTGGCTTCTCGGCCACTTCAGTCCACGCAGATTCCGCACACCCGACCAGCTCGCGCGGATTCACCAATTTACGGCGTATCCATCGAACTTGCGCGGTTGGGTATAACCCGCTCCTCTTTTGTTTCATTTCGCTTTTTCCAAAGGTGTAATGATGTAGTCGATTAGCCGCTGTAATTTTTAGTTTTTATCTTGTGTTCATTATATGTGAACTTCGTAACTTTATTATAATTGCATGACATTTTAAATCAAGTTCGTGACAACTTTCTTTATTTTATTGTCTAATGTGAACCCGACCTAGTAAAGGCTGCAGTGGTGCAAGGCATCCCCTACGACACCTTTACCCCGGACCCGTTCTTTTGGTTCGAGACCGGAGTCATAAAAATTTAAGTTTTGTTAATTTTACTTTTAAAATTAACTGGCGACTCCTCCCGTTTTTTAGTTTTTTTGTTTTCACTTTTTCTAAAAAGTCGGAAAGGAGAAAAGAGAAGCACTGACCCAAATGGGTCCAGAATCCGCGCGGATCCGCGCGGGGCCGGACCTAGTTAGGCCGGGTTTCTCTCTTTTTCATCCTGTCGTTTTGTTAAAAAAAAAAAGGGTTTGTTTCGCCCAACGGCACGGATCCGCGATCCGGATCCGTTAGGTCCAGCTTTCTTTTTCGCTTTTTCTCTTTCTTTTCGCCAAATTTCAGAAATAACCCTCGAAAAGCCAAAAATCTTAAATTCGTCCCTTTAAAAATAAGCAACCCTACGTCGAATCGACCCTCCGTGGGGGACCGTGCCCTCCGGGCCGCGGGCCCTACAGACAGTTTAGGCAATAACTAGGATTTTCCCCTGAGAGCGGGCGGCCACTACTTGTGTGATTTTCCCCCGAGAAAGGGCTTCCTTGAAGTCCGATGAGCAACACCTCAGCTCCTTACCCACAAATTTTCAAGGGTAAGGTGAACCGAGGCGAGAACGTGCGGTAGGCCATGTTAACCCAACCATAGTAATCCATGAATATAGATCCTTGGTTAAGGGTACCGTTCATGTTGTATGCTATGTGCTATGTGTACCCCTTTCCCTTTTCTTTGTAAAGAGTCGACCCTAGTTTGGAGACTTTGTTTTAGTCCATATAAAGTTTAGGGAAATTGGACGGTAATATATCGACCTTTAGGGGTGTTGAATAGCAATATACCGACCTTCACTTTTGGACAGTAATATCACTGACCTTTATAGTTTGGTGACATTAATGTACCTTCAAGGATTTGCACCCTAAAAATTAACAACAAAACTAACCCCTTAATCCTAAAAATACCGAATACAAACACTCAACACCCCTAAAAATACCTAAAAATGGCACCGGTCCTTTTGCATCGCCTGCCACGTCAGACCGTCAACCGATTCGCCGCCCAGAAAATCCTCGAAGGTATATTAATGTCACCAAACTATAAAGGTCAGTGATATTACTGTCCAAAAGTGAAGGTCGGTATATTGTCATTCAATACCCCTAAAGGTCGGTATATTACCATCCAATTTCCCTAAAATTTATTGGGTTGAGAAAAGAATTATTTATTAATTGGTATAATTAACTCAAAGGTAGTATGGTTAGCCCAAGTGGAAGGACCCATTTATGCTTGAAAGTTAATTATTTTGATTAATAAATAAAATTGACTCACCTTTGATGATATTATATGGCCCTTTACGAAATTCTCTTAACAAAGCTCCAAAAATTAATAAAAATGTCCAACAAAGTTAATGGATAGCGTCTTAGACTGCATAATAGTCACTAAGTTTGAGTAAATTAATTTATTGATTTAATTAATAAATCCGTCGTATTTATGGCCGACCCGTTGTTAGGCCCAACCATATTGGATTTGTTAATTAAGCCTATAAATTAATTATCACTCGTTTATTGTTGACTTTATTCAGTTCTTTACAATATCCATTTCCCTTGAGATAAAAAAAATAATAAAAAGAAAAGAAAAGTGGGTCGTCATTTTTGTTGAACATTATTCTAGTTCGCATAATAGCCAATATAGCTTGAGTCGTCTGAGTTGTTGGGCCAAGTTGCAGATTCTTCTTAAAACGGCTGGCCTATGGATTGGGCCCATCCGAATTGAGAAACAGTGACTTGTACCTTTTAACTTGTGATCCGCTCGCTATGTTTGACTTTATTCGGCCCTTTATAATGTTCTGTTGTTAAATCCATATAGAGTTAGGTCATACACTCCCGAAAAGTGGGTGAGTCCCTTGTGTCAGCATATAGGCGTCAAGTCTGTTAGGATCATGTAGGTCCTTTAGGGCATGCAGGCATCGGGTAGTATGTGTCGGAGTCTGTCATCAAGTGTCCTAACTTTGAATTTTCATGCAAGCATCATTGGTGATCGACTCCGAGCCCGCATTCGAGATCCACATATCAGCCGTTTGATTCCGAACCCGCATTACGATCCATCTGCAACACGTGACTGCATCATGTTAGGAGAGCAATTCCAAGAAGTCCCGGTTCAAAGCGCTGAGGCCAACATCACGAAGCATTTGGATGAGCTCTACACTAAAATGCAAGGCCTGGTATTCGCCAGCACTTTAGAACAGGAGCAGAAAATAGGAAAAAGGCTGAATGAACAGCAATAAGTGATGGATGGTATGCTGCAGGCCATCACTAAAATCAATACCAAATTGGGGCTGAATATTGAAGAAGATGATGAAGAGATGCACGGATATGAATCTAAACTTGAGCTCATTAAGACATCATCAGATTCTGGAGGGATAGAGACATCCAAAACGAAGGTTAATACTCCGGAAGTATCAAAGCCTACAAGGGACCCCGCTGTCAAGGCCCTTGAACAGAAGCTAGAAAGCCTCACCAAAGCAATAAGCACTGTGCCGGCCTTCGCCGACAGATACATGGAGGTACCGTTGCCTGCTCAGCCAATTCTGAAGATAGCTGACAAGGTTGAGTTGCCAAACATCAAGTTCAAACCATATGAGAATCCCATTCACCATGTTGAAGAGTTCATGAGATTAGCGCCCTTAAACCGAATTGATGTCGGCTTATACTCCACAGTCTTCCCATCCACCTTAGATGGCGAAGCCAAAGTGTGGTATCATGCCTTATCACCCCAAGTGAAGGCTGACTGGAATGAATTATTAAAAGATTTCATTAATCATTTGGACCGTTTCGGGACTGGGTCCAAGCTTTCACGTTCAAGGTTAAGCCAACGGTTCAGCAAGCATCGGTAGTTGCACTCTCTTGTGATGCTTATATCGGGGATTTCGACGACAACATGGATAGTGGAGCTAACCGGCAACACCGTGCTAAGTACGTTCACCCACTTGTTCTCAAGAATTGTTATACCTTCAAGAAGAGCGGGGTGGTGAGCGTCAATTTAGCTTGGCTAAGGCAAGACGTCCATAGTCGGGGTCCAAACTTCTCCACAGATGTTTCGAATGGCCGGGAAGAGATTCAAGACTTGTCGATAACCATGAGGACCTATGGGATGTTGGGTCATCCCGAGATGTCATGAATATTTGGCATCGTGGTTTGGTTGTGAGCTGGGTGAATAAACACAAGCTAATAATGGCGTTCAAAGGTTAGAAATGCGCGTGCCTTCACGCTTTGGGTCATAACTCCTTCAATACAACTTCGATGGGTCTCAAATTTTGGGAGCTTATAGTACACACTAAGTGCTTTCCAACGATATCTTACGGGCCTAAAACGGAGTTCGGATGAAGAAGTTATGTGCGTTGGAAGTCGGCAGGGAAAAGCTGCCAGAAGACTGACTCGCCCGCGCCAGCTGGTGACTCGCCCGAGCTAGCTTTCTGTCGCGCCCGCGACAACCTGGTCGCGCCCGCGACCCCTTCTGGCCAGTGATTGGACATAGCAAACAGGCGATTGACTCGCCCGAGTCAGTTTTGGCTAACCCGAGCCATCCTTCTGTGACGGACGCGCTGTTTCGTAATTTTGTTCTGTTTTTAACCTAAATTCTTGTTTAGTATAAATAGCTCGTTTTTCCTCTTTTCCAAGCAGCTTTTGATGATTATGAATGAATGCTAATGCATTGTTAGGGTTTTCTCCCTTTTCTCTCAAAAATCTTGTTCTTACTTTATCCATTGTTAATGGTGGTGTTAGCAAGTCATTCCTTTATTGATCATTTGGTGGATGTTTCCTTTATGATGGTTATGGTAGGGTGTTAGGCTTTGGTGGTGGACTACCTTTATCCAATGTCATATCCAATCCCATTTGGTGTTCAAGGTTCATGTCTTGGTTGTTTGATTATTATTCAAGTTCATGGTTAATATTGTGATGATTCAAGCATGGTTGTTTGAAGTGTGCTTCATTCCCTCTCTATTCTATTGATTATGGATCCTCAAGTGGACTTCTCTCATCTTCTCTCCAAGAACTACTCAAGCTAAGTCTATTATTTAATCCACCGCGCATCGGGAACCGCTCCATCATTACAGTTGCATCCAGAAGAAACAAGCTACGGTGGACGACCTAACCACCATGAAGTAGAGGGACGACGAATCCTTCCTTGATTATTTTGAAAGGTGGTATACTAAATTGTCCCACATCAATGAAACTATCCCTCTCCGCCTGCTGCTATCCACCTTCAAACAAGGGTTGAAAACCACCTTGTCTAAACACTTGGGATACTATGTCATCAAGAATTTCGATTACTTGAAGGACATTTGTGTTCAATTGGAGGCAATGCATAATGATAAGACCGCTTCGCCTGGATGGAAAGGATCTAGCTCCAACAGGAGGGCCACTAGTGCGGCTAGCCACCCTCCTAAAATAGTTGAGACTAATTCTATCCAGTGCAAGGGGCCTTATGTGCCGAAGTATGAGACCTACACGTCGCTGGACGTTCCTAATTACTCTCAGGCTCTCGACCGACTAGCCAAGAAGGGCATCCTGTTTTGCTGTTACGAAAAGAGGAGCCATAAATCAAAGGCAGAAATTAGGACGCTGTAGACATCGGAATTTGTATCGGTATAATCCTGACTCATCAAAAATATGCAAGACAAATGGGTCAAGTGAAACGGGTCATTGGGCCCAAAAGATCAATGAACCGAGCCCAAGAGAAATAAAACAGGCCGCAAACAATTACTAAAACCCATTGGGGTTTTAATTTCTATTTGCGGGCCCATGCAGAAGCAAGCTCAAAATGTGCCCCGGCCCAGGAGTCTTAAAACCCGCCTAGGCTTTGAAGAGAGGAGCGGAGCGACGCCGTTTAGCGCCACGTCACTGGTCCACGTGCTAATAATCTCAAAACCCGCCTAGGCTTTGAAGAGAGGAGCAAAGCGATGTCGTTTGGCTCCACGTCACTGATCCGCGTGCTAATGAAACCAAAGCCCGCCTAGGTTTTGAGGATTCTGGCGCCAAAAAATACAATCTGCATGCATGCAATCCAATGATCATAGCCCCACGTGTTTGACCCCATTGACCACCCAAAACCCGCCTAGGTTTTGGTCTCTGATGACGTGATTTGTGGGGTATGTCCCCCACCATTTCCCACCAAAACTCACAGTCCCTCACCTATAAATACCCCCTCCATTCCACCTTCATTTTACCAACAACCATCATCTAATACACTTACTCTCACCTTCATCTCATCAACTTTCACCATCAACACCTATCACTACTACCATCTAATACTCTCTACTCTTCCACCATATTATACTTCCATTCTCTCAAATTCTCTTCATCTCCTATCGTTATTCTATTCTCCTATCAATAAAATAGAGAAGATGAGGGAAGACCTCTTGAGTATGCATAATCAATAAAATAGAGAGAGAATGAAGCAATTCTCAATCACTCATGCCTGAACTTCTCAACAATAGCCTTGTACTTGAATAATAACAAGAGTAATAACTAAAATCAACCAATATCAATAACCTTGAACACCAAATGGGATTGGATATGACATTGGATAAAGGTAGTCCACCACCAAAGCCTAACACCCCACCATGACCATCATAAAGGAAACATCCACCAAATGATCAATAAAGGAATGATAAGAAACACCACCAAAAGATTGGATAAAGTATTTTAGATTTTGAGAGAAAACTTAGGGAAACCCTAACCAATGCAATATCATGATCATAATCATCAAAAGCTGCCTAGAAAATAAGCTAAGGGGGTATTTATACTAATGGGGGGTTTAAAACAAAACACAGTCGTTTAACACGATAATACGCGCAAAATAGTTTTGTCACGGGCGTTACGGCTGTCGTCACGGGCGTGACGACCTAGGCGAGCAGGGTCATGGGCGTGACCATTGGTTGTCATGGGCGTGACAGAGCTTTCAGAACAAAAAAAGAAACTGCCATGAGTCGTCACGGGCGTTACCACTGAGGGTAGCGTGCGTGACGATCTGGGCAGTTTTTCTGCCGTCTTCAAATGTGCATAACTTCTTCATCTGGACTCCGTTTAAAGCCTATAAGATATCGTTGGAAAGCTCTCAGTGTGTACTTTAAGATCCCAAAATTTGAGATCCATCAGAGTTATATTGAAGGAGTTATGACCTAAAGTGTGAAGGCGCATCCATTCCGACAACCCACGCTGACTCGTTTGCGCTTATTCTTGCCGAAGGACTCCGAACCCTTTTGAAGGTCCGAAGTAGATCTCGATGAGGACCTGTAGCTCCACTCCCATGGTCCGGGGTCCCATTTCAAGTGGATACCACACCCGATGCCATTGAACTCATGATTCCAGGGTCCCGGGTCCACCTTAAAGTGTACTCCGCACCCGACCCCGACGTCGTTTTCCTCGTGTTTCATGGAGGGGTTGCGGTAAAACTTGATGACCATGAGAATCGATACTAGGGCCCCAGCCCGATACGGTCCATACTCCCTCTCTTGAAAAAGAGTTGCCCTCAACTCTTGGGACTTAAAATGAAGGCTCGCCCCAGCGTTCGACCACCCATTACTTGAATCCTCCAACAAACCGATCATGACCGCACTATGAATCCACCTTGTTTGAAGAAATATGAATTCTTGAAGAGGCTTGGGGGTGAAGGACAAAGGATGGAATGATGAAAGTTTTTTGGAGCTAGGGAACACTCAACCTCACTAAGCTCGCGACTCGATAAAGACAAAGCTAAGTATCGCTTGTCCTCACCAAGAGCACAATCAACCCCTGTTTCGCTCGAAAGGAGAAGGTTCCTCAACTCACTTCCCACCCTAGGTTTGATTTTATGTGGGGCTAGGGGATTCAAGTGATCATTGTCAAACAAATGTTTTTCTTTCAACATACTCTCCCAAAAACATTGCACGCAAAATTTCCAATAGTACTCATTCAACGACAATTCCTCAAATAACCAATATCGACCAAACATCATGTATGACATGTTCAAATAGTTCACATCACAACGACCAACATGCAAGCAATATTCATCTAAGGACGACACAATTGAAGAGCTCAAAAACTTAGGTTGAACTAGAGTCAAGGCATCTCCAATTCCAAATTCGCCACTAAACACCAAAAGGACACCAAGATTCTTAGTATGCCACTCAAAACGTTGGGAATTTTCAACCGGGGACTTCACATTCTCATCATGCAACTTATCTCGCCAACAAACTTCATCAAACAACCAATGTCTCCCAAAGATCATGCACGACTCACCCAAAGACTCTACACCACATCTTTCGTCTTTCAAATATGATTCAATAAATTTCAAAGGAGAGTCTTTGGTTACCTTATTCTTCCCATGGTGAAGAATTTGGGTGCCCACAGATGGAAGGGAATGGGAGTCATCGCCATTGTTGTTTGATTTCTTGGTTGGTGGCAATGATAAACCCAAAGGAACTTCTTCTTGGGCCTCTTCAACAAGGATAATAGGAAGGGAAAGATCGATGTCTCAACCACCTCTTGGCTTGGAACTTCAAAAATAGCTTCGAAAGCCTCACAAGGTACAACAGAAGCTCCCTCGTCGGGCAAGGAATCGACCTTTGCTCTCTTAGTGTCTTCTACCATGTCACTTGTATGCTCTTCCACACCAAAGGATTCCTCAATCCAAGCTTCAACAATAGCGATTGTTGGACATTGCAAAGAACCGTGTCCCACACGTCTACATTTGAAACATTTTTGGGACGTAAAGGTCGTTAGTGGGGAACAGTGGAGTGACTTTTCTCGGGAGGAATCATCTCTTCTTCTTTGCCCATCAAGTGATGAAATGAGTTCATAGTCTCGCTTGTAAGTACTAGGCAAAAATCGTCGATTCATTAATCGCTTTAGCTTTGTCCATGAGGTGACTTTTGCTCGACCCTCCTTAACTCTTTGTGCCCTGACATTCTCAAACCAAAAGGATGCAACCTTGGTGAGTTTCAATCTCGCAATCTTGAAGGCTTGTTCATCACTATAATCCTCAGCTTCAAAAATCCTATCCAAGATTTGGACCCATTCAAGATAATCTTCGGGGCCGGTGTTGCCATTGAATTCTGGAATTTTGATCTTGGTATCATAGAATTCATCCCATGGGGGCTTCTTAACCGCTTCCCGTCGACGATGGCGTCGAAGTGAGCCTTTACCATCGTCACTCGACTCGTAGGACGGAGGAGGACGGATATGGCTTCTAGTGGACCTCCTTTGTTCGTCACGGGTTCGATACCGATGGTTGATGGCAATGTTGTTTCCTTGAGTCAAGAGGCCATCAAGAGTATTTTGAATGTTCGTGAATCGACTCTCAAGTCCCGGCGTGAAGGCCATAACAATAGTAAGGGTGAAGGACGGATTGTGTTTGAGATAATTTGTGGAGTTTAGGGGTTCTTTTGTAGTTGGCTTGTGTTTGGCTAAGGGCTCTTTGTGTTTTTTTCACTTAGACATTTCATCGAACACCTTGCGGGAACAATTTTCCAACCTTTCCTCAAAGCTCCAATATGCATCAAAATCAACAAACACAATAGCAATAACAATTTCTCCAACACACTTGGAGTCAAAAGGGATGGGGATCACAGATATACAATCAAATCCAACAAAAGACAACTCTACTAGTAATGAACAATGGAGGAATGAACAAAAACTCAAGCTAATGCAAACCTTGAGCTCTGATACCAAATGGAGCGGTTCCCGATGCGCAGTGGATTAAATAATAGACTTAGCTTGAGTACTTCTTGAAGAGAAGATGAGGAAAGACCTCTTGAGTATCCATAATCAATAAAATAGAGAGAGAATGAAGCAACTCTCAATCACCCATGCTTGAACTTCTCAACAATAGCCTTGAACTTGAATAATAACAAGAGTAATAACCAAAATCAACCAATATCAATAACCTAGAACACCAAATGGGATTGGACATGACATTGGATAAAGGTAGTCCACCACCAAAGCTTAACACCCCACCATGACCATTATAAAGGAAACATTCACCAAATGATCAATAAAGGAATGACTAGAAACACCACCAAAAGATTCGATAAAGTAATCTAGATTTTGAGAGAAAACTTAGGGAAACCCTAACCAATGCAATAGCATGTTCATAATCATCAAAAGCTGCTTAGAAAATAAGCTAAGGGGAAATTTATACTAATGGGGGGTTTAAAACACAACACAGTCGTTTAACACAATAATACGCGTAAAACAGTTTTGTCACAAGCGTTACAGCTATCGTCACGGGCGTGATGACCTGGGCGAACAGGGTCACGGGCGTGACCATTGGTTGTCGCGGGCGTGACGGAGCTTTCGGAACAAAAAAAGAAACTGCCATGAGTCGTCACGGGCGTTACCACTAAGGGTAGCGGGCGTGACGATCTGGACAGTTTTTCTGCCGTCTTCAAATGCGCATAACTTCTTCATCTGGACTCCGTTTAAAACTCGTAAGATATTGCTGGAAAGCTCTTAGTGTGTACTTTAAGCTCCCAAAATTTGAGACCCATCAGAGTTATTTTGAAGGATTTATGACCTAAAGTGTGAAGGCACGTCCATTCTGACAACCCACGCTGACTCGTTTGCGCTTATTCTTGCCGAAGGGCTCCGAACGCTTTTGAAGGTCCGAAGTAGGTCTCGATGAGGACCTGTAGCTCCACTCCCATGGTCTGGGGTCCCATTTGAAGTGGATGCCACACCCGATGCCCTTCAACTCATGATTCCAGGGTCCCGGGTCCACCTTAAAGTGTACTCCGCACCGGACCCCGACGTCGTTTTCCTCGTGTTTCATGGACGGGTTGCAGAAAAACTTGATGACAATGAGAATCGATACTAGGGCCCCAGCCCGATATGCTCCATACTCCTCCTCTTGAAAAAGAGTTGCCCTCAACTCTTGGAAGTTAAAATGAAGGCTCACCCCAGCGTTCGACCACCCATTACTTGAATCCTCCAACAAACCGATCATGACCGCATTATGAACTCCACCTTGTTTGAAGAAATATGAATTCTTGAAGAGGCTTGGGGGTGAAGGACAAAGGATGGAATGATGATATTTTTTTGGATCTAGGGAACACTCAACCTCACTAAGCTCGCGACTCGATAAAGACAAAGCTAAGTATCGCTTGTCCTCACCAAGAGCACAATCAACCCGTGTTTCGCTCGAAAGGAGAAGGTTCCTCAACTCACTTTCCACCCAAGGTTTGATTTTATGTGGGGCTAGGGGATTCAAGTGATCACTGTCAGACAAATGTTTTTCTTTCAACATACTCTCCCAAAAACATTTCACGCCAAATTTCCAATAGTACTCATTCATCGACAATTCCTCAAATAACCAATATCGACCAAACATCATGTATGGCATGTTCAAATAGTTCACATCACAACGACAAACATGCAAGCAATATTCATCTAAGGACGACACAATTGAAGAGCTCAAAAACTTAGGTTGAACTAGAATCAAGGCATCTCCAATTCCAAATTCGCCACTAAACACCGAAAGGACACCAAGATTCTTAGTATGCCACTCAAAACGTTGGGAATTTTCAACCGGGGACTTCACATTCTCATCATGCAACTTATCTCGCCAACAAACTTCATCAAACAACCAATGTCTCCCAAAGATCATGCACGACTCACCCAAAGACTCTACACCACATCTTTCATCTTTCAAATATGATTCAATAAATTTCAAAGGAGAGTCTTCGGTTACCTTATTCTTCCCATGGAGAAGAATTTGGGTGCCCACGGATGGAGAGGAATGGGAGTCATCGCCATTGTTGTTTGATTCCTTGGTTGGTGGCAATGATAAAACCAAAGGAACTTCTTCTTGGGCCCCTTCAACAAGGGTAAGAGGAAGGGAAAGATCGATGTTCTCAACCACCTCTTGGCTTGGAACTTCAACAATAGCTTCGGAAGCCTCACAAGTTCAACGGAAGCTCCCTCGTCGGGCAAGGAATCGACCTTTGCTTGCTTAGCGTCTTCTTCCATGTCACTTGTATGCTCTTCCACACCAAAGGATTCCTCAATCCAAGCTTCAACCATAGCGATTGTTGGACATTGCAAAGAATCGTGTCCCACACGTCTACATTTGACACATTTTTGGGACGTAAAGATCGTTAGTGGGGAACAGTGGAATGACTTTTCTCGGGAGGAATCATCTCTTCTTCTTTGCCCATCAAGTGATGAAATGAGTTCATGGTCTCGCTTGTAAGTACTAGGCAAAAATCATCGATTCATTAATCGCTTTAGCTTTATCTATGAGGTGACTTTTCCTCGACCCTCCTTAACTCTTTGTGCCCTGACATTCTCAAACCAAAAGGATGCAACCTTGGTGAGTTTCAATCTCGCAATCTTGAAGGCTTGTTCATCACTATAATCTTCAGCTTCAAAAATCCTATCCAAGATTTGGACCCATTCAAGATAATCTTCGGGGTCGGTGTTGCCATTGAATTCTGGAATTTTGATCTTGGTATCATAGAATTCATCCCATGTGGGCTTCTCAACCGCTTCCAGTCGACGATGGCGTCGAAATGAGCCTTTATCATCGTCACTCGACTCGTAGGAGGGAGGAGGACGGATATGGTTTCTAGTTGACCTCCTTTGTTCTTCACGGGTTCGATACCGATGGTTGATGGCAATGTTGTTTCTTTGAGTCAAGAGGCCATCAAGAGTATTTTTAATGTTCGTGAATCGACTCTCAAGTCTCGGCGTGAGGGCCATAACAATAGTAAGGGTGAAGGATGTGTTTGGGATAATTTGTGGAGTTTGGGGGTTCTTTTGTAGTTGACTTGTGTTTGGCTAAGGGTTTTTTGTGTTTTTTTCACTTAGACATTTCATCGAACACCTTGCGGGGACAATTTTCCAACCTTTCCTCAAAGCTCCAATATGCATCAAAATCAACAAACACAATAGCAATAACAATTTCTCCAACACACTTGGAGTCACAAGGGATGGGGATCACCTATATACAATCAAATCCAACAAAAGACAACTCTACTAGTAATGAACAATGGAGGAATGAACAAAAACTCAAGCTAATGCAAACCTTGAGCTCTGATACCAAACGGAGCGGTTCCCGATGCGCGGTGGATTAAATAATAGACTTAGCTTGAGTAGTTCTTGAAGAGAAGATGAGGGAAGACCTCTTGAATATCCATAATAAATAAAATAGAGAGAGAATGAAGCAACTCTCAATCACCCATGCTTGAACTTTTCAACAATAGCCTTGAACTTGAATAATAACAAGAGTAATAACCAAAATCAACCAATATCAATAACCTTGAACACGAAATGGGATTGGATATGACCTTGGATAAAGGTAGTCCACCACCAAAGCCTAACACCCCACCATGACCATCATAAAGGAAACATCCACCAAATGATCAATAAAGGAATGACTAGAAACACCACCAAAAGATTCGATAAAGTAATCTAGATTTTGAGAGAAAACTTAGGGAAACCCTAACCAATGCAATAACATGTTCATAATCATCAAAAGCTGCCTAGAAAATAAGCTAAGGGTCACAATAATACGCGCAAAACAGTTTTGTCACGGGCGTGACGACCTGAGCGAGCAGGGTCACGGGCATGACCATTGGTTGTCGCGGGTGTGACGGAGTTTCCGGAACAAAAAAAGAAACTTCCATGAGTCGTCACGGGCGTTACCACTGAGGGTAGCGGGCGTGACGATCTGGGCAGTTTTCTGCCGTCTTCAAATGTGCATAACTTCTTCATCTGGACACTGTTTAAGATCCATAAGATATCGCTGGAAAGCTCTCAGTGTGTACTTTAAGCTCCCAAAATTTGAGACCTATCGAAATTATATTGAAGGAGTTATGACGTAAAGTGTGAAGGCGCGTCCATTCCGATAACCCACGTTGACTTGTTTGCGCTTATTCTTGCCGAAGGACTCCGAACCCTTTTGAAGGTCCGAAGTAGGTCTCGATGAGGACCTGTAGCTCCACTTCCATGGTCCGGGGTCCCATTTGAAGTGGATGCCACACCCGATGCCATTCAACTCATGATTCCAGGGTCCCGGGTCCACCTTAAAGTGTACTCCGCACCGGACCGCGACGTCGTTTTCCTCGTGTTTCATGGAGGGGTTGCGGGAAAACTTGATGACCATGAGAATCGATACTAGGGCCCCAGCCCGATACGCTCCAGTTTTGGTCTCTGATGACGTGATTTGTAGGGTATGTCCCCCACCATTTCCCTCCAAAACTAACACTCCCTCACCTATAAATACCCCCTCCATTCCACCTTCATTTCACCAACAACCATCATCTAATACACTTACTCTCACCTTCATCTCATCAACTTTGACCATCAACACCTATCACTACGACCATCTAATACTCTCTACTCTTCCACCATATTATACTTCTATTCTCTCAAATTCTCTTCATCTCCTATCATTATTCTATTCTCCTATCATCTCCACATTATACTTCCATCATTCACTTCCATCACAAAATCACCTTCCTACACCACATCCATATTATACTTCTTTTCATCTCCCATAATCCCTTTCTCAAATCATGTTCTTCACCACCATACAACCATCCACATACCACTTTTTTCTACATCACCCACATCATCTCATTCGGGTTTCAAGTCAAGGGGCAACTGAAGGGATCAAATCCGTCATCGTTACATCTTAGGCAAGGTTCGATGCTTTTATTTAAATTATTGTGTTTAATCATGTAACTCTTTATTTAATTCCGTGCTTGTACATATTTTGTAAAATAAAACCGCTTTGTTTTTTATATTGCATGTTTCGAATAATAATTCCGCGAAATTAATCAAACTTCTCCCCACTCTCTTTCTTTTCAATGTTGATTTTTGTAGAGTCTGTTTTATAATAGGAAGATTCGAGAGTTCTTATAACTCTCGAATTCGTAAGCTTACCCCCGAATCTAGAAATCGGGTTCGTAGACCGGAGTCTTTCTTTTTCTTATTTTATGGTTTGTCGTTTTCCTTAAATCGGCTGGCGACTCTTTTGCATTTTATAAATTCGTTTAATTATTTAAAGGGTTCGGTTTTTGCATAAAAATAAATTAAAAAATGAATTCATTCACATCCACCACCAATTCAAAGCTAGGTCCGAGGGGAATGGACTAGAAATCGATAAAACCTAGGCGGGTTTTATCAATTTCAATCCACCCCTCTCTGGACCGAGGAGGAAGAAGACCCAGCCCAGAGTCCGTTAAAGCCCAGGCGGGTTTTAATGGGTTCTGGTGGCCCACTTCTTCCTTCCCGAGCCTGAATTGGATGTTTTGGATTGGGATTGAATTATTATTAACTTATTTTGTGCAATTTCGAATAATCTAAATAATAAAAAACGGGTTTGTAAATAAATAAAGTTTCATCACCTCGAAAACGAATTTCGAAAATAAAAATATCCTTATTTAAGGATTAAGAAACCTTAGTCGGCTCCAGATCGCTAATGTAGCGCATTCGAGAAAACAATTTCCCTGAACATGAATGTTTTCGGGGTCCTACAGACGCTAACCAATTTTTCCGCTACCATCGTTGCCGACGGCATGATACTGAGAAATGCTGGACTCTCAAGAACAAGATAGAAGATATGATAAGGGTAGGGACGCTGCTAATGCCAAAAGCTGCCAAGAAACCTATAATCAAAATAATCCGATGCCTGAGCATACAAATGCCATCTTCTGTGGAGATTTCAGCTTTGACCCTTCCTCTTTAATTGTGGAAACAGGTCAACCTATCCCTGAAGTATTTGGGTTTTATGAAGACCTGCTCATCCATGGTATTTGGGACAGTGATGATGATGACGAGCATGAGCACTCTAAGAAAGAATGGATGGAGGTGGATGAACCAACAACAGATGATGTGGCATTTCTCACTCGATCCGGTCTTCATAATAACACGAATACCACTACCCCAGTGGCTGTCCCAAACTCTACGCCAATGGTCGGTAATGACAACCTTGCCCCTCCTGAAGATCCTCTCCTCGTACAACCTAAAAGGACTAGAGCTGAAGTCACTATCTGGTAATTAATATGCGCATCACAAGCACATAGACAGAAGATGTTAGATGCTCTCACTGCACTAACAGTATCTCATACAATGAGCTTTGAGTCTTTGGTTGCTCATGTGACCGGTCACCAGGAGGTAATTACCTTTGGAATTGAAGATCTACCTCGAGGAGGAGCATCCCATAACAAAGCCCTGTACCTTACAGTGCAATGCTCCAACAAGACCATCCCGCTGGTATTGGTCGATAATGGTTCAGCTGTAAATGTGTTCCCTTGGAGGACGACACAAAAGTTGGGAGTTCAACAACAACATTTGGCTCAAAATGTTGTATAACTCAGGGCCTATGACAATTCACCTTGAAGATCAGTCAGATCCATAATATTGCCTATAACTACTGGCAATATCACTCGAAATGTGGAGTTCATAGTGCTGGACATTCCAGCCTCCTTCAATCTATTGCTAGAGAGGCCATGGCTTCATGAATGTAATGCTATAGCTTCTACCTTCCATCAAAAGGTGAAAATGTTGGTTCAAGGCCAAGTGATCATGATCTCGGGAGAATTTGTCAATGATGTCTTTACTCCCAAGCAAACAACCCCCGAAGTGGAGCACAGTTCAATGGATGAAGAACTCCACAACTTTGAAATTGTGGCAATGGTTAATAAGGGTGAAGTTCCTTTTGATTTCGATCCTTATTCAAATCCCAAAATGCATGCTATACTCAAGAGACAAGGTCACTTCCCTGGAATGCCGCTGGGGAAGAAACCGAAAAGCAAAACTCCTCCTGTGTTCCAGACATTTAAGCAGAAGGAAAGGTTTGGCTTAGACTACAGGCCAACTGAAAATGAAGTTAGGCTCGCAAAAATGGCTATAGCTGAGCAGAAGAGGATGGACAATCTTCCAACCTTGTTCCAAACAAAGCCTTATCCACTCACTCTGAATGGGCAGTTTGTTATGGAAGGTGATAACTTCCCTTACTATGGGTCCCCTGAACCATTCTACTTAAGGAGCAAAGGAGTTCAAGTTGCTGGGTTAGAAGTTTTCAATGACTCCACCATTAGTATGGCTACCGTATTTGTTCCCGCTCAGGACAAGCAACCACCATTAGAATGGACTCATCTTGCTGGGAGCAACATATTTGGCATGCTGTTTGGACAAGAAGCTGTCCAAGAGAAATCTGAAGCTGACATTGTTATTGCTGCATTATTCAACCCAAGCTTTGACCCAAGTTCTATGATCACTGAAGATGGAGGAGATAAGGCGGTCTCGTGGGTTGATGCTGAGGAGAATAACTTTATTTTATCTGTAGGAGAGTCTATTCCTAAGGGCATAGAGTCAGGTCCTAAGGGTCTAGAGTTTGACGAGTCTGGTCTTGAGTCTGCTGGCGATGTATTTCTTTCTGCATTCAATAAGATGAACCTTTCTGCTTACTCTGATTCTTCTTTCCCCTCTTCCCTGAACTGCTGCGCCAATAATAATCTGGAATTTAATGAACCTTTAAAAGAATTTTCTAATGAACATGAGCATAAAATGGCAACGTTGTAAGACACCATCAGCATAAATGTGGGCACAAAAGAACAACCTCGGGAGTTGAAGTTAGGTAGTTTGCTCACAGCAGAAGAACGAGTAGCATTTACAGAGCTTCTCAAGGAGTTCGTGGATGTATTCGCATGGTCCTACGAGGACATGCTGGGGATTGACAGAGAGATTGCGGAGCACTCCATACCTTTGCTCCCTAATGCAAAGCCAGTTCGACAAAAGGTTAGGAGGATCAAACATGAATGAGCTAAGAAGATCGAAGAGGAAGTGATCAAGCAACTCAATGCTTAATTTATCAAAGCGGTTCAATATCCCAAATGGATTGCTAATATCGTCCCAGAACCCAAGAAAGATGGAAAAGTGCGCATGTGTGTAGACTTCCGAGACCTTAACAAAGCCATTCCCAAGGATAATTTCCCGTTACTTCACATTGATGTGTTAATGGATAACACTTGCGGACATGAGCTCTTGTCCTTTATGGACGGATATGCTGGGTACAATAAAATAAAAATGGCGGAAGAAGATATGGAGAAAACCTCCTTCACCACACCGTGGGGAACGTACTGCTACGTAGTCATGCCTTTCAGTCTTAAAAATGCCGGAACAACATATCAAAGGACTGCCAACACCCTACTTCTTGACATGATGCACATAGAAGTGGAAGTTTATATGGATGACATGATTGTTAAGTCCAAGACAAGGGAGGAACATATTCCTAATCTCCGCAAGTTCTTTCTGTGACTTCGGAAGTACAAGATGCGGCTTAATCCAGCAAAGTGCACCTTTGGTGTTACCTCTGGAAAGTTGTTAGGCTATGTGGTTAGCCAACGGGGAATTGAAGTTGACCCTTCAAAGATAAAGGCTATCCAAGAGTTGCAACCACTTAGGACAGAAAAGGAGATAAGGGGTTTCCTAGGGAGAATTCCGTATATCAGCCGATTCATCTCAAGGCTCACCATGACTTGTGAACCTTTGTTCAAGAAGTTGAGGAAGGTTGTAGGACCCGAAAAAATTCCCGTTCGAGGAAATTGTTCTCGGATGCGCTACTTAATTGATCGGGAGCCGACGAAGGTTGCTTAATCCTTAAATAAGGATATTTTTATTTTTCGAAATTCGTTTTCGGGGTGATGAAACTTTACTTATTTACGAACCCGTTTTTTATTATTTAAATTATCCGAAATTACCCGAAATTACACCAAATTCAAGCCCAAAGAGGAGCAAATGGGCTACCAGAGACTACTAAAATTTGCCTAGGTTTTAGCAGACCCTGGACTGGGCGGTTTACTCCTTGGGCCAGAAGAAGATGGGTTGAAATTAATAAAACTTGCCTAGGTTTTATTAATTTCTGGCTCATTTTCCTCGGGTCCAATCTTGAATTAGCAAAGAAAATGAATTAAATTATTTATTTAATTATTTTATGCAAAAACGAATATTTTAAATAATTAAACGCGTTTATAAATTGTTGTTCGGTCTCGTTTCGAGCCGAATTCTTCTCTTTATTAGGGAGCTTTTACATGTTCTAACCCCGTATTTCATTTTAGTTATGAGATTTTTCTAGTTTTGTAGGAAAATAAAAAAGTGACCTAAAATGGAGCCAAAACGGAGCAAAACTCATCAAATAGAGGAAAGAGGCAGAAGGATGGCTCGCCCGAGTCACATCCTGGCTCGCCCGAGTCAAGCTGCTGGAAGAGTAGCAAACTTGCCGACCAAAACTGAGCCAATAAGAAGAGAGACAGAAGGCTGGCTAGCCCGAGCAATTGTAAAAGAGTTGCCAGCCGATTTAAAGGAATCGACAAACCATAAACAAATAAAAATGACTCCGGTCTACGAACCCGATTTCTAGATTCGGGGGTAAGGTTACGAATTCGAGAGTTATAAGAACTCTCGAATCCGCCTGTTATAAAACAGACTCTACTAAAATCAACATTGAAAAGAAAGAGAGCGGGGAGAAGTTTGATTAATTTCGCGGAATTATTATTCAAATCATGCAATATAAAATGCGGTTTTTACTTTACAAAATATGTACAAGTAATGGAACTAAAGAATAAATTACATGATTAATCACAATAATATAAATGACGAAACCGAACCTTGTTTAATGGTGGCGGATGCGATGAATTTGATCCCTTGAGTTGAAGCTTGGATGAGATACCGTAAATGGTTTCAAAAAGTGGTATATGGATGATTATATGGTGGTGATGAATGTGATTATGGTGGGGTTAGAAATGGATATAGATGATGAAATTTTGAGAGAATGGAAGTATAATATGGAGGTAGTTGATGAGAGTTATTGATGATGAAAGTTGATATGGATGGGGTATTTTGATGATGGTAGTTAGTGAAATGAGGGTGAAATGGAGGGGGTATTTATAGGTGAAGGGAGTGAGAGATTTGGAGGGAAATAGAGGGATCATATCCCACAAATCAAGTCATCCAAGGACCAAAACCTAGGCGGGTTTTAGGTGGTCAAGGGGAAGTCAAACACGTGGGGCAAAAATCAAGGGATCAATTGCATGCATGCAGATTTTGGCGCCAACTACCTCAAAACCTAGGCGGGTTTTGATATTATTAGCACACGGATCAGTGACGTGGAGCCAAACGACGTCGCTCCGCTCTTCTTCTCAAAAACTAGGTGGGTTTTGAGATTCCTGGGCCCGGGCGCAATTCTGGGCCAAATTTCTGGGTCTGGAAATGTTAAAACCCGCCTAGTTATTAAAACTGGCTAAGTGCAACTTCGAACGGCCATAACTCTTTCATCCGGACTCCGATTGAGGAAATTCAAAAGGCGTTGGAAAGCGTATGATGTGTACTTTACTTTCATCTAAAGAAATGGGGCCAACAAGGCTTGTGGAAAAAAGGCATTCGAAATGGTGGGCATATGTCTATGGAAAGGGTGGAAAATGAAGGCTTTTTGCGGTGGGTTGGCCCGTTAGCTTTTGATTGAGGATGGCCCTTTGGAATCTCTTTCATGCTAGCCTCTTTTCTTGTTATGCTTGATTTGTACACTTGTCCCGGTACAAAATCCAGTGTCTACAGAGAGCCCCCACTTTGTTCGAGTCCGAATAGGTGAAGGTCAAAGTAGTCTGAGGATATGACTTTGGATTGCAAAGCCTGGAATGATGCTTGGATGCTGAGTCCTGCATCGATTTTGCGGGCGGCATGCGCCTCTTTGAGGATGATCTCGAGCAAGAATGATGCGCTACTTGACTGTTGATGAGCCGTTGCTGATCTCAGGCAAGAATGACGCCTACTTAAAGTGGTCTCTGGCGTTTGATGACTACCTTACTTGAAAGGGTGGGCTGACACTTGGAAGCTTCGTCCTGTGTCGCAGTTGTGGGCGGCATGCGCCTCTTTGGGGATGATCTCGAACAAGAATGATGCTCTACCTGACCGTTGAAGAGTCAATGTTGATCTCGGGCGAGAATAACGCCTTACTTGAAGGTGTGGATTGACACTTCGAAGCTTCGTCCTATGTCTCAGTTGTGGGCGGCATGCGCCATTTGGGGATGATCTCGAGCAAGAATGATGCTCTACCTTACCGTTGATGAGTCGATGTTGATCTCGGGCGAGAATGACGCCTTACTTGAAGGTGTGGGTTGACACTTGGAAGCTTCGTCCTATGTCGCAGTTGTGGGCGGCATGCGCCCCTTTGGGGATGATCTCGAGCAAGAATGATGCTCTACCTGACCGTTGATGAGTCGATGTTAATCTCGGGCGAGAATGACGCCGTACTTGTAGGTGTGGGTTGCCACTGGGAAGCTTCGTCCTGTGTCGAAGTTGCGGGCGGCATGCGCCTCTTTGGGGATGATCTCGAGCAAGAATGATGCTCTACCTGATCGTTGAGGAGTCGATGTTGATCTCAGGCGAGAATGACGCCTTACTTGAAGGTGTGGGTTAACACTTGGAAGCTTCGTCCTGTGTCGCAGTTGTAGGCGGCATGCGCCCCTTTGGGGATGTTCTCGAGCAAGAATGATGCTCTACCTGAGCGTTGATGAGTCGATGTTGATCTCGGGCGAGAATGACGCCTTACATGTTATCGGACATGATGCCGATGGTCCATGGCGGTGTCGGTTCAAGTCTTTCCCGGTGTCGGCTCCAGTCTTTCCCAGTGTCGGTTCCAGTCTTTCCCGATGTCGGTGTTGATGATGGTTGGCATTTTGGATGCCGAAGGACTTCATTAGGCACATTTCTGATGGCCTTGGGGGTCGAGACTTCATCAGGAACGATGCCGATGGCTCAGAGATTGAGACTTCACCGGGCACGATGCCGGTGGCTCAGGATTGGGAATGCATCGAAACTCTGCCGATGGCCCTGAATGCTGATGATGATGACAACGACCTTTTGTGCGGTAGCTGGATGGTGGTGGTCCCTTTGTTGGTGACCTATGAGCTGGCGACTTTTTATGCGGCAACTTGATGGCGGTGGTACCTTTTACAACGACCTGGTGTCTGTGATGACTCCCTGTACAGAAACCAAAGCAGAATGTCAGATTATTTTGAACAATGGTTGGAGATACAAAGAATTACCTGTCTGGCAGATTGACGAAGATGCCCAACGGCTTTTCCCGAGACAGATGATGGTGCCCAATGGATTTTCCCGAGGCAAATCGGATTTTCCTGATGTTGATGGCTCTTATTGCTGAGATTGCGCCAAGCTCTGCTGGCGGCTCTGAATAATGGCAACTTGATGCTGAAGAACTTCACCGAAACTCTGCCGATGACCCTTATTTTCCTTAAATTTTGCTTCAGGCGCATAGGTGCCAAAATTTCACTGTGGAGAATGGATTCTTGAATTTGCCCGGTCGTTGATCTGTATTAGTCAAGTGAAGATTATGTCCTTCGTGTCGGACATGCGCCATTCGTGTTTGGTTGATGATGCATGACTTGACTGAATACCAATTAGTCCAGCAAGAGTTGGATTAGAGATTTACTCTAATCTTGCTCTCTGTGATTGGAAACCATGTCGACCGGTCTATTAGCGTATGGGCTGAAACAGTCCCCAGTGTTGCGTTATGGAGAAACGATGTGGCACTTCCCTACTTCCTCTTTTTTTTTTTTTTATTTCTAGATATGCGGGTATGCATGCAACTAGTCTACTAAACTCTTGCACAAACAATGCAATTTTTTTTTTTTTGACACAAGCATTCATGCACTCATGCATTTATGCATGACTATCGACCCTATGTACAACAAACTGACTCGATGACAGACTGACTTGATTTATGACAAACTGACTCGATACATGACAGGCCGACTCAATGCGGCATGATCGACTAATGCCTAACAGATCGACTCAACGCAACAGTCGACTCAATGCATGACATCAGAATACATGACAGACTGACTTGATGCATGACAAACTGACTCAATGCACAACAGACTAACTTGATGCATGACAGGCTGACTTGGTGCATGACAGACTGACTTAATGCATAATAGACTGACTTAGTGCATGACAGACTGTCTCAATGCACAACAAACTGACTCAATGACAAATTGACTTAATACATGACAGACTGACTTGATGCACGACAAACTGACTCAAAGCACAATAGATTGACTCAATTGACACACTGACTTGATACATGACAAATTGACTTGATGCATGACAAACTGACTTGATACATGACAGACTAACTTGATGCATGACAAACTGACTCAAAGCACAATAGACTGACTCAATTGACAGATTGACTGATACTTGACAAACTGACTTGATGCATGACAAACTGACTCAATGTTCAACAGACTAAGTTGATGCATGACAGGCTGGCTTGATGCACAACCAGTGACTCTATGAGGCTTTGGCACGACTTATAGATGCAATGCAAACCTATTATGCCTAGACCGGATACACACATGATGTTTTTATGCAGCTAAACATGCAATGCATGCAGACAACCCCCAACTTTATATTTAGACAAAGATTTTCTCGGACAAAGAATTTCTAAGACAATGCTTTCCTAAGACAAAGCTTTCCTAAGACCATGACTCCCTAAGACAATGCTTTCTAAGGATCAAGCCCACTCGTGGGGAATTTCAGGAAAATTTAGGAAGAATAATGCTTCAATCCATGGGACAGGGAACAATGATGGAGGCAACAGCCCTGAAGGATGCGTTTCTTGAATGATCATGTAGATGACCTTGATTGCTTGCAAATGTATGCTGGTATATGACAAGCCCCTGGTTTGGCGTAGACTCTTGATGACATTGTTTGGCTTTGGAGGGCACCTTGGAGATTTGCAAGCCCCCAGCTTCGATATGATGCATGGAGACCAAGGAATAGGAAGAGGTATAGTCCTTAGTAGTGAGTCTCAAACTCTCCTTTTGCCTAACTTGCCCAATGGGTTTTCAAGTTAGCCCCTCTTTTCTTTTCTTTCCTTTTTTTTTTCTTTTTCTTTCTTTTTCTTTCTTTTTTCTTTTTTTTCTCTCTCTCTCTCTTTTTTTTTTTTTTGATGAGACCCCTATTAGGACGTCTATGAGAATGAAGAAGCAGAACCTTGTAGGATAGGGAGTCAGTGTCCCTCTTTGAAGCTATGCCCGATAAATGTCCTGAACGGTGTCACGAAGGTAGCGCGAGCCCCCAGTTTAGAGTAGCTTGTTTCTGAGTCTGTTCATGATCATGTGGTTGCCAATTAGCCACTGATCTGATGTGAACGACTTTCGCTCTTGCTGAGATGTAAGCCGCACAGAGCCTCATACTTGTATTAATGATTGAGCTTAAAAGTCCTCGGAGGGTGAGATGGGATGAAAGGATTGGTTAGGAAGTGTTTGGGGAAGCAGACAATGGACGATGGTTTATTAATGAATGGGATGTGGAGACACTTAAGAATGATCGTGTCTTGAAGAGATGGTCAAATGGGATAGACATCATCTCTTGGGAAAAGGTTGGAACATGGTTATGGAATGATGTCCAAGTCTTTCGGAAGGAAGATGGAGGGTTGACAATGATGCTGAAATCTAGGGTTTCCTCTCCTTTTGCCTAGCCCGCTCGAGTGTGTTTTCAAGCTAGCCTCTCTTATTCTCTCACTCTCCCTTTGCCTAACCTACCCTGATGGGTTTTCAGACTAACCTCTCTTATTTTTTCACTCTCCTTTTGCCTAACCTACCTTGACGGGTTTTCAGGCTAGCCTCTCTTATTCTCTCACTCTCCTTTTACCTGGCCTGGGATTCCAAGCTAGCCTCTCTTATTTTTTTTTTCTTCTCTCAAAGACCAACATTTTGAGGACAAAGAATGCTCCTTGTAGCGACCGGGCCTCAAAGTGGTTTTCCTAGATATCCAAGGTGGAATCAGGCCAGTCGTAGTTCTTTTAGCGCAACTTTGATGGATAGTGCCCCGAGGAACGCTTAACGGTTCGAAAAGATGGTTACGAAGGTTTGAAGGTTCATATGCAGGTTATGGATGGATGAAAGGTTTGTGAAGGTTATAGAAGGCTGAGGTATATGGATGATGAGATGAAGGTTTGAGACGAGATTTTCTGAGGTGTGCATGACTCTTATTTTTCGCGTTCTCACTTCTTATTCTCTTCTAACCCCTTTTATTTTCCTTTCTTTCTTCCTTTTCCTTGTTTCATTTCCTTCTCAACTTTTTTTTTTTCGAACTCCATTTTTCTGGCTCTTTTTTTTTTTGCTTTCATTTTTTTTGAACTCCTTTTTTTTTTTTTTTTTTTTGCTTCATGGGATGACTCCTATTCTCCTTTGGTCATAGAACACCTTTTGGATTGGGTTAAGGGTTTGAAAAGGGTTGAGGTTTGATGGAGAGGTCAAAGATGTGAGTGGTAGGTGGTATGTCGGGATTGGATGAAAAGATGAGGGTAGTAGGGGTGGTGAAATGATGGTTGGGTTCAAGCCTCCCTGTCCTTGGCACATTTGGTTAAGCTGCTGGTATAAGAGCATAGAGATGTCCATTTTCAAGGGACTGATGATTTTGGTCTTTCCTGATGACATTCTCTCCTTTTGCCCGGTTTGCTTCAATGAGGTTTTCAAACTGGCCACTCTATAGTTTTTCACTTTTTGTTTTTGAACTTCTCTCTCTGTTTTTTTTTTTTTGGTCTCTAACCCTGGATTCAAGAAAACTGAAGGATGAAAACGAGGTATATGACAAAGATGGAAGGATAAGAGAAGATGAATTTGTCAGACTTGGTTTATACGGATGATGGATAGATGAGAGAACTTCTCAACTCAAGTAAAAACCACAAGCATGAAATTCTGTTTGATCACATAGCAACAAGAGCAAAGACATGAATGAAGAACTGACTATAACAAACTCTGAGCATGAAATGCTTCACAACCAAGACTATAGCTACTTCTAGAGCTCCTTTGATGATGTGCCCTCCTTGTCCTCGTACGGGGAATCCATGTTATGTCTGGTCCTCTGTGTTGCTTTCGGTGGGGGCAGTTTACCTGAATGGATCATGTGCTCCAAAGTCTAACAATTCTCCATGTTGTTCCCTCGGGATCTATGGTAGTTGCAGAAATTCTAGTCATCCAAACATTCCCTTTATGGTTAACTCAGGCCTTGACCCTGACACTGGACAAATGAAAAAAACAAAACCCATCCCAATGCATGCATGACCTAAACGACTTATATGGACATCCTAAGATGAAAAAATGACTATATGCTGACGCAGGAGAGACTCACCCAGGACATGGGTTTAAAAGAGCTAACTGATCTATATAAGACTTCCTAGGATGCAAGACCTCTATATGTCGACTCAAGGAACAGACTAACCCACGACATGGGTCTATATGTCCTAAATTCTATATGAGACCTCTTGAAGTGCAAATGCCTATATGTTGACCTGAAAATCCTAATTTATGACATGGGTTTACATTAGACTTCTTAATAAAAAGACAGATATTTACATGATGACTGTAGACACAGACTTGCCCATGACATAGGTTTTCATGACCTATGAACCTATATGAGACTTTCTAAAGAATGCAAGATACTTACATGGTAACTCAAGAAAGAAACTTAACGACTCACCCATGACTTGGGTTTGCATGATGTAGACCCTATAGGAAACTTCTATAACGCAGGACATTCATATGTTGATGCTGGAAAAGGACTCACCCATGACTTGGGTTTACATGCCCTACGAACCTGTATGAGACCTTTTAAAGAATGCAAGACACTTACATGCAGACTAACGCAAAGACTCATCCTAGACCTCATATGATACTTTCCAATGAAAAAGACACTCACATGCAGACACTAACACAAAGACTCATCCTAGACCTTATATGATACTTTCTAAAGAACGCAAGATACTTACATGCAGACACTAACATAAAGACTCATCCAAGACCTTATATGATATGACACTTTCTAAAGAAAAAGACATTTATATCCTGATTTTAAAACAAAGACTCACCCATGACCTGGGTTTACACTAGACTTTATAAAAAAAGACAAAAACACATTAACCAAGGAAAAGACTCACTTATGACATGACCTAAAGACTCACCCATGACCCGGGTTTAGACTTCCCAAAAACAAAACATACATATTTACTTAAGAAAACACTCACATATGACACGACCTTGTATGAGACTTTCTAAAGACTGAAAGACATTCACATGTAGACTTTGAAACAAAGACTCATCCACTCTGCATGGACCTAACGACAGGACATTATAAAGGGCCGAATAAAGTCAAACATAACGAGCGGATCATGAGTTGACAGGTTTTAGTCAGTGTTTCTCAATTCGGATGGGCCTAATCCACAGGCCGACCGTTTTAAGAAGAATCCGTAACTTGGCCCAACAACTCAGACGACTCGAGCTATGTTGGCTATTATGCAGACTAGAATAATGCTGAACACATTGACAACTTGACTTCTATTTACACACTCTTTTTTTTTTTTGCGACCCAAAACATTTATTTATTTAACTCAAGGAGAGTGGATGTTATAAAGGACCGAATAAAGCCATCAAAAGGCGAGTTAAAACAGACTTATAAACTCAATTGTTAATTTCACCATGGATGGGCTTAACAACGGGCCGACCATGGATTTGTTAGACTTAATAATCAAATTTATAAATTTATTTTCTCTAACCTTGAGACTATTACGCAGGCTAGAACAACACACACATTGGCTTTGTTTGATTATTAATCAATTTTCTTTGGACCATGAGTAAGAGAATATTGAGAAGGGCCGAATAAAATCATCAAATGTGAGTTAAAATGAACCGATAAACAAGGATAATTAACCTTTAAAACGGATGGGCCTCACCACCGGGCTGACCGTAACATTTAAGGTTAATCAAAAAATTACTTAGGGATACCCTAACTTTTGGTGAAATGTTTTTCTGGTACCCCAACTTTCAAAAACTAATTTTGGGGTACCCTAACTTTTAGAATTAGAAATAATTAGGTGAATTTCCGACCAATAATTTGAATTCGCCGGTGAGTTTTAGGCAGGAAATTGATTAAGTGTTTTTGTGGATGAAAATGTCCTTTGTTTTCGTGGACGAAAATGATTTGAATCAATCGGAGTTTCGCCGGAAATTCACCTAGTAATTTCTAATCCTGAAAGTAAGGGTACCCCAAAATTAGTTTTGAAAAGTTAGGGTACCAAAAAATTGTTTCTTCAAAAGTTAGGGTACCTCTAAGTAATTTTTTGAAGGTTAATTAATCGAGTTTATAAATTTATTTCTTCTCAACCCAACGATCATTACGCGGACTAAAACAATATCTCAAAATTAGGTCCGACTCTAATGAAGACCCAACATACAGACACGTATTTACACATAGTATACAACAAGCTTTATTTATTTACTCAAGGAAAAATGGATATTGTAAAGGACTGAATAAGGCCAACAATAAGCGTGTCATAATTAATTTATGAGCTTAATTGTCAAATCCAATATGGTTGGGCCTAACAACGGGCCGACCATAAATGTGATGGATTTATTAATTAAATCGATAAATTAATTTACTCACGCCGAGTGACTATTATGCAGTCTAAGATGCTATCCATTAACTTTGTTGGACTTTTAATTAATTTTTTTGGACCTTTGTTAAGAGAATTTCATAAAGGGTCATATAATATCATCAAAGGTGAGTCAATTTTCATCTATTAATTAAGATAATCAACTTTTAAACATAATTGGGCCCTTCCACTTGGGCTAACTATAATGCCTTTGAGTTAATTAAATTAATTAATAAATAATCATTTTCTCAACCTAATGAATTTTATATGGACTAGAACAAAACCTCAAAACTAGGGTCGACTTTTTACAGAAAAGACAAGAAAAGGGGAAGGGATACACATAGCACATAGCATACACATGAAGGGGTATCCTAAACCAAGACTCTAAATTCATGGACTTTTATGGTTGGGTTATACAACCTACCGCATGCCTTTGCCCCGGTTCTTCATACCATAAGGTAAGCGGTTGGGGTATTTCTCAAAGAACTTCAAGGAAGCTCTTGGAGTGTGACACCGAGAGAGGAGCGACCAAATGCTTAGAGATGCAGAGTTCATCCCCATAGTAGTGGCTTCCCGCTCTCAAGGGAAATCTTAGGTATCTTAAACTGTCGCCTTTGTGCTAACGAGTCAAAAGACCCGATTAGTGGCCCGGTATGCAAGGGATGCCTAAAAGAATAATAAAGTCGCGAGATAAATTAACTTCTCCCTTTTACACTTTCAAATCAATTTGATTTTTTCAAGTTTTACCCTCTTTTTAAGTTTAAGTCCCCAGTGGAGTCGCCAATCTGTAGGACTCGGAAAAATTCCCGTTCGGGGAAATTGTTCTCAGATGCGCTACTTAATTGATCAGGAGCCGACTAAGAATGCTTAATCCTTAAATAAGGATATTTTTATTTTTCGAAATTCGTTTTCGGGATGACGAAACTTTATTTATTTACGAACCTGTTTTTTATTATTTAAATTATCCGAAATTACACAAAATAATTTAATAATAATTCAATCCCGGCCCAATCACCAAATTCAAGCCCAAAGAGGAGCAAATGGGCTACCAGAGACTACTAAAACCCGCCTAGGTTTTAGCAGACCCTGGACTGGGCCGTTTACTCCTTGGGCCAGAAGAAGATGGGTTGAAATTAATAAAACTCGCCTAGGTTTTATTAATTTCTGGCCCATTTTCCTCGGGTCCAATCTTGAATTAGCAAAGGAAATGAATTAAAATTATTTATTTAAATTATTTTATGCAAAAAAGAATATTTTAAATAATTAAACGAGTTTATAAATTGTTAAAGAGTCGCCAGCCGATTTAAGGGAATCGACAAACCATAAAGCAATAAAAATTACTCCAGTTTACGAACCCGATTTCTAGATTCGGGGGTAACGTTACGAATTCGAGAGTTATAAGAAGTCTCGAATCCGCTTGTTATAAAACAGACTCTACTAAAACCAACATTGAAAAGAACGAAAGCGGGGAGAAGTTTAATTAATTTCGCGGAATTATTATTCAAATCATGCAATATAAAATGCGGTTTTTACTGTACAAAATATGTACAAGTAATGGAACTAAAGAATGAATGACATGATTAATCACAATAATATAAATGATGAAACCGAACCTTGTTTAATGGTGGCAGATGCGATGAATTTGATCCCTTGAGTTGCCCTTGACTTGAAGCTTGGATGAGATACCGTAAATGGTTTGAAAAAGTGGTATATGGATGGTCATATGGTGGTGATGAATGTAATTAAGGTGGGGTTAGAAATGGATATGAATGATGAAATTTTGAGAGAATGGAAGTATAATATGGAGGTAGTTGATGAGAGTTATTGATGATGAAAGTTGATATGGAGGGGCGGGGTATTTCGATGATGGTAGTTGGTGAAATGATGGTGAAATGGAGGGGGTATTTACAGGTGAAGGGAGTGAGAGATTTGGAGGGAAATGGAGGGATCATATCCCACAAATCAAGTCATCCAAGGACCAAAACCTAGGCGGGTATTGGGTGGTCAAGGGGAAGTTAAACACGTGGGGAAAAGATCAAGGGATCAATTGCATGCATGTAGATTTTAGCGCCAACTACCTCAAAACCTAGGCGGGTTTTTATATTATTAGCACACGGATCAGTGACGTGGAGCCAAACAACGTCGCTCCGCTCTTCTTCTCAAAACCTAGGCGGGTTTTGAGACTCCTGGGCCGGGGCGCACTTCTGGGCCAGATTTCTGGGCCTGGAAAATGTTAAAACCCGCCTGGTTTTTAAAACTCACTAAGTGCAACTTTGAACGACCATAACTCTTTCATCCGGACTCCGATTGAAGCGATTCAAAAGGCGTTGGAAAGCATATGTTGTGTACTTTACTCTCATGAAAAGAAATGGGCCAACAAGGCTTGTGGAAAAAAGGGATTCGAAATGGTGGGCATAATGTCTGTGGAAAGGGTGGAAAATGAAAGCCTTTTGTTGTGGGATGGACCGGTAGCTTTTGATTGAGGAAGACCCTTTGGGTTCTCTTTCACGCTAGCCTCTTTTCTTGTTATGCTTGATTTGTACACTTGTCCCGGTACAAAATCCGGTGTCTACAAAGGGAAGTAAAATAGAATGGGATGGACAATGTTAGGCTACTTTTGATAAAATCAAGGAATATTTGCAGCATCCTCTAGTCCTCATGCCGCCAGTACCAGATGAGCCTCTACTCCTTTACCTTACAGTGACAAGCTCCGCAATGGGGGCTATGCCGGGTCAAAAGGTAAAAGGTCAAGACAACGCCATCTACTACTTGAGCAAGAAGTTTCTAGACTGTGAGAGTCGATACGCTGATGTAGAGAAAGTGGCTCTTGCGCTAGTATGGGCCACCAAAAAGATAAGGCATTACATGCTTTCACATATTGTATATGTCATAGCTGAGAATAATCCCATCAAATTCATCATGGAGTAACCTACTACCAATAACTGCATCACTCAATGGGTGGTCATGCTTTCAGAGTTCAATCTTCAGTAATCACCCCATAAATCCATCAAAGGACGATTTGTTTCGGATTTCTTGGCTGCTTCGCCATCGCAGGAACCTCCAAGCACTCACTTGAAATTCCTAAACGAAGATGTATTCTCCACTGGTAAAAGTTGGAAATGTATTTTGACGGAGCTTCTAACCAAATGGGTTGTGGAGTGGGAGTCTTATTAATCTCTCCTGAAGGGGCACATGAGTACATCTTCGTCGCCATTGATTATTTCACTAAGTGGGTAGAGGGAGCCTCTTATGCCCAACCCACATCCAAGCAAGTGGCCAAATTCATCCTTCAGAATACCATATGCCGATATGGCGTACCTCATGAAATTATCAGTGATAACGGAAGCCATTTTCGGAAAGAGGTGGATACTTTACTCGCCACTTACCATATTCAGCACCACCGGTCTTCACCCTATCGACCTCAAGCTAATGGAGCTGTAGAAGCGGCCAATAAAACGGTGGCGGGAATCATTAAAAAAATGGTTGTTACTTACAAAGATTGGCCTGACAAGTTGGCATTTTCCTTATGGGGATACTGAACCTCTATACGAACTGCTATAGGTGCAACACCATATTCGTTGGTGTATGGGATGGAAGCAGGCTTGCCGATTGAGTTGGCAATCCCTTCGCTACGAATAGTGGCACGGAGTCAATTGCCCGAAGTAGAATGGGCTCGAGCAAGGTTCGAGGAGTTGATGTTGATGTATGAAAGGCGATTAAGGGCATTACACAATGTACAAATATATAAAAGTAGGATCGCCCGCGCTTTTAATAAGAAAGGGACAAGTCGCTCACTTCAAGTAGGTGATTTGGCGTTTAAGAAAATGAGGGCAGCTATACAAGACCCAAGGGAAAATTTGCACCTAATTGGAAGGGTGCTTATATGATTAAGGACATTTTACGTGGAGGAGCAGCTCGACTTGCTACTATGGATGAGGAAGATATGATTCAACCAATAAATTTAAACCAGCTCAAGCGATATTACGCTTAATATAACCGAGCAACTGGAAAACAAATTTTCAGACACTTGGTGTATATTCAATAAATGCTCATGAAAAGAAGAAAAAAATAAAGTTTGCAAGAACACAATAATTGTGAACAATATTTCTTCTTTTATTAATAATGCAAGTACACTGCTTGTAAATAAGAAAATTCAAAAGACATAATTAAATAAAAGATTATTCTGGCAAAGCAGTTTCGATTCCTTCATTCTTCCCGCCCATCTTCTAATCTTGTTTCACCTTATCCACTACGCTAGTGGTCTCAGGATCAATCTCCATGTCTCTAGGCCCATTTGGGTCCATCTCTTTGTCTTTCAGTTTATAGGCCTGCCTATTTGGTTTTCGTGTCTCCACTCTTGGACCAAGCCGATCTTTTGCCGTGACTTTTGCACTGAAACGATCCTTTATTGATGAACGAGGACCCAATCTTTCCTTCACAGACATCTATCTTCTTCTCGCCTCTCTAGCACGACGAGACTCGACGGTCGTAATCAGCCATCCTTGATAGCCGGTGTCAGCAAACTGTGATACATGTGCCTTCGATGGAGCTTTAAGAGTTGGTCTTCTCTCCCAACACTTCAGCCATGACTCTATCATCGAACTACGAAGCTTCAATTGCTCAGGGGCTTCAGACAACAGCTTAGGGATGTTTTGCTTGCGACCCATTTGTCGTCGCACCCGCTCTGGGAAGTAGTATGTCATGTGCGTCAAACCAGCGATGCACATATAGGCGTTGCGTGATTCACGAGTCACATACTCAGAAATGTGCCACCATTCAATCCACCATGTGATGTCACGAGGCTCCTTTAGGAATGCGATCCATTCCGCTACGGAGTGAAGATCGGTGTACTTCCTTTTCGTTTGACAATAGTTTGCCAGTGCCGAAGGCGTTCAAGGATCCTCAATGAGGCCCAAATGCTCCATCATCCATATTTGTCAATAAAGTCAGCAAGGGTTACGATTGCATGCCAATTATTCCCAAACTAACGAAAAAAAGAGGTGTAAAACCCACTTGGGTTTTACAGTGAGTAGAGGGATAAGGCAGTGAAAGGGAAAAGAAAGGAAGAGAATGGTGTACCTGAAGTAGCAAGGGGATCCCACGAAGTTCGTGTTCTGGATCTGGGTTGTCCAATCCCATCAAAGTCTCAGCTACTTAGCTAGCATCAATGGCACCGGATTATAGCCTCGGGCCATATCTTCAACGATTTGAATCAAGCTCGCCAACTCAGTTCTTTGCCCGCCATGATAGAAGCAGAATTCTCCGAGGAGACATAATACGAGTGCTCGCACTCGTATCACCGAACCATATTCCAAAGTATCAGGGGATTGAAAATATTCAACGATGGTTTGGAAATGTACCTTGTCACCAAATAGTGCGCTTCCTATTACCCGAGATGGAAGACATAGTAGTTCCTTGTACTGTTTTGTTGACGTCAATTAATGATGGAGGTGACGTTGGCCATGCAAAGTGATTCGTCCCAAGAATAGAGGACCACTCCTCTGGAAGCGGGCATAACTCCTTCAAGGTGAAGCGAAAAATGTGCATCTTCGGGTCCCAAAAAGTCTCCGCCGCTCGGAGGAAGTCATGGTTGACCCTTAGTTGTCAAAGGCTCAAAAAGCTTGTCAGCTTGTATCTCCCAAGCTCTTTCTTCTCTTCCTTGGACAAGGTGCTCATCCAAGTAGAAAGTTTCTTCTTAAAAGCCATGAGAATTTGGAGAATTTTTGTGATTTTTAGAGAATATCTGATAAAGGCTTTTAAGGAGAGATGATGGATGATGATAACATGCATAAGGTGGGGTATTTATACACTTTCACCTAAGATCAAAATGGAGCAAATCATCAAGAAAACGGTCACATGAACGTTGCCCCAAAATCCCATGATTTATGCCATTCTTCAACGGCTAACACAAGAAAAAAAAAGGGAAAAATTTCTGTTAAAACCCATTTAGGTTTTAACTCTGCTAAGTCCACGCGCGCGCACCTCGCCAGGCCCAGGCCCGCCTCCTTCAGCCGCCAAAACTCGCCTGGGTTTTGAAGCGGTCCAGGCCCAGTTTTCCGGAGTCCATAGCCCGCTTGTCTTTCCTTTTTCATTTGGGCCTCTTCTTTTTGCGGATTAAACCGGCCCAATCGTGTGTCTTATATGTCTCGGGTTTTGTTGTTGGCCCAATGATGCTCGGTTCTGAAAATGTTTGCTCGAGTTTACTCCAACACTTAAGTTTTGCGTTTTCTTTTATTTGTTTTCTTTTTGGGGAAGTGGGATCAATTGGGATTAATCCCATCATGTAGAAAATCATTCAAAAATGCATTAATAAAGCATAAAAGTTGCGCATTCATCGAGTCTTGCATTAGAAATAAAAAAAATAAAATACAAAGAGTCTTGCATTAAAGTTAAAAATGATTAAAAAAAAGAGAATACAAAGAGTCGTGCATTGCATTGCATTGCATGAATGTGGTCACTACAGGGAGCCTGAATCGCCGCCGTCCTCTACCAAGTTGTCGCCATCATTTGAAGTTTCGGCGTTTGAAGTTCCAGCCGTGCCAAAATAGGTGTCCCAAGAATAGTAATCTGGACTAGGTGTGGGACCCAAGCTCGAGAATGCCGGAGAAGGAGGAGCGTTCTGCACAGAAGGCGATGGTTCAGACAAGGGCACTCCTGAAGGGTGTATACTCGACGGTGAAGACATGGAAGGTTCCCGTGAAGTGGCTAACCATGAGTGATCGGGAACATGCCACTCAACAGACGGAGTAGGCCATATAGGCCCAGTTCCGTAACCGGGGGCTGGCCAACCAAAAGAAGTGGATCCGCGGAGCCAAGAGTGTTGAGGTACAAACCATTCTTGTGAACCCATGGGCCATGAAGGACCCATCCCAGGAGCCGGGACAGGCCATCCAGCAGAATGAGAACCAGAGCCAAAAGAGGAAACGTCATAAGGTGCAGGACATGAAGTAGCATCATCCGCTAGGGTCTGGCCACCAGGATATCCTACGGATGCACCTGAGTCACGATCCTTCGCCACTATTTCACGACCTCGGCGAGCAGAACACATTGAAGCAGGAGTGCGGCGAGAATGAGAGGGCCGGTAGGTGGTGCTAGACTCCGAAGACCTCCTCCACCCACTATGAATGAGGCTGGGCGTCACCACCATATCCAACGTTATGATACGACCCTCCCTGATTAAGCGGCTCCTCCAAAGACATTTAAGCCATGTCCTCTTCCAAGCTCGGAGGACGACGACCTCTACTGCTGGACCTGCTATGATGAGACCTTACTAATACTAACTGTAGACTGCTCAATTTATTTTCTAGCATTGCTTTTTTCATTTCTCATATTCCATAACTACCATGTCTCCATTCATCTTCCTTCTTTTTCTAAGTTTCCACAACTTCTTATCTTTTCATACTAGCTTCTTCAAAATTACTTCACTTTGTAGAATTGTCAATTTAACCAAATCCTGAAGGTTAAAAGAAAGTCATGAATCAGGGTAAACTTCATCCTCCAAAGCAAGACTAGGCCAAAGGGTTTTCTCAGAACAACTTCATTAAAGGCGAGTGGGGCCCTCAGTCTGAGTAGGTTAACTCAGATTTGGTAGTCAACCCAGAAGAGCACATTTCCCACTTTGCCTCTGTTAAAGGAGATCGTACACCGTCTAGTTGCCACATAAAAGAGCACTAGCAGCAGTCGTCCAACGGTTGCCACCTAAAGGTTTCTGACGACACCACCGACATCTTCAATCACCCAACGGTTGCCACCTAAATGCCTCCGACGACATCATCAACATCACCAGCAGCGGTCGTTCAATGGTTTCCACTTAAAGGTTTTCGACGACATCATCAACATGATCAACATCAGTTGCCCAACGGTTTCCACCTAAAGGCCTTCAACGATATCCTTAACATATTCAGTCGTCCAACGGTTGCCGCATAAAGGCTTCCGACAACATCATCAGCATCAGTCGTCCAGCGTTTACCAGCTAAAGGTTTCCGACGACACTAGCACTAGCAACAGTCATCCAATGGTTGCTACCTAAAGGTTTCCAACAACACCATCACCAACAGCAGTCACCAACGAATGCCAGCTAAAGGTCTCTGACGACATCATCATCTCCAGTCGTCCAATGGATGCCACCTAAAGGCTTCCGACGACACCATCAGCATTAGTCGTCCAATGGTTGCCACCTAAAGGCCTCCAACGACCCCGACAACATCAGTCGTCCAACGGTTACCACCTAAAGGCCTCCGACGACAACACTAAAATCATTTGGTCACCATATAAAAAAGCACCGAGAGCATCCATCTTTGAGTCAAGCATGAAGCAGACAACATCTCAGGCTACTTTGACCTTCGTCCTATTCGGTCTCGATCAAAATGGGGCTCTCTGTAGACACAGGGATTTGCATCGACGTAATCCCGACTCATCAAGATCAGCAAGTCATTTGGGCCAAACACCAAGTGGGTCATTAGGTCCATAGGGTCAACAGTGTGGGCCGAAGAAAGCGAAGCAGTCCACCTACGCCTAATAAAACCCGCCTGGGTTTTATATTTGGGGAGCAGTCCACAAAGAGGAGCAGGCCTAAGGCGCGCCCCAACCCAGAGACAACAAAACCCGCCTAGGTTTTATGCTCAACAAGACACGTCATTTTGAGCCTGCCATGTGAGCGATCCGTGTGAGGGAGAAAATAAGACCCGCCTGGGTTTTAATATCTCTGGCGCCAAAATTCTCATGTAGAAATCCCTTGATAATAGCCACGTGCATTGACCTTACCTTGACCTCATAATACCCGCCTGGGTTTTGATCTTGCATGGCATGATCTTAGGGATGTGCTCCCTCCATTTTCCCTCCAAAACACTCACTCCCTCACCTACAAATACCCCCTTCATTTCACCCTCATTTCATAAACTACCACCATTATTATCATCTAAATTCTCTCAAAACTCCATCAACTATCATCACCATTATACCTAAACTCTCTCAAAATTTCATCTCTAATACTCCCATTATCATTCCCATAACCACATCACCACACTCTTATATTATCCTCTAAAACCATTTCGATACTCTTTCTTCCATCCAAACACCAAAAACAAGGCTAAATCGAGGGGTTCGATCTTCGTATTCAAGCATCCAACATCAAACGAGGTTCGCTTTCGTTATTATCATTCTTGTTATTTTAATCATGTAATCTACATTTTATGTCCTTGACTTGTACATAATTGTTAAAGTAAAACCACATTTTATATTGCATGTTGAGAAATGTTACTAAATTAATTAAACTTCTCCCCGCTCTCTTTTATTTCAAGTTTCAATTTTAGTAGAGTCTGTTTTTTCAAACAGGCGGATTTGAGAGTTCTTATAATTCTCGAAACCGTAACCTTACCCCCGAATCTAGAAATCGGGTTCGTAGATCGGAGTTACTTTTTATTATTTTTACGGTTTGTCGATTTCTTTAAATTAGCTGGCGACTCTTTACCATATTTTAAACTCATTTAGTTATTTAAAATATTAGTTTTTGCTCAAAAATAATTTAAAAAATGATTTAATTCATATCCATTATTAATTCAAGGCTAGGCGCCAGAGAAATGGACTAGAAATTCATAAAACCCCTGCGGGTTTTATCAATTTCAATCCATATCTCTCTGGATCAGGGAGGCAAGAGGCCCAACCCAGGATTCATTAAAACCCAGGCGGGTTTCAGCGGATTCTGGTGGCCCGCTTGTTCCTTCTTGGGGATGAATTTGGTGCTTGGGCCGGGATTACATTATTGTTAAAATATTTTGTGCAATTTTGAATAATTTAAATAATAAAAACGGATTTGTAAATAAATAAAGTTTCATCACCCCAAAAACAAATTTCAAAAAAATATCCTTATTTAAGGATTAAGCAACCTTAGTCGACTCTCGATCGTTTAAGTAGCGCATCACGGAGGAAAGGGTTCATCTTTTCCCGGGGTCCTACAAAACCACATAACATGAACTTAAACATCATACACATTACTAACCACCATTATACATAATTATAACCTAAACAAACCCTCCAACATAAACCTTAAACACACAACATTATACACAATTCAATATAATGGCTCCAATGCTTAAGTCAACCCAACTCTTACTTCACCTTTCCTTATGCTAGTCTAGGGGTTCATCCTTCCGACGCCTTTCCTTTTCCCTTTGTCGGGTTCCCTAAAACGAAAACATAAAACTTCAAAACGTGAGATATACTCAGTACGCATACCTGTATAATGTAAGAATCATTTTGTAATGAATTTTAGTTGGTTAGCGCGGTTCCAAATTCAACTAAAGCAACGTAAACAACAGCAACCAATAACATAAGGAACGACAATAACATTAACTTAACTTATAATAAAATCGTAACTTAGTTCATAGCTTAACTCATAAACTTAAACCATACTCGAAATGATAACTTAAAAATACAACATATAAATCTTAGCTTAAGACATAACGCAAATCATAACGTAAAACATGACATGAATCATAACTTGAAACATAACATAAATCATAACTTGAAGTTCATGAAACGTAATTCATAAATTGACGATGGAGGTATAATGAGCTTACTTTTAGGAGTCTAATGAGCAACAAAAACAACATGCAAAGGTCATCCAAAAACAAGTCACACTCCTTCACAACACCCTCACCAAATTCATCATCAATTCTACCCAAACAACGAGTTTTTTGCTTTTTGGACTCTGAAATTTGGGGGTATTTATTTTCTGGACCCCATATTTCAAAGTTTGTATTTTGGACCTTATACTTTGTGGACCCAAAAAATGTGGCCCAAAGTTATGTTTGAGTCCGACGATGACTTAATTGTTACCTAAACTTCCCTATATGGCCTTTTATCATTTATTTCCTTCTTTTGACTGTTGTTTTGAAATTGACCAGACTTTGAAAATTAAGGGTGTGTAAAATTCATGGGTAAAAATAGTAGGGTAAAAGTTAACTTTTGGTAAATTTTGGTAACTTTTTTGGCAAATTTATGCTCATATGGGGGATGGAAATCGTGTAAGAAGAGGAAGAAGAAGTTGCGGCTAGAAAATGTTCGAAAGAAAAAAAAAATCAATAATGGCTTTGAAATATGGGGGTCCATAATGTTGCCGGAGACAAAGTATAGGGTCCATATTGTTGTCGGAGACAAAATATAGGGTCCAAAATATAAACTCTGAAATATGGAGGTCCAGAAAATAAATACCCCCAAAGTTCGGGGTCCAAAAAGCAAAAAACCCCCCAAACAACTACCAAATTGGTTACCCAAAGAAAAACTATGAATGCTAACTAAATCAAGTAAACAATGGAATTCATATGTAAATTAGAAAGGTTAGGCTTTACCATGAATGGAGGAATGGAAGAATCTACAAAGCAAGAAGAAGGAGGAGGCAGGTCGCTGGTGGCCACAGACTTCCGACCGTCAGTCGACGAATCAGTTGACTTGATAATAAAAATAATGAGGGAAAGACGTACTTGAAATAAAATGGGATGTGGGATAAATTAAAATTTAAATAAATTAAGGGATGAAAAGGTATGATAATAAAAATAATAATAATAATAATAAATATAATAATAATAATAATAATAATAATACCGACGAAACGGTTGACTTGATAAATTTGGTCAGGTAAGTAACCTGAATATCCCAAAACTAATTTGAAAAGCGGAAATTGTTACATAAATAATTCATATAATTAACATATTAAGCTGATGACAGGCGTTGCTATAATTGAGTCCTGCAAAAACACAAGTTGTTAACTTGAAGAAAAAAAACGTGATTTAGTTAATTAATCTCATTACTTAACTTAAATACGTATGGTTAGGGTCAGGTTATTACACTGGCTTGGCCCCTGCGATGGCCACATGGCCTAGGAGACAGTCTAGTGACCCCTGTTCCCCTTTGGCCATGTTCTGGAACTGAATAGATATTGATGCATCGCTGAAGCGACTTGACTGGACTTTAAGTGAGTTAGCATGAATAAGGTCCATAAAAGATCGAAAATGTTTTATGAAAAGAATAAAAATATCCTTATTTAAGGATTAAGAAACCTTAGTCGGCTCCCAATCAGAACCTAAAAAGCGTAATGAAAAAATAAAGGTGTGCAACCTCTCCTTTTTCCGGGCTTCTGTAGATTGGCAACTCCACTTAGCACTTAAAGTTAAAAGGAGTGTGTAGACACTGGGATTTTGACGCATAAAATAACATAAAAAGAAGAGCGGAAGAAGTAAAAAAGGAGTCGATAAATACATGCATTTTACATATATTTGTTCACTTAAAGCCACATGCATGATCACATGTGATCACATCTTAGCCACATGCACATTTTTTTATATAAAAATGAAGCCATGCAAATCTTACAAACAAGAGCTAGAGGTCGCGAGATTGAATCCTCATAAATACACTCCAAAAACACCTAAAAAGCACATGCCATCTCCGTCCAGTGTGAACCTCCTATTCCCTAGGCAGGTTGACTCCCTACACCACCGTCCATGCATGCATGGACGAGATGGGAACCTCACCCCTGGCCGAGTGGCCGACCGGCCTACACACCTTGACCACACGTCGTCAATTGACCACGTGTTGATGTCCACTCCAAGTTCACCCCCTTCTACCTTAGTATTTTGCACAAGCTCGGAGAAGACTATGTGAGTGCATGCATGCATATGCATCTCTACTCCCTCCTCCTCCTATAAATACAACTGCTCTCCAAGTCATTTTAACTCATCAACTCATCAACTCATCAATTCATCCTTACTCACTCACCAATTCATTTACTCATTCTTTCCCTCTCTACTAATCCATTTCTCTAATCTCTCTATTCTCTAATCTCTCTTAAATCTCTATTTCCCATACCTATACTTTCTTATTCATTCTACTACCATATTTATTCATCTACCTTATCACCATAATCTTCATCCTTCTTCCTTCACAAAAAGCCTAATTACATATATTACCTCATCCATCCCAAACTCCACCTAGAACCCTAGCCTAAACACATCCATAACCACAAAAAGAGCCTTCTTACCACTCTATTGTCACCTCTTTTCTATCATTTCTCATCATCATTTCTATCATCATCTTGGCACTTGGAGAGGAAGGCATCAAGGAGGATTCATCGAGCATTCAAAGGCCAGGAAAGTGTTTAGACCCAATTTTGTGTCTAAATAACGCCTTAATTCTTAGGCTCTTTACTCGTTTCGTGTTTAATTTCATGTCTTTTACTACGTTTTTGGTTATTTTGTAGGTTTTGGTGTTTTTACTCAAAACGAGGTAAAACGTGCGAGCCAAGCCGGACCGAGAGCCAAAGCGAAGTTGACCCGGGAACCCGTCCCCTTCATTTGGTGCAAATTAGAGAGCTAACACCCACTAAGACCCTCGTAGCGGGCGTTACATACCTTGGAAAGAAGGAATGAACAAAGGGAAGAAAAGAGGAGGGTAGCCCCCGCCACTATGGGCGTAGCACCCGCTACCCCTGGCTGCCAGAACGAGACAGCACCTGCTGTCCCAAGGACTGCACCTGCTGTCTCTCGAAGCTCAAAATCGCCAAGAAGTTTTCGCTAGGTAGCCCCCGCCACCTTGTTCGTAGCGCCCGCTACCACTGTTGGAAAGCAAGAGACCGTACCTACGGTCTCCCTTTTTTCTGCGAGTGTTTTCGGCTTGTGCGGCGACGTTTTGCCCAACTACTTTACCTTGTATTTATACTCCTTTTGACGATTTTCTTTAGGGAGAATTTGAGGTTAGCTTTTATGATTTAGAAGACTTTTACATTCATCTTGTATTAGAGAGAGATTAATCTAGGGTTTTGGTGAGTTGTGTTTGTTATTGAAGATTTGGGGATTCAAATAAATCAGAGATTGTTGGATCATTTTTTTTATTGCTTTCTCTTGTTCACCTACAACATTTTGATAAGTTTTCTCTTCCCTTAACTCTTTCATTAATTGCTTTGCTAATTACTTTCTTGCTTGTTTAATTGCTTTGCTTGTTATTTCATTGTTCTTGCTTGGTTTATGTCTGTTGTTGATAGAAATCATGCTTAGGGTTGGCTTGGATGTTGTTAGCTTAGTTTTTATCATGATTAGTGGCTAGAAACCCTATGAGTTAGGGAGTAATTAAGGGTGTGAATGGGTGATTAGGTTTGGGTTAGCAAGTTTAGTGAATAATTAGTTGGGAAATCAATTTCCCACTCCTATTCTTCTCTCAAGTGCGATGTATTTGGGTCCGAAAGCTCCCGAATACATCCAACACTCGTGTGGAGGGTTGGAGATGGGATAGTTAATGCTCACCCACGAAAGTGGAAGGCGGTTAACTAGGGAATTCCGTTTCATTAACCCTCCGGGTCCGTGGTGGACTTTGGGGCGGACTATCCTCGAAAGAGGAAGCTCGATTGGTATTTTCTAACAGAATTGCCAATTGATTCTCCCTCGTTATTCTCTTGTTGCAAAACCAATTTCCTCATCCTCATTTGCATCCCAAAAAGCCTCCGAAGCCCATTTCCTTCCCTTGGCCGACCTTAGTTTTGTTTCTTGCGTTGTGACCTCCTTTCAACCGTTATCCTTACCTTAGTAATCTCATCTCGACCTTAGACCTAGTTTCTATGACCAAGGCCCCTCGCTCCCTGAGAAGAACGATAAAAACCGAGGTCTCACAAACCACGTTACACAAAATGGCGCCGTTGCCGAGGAGCCAACGCCCCTAGTTTTAGTTTCTTGGTTCTTGGTTATTTGAGATTGCTTTCACGCTAGAAATTAGTTTGTGTTAATCCTAATGAATTTGATGCTTCTATTTGTTATTGTAGGTGCATGTAGGTACGCCCTAACGTCCTATCGAGCATCGTAGGTGGCTTCAAGTCATGATGGGTGAAGTCCAAACTGATTCACCCCGTACCCTCCTATCATATGCTGTTCCATCTTCGGGTACGGGAGACAACCCAATCATCTTAGCACCATTACCATCCAACGTGGTATTTGAGTTCAAGCCGTGTCTTCTCGATGTTTTTGAAAGTAACCTGTTCCATGGAGATATTTTCGAGAGCCCTATTGCTCATATGGAGAGATTTGAAAAGCGCATCAGTTTCATGCACATGCCTGGAATATCTTCGGAGTATTTGAAGTTGCAGTTCTTTCCTCTTACTCTAAGAGGAAAAGCTGAAATGTGGCTTGATATATGTCCACCTGGATTTTATTCTTCATGGGAGGCCCTAAAGAAAGATTTCCTTCAAAGATTTTTCCCAACCGACAAAACTTGTAGATTCCGGGGGGGGTTTTTGCTTTTTGAACCCTGGTTTTTGGGGGTATTTACAATTTGGACCCCCATGTTTCAAAGTTTACAATTTGGAACCTATACTTTGTTTCCGGCAACAATTTGGACATAATTACAGGGGTCCGGCCAAAAGAGGCCCTTATTGTAGTTTGACTGATTTTTCCTTCCAAAGTTGCCCCTTAATTATTTCTGAACTTCCAAATTTACCCTTCATTTATTCGGTTTTCTGGGAGTTTGAAGTTGAATAGTCACTAAGGGTGGGATATGCGTATGGGTTGTGAAATTGAAGTCTTCAGTCTAGTCAATTTCAAAAGGAAATTTAGAATAAATGAATAAATGAAATAAGGGTAAATCGGTCAGTTTATGCAAGATTTTGGTCTTCACCGGAGTCAAACTTAACTTTGGGCTAAATTTTTTGGGTCCATATTGTATAAGGTCCAAATTGTAAACTTTGAAATATGGGGGTCCAAATTGTAAATACCCCCAAAATACAGGGTCCAAAGAGCAAAAAACCCGATTCGGGGAAGATATTATGAGTTTCAAGCAAAAAGCCGAAGAGTCTCTTTTCGAAGCATGGGGGAGGTTCAAAAGTCTCCAACGTCAGTGTCCGCACCACAATCTACCCAACTGGATGCTTATTCAGCACTTCTATTGCGGACTCTTTGATTCTCTCAAAGAATCGATCGATATTGCATTCGGAGGGACATTTTTGAAGTAGACTGCGGAGGAGGCCGACAAATTTCTTCATGAGCTCGTTCAATATGCTCCTAATTTTGGAGGTTGCAAATCTAGTGGAGGAGATTCATTTATAGAGCATGATTCTATTATTACTCTTCTTTTGGCCTCTATTTATGAAATGCAAAAAGAAAAGGCGAATGAGGAGATTTCTAAGCAATTGAGAATGGCTCAAGAAGCGCAAGTTTTCAATTTTCAACAATTAGAGCACATGGGTGCCATTCACTCTTCCCATGTTGAACAAGATCCCATTTCTTATGATTTTACCACCAACCAATACCCTTCAACTTTTCAATCCATTGACCATCACTCATTCATTCAAGAAGAAACCTTCCATCTAACGCAACAAGATATTCCACAACCTCAAATTTCTCAACCACCCAAACATCGTCATTTAGGTTAATGTTTGAGCGAATCATGGAAGACCGAGAGGATGATCAAGCTTATATCCAAAGTCTCGAGCTCGAATTGGCTAAATCCAACCAATTTCAACTTATACCTATCCAACCCACCCCTATACAAGGAGTGGAGGTGAGTGCTATTACCATATGTGGTGGAGGAGAAGTTGAGGTGATCCGGTCCCTTCCCGAGCTCTCCTCAACCTTGATGTGAGTTTCCCGGCCCCGTTGGAAGAGCATTGGGTGAAGTCATGGACGAGCGATCTCCACATCATCTTTAAGTTCTTCTGGGTGTTCAATGAGGGGCCCTCTCGAACCTCCGGGATGTCTAGGGCCATCCCCAAGCCCACTTGAAGACCTCGGGTCGGGTCTACATCGGCACCAATAATTCCCGGCTTAAGCTCGGGTAAATTTTCAGCTAAAGGACTCGGTATTGGGCATGGAAGAAGTGTAGGAAGAAGTCATGAGGGAACAAGGCCAAGCCAAGAGAATCAAGTTGAAGAATATCATGTTTCGGGCAAAATTTGGTAACAAGAAAAGATATGTCTTCACGCTTTTGATCATAACTCCTTCAATACAACTCCGATGACCACCAAAATTGGTGAGCCTATGGTACACACCGAGAGATTTCCATCGATATCTTATGAACTTCAAACGGAGTTTGGATGAAGAAGTTATGCTAGTTTGAAGTCGGCAAAAAAAACTGCCCAGATGGTAACGCCCGTGACACCCTGTTGTCACGCCCGTGACGATCCTGCAGTAGCGTAATTAAATTGCCGTAGCTCGTCACGCCCGTGACCCCTAGTCGTCACGCTCGTGACGACCCTGTAGTAGCGAAATTAAAAGAAGCTGCAGGAGTTAGGGTTTTGTAATTAAATTTTATTTCCTTTCCTAGTTCTCACTTTATATATGCTAAGATACATTATTATGAGAACATAAATTTGAATGAAAACTTTGGGTGTTTGCAAACCTCTTCCTCTCAAATCTCTCTCTCTTTATCCTTGAATGTTCTTGGTGGTGGGTTGGAGTGCCCCCTTTAGAGCTTGTGTTGTGGACTACCTTCCCCAAGCTTGGTGAGGGTTTCAATGGAGCTTCAATGGGTGTTGGTGGCCAAGCCTTTATGCATCTTTTGAACTCTAAGTTCAATCTTGGTGAGTATTCTTTATAGATTATCCATATCTTGTCAAGCTTTTGTTTATTTGGTGTATTTAAGATCTAGATCTACCCCATTGTAAGGGTTTTGGATGGTGTTGTGAGTTCTACTTGTGACCATGGATGGTGTTGTTATTTGTAGTGTTTGGGTTGATTTTTATTACATTTATTGAGTTCATAATCCTTCATGAATCATTTGGTATCAGTGCTAGGTGTAGAACTCACTTGTTGTGTTTGACTTGGGAACCCCCTTAATACCCATTTATGTTGTTGTTGTGTTAGGTGTTTTCTAGTGTTCAACCTTGGTGCTTTGGAGTTGAAATTGATTTATTGTAGTTATATCTTGTTGTGTTTGACGTTTGGTTTTGATTGAGAATCATTTGGGTGAGATTGGTCATTGAGAATTTGGGGTTTTTGGTGACATTTATGGGTATGAAAGCTTATGAAGTTGAAGGTTGATTTGTTGGGTTTTAATGCTTGGCTATGTGTGGTGAAGCTTATGCAAGTGTTGGTATTGTTTATGCTTTGATTTGTTGCTAGTTTTGCTTTCCCTATTGCCGGTAACACCCATTTTCCCCCACAAAATTTGCCTCTCAAACCCCACTAAAATCCATAGCTACAAAGAACCCGAAACCTCATCCGTTCATTTCTTCCTTAGCTCGTTATAACCCTTTAGCTCCACAATATGGCCGAGTCGTCTAGTCGAAGAGACGAACTCCACTCTCCCAATTCCAATCCTATTTCCCCACCCGAACCTACAATTGCTCAACTTATGCAACAAGTTATTGATATGAAAAACCGATTCGAATGTGCCCAACAATTGATGGTGAATAGTCAAGGGGCAATCCAACGTCAATTGCAAAGCTTGGAAGGGACTCTTGGCAATCTTCAACTTCCACCTTATAGGGAGCATGCAAGGGCTCCTCACCGACCACTTAGGTTGGAAGTAGACCTCCCGCCCCTACATCAAGAACTCAACATCGGTCCGAATAGGGGTGGTGGTGTTCCTTCCCCACGAGTTCATCAATAACGACCACGAGTAACCGGTCCTCCTCCTCCAATCCTACCCCGCGGTCGTTGTGAACTTGAAGAGGAAGAGTTGAGTGAGGAATCGGATGACGCTTCCTATCATGAGGGTCCCCGTATTCGTAGGCCCCGAGACAATTTGGGCGACCTCCGGGTAGATCCTCCTACCTTTGATGGTAGTTCTGATCCCGATGAGTTCTTTGATTGGGTGCATGCTATGGAGAAAATATTTGAACTTAAGGAATATGATGAGAGGAAGCAATACAAGGTGGCTACACTTCAACTTACTAAGTATGCCTCCGTTTGGCTATAGAACTTGAAGAAACAAAGAGCGAAGGAGCAAAAATCGAAAATCCAAACATGGCCAAAACTCAAGAAGTACTTGATGAAGAGGTTTGTACCCACCAACTACAAGCAAGATCTATACAACAAGTTGTTCTCCCTCAAGCAAGGCTCCAAAAGTGTTGGAGATTATATTCGGGAATTTGAGTTGGTAAAGATGCGACGTGATGTGAATGAATCGTCGAAGCTAATAATGGCGAGGTTTCTCAACGGCCTTGATTGCAAAATCGCATCGAAGGTGAAACTCTATGAATATGTCCATCGACGATCTCTACAAGCTTGCTACCCTTATTGAGGAAAGAGGGAAGAAAAAGAGGGGCGTGGTCAAACCCTTTGAGAAGGGTGGATCTTATGCCAAAGGCAACTCATCCGTGGTCAAGAACCCTCATATACCTCTAAGATTCCCGAAGCCTCTCCTACCAACACCGGCGGCTCCAGAAGAGCCCTCCAAGAGGGTCGAAGGGAGGAAATGCTTCAAGTGCCATCGCTATGGCCACTTTCAATCGGATTGCCCTACTAAAAGGGTTATGACCATGCAAGAAATTATGGAAATCGAAGAGGTTGTGCAAGAAGAAGTGGATGTGGTGCAAGAAGAGGAAGAAATCCAGGTTGAAGATGTGGAAGAGGAAGTAAATTTCGGCCCGGATACGGGACTTCTCTTAGTCGTGAGGCGAGCCCTTCACCTTGAAGAGGTGCCTCAAGAGAGAACCCAACGGGAGTTGATCTTCCAAACCCGATGCACTGTTCAAGATCGGGTGTGTAGCATGATTGTTGATAGCGGGAGTTGCACTAACGTAGCCTCCACCACCATGATTGAGAAGCTCCACCTTCCGGTGATTGCCCATCCTCGTCCTTATGCTCTCAAGTGGTTGAATGATTCCGGCGAGATAAAGGTAACCCAACAAGCTAATATTTCATTTTCAATTGGTACTTACCGTGATGTTGTTTTATGTGATGTGGTACCAATGGATGCTTGTCACCTTTTATTGGGCCGCCCATGGCAATATGATCGAGGGGTGGTTCATGATGGAACAAAGAACACATACTCTTTTCTATAAACAAGAAGCGAATCGTGCTCGAACCCCTTTCCCCTGTCCAACTCCACAAAAAAACACCCAGGGCGGGAAGTGAGAAGAGAAACCACCTTGTGAGTGAAACACGAGTTGAGCGAGCTTTGAGCAAGGGCAAGCAAGTTCTCGCTTTGCTCTTGCTTGAACGTAATGAAGGTGAGGAAGTGACACCCAAAGCTCCACAAATTAAACCCCTCCTCTCCCAATACCCCGACATCTTTCCCGAGGATCTTCCTCCCGGCCTTCCACCGATTAGGGGCATTGAGCACCAAATAGACTTAGTGCCGGGTTCGGTTCTTCCCAACAAGCCGGCATACCGTTGCAATCCCAAGGAAACGAAGGAGCTCCAATGACAAGTGGATGAGTTAGTGGCCCGTGGTTATGTGCGTGAGAGCATGAGTCCGTGCTCCGTACCGACCCTACTCGTCCCTAAGAAAGATGGGACATACCGCATGTGTGTCGATAGTCGTGCCATAAACAATATCACCATCAAATACCGCTACCCCATCCCTCGGCTTGACGATCTCTTAGATGAGCTCCATGGCTCTTCGGTGTTCTCCAAGATCGATCTCCGGAGCGGGTATCACCAAATCCGGATGAGGGAAGGGGATGAATGGAAGACGACGTTCAACACCAAGGGAGGGCTCTTTGAATGGCTCGTGATGCCATTTGGGCTTTCTAATGCCCCGAGTACTTTTATGAGATTAATGAATGAAGTACTTCGACCCTTCATTGGAAAATTTGTGGTTATGTATTTTGATGACATATTGGTGTACTTCAAGAATCATGTCCACCATCTTTGTGAAGTGTTCAAGGTGCTCCGGGAGCAAAAACTTTATGGAAAATTAGAGAAGTGTGAGTTTTTCACCCCGAGGGTCACTTTCCTTGGGTATGTTGTTTCCAAGGAGGGCATTTCGATGGATGAAGCAAAGGTAGAGGCGATTCGGTCATGGCCATCACCGACTACACTCACCGAAGTGCGAAGTTTTCATGGGCTCGCCTCTTTCTACCGTCGCTTCATTCGAAACTTCTCCACCTTAACGGCCCCCATTAGGGAATGCATGAAGAAGGGAGTCTTCGCTTGGACTCCCAATGCTAAAGCGGCCTTTGAGGCCCTTAAGGAGAAGTTGTCTAGTGCTCCGGTATTGGCACTCCCCAACTTTGATCAACTTTTTGAGGTTGAATGTGACGCTAGCGGTGTTGGCATCGGGGCGGTGTTGATGCAAGACAAGAGGCCTATCGCTTACTTTAGCGAAAAGCTTAATGGGTCCCGACTCAACTATAGTACTTATGATAAGGAGTTCTATGCTATGGTATGTACCCTTGATCATTGGTCTCACTATTTGAGACCCAAGGAGTTTGTGCTACACTCGGACCATGAGGCATTAAAGTACTTGAGCGGGCAACACAAGTTGAGCGCAAGGCATGCAAAGTGGGTAGAGTTCCTCCAATCCTTCAACTTTATGGCGAAACACAAGAAGGGGAGCTCTAATGTGGTGGCCGACGCTTTATCTAGGAGACATGCTTTATTATCGTTGATTGAGGCTAGGGTCTTGGGTTTTTCTTGCCTCCGGGAGTACTACAAAGAAGATCCGGACTTCGCCCCTTACTTTGGAGAGAACCCTCTTTCGAGGTCCACTTTTGTTTCGCAAGAAGGCTTTCTTTTTCGTGAAAACAAATTGTGTGTACCCAAGAGTCCTATGAGGAAATTTCTTGTGAAAGAAGTGCATGGCGGCGGTTTGGCGGGTCACTTTGGCATGAACAAGACGGTGGATATGTTGAAACAACAATTTTATCGGCCCGGGATGGCCGGGGATGTGCATGATGTGGTGTTCCGGTGTGTCGCTTGTCACCGAGCCAAGAGCCAATTCCATCAAGGCTTGTATACTCCTCTCCCCATCCCACAAGCACCTTGGGAGGATGTGAGCATGGACTTCATTGTAGCCTTGCCAAGGGCCGCTCGAGGCAAGGATTCCATTTTGGTTGTAGTGGATCGGTTTTCCAAGATGGCCCACTTCATCCCATGCACCAAATCCGACGATGCCGGTCATGTCGCTCATCTCTATTTCCGAGAGGTTGCGTGCCTTCACGGCATCCCCTGAAGCATTGTCTCGGATCGAGACTCGAAATTTGTTGGACATTTATGGCGGGTTTTGTGGAAGCTTATGGGCGCGAAGCTACTCTTTAGTACTACCGCTTACCACCCCCAAACAGATGGCCAAACCGAGGTGGTCAATAGAGTGGTGGGAACTTTGTTGAGGAGCGTTATTAAATCCAATGTACGAGAGTTGGACTTGAGGCTCCCGTTGGTCGCGTTTGCTTACAACAAGGCTCCATCCCATGCTACCGGGGTGTCTCCCTTTGAAGCCTTGTATGGAGTGAACCCTCTTGCTCCCATCGACCTTGTCCCTCTCCCTATTGAGGCACGTGCGAGTGTTGAAGCGGAGGCCAAGGCAAGCGAGATGAAGAAGCTCCACTGAATGATGAGGGCACATATTGAGAAGATAAATGAGCTCTAAAAGGCTCGTTTCAATAAGAACCGCAAAGCTTACTCATTCAAACCTGGGGATCTAGTGTGGCTCCACCTTCGGAAGGAACGGTTTCCTTCCAAGCGGAGAAACAAACTAATGCCGAAGAGTGAGGGTCCCTTTAAAGTCATGTCCAATATCAATGAGAACGCCTACAAACTTGAATTGCCGTATGATATGGGCGGCATCTCCTCTACCTTCAATGTAGGAGACCTTACACCTTACTTGGGTGAAAAGCGTGATGCGCACTTGGTGACAAGTCCTTCTCAAGAAAGGGAGGATGATCCGGTCCCTTCCCGAGCTCTCCTCAACCTTGATGTGAGTTTCCCAGCCCCGTTGGAAGCGCATTGGGTGAAGTCATGGAGGAGCGATCTCCACATCATCTTTAAGTTCTTCCGGGCGTTCAATGAAAGGCCCTCCCGAACCTCCGGGATGTCTAGGGCCATCCCCGAGCCCACTTGAAGACCTCGGGTCGGGTGTACATCGACACCAATAATTCCCGGCTTAAACTCGGGTCCATTTTCAGCTAAAGGACTTGGTATTGGGTATGGAAAAAGTGTAGGAAGAAGTCATGAGGGAACAAGGCCAAACCTAGAGAATCAAGTTGAAGAATATCATGTTTCGGGCAAAATTTGGTAATAAGAAAAGATATATCTTCACACTTTTGATCATAACTCCTTCAATACAACTCCCATGACGACCAAATTTTGTGAGCTTATAGCACATTCCGAGTGCTTTCCATCGATATCTTTTAGGCTTAAAACAAGGTTCGGATGAAGAAGTTATGCTAGTTTGAAGTCGGCAGAAAGAACTGCCCAGGTGGTAACGCCCGTGACACCCTGTTGTCACGCCCGTGACGATCCTGCAGTAGCGAAATTAAATTGCCGTAGCTCGTCACGCCCATGACCCCTAGTCGTCACGCCCGTGACGACCCTGTAGTGGCGAAATTAAAAGAAGCTGCGGGAGTTAGGGTTTTGTAATTAAATTTTATTTCCTTTCCTAGTTCTCACTTTATATACGCTAAGATACATTATTATGAGAACACAACTTTGAATGAAAACTTTGAGTGTTTGCAAACCTCTTCCTCTCAAATCTCTCTCTCTCTATCCTTGAATGTTCTTGGTGGTGGGTTGGAGTGCCCCCTTTAGAGCTTGTGTTGTGGACTACCTTCCCCAAGCTTGGTGAGGGTTTCAATGGAGCTTCAATGGGTGTTGGTGGCCAAGCCTTTATGCATGTTTTGAACTTTAAGTTCAATCTTGGTGAGTATTCTTTATATATTGTCCATATCTTGTCAAGCGTTTGTTGATTTGGTGTATTTGAGATCTAGATCTACCCCATTGTAAGGGTTTGGGTGGTGTTGTGAGTTCGACTTGAGACCATGGATGGTGTTGTTGTTTGTAGTGTTTGGGTTGATTTTTATTACATTTTTTGAGTTCACAATCCTTCATGGATCATGAGGACACAAAGTTGGTGGAGGAGAGAGTTTTTGAAGAAAATAAGGGGGATGTTGAGGGTAAGATTGAAGAAGAGGGTATGGATGTTGAGCAAGTGGTTGAAAATGAGAAGGAGAGATTGATTGTAGGATGGCGATGGGGCGGGTTCGGGGCGGATAGAGTCATACCCTTACCCGTAACCGTTTTTAAACTCACTACCCTTACCCATATTTAGCGGGTACTAAATATTTGTACCCTTACCCGTACCCACCGGGTATGTGGGTACAACGGGTACTTAATTTTACCATCCATTTTATACCCATATGCACAAATTAAGGGGTTGGGTTTGGGTAATTTAACAACTGTTTTCGGGGCTATGATATGATATTTTAAGAAATCAGAATGATACGATATTTTCATAAGAAAAGAACCTTTAACATCGCAGAGAGCATAAGTAAAGAGCCCTGAGGGAGTGACGGGGAAAAATTAGAAAGGGCACTAGGGCAGAACGACAGTCTTTCTGGGCCGAAAATTCAGTGGCCCTTGGCTAAATTCTGGGCTTCTTATTTGCGGGGCAGGTCAGGTACCAACCGAGTACTACCTTGTACCCGTACCTGACCTGTACCTATACCCAACCCGTACCCGTATTTTTTAAAAAAATTGTACCCTTACCCGCTTTTTGCGGGGCGGGTAGAGGCGGGTACCCGCGGGTACGGGTTTTATTGCCATCCCTAATTGATTGATGAGGAAGCCAATTATGTAGAAGAGAAGGTGGAGGAAATACAAGATATAGTTTTGAATGAAAATGTTAATGAATGCCCCGAAGAGCAATTTGATTCCCACCAAATGCAAATTCCTCCCCCAAATTGGTTAATTCAAGACTTGATTGACGAAGGACATATTGAATCAAAGCATGACGTCCCAATTGAGAAACTATCTTTCAAGCTGCTTTGTGTTTAAGTCAATTCAGTGACTACAGTTGTTCATGAGCATCAAGAGGAAGTTTATATTCTTGAAGTGGAACCCAACAATAGGAAATACAACAATTATCCCTGGAAAGAAGGAAGGAACAAAGGGAAGAAAAGTGGAGGGTAGCCCCCGCCACCATAGGCGTAGCACCCGCTACCCCTAGCTGCCAGAACGAGATAGCACCTGCTGTCCCAAGGACTGCACCTGTTGTCTCTCGAAGTTCAAAATCGCCAAGAAGTTTTTGCTAGGTAGCCTCGCCACCCTGCTGGTAGCGCGCGCTACCACTGATGGAAAGCAAGAGACCGTACCTACGGTCTCCCTTTTTTCTGCGCGTATTTTCGGCTTGTGCGACGACGTTTTGCCCAACTGTTTTGCCTTGTATTTATACTCCTTTTGACGATTTTCTTTGGGGAGAATCTGAGGTTAGCTTTTATGATTTAGACTTTTACATTCAGCTTGTATTAGAGAGAGATTAGTGAGAGATTAATCTAGGGTTTTGGTGATTTGTGTTTGTTATTGAAGATTTGGGGATTCAAACAATTGAGAGATAGTTGGATCATCTTTTTATTGCTTTCTCTTGTTCATCTACAACATTTTGATAAGTTTTCTCTTCCCTTAACTCTTTCATTAATTGCTTTGCTAATTACTTTCTTGCTTGTTTAATTGCTTTGCTTGTTATTTCATTGTTTTTGCTTGGTTTATGTTTGTTGTTGATAGAAATCATGCTTAGGGTTGGTTTGGATGTTCACTACAACATGAAACGTCTACGGCGACCGACCCAAAGCGACCGATACGTATCGGTCGCTCTAATCGACACGGGCGACCGATACATAGCGACCGATACTGTATCGGTCGCAAATCTCTCCATATCGGTCGCTAGTCCAGCGACCGATATCATATCGATCGCCGGATATCGGTCGCGCGGTTCAATAAATTCTTCAACGGTAATATTAACTTCGTTTGACTTTCTATCGGTCGCTGAGCCAGCGACCGATACGGTATCGGTCGCTGCGTATCGGTCGCTGGCCCCTTTAATGCGACAACGGGCAGAATCTCAAACATTCGACGCTGCTTACTCTCTCTCTCTATCTCGTCGTTTCTCTCACTGCGACCACCATGACCCCAGCCACCGCCCCAACCACCTCCACTCCGGCCACCACCGTCAATGCCGGCCGACACTGCGACCACCGACGACCGTCGTGCGCACAGTTCCGGCAACCACTGACGCCTACATCTCCGGCAACCACCAATGTGAGTCCCCTAATTAATTTTTGTAGTTAAATTGTTGATTTTCAATTGTAAAATTCATATATATCGTTGTATATGAGTAATTTAGTTGAGTAATTTTAGTGTGGTTATTCTTTGAAATTTAAATTTATGGTAGTGTTTAGTGTTAGTCAAGTTTAGGGTTTGAAATTCAATTTAGAATTGTGTTTGAATGTAAATTTTTAGGGTGAATTATGAATGTTTGGAGTTTATTATAGTGTTAGGATGTTAGAGTTTGAAATTAAAGTTAGATTATTGTTGGTTAGTAAAGTAAGAGTATATGATGTTAAATTGTTGATGTTTAATTTTAAAATTCATATATATTGTTGTATTAGAGTAATTTATTTGAGTAATTTAAGTGTGGTTATGGTTAGATATTCAAATTTAAGGTAGTGTTTAGTGTTAGTCAAGATTAGGGTTTGAAATTGGATTTAGAATTGTGTTTTGAATGTAAATTTTTAGAGTGAATTTGAGTAATTTCCTTGAGTAATTTTAGTTTGGTTATGGTTTGAAATTCAAATTTAGAATAATGTATGTTTTGAATGTAAATTTTTAGGGTTTATTATGAATGCTTATAATTTATTATTGTATTATGTTGTTAGGACTTGAAATTAATTTTAGAATATTGTTGTTTGTTAGGTCTTGAAAGGGTTTATTATGAATGCTTATAGTTTATTATGTTGTTATGACTTGAAATTAAAGTTACAATATTGATGTTTAGGGTTTACAAGGTTATGAATAATTAGTTTAATTAATTATAGGATGTTTAATTGATTGTATATATTTGGTTAATTAAATTAAATTAATTTAGGTATAAATTTGAGTTAAGTTTAATTAAATATTTAGTTAAATGAAGTGGGTTAGTTTTATAGGTTATAAGTTAAGGTTGAGTATGAATGGTTTTGGTAGTTATTAATAAGTGAGTTGGTTATTATGGTTGGTTTCGAACAAATTTACACGACTGCCAACTTCGTTGCTTAACTTAATTAAGTTAGCCTATTAAGTTGGTAGCGTAAATTTTTTGCTAACCCAACCTAATTGCTAACTTAATTACTTATAACTCCAAATGAAGACATAAATTGTAAATAATTATAGCACGTCCATTTACGTAATCAACAACAAGTTGCTACGTAAGTACTCAACAACTATTTAAGTAGCTTAGTTTTAGTTGTGGATGATTTTGGTAGTTATTAGTAAGTGAGTTAGTTATTATGTTTGATTAGGAATGAATTTACGCGACTGCCAACTTCGTTGGATAACTTAATCAAATGCAAATCTCTAAATGCCAATTCAACCTTGTTGTGATGAACAAGTTGTCGGAGTTATATGTATGGGTGATCAACCGCTTGTGATGTAGCAAATGTCGATTGTTATTTTTAGCATCCCAACCAGTTTTAAAATGAACACCAAAGAACTCAATCTTCATTTATTTGGTGTTATTTAGAAAGTTGGTTGGGATGCTAAATGTAAAACGATCGACATTTGCTACGTCACAACCGGTTGATTACCCGTACATATAGCTCCGACAACTTGTTCATCACACCAAGGTTGAATTGGCATTTAGAGACTTGCCTTTGATTAAGTTATCCAACGAAGTTGGTAGCGTAAACTTGTTGCTAATCTAACCTAATTTCTAACTTAATTACTCATAACTCCAAATGCAGACATTAATTATTATTAATTATGTCACATCCATTTAGTAACTTAGTTTGTAGTATCTTAGTTATAGATGTCATGAAAACAGGTTGAGTTTGGATCCTGTTAGTGTACAAGTAGAGTGTGTTTGTGACATGAAAATCTATGTTTGAAAATGACTATCACGAGTCGTATCGACTCTCCTTTATTTGTCTTGTTCACCAAAAGGTATCGCAATCTCAGCAGTGAAATTACACGAGGTCTATAGTGCTTTGTGAGTTAGAAGCGTATCAGATTCAATACAATGCATTGTTTGGGATGAAGAATTTACAAGAGATGTGTTCACTAATAAATTGGGTCTATTGATTTTCTTTTATGTAATAGTCGTTTAACTAATCACTAATAAATTACTTTATACAGCGACATTATGTTTGGGATGAAGAATTTACAAGAGATGTGTTCAGTGGGTGGCACACGAAATTGTGCGACCGGGCTTCTGATACGAGGTACAAGGTCAGGACCAAGAAGAGGACGGACCCTGTACCTCACATGAGCGATGAGCAACGGGAAGCAATAGATTAGGAATCCCAGACTGAGGAGTTCATTCGACGGTCCAATGCCGCCAAAGCAAACAGGAACAATGAAAACTCCGCCAATTGCAAAACGCGAGTGGGCTCGGTTTCAGCGGCAAGTTATATGAAAAAGCAGGTGAATCGTAAATTGGCACAATTAATAAATTAAATTTATATGTATGCATTAACAATTACGAACTTTCTAAACAATTGTTTGCATTTACTATCTTAATTTGTAGATGGTCGGGGGGACATTCATGACCCTGTCTGAAGTCCACGCTCACATTCATAGTGGGCGAGATGCCGAGGGGAATCCGCAGTGGAGTTCTGAACATGATGCCACACTTGCTGTAAGTTTCATTTAAACATATTCATAAACTAATTGTATTTGAACTCCGGCGTGTGGCCGTGCATGTTTTATGTGTGTTTATATTGTATTTGAACTCCGGCGTGTGGTCGTGAATGGTTTATGTGTGTTTGCATTGTATTTGAACTCCGGCGTGTGGCCGTGCATGTTTTATGTGTGTTTATATTGTATTTGAACTCCGGCGTGTGGCCGTGAATGGTTTATGTGTGTTTGCATTGTATTTGAACTCCAGCGTGTGGCTGTGCATGTTTTATGTGTGTTTGCATTGTATTTGAACTCCGGCGTGTGGCCGTGTATGTTTTATGTGTGTTTGGATTGTATTTGAACTCCGGCGTGTGGCCGTGAATGGTTTAAGTTGTGTTTGGATTGTATTTAAACTCTAGCGTGTGGCCCTGAATGGTTTATGTGTGTTTGGATTGTATTTGAACTCCGGCATGTGGCCGTGAATGGTTTAAGTTGTGTTTTAAGTTTTATTGTGTTCGCTACTTATGTATGAATGATTGCAGGCAACTTTTCGCCAAATGTGTGAGGAGCGTGACATAATTGAGAACTCCCCGGAAGCTAGGGAGTTGTACTTGCAACTGGCAGGGGGGTACAAACCCAAAGACCATGCTGTCTATGGTCTTGGGAGTGCGACCTCGTACTTCTATGATACTCCACCCCATACCCAGGGCAGTTCTTCTTCTTCGAGGCATCCCTGCGCAACTCCGTCCACTGATGCTATTATGCGGGATCAACTTGCTGCTCACACATCCGCCATCTCACAGATTCAAAGTCAATTGACACAAGTTGTCCAATCTCAACAACAAGGCGGTAGTTCTTCGTCCCCATCTCAATATTTAAACTTATCAGGATCCCCGCAATTCCCTCATTAACCTTGAACTTATGCACTTTTAAGTTGTGTTTTAGTTATAAACTCAGATTGAATTTTAGTTATGAACTTTTAGCTATTATATATATATATGAACTTTTAGTTATGCGTTAATGGTTTAATATTATATATGTTTAGTATGTTATGTATGAAATAGACAGGTGAAAAACTAAGCGGTTGATATATATATATATATATATATATATATATATATATATATATATATATATATATATATATATATATATATATATATATATATATATATATATATATATACATACATACATATATACATACATATATATATATATATATCTGGATAATATAATAATAGCAGCGACCGATGTCGACAAATACAGTATGGTTATAACCTATTCGATTTAATCCAGAATATTTAAAAAAAAATTTAAATTGTAATGTGCGACCGATACATATCAGTCGCTGGTTATTAGTCCCTATTTTGCGATCGATAAATAGCGACCGATATTGTATCAGTCGCTAAATTCGCGATTGATAAGTAGCAACTGATTCAGTATCGGCCGCTAAACGGGCGACCGATAATCAGCAACTGATACCGTATCGGTCGCTAATTAGCGACCGATACGTATCGGTCGCCGCATCAGATATCGGTCGCAAGTTTGGCGACCGATACGTATCGGTCGCTCGGTTCGCTAAACGACGGATATGCAGCAACCGATACGTTTCGGTCGCTGATATCGGTCGCCCGCGCTCTGCTGCGACCGATAAAGCCATTTTGCGACCGATAGTAACGGTCGCCTCAGGCCTGTTCGGTTGTAGTGGTTGTTAGCTTAGTTTTCATCATGGTTATTGGCTAGAAACCCTATGGGTTAGGGGGTAATTAAGGGTGTGAATGGGTGATTAGGTTTAGGTTAGCAATTTTAGTGAATAATTAGTTGGGAAATTAATTTCCCACTCTTATTCTTCTGTCAAGTGGGATGTATTTGGGTCCGAAAGCTCCCGAATACATCCAACACTCATTTGGCAGGTTGGAGATGGGATAGTTAATGCTCACCCACGAAAGTGGAAGGAGGTTAACTAGGGAATTCCGTTTCATTAACCCTCCGGGTCCGTGGTGGACTTTGGGGAAGTTAATCCGGACTATCCTCGAAAGAGGAAGCTCGGTGGGTATTTTCTAACAGAATTGCCACTTGATTCTCCCTCCTTGTTATTCTCTTGTTGCAAAACCAATTTCCTTATCCCCCTTTGCATCCCAAAAAGCCTCCGAAGCCCATTTCCTTCCCTTGACCGACCTTAGTTTTGTTTCTTGCGTTGTGACCTCCTTTCAACCGATATCCTTACCTTAGCAATCTCATCCCGTCGTTAGACCTAGTTTCTATGACCAAGGCCCTCGCTCCCTGAGAAGAACGATAAAAACCGAGGTCTCACAAACCACGTTACAGCAAAGTCTTTTCCAACAAAGTAGCAATGTAAGCCCTAAAGTGTTCATCTTTTCTTTTAAATAAGTGTATATTTGTAATTTTTTTTATATTGTATTACATTCTTGTTGCATGTTCAATGAAATAATTCTATAAAGTATTCATTCATTTCCCTTCCAAACTTTATCAAAAGCACATTTTAAACTTTTAGTAGAGTCTTTCCTTTTATGAGAGGCGAACTCTTAAAGTTTACTTTTCGTGTTCGTAGCCTTACCCCCGGATCAATTCTTGGATTTCACAGGCGGAGTCTTTCTTTTTTTTCTCTTTAGTTTTTCTTGGCTTTTCTCTTTAAAAAGTCGGGTGGCGACTCCCATTTCGAACTAAAATACATCAGAGATGGCATAAACTATGGTTAACATGGTTTTACAATGTATCGGTGCAACTTTAGGGTTTTTTTCTCATATATTTCTAAATAATAGTTGCATAAATTACTCTTTTCCGAGCCTAACATTTAAATGAGCAAATTGGGTTAAATTTAGAAGAGTTTGGAACAAGTGGATATTCACTCTTAAAGGTTTAATTCAAGGACTCATAAAATGCCTAAGTAAAGGGAAAGTGATTTTACAAAATATTATTCATGAAATATAGGTTTGATTTTCCTTAAAGGGTTTTTCAAAGGTTAAACCCCAACATAAATCACCGAATCACACCCCAATTCAAACGTGGACATTCGGAAGCCCGAACGGCGAGGAAAAATGTCCCCAGGATTTTTGGCGACTCCACTGGGGAGTTTTTCTAAAGTGGATAAAATTTGAAAAAAGTTTGTGTGCTTTAAATCTTTTGGAAGGAAAATAAATTCTTACCTTATATTATTCAGTCATTCTTTTAGGCATAATGCATTGCATATACCAGGGCACTCCCTTGACGTGCGATATGTTGTAGGAGCACATAAATCGGCGGTATTAGGTTTTTTCTCTTTAAACCACAAAAATAACCAATGGGATGTCGGACCGGCCATACTCAATTGGTGCACTTACACCGAAAGAGAATTGGTCACCACATCTACTCATGAATCACTCTACGACGTCTCCACACGAGCCTCCAAGAGCAACACCCCACACATTCAATTTGCCTTTACAACAAGAATGCATTGGGGCGAGTACATGAGCCGCTAAGCCTTATCTAGCCAATAAACCCTTTTGTACATAGAGCATTGGTTTAGGATACCCCTTTGTTCATATGTATGCTATGTGCTACGTGTTTAGATTCGTTGTAAGAGAGTCGATCCAAGTTTAGGAATGTTGTTTTAGTCCATATAGTAGTCATTGGGCTGAGAAGAGTCATGTTTACCAACTAAGAAGTTCAACCTTAAAAATTATGGTTAACCTAGTGGTTGGGCCCATTTATCCATAAAGGTTGATCCTCTCAGTTCATAAAGTAAACTCGACTCGCCTTTGATGATTCTATATGGCCCTTTACAACATTTTCTCAACGAAGGTCCAATAAACCAGCTTAAAAGTCCAACAAAAGAAAATGGGTAAATTCTTAGACTACATAATAATCACCAGGTTCGAGTAAATTAATTTATCGAGTTAATTTTTGAATCCATCACACTCATGGTCGGCCCGTGGTTAGGCCGAACCATGTTGGATTGATTAATTAAATCCATAAATTAATTATATCTCGCCTGTCGTTGGTTTTATCCAGTCCTTTACGATATCCATTTTCCCAAACAAGTAGATTAAAATAAAAATAAAATAGAAAGACGTTAGGTAGTCAGTCTTGTTGATCATCATTCTAGTCCGCATAATAATCAATCCAGCTTGAGTTAGTCCATGTATGGTATCCAAGTTACAGATTCTCCTTAAACCGGTCAGCCTGTGGATGGGGCTTATCCGAATTGAGAAACACTGACTTGTACTCCTTTACTCGGTCTTGACTCGCTGTGTTCGGTTTTATTCGGCCCTTTATGATGATCAACAGTCTTTAGGGTCATGTAGAGTTAGGGTCATGCAAACCCGTGTCCTGGGTGAGTCACCTTGTCCAATCAGCATGTAGATTGTGCATATTTGGAAGTCCCATGTAGGTCCATTAGGTCATACATTCATCAGGTCAGGTTTAAGGGTTAATAAAAGGTCAATCTCTGAACTGTGTGTGGTTTTGCTGTAGTCAACATAAGAGACCCGAGTCTAGCTTGGATCCCTTCCCCAACATGCGGCTTGATCCGTAACCCGGTCACCGTTCCATCAGCACCCAGTTCCAAAACCTCCCGTCGTCTACAATTCGACATGTCTGCCGAAGAGAATCACGACGGTAACCAAGTTCAAGAGACCCTAGTCAGACTTCTTGAGGAGAAGTTCAAGCAAGTTGAAGGTTCAATCACTTTTGCTGCCCTACAGCATGAGAAGAAAACCGATGAGCACATCGCTCGGCAGCGAGAACTCATCCAAAGATAAGATAGTCGTATAGAGCAACAACAAGAGACGTTGAATGGTGTTTTGGAGGCCGTGCAACGCATCAGCATGCGAATGGGAATTGTGGATAATGATGAGATGGAAGTTCTTCCTAATCCTATGAGGGACAAAGGCAAAGGGAAGATAGGTGAAAGTTCCAATGCTGGAGTGGTCATTGAGGTGTCCGATGACACAACACCAAGGCCGCCACCGCTGTTGACTGTTCCTCAAACTATCCGGATCAAGGCTGAGTTACGTGATGACCCCGTCATCTAAGACATAAAAGCTCAACTGAATGTGTTTAAGAATGCTGTGACCCAGATGCCCACCTTCACCAATCAATTCGTCGAGTTCGAACCACCCGCTGACATTAATGCCAATATGGTGGGAAAGATGGACATTCCGCTGAAGAAGTTCTACCCATGTGAGAATCCAACTCATCATGTGTGGTAGTTTGACCGAGTGATGCCACTCCAAGGTGTCACTATCGAGCATTACAAGCAAGTCTTCCCATCATCGCTGAATGATGAGGCACTGAACTGGTATTACACTCTTCCTCTGGGGGTGCGAGGAGATTGGACTGCTTTGCGTAGGGCAATTATAGAGCACTACAGTAAGATCCAGAAAGATAAGGTGACTCTGACAGACATCATGGCTATTCGACAAGGAGAAAATGAGTCGTTCACAGCCTACTATGAGAAGTGACATGCTAAGCTATCTCAGGTGACTAGCATAATTCCTACCGAAATGTAGTTGGACACATTTGTCCGTGGTTTAAAACCAAGTCTAGCACAACAATTAGACTTTTATGTGGTCGAAAGTTTTGAGTACTTGAAGAAGTTATGTCTTAAGCTAGAGGCACGCAAGGAAAGGGCTGCCGCGTCCCACAATTGGAAGGGCAACAACGTGGGAAGAAGGACAACCAATGTTCCTAAGGTGTCCGAGATATGCTTTGTACAGAATGTGAATCGTGGTCCGCCTCCGAAGACGGCTTACTTCCAGTATGATTCATATACCCCGCTTGATATGAATTATGTCAAAGCTTTGGACCGATTGCTAAAATCAAACAAGATCTAGTTGCTAGCACCTAGGCCTGAACCTGAGACTAAGGGATCAGGATGGAACAACAATGCTTACTGCAAGTACCACCGGACCAGAGGTCATGACACCGAGCGATGCTAGACGTTTAAGAATCAGATTGAAAAGATGATCCACTCTGGGGCACTGCCAATCCCCAAAGTTGCAAATAATCCCAATAACAAAAGCAATCCTCTCCGAAATGATGTCATCTTTGTGGGAGAGGACATTTTTGATCCATCTGAATGTATCACCAATGAAGGAGCACCTGCACTCCTTCCTAAAGATTTGACAACCTTTACTGTTAATAGTATTTGGGTTAGTGATGAAGAGGATGTGTACAAAGAGGATCCTAACGATGATTTCTGGTCCGATAAGGAAGGAGAGATTCCACCTAGTGCTGCATTCTTAACTAGGTCGGGAAGGCATAATCAGGCGAGGGCTGAACCTGTGGTTCCTTCATCAAATCCAAGTCCTACAAGGATAGAAGCGCCTGCCACTCATGAAGATACTGTTCTTACACAAATGAAGAAGACTGTGGCAAATGTGTCAATTTGCCAATTGATATGTGCTTCTAAGCCGCATAGAGAGCTTGTACTAGGGGCTCTCCAGAATGTCATCATTCTTACCTCCACAACTCCATAAGCCTTGGTCTCACATGTCGCTGCTAGCCAGGGTGCCATTACCTTTACTGATGAGGATTTACATGTGTCTGGAACAAATCATAACAAAGCCTTGTATTTAACTGCACTATGCTCTAATAAAGTGATTCCATTAATTTTGGTGGATAATGGTTCCGCTGTGAATGTTTGTCCTTGGCGAACTGCTACCAAGCTAGGATCCAAAAGAATCAACTGGCTCAAGATGCTGTGTTACTTCGGGCATATGATAATATCCCTCGAAAATCATTAGGAACAGTGACGTTACCTATCACCTATGACCACATTGCTTAGAATGTGGAGTTGATGGTTTTGGATATTCTTGCTGCTTTTAACCTGCTGTTGGGACGCCGATGGTTTCACAACTGTAACGTCGTGGCTTCAACACTACATCAGAAGGTGAAGATGGTCATACACAATCAGGTGGTCACCCTTTCAGGAGGGGCAATCTCTGGGACTTTCGAACCCAAACAGCCGGTATTGGAAGTAAAGCACACTTCTACTGATGTGGAGTTTCACAACTTTGAGATGATCGCTGTTATACAAGACGAAGCACCCTTTGACTTCGCTCCTTACTCCAACCTGAGGATCCATGCTATTATGAAAAGGCAAGGGTATTTCCCGGGGATGTCTTTAGGGAAGAGGCTAGACAGAGTTGCGCCGCAGTTTTCTACCTCCACTTACTTCTATCGCTTTGGTTTGGGGTATAAACCAACTAATCAAGAGGTTCATCTTGCCAAGATTGCGTTAGCTCGCCAAAGAAACCAGTTCGATTCTCCTACGCTGATGGAGACCAAGCCATATCCATTAACCCTGAATGGGCAGTTCATAAGGCAGGGTGATGATTTCCCTTGGTATGGGTTCCCAGAACCTCAGTACATTAATGGTATTCGTCTCCTCGGATTAGAAGTTTTGAATGACTGCGATGTCTCGCCGAAGAAAGTTGTCAAGCCTAAGATAAATGAGCAGTCACCTGTTGAGTAGACACATCTTTCTGGAGGAAGTATGTTCGGTCTACTATTCAGTCAGGAAGCTGTTAAAGTGGAAAAAGGGGTGGACTCATCGTTTGCTTTGTTGTCCAACTCTGAATTTGACCCAAGCACCAAGATCTCTGCTGAAGGAGATTGCCACCAAGTGACATGGGTCGATGCTATTAACAATAAATGTACCCTAGTGTTAGGAGAACCTTGTAAGGTCCAGTCTGAGTCGAGCACTAGTGAGTCTGTAATCGAGTCTAAGTCAGCTGGGATTAGCCCTAAGTCTGATAAGTTTGTATCCGTTTCTACATTCAATGAAGTGAACGTTTCTGAGTATCTCTATTCTTCTGCCCTTCTCCCTAATTGTTGTACTAATAACTATAAATTTGATACTGAACCTTTAAAAGACTTCAATGAATTAACGCAAGCCATGAACGATAACGAGAATCACATGGCACCTGATGAAGAAACCACTGCCATCAATGTGTGGACGCCTGAAACTCCCCGGGAATTGAAAATTGGCAAATCATTAACCCTGGAGGAGCAACAGGATTTCACCTCGCTTTTAAGGGAGTTTGTAGACGTCTTCGCTTGGTTCGAAGACATGCCCGGAATTGACAGGGAGATCGCTCAACATACCATTCCGCTCTACCCAGATGCTAAGCCAGTACAGCAATGACCTCGCTAAATTAAGAATGAGTGGTCGGACGAAATTCACCGTGAAATTAAGAAGCAGTTGGAAGTCAAGTTCATTAGGGCAATAGAATACCCAGAGTGGGTAGCTAACAATGTGCCTGTACCGAAGAAAGATGGAAAGGTCCGAAAGTGTGTTGATTTTTGAGATCTAAACAAAGCTAGCCCAAAGGATTGCTTTCCTTTGCCACATGTTGACGTTTTGGTTGATCACACCTGTGGACACGAGCTGCTGTCATTCATGGACGGGTATGCTGGTTATAACCAGATCAAAATGGCTGAAGAAGATATGGAGAAAACGCCATTCATCACTCCATGGGGAACTTTCTGTTATACTGTCATGCCTTTCGGACTAAAGAATGCTAGTGCTACTTATTAACGTACCGCCACTACCCTGCTGCATGACATGATCCACGTAGAAGTTGAGGTATATGTGGACGACATGATTTTCAAATCGAAGAAGCGTGAAGATCACATTCCAAACTTACGCAAGTCCTTCCTTAGGCTCCGCAAGCACAACATGAGATTGAATCCGCTAAAATGTGCGTTTGGGGTATCTTCGGGAAAGTTGTTGGGTTATATCGTTAGTCAACGTGGGATAGAGGTTGATCCATCCAAGATCAAAGCAATTCAAAACATGCCTCCGCCTCAGACAGAAAAGGAAATTCGTGGTTTCTTAGCGCGAGTGCAATATTTGAGCAGATTCATTTCCAAGCTCACAATTACTTGTGAACCATTATTCAAGAAGCTAAAGAAGGGAGCAACGATCGAATGGGATGACCAGTGTCAGGCAGTGTTTGAAAAGGTTAAAGTCGACTTGACTAATCCACCAGTGTTAGTTCCGCCTATCTCCAGGAAACCATTGTTGCTTTACCTCACCATCAGTTCAAGCGCTATGGGTGCTATGCTAGCATAAGAAAGCGATAGTCTCGAACGAGCTCTCTATTACATCAGCAAGAAGTTTTTGGGATGTAAGTCTCGTTATTCGGAGATTGAGAAGATTGCCTTGGCATTGGTGTGGTCTACAAAGAAGCTTCGCCACTATATGCTCTCACACACTGTGTAAGTGATGACAACATGTAATCCGATTAAGTACATCATGGAACAGCCTACTATGAACAGCGGGATTGCTCAATGGGTAGTTATGTTATCCGAGTTTGATCTGCATTTTCGACCACAAAAATCCATAAAGGGGCGTGCAATTTTCGATTTTTTGGCTGAGTTTCCTACCGGAAGCCCTGATACCGGGGGCTTGGAATTTAGTGATGAATAAACATTTCAAGTTGAAGAGGAAACCTGGAAGCTATACTTTGATGGTGTTTCTAATCAGATAGGATGCGGGGCCGGAGCTCTGTTAGTTTCTCCCGAGGACATACGCTTTTCTTTGGCAGTCAAACTTGACTTTGAGGCTACCAATAATGCTGCTGAGTATGAAGCTTGCATCTTGGGCTTGCGCGTGGCCCTGGAGATGGGATTCAAAAGGCTACGAGTGTTTGGGGACTCCAGTTTGATCGTCAATGAAGCTACTAGTATATGGAAGGTGAAGAGCGAATCTTTGGCACTTTATCAGCAACATTTGTCTAAACTAGCTGAAAAGTTCAACCATATTGAGTTCAAGTATCTACCACGAGGTAACAATGAGTTAGCTGATGCACTAGCCAAGTATTCATCCATGGTGGCTATGCCTGAAAAGGATCAAGTCCTAGTAGTGACAATGGAGAGAAGAGATTGTCCTGCTCATCAACAGCTAATGATCGGTTTGGTCAGTACTGATGCATGGTTCTTTGATATTTATGCATTTCTGAAAGACGGTTCATACCCGCCAAATGTGGAGCGCCGAGCCAGGAGGGCTATCCTGTTAGTGGCCTCTCAATATTGCATTATCCAGGATCGTCTGTACAAGAAGACTGCTACAGGGATAAACCTCCTATGTGTTGATAAGGAGGGAGCTGAGGAATTAATGAAATCCACTCACGGAGGGGAGTGTAGACCGCATATGAACGGCAGAATGTTGGTTAAGAAGGTCCAGAGAGCAGGGAATTTCTGGTCAACTATGGAGTTCGATTGTCTCCAATTTGTGAGGAAAGTCAGAAATGTCAAGAGTATGTTGATCTCAAGCATTAATCGTCCTCTTATTTGACCACTCTGGCGTCACCTAGCCATTTTCAGTATGGGGAATCGACATTATAGGGAAGGTTTCACCCCAAGGCACAGGAGGACATGAATATGTGTTGGTAGCTGTGGAGTACTTTACTAGATGGATGGAAGCTGCGTCATACTCAAAAATTACTTCGAAGCATGTGGCCAAGTTCATGCTGAGGAACATCATTTGTAGATACGGGGTGCCACATGAGGTGATCAGTGACAACGGGTGCCATTTCATGGGTGAATTTGCAGCTCTTTTGGCCAAGTACAAAGTTTGACATCACCATGCTTCTCCTTATCGGCCACAAACCAATGGAGCGGTAAAGGATGTAAACAAAACTCTGGTAAATATTATCAAGAAGATGGCTGTCACTTACAATGACTGGCCCGACAAGATTCCTTTTGCACTATGGGGATATCGAACGTCAATTCAGACTGCAACTAGAGCTACGCCATACTCTCTGGTGTACGGGATGGAAGCAGTCTTGCCAGTAGAACTTGTTGTTCCTTCTTTAAGGATCATTGCTGAAAGTCAAATCCTTAAGTCTGAATGGGCCCGAGCTTGATATGAGGAGTTGGTTTTGTTGGATGAAAGACGACTCCGTGCTCTGCACAATATCCAGCTTTATCAGAGCCGGATTTCCCGAGCATTCAATAAGAAAGTCAAATATCGAGATATAACAGAAGGAGATTTAGTATTACAGGAAATGAGAGCAGCACGTCAGGATCCTCGAGGCAAGTTTGCCCCAAACTGGAAGGGTCCCTACGTCATTATCTCTGTTACTCCAGAGGGTGCCGCCCGATTAGCCACGCCCGAGGGAGAGGAGCTCACTCAGCCTGTGAATTTGGATCAGTTGAAAAGATATTATGTTTAAGCCTCTAAGGGCTGGTATCCTTAGCTACTTAGACATGCACTATCTTACACAAGCAAGCAACCGAACTGCCAACAGGCCAGCTGCTTGTGAGAGAAAAAAAAAAGAAAAAGAAAAAGAAAAAGAAAATGAAAAGGAAAAAGAAAAAAAGAAAAAAGGAAAAAGAAAAAAAAAGAAAAAGAAAGAAAAAGAAAAAAGAGGAAAATGAGAGACCAACTTGAAAATCCTTCGGGACGAGTCAGGTAAAAGGAGAGAATAAAAATGTTGCAGCTGAAGTTGTGTTTTTGAAGGACGGAAAGAAGAACATGGCTTGTGTCAATTCTTATAAAACATAAATGTAATATTTTACTTCTTATATCAATATAAGGAGTACATATTTTTCATACATTTTTGTTTTATCAAATTTTCTAAAGGAAAAGCATCAAATAAATAAAAATATATAGCACACGCATTTCTTTCATTACATTTGTTTCTCTCCATCCTACTTATTTAAGTACTAGGTCTAGTCCTAGTTGAGTTGGAGTCGATGTAGGCTCGTTAGTGCTCATTCGATGAGGTCTACTTGTTTTTCCTTGCTTGGGTGTGTCTCTTCTTTAGATCTCGACCCAGGATCGCTAGCCATGATGATGCTCTTTAGTTTCGGGGTTCCTCGAAGAGGTGAGCGCGACATTCTTTCACGCCGATAGTTGTAGCAAGCCAACTCCGATAACCGTCCGTCGAGGTAGTAGAGATACGGTTACAAGCAGGTGCTTCCTTTCCAGCCCGCTTCTTCCAATATTTGATCCACGATTCAATCACCGGCCCTTGGAGACGGATAAGGTCGGGAATTTCACACGGAGGAAGAGGAATATCTTGAGAATGCCCCATTTGCCGCATGACTCGATCAGGGAAGTAGTATGTCAGCTCCATAAGGCCAAGCAGAGTGAGGTGGTCCGTCTTGCGAGAGTGGCTCGAGAAGCAGGGCACTTTCCACCATTGAACCCACCAATAGATTTCCTTGTGATTCTTGAGGAAAATGACCCACTCATCAAAATTGCGGTGGATGTCGAACTTCCATTTGCGTTGGCAAAAGTTTGCTAGTTCCGAAGAGGTGATGGGAGAGAAGACCATGTCCAAATGCTCCATAAGCCACATCTACAGGTGGAAGAAGGAAAGTGAGAATTTTTGTGGCAAAAAAAATATATACAACCAAAAACAAAATAAAAAGAGTAAAATCGACCCATGAATCCACATGGATTACTTGGATAATCCATGTAAAATCAAAGAAAAATATATAAAAAATATAGAAAAAAGGAAAGAACAAAAGAAAAAGAAAAGATGTCGATACTCACTCGAAGAGCGAGGGGACTTCCGCGGAAGGTTTGTGTCGTAGCCCATGAATCGAGACCAAGGAGCATCTCAGCAATCATCATTGGAGCAAGATTATAACCCTGGGACATCTCATCTACAACATGGATGAGAGAGATAGGCGCAAAAACCGAACCGCCGTGATAAAATAAAAATTCTGAAAGAATGCAAAAGAACAAACCTCGCACTCGCAACGCCGGGTTGAGTCTAAGCGCCTCGGGTGATTGGAAGAATTCCACTAGAGCTTGCAAATTAACCTTGTTGCCAACCAAGATGTGCCCTAATGCCCGATGATTGAAGTTCGTCAATTCCTCGAAACTTTCGCGATGGTTGTGAGCAAGAGAAGGAGTTGTTTGTGGAGCATAAAGGTCGAACTTGAACATACAAGCCCACTCTTCAGGAAGAGGGAATAATTTGTTCCAGGAGATGTGAAAGACATAGAACTTAGGATCCCAAAAAATCAAGGCCGCTTTGAGGAATACCCAATCGATTTTCACTTACTTCAGATTTAAAATGAAGGACAAATTGTAGTAAGTGAGAAGCCGTTTTTCGGGTTTGGTGAGTGTGGTCATCCATGAGTTGAGTTTTCTTTCAAAGGCCATGATTTCAAGCAAGAAGAGAAGGGTTGAGAAAGAACAAGGAAGGGATGAAATCTCAAATTGACAAGCCAAATAGCTACGGTTCTTCCCAGTACACAGTTGCTCCACTAGATGAAGGGAGATGTCACATCGTCCAGCAACATGCATCCAGATGAACTCAATTGTGAGTTCACACCCCTACGTGCATGCATCTAGAGGAAAACAGACGCGTTCATGCATGGGTTTCTACGTGCTTACATAGTATTTCATTTTTCCTTTATTTTAGTGTAAAAATGTAATTTATTTCTTTTTTTTTTAAGTTTTAGAAATCGTAATTTATTTTGTACATTATTCTTTTTATTATCTCTCCTTTGTAATCAGTCAGAGGTTGACCTAAAAATAAATAAAAATAACAGCTTGCATGTCGCATCATTAGAGAGTCAAAATCACATAAAATCGAGTCTGCCTGATTTCATTTAACTGCGCATTTCTTTACTACATGACACTTCTTTTACATTGCATAAAGAAAAAGAAGAAAAGAAAAAGAAAAGAAAGCCTTGCCGTAATGCCTAAAAGTTCTCACCATAGCTGTCGCTACCGAACAAGCTCCTGGCAGCCGCATCTGCAAAAGAGTCCGATTGTGGATCATCCTGAGTACCGGAAGGACCAGACAGGAATTGGCTAGAAGGCATACCATGAAAACCGGAGCCTAGATAACCCTGGCTGAAGCCAGGGGGCTGGCTGTAAGGGACAATGGATTGAGCATGATACTGAGGCGCTCATGGACTAGGCACTCTCTCCATTGAACCTCGGAATCCACCAAATTCTGAACAGTCTTCCACCATGAACTCCGAGATATCAGGAGACCTTCGCCGCGAAGAGCTTGCATAGGGATCGCATGGCACATTCATCAGATTTTGATCCCTGTGCATAGTTGGTCTTGCCCCTGGGTCTCCGCGCAAACCTCTGCTACACGTTTCTCTTGCGGAAGAATGGCGAGGAGGACGTCTTGACGAGCTCCCAGAACATGGCAAACTCACATGGGAGTTAGCCTCCTTATCTTCATCACCAGAAGCCGGCATCGGACCCCAATATTGGCCATTTTTAAAGTTCTGATCAATGAACTCCAAAGCCGTGATACCTTCCCTTAAAACAGAACACAGATATGGGCATATGCTTGCTGCGTGAAAGGAAGATCCATAAGAATCAATGGTGCAGGATAAAAGGTGGTCAAGTATGCAACTTACCGGGTCTGCATCAAAGAACTGCAACACTTAATGATCATTAGGCACGAGCGGGATGAATCCGAACAGCATATCTTCACCCTCCGCCTGCTTAGGTTCCTCTACATGTTGATCCTAAAGAGGATCATAATATCCTCCCAGCTACAGATCGACAAACGCTATCAGGATGCCAAAAATCCACAGTGTTAATACAAAAAAAGAATGAAATGCTAAAACCTGAGCAAAAGCAAGACGTTCTCTATGCTGAAGAGCCGCTTCTTCCAAGTCATCCGTCGGTACAACAAAATTGAACGCTGGTTCACCAGCCATCAGCCGAGCTATTTCATCTGCCACCAAGGCTTGCCTATCAAAGATAAGCTCGGGAGGATCCATTGGAACTCTTGGAGGCCATTCCCCAGTATGCTGACCAAATAGAAAGTGAGACCAGACGGACCCTCCAACAACAAACAACGCTCGTTTGCTTCCCTGGCTAGGCGAATATCGTAATGAAGGTCCTCCACATTATATCCATTCCATGGGAATCGGGCAATGTCCTCCTACAGCGACAGTCATCACGAAAGGCCCCGAAGGGAGAAAAGTGCAGTAACACAGAACAAAAAAAATGCAAATGCAAGACATACCGGTCTGAGGTTGTCAATAATCCTTCTAAGCCCATTCAAATCCTTAAAATGAAATTTTGACCGATGGTAGCCTGATGTTTCTGACCATCACCGAGCAGCCGGAACACGCATATCGCCATTGTTGGTTCCCCGAACTGTAGGAGAGAAATAGGCCATAACCCACACCAGCACACCAGGGAAGGTTCTTAGTAAAAAAGAAATTTTCACCTTAGAAATTTCTAAATAGAAAAATCTCGGAGCATACCTCCAAGACTCGCCATAGGCTGCTCCGCAGATTGAGCCTCATAGCCTCCGTCGCCCTTGTACGCGCCACTGTGTTAGAACCGGTGGGTCGACAGGCAACCCGCATTCCTCTGACCAAATGGGCATAAGCAGCAGCCGCCCAGTTGAAACACCTCATCTCGCCGAAATTCAGGAGGTGATGCGCTCAGGAGATAGTGATTGTGTCTCCACGGTTTGCAAAAATTGTTGCATTGATAAAGTGCACCAGCACAATGAATTGACGCTGAGGAAGAGGAAGGCTCCCAATTCGCCCCGCCAGCGCGATAACAGGTTGCAAAAGCGCATGAACGCGAGGTTCAACGTCCTTCTGAAACTCTAGTAGCTGGCCACCCCAGCTAAGACCTGTAATCATCACAAAGTCAAAAGGAGTAAGCATCATCTCCTTGACCGGGAGATGAAACGAGTTCGTGGAATCCTAGAAACGTTCCACGATAGCACGACCATATGTCCTCTTGCTGCTACAGATTTTCCATGCCCTCAAGCAGTCTAGAAAACGGCCAAAGCCGGCATCTCTCACGACGCTCGAATAAAATGCACCCACCTTCGCGTGGCTAGACAAAGTTATTACACCTTCCCACATGCCTTGAAGGAGTTCTCCTACAACAAAATCAAAAGAAGAACCTAAGGTGTAAATTACCTCAAGCAAAATCCAAGGTAACTAAGGTTGCTTAAGGTTTCAACTTAAAGTACTGTAGTAAATAGCATGCAAAGTAACTACAAAGGTGAAACATGCTACGTGAAGTTAGAAGGAGCATACCGAGTCATGAGAGCGAAAGAAACATGCGTGCTCATCTTGGCGAAAGACCAACTGAGCCGAAATGAAGTCCCTGCTAGGATACTCCCGTTGCACCGTCCTCACGTACGGACGCTGTTGAACTGCTGGTTGAGTAGCACGTCTGCGTCCCCTCCGAAAGAAGTTCATACTCTCGTGAAGAAATTCAAAAAACACCCAAAAAGATTTTTAGAGAGACAATAAGAACCAAGAAGAAGGAAATCAGCTATACATGATGAAAGAATGTCGAGCTTCATCCCCATTTATCGGCAAAATGAGTGAGCTCTCACTGCCACGTGTCAACTCATCACTGGCTCCTAGTGGCGACCGATCGACCTACAAGACCAACCACAATTATTGCGTTGAATGGTCTCCTACATTGCCTGCAAAAGCTGCCTCGTATGAGCCAAAAGATTCCTTCCCAAAGTGCATAGGCCGATCGGCCTTCACGAGGAGGAGCCTTTGTCTTCATCTTCCTTTATCATCTTTTGAATATCATGCACCTTCCCAAAGCCATGCATGGTCAAGCATAAGGTGTACCCAATAAGGGATTGTGTTCTTTTCAAGAATAAGTGTCCATTTCCCAAAAGGGAACAAGTCCCAATGGCTGTGTAGCCAAAACCCGAGGTAAGTTTCCGGATCCAAATTTAAAATTCATCAGTGTGAACCTCCTATTCCCTAGGCACATGCACATTTTGTTATATAAAAATGAAGCCATGCAAATCCTAGAAACAAGAGCTAGAGGTCGCGAGATCGAATCCTACCAAATACACTCCAAAAACACCTAAAAAGCACATGCCATCTCCTTCCAGTGTGAACCTCCTATTCCCTAGGCAGGTTGACTCCCTACACTATTGTCCATGCATGCATGGACGAGATGGGAACCTCCCCCTTGGCGTAGTGGCCGACCGGCCTACACACCTTGACCACACATGGTCAATTGACCACGTGTTACCATCCACTCTAAGTTTACCCCCTTCTGCCTTGGTATTCTACACAAGCTCGGAGAATACTATGTGAGTGCATGCATGCATATGTATCTCTACTCCCTCCTCCTATAAATACTACTCCTCTCCAAATGATTTTAACTCATCAACTCATCAAATCATCCTTACTCACTGACCAATTCATTCACTCATTCTTCCCCTCTCTACTAATCCATTTCTCTATCTCTCTATTCTCTAATCTCTCTCAAATCTCTACTTCCCATACCTATACTTTCTTATTCATTGTACTACCATCTTTATTCATCAACCTTATCTTCATAATCTTCATCCTTTTTCCATCACATAAAGCCTAAACACATATATTACCTCATCCATCCCAAACTCCACCTAAAACCCTAGCCTAAACACATCCATAACCACAGAAAGAGCCTTCTTACTACTCTATTTTCACCTCTTTTCTATTATTTCTCATCATCATTTCTATCATCATCTTGGCACTTGGAGAGGAAGGCATCAAGGAGGATTCATCGAGCATTCAAAGGCTAGGCAAGGTCTTTTCTCACAAAGTAGCAATGTAAGCCCTTCAGTGTTCATCTTTTCTTGTAAATAAGTGTATATTTATACTTTTTTTTTTTTATCTTGTATTACATTCTTGTTGCATGTTCAATGAAATAATTCTATAAAGTATTCATTCATTTCCCTTCCAAACTTTAGCAAAAGCACATTTTAAACTTTTAGTAGGGTTTTTCCTTTTGTGAGAGGCAAACTCTTAAAGTTTACTTTTCGAGTTCGTAGCCTTACCCCCGGATCCATTCTTGAGTTTCGCAGGCAGAGTCTTTCTTTGTTTTCTCTTTAGTTTTTCTTGGCTTTTCTCTTTAAAAAGTCGGGTGGCGACTCCCATTTCGAACTAAAATACACCGGAGATTGCATAAGCTATGGTTAACATGGTTTTACAATTTATCGATGCAACTTTAGGGTTTTTCTCTCTTATATTTCTAAATAATAGTTGCATAACTCACTCTCTTCCGAGCCTAACATTTAAATGAGAAAATTGGGTTAAATTTAGAAGAATTTGGGACAAGTGGATGTTCATTCTTAAAGGTTTAATTCAAGGACTTATAAAATACCTAAGTAAAGGGAAACTAATTTTACAAAATATTATGGGAAATTGGATTCTAATAATACGCACTTTTGGCCATATAAGACTTAATAATACGAACTTTCGATTTGGTTCTAAATAATATGAACTTTGACCCCTGTTGCCCCTAGTAACACGCCACTGAGTTAAGTTCAACTTAACTTGGTGGCGGGATGACGTGGCGGCGAAAGCAAGTCCCAGTCAGCTTTATTTTGCCATGTCAGCCTCTTTCTCTCTCCTCTCTTTCTCTCTCTTCCTCTTGTCGTTCCCAGCCAGCTTCCTCTTCTTTCTTCTTCTTCTTCCTCATCCTCCTCTCCTCCCAAACACCCTCTTTCCCTTCATCTCCTCCACCAAACTAAACCCTAATTACAAACCTCTGATTCTCATTCCTACTAACCAAATCAATACCTAAAACACGTCATAGAAGAAGGTAAAGCAATCGCAGTTCGACGAAGGCAAAGAAACCTCTTCACCAACATAAAATCCGACTCAAATCCTCACAGCAGAAGATCCAACCTCTGGAGCACCGTCGAGTTCAAGCACCCTGCTACATTCAACACCTTAGCCATGGAACTCGCCAAGAAACAGGCCATCATCGACGACCTCGTACGCTTCACCGATGCCAAAGATTACTACAAAAAGATCGGGAAGACATGGAAGGGGGGTACCTCCTCTTTGGACCCAAGGGACCATTTCTGCCACAGAAGAAGTATGTGAGCAGGGAAGAGTGGAATTGGATGAAAATGTAGGTTTTGCAGTCAATTGATGCTCATTATGTTTAATTGCGTTTGGGTTTGGTTACCATCGTGGGATTGAATTTGCAATCTGATTTGGGTTTGGTTGTGTTGTTGATTTCCAGCTCAATTTGTTATCAATTTTTTTTACTGGGGGTGCTTGAATTTGTAATCGAATTGGATTTACCCAGTTTTTACTGGGGGTGCTTGAATTTGTAATTGGGGTTTAGTTTGGTGGAGGAGATGAAGGGGAAAGAGGGTGTTTGGGAGGAGAGGAGGAGGAGGAAGAAGAAGAAGAAGAAAGAGGAGGAAGTTGGTTGGGAACGACAAGAGGAAGAGAGAGAAAGAAAGGAGAGAGAAAGAGAGAGAGAGGAGAGAGAAACAGGCTGACGTGGCAAAATAAAGCTGACTAGGACTTGCTTCTGTCGCCACGTCATCCCACCACCGAGTTAAGTTGAATTTAACTCGGTGGCGTGTTACTGGGGGGGCAACAGGGGGTCAAAGTTCATATTATTTAGAACCAAATCGAAAGTTCGTATTATTAAGTCTTATATGGCCAAAAGTTCGTATTATTAGAATCCAATTTCCCAAATATTACTCATGAAATATAGGTTTGATTTTCCTTAAAGGATTTTCAAAGGTTAAACCCCAGCATAAATCACCGAATCACACCCCAATCTAAACGTGGACGTTCGAAAGCCCGAACGGCAAGGAAAAATGTCCACAAAGTGTAAAACTTATAAAAATCGATTTGTTTTGAAAATGTAAAAGGGAGAAAGTTGATTTGTTTCACGATCTTATTATTCTTTTAGGCATCTTGTATACTAGACTACTGCCTAGTCTTTTGACAGGGGAGGACAAAAGCATTGGTTTAAGATTAATATAGGATTTTTCGCGAGAGCGGGCGACCACTACTTGTGTGATGTACCCTACATCGCCAAGCATTGGGTCTCTGCTCTCACCCATGTTATACTCCAAGGCTCCTTGAAGTTCGACGAACAAGACTTCACACAATTTACTTATAAATTCCATATAGGTGAAGTGCACCGATGCGAGAACATGTGGTACCTTATCTTATCGCGAACTTAGTAATCCATAAACTTAGAGTCATGGTTAAGATTAACCCCTCATTTGTATGTTATATGCTTGTTGTACACATCTTGTAAAAAAAAAAATGATCATATAAAAGAGTCAAGTCACCACAGTTAGTATCGGATATCACCTGTTCGTCCACAACATTTGTCCGTACTTATAACTTACATCTCCATCCCAAGTTCTCCTTCACCAAATCATCCATTTTTACATTACTCATAACAGTCCCCGTTCGAAAACCCTTAACCTTGACCAACCTCGTCATTTACCTCAATGTCACTCCATATCTACCCCAGAGCCAAAAGGTGTCTTGTGACTAATATCATCAGAAAGGCAACATGAGTCAATCCTATGAAAAAAGAAAATTAAAAAAAGAGGAGAAACCAAAAAGAAAAAGAAAAGAGAGAGTTCCTAGTTGGTCCACCAACATGGGTTGGCATGGGTGGTGTGGTACTCATGTCCCTTAAGCACTTTGCGTACGGAAAAACTTATGTTGGGAAAATTAACCCCATTTGGGCCGTCCATATCTCGAAGCATACCAAAAAAAAAAAACAGAAAAGGAATAAGAAAGCGCAAAAAAAAGGATAAAAAAAGAAGAGAGAAAACAAAGAGAATTAGAAGAAAGGAAAAAAAAAAAGGAAAAAAGGTGGAGAAACTAGAGATGGGTCTAGCACTCACACACACTAAAAGAACCCTTATAAACCTTTCGAATTTTTCTTAAGCCTTACCCCCCAAGCCTTCACATTGTCATCACGCCTTTGCATCCATAACAATCCTCAAGCCCACCTTACCAAGCCCTCCTCGAGGCACCAATCCTTTAAAGCTGCACCTTATGAACTACGTATGACCTAATTCCACATCGGATACATAGGAGAACCTCTTTGAGTCCTGGTAGCTTCAATTCACTTAAGGGAGCATCCTTGGTCCCCAAATTTGTTCTTTGAGAAAAATTAGAGAGGCTAGCTCGGAACCCCGAGTTAGGCAAAAGGAGATAGAGAGAGAATAAGAGAGGCTAGCTTGGAATCCCAAACTAGGAAAAAGGAGAGTGGGAGAATAAGAGAGGCTAGCTTGAAAAACCGTCAAGGCAGGTTAGGCAAAAGGAGAGTATACCCTGGATTTTGAAGTTCTTTCACATCCCCGCCATCATAATTCCTCAACCTTCTTTCTGTTAGACTTGGATCACCTTTACATCCAAATTACAAACCATCTCTCCTCTTATGACAAGAATCCATCTCGACCATTGCCTCACCTCTTCTATTATAAGGTGACTTAACCCTTGCCGACCATCAGGCATTAGATGAAACATAGTCATCTGTCGATCATGACATACCTAGATTCGACCATCAACCCACCATCATCTCCTTTTTAACCAAGTACCTCCATAAACTCATTTGGCCATCATTAGATTAACCCTGTTTTGCCAACCCTTTTCATCCTCCCATACCAGCAGAGCTTTTTTTACTCGGTCATTAGTGCAAGTGCGAGATTCGATATTTCGAGGCCCGTTCTTAGCACATTCAAGCGAGGCCCATCCGTTAAGAACAAGAAATTGACCACACCAATTCCTAATTGCATCCGACTCAAGAGAAGTTAAGAGTTCATTAGAACCGGGGGCTCCCTTAGCCCTCATATAACCTGCAACGGGGCTCAACCCATCTCCATAACGATCCGAGAAAGCAAGACGACAAGACAAGTCATCCAAGACAATGCCTTCACTACCAGGCCTAGTCATAAGCCTTTGAAGTTGCATGTCAAGGTGCTCTGACACTTCGGGAATCATCGTTCTAGTCTTGGTACTGGGGGCTGCTTGCATGTTATATTAGATGCATTGTAAAATATTGTTCATGTACATATTCTCCTAATCATTGCATTGCATCAAGAGGTCATACATAAAGTCAACAGTCCTGCGTAAGTGCTTCATCCATAAAAGTCTAGAGTCTATAAGACCAAGCACATGCATGCCCATTGAAAAAGGATAGAGAATCAAAGAAATTCATCTTGCATAGAACAAGATTAGAGGAATCTCTAATCACACTCTGAATGAGTTCTATCTAGTTCAGGCGAAGTATCGTCCAAAGCTCATCCTCATGATAATTTTTCTAGCAACAAAAGTTGTTGTGGACATCACCATCACAATTATTCGCCTCGGGAAAATTCGTTGGGCACCATCAACATCAGGAAAATTCGATCCCCCTTGGGAAAATCCATTGGGCATCATCCACATCGAGAAAATCTGATCCGCCTTAAGAAAATCCGTTGGGCATCATCAACATCGGAAAATCTGATTTGCCTCGACAAAATCCGTTGGGCATCATGAACATCGGGAAAATCCGATCCGCCTCGAGAAACTCCGTTGGGCATCATCAACATCGCGAAATTTAGTCCGCCTCGGAAGAATCTGTTGGCAATCATCTGTTTCAGGAGAATCCGATCCGCCTGGGAAAATTCATTGTGCATCATCGATAGTAGCATTGAGAAAGGAAGTTTGGATCAGTTGTTATCAATCAGTTAGACAAGTAATTCTCTATATCTCCAGCCATTGTTCAAACTGATATGTTATTATGGTTTGGTCTCCGTGTAGGGAACCATCACCAACACTAGGAAAACTGGGACATGATCCAACTGCCAATAAAAGAGCGCTGACATAATCATCTTCCAAGTTCCATTAAATGAGCACCGATAGCATCCACCTTCCGGTCGCCGTTTATAGGCGCCAACATCATCTTCCAATTGTCATTAAAAAAGCGCTGGCAACCATCTTCCCGTTGCCATTAAAAGAGCACTAACAGCATCGACCTGTCGGTCGCCATTAAAATAGCACCAGACTGATCTTATAGATACCATTAAAAGAGCGTTGATATCCATCTTCTGGTCTCCATTAAAAGAGCATCAACATCATCCACCTCCCGATCGCCATTAAAAGAGCACCAACAACATCCACCTTCTAATCGTCGTTAAGAGAACACCGACATCATCTTCTAGCCGCGCCATTAAAAGAGCGTTGACATCCATCTTCCGATCACCATTAAAAGAGCACTAACAGCATCCACCCTCCGGTCACCGATTAAAAGAGCACTAATATCATTCATCCTGAAAAGAAAGAAAGGTAATCAGTACCTGGGGTTACTTTGGCCAACGTCCTATTCGGACTCGATCAAAGTTGGGCTCGCTGCAGACGTTGAGTTTTGTACAGGGAAAAGTGTACAAAAATAAACCAGGAGCAATAAGAAAAGAGGCTAGAATGAAAGCAAAGTCATTGGGCCTTCCTTAATCAAAAGCCACCAGACCAACCCACCACAAAAGCCTTCATTTTCCATCCTTTCCATATAAATGTGCTCACTATTTCGAATCTCATTTTTCGACAAGTCTCTTTGGTCTTATTTATTTTTATAAAGTTGAAGTAAACATTATAAGCTTTCGAACGCCTTTTGAATTGCCTCAATCGGAGTCCGAGTGAAGGAGTTATGACCGTTTGAAATGGAAACAGCCCGACACCAAGGCCATGCAACCTTGACTATTTTCCAGGGCCAGAACAGGCTAGCAAGGCCGCATGGCCTTGGCTGTGTAGGCCCCACAGAGCTTACCAAGGCTGTGTGGCCTTGGCTAACTCACAAACCAAGCCCAACAGGTGAACCAGACCCATGAACAATGCGAAGGACACGTGGCCTACATAGTTACAAAAGCGGCCCACGTTCCGCGCGCGCCACTTTAGCAATCCGTGTACTGGATTCCTATAGGCCGCATGGGCATGACTGTTTCAAAGTGATTTTGCGGACCTCACCTTCGCTAGTCAATCGCGAGATCCTTGCATTGGCGCCTTTAACTCATGCAGAGGTAAAGACCATGGGGCCTTGGGGATGATTAGGGGCATGAAATGGGGATCATGCCCCTCCTTCTTCAATGATCATATCCCTCACTCTTACCACCGAATTCATCAACAATCATTCTCAACTTCTTTCTCAAATTTCTTCTCGTATTGCCTACAATTCTCACATAAAAGTCTTGAAGTTATTGTAGTGTCGGTACTCGAAGCCACCCAACGCATCCATTTCGGTTCTTTTTCCTCTTCATTAGCACTTGTGATCAAGCAAGGTTTGATTATTTGTTTGTTTGTCATTTCATAACCATGTAATCATTTTGATTGATCATCTTTGTACATTATTTTGTAAATAAACATCATCCTTGCATGGCATCAATATAATATCGTTAAACCTTTTAAACTTCTCTCCGCTCTCTCTCATTTCATTTTCGATTTTAGTAGAGTCTGTTTTTTTTAAACAGGCAAGCCCAAGAGTTCTTTAAGTCTTGGATTCGTAACCTTACCCCTGGGCTCGAAATTTAGGTTTGTACACCGAAGTTTATTCATTTACTTTTTGGTTCGTTGATTTCCTTAAATCAGTTGTTGACTCCTTTAGTACCTTAATTTGTTCACTCACTTCTTATGTTCATCATGTCAATTTAATCAAGATGGGTCGATATCTCCCCAGCGTCCATATTGAAGAGCCACCCCGTGAAAATGAGAGTAGAGTTTAGCCAAGGCCATGCAGCCATGACTAACATCTAACCCCTTTAGACTGGGTTGGGCACCAGTGGGTCCCTGGCGTGACCTCGACCGTGGCCTCATGGCCTAGGAGACAGTCTAGTGACCCCATTGGCCATAATCTTGAATCGAATTAGGTATTGATGTATCGCTGAAACAACTTGAATGGATATTAAATGAGTTAGCATGACTAAGGTCCATAAAACATTGATAATGTTGTATGAAAACAATAAAGATATCCTTATTTAAGGATTAAGCAACCTTAGTTGGCTCCTAATCACAACCTAAGTACCGCAACGATAAAAGAAAGGTGTGCAACCTCTCCTTTTTCCGAGGTCCTATAACGGGACACACTTTGAAATCATATCGTGCACATCACCTCCCATCTTGGGCCAAATGAAGTGCTCCTTGAGCTTATCAATGGTCTTGTTGATGCTAAAGTGATCGACAAGACCACCATTATGAACTTCCTTCACAAGTAACCTCCTCAAGGGGAACCTCAAGACACACATCTTTTTCCCCTTGAAAAAGAATCTCATCCTAGAGCACATATGGTCCACCGCCTCCCTCGAGATGAGGTTTTAAATCCTCATCCATCTTGTACTCTTACATGTGTTGGAAGCTTAGGACTCGAGCCTCCATGATGGATAGTAATGCATGCCTTCTTCGAGAGAGGGTTGACCACTGAATAGATGCTCCACTTCTTATGCATGGCCAAGAAATTAAAGCTCTGGAAGTATTCGTTCCATTTGGCATGCTGAGTGTTGAGCTTATGTTGGCCATTGAGGTAGTTGAGGGCCTCATAGTCGGAGTGGAGAACGAACTGACAAGGCTTTAAGCAGTGAGCCCAATGGTCGAGGTCACGAACAAGAGCATAGAACTCCTTGTCATAAGTAGAGTAATTCTTCCTCGAACCGTTGAGTTTCTCATTGAAGTAGGCAATGGGACATTGATTTAACATGAGGATGACCCCAATGCCCACCCCACTAGCATCACGATCGACCTCGAACACTTGTGAGAAGTTCAGGATGGCAAGCAACGGAGCTTCGCAAAGTTTGGTGTTGAGCTTCTCAAACGCATCATGCGTCGATTTGGTCCACTTAAAGGTACCCTTCTTCATACATTCGGTGATGGGAGTCGTGAACCTTTGATGAATCGGTTGTAGAAAGAAGCGACGACCTATAAGCTTCTCACCTCTGTAATGTGGGGGGGAGGGTAGGCCATGATGGAATAACTTCTACCTTCAAGGGATCCATGGAGATACCTCGATCTGACACAATGTAACCGAGAAAGATAGCTCGAGGTGTGCAAAACTCATACTTCTCAAGCTTACCAAACAACTTCTGTTGGCAAAGAATCTTGAAGACGACTTCCAAGTGTGAAAGATGATCGTCCTCAGACTTAGAGTAGACGAGAATAACATCGAAGTAGACAACCACGAACTTGCCGACGTAGGGTCGCAAGACCTCATTCATGAAACACATGAAGGTGCTCGGTGCGTTGGAGAGGCCAAAAGGCAGAATGAGCCACTCATACAACCCACCCTTGGTATTGAAAGTCATTTTCCACTCGTCACCTTCCCGCATTCGGATTTGGGGTATCCACTTCGGAGGCCGATCTTAGAGAAGATGTAAGAGTCGTGCAACTCATCGAGCATGTCATCGAAGCTCGATATAGGATACTGATATTTGATGATGATGTTGTTGATAGCTCGACTATCGACGTACATCTAGTAGGAGTCGTCCTTCTTGGGGACCAAGAGAGTGGCATGGAGCATAGACTCATGCTTTCCCGAATGAAGCCCCTAGAAATGAGCTTATCCACTTGTTGTTGAAGCTCTTTGGTCTCTTCGGGGTTGCAGAGCTAAGCCACCTTAATAGGAAGAGAGGCCATCGGTATAAGGTCAATTTGATGTTCAGTGCCGCGAATGGGAGGAAGGTCGAGACGTAGATCCACTAGGAAGACATCGTTGAACCGGGCAATGAGAGGGGCTACAAGAAGGTCGAAGGGTATCTCTTCCTCACTTTATTTGCCTCTAAGAAGAGTAAGGCAAGTGCTTTCTTCTCCTTACTTGGGGCTTTCTCTATCCGTGTCTCACTGAAATGGATAGGCTTCTCACTTCCCGCCCTGGTTTTGGTAGGTAATATTTCATGTGGTGCTAGGTGGAAAGTTTCACCCTCTTGTTATATATTGTGAACAAAGGCATAGTAGTTCTCCAACCCATCATGTATATGATAAGTGATTATTTTATAGTGATGTTTAGGGCTCAAACACATGTATTTCATGCTTTTTATACCCGAAATTCCATGTTTGTATACCAATTTTTATGATTTCTTCACTTAGTTGCGAGATTGGTGCATTTTGTAGGGATTATTGAAAATACACCTAAAAGCATGAAGATTTGGAAGAAAATGGGAGAAACTATGAAGAAATTAAAAAGAAAGTTGAAAGAGAAGGAAAATGAAATTGGAGAATAGCCAAGCTGCAAGGCCCGATGTACAGGGGTTTGTTAGACCTCAGTTTTTATTGTTCTTCCACAGGGAGTTGGCGCTTCTAAACCTAAAAGTCTATTCCGAATTCTCACCTACTAAGTTGGGGGTTCATCGTCATTTGAGAGAAGGTTTTCAAGCAAACACAAAGAAAACACAAGAAATGAAGAAAAAGGATTTCGGGAGCTTTAGGCAACCATAGGATTCATGGTTATGTGAGTTTTGTTGTTAAGAAGTAAAAAGATAGAATAAATCATATGAGAATCTTGTTAGAAAAAGGCCACGGGATTTCCTCTTTCGAACATAATCCAAATTAGCTTCCCTAAAATCCACCATGGATCTCGGGGGTTAATCTAACAAGATTCCCTAGTTAGCCTCTATCTCACTTTCATGAGAGTGGCCAACTATCCCATCCTTAGCCTTCCATTGACAAGTGATTAGTACATTAGAGAACTTTCAGTCCCTAATGTACCCCACTTAAAGGATGGACTAAGGTGGGAATTAGATTTTTCCCACTAATTGCCCCCTAATTCACTAACCCCAATAACTAATCATCCAAAGGAGCCTTAATCACTCCCTTAACCCTAAAACCCTAGCCACTAATCATATTATAGGAAAAACTAAAACCAACACAAACCCTAAAATACATCATAATAGCCCTTAAACAAAACCCTAAGAAACCTAACCCTAATCTGACTTAGAAAAGGGAAGAAAGAAAGCAAAAGAAAAGGGTCTAAACCCCTACTACCCAGACCGAGAATCAGAAGAAAAGAAAGACAGAGAAGAGAGGACTGAAACGAGGGAGAGGAAGACAAGCAGAATAGAGACGGAAATGGAACTAAATCAACACAAATTCAATCGCCAACAATCACAAAATCAACCCAGAACATTCATCATCATTACACATGAATCGAAACCAAATAAATTTCCAGAAATCCGAACATTACATCCATTCAAACTTGAATAAAACATCAAATCCCAGGGTATCGAAAATAGTGAATTCGAACCCCAAGATTGATTGCAAGACATAAACAAACCTAAATCAAATCCCAGAACATCAAAAACCCAAATTCGAAACCCTAACATGCATACGAAATTAAACCTAAATCTAACCTAAGGATGGAGGCCGAAACCAACCATAAAAGCTTCGAATGGCTCTTCTCTCCCTTTTATAGTTGAACTCGAGCCCCTCCCTTCGATCTCAACCCTCGATTCTCTTCAATCATCAACGCTGTAGATGCGTTTGGTTAGTTAGAGCGAAAATGATGACGATGGTGGTGGATGCGCACTTCTTCAACCGAATCTGCAAAGAGGAAATAGAAAATGAGTGAGAATTTGAGATATCGTGCGATAATTTGAGAAATAGAAAGAGATGAGAAGACAGATGGAGATGAGATGAAGAGAAGAGAGAAGATGAGAGAAGGAGATGGGGGTCGGTTATGGTGTGTGGTGTGGTGTTCGGTGGGGCCTGTCTGCACAAGTGAGAAAGAGAACCAGACAGTGAGAGGAAAAAGAGGAAGAAAGGGACGAAGGGAGAAGGGGAAGTGGGGAAATGGGTTTAGGTGGATAGTTGTATTCGGCTGGATAAATGAAATGGAGCGGGTTTTTGGTAGGCGGGTCTGGGTAATCGGGTAATAGGGTTTGGGTTTTGGGTTGTTAAACGTGTGGGCCGAGTAGAATGAAGAGGGAATTGGGCTGGGCAAAATTAGGATTAGATGTTGGGAAATTCAGGTTTTTATTTCATTATTCAACTTTATTCAAATTAGTGCTAAAAAAACCTAAAAAAGATAAAATCTGATAAAATCTAATAAAATTGCAAAATTACTAAAAAAAATAATGGAAAGCCTAATGTAATTATTAAAAACAAGCTAAAAGTCTTAAAATAGAGGGGAAAAATCATGCAAAATCGGGTTTAAACACCCCCCATACTTTGACTTTTGCTCGTCCCTAGCAAAACAAAATAAAACGACCTAACTACTCCACTTTCGTGGGAGGAAACGGGTGCATTTAGTGTATGCACCAAGCCCTTTGAACCCCCCAGCAGCCCGGGTGGACGAGATGGACTCGTGAGGGTTTGTAGCGGCTGTGCCCACAAAAGCCAAAGAAAAAAGAAAAAGGGGAAAGAAAGAGAAGTGAAAACCGAAAAACAAAGCAAAACAAAAACAAAGAAAATACTCCCCTCCCCAATCATACACCTAGTTCCCCAACCCGCCTCAACAATCAATTGGAAGAAACAAGTAGAAACAAATTAAGACACGAAGGTTGGAAAAATTCCAATCTTTGAGATTTTGAACCAAAACACTTCCTGCTGAGCAAGACACCTCGTGAGTATGTGCAAGTGGGCTTTAGCCGGTCTTTCCTATCCTAAACCAGACAATCAGAGTTGTTCTCATGCTCAAGCTCGGGATTTATCTAGCCTATTTCACTCTTGGTTTTTTTTTTCAAGCTCTCTTTTCTTTCTTATTCTCACTTCACTCTTTTTCTTTTCTTTTTCTCTTTTCTTTCTTTTTCTCTGCTTTTCTAGCTCTAAACTCTTTCTTTTTCTTTTTCTTGCTTCGCTCTTTTCTTTCATTGCAAAAACCACACTCTTTTCTTTCCACTCAATCCGCTTTGTGTCTTTTAGAGTGTTTGCGTTTCATGATTTAAGCACCGGCCTTCGCAAAGGGCTACCCTCCCTGCTGGGTTTCTCCATACGTGAATCATTGCACTTAAGGGGCATAGGGTGCCGATCCACCCAAACCAACCCATGACGGTAGGCCCGACAGTTATTTGATTAACGTATTAATTAAGAGCTTAAGCAATTGAACAAGCAAAACCGTCTAACTAGGTAAGAGGACACAGTCAAAGCGTGTAAGATTTGAGGATTCTGCTTTCCCATTTCATGTAGAGGTCTAAAAGAGATAAGTCATGACCAAAATCCTTCCTAAGGCCTCTATTTATTCATACCGGCCGCTTCCAACTTACTGAATCGGTAAATTAGACAACCATCTACGTAACTGTGATTGGAAACATCTTCAAAAAGAAGAGAAAGAAACTTTTAGGTTTTTCACAACAATTCTCCCCTTTTTACTCTTTCACACAAAAATTTTCAAATTTTTAGCATTTTTTTCTTTTTTTTCTACTAGTTTTCCAAGACAAAAAAAAGCAACAAAAGAGGACCTAATAAGAACTAGGTGAGCTACCCTAAACATAAAGATCTCGCCCCCAAACTTAAAATGCCACAATGTCCTCATTGTGGAAAGGGTGTCTCATGGAGGGTAGTAAAACTATAAAAAGCATATATACAAACACCTAGCACATAGAAAAGGGGTGGCGCTCCGAGCCCACACGGCTCCGACAACAAAGAAATCCCAACATAAAGCATACCAAGGGGTGCGCCACCGAAAAGTAAAAACCAAGCATGCAAAAAGAAAATAAACTAAACAAACAAAAATAAAGAAATAATTACAAAAAGAGAAAGGGTGGAACGAGGTTACCATAAGGTCTTCAATAAAAGCAAGAAAGCACTTGGATAACCTCGATTACCAATGGAGCATCAGCCACTCCTTATTCATCAAGATTTGGGCCTTTAAGATCGGAAGAATTCAACACCCATAGGAGAAGATCATGCATCCTCGAATGCATTTCGGAACCATGAATGTATGAGAACACAAAAATCAATGAGTCATAATAGGTAAGTGTTCTTAACATTTTATCAAAAGCCTTAGAAAAATCACTAGAATGATGAAATAAGTGAAGGAGCATGATTTTTCTAGGCGAGTCTTCTAGGTAAACATGATATGGGTAAAAGAGGGGATCATAACCTCTAAAGGTACCTAGAGACTCAATGCATGCATGGTTGAATGAGGGAGTGATAATCAAAGAATGAATGGGGATAACATGATTGGGAGAGGAGGATACATCATCACATTCAAAGCACATAGAAGGGTTGTCAACTTCCTCAACAATGATGCATATCATACTTCTATGCATCAAGAAGAAGCATTAAGAGACTTTACTGTCCTACTCCAAGGCATTTCAAGTGACATCACGGGCATCTCTACTCCTAGAGGATTATTGAGCTCCTTATCACAAGAGCCTTAAAGTTCTAATCAAGCCATATGATAGAGCTTTCTCTTATGTACATTTTGGTTTTTGAATCTTTAGTATTGGAGTTGTATTTTAGGAGATATTGTATTTTCTTTAAAATGATGTAATACTTGAGTGGGATGATGTAAGCCCTTAAGGGGCCTAATCTTGGAGAGGGGTCACGCCTAAGGGGAGGACTCCTACTATAAATACCCCCCTAGGGGTGCCTTGTAAACATACCACATATTCATACATTCAATACAATGTTCTAAAGTTGATGCTTTAGTTTCTCTCTAGTTTTGGCTAGATCAACGATTTCCACTCTAGGATTTCGTTTCAAATCTTCTCTTCTAATCCAAGATTGAGCATTCTTGGGTGGTGAAAGGAGGAGTAGGAGCTCTTGAAGATTGTGGTGTGGTTGTATCAATCCAAGGAGTTTCGTTGCTCGTTCTATCAAGTTGTTCTCGTTTGATTCATCATTTGTAAGTCCAATTGATTCTCGTTTGTTTTGTTATTTTGGGAATTCACTTGATTGTCTTGAACTTAATGTTTGAACTCACGAATCAGCCTTTGAATCATCTAAATCATTCGGCCATAGTTTCCTAAAATTGTTCTTTGAATCGTTCATCTTTGAATCAACTAGTGCAAGTTCTTACTTGTGATATGATCCTTGTTCTTTCTTGGCATTTTGGTTGTCTTGTGATCCATTATGCATCAATTTGGTATCAGAGCCATGATTAGTTGATTCTCCTTTTTGTTCTTGCATAAATCTTGGACCTTGTTTCATCATATAATCACATAAACATTGTCCAACCACACGCCAATCTCGATAGTTCTTCCAAGAACACATAAAGAACTCATAAAGAACCCATATCTCCTCAAAGAACCCTCGTCCTAAACACATACCTAACCAAAATCCATCCCATTCCCTCGTGAGTTCAATTGACAACAAGTTGAATCCAATGGCAGACGATGAATTTGCATCAAATGAGGTTGATGAACTAAGCCAACAAGTAGCATATTTGCGTATACAATTGGGTAAAAAAATGGAAGAAAACAAAATGCTACGTGAAGGGTCCATACGTGATGGTGTCTCGTCACATGGTGAAAGTAGTTTGAAGTCTAAAAGGCATGATCGTTTGGATTTTAAAGTTGAAGTTCCTGAATTTGATGGTAGTCTAAATGTAGAAGATTATCTTGATTGGATACATACGGTTGAACGTGTTTTTGAGTTGAAAGATTGTAGTGATGAGCTCAAGGTGAAGTACGTTGCTTTGAAATTAAGAAAACATGCTTCTATTTGGTGGACTAACCTTCAAAAGAAGAGAGTTGCAAAAGGGAAAGATAAGATCCGTTCTTGGGATAAGATGAAGTCAAAGTTGCAGTCCAAGTTTCTTCCCCAATCATACGTCGAAGACAATTACTACAAGTTGCAAAAGCTTGTCCAAGGTTCTAAATCAGTCGAAGAATACACAAGGGAGTTTGAACATCTCCTTTGGCGTTGTGATCTCAAGGAGAAGGAACCACAAATTCTGGTACGTTACTTGATTGGTTTGAATGATTGGATACGTCATATAGTTGAATTACATTCATATGAATCTCTTGATGAGCTAAGTAACTTGGCTATGAAAGTGGAAAGACAAAGGAAGGAAAGGGCCAAGGAACCTCAAAGGACATACCAAAACCCATCCAAACCCTATACCCCACGCCCTTACTCTCAAACACAATCAAAAGCTCCACAAAATCAGCCCCCATCGTCCCTTAAACCCTACGCGAAACCCACATTAAACCAGCCACAAAATCCCCCATCCAAAACCCAAGTCCAAGAACCAAGGACATTACCACCAAGAAGATGTTTTAGGTGCCAAGGGTTGGGTCATATTGCATCCGAATGCCCTAACAAACGCACGGTTTCTCTTGTTGAATATCAAAGTGCATTATTTGTTGAACCAAGCTTGTATGAAAGTGAACATGAAGTAGAACCATACGAGCTTGCCGAAGATGAGGAAGAGAATGATGAGAAGATTGAACAAGCGGATGAAGGAGAGTTGCTTGTGCTTAGAAGGGAACTAAGTGTGGCTTCTACCCCAAATGACATGGAGCAACGAGAGAACATATTCCATACTAGGTGTACCGTTCAAGGAAAGGTATGCTCTCTTATAATTGATGGTGGTAGTTGTACTAATGCCGCCTCTACTACAATGGTAGAAAAGTTGAATTTGGTTGTAAGTTCTCATCCATCTCCTTATAATATTCAATGGTTAAGTCATGGGAAGGGCATTAGAGTTGATAAACTTGCATTAGTCTCGTTGTCCATTAGGAAGAATTATAAAGATGATGTATGGTGTGATGTAATACCCATGGATGCTTGTCATATTTTGTTTGGTAGACCGTGGCTTTTTGATAGGTATGTAACTCATGATGGAAGATTTAATACATACTCATTCGTCATCAACAAGAAGAAGATTACATTGGCTCCATTGCCCCTTCTTCTATTCGGCCACCACCAACAAAAGAGAAAGAAAGGGAGACTAACATTGTATCTCTACTAAAGGCGGAACAACATGAATTCTATGAGCATAAAGAGTTGATATTGGCGAATATCCAAGAAGAACAAGCTTCCCCATCTAATGATCATCCACGGCTCTTAGCTTTGATGAAGAGATTTGGTCATTTGTTTCCAAAAGAAATGCCCCACGGATTGCCACCAAGAAGGGACATTGAACACAAGATTGATCTAATTCCGGGTGCAACCTTGCCAAATAAGCAAGCCTACCGAATGAACCCCAAAGAATCTCATGAGGTTCAAAGACAAGTTGACGAGCTACTCCAAAAGGGTTTTACTCGTCCAAGCATGAGCCCATGTGCCATCCCAGTGTTGCTAGTTCAAAAGAAAGACGGTACCCAACGTATGTGCATGGATTGTAGGTCCATCAACAAGATCACGATCAAATATCGTTTTACCATTCCACGTTTGGAGGATCTCCTTGATGAACTCTATGGAAGTGTTGTATTTTCAAAGATTGATTTAAAGAGTGGATATCATCAAATCCGCATATGTGAAGGAGACGAATGGAAAACGGCATTCAAAACGAAAGAAGGTCTATATGAATGGTTAGTAATGCCCTTTGGTCTAACGAATGCTCCTTCTACTTTCATGAGGTTAATGAATCATGTATTGAAACCTTTGATTGGAAAGTGTGTTGTAGTATACTTTGAGGACATACTTGTATATAGTAGAAGTGAGAATGACCATGTAAAGCACTTAGAGCTAGTTTTGTATATCTTGGAGAAAGAAAAGCTCTACGCCAACTTGGAGAAGTGCTCGTTCTTCTCACCCAAGGTTATCTTTCTTGGATATGTGCTTTCGAAAGATGGGATTCAAGTAGACGAAGGAAAGATCAAAGCTATCCAAGAATGGCCAACACCAACGAGTATACATGAGGTACGATCTTTTCATGGATTAGCTTCATTTTATAGAAGGTTTATCAAGAATTTTTCTACTATTTTGGCCCCTATGACTGAGTTGTTGAAGCAAAAGGAGTTTACATGGAGCAAAAACGCTCAATTGGCGTTTGAAAGTATCAAAGAGAAGTTATGTAATGCACCTCTTCTAGTCTTGCCTTGTTTTGACAAAGTTTTTGAAGTAGAAGTGTATGCTAGCGGAGTTGGTATTGGTGCTGTCCTTACATAAGAAGGAAGACCAATAGCATACTTTAGTGAGAAGTTGAATGATGCCAAAAGAAAGTATAGCACATATGACAAAGAATTCTATGCCATTATAAGAGCTCTTGAGCATTGGAGGCACTATCTACTAAGTGGAGAGTTTATTCTACATAGTGATCATGAAGCTCTCAAATTTATCCAAGGCCAACACAAGCTTAACCCACGACATGCAAAATGGGTTGAATTTATGCAAGCTTTTCAATTCGTGATCAAGCATAAGGCCGGACACTTGAATAAAGGCGCTGATGCTCTTTCAAGAAGGTACTTACTTACATGTGTTCTTGATTCTAAAGTTGCTGGATTCGAGCATATTAAGGACTTATATCAAGATGATCAAGATTTCAAAGAAGTATATGAGTTGTCAAAGAAGCATCCCCATGAAATGTTTCATATTGAAGATGGTTTCTTATTCAAAGGAAATCAATTATGTGTACCGAGGACATCCTTGCGTGAATTGTTGATACAAGAAGTTCATGGAGGCGCTTTGGCGGGTCATTTTGGCATAGAGAAGACTTATTTGATGTTGAGAGATTATTACTTTTGGCCTAGCATGGTGAAGGATGTTGAGCATATCGTTAAGAGATGTGGTACTTGCAATCTTGCCAAATCACATGTATTACCACAAGGATTATATACACCTCTACCTATCCCATATCACCCTTGGGAAGATGTGAGTTTAGACTTCATTGTGGGTCTACCTAGAACTCAAAGAGGTAAGGATTCTATTATGGTGGTTGTAGATCGATTTTCAAAGATGGCGCATTTTGTACCTTGCAACACTACATATGATGCTACGAAAGTTGCTACTTTATACTTTGATGAGGTTTTTAAGTTGCATGGTATACCTAAGACCATGGTGAGTGATAGAGATTCCAAGTTTCTAAGTCATTTTTGGCTTACTCTTTTGAAGAAGTTGGGAACAAGGCTCAAGTTTAGCACCTCTGTCACCCACAAACAGATGGGCAAACGGAGGTAGTCAATCGCACCTTGGGAGCCTTGTTGAGGTCTTTGGTGAATAAAGAGAAGAAGAGTTGGGATACTTTGTTAAGCATAGCTGAATTTGCATACAATAGAAGTCCAAGTCGTGCAACAAAGATATCTCCATTTGAAGTTGTCTGTGGAAGAAATCCACTCAAACCAATGGATTTATCTCCTATCTCTACATCAACAAAGTTCAGTTTTGAAGCAAGTAAAAGAGTAGAGGAGATTAAGAAGTTACATGAGGAAGTTCGTGAGAAGATTAAGAGATATACTCAAAAGGTTGAAGAGAAAATGAATCAAAAGAGGAAAAGGGTTATATTCAAGCCTGGAGACTTGGTATGGTTACACTTGAGGAAAGAGAGATTTCCAAGTAAGAGAAAAGGGAAGATGAAACCAAGAAGTGAAGGACCTTATGAAGTATTAGAAAGACTTGGTGATAATGCTTATAGATTGAAGATGGAAGATGAGTATGAAGGGAGTTGTACTTTCAATGTATGTGATCTCAAGCCCTATTATAATGAAAATGAAGAAATTCCAAGTTTGAGGGCAAACTCTTTTCAAGAAAGGGAGAATGATGCATATCATACTTCTATGCATCAAGAAGAAGCATTAAGAGACTTTACTATCCTACTCCAAGGCATTTCAAGTGACATCACGGGCATCTCTACTCCTAGAGGACTATTGAGCTCCTTATCACAAGAGCCTTAAAGTTCTAATCAAGCCATATGATAGAGCTTTCTCTTATGTACATTTTGGTTTTTGAATCTTTAGTATTGGAGTTGTATTTTAGGGGATATTGTATTTTCTTTAAAATGATGTAATACTTGAGTGGGATGATGTAAGCCCTTAAGGGGCCTAATCTTGGAGAGGGGTCACGCCTAAGGGGAGGTCTCCTACTATAAATACCCCCCTAGGGGTGCCTTGTAAACATACCTCACATTCATACATTCAATACAATGTTCTAAAGTTGATGCTTTAGTTTCTCTCTAGTTTTTGCTAGATCAACGATTTCCACTCTAGGATTTCGTTTCAAATCTTCTCTTCTAATCCAAGATTGAGCATTCTTGGGTGCTGAAAGGAGGAGTAGGAGCTCTTGAAGATTGTGGTGTGGCTGTATCAATCCAAGGAGTTTCGTTGCTCGTTCTATCAAGTTGTTCTCGTTTGATTCATCATTTGTAAGTCCAATTGATTCTCGTTTGTTTTGTTATTTTGGGAATTCACTTGATTGTCTTGAACTTAATGTTTGAACTCACGAATCAGCCTTTGAATCATCTAAATATTCGGCCATAGTTTCCTAAAATTGTTCTTTGAATCGTTCATCTTTGAATCAACTAGTGCAAGTTCTTACTTATGATATGATCCTTGTTCTTTCTTGGCATTTTGGTTGTCTTGTAATCCATTATGCATCAAACAATATCACCACAACCAAGTCCCAACCCAAGATTATCATCTAATTCATTATCTTCATCACATGTATGCAAAGAAAAAGTAGGACTACTCTCCAAGGAAACACTCTCAACATCGCATAAGGTTTCATCATTATCAACATCAAGGGTGAAATTGAAGCACTCAGGTTCATAATCCATATAAAATTATTCATAATCACACACATATGCATCATGGGAGATAGTTTCTACATAATGAGGCACACAAGTCAAAGACGAAGAAAGAGAGCCATTATCACCATTTTCGCACAAAGGGGGATCAACATGAATATCAGGGGGATAATGGGGAAAAAGACTCAACTCTACTTAAATCACATTCCTTGGGAGAGGAAGGTCTTGACATGTGAGCATACTCAAGTCGGGTTTCACACATTCTAGAATCTATCAAATTAAGCTCTTCATTGAGCTTCCTCTCCTCTCTAACTAGTTGTTCCATGTTATATTCAATAAAGGTCTGGTCAACAACATGAGTAAAAGAGTCGGAAGCATGAATAGATGATTCAAATTGATCACACGGGGAAGGGACATGGATAGGAATAGAAGGAGGAAGGGAAGAGGTACTCACAAATGAATCTTCATAAGATGCTTCCCTTGCTTGATCCACAAATGGAGATTGAGTATGCAAATCAATACAAGGGGAAGGGGGAACATTCGCACATAGATTTTCAAAGTGGGGTCTAACATAATAAGCACATAGATTATCATAATAATAACCCGGAGCATGAAAACTCTTCAAAAAAACACGAGTATCCTCGGTCAACCAATTAAGAAAATCCCAAGCCTCGTAATCTTTTTTAGCATTAAAACCATAGTGAATAAATAGCTTACGAGTCTCAAAATTCACACCCTCTATAAAGACACATAAAACTTCCCCATAAGAAAAATATTAACCAAAAGGAGCCCAATAATCAAGATAAGCATCCAATCAATCACGATAATCACAAAATAACTCATGCTCATCTTGAGGGAAGCTAAAACATGCCATTTCGTTATTCATATTCTTAGACTTTTTTGTTTTTTTAGAACCTAGAGGGAAAACTCAAGAATTAACTAAAAGGTTAAAAGGCGCAACTCCCCGGAAACGGCGCCATTTTGTTGTACATGGGTTTATTAGACCTCGGTTTTTATCGTTCTTCCACAAGGAGTTGGGGCTTCTAAACCTAAAAGTCTATTCCGAATTCTCACCTACTAGGTTGGGGGTTCATCATCATTTGAGAGAAGGCTTTCAAGCAAACACAAAGAAAACACAAGAAAGGAAGAAAAAGGATTTCGGGAGCTTTAGGCAACCATAGGATTCATGGTTATGTGAGTTCTGTGGTTGATAAGTAAAAAGATAGAATAAATCATATGATAATATTGTTCGAAAAAGGCCACAAGATTCCCCCTTTTGAAGGTAATCCAGATTAACTTCCCCAAAATCCACCATGGATCTCGGGGGTTTATCGAACAAGATTCCATAGTTAGCCTCTATCTCACTTTCATGAGAGAGTGGCTAACTATCCCGTCCTTAGCCTTCCATTGACAAGTGATTAGTACATTAGAGAGCTTACAGTCCCTAATACACCCCACTTGAAGGAAGGACTAAGGTGGGAATTAGATTTTTCCCACTAAATACCCCCTAATTCACTAACCCCAATAACTAATCATCCAAAGGAGCCTTAATCACTCCCTTAACCCTAAAAACCCTAGTAACTAATCATATTATAGAACAAACTAAAACAAACACAAACCCTAAAAGACATCATAATAGCCCTTAAACAAAGCCCTAAGAAACCTAACCCTAATCTGACTTAGAAAAGGGAAGAAAGAAAGCAAAAGAAAAGGGTCTAAACCCCTACTACCCAGACCGAGAATCAGAAGAAAAGAGAGACAGATAACAGAGGACTGAAACGAGGGAGAGGGAGACAAGCAGAATAGAGACGGAAATGGAACCAAATCAACACAAATTCAATCGCCAACAATAACAAAATCAACCCAGAACATTCATCATCATTACACATGAATCGAAACCAAATAAATTTCCAGAAATCCGAACATTACATCCATTCAAACTTGAACAAAACATCAAATCCCAGGGTATCGAAAAAAGTGAATTCGAACCCCAAGATTGATTACAAAACATAAACAAACCTAAATCAAATCACAGAACATCAAAAACCCAGATTCGAAACCCTAACATGCATACGAAATTTAACCTAAATCTAACCTAAGGATGGAGTCCGAAACCAACCATAAAAGCTTCGAATGGCTCTTCTCTCCCTTTTATAGTTGAACTCGAGCCCCTCCCTTCGATCTCAACCCTTGATTCTCTTCAATCATCAACGGTGTAGATGCGTTTGGTTAGTTAGAGCGAAGATGATGACGATGGTGGTGGATGTGCACTTCTTCAACCGAATCTGCAAAGAGGAAAGAGAAAATGAGTGAGAATTTGAGATATCGTGCGATAATCTGAGAAATAGAAAGAGATAAGAAGAGAGATGGAGATGAGATGAAGAGAAGAGAGAAGATGAGAGAAGGAGATGGGGTTCGGTTATGGTTTGTGGTGTGGTGTTCGGTGGGGTCTGTCTGCGCAAGTGAGAAAGAGAAGCAGAGAGTGAGAGGAAAAAGAGGGAGAAAGGGACGAAGGGAGAAGGGGAAGTGGGGAATTAGGGTTTAGGTGGATAGTTGTATCCGGCTGGATAAATGAAATGGAGCGGGTTTTTGGTAGGCGGGTCTGGGTAATCGGGTAATAGGGTTTGGGTTTTGGGATGTTAAACGTGTGGGCCGAGTAGAATGAAGAGGGAATTGGGCTGGGAAAAATTAGGATTAGATGTAGGAAAATTCACCTTTTTATTTCAATATTCAACTTTATTCAAATTAGTGCTAAAAAAACCTAAAAAAGATAAAATCTAATAAAATCTAATAAAATTGCAAAATTACTAAAAAACATAATGGAAAGCCTAACTTAATTATTAAAAAAAGGTAAAAGTCCTAAAATAGAGGGGAAAAATCATACAATCGGGTTTAAACACCCGACCCAAATATTGGGCGGACAAGAGAGACGTTACCAGCGCCTCTGGCAGGGATTTTGAACAAGGAAGAAAATCTCGCTCGCTCAACGAGTTTGTCAAGCGCTGCCAGCGTACGGACACGGAGAAGTTTATTTTTGAGCTAGATGCTGCCAGCGCCTCCTGAGACGCTGCAAGCGCCTAATGCCCTAACCGAGCCTTATAAAAGGCCTTCTCAGCCAGCTATTTAAACAACATCCAAGATTTTAGAGAGCAAAATTCCAGAGTATATTTTTAGATAGTTTTCTTTCATAAAAGTTTAGTTCTTAGGATTGTTAGTAGTTTTTAGATTATTGTAAAGTGATCGAAGAGAAGAAGAAGATCGATTCGGGCGAATGGAAGAGATCGATTCCGCCACTTCAAACACTCGGTTTGTGTGATGTTAATTTCTAGTATTATGATTAGCTAAACAGCTTTGTTTGGGGGATAAACTCTATGTCCTTCAATTGAGTTTGCATACAATCTCGATGTGAAGTTAATTCTTTTAATCGTTTAATCTTCGTAATTTATCTGTCTTAGTAAATTGGTTAACAACCTTTTGCTTGGTTTAGATTCTTGATATCATAACGAAAGTTTGTATTTTGAATTGGAAAGACGAAGATTGAATAGGCTAGAAAACAGTTTGAAATAATGGTTTCTTGCTTAGGGTCAATTATAATTAGTTCTTATCTTTAATTAGGTTAAATAGCCAGAAAATAGGTGTTTCGTCTAATCACTATAACTCACTCCGAAATGAAAGATTGCTATTAAAGGCCCTAGAAAGGTTATAGAACCCGAATCCTTTTATCACTTTACACCGGGATTGTTGATTAGTTAAATGATTGACTAGAGTGGACTCCCCTGAACTCTTTTAATTATTTGATAAAATCCAAAAAATTCTTGATTTCTTAGTTTAATTTCCTGAATCGTTACCCACAACTATTTGATCGACCTACCATCCTTTGCAGTAAACTTGTTTAATGCGTAGTTGAACACAAATCCTTGAGAGATAATGACAATTTTATACTACACAGACCCGTACACTTGCGGTATACACCTAAACACGTTTTAGGCCTATCAGTATCACATGCTTGTGTAATGAAGAACTTTAGAGGAAAGACATACACTCAAAGGGGATAAGAAATGATGTGAAAATTTATTTGCAAAAAGAAAGAAAACAATGATGATATTGGGTGAGTATAGTTTATTTGGATGTGTTTGAACGGATTACTTTTGTAATATCAAGCGTGACCTTGGCATTTAAAAACTCCTTTAATCCTTTTCTAGTTCCAACATTTGTATTCTTAAATCATTTCTCTTAAATAACATTTGTGTGTCGAGTCTCTTTTACTTAACCCATCCTATTCTATTTTCACTATATGAATCAAAGCTTTGACTCATATTCATGCTATAAACCTTAATATAAGTTTCCTTCATCGTCATATTTATAATTTTTAGGAAGTATTTTATATCTAATTCATTTAAGTTTGGATCAATTTTTTCCAATGATTATACTAGAAACCTAAATCCAACCTTCTATACTCATGCTCGATTTTTTAGCTTACATACACCACCTACTTCATCAACCTATCCATTAATTTGAATCGTACTCGTCTTTGCACTAATATCATGTTTACTTCAAAAGTTATCATAGTAAATCAAACTTGATCATTCTATGTTATTGCTTACCATTGCATAACCTTTTGGTTCCTTATTATTTTGTTCCATTATTGTTAGCCGTTGCATTGGATATATGTTCTTATTACCAACCCAAAATATATCCTTTTTATTTTTGTCATTAATTGAGATCAATTTTCTCATGGCGATTGCCTTTCTCTTTCAGCTACTATTAATCCATATCATCCTCGGTTAACTTTCTTTACCATATGGTGTTCTTCACTTGTAGACACCGGATATTAGTACAGAAATATATAGCATAAACTATATAGTGCGTGGTAGAAATAAAGAAGAAGAAGCCGGATAATAAAGCGTAAATACATTCACTTTACATGTACAAGTTCGCCTAAAAGATGCATGATCACATGTGAAGTTGGCAAGTTGCAAGAACATTGTTTTACATAAGAAACACAAGCCATGTAAGCCATGCAAACCAGGAAAAGCTACGTACATGAACACATGAAAAGAGGTCTCACGTTCAAAACTTCACAAAAACACCTCAAAAACACTCCATGAAGTTTATAAGAATGCAGTTGTCGTCAAGTGTGAACCACTAATTCCCAAGGCAAACACATTCACGCTTAGTCGACCAAGAATGAATGAACTGCCATCAGATTCATCCTCCCCCAGTGTAAAGGCCGATCTGACATTAAATGCATCCACACCAGATGCATTTGTCGCGTGTTGCCGACCAGTTTCATATATTCCCTTTGGCACCTCGAAGTCTAGTGAAGTTGATAGCAATTGACTACGAATGAGAAGGGTGGATGTATGTAATGTATGTGCATGAATGAAGAAGATCCTCGTCCACCTATAAATACTACTACTGCTCCTCAAGCCAAACTCCCTCACTCACCAACTCATTTTTCATCTCATCTCTTCACCCTCTCTCACTCATTCTTTCATTCTCTATACTATCATCCTTATTTTTATCACCATTCTCTCTTAATCCATCACTTTCTTACCATAATCACCTTCATTTCTCCATCACCCTAAGCCTCTAATCCTTATCCCTATTTTATCTATCCTTATTCTTACCTAAACTCCATAAAAACCACTATAAAAAACCTCACCTAAATCCCACCAAAAACCTCACAACAGAGCCATATTTTACCACCTTTTTTACTCGTTTTCCATTTATTCTTAGTACTTCTTTAGTACCTTCAAGAGGAGTGTTCAAAGGAATCTTTAAGGAGGAGTTTTTCAAGCTGGAACAAAAGTTTGGCAAGACTTCTTCTTCAAAAGGCACAATGTAAACTTTAAGTGTTCCTTTTCATGTAAATAAGTGTTGTATATGTACTTTTTCTTCTTTCATTATGCATGTTGAAGGAAATAATTCTATAAAGTTCATATTTATCTCCTTTCCAAACTTTATTAAAAGCACACATTATAACTTTTACTAGGGTCTTTCGTTTTGTGGGAGGCGAACTCAAAAGGTTTCTACCTTTCGAGTTTGTAATTAACCTTACCCCCGAATCTATTCTCGGTTTCATTAATTGGTGGAGTCTTTCTTTATTTTCTTTTCGGTTTTGTCTTGGCTTTTTCCTTGAAAAAGGTCGGGTGGTGACCCCTTTTCAATATAACACACATCGTGATTGCCTAAAATGTGTTTAACATGGTTTTCCAATGTACCGATGCAACTATAAGGTGAACAAATTGACTTAATCTTGTGAACAAATTGAATTCATGTTAAAGGAGTTGGAACAAGTGGATGTTAACTCTTAAAAGTTTAATTTAATGAATCATGAGATGCAAAAGTAAAGGGAAAGTAATTTTACAACTATTATTCATGAAGTGTGTAAATAATCCTTAAATAGCTTTTTAAAGTTAAACCCCAACATCAAATCCCAAATTCCGTCCCGCATATATTTAGAAGTCTGAACGACCAGAAAAAAATGTCCATATATTCTCCTTAAAAAACTACGTTTATCAAGTTTCAAGGACGAAACTTCTTTTAAGAGGGGTAGACTATAATAACCCGACTTTAAGCTAGTATAATTAAATTAACTAATGAGTTTAATTAAACAAGATCGCATATTTCAATTCAACAAACCGTTTGTGTTTTTACAGGACTCGAACAGAGCAAAGACCGTCATGCATCAACCTAGTATGTTATATGTAAATTATCTATGTGACAATTTCTGCTACTCAAACTAATCTCAGAATATTCGGGTTACTTACCTAGCTAAATTTTATTTGGATGATTCGTTCGCATGATTAATATTTTTAGAATTATTATTATACCTTTCTATACTTTAATTTATTTAATTTCAAATTTAAGTTGTCTTTCCATTTTATTTCAAGGATTCTTATTATTTTGCACCTCGCAAAATGTTATCCCGAGAGTTTACATTAAGCAAGTTTATTAATTTCCATGTGATTTACTAATGCTTTACATGTTTTCTCACGTAAATATGGCTCCGATCCAAGTTACTTCTGCCCATAGTGCACTACCCAAGTCAATACCTGGCTAGTGTTAACCGAACATCCCGATCAATCTAGGTATGCGCATATATAGGCTTAGTCCGATGATCGCAAGCAGGGGACCATCCAAATAATAATAATAATAATAATAATTTGTCAAGCAAGTTTTAATTGTTGTACTTTCTCTTCTATCTGTTTGCAAAATGATTTGAAATGCGCGAAATAAAATGAATTGCATAAATTTATTTAACTGTATAGGGGTATGTGTATTGAGTTTCGAATCATTTGCGAAATTGTTCTTATGTTTTGTTTTAGGTGGTGCCCTAGTGCTGATAAACAAGTATCGGTATAAGAAATCTGACTAGATTGGGTAGGTGGTCTTATTTAGATTGAAGTTATATGGTCTACTTGTGTTATATGTTGCTATGGGTCAGAGTATCGGTGAACTTTGAATGTTATTTGGAATTCTTTTGGTGATGTATTTTGATAATGCAAAAGTCTAATTGGGTACATCTATCGTTATGTATGTATGATATTATGTTCTTCCTTAGGATTGTTGTGTCGTGTTGAAACTTTATTATCCGTTTGTTAAGCCTTGTCCATATTTGTCGACGGCGGTAACGCCTTTAGATTATATTTCTGTTGCGCTAATCATTGGGTTAAAGGGCATTTTAATCCTAACTTGAAGATTGTTTAATCTAGGGGTTTTACATAATTCTAGGAGCTTCGGTGGCTTGAGGAATGCCCGATAGTGTTGGTTGAAAAGGAGGGAGGAAAGGTTGGCCATATGGTTTGGGCAGGGCCTTGTCCTTCTTCCTTGGTTCAACCTTGAGAGCCAAGTTACCAAGGTCATCCAAAGAGTGATATGGTTGACTCTCGACCTTCTTTGCAATAGAGGGAGATAAACCGTTCAAAAACCTCATCATAGTTTTGTCCGGAGGTTCTCTAAGGTCACTCTTGATAAGCAACTATTCAAATTCTTGGATGTATTCACTAACACTTCTCCTCCCTTCCTCAAGGGCGAAGAGTCTTATTAGGGATGTTCTGCTTGTAGATTCTAGGCAAAAACAGACGATTCATGATCTTTTTCAACTTTGCCCATGAAGTGATCTTGCATTTCCCATCTCGAGCCATTTGCGCTTTCACGCTCTCAAACCAAAAGAAATGCCACCTTGGTGAGTTTCAAGCTCGCCACTTTGAACGTCTTCTCGTCACTATACCCTATGGCCTCAAAAATAAATTTCACCATTTGAGTTAATTTCAAATAGTCATCGCGGTCAAGGGAGTCATTTAATTCGGGTAGTTCGACCATGATGTCATGGAACTCATCCTGTGGAGGTTGCTTTTCCCTTCTTTGTGGTTGCCCCATTCGTATGGAGCCACTACCATCATCATTCGACTCCGAGGAAGGAGGAGGGTGATATGGACTTTGGGGGCTATTCCTTCTCCTAAACCGAGATTGATCTTGGAGATGAGTAGTGACTTGGGCAAGTTGTTCGGTGAGGGCTCCGAGAATTTGTCGCATGGAATTGAATTGATTCTCCAACCTTATGATCTTGTCCCTTTCAAATGAAAGACCTTGTTGGAACCCTTGTTGGCTTGTTCCTACCCAATTGGTATTCAGTTCATCTTCCATATCGAAAAGGAAAGGTGTAGGACTGTTTAGGCTCGATGTGAGCCTAAATGCATTTTTTCCCTTGGTATTATCCTCGGTTCCATGAATAAATCTAGTATTTTTATGTTGTTTTTCTTCGTTTATAGATATCTTAAGTAATTATGTGCTTGTGGCGGAAAAGTGCGCAAAAAGAGGCTAAAACTGGGATCATTTGATAAAGGGTCGCGATCCTAGCACGAATCCCGAGAAAACTCGGCTTGAGACAATGAAGCTGAGCCTTCAATCTCTAAGGGACCATAGAGACTCAAGCCACCAGAAGAGATGTCATGACCATGAGCGATACTATCACAGTTATGACTCAACCTTCCTCAGCCAGCAGAAAATTTGAGATTTTTGACCCCTGGACAAAAAGGTTGTCACGGCCGTGACACACCAAGAGAGGGAAATTATGGGTTTGAGAAACTGCTGCCTCACGGCTGTGACGAAGCTTCTCACGGTCGTGACATCCAGATAGAATCCAAACAGAAGACCCTCACGGTTGTGACACCCACAGGTCACGCTCGTGAGGAATGCGAGGCTTACGTTGATTCTTTAACAGATTTCATGCCTCACGACCGTGACACACCCTATCACGGCCATGACGCCTGGTTTTTTCAGATTTATTTCGGGGCAAAACGACTACGTTTTGACCCCTTTTCCCCCAAGTATGTATTGTAAAACTCGAAATTTCAATAGGACCTTTTATTCTTCTGGGTTTTTAGTTTTGAGTTTTATAGTTTTAGCATTTGTTAAATGTCACAATTAGTGTACTCTCAACTAGTCTTCTACTTACTAATGGAATTTCCCATGGATTCCATTGAAGAATTCAAGATTTTTGTGCAATTTCAAGTGTTGTTCTCGCCTTTTGTCATTGAAATCTTAATTGAGTGAGCTATACCTTTTCTTTCTCTAAGTTTCAATTCTAATTAGTGCAATTGTGTTGGTTTATGCTTTTAATTAGTTTGAGTAGTGTTTCTATGCTAGCTTTTCTTTGTTGCACGAGAATTTGGTTAAACTTTACTTTGGTAATTAAGTTAGTGTTAACCAAGAGTATGAGTAGCCAAGTTCCCTTAGGGTTAGGGCATAATTAGGGCCCCTGATGGGGAATTAGGCTTGGATTAGTGGGATTGATGAGGTAATTGAGTGTTCCTCCCTCTATTTCCACTCAACGTTGAAGGATTTTGGTGCCAAGAGATTATAAATCCTCCCCCAAACATTGAGTTTGACATAAAGTAGGAGTAATTAGTTCCTAATGCACTTTAGCGAGGGATTTTGGAACCAATGAGACTGGATTGCATTCTAATACTATCAAAGCCCGTCATATACGAGAATGATGATGGACTTTCGGAAATAAGCATCGATTTAGCACACGAGAGAGGGAAATTGTACCGTTACATGATGATCAAATTAGGTTGAGAGCTTTTCCTTTTTCACTTCTTGATAATGCAAAAGATTTGTTATATTATATGCCTGCTGGAACTTTCTCTACATGGACTGCATTGCATAAAGCATTTTTAGAAAAAAAATTCCTGCATCACAGATTGGGTCAATTAGGAAAGAAATTAGTGGAATCCAACAAAGGGATAGGAAACTTTTTATGAGTATTGGGAAAGATTTGATAGACTAACTGAGCAACTGTCAATTCAATACTTTTATGAGGGTTTACTTCCAATGGATCGTTATATGGTTGACGCTGCTAGTGGGGGAGGCTTTGATTGATAAAACTCTGGCTGACGCTAGGAGACTTTTTTATTTAATGGCCCAAAATACTCAACAGTTCGGAACTAGGGGATCCCATGTAAGAAAGGTTAATGAAATTGGTTCAAGTTCAGCTTTAGAGAGTCAGTTGTCTACCATTACTGCTATACTTAATAAACTTATTACTGGTGGAACTCAAAAAGCAGTTGTATGTGGAATTTGTTGTTTAGAGGGACACCATACTGATGTGTGTCCTACACTTCAAGAGGAAGAAGCGAATGCAATTTATTCTAACCAAAGTCAGAGGAAGTATGATCCTTATTCTAACACCTATAATGAGGGCTAGAAAGATCACCCTAACCTTAGGTATGACAATAATACCAACCCTCCTGGCTTTGACCAACCAACTCGTCAACCTAATCCTCAAGATAGAACCAATTACCTTCTTGAACAGGTGCTTAAGAAAATGGATGATAGGTTCCAAAATATAGAGTCAACCCTAAAGCAAGTTTAGGAGAGACAAACTGCAACTGACACCATAGTTAGCAACTTGCAAGCGCAATTGAACAACAGGTTACCATCTCAGTCGTATCCTAACCCTAAGGAGAATGTTAGTGCTATAGCTCTTAGGAATGGAAAGGAATTGAAGGGGTTAGCTAAGAAGAGTAGAGAAGAAGAACCTGAGTTAGAAATCACCAAATCCAAATCTGAAAAAGAAAAGGAAACCAACCAAGCTGCTAAGGAGATAGAGGAGAGAAAGAGAGATATGTACAAACCACCTCCACCTTTCCTTAGTAGGTTTTGAAACCTCACCTCTAAGGTGAATAAGGCTAACCAAGAGATTTTAGAGACATTTAGGAAGGTAGAAATTAACATCCCCCTTCTAGATGCTATTAAACAAGTTCCTCGTTATGCCAAGTTTTTAAAAGAATTGTGTACTAATAAAAGAAAATTGGTAGGTAATGAGAAAGTAAGTGTGAGGGAAAACGTGTCTTCTATTTTTCAAAAGAAATTTCCGCCAAACTGCAAAGACCCTGGGATGTTTTCTATTCCTTGTAAAATTGGAGACCTTTGCTTTGATAATGCCATGCTTGATTTAGGTGCCTCCATTAATGTCATGTCTTAGCCTGTTTATGAAAATCGAATTTAGGGCAGTTAAAGAAGACCGGTATTGTGATTCAGTTAGCTGATAGGAGTAAAACTTACCCAAATGGAGTTTTAGAAGATGTCTTAGTCCAGGTTAACCAACTTGTATTTCCTGCTGATTTTTATGTGTTAGACATGGGTAATGCATCACATGATATTCCTATCTTGCTTGGTAGACCATTCTTGAAAACATCTATGACTAAAATTGATGTGCATGGAGGAACATTGACTATGGAGTTTGATGGTGACGTGATTAAATTTAACATATTTGATGCCATGAGATTCCCTGCTGATGTGAATTGTGTGTATACACTTGATACTATTGAAGAAGTGTCAAGAGATGTTTATGATTTGACTAGAGAGGATGATGCTAAACCTAAGAGAGGCCCTCAGAGAAGACTTAATCCGCTTATGATGGAAGTAGACAACCCTAAACCTCCATGGTAATGTTGAAATTAAAAGTTTTCTACTAACAAGATTTTCAAGGTGAATAGACACAGGTTTAACCAATTTCTGGAGGAGGATCGTGTTCATGTCGTGGGAGAGATTCATTTGAAAAAAATCCATGAGCTAAAACTGCGTCGAGCCAACGACAGTAAACAAAGGCGTTGATTGGGAGGCAACCCAATAAATTCAGGGAAGTTCTTTAAAGTTCCTTTTTCATTATTTTCTTTTTCAGCAACTAATTTAGTTACATTGAGGACAATGTGTGAATTAAGTGTGGGGAAGAGTTTATATGCTTTGGTAGCTTAGTTTGCAAGTCTATTTCATTATTTGTTTTCGTTTTTAAAAAAAATTAAAAAAATTAAAGAAAAAAAAAGTTTAAAAAAAAAGAGTTGTTTTTATAGACAAATTGCTTTGTACTTTGTTGCTTAAGTAGTCGTGAAGATGAAGTAATTGATTAGATTAAAAGCGGTTGGTATGTGTATAGTAGACCTTAGGTTGAGATTGTTACCACGACTTACTCTTAGTAGACTTTGTTTACTACGTGCAAAAATGAGTTCGCTCTGACTTTCATCATACCCCATTCGTGACCGAGACTATCTTCACTAGGGAGGAATCACTGAGTCCTTTTATTATCTTGCTTGCCTTCTAGACTAATTAATGTGGTTAATAAGTGAATAAATTTTCAAAGAGCACAAGTTTTGATCCAAAAAAAAAAAAGAAAAGAAAAAGTGAAGTTGAAATTTAGTTGTGTTAATTGTTAATTACTAAGATATGCTAGTCGGTTCACCGTCACGACCTGGCATAGGTGGAGCGGTGTTTATACCCAATTTTTGTGTCTAAATAACGCCTAAATCCTTAGGCTTTTGACTTGTTTTGTAGTTTAATTTAATAACTTTTAATACGTTTTTGGTTATTTTGTAGATTCCGGAGTTTTTACTCAAAACATGGTAAAAAGGGCCATTTTGCAACTATTTTGGGAATCCCGAGATTTCCCGAGTCTTGGTCGAGTCAAAGGCGAAGGAAGCGGAAAGGTCGGACGTGTCGAGTGGCTAAAGAGATAGCGTTTTTGCTGAAGATCACCGAAGCATAGCCCCCGCCACACTCATGGTAGCGGGCGCTACCCTCCTTTCTTCTTTTGGCGGTCATGCGCTTCAAGGTGTAGCGCGCGTCACCATTTTTGTTGCGGGCGCTACGCCCAGAACATCTTTGGGGCTGAGCTGGACCGTACCCACTGTCCTGATGACCGCAGCCACCGTGGGATCAAGGCTTGTCCAGGGGGTGAAGACGCTGAGCAAGACCATACCCACGGTCTTGGGAGACTGTACCCACGACGGTGGGAAGGAGAGAAATTTCTCCTGACCTAAATCGCCAAACCGTGCCTACGGTCATGACACACCGTGCCTACGGTGTTGCGAAGAGAAGCGAAGTCTGCATTTCGCTACGCAGGACCGTAGCCACGGTCTCATAGACCGTGCCCACGTTTCCCTTCAGATACGTTTTTTCTTCGGAGTGAAGTGACGAGTTTTGAGTAACTAACTTGACTTGTATATATATACATCTTTGACGATTTCTTGGGGGTGCATCTAGGGATAGACTTAGACAATTTACAGCTTTGTAATTAGTGGATTTTAGAGAGAGATTAGAGAGAGATTAGTTAGAGATTTATTATAGGGTTTGTGATATTTGAAGATTTGGGGATTCAAACAATTGAGAGATTGTTGGATCATCTTTTTATTGCTTTCCTTTGTTCATCTACAACAATTTGATAAGTATTCTCTTCCCTTAACTCTTTCATTAATTACTTTGCTAATTACTTTGCATGTTCTTTAATTTCTGATGTATTTTGGCCAACGCCAAATACATCAAAGGAGGCCCATGATGGAGAACTGCTCAACCTAGGTCTCACCTTTGGGGACCATAGGTTCATAGAGGGAGATGGAGGCTCACATAGCCATGGGCTTGCTTTTGGAGACCCAAGATTCATGGAAGATGATGGAAACCTATCCATGGCAAGTCCAAGTCCACAACTAAAGGCCCAAGTTGAACTTCACAGTTTGGACCATTTCAAGATGAAGTTCACATTTTGGATCATTTTGAGATGAATTTCACATTTCTGGCCATTTCAAGAAGAAGTTCACAGTTTTGGCCTTTTGATGTATTTCTTTAAATTTCTAGGGTTTTATTTACATTTCCAGTTGTGTGAGGTGTCATGTAATATATATAAACTTGGACACCAAGTCGTAGGAGTCTAGATTAATCTAGAATAGTCTAGAATGTTCTAGAATGATCTAGAAGGTGTGTGTGTGTGTGTGTGATAGGTGTGTGGTTTGCTAGATTAGGCGCCACGCTATGTAGCCCTAGATAAGGTTGGCTTATTTTGTAACTAATCCATCTTGGATTAGGAAAGCCAAGTCCTAAAAGGATTATTATCTCTTGTAACCAACTCCCCTTAGGATAAGGAGTCCTAATCCAAGGTGGAGATGGAGTAGATGGCGTCTAGTATTAGGAGTCCTTGGCTTGCATGCCAAGTAATAGAATCCTAGTAGGAGAAGATGGCTTGCACGCCAATCTTGAGAGTCCTAGGAGGTTTAGGACTTTAGTAATATAAATAGCTAGGCTTGTAGCCTCTCAAAGGCACCCAACTTTGAATTATGAAATCAGTTAAGCTAATAGCTTTCTCTCGAGAGTTTGGATAAATCTCACCCCTTTCTTCTATTGTATCTTGGTATGGCACCCAAGTGGTTAGGAAGAGCTTGATCCTAGGTTGCGGTCTAGATCAAGTTAGCCCTAGGTTGTCTTTCTTGTGGATTCAAGTTAGAAATCTAGATCTATCCGTTCTTATCTTTCTGTAAATACAGCTAAGATAATTACTTCTTTATCTCTCTATCAATATAGTTGAGATAAATTCCAAACCCTAATTCACTCTCTTCCCCGTCTCTCAAACGTCCCTCCCATATCTCTCTCAAACCCTACTCTCTAACATCATCAATTTCTCTCTCACTCTCTTAAAGGCCTCACGCCAAATCTCTTCCATAATCTCTCATACTCTCATGCATTCATTCAACCATTCTCTCCCTCATCCCTAGCTCACGCCACCCTCATCTCTTCCTCAAATCCACGTCCATCCCTTCTCTTCTCTCAAATCTCTCTCAAGTAATCCCTCCCTCCACAAAGACCTCACGTTACTTTCAAAAGCCTCCTTGTTTTCGTCATTCTCTCTTCTCTCAAACTCCAAAAACATCTCATCTTTCTCTATCCCTAATTCATATTCCATCTCAAGTCTCTCCACTCTCTCAAAGACTCCATCTTTCTCTCACAAAGTACCCTACCTTTTGCCCTAGTTCACTTGAAGCCTCCCATGTTGAGATTGGTTGCACGTCTCCCTTGATGTGTAATTGATCAAGATGCAATCTTTGATACCATTATACATCAAATTCTTTGCTTGCTATTTTGATTATCTTGCTTGTTTATGGTTGTTTGATGTTAGAAATCATGTTTAGGGTTGGTTTGGATGTTGTTAGCATAGTTTTTATCATGATTAGTGGCTAGAAACCCTATGGGTTAGGGGGTAATTAAGGGTATTAATGGGTGATTAGGTTTGGGTTAGCAATATTAGTGACTAATTAGTTGGGAAATCAATTTCCCATTCCTTTCCTTCCTTCAAGTGGGATGTATTTGGGTTCGAAAGCTCCCGAATACATCCAACAGTTGTGTTGGAAGGTTAGAATTGAGATATTTAGTACTCTACTCACGTAAGTGAATACAGTCTAACTAGGAAATTCTGTTTCATTAACACTTCGGGTCCGTCGGTGGACTTTGGGGAAGTTAATCCCGACCATCCTCGGAAGAGGAAGCTCGGTGGGTATTTTCTAACGAAATTGCCACTTGATTTTCTTCCTTGCTATTCCCTTGTTGCAAAACCCATTTTCTCATCCCCGTTTGCATCCCCAAAAGCCTCCGAAGCCCATTTTCCATTCCTTGACCGACCTTAGTTTTGTTTCTTGCTTTGTGACCCTTTTCAAACCAAATACCTTACCTTACAATCTTGACCTGACCTTAGACCTAGTTTCTATGACCAAGGCCGCCAGCTCCCTAAGAGAGAACAACAAAACTGAGGTCTCACAAACCACTGTTACACAAAATTGCGTCGTTGCCGGGGAGCCTGCGCCCCTAGTTTGAGTTTCTTGGTTTTTGATTATTTGAGATTGCTTTCACGCTAGAAATTATTTTGCGCTAATCCCGATGAATTTGATGCTTCTATTGGTTCTTGTTGGTGCATGTAGGTATGCCCTAATGTTCTAACGAGCATCGTAGGAGGTTTCAAGTCCTATTGGGTGAAGTCCAAGCTGATTCACCCCGTACTCTTCTATCATATGTCGTTCCATCATCGAGTACAGGAGGCAACCCGATCATCGTACCACAATTACCACCCGACGCGGTATTTGAGTTCAAGCCATGTCTTCTTGAAGTTTTTGAAAGCAACCCGTTCCATGGAGATATTTCCGAGAGTCCTATTGCTCATATGGAAGATTCGAGAAGCGCATTAGTTTCATGCATATACCTGGGATATCTTCAGAGTATCTAAAGTTGAAGTTCTTTCCTCTGACTTTGATAGGGAAAGCTGAGATGTGGCTTGATATATGCCCACCTGGATTTTATTCATCATGGGAGGCTCTCAAGAGAGATTTTCTTCAAAGATTCTTCCCGGCTGATAAAACATGTAAACTCCGGCAAGATATTATGAGCTTCAAGCAAGAACTCGGAGAGACACTTTTTGAAGCATGGGGAAGATTCAAAGGTCTCCAACGTCAGTGCCCGCACCACAACCTACCCAACTGGATGCTACTTCAACACTTTTATTGTGGACTCTTTGATTCTCTCAAAGAATCAATCGATATTGCATCCGGAGGGATGTTTTTGAAGAAAACTACGGAGGAGGCCGACAAATTCCTTCATGAGCTCGTTCAATATGCTCCCGATTTGGGAGGTTACAAATCAAGAGGAGGAGATTCATCTCAATAACAAGATTCCCTTATCACACTTCGTTTAGCTTCTATTTACGAATTGCAAAAAAAGAAGGCAAATGAGGAGATCTCTAAGCATTTGAGAGTGGCCCAAGGAGTGCAAACCCTTACATCTACTTCTGTTCCTAATATGCATACTTGTAGGTTGTGTTTGGGTCCACATCCCGAGCATCAATGTGGGGAGTTTAATCAAGTAGAGCTTGTGAATGCTATCTACCCATCATATTTCAACCCACTTTTCTCCCATTCTTTTGGAGAGCATGATTGTGGCTATACCACGTTTATCAATCCTACATTCAATCCTATTACTCAACCTTATGACCACCGCTCATTTGTCTAAGAAGAGTCCTCCCATTCAACTCAACAAGATATTGTACCACCCCAAGAATTCTCGGCTGAGTTGATGTTGAGGAAGATGATGGATGACCAAGAGAAAAACCAAGCCTACATTCAAAGTCTCTAACTCAAAGTAGCTCAAGCAACCAAACCTTCACCGACTCCAATGGCACAAGTAAATTCTGTCGATCTAGGGAGTGTGGAAGAGGTTGATGAGTTTTCTTGGGTAGAGGATAGTGTTTTGGAGGAAAAAGTAGAGAATGAGATGGAGATGAACGTTGAGGAGGGAGTTGTGGTTGAGGAAGCTAAGGTTGAAGAAGAGAGGGTGTTGGATGAGGAAAAGGAGGAAGAACAACAAAGAGAAGAGATTTTGGGAGGAAATATCCATGAATGCTCCGAAGAGCAATTTGATCCACACCAAATGTAAATTCCACTCCCAGAATGGTTGATTCAACACTTAATGGATGTAGAGCATATCGATCTAAGGCATGATGTTCCGATTAAGAAACCTTCTCTCAAGCCGCTTTGTGTTGAAGTCAATTCAGTGACCACGGTTGTTCATGAGCATAAAGAGGAAGTTTATATTCTTGAAGTGGAACCCGACAATGGGAATGAAAACGATCATTCCAAGGCTTTATGTCTCGAACCCGAGGAAATTGAAGATACATCTCGTGATGATTCTCTCAAGATTGTTCCATTAAGGAGGGAGATCTCATTGGATGAAGTTTATATTGAGGGCATAGAGATTGAGAACATTGTTCCTATGTGTCTGAAATTTGGAGAACCACTTGATGAAGAGCTTAGGTTGTTTCTTCGTCCCCATCACCCAATCAAACAACCTGAGGAGACCCTTGTTCTATTTGCGAAGGTGATGAGGAGGTGTTGGAAAAGGAGGAGGAAGCGACATTGGAAGAAATCGAAGATATAATCACCTCTTCCCCACTCATGGTCAACCAAACGACCGGAGGGACGACTCAACTTGAGGTTTTCCAAAGATGGTAGGAGTTGGAGAGGAAGGAAGAAGAAGCGGTCATGGTGGAAGAAGTTGAATATGTACCACTCATGTGCACCACGTCTCTCTAGAATCAAACGGGTATTCAGGTCGAGCTAGGGACCTAAAACAAGCGCTCTATGGGAGGCACCCCATAATTTTTGAGTTTCCTATTTCAACTTTTTAATTTTTACATTTCCTAATTTTGTTTCTTTTTCTTCTTTTTAATTTTTCTTTTTAGTTTTCTTTAGGGTTTTTCTATTTTTTTTCTTGTCTTTTTAGTTTTTCTTTATTTCTTTCTTTTGTAATTGATGTATTAGTTCTAGGTTTAAAAGAAAAAGTTTGAAAAAAAAAGAGGAAAATGATGTGAAAAATAGAAAAAGTTGGAGTTGAAAAAAAAAAGAAAATTGAAATTGGGAGTGAAAGTAGTAGTGTGAGTGAGTGAAGTTTTGAAAGGAATATGAGTGTGGAGGGAGTTTGAGAGTTGGACAATTTTAGATTGAATGTGAGGAAGTATGAAAAATGAGTGTTGAAGTGTGGAAGTTTTTAGGAGTTGGTTTTTGTTGGAGTTGTCTTGGAGGAATTGACAGTGCAACAGCAGGTAGCAGGTGCTACCATCAACGTAGCACCCGCTACACGTGCAATAGCAGTAGCAGCGACGCTCCTCCAGCAGCTCACCGCAGCTACAGTGCAGGAAGACCGTGCATGCGGTACCACGAGCAACGCCCAGCAACTCCCAACACCTTGAGCATGCGCGCCCGCGACAGTTCCGGTCGCGCCCGCGACATGGTAATGTCAGCGAATTTTTTTTCGGCCCTTATTCCCGACTTTCCCCTTCACTCTTCTCACTTCTTTTCTCTTATTCACTCGACTCTCCTCTCTCTAACAGCCCTAACACTCGTGACTACACCCTCACTCATACCCATTCCATCCCTCTTCATCATCAATTCGATCCTTACACTTCTTCCCATTTTCGATCCCTAAACCTTAATCTTCTCCATTGCTGCTTGAATCTGCTGCTAGGGTTCGGTATTTTGCCCAGATTCATCTCAAATCGTGTGGCATTGTTCAAGCTCACGTTGTCCACATCAGAATGAGTTGTGTGTCGCGTAATCACGTTGTTTTTGTCAGAGTTTACACACACGAATGGCCTGCAATGAGCTACTATGCACGAATTGCACACAATCCGGGTCGCTTGCTGTCCCTTGTACTTTTCAATTGATTTATTATGCTGCCGAACCTATCTCCACAGTCCACCATTGAGGTAATTCTCTGCCATTGCTAGTCTATTCTGATTTCTCAAGCTCATTTGGTGTGATCTTGTGTTACTTTTTCAATTTCTTTGAAGATTAGGGCATCAAAGTGAGCTATGTGTTAATGGGTTGTCTAGAGTTAGTTCTTTAGTTAGTGTCTTATATACATTTTCATTTTTTTCCCTTCTTTTGATCATGCACGTGAACACTCATACTTCGATTGTTTTTCTCGACTATTTCTAACCCCTGGTATGATGTTCTTTGGATCGCGGATTGAGTTTGATCTATTTGAAGACCTCGAGGTAACCTCTTTCCGCACTCTTTGAATATGTATATATTGATCCATGCTGCATGCTTGATTTTTCTTTTGGGTGGCAAACCCCTTTCAGTGTCTGTGTTGGGAATATTTTGCTGTATGAGCCGTGTGTGCTCGGGTCACCACCATTTTTACTTGCTAGTTGTTTTTGTTTGTTTGTTTTTATAGGTTCTCTACCCTTTTCTTGTGACACCTTCCCATAATGAGGACATTGTGGCGTTTTAAGTGTCCGGGGGAGATATTATGTTTCAAGGGTAGATCACCTAGATTTTTGGTTTTTGTTTTCCTAGTTTTTGCCTAAAAATTGAAAACATTTTGTGTGAAAAAGGAGAAAAAAGGGAGTGAAATCCTTAAAAGTTTTCTTTCAGTTTTGTTTTCGCTTTGTTTTGCTTTGCTTCTTGGATCTTGTTGTCGAAATTGAGAAGTCGTTCTTAATCTTCTTTAAAAGAAACCGGTCTGAGCATTTTCGACCCTGTCTCGGGTACTAGTCATGACTTACCTTCTTAGATTCCCTTCATTGAGTGTCTAGTGAGAACCTCGATTCCTTTCACGTTCCGATTGGAACCAGGAGATTCTAGGGGTTTGTGTCCTAGCTTGTTTTGTTTTCCTGTTTAGCAAAAGCAAAAGCAAAAAGTTCCAAAAGAAAGAAAAAGTAAGCAAAAGCTACAATAACCGGATTAAGTGGGGCGTGTCGCTGAATGACATTAACCACCATACACTTATCAAACCTACACGAGCCCGGTATCAGTGGTACGACACGGATCCCCTTAAACCTCCTTCTATATCGCTTTGCGACGGAGAGGTGAATGGAAAAGACTGTGTTGGGAGAGTAAACCCCATATTTGGGCCGTCCAATTCCCGAAAGTAAGGCTCATACCGACCTTTAAAAAGAAAAAAAAAAGAAAAAGCAATTTTCGTTGGTGAAGCCAACCAAAAAGAAAAAAAAGAAAGTTTTTGTTTCTAAAAGTGTGGGGTCTCTCCTTGCATCACCTACAGCCCTCACCAAGCCATGGGCGACCAAATGCGAGGAAGGGCAACTCCTTTCTTTCCTTGTTTGTTTCGTTGTTTTTAAGCTCGGACATGAGTCTTTGGAGTCTTTTGGATTCGGTTAGAACCCACTTGCACATTTGCACATGGGGTTTTGCTTGGCATGAGGTGTAGGGAGTTGAAAATCTTCAAGAATGACTTTTATTTGAGATGGGTGTTTGTGGGATGCTCCTAACGGTTCCTTTTGGAGGCTTAATAACGTTTTCTTAATTAAGGTTGCAAGATCCTTTGAATCGAAGCTTTTGTTTCTCTTTCTTTTTGTTTTCTTCGGTTTTGTTTTTCACTTTCCCTCTCTCCTTTTTCTTTGGCTTCTGTGGGCATAGCCGCTACAAACCCTCACGAGTCCATCTCGTCCACCCGAGCTGCTGGGGGGTTCAAAGGGCTTGGTGCATACATTAAATGCACTCCTTCCATCCCACGACAGAGGAGTTTGTGTTAGTTTAGGTAGCTTTTGTCTTGTTTTGCTCGGGACGAGCAAAAGTTTTAGTGTGGGGGGGGTATTTAGACCCAATTTTTGTGTTTATATACCGCCTAAATCCTTAGGCTTTTGACTTGTTTCGTAGTTTAATTTAATAACTTTTAATACGTTTTTGGTTATTTAGTAAATTCCGGAGTTTTTACTCAAAACATAGAAAAAAGGGCCATTTTGCAACTATTTTGGGAATCCCGAGATTTCCGGAGTCTTTGTAGAGTCAAAGGCGAAGGAAGCGGAAAGGCCGGACGTGTCAAGTGGCTCAAGAGATAGCGTTTTCGCTGAAGATCACCGAAGCGTAGCCCCCGCCATACTCATGGTAGCGAGCGCTACCCTCTTTTCTTCCTTTGACTGTCATACGCTCCAAGGCGTAGCCCCCGTCACTATTTTTGTAGCAGGCGCTACACCCAGAACATCTTTAGGGCCGAGCTGGACCGTACCAACGGTCCTGATGACCGCAACCACGATGGTTTCAAGGCTTGTTGTTCGGTTATGGTAAATTGGGTTTCCTAAGTAGGGTAGTCGAATCCACAGGGATAGTGTGTTAGGTTTTTAGGAATTTGGTTTGATTTGGGTTTCAAATTGCAGGAAACAGTAAATAATTTAAACTAATTAAACTAAACTAATTAGGAATTCAAACTAGGAAAACATGAATTGGGAAATAAAAACTAAACTAAAGAAACTAAACTAGGAAACAAGAAAACAAGAAATTGGAAACAAAACCTAACTACTAGAAAAAGAACCAGAAACTAAACAAGAAATCAAAAGCATAATCAAGAAAGCAATTAAAAACCATGGAAGTAAAAACTAAATTAATTACTGAATCAAAAGCAGAAAACATTAACCTGAAGGTTTGATCTTTACCCTAATCTTGAATCTTTGAATCACGAATCTTTTTCGGTAACAAACAAGAAAGGTGTGATTTGGATTACTAAGACTGCGCTCGAATCCTCACATGAAGAGAGAATTCGAGGAACCTTAATCCTCCGCTTCACTAAAAAGTGGAACTTTTATGGAATTAATACTAATGAAATTCATAATCGCGAAACAGAAAGTAAGGAACAAGAAAGAACAAGAACTTGAATTAATCTTGAAAGAGAATGTAAATTACAATCGCGGAATTGAAAGAAAACTTAAAGAAACTAAAGAAAGCTTAAAACTAAAACAAGAAAACTTAAAGAAACTAAAGAAAAACAAAAAACTAACTACCTACTCTAATTGATAGAAATACTAATATATATACTAAAACTTAAGAGGGAAAAAGTAATAAAATATAACAAAACCCTAAACCTAGCCGCCGCCTCTTTATTTCCGGAAATTCGGACCGTCGCGGGTGCGAAGCCCGTGGTTGCGGGTGCCACACACTTGGTTGATGAGCTTTTGAAGCTTTTAGGTCTTCTTTTCTCTCTTTTATTTGACTTAACCTACAAAACACAAAATCATCATAACTTACTAATAATTAGGGGTCTAAAACAAGCAAAAACCCTTTATTAACGGTATCAATTCGACTCGAAATGAGACCAAACAACACTCCCACACAAAGGTGTGCTCGCCCCGAGCAAACTAAAACAAAAAAAAAAAAAACTAAGCTACTCTAACTCACTTTCGTAGGAATCACGATTGCATTTAGCGTATGCAACAAGCCCTTTAAACCCCTTGGCAGCCCAAGTGGACGAGGAAGGTGTCGTGAGGGTTTATAGCAATTATACCCGCAAAAGCCAAAGAAAAAGAAAAGATAAGGTAGACTCAGATTAAAAGGAAAAGACTCAAGAAAGAAAAAGGGAAAAGAAGAAATAAAAGAAATAAAAGGGTTAGAGTCAGGGTTACAAATACAATTAAACACCCCCTCAGGCTAACCAACCAAACATATCAATCCATCAAGCATATACCAAGATCAATCTGGAACAGAACAAAATCAGTGTAAAATAGATAGAATAAAGTTTTCGAAATTAAGTAGAGAGAACAAGTACTTTAGATGTGAAAAACCGCCAACAGACTTAAGATGAATGCAAATATGCGCGGTAGGTTATGGACGTAGGCTAGTTAAAAGAGCAAACCTCACTTTAGGATAAAAAAATTAAACATTCAAACACTCAAATTTGAATGTGTATGTGGGTTTTTCTCATACTCAGACCAAAAGAAACAACCTACCATAGGTTTGGTAAGAATCTCGCTATCCACTGCTAGTATGCAAATACACAAGTGACAATCAAGAGGACTTTTTAGGGTTGTAATGAAGCTTAGGTTAGGGAAAAGGAGTGGTAATATTTGGGTATCAGGAGCTTAAAGAGCCATGCTTGGATTGATATTCAAAAAAGAATCTGCTCTAAATCTCATCTTCTTGCTTAATTATACAAGGAACTCATTTTTCTCCCTCATTAAGAACAAAACACCTTATCAAACTTTACAACCGGGTCAAAAGCTTTAAGAACTTTTAATTGAGACTCCCTTAATCACCATTTTATTTTGAATTCTTTTTTTTTCATTTTTTTTCATTATTTTTTCTACTTCTATTTTTGGTGGGTGATCAAGGGAGAAGAAACACGAATATATAAACTTAGCTTCAACTTAGCTTCGACCTCAATATATCAAAAGAACAACATAACCATTTGTCTAACTCATAATAATTGGGATATATAATGTGTCCCAATTCAATTAAAATCAATACTACACCCCCAATATCTCAATTCCATTCACAGCAACACCGAACCAATTTTGACTCCCGAAATAATGAATTCTCAAACATCCAAGCAAAGCAAAAGGTAGGAATTAATAAAGGCCATGGCTTGAATTGTCAAGGTTTCATCACAAAAAGAAAGGTAATCAAAGGCTAGGCGGGGCTAAAGAACGGTAATAATATTGTTAGGGAGGTTGTTTGGCTATGTAGATTAATTAATAAAGAAAGAATGCCTCAATCATATTGTCACAATATGTAATGCAAAGATGCAGTCTCAAACAAGATGCAAAATAAGTTCTAGAGGTGCAAATAGTGGTGGAGTCACTCAAGGAAATTAAAGAATTGATAAAAATGATCAATCCATACTTTTAGGCTATGTGGACTCACGGGATGGGGCTTAAATAACTAACCTAGCCCAAAGATTTGCGGCACGCATATTTATACTCACTAAGTTAGTAAAAGCAGTTAAACACACTATTCATTACTTGACTCAAAATCAGAAGATTTGCAAATTCAGTTTCAAAAACTTTTAAGTTCTCAACCAAACTTTTCAAGGTAAAGCAAGAGAAACTGAAAGTCTAATCGGTTTACAAATCATCACTGAAAGTGTTCCGGACAGATTAAACCTAAAAAGTTTAAAAATTTTGCCAAAAACTAGTAAGGCACTTGTGCCACCCCACTCCCACACAAAAACTCTACAATGTCCTCATTGTGAACAAGCCAACACCACACAAAAGAAAAAGCACACAAAAGAAAAGGAAAAGAAACTTAAGCTGGCTTGCATGCCTCCCCGACTCCAACACAAAAAGGCCAACAATGTCCTCATTGGAAACAGAAATAGAGATAAGCAAGCATGCAAAAGAAATCAAGAACACACTAAAAGGAAATAACAGAAGAAAAGAAAAGAAAAGAAAAGAAAAGCAACTTACTAACTATAATAAGAAGACAAGGAAAGATATTACCTGGTTAGGTACTGAATATACCCAAACAATGAAGTCTCAGAATAATAAAACCATCTATGGAGCATCAGTGACTCCATCTCACCTCAAGATATAGGGTACCATCTCAGAACCATTCAATGCCCGTAGTAACAAGTCATGCATTCTTGAATGCATCTCAGAGTGATGGACATAAGAGCACAATCTCAAAATTCCATCAGCAAACGTTAGTGCTCTCAACAGTTTATCGAAGGTCTTAGAAAAGTCATAGAATTGGCGAACTACAGGAATGCACACAACTTTCCTAGGCACCTTAAAAGGAGACATGGCAAATGATTCCTCCCATTGATTTGTAAATGGAGATTGTGTATGCAAATCAACGGGAGGGGGCAATACAATACACTCCTCAACCTTCTCATGTACAGACTTGGATGCAAACAATGACTCGTAAAGCATATCACCATAAAAAATATCATTGTCACAAACCAAGCTCAAACACTTAGGATCAATCACTAAACACTCAAGTCCATCATCATAAGATTCCACATTATTTTCAATGGATTCATAGGAAAGGGTAGATAATGCCTGATTAATACAATGATCCTTAATGAAAGTGAATAATTCAAATCAAGCACAGATTCAATTACCAAGGATTCGATTTTACTCTCAACAAGATCATGTTCAGTTGCATCACAAACATCATGACATTCATTGGACTCAACCTTCTCTTCACATAAAAGCATGGATAACAATGTGGACAATGGTTCATCATGTAACATGTTTTCATCAAGTTCTACATCATCAACACAAGGTCATCATGTTTTTTATGCTCACTAGATGCAGCTAGAGCTAAGGATTTCCTAAACTCGATGCATGAAAAACTAGGTCTGCTATAGTAGTCATCATCTTCATCATAATCATACAAAGAAGAATTAGTATGCATTTCAGGACGCAAAGATGATGAATGATCTACTTCAACTATTGAATCAACCACTTGTTAAGAAGAAACTTCTACCCTAGAACTAGTCTCATGTAAAAATGCACGCATGTATTCAGTCATTTTCGCACACATATCATTCATCTTCGCACTCATGTTAGCTCGAAAATCATCAATTTCAAGCTTTCAAACAAGAATCAGAATTATGGCATCGCGAATCACAATATCAGCACAAAGGATGAGACTCAACAACGTCACACAGGGGAAGATCATAAGAATTTTCCACATAACCCGCACCGTAAGATTGATCATGAAAATACAAGGGGTATTCACATGACTGTTCAGCTATAGTCCCAGAGGGTGGTGCATAATACAAAGGTTGGCCGCTAGGAATAACATTTTGTTGCTCAAATTCATAAGAATCCCTAGACAACCACTCAAGTAACTCCCATGCTTTATCTTCTCCTAAATTGGAAAACCCGTAATAATCTAAGAGATTTCAGGTCTCGTAATTCACACCCTTATTCACAATTCCCAAAAGATCTAATGTATCATAAAAGATACCATACAATTCACATTGAACACGGTACTCATGTAATCGAGCAAAATATCTCCAAAATGTTTTATGCTCAAATTGGGGAAATTGGGGACTAGCCATAATTTATCTCTTTTTTTTTCTTTTTCTTTTTCTTTTTTTTGGTTGATTTTTTATTTACTGCATCTTTTTTTGAACTAATCTAAGAAAGCAGTTAAACTATTCACAAACAAACCAATAACCTAATCTACCAAATAACGTCATCCCCGGCAACGGCGCCATTGTTCGATTATGGTAAATTGGGGTTTCTTAAGTAGGGTAGTCGAATCCACAGGGATGGTGTGTTAGGTTTTCAGGAAATTTGTTTGGTTTGGGTCTCAAATTGCAGGAAGCAGTAAATAATTTAAACTAATTAAACTACACTAATTAGGAATTCAAACTAGGAAAACATGAACTAGGAAATAAAACTAAACTAGGAAACAAGAAAACAAGAATTTGAAAACAAAACCTAACTACTAGAACAAGAACCAGAAACTAAACAAGGAATCAAAAGCATAATCAAGAAAGCAATTAAAAACCATGGAAGTAAAAACTAAATTAATAACTGAATCAAAAGCAGAAAACATTAACCTGAAGGTTTGATCTTTACTCTAATCTTGAATCTTGAATCTTTGAATCACGAATCTTTTTCGGTAACAAACAAGAAAGGTGTGATTTGGATTACTAAGACTGCGCTCGAATCCTCACATGAAGAGAGAATTCGAGGAACCTTAATCCTCCGCTTCACTAAAAAGTGAAATTTTTATGGAATTAATACTAACGAAATTCATAATAGCGAAACAGAAAGTAAGGAACAAGAAAGAACAAGAACTTGAATTAATCTTGAAAGAGAATGTAAATTACAATCGCGGAATTGAAAGAAAACTTAAAGAAACTAAAGAAAGCTTAAAACTAAAACAAGAAAACTTAAAGAAACTAAAGAAAAACTAAAAACTAACTACCTACTCTAATTGATAGAAATACTAATATATATACTAAAACTTAAGAGGGAAAAAGTAATAAAATATAACAAAACCCTAAACCTAGCCGCCGCCTCTTTATTTCCGGAAATTCGGACCGTCGCGGGTGCGAAGCTTTTAGGTCTTCTTTTCCGTCTTTTCTTTGATTTAACCTACAAAACACAAAATCATCATAACTTACTAATAATTAGGGGTCTAAAACAAGTAAAAACCCTTTATTAACAGTATCAATTCGACTCGAAATGAGACCGAAAACTTTTCTAGGGGGTGAAGAGGCCAAGCAAGACCGTACCCACGGTCTTGGGAGACCGTACCCACGACGGTGCGTAGGAGAGAAATTTCGCCTGACCTAAATCGCCAGACCGTGCCCCTGGTCATGACACACCATGCCTACGGTGTTGCGAAGAGAAGCGAAGTCTGCATTTGCTACGCAGGACCGTGGCCACGGTCTCAATGACCTTGCCCACGATCCCCTGCAGATACGTTTTTCCTGCGGAGTGAAGTGACGAGTTTTGAGTTGCTAACTTGACTTGTATATATATACCTCTTTGACGATTTCTTGGGGGGGGGCATCTAGCGATAGACTTAGACAATTTCCAGCTTCGTAATTAGTGGATTTTAGAGAGAGATTGGAGAGAGATTAGTGAGAGATTTATTCTAGGGTTTGTGATATTTGAAGATTTGGGGATTCAAACAATTGAGAGATTGTTGGATCATCTTTTTATTGCTTTGCTTTGTTCATCTACACCATTTTGATAAGTATTCTCTTCCCTTACCTCTTTCATTAATTACTTTGCTAATTACTTTGCATGTTCTTTAATTTCTTTGCTAGCTATTTTGATTATCTTGTTTGTTTATGGTTGTTTGATGTAAGAAATCATGTTTAGGGTTGGTTTGGATGTTGTTAGCATAGTTTTTATTATGATTAGTGGCTAGAAACTCTATGGGTGAGGGGGTAATTAAGGGTGTGAATGGGTGATTTGGTTTGGGTTAGCAATATTAGTGACTAATTAGTTGGGAAATCAATTTCACATTCCTTTCCTTCCCTCAAGTGGGATGTATTTGGGTTCGAAAGCTCTCGAATATATCCAACACTTGTGTTGGAAGGTTGGAATTGGGATATTTAGTACTCTACTCACGGAAGTGAATAGAGGCTAACGAGGAACTTCCGTTTCATTAACTCTCCGGGTCCGTCGCTGGACTTTGGGTAATTTAATCCGGACTATCCTCAGAAGAGGAAGCTCGGTGGGTATTTTCTAACGGAATTTCCACTTGATTTTCTTCCTTGCTATTCCCTTGTTGCAAAACCCATTTCCTCATCCCCGTTTGCATCCCGAAAAGCCTCCGAAGCCCGTTTTCCATTCCTTGACCGACCTTTGTTTTGTTTCTTGCTTTGTGACCCTTTTCAAACCAAATACTTTACCTTAGCAATCTTGACCCGACCTTAGACCTAGTTTCTATGACCAAGGCCGCCAACTCCCTGAGAGAGAACGACAAAACCGAGGTCTCACAAACCACTGTTACAAGCGGCACCTTTTAGCCCCTTAAGCACAATGTTAACTGCATATGGAGTGGGTCGTGTTGGGAGGGTAGCCCCGTAATTGGGCTGTGCTTTATTCCCGAAATATGCCGGCAATGACGCTTAAAATAAACCTTTCAAACAACCAAAGTAATTAATTGATTTCCTTAAGGTCGTGTGGCACCTTCTCCATTGAAAAGGATAAAAGAGCTTAAGCATGAGAGAGACTTAGGTTGACCAACCGTAATATTTTTCGATCGGAATCGAATGGGAGGGCGATTACATATTATTTGGAGGCTCTTGTTTAGTATATGGTGTTCGAGTGTCGAAAATCATAAAGAGTGATGCTATATTGACTTAAGAGTTCTCAAATATGTATATTGATTTCTTTTATTCTAATCGATGAACCCATTTGAGGGGCTAGTTATGCGAGTATGTGCAAAGTAGCTTGTTTCATATGTGTGATTTTATTCACCTCACCTTCTCATTTATTTTAAATCGAATTATTGCGGCTTTTGTGGGTATAGTTGCTATAAACCCTCACGAGACATTTATCGTCCACCCGGGCTACCGGGGGTTGTTTAAAGGGCTTGTTGCATGCGCTAAATGCAACCGTGATTCCTACGAAAGTGAGTTAGGTTTTATTTAGTTTTTGAGTCTTATATTCCTTTGTTCGAGGACGTCCAAAGTCTAAGTGTGGGGGAATTTGTTGAGTCATATTTTATACATAATTTATATATGTATTTAGTTTATTATTATACAAATTATTTGGTCTAATTATGTTTAATTTGTCAATTTTTAGGAAATTCCCAATTATAAGAAGAAGTTAAGAAACGATGAAAAGCAAGAGCAAAATCGCAGCCAGCGTTTATAAAAACGCAGCCAGCGCCTCAATCAGTTGGAAGAGAAATTGCGCAAAACAAAAACGCAGCCAACGCTTATCAAAACGCTGCCAGCGTTTTTTCTCGAAAATCTGGGCGAAGCAGAAAAACACAGCCAGCGTTTTTCAAAACACAGCCAGCGTTTTAGGTTTCCGCAGCCGCCAATTTGTACGCGTAGGGTTTAGGGTTTTGCTTTCTTATTTTCTATATATAGTTGATGTATTTCAACGATCTAGGACACCAACCACCGGAGGACGACAACAAGCATCTACCACAACACCATCCATCTCTCCACCACTCATCCATCCTTCATCATCATCATCATCGTTCGTCGTTTTTCCAATTAGGAGTATTCAACACTATATTATTATGTTTAATTACTCTATTCTTGATACTTCGATTTCTATTATGAGTGAGTAGTTTTATTATTTGGTGTAGTTTATTGAAACCATACTAAATTATGTATTTTGAGACAAAGTTTTGATCTTTAATGTCTAATTGATGTTTCCTATGATTTTATGACAATTTGTGATTACTGTTTACTGTTTTTATATTGAATTAATTAGAATGCATGCTAGTTAGTTCTTTATAAATTCAATTGGTAGTTAGAGTCTCCAGTACTGAAAGCTAGAGTCTATAACATTAGTATCGCCCTAATTAACCATGGAAGGTTCAAATCTATCTCTTTTAATAAGGAAATTGTCATAAATCTTTGTTAAATTGATTTGCTGGTAAATTGGTTGCAAGGTGTTAGATGATGCTTTTCTTGTTCTTAATGCTCTAATTTGATTATACTTTAGTGCTTGTACTAGGGTAGTCATAATTAGTAGGGTTTATATTAGGCTGGTCCTAAGTAAACTAAAAAGTAAGGAAAAGTAGGGAAAAGCAGCTGGTGGATCTTTTCCCCAGTCTAACTCATAGGAGTATCAATTTGTGTGTCAATGATAAGTATTAATTTGCATGGTGGAAATAAACTATACCAAATAGATTTATCATATTATTATTCGAATCAATCTCTTGTGTGTGTTTTGATAGTTTCGTTTCGCAATTTTAATTCGTCTATTTAAATAGTTAATCTTGAATCCAAACCCCCCCTTCTTTATTAAATTACATTCAATCTTAGTTAATAATATAATGTTTAGTTTAGATTAGTTAATTAGTAATTATAGTGTAAGTTAGATAGGTGAAACTATTCTGAAATCAATCTTTCCTCGTTGGATTCGATCCCTACTTTCCTATCTACATTAATTAGATTAATCATAGTAGTGGTTAAATTTGTAAGCCCTGCGACAAGCTGTTACAATACCCCCTCCAATTCACCTTCATTTCATCAATAAGCACCCTCTATCACCTTTACTCTACTAAACTTCCACCAACTACTATCTCTTCTCTCATCTTCGTTATCTGTTCTCATCATTTGTTCCCATACTATACTCCCATTCTCTCAACATTTCATCATCCATATCTATTTCTAATCCCCTCATCATCACATTCATCACAACCATATAACCATCCATATACCACTTTTTCAAACCATTCACGGTATCTCATCCAAGCTTCAAGTCAAGGGCAACCCAAGGGATCAAATTCAACGCATTCGCCACCATTATACAAGGTTCGATTTCGTCATTTATATTGTTGTAATTATTCATGTAATTCATTCTTTAATTCCATTGCTTGTACATATTTTTTAAAGTAAAAACCGCATTTTATATTGCATGATTTGAATAATAACTTTCCGAAATTAACCAAACTTCTCCAAAAAATTACTTAGAGGTACCCTAACTTTTGAAGAAACAATTTTTTGGTACCCTAACTTTTCAAAACTAATTTTGGGGTACCCTACTTTTAGGATTAGAAATTACTAGGTGAATTTCCGGCGAAACTCCGATTGATTCAAATCATTTCCGTCCACGAAAACAAAGGGCATTTTCATCAACAAAAACAATTAATCAATTTCCCGCCCAAAACTCACCGGTGAATTCAAATCATTGGCCGGAAATTCACCTAATTATTTCTAATTCTAAAAGTTAGGGTACCCTAAAATTAGTTTTCAAAAGTTGGGATACCAGAAAAACATTTCACCAAAAGTTAGGGTACCCCTAAGTAATTTTCTCCCCGCTCTCTTTCTTTTCAATGTCGATTTTAGTAGAGTATGTTTTATAACAAGCGGATTCGAGAGTTCTAATAACTCTCGAATCGTAACCTTACCCCCGCATCTAGAAATCGGGTTCGTAGGCCGGAGTCTTTCATTTCTTATTTATGGTTTGTCGGTTTCCTTAAATCGGCTGGCGACTCTTTTACAAATTATAAACTCATTTAATTATTTAACATATTCGTTTTTACATAAAATAATTTAAATAAATAATTTAATTCATTTCCTTTGCTAATTCAAGGCTGGGCCCTAGGGAAATGGCCACAAAATTAATAAAACCTAGGCGGGTTTTATTAATTTCAACCCATCTCCTTCTGGCCCAACGATGCAAACGGCCCAGCCCAGAGTCTGCTAAAACCTAGGCGAGTTTTAGCAGTCTCTGGTGGCCCGTTTGCTCCTCTTTGGGCCTGAACTTAGTGATTGGGCTGGGATTAAATTATTAAACTATTTTGTGTGATTGCGGATAATTTAAATAATAAAAAATGGGTTTGTAAATAAATAAAGTTTCATTACCCCGAAAACGAATTTCGAAAAATAATAATACCCTTATTTAATGATTAAGCAACCTTAGTGGGCTCCCGATCGTTTAAGTAGCGAATCACGGGGAAGAGCGGTCGCGCCTTTCCCAGGGTCCTACAGATTGGCGACTCCACTGGGGACTTAAACTTAAAAAGAGGGTAAAACTTGAAAAAATCGAATTGATTTGAAAGTGTTAAAGGGAGAAGTTAATTTATTTTACGACTTTATTGTTATTTTAGGCATCCTTTGCATATCGGCCCACTAATCGGGTCTTTTGACACGTTAGCACAAAGGCGACAGCTTAGGATAACTAGGATTTCCCTTGAGAGCGGGAGGCCACTCTTATGGGGATGATCTCCACATCGCTAAGCATTTGGTCGTTCCTCTCCCCGTGTTACAATCAAAGAGCTTCCTGGAAGTTCTTTGAGCCATACCTCAACTTCTTACCTTAGGGTATAATGAACCGAGGTGAGAACATACTGTAGGCCATGTAACCCAACCATAAAGATCCATGAATTTAGAGCCTTTGTTTAGGGTAACCCTTCATGTGTATGCTATGTGTCATGTGTAACCCTTTCCCTTTTCTTTTCTTCTCATAATAGAGTCGGCCCTAGTTTAGAGGTTTCGTACTAGTCCATATAAAATTCATTAGGTTGAGAAAATGACTATTTATTAATTAATTTAATTAACTCAATAGCATTATGGTTAGCCCAAGTGGAAGGGCCCATCAATGTTTGAAAGTCGATTATATTAATCAATAAATAAAAATTGACCCACCTTTGATGATATTATATGACCCTTTAGGAAATTCTCTTAACAAAGGTCCAAAAAAAATAATTAAAAAGTCCAACAAAGTTAATGGATAGTGTCTTAGACCGCATAATAGTCACTAGACTTGAGTAAATTAATTTATCAATTTAATTAAAAAAATCCATCATATTTATGGTCGACCCGTTGTTAGGCCCAACCATATTGGATTTGTTGATTAAACCCATAAGTTAATTATAACTCGCTTATTGTTGGCTTTATCCAGTCCTTTACAACTTCCATTTTCCTCGAGTAAAAAAAACAAAGAGCATAAAAAAAAGGGTTAAAAAAAAAGAGGTCGTTAGTCTTGTCAAGTATTATTCTAGCCCGCATAATAGCCAATATGGTTTGAGCTGTCTGAGTTGTTGGGCCAAGTTACGGATTCTCCTTAAAACATCGGATTGTGGACTGGGCCCATCCGAATTGAGAAACACTGACTAAAGCCTGTCAACTTATGACCCGCTCGCTATGTTTGACTTTATTCGGCCCTTCATAATACTCTATTTTTTAGGTCCATATAGAGTTAGGTCATGCACTCCCAAAAGTGGGTGAGTCCTTTGTGTCAGCATATATGTGTCAAGTCGGTTAGGATCATGTAGGTCTCTTAGGTCATGCATGCATCGGGTAGAACGTGTCGGAGTATGTCATCGAGTGTCCTAACTTTGAATTTCCATGCAGGCATCATTGATGATCGACTCCGAGGCCGCATTCTAGATCCACGAACTGGTCGTTTGATTCCAAACCCTCGCTAAGATCTGTCTGTAACCAGTGACTGCATCATGTCTGGAGGACAGTTCCAAGAGGTCCCGGTCCAGAACAACGAATCCAACATCACGAAGCATTTGGATGACCTTTACACCAAAATGCAAGGTCTAGTATTCGCCAATACCTAAGACAAGAGCAGAAGATGAGCAAAAGACTGAATGAACATCAACAAGTGATGGATGGTATGCTGCAAGCCATCACTAAGATTAATACCAAGCTGGGGTTGAATGTTGAAGAAGACGATGAAGAGATGCATGGGTATGAATCTCTGAACCTGAAATCATCAAGGCATCGTCAGATTCTGGAGGAATTGGGATATCCAAAACAAAAGTTAATACCCCTGAGGCATCTAAACTCACAAAAGATCCTGCTGTTAAGGCCCTTGAACAGAAGTTAGAAAGCCTTACTAAAACAATGAGCACTGTGCCGGCCTTTGCTGAAAAATACCTGGAAGTGCCATTGCCTGTTCAGCCAATTCTGAAGATAGCTGATAAAGTTGAGGTATCGAACATCAAGTTCAAACCCTCCGAGAATCATGTTCACTACATCGAAGAGTTCATGTGGCTAGCACCATTAAACCGGATTGATGTCGGTTTATACTCTACTGTCTTCCCATCCACCCTAGATGGCGAAGCCAAGGTATGGTATAACGCTTTACCACCCCAAACGAAGGCCGACTGGAATGAATTGTTCAAAGCCTTCATTAATCACTACAGTCGCATCCAAAAGAAGCAAGCTACGGTGGATGACTTGACCACCATGATGCAACGGGACGATGAATCCTTCTTGGATTATTTTGAGCGATGGCATACCAAACTGTCTCATGTCAATGAGACAATTCCTCTCCGTCTACAGTTGTCTACTTTCAAGCAGGGGCTTAAAGGCAGCTTATCCAAGCACTTGGGATACCACGTCATTAAAGACTTTAATTACTTGAAGGACATTTGTGTCCAACTGGAGGCAATGCATAATGATAAGATCGCTTCTCCTGGATGGAAGGGGTCTAGTTCCAACAGGAGGGCTACTAGTGCGCCTAGCCACCCTCCTAAGATTATGGAAAATAACTCTACCCAGCGCAAGGGGCCTATCATAAAAAAATACGAGACATACACCCTTAGACGTCTCTTACTCACAAGCTCTTGATCGGTTGGTCAAGAAAGGTTTTTTGGTCGTACCTTTGCCAATAGAAGAGCCAGCGATAAAAGGGAAAAATTGGGATGCTAACCAATTTTGTCGTTATCATTGTTGCCAAGGACATATACCGAGAAATGCTGGATTCTCAAGAATAAGATAGAAGGCATGATAAGGGATGGGACGCTGCCCATGTGAAAAGATGCCCAGAAACCTAACAATAAAGGTAACTCGATGCCCGAGCATACAAATGCTATCTTCCATGGAATTTGTAGCTTTGATCCCTCCATTTTGATTGTTGGGACGGGTTAACCTATCCCGAGGTGCTTGGTTTTCATGAAGACCTATCCATTCATGGTATTTGCGATAGTGATGACGATGACCAACATGAATACACCAAGATGGAATGGATGGAGACTAGATCAGGCCGCCATAACAACAAGAACACCACCATCCCAGTGGCTGTTTCTAATCTTACGCCAATGGTTAGCGATGAAAATCATATTCCTCTTGAAGATCCTCTTCTCACACAACTTAAGAAGACCAGAGCTGAAGTCACTATCTGGAAACTAATATGCACATCACACGCACATACACAAAAGATGATGGATGCTATTACTACATTAACAGTACCTCCCACGACAACTCCTAAATCTCTAGTTGCTCATGTGGCTATCCAGCAAGAGGCCATCACCTTTGGGATGGAAGATCTGCCTCAAGGAGGGGAATCCGACAACAAAGCACTCTACATTATAGTGCAATGTTCCAATAAGACTATCCCACTGGTTCTGGTCGACAATGGTTCAGTTGTGAATGTGTGCCCTTGGAGGACGACACAGAAATTGGGAGTCCAAAAACAACATTTGGGTCAAAATGGTGTACAACTCAGGGCTTACGACAATTCTCCTCGAAGGTCGGTTGGGTCCATAACATTGCCCATCACTACAGGCAATATGACTCGGAATGTGGAGTTCGTGGTGCTAGACATTCCAGCCTCCTTCAATATGTTACCAGGGAGGCCATGGCTTCATGAATGCAATGCTATAGCATCTACCTTACATCAGAAGGTAAAGATGTTGGTCCAAGGTAAAGTTATCACCATCTCGGGAGAATCCGTCAATGTTGTCTTTACTCCCAATCAAGCAACCCTTTAAGTGGAACATAGTTCCATGGACGAACAACTTCTCAACCTTGAACTTGTGGCGACTTTGAGCCAGGATGAAGACTTCTTTGACTTCGATCCCTACTCAAATCCCAAAGTGCATGCTATATTCAAGAGACTACGACAGTTCCCTGGGATGCCGCCGGGAAAGAACTCGAAAAACTAGATTCCTTCTATGATCAAGACATTTAAGCAGAAGGGAAGGTTCGACTTAGGGTACAAGCCAACTGAGAAGGAAGTTAGGCTCGCCAAGATAGCTATAGCTGAGCAGAAGAGGATGGACAATCCTCCTACCTTATTCCAAATGAAGCCCTATTCACTCACTTTGAATGGACAGTTTGTTAGGGAAGGTGATGACTTCCCTTACTATGGGTTCCCCGAACCATACTACCTGAGGAACAAGGGAATTCAAGTTCCTGGGTAAGAAATTTTCAATGACTGTACCATTAATATGGCAACAGTTTTTTGTCCCTGCTCGGGGCAAGCACCCACCATTGGAATTGACTCATCTCGTTGGGAGCAACATATTTGGCATGCTGTTTGGACAAGAAGCTGTCAAAGAAGAGTCTGAAGCTGACGCCGTTATTGCTGTATTATCAAACCCAAACTTTGACCCAAGTCTCATGATTACTAAAGAAGAAGAAGTAAAAGCAGTCTCGTGGGTCGATACTAAAGAGAACAACTTTGTTTTATCTGTAGGAGAGTTTGTTCCTATGGACATAGAGTCAAGTCCTAAAGGTCTAGAGTCAAGTGAGTCTGGTCTTGAGTCTGCTGGCGATGTATTCCTTTCTACAATCAATAAGATGAACCTTTCTGCTTACTCTGATTCTTCTTTCTTCTCTTCCTTGAACTGCTGCGGCAATAATAATCTGGAATTTAATGAACATGAGCATAAAATGAAGGTGTTGGAAGACACCATCACCATAAACGTAGGCATAGAAGAACAATCTCGGGAGTTGAAGTTAGGTAGTTCACTCACAGCGGAAGAACGCGTAGCATTTACAGAGCTTCTCTAGGAGTTTGTGGATGTATTTGCATGGTCTTATGAAGACATGCCGAGGATTGACAGGGAGATTGTGGAGCACACTATACCTTTGCTCCCTAATGCAAAGTCGGTTCGGCAAAAGGCCAGGAGGATCAAGCCTGAATGGGCTAAGAAAATTGAAGAGGAAGTGAATAAACAGCTTAACGCTAAGTTTATCAAAGCAGTCCAATACCCTGAATGGATTGCTAATATCTTTCCAGTGCCCAAGAAAGATAGGAAAGTGCGCACGTGTGTAGACTTCCGATACCTTAACAAAGCCAGCCCCAAGGATAGTTTGCCAATACAACACATCAATGTATTAGTGGATAACACTTGTGGACATGAGATCTTATCCTTTATGGATGGATATGCCGATTACAAACAAATAAAAATGGCAGAGGAAGATATGGAGAACACCTCCTTCACCACACCATGGGGAACGTATTGCTATGCAGTCATGCCTTTCGGTCTCAAAAATGTCGGCACAACATACCAAAGAACGGCCAATACTCTTCTTCATGATATGATGCATATAGAAGTAGAAGTTTATGTGGATGACATGATTGTTAAGTCCAAGACAAGGGAGGAGCATATTCCTAACCTCCGCAAGTTCTTTCCGCGACTTCGCAAATACAAAATGTTGCTCAATCCAGCAAAGTACACCTTCGGTGTTACCTCCGGGAAGCTGTTTGCCTATGTGGTCAGCCTACGGGGCATTGAAGTTGATCCCTCAAAGATAAAGGCTATCTAGGAGTTACAACCGCCCAGGACAGAAAAGTAGATAAGAGGCTTCCTAGGATGAGATCAAGGAGTATTTGCAACATCCTCCAGTCCTCATACCGCCAGTACCAGATGAGCCTCTACTCATTTACCTTACAGTGACTAGCTCCGCAACAGGGGCTATGCTGGCTCAAAAGGTAAAAGGTCAAGAGAGCGTCATTTACTATTTGAGCAAGAAGTTCCTTGACTACGAAAGTCGATATGCAGACATAGAAAAAAATGGCTCTCGCATTAGTATGGGCCACCAACAAGTTAAGGAATTACATGCTTTCACATACTGTATAGGTCATAGTTGAGAACAATCCCATCAAATTCATCAAAGAACAACCAACCATCAATATCTGCATTGCTCTATGGGTAGTCATGCTTTCAAGATTCATTCTTCAAAACATACCCTAGAAATCTAACAAAGGGTGATTTGTTTCAGACTTTCTGGCTGCTTCACCATCACAGGAACCTCCAAGCACTCACTTGGAATTTCCGGACGAAGATGTATTCTTCACCGACGAAATTACGTGGGAAATGTATTTTGATGGAGCTTCTAACCAAATGGGTTGCGGAGTAGGAGTCCTGTTAATATCTCTAGAAGGGGCACACGTTCCTGTATCTGTAAATTTGATTTTGATGCTACTAACAATGCGGCGGAATATGAAAAATGCATCAAAGATCTACAAGCTGCCTTGGCTTTAGGCTTACGCCATATAAAGGTCTTTGGAGACTCTAGCCTCATCATCAATCAAGCTAAGAGCGCGTGGAAGGTTCGAAGTCAGTGCCTCGTGTCTTATCAGTAGAAGCTCTTGGGACTTGCTGACCAGTTTGAGCAAATTAGCTTCCAATACCTCTCTAGGGATCACAATGAATTGGTCGACGCTCTGGCCAAGTTATCTTCAATGATATCAATCCCATCAGGCACGCTCCAGCTACCAAAATTAACAGAGCGGCGATTTGAACCCGCATATGTCTACGCCATGGAAACACAAGAAGAGGAGACTGAGGAATGGTTTCTTGACATATACAATTTCCCTCGGAAGGAAGAATATCCCGCTGAGTTAGATGCTCGAGGACAACGAGCGATCAGGTCTCTAGCAGCACAATACTGCTTGATCCATGATCGTTTGTATAAGAAGTCACCTACAGGCATTAATTTGTTATCCATTGATGCTAAAAGTGTAAAGAAAGTTATGGCTATGATACACGGAGGAGTATGTGGACCTCACATGAACGGCTGCATGCTAGCAAAGAAGATTCGAAGGGTTGGTTATTATTGGACTACTATGGAGGCAGACTGCTTAAATTTTGTTCGAAGATGCCACAAATGTCAGGAGTATGCCAACCTGCAGCATCAACCTCCTTCATATTTGACTACACTAACCTGTCCATGGCCATTCTGGGTATGGGGTATTGACATCATTGGCAATATGCACCCAACTGGAACAGGGGGACATGAATACATCTTGGTCGCTATTGATTACTTCGCTAAGTGGGTAGAGGCAGCCTCTTTTGCAAAATTCACATCCAAACATGTGGCCAAATTCATCCTTCAGGGAGTGCCTCATGAGATCATCAGTGATAACGGGAGTCATCTTCGAAAGGAAGTGGAGGCTTTGCTCACCACTTACAAAATTCAGCATCATCGGTCCTCATCGTATTGACCTCAAGCTGACGGAACTGTAGATGCAGCCAATAAAACGATGGCAAGAATCATCATGAAGATGGTCATTACTTACAAAGATTGGCCAGACAAGTTAGCATTCGCCTTATGGGGATGCCGAACCTCTATACGAACTTCTACAAGAGCAACACCGTATTCTTTAGTGTATGGGATTGAAGCAGTCCTACCGATTTAATTAGCAATCCCTTCACTACAATAGTGGCAAAAAGTCAATTACCAGAAGCTGAATGGGCTAGGGAAAGGTTCAAGGAGTTAATGTTGATGGACGAAAGGCAGTTAAGGGCATTGCATAATGTGCAAGTGTACCAAAGTAGGATCACTCGTGCTTTTAATAAGAAGGTGAAAAGTCATTTGCTTCAAGAATGTGATTTAGTGCTTAAGGAAATGAGGGCACCTATACAAGATCCAAGGGGAAAATTTGCACCTAATTGGAACGGACCTTATATAATTCAGGAAATTTTACCAGGAGGAGCAGCTCGTCTTGCCACTATGGATGGAGAAGATATGATTCAGCCAACAAATTTGGATTTACTTAAGCGATATTATGTTTAACATAGCCAAACAACTACAAAACCAATTTTCAGACACTTGGTGAATATTTAATAAATGCTCATAAAAAGAAGGAATAATAAAGTTTGCAAGAGCACAATAATTGTAAACAATACTTCTTCTTTTAATTATTATTAAAATGGAAGTACACTGCTTTTAAATAAGAAAATTCGAAAGGCGTAATTAAATAAAAGTTTATTCTGGCAAAGCAGTTCAGTTCCTTCCATCATCTAATCTTGTTTCACCTTATCCACTCCGCCAATGCTCTCATGGTCAATCTCCTTGTCTCTAGGCTCATTTGGGTCCACCTCTTTTTCCTTAGGCTTATAGGCCCGCCTATGTGGTTTCCGTGTCTCAACCCTCGGACCAAGCCGGTCTTTTGCTGTCACCTTCGCACCAATACGATCCTTTATTGTTGAACGAGGACCCAGTCTCTCTTTCATGGATGTTTGTCTCCTTTTCGCCTCTCCAGCACCGCGAGACTCGACGACCGCAATCAGCCATCTGTGATATCGAACATCAGCAGTCTGTAATACATGTGCCTTTGATGGAGCCTTAAGGGTCGCCCTTCTCGCCTAGTACTTCAGCCAACACTCTATCACCGAGCCACAAAGATTTAATTGTTCAAGGGCTTCGCACAGCCGTTCGGGGATGTTTTGTTTGCGGCCCATCTGTCGCCACACCCACTCCGGATAGTAGAAATTCATGTGTGTCAAGCCGCATGTTCCCCCTGAAGATCCTCTTCCGACACAACTTAAGAAGACCAGAGTTGATGTCACTATCTGGCAACTGATATGCACATCACACGCACATAGACAAAAGATGATGGATGCTATTACTACATTAACATGACCTACTACGACAACTCCTGAATCTTTAGTTGCTCATGTGGCTATCCAGCAAGAGGCCATCACCTTTGGGATGGAAGATCTGCCTCAAGGAGGGGAATCCGACAACAAAGCACTCTACCTTATAGTGCAATGTTCCAATAAGACTATCCCACTAGTTCTGGTCGACAACGGTTCAGCTGTGAATGTGTGCCCTTGGAGGACGAACATAAATTGGGAGTCCAACAACAACATTTGGCTCAAAATGGTGTACAGCTTAGGGCTTACGAAAATTCTCCTCGAAGGTCGGTTGGGTCCATAACATTGCCCATCACTACGGGCAATATGACTCGGAATGTGGAGTTCGTGGTGCTAGACATTCCAGCTTCCTTTAATATGTTACTAGGGATGCCATGGCTTCATGAATGCAATGCTATAGCATCTACCTTACACCAGAAGGTAAAGACGTTGGTCCAAGGTGAAGTTATCACCATCTCGAGAGAATCCGTCAATGTTGTCTTTACTCCCAAGCAAGCAACCCTTGAAGTGGAACATAGTTCCATGGACGAACAACTTCGCAACTTTGAACTTGTTGCAACTTTGAACGAGGATGAAGCCTCCTTTGACTTCGATCCATACTCAAATCCGAAATTGCACGCTATACTCAACAGACTAGGACACTTCCCTGAATGGACAGTTTGTTAGGGAAGGTGATGACTTCCCTTACTATGGGTTCCTCGAACAATACTACCTGAGAAACAAGGGAATTCAAGTTCCTGGGTTAGATGTTTTCAATGAGTATACCATTAATATGGCAACTATTTTTGTCCCTACTCAGGGCTAGTAGCCACCATTGGAATGGACTCATCTCGTTGGAAGCAACATATTTGGCATGTTGTTTGGACAAGAAGCTATCAAAGAAGAGTCTAAAGCTGACGCCGTAATTGCTATATTATCCAACCCAAACTTTGACCCAAGTCTCATGACTACTAAAGAAGAAGAAGTCAAAGCAGTCTCGTGGGTCGATACTGAAGAGAATAGCTTTGTTTTATCTGTACGAGAGTCTGTTCCTATGGACATAGAGTCAGGTCCTAAGGGTCAAGAGTCAAGTGAGTTTGGTCTTGAGTCTGCTAGCGATGTATTCCCTTTTGCAATCAATAAGATAAACCTTTCTGCTTACACTGATTCTTCTTTCCCCTCTTCGTTGAACTGATGCGCCAGTAATAATCTGGAATTTAATGAACCCTTAAAATAATTTTCTAATGAACATGAGCAGAAAAAAATGCGGTGTTGGAAGACACCATCACAATAAACGTAGGCATAGAAGAACAACCTCGGGAGTTGAAGTTAGGTAGTTCACTCACAGCGGAAGAACGGGTAGCATTTACAGAGCTTCTCAAGGAGTTTGTGGATGTATTTGCATTGTCCTATGAAGACATGTCGGGGTTTGACAAGGAGATTGCGGACCACACTATACCTTTGCTCCCTAATGGAAAGCCGGTTCGGCAAAAGGCCAGGACGATCAAGCCTGAATGGGATAAGAAAATTGAAGAGGAAGTGATTAAATAGCTTAACGCTAAGTTTATCAAAGCAGTCCAATACCCTGAATGGATTGCTAATATCTTTCCAGTGCCCAAGAAAGATAGGAAAGTGCGCACGTGTGTAAACTTCCGATACCTTAACAAAGCCAGCCCCAAGGATAGTTTCCCAATACAACACATCGATGTATTAGTGGATAACACTTGTGGACATGAGATCTTATCCTTTATGGATGGACATGCCGATTACAAACAAATAAAAATGGCAGAAGAAGATATGGAAAACACCTCCTTCACCTCACCATGGGGAACGTATTGCTATATAGTCATGCCTTTCGGTCTCAAAAATGTCGGCGCAACGTACCAAAGAACGGCCAATACTCTGCTTCATGATATGATGCACGTAGAAGTAGAAGTTTATTATATGGATGACATGATTGTTAAGTCCAAGACAAGGGAGGAGCATATTCCTAACCTCCGCTAGTTGTTTCTGTGACTTCGCTAATACAAAATGCTGCTCAATCCAGCAAAGTGCACCTTCGGTGTTACCTCTGGAAAGCTGCTTGCCTATGTGGTCGGCCAACGGAGCATTGAAGTTGATCCCTCAAAGATAAAGGCCATCCAATAGTTATAACTGCCCAGGATAAAAAAGGAGATAAGAGGCTTCCTAGGACGAGTCCAGTACATTAGTAGGTTCATCTCAAAGCTCACCATGACCTGTGAGCCTTTGTTCAAAAAACTAAAGAAAGGACGCAAAGTAGAATGGGACGACCAATGTCAAGCTGCTTTTGACAAGATCAAAGAGTATTTGCAACATCCTCCAGTCCTCATCCCGCCAGTACCAGATGAGCCTCTACTCCTTTACCTTACATTGAATAGCTCCGCAATGGGGGCTATGCTGGCTCAAAAGGTAAAAGTTTGAGTGAGCGTCATTTACTACTTGAGTAAGAAGTTCCTCGACTACGAAAGTCGATATGCAGACATAGAGAAAATGGCTCTCGCATTAGTATGGGCCACCAAGAAGTTAAGGAATTACATGCTTTCACATACTGTATAAGTCATAGCTGAGAACAATCCCATCAAATTCATTATGGAACAACCAACCATCAACAACCGTATTGCTCGATGGTTAGTCATGCTTTCAGGATTCAATCTTCAATACTTACCCCAGAAGTCTATCAAAGCGTGATTTGTTTCTGACTTTCTGGCTGCTTCACCATCATAGGAACCTCCAAGCACTAACTTGGAATTTCTGGAAGAAGATGTATTCTTCACCGAAGAAATTACGTGAGAAATGTATTTTGATGGAGCTTCTAACCAAATGGGTCGCAGAGTAGTAGTCTTGTTAATATCTCCAGAAGGGGCACACGTTCCTGTATCTGTAAAATTGGATTTTGATGCTACTAACAATGTGGCGGAATATGAAGCATGCATCAAAGGTCTACATGCTGCCTTTGCTTTAGGCATACGCCATATAAAGGTCTTTTGAGACTCTAGCCTCATCATCAATCAAGCTAAGAGCGCGTGGATGGTTCGAAGTGAGTGCCTCGTGGCTTATCAGCAAAAGCTCTTGGGACTTGCTGACCAGTTTGAGCAAATTAGCTTCCAATACCTCTCTAGGGATCACAATGAATTTGTCGACGCTCTGGCCAAGTTATATTCAATGATATCAATCCCGTTAGGCACGCTCCAGCTACCAAAAATAGTAGAGCAGCGGTTTGAACCCGCATATATCTACGCAATGGAAACACAACAAGAGGAGACTGAGGAATGGTTACTTGACGTATACAATTTCCCTCGGAAGGGAGAATATCCAGCTGAGTTAGATGCTCGAGGACAATGAGCGATCAGGTCTCTAGCAGCACAGTACTGCTTGATCTAAGATCGTTTGTATAAGAAGTCACCTACAGGCATTAATTTGGTATGCATTGATGCTAAAAGTGCAAAGCAAGTTATGGCTATGATACACGAAGGAGAGTGTGGACCTCACATGACAGGGCGCATGCTAGCAAAGAAGATTCGAAGGGTTGGTTATTATTGGACTACTATCGAGGCAGACTTCATAAATTTTGTTCGAAGATGCCGCAAATGTCAGGAATATGCCAACCTACAGCAGCAACCTCGTTCACATTTGACTACACTAACCTCTCCATGGCGATTATCAGTATGGGGTATTGACATCATTGGCAAAATGCACCCAACTAGAATAGGGGGACATGAATACATCTTGGTCGCTATTGATTACTTCACTAAGTGGGTAGAGGCAGCCTCTTTTGCCAAACTCACATCCAAACAAGTGGCCAAATTCATCGTTTAGGGAGAGCCTCATGAGATCATCAGTGATAACGGGAGTCATCTTCGAAAGGAAGTGGAGGCTTTGCTCACCACTTACAAAATTCAGCATCATCGGTCCTCATCGTATTGACCTCAAGCTAACGGAACTGTAGATGCGGCCAATAAAACAATGGCAGGAATCATCATGAAGATGGTCATTACTTACAAAGATTGGCCAGACAAGTTAGAATTCGCCTTATGGGGATGCCGAACCTCTATACGAACTTCCATAAGAGCAACACCATAATCAATAGTGTATGGGATGGGAGCAGTCCTACCGATTGAATTAACAATCCCTTCACTACGAATAGTGGCAGAAATCCAATTACTAGAAGCTGAATGGGCTAGGGAAAGGTTCGAGGAGTTAATGTTGATGGACGAAAGCTGGTTAAGGGCATTGCATAATGTGCAAGAGTACCAAAGTTGGATCACTCATGCTTTTAATAAGAAGGTTAAAAGTCACTCGCTTCAAGAAGGTGATTTAGTGGTTAAGGAAATGAGGGCACCTATACAAGACCCAAGGGGAAAATTGGCACCTAATTGGAAGGGTCCTTATATAATTAAGGAAATTTTACCAGGAGGAGCAGCTGAGGTTGCCACTATGGACGGAGAGGATATGATTGAGCCAAATAATTGGATCAACTTACGCGATATTATGTTTAATATAGCCAAGCATCTACAAAACCATTTTTCAGACACTTGGTGAACATTTAATAAATGCTCATAAAAAGAAGGAATAATAAAGTTTGCAAGAGAATAATAATTGTAAAAAATACTTCTTCTTTTATTTATAATTAAAATGCAAGTACACTGCTTTTAAATAAAAAAATTCGAAAGGCGTAATTAAATAAAAGTTTATTCTGGCAAAGCAGTTCAGTTCCTTCAATTCCTTCCATCATCTAATCTTGTTTCACCTTATCCACTTCGCCAATGGTCTCATGGTCAATCTCCTTGTCTCTAGGCTCATTTGGGTCAGTCTCTTTGTCCTTAGGCTTATAGGCCCGCCTATGTGGTTTCCGTGTCTCCACCCTCGGACCAAGCCGGTCTTTTGCTGTCACCTTTGCACCGAGACGATCCTTTATTGTTGAACGAGGACCCAGTCTCTCTTTCATGGATGTTTGTCTTCTTTTCGCCTATCCAGCACGGCGAGACTCGACGGCCACAGTCAGCCATCCGTGATATCGAACATCAGCAATCTGTAATACATGTTTCTTTGATGGAGCCTTAAGGGTCGGCCTTCTCGCCTAGTACTTCAGCCAAGACTCTATCACTGAGCCACAAAGCTTCAATTGTTCAGGGGCTTCACACAGCCGTTCGGGGATGTTTTGTTTGCGGCCCATCCTTCGCCACACCCGCTCCGGAAAGTAGAAAGTCATGTGTGTCAAGTCGCATGTTCCCCCTGAAGATCCTCTTCCCACACAACTTAAGAAGACCAAAGCTGAAGTCACTATCTGGCAACGGATATGCACATCGCACGCACATAGACAAAAGATAATGGATGCTATTACTGCATTAACAGTACCTCTCACGACAACTCCTGAATCATTAGTTGCTCATGTGGCTATCCAGCAAGAGGCCATCACCTTTGGGATGGAAGATCTGCCTCAAGGAGGGGAATCCGACAACAAAGCACTCTACCTTATAGTGCAATGTTCCAATAAGACTATCCCACTAGTTCTGGTCGACAACGGTTCAGCTGTGAATGTGTGCCCTTGGAGGACGAACATAAATTGGGAGTCCAACAACAACATTTGGCTCAAAATGGTGTACAGCTTAGGGCTTACGAAAATTCTCCTCGAAGGTCGGTTGGGTCCATAACATTGCCCATCACTACGGGCAATATGACTCGGAATGTGGAGTTCGTGGAGCTAGACATTCCAGCCTCCTTCAATATTTTACTAGGGAGGCCATGGATTCATGAATGCAATGCTATAGCATCTACCTTACACCAGAAGGTAAAGATGTTGGTCCAAGGTGAAGTTATCACCATCTTGGGAGAATCCGTCAATGTTGTCTTTGATCCCAAGCAAGCAACCCTTGAAGTGGAACATAGTTCCATGGACGAACAACTTCGCAACTTTGAACTTGTGGTGACTTTGAGCCAGGATGAAGCCTCCTTTGACTTCGATCCATACTCTAATCCCAAAGTGCACGCTATACTCAAGAGACAAGGACACTTCCCTGGGATGTCGCTGGGAATGAACTCGAAAAACAAGATTCCTCCCATATTCAAGACATTTAAGCAGAAGGGAAGGTTCGACTTAGGGTACAAGCCAACTGAGAAGGAAGTTAGGCTCGCCAAGATAGCTATAGCTGAGAAGAAGAGGATGGACAATCCTCCTTCCCTATTCCAAATGAAGCCCTATTCACTCACTCTGAATGGACAGTTTGTTAGTGAAGGTGATGACTTCCCTTACTATGGGCTTCCCACACCATACTACCTAAGGAACAAGGGAATTCAAGTTCCTAGGTTAGAAGTTTTCAATGAGTGTACCATTAATATGGCAACTGTTTTTGTCCCTGCTCGGGGCAAGCACCCACCATTGGAATGGACTCATCTCGTTCGGAGCAACATATTTGGCATGTTGTTTGGACAAGAAGCTATCAAAGAAGAGTCCGAAGCTGACGCCATTATTGCTGTATTATCCAACCCAAGCTTTGACCCAAGTCTCATGATTACTGAAGAAGAAGAAGTCAAAGCGTCTCGTGGGTCGATACTCAAGAGAATAGCTTTGTTTTATCTGTAAGAGAGTCTGTTCCTATGGACATAGAGTCAGGTCCTAAGGGTCTAGAGTCAAGTGAGTCTGGTCTTTAGTTTGATGGCGATGTATTCCTTTCTACAATCAATAAGATGAACCTTTCTGCTTACTCTGATTCTTCTTTCTTCTCTTCCTTGAACTGTTGCGCGAATAATAATCTGGAATTTAATAAACCCTTAAATGAATTTTCTAATGAACATGAGCATAAAATGGCGGTGTTAGAAGACAACATCACCATACACATAGGCATAGAAGAACAACCTCGGGAGTTGAAGTTAGGTAGTTCACTGACAGCGGAAGAACGGGTAGCATTTACAGAGCTTCTCAAGGAGTTTGTCGATGTATTTGCATGGTCCTATGAAAACATGTCGGGGATTGACAGGGAGATTGCGGAGCATACTATACTTTTGCTCCCTAATGCAAAGCCGGTTCGACAAAAGGCCAGGAGGATCAAGCTTGAATGGGATAAGAAAATTGAAGAGGAAGTGATTAAACAACTTAACCCTAAGTTTATCAAAGCAGTCCAATACCCTGAATGGATTGCTAATATCTTTCTAGTGCCCAAGAAAGATAGGAAAGTGCGCACGTGTGTAGACTTCCGATACCTTAACAAAGCCAGCCCCAAGGATAGTTTGCCAATACAACACATCAATGTATTAGTGGATAACACTTGTGGACATGAGATCTTATCCTTTATGGATGGATATGCCGATTACAAACAAATAAAAATGGCAGAGGAAGATATGGAGAACACGTCCTTCACCACACCATGGGGAACGTATTGCTATGCAGTCATGCCTTTCGGTCTCAAAAATGTCGGCACAACATATCAAAGAACGGCCAATACTCTTCTTCATGATATGATGTACATAGAAGTAGAAGTTTATGTGGATGACATGATTGTTAAGTCCAAGACAAGGGAGGAGCATATTCCTAAATTCCGCAAGTTCTTTCAGCGACTTAGCAAATACAAAATGCTGCTCAATCCAGCAAAGTGCACCTTCGGTGTTACCTCTGGGCAGGTGCTTGGCTATGTGGTCAGCCACCGGGGCATTGAAGTTGATCCCTCAAAGATAAAGGCTATCCAAGAGTTACAACCGCCCAGGACAGAAAAGGAGATAAGAGGCTTCCTAGGACGAGTCCAGTATATTAGTAGGTTCATCTTAAAGCTCACCATGACCTGTGTGCCTTTGTTCAAAAAACTAAAGAAAGGACGTATAGTAGAATGGGACGACCAATGTCAAGCTGCTTTTGGCAAGATCAAGGAGTATTTGCAACATCCTCCAGTCCTCATCCCGCCAGTACCAGATGAGCCTCTACTCCTTTACCTTACATTGAATAGCTCCGCAATGGGGGCTATGCTTGCTCAAAAGGTAAAAGTTTGAGTGAGCGTCATTTACTACTTGAGTAAGAAGTTCCTCGACTACGGGGCATTGAAGTTGATCCCTCAAAGATAAAGGCTATCTAGGAGTTACAACCGCCCAGGACAGAAAAGTAGATTAGAGGCTTCCTAGGATGAGATCAAGGAGTATTTGCAACATCCTCCAGTCCTCAAACCGCTAGTACCAGATGAGCGTCTACTCCTTTACCTTACAGTGACTAGCTCCGCAATGGGGGCTATGTTGGCTCAAAAGGTAAAAGGCCAAGAGAGCGTCATTTACTATTTGAGCAAGAAGTTCCTTGACTACGAAAGTCGATATGCAAACATAGAGAAAATGGCTCTGGCATTAGTATGGGCCACCAAGAAGTTAAGGAATTACATGTTTTCACATACTGTATATGTCATAGCTGAGAACAATCCCATCAAATTCATTATGGAATAACCAACCATCAACAACGGTATTGCTCGATGGGTAGTCATGCTTTCAGGATTCAATCTTCAATACTTAACCCAGAAGTCTATCAAAGGGTGATTTGTTTCAGACTTTCTGGCACACGTTCCTGTATTTGTAAAATTTAATTTTGATGCTACTAGCAATTCGGCGGAGTATGAAACATGCATCAAAAGTCTACAACTGCCTTGGCTTTAGGCATACTCCATATAAAGGTCTTTGGAGACTCTAGCCTCATCATCAATCAAGTTTAGAGCGCGTGGAAGGTTCGAAGTGAGTGCCTCGTGGCTTATCAGCAGAAGCTCTTGGGACTTGCTGACCAGTTTAAGCAAATTAGCTTCCAATACCTCTCTAGGGATCACAATGAATTGGTCGACGCTCTGGCCAAGTTATCTTCAACGATATCAATCCCGTCAGGCACGCTCCAGCTTCCAAAAATAGTAGAGCGGCGGTTTGAACCCGCATATGTCTACGCCATGGAAACATAAGAAGAGGACACTGAGGAATGGTTTCTTGACATATAAAATTTCCCTCGGAAGGGAGAATATCCAACTTAGTTAGATGCTCGAGGACAACGAGCAATCAGGCCTCTAGCAGCACAATACTGCTTGATCCAAGATCGTTTGTATAAGAAGTCACCTACAGGCATTAATTTGTTATGCATTGATGCTAAAAGTGCAAAGGTAGTTATGGCTATGAGACACGGAGGAGAGTGTGGACCTCATAAGAGCGAACGCATGCTAGCAAAGAAGATTCGAAGGGCTGGTTATTATTGGACTACTATGGAGGCAGACTGCATAAATTTTGTTCGAAAATGCCGCAAATGTCAGGAATATGCCAACCTGCAGCATCAACCTCGTTCATATTTGACTACATTAACCTCTCCATGGCCATTCTCGGTATGGGCTACTGACATCATTGGCAAAATGCACCCAACTGGAACAGGGGGGCATGAATACATCTTGGTCGCTATTGATTACTTCACTAAGTGGGTAGAGGCAGCCTCTTTTGCCAAACTCACATCCAAACAAGTGGTCAAGTTCATCCTTCAGGGAGTGCCTCATGATCATCAGTGATAACATGAGTCATCTTCGAAAGGAAGTGGAGGCTTTGCTCACCATATACAAAATTCAGCATCATCGGTCCTCACCGTATCGACCTCAAGCTAACGGAGCTATAGATGCGGCCAATAAAACAGTGGCAGGAATCATAAAGATGATGGTCATTACTTACAAAGATTCGCCTGACAAGTTAGCATTCGCCATATGGGGATACCGAACCTCTATACGAACTTCCACAAGAGCAACACCATGTTCATTAGTGTATGGGATGGAACCAGTCCAACCGATTGAATTAGCAATCCCTTCACTACGAATAGTGGCAGAAAGCCAATTACCAGAAGCTGAATGGGCTAGGGCTAGGGCAAGGTTCGAGGAGTTAATGTTGATGGACGAAAGGCGGTTAAGGGCATTGCATAATGTGCAAGAGTACAAAAGTAGGATCACTCGTGCTTTTAATAAGAAGGTGAAAAGTTATTCGCTTCAACAAGGTGATTTAGTGCTTAAGGAAATGAGGGCACCTATACAAGACTCAAGGGGAAAATTTGCACCTAACTGGAAGGGACCTTATATAATTAAGGAAATTTTACCAGGAGGAGCAGCTCGGCTTGCCTCTATGGATGGAGAAGATATGATTCACCCAACAAATTTGGATCAACTTAAGCGATATTATGTTTAATATAGCGAAGCAACTACAAAATCAATTTTCAGACACTTGGTGAATATTTAATAAATGCTCAAAAAAAGAAGAAATAATAAAGTTTGCAAGAGCACAATAATTGTAAATAATACTTCTTCTTTTATTTATAATTAAAATGCAAGTACACTGCTTTTAAATAAGAAAATTCGAAAGGCGTACTTGAATAAAAGTTTATTCTGGCAAAGCAGTTCAGTTCCTTCACTTCCTTCCATCGTCTAATCTTGTTTCACCTTATCTACTTCGCCAATGGTCTCATGGTCAATCTCCTTGTCTCTAGGCTCATTTGGGTCCACCTCTTTGTCCTTAGGCTATAGGCCCGCCTATGTGGTTTCCGTGTCTCCACCCTCGGACCTAGCTGGTCTTTTGCTGTCACCTTCGCACCGAGACGATCCTTTATTGTTGAACGAGGACCTAGTCTCTCTTTCATGGATGTTTGTCTCCTTTTCGCCTCTCCAGCACGGCGACACTCGACGGCCGCAATCAGCCATCCATGATATCCAACATCATCAATCTGTAATACATGTGCCTTTGATGAAGCCTTAAAGGTCGGCCTTCTCGCCCAGTATTTCAGCCAAGACTCTATCACCGAGCCACAAAGCTTCAATTGTTCAGGGGCTTCACACAGCCATTCGGGGATGTTTTGTTTGCGACCCATCTGTCGCCACACCCGCTCCGGAAAGTTGAAAGTCATGTGTGTCAAGCCGACGATACACACATAGGTGTTGCGATAATCGCTAGTCACATATTCAGGAATGTGCAACCACTCGATCCACCATGTGATATCACGAGGTTCCTTCAGAAAGGCGATCCATTCTATTACCGATTGACGGTCGGTATACTTGCGCTTCCTTTGAAAATAATTCGCAAGTGCCGAGGAATTACGAGGATCCTTAATAAAGTCCAAATGCTCCATCAGCCATATCTGCCCATAAAGTTAGCACGGGTTACAATTACATACCAATTATTCCCAAACTAACAAAAAAAAAGAAAATAAAATGCCTAAAACCCGCCTAGGTCTTACAGGAAGTAGGTGGGCCGAAAAAATGAGAATAAAAGAAAGGAAGTAGAAAACGTACCTAAAGAAGTAGGGGGCTCCCACGAAGCTCATGTTCTTGATTCGGATCATCTAAGCCCATCATAGTTTCCGCTAGCATCAACGCCACTAGGTTAAAGCCTCGAGCAATGTCCTCAACAATCTGGATAAGGCCCGCCGGCCCGGTTCTTCGCCCACTATGGTAGAAGCAGAATTATCCAAGGAGACATAATACGAGTGCTCGCACTCGTATCACCAGACCATATTCCAAAGTATCAGGAGATTGAAAATATTCGACGATAGTTTGGAAATGTACCTTATCGCCGAAAAGTGTGCTTCCTATGACCCGGGATGGAAGGCATAGTAGCTCCTTGCACTGTTTAGCATCGTCGATAGATATTGGAGGTGACCTCGGTCGTGCGAAGTGATTCTTCCCGAGAATATAAGACCACTCTTCAAGAAACGGACATAACTCCTTCAATGAAAAGCGGAAAACGTGCATCTTAGGATCCCAAAAAGTCTCCATCGCTCGGAGGAAGTCGTGGTTGACTCTCACTTGCCGGAGTCTCAGCAATCTCGTCAGGTTATATATCCCGAGCTCTTTCTTCTCTTCTCTGAACAAGGTGCTCATCCAAGTAACAAGCTTCTTCTCGAAAGCCATGAGAGTTAGGAGGATTTTTCGTGATTTTGAAGTATATTTGATGGAGGCTTTAAAATGAAGATGATGAGTGATGGTCATATGCATAAGATGAGGTATTTATACACCTTCATCCATGATCAAAATAGAGCACAAACGATTTGCAAGTAATCATATAGTCGTTGCCACCACATCCCATGATTCAAGCCATTCTTCAATGGCTAGAAAAGAAAAACAAAAAAAAGGTTAAAACCCGCCTAGGTTTTAACCTCAGCAGGCCACGCGCGCACGCCTCAGCCAGCCCAGGGCCATCTTCCTCAACTGCTTAAAACCCACCTAGGTTTTAAGTGGTCAAGGCCCAATTTTCCAGTTCCCGTGGCCCATTTGTGTGTAGTTTTATCTTCGGCCTTTCTGTTTTGGCTTCAATAGCCCCATTCGTGTATTTTTGATATCCCCGTTTCTGTTATCGATCCAATGATGTCCGGCTCTGAAATTTTTGCTCGAGTTAACTCTGACACTTAAGTTTTTGGTTCTTTTTTTATTTTCTTTTCTTTTAGGGAAGCGAGATCAATTGGGATTAATCTCATCATGTAGAAAATCATTCAAAATTGCTTTAATAAAGCGTCAAAGTGGTGCATACATCTAGTCTAGCATCAGTACAAAAGAGTCTTGCATAAAAAAAAGTACAAAAGAGTCTTGCATAAAAAAAAAAGTACAAAGGAGTCTTGCATTGCGTGTTTGTTATCACCACAGGTAGCCTGAATTATCGCTGTCTTCCACCAAGTTGCCACCTGCATTTGAAGCTCCCGCATTGGAAGTACCACTTTGATACCCTTCACGAGGCAAAAAAAAAAAGAAAAAAGAAAAAAACAAACAAAATCCACCTAGGTTTTGTTTTGGCCACGACCCAGAAGGCGAGGCCTAAAAGGCACGGTCCAGTCGCCAGCCCAAGTAAAGACACCAAAACCCGCCTAGGTTTTGTGTCACCTGCAGCCCAAATACGCTGCCCAACTCCTCACAGCCTGAGACCACAATTTTAGCTCTACGGCCCGCAGGTAAAAATCCGAACCTCCTTTGTTTTTCAAATAAAACTAATACTCGATTTTCTCATGACTTTCAGGTCCCCGATAAAGGGACCATTATCATTCAGCTATCGCACAAAAGGTCGCTGTCATCATCATCATTCAGGGCCATCATCAGAGTTTCAATGCAGTCCTAATCTTGAGCCACCGATATCGTGCCCGGTGAAGTCTCAATCTCCGAGCCATCGGCATCGTGCCCGATGAAGTCTCGACCCCCAACGCCATCAGCAACGTGCTTGGTGAAGTCCTTCAGCATAAAAAAATGCCAACAATCATCAACAACGACACCTGGAAAGACTAGAACCGACACCGGGAAAGACTGGAATCAACACCGGCAAAGACTGGAACCGACACTGGGAGAGACTGGAACCGACACCGAGAGAGACTGGAACCGACACCGGGAAAGACTGGAAGAGACATTGGGAAAGACTAGAAGCAACACCGGGAAAGACTGGAACCGACACCGGGAAAGACTGGAATCAACACCGGGAAAGACTGGAAGTGACACTTGGAAAGACTGGAACCGACACCGGGAAAGACTGGAACCGACACTGGGAAAGACTACGAGAACTCCGTGAACCATCGGCATCATGTCCAATAACAAGTAAAGCGCCATTCTCGCCCGAGATCAACATCGGCACATCAACAGTCATGTAGAGCATCATTTTTGCTCGAGATCACCCAAAAGAGGCGCATGCCACCCGCAATCGCGACGCAGGACTCAGCTTCCAATCGTCACCCCAGGCTTTGCAATCCAAAGTCATATCCTCAGACTACTTTGACCTTCGTCCTATTCGGACTCGATCAAAGTGGGGGCTCTCTATAGACACCGGAATTGGTACCAGCATAATCCCAAATCATTTGGGCGAAATGATAAATGGGTCATTGGGCCAGAGAAATTCAACAACTTAAGCCCAAGGAGTCAAACAGGCCGCCCACATTTGTCAAAACCCAACTGGGTTTTAATTCTCAAAGAACAAGCCCACATAGAAGAGGGCCCAGACGCGCGCCCCGGCCTAGAGAATTCAAAACCCGCCTAGGTTTTGAATAAAAGAGCGCACGTAGTCGTTTAGCTCCACGTCACCGATCCATGTGATGGCAAATTTAAAGCCCGCCTAGGTTTTGAGTCAGCTGGCGCCAAAATCTGCATGCATGCAATTGAATCCGATGATCTTTGCCCACGTGTTTGACCTCGGTATCGACCTCCAAAAACCCGCCTATGTTTTGGTCTCCGGAAGGCATGATTCATGGGGTATGTCCCCCATGGTTTCCCTCCAAATCCTTCACCCCTTCACCTATAAATACTTCCTCCATTTCACCTTCATTTCATCAACAAGCACCCTCCATCACCCTTACTCTACTAAACTTCCACCAACTACTATCTCTTTTCTCATCTTCATTATCTATTTTCATCATTTGTTCCCATACTATACTCCCATTCTCTCAACATTTCTTCATCCATATCCATTTCTAATCCCCTCATAATCACATTCATCACAACCATATAAACATCCATATACCACTGTTTTCAAACCATTCACGGTACCTCATCCAATCTTCAAGTCAAGGTCAACTCAAGGGATCAAATTCATCGCATCCGCTACCATTAAACAAGGTTTGGTTTCGTCATTTATATTGTTCTAATTATTCATGTAATTCATTCTTTAATTCCATTACTCGTACATATTTTGTAAAGTAAAAACAACATTTTATACTGCATGATTTGAATAATATCTTCACGAAATTAACCAAACTTCTCCCTACTCTCTTTCATTTCAATGTCGATTTTAGTAGAGTCGGTTTTATAACAGGCGGATTTGAGAGTTCTTATAACTCTCGAATTCGTAACCTTGCCCCTGAATCTAGAAATCGGGTTCGTAGACCGGAGTCTTTCATTTCTTATTTATGGTTTGTCGGTTTCCTTAAATCGGCTGGCGTCTCTTTTACAAATTATAAACTCATTTAATTATTTAACATATTCATTTTTACATAAAATAATTTAAATAAATAATTTAATTCATTTCCTTTGCTAATTCAAGGCTGGGCCCGAGGGAAATGGGCCAGATATTAATAAAACCTAGGCGGGTTTTATTAATTTCAACCCATCTCCTTCTGGCCCAAGGATGCAAACGGCTCAGCCTAGAGTCTGCTAAAACCTAGGCGGGTTTTAGTAGTCTCTGGTGGCCCGTTTGCTCCTCTTTGGGCCTGAATTTAGTGACTGGGCCGGGATTAAATTATTAAACTATTTTGTGTAATTGTGGATAATTTAAATAATAAAAAAACGGGTTTATAAATAGATAAAGTTTCATCAGCCCGAAAACGAATTTCGAAAAATAAAAATATCCTTATTTAGGGATTAAGCAACCTTAGTCGACTCCCGATCGTTTAAGTAGCGCATCACAGGGAAGAGCGGTCGCTGATTTCCCGAGGTCCTACACAACCGTAATAATTCCTATAAACTTGAAGGTGCACAATTGGATGGGGGATCCTAATTTCTAACTACAACATCATGAAAGAAATTGAAACCCTAACTTTGAATTGAAGAAGAAAACTCAAGCAAACATAACCTTAACTCTAATACCAGATGGAGCATACCGTGATGGGATTAGAAGCTTGAGTTGATGAACATGATGATGATTGTTATAGATGTAATAACAAATCCCTAGCAGTGAATCTTCCACACTAGATATGGACATCGGATAAATAATATTCACTATCTAAGAACTATATAAACCACCAAGAATTGATAAAGGTTTCAACCACCACAATTTTATAATGGATTTGGCTTGAACACCACCATAAATTGATTGGGGCTAAAGTAAGCAGGACTTGAAGTAGAGAGAGTTTGAGAGAAAAATCTCAGCATGTATATTGTGTAAGCATTGAATGCCTCTTCCTAACCATTGTTAATGATTAAATACAATGAAGGGGAAGAGGGAAGCTAAGGGACAAATGAAAAAAGTCTCATGCTAAATACAACAAAAACCTCTTAGAGAGGCATTACATTTCATTAGGGCAGAAGAAAAAGGGGGAAAACACAAAAGGAGAGCAAAAAGAAGGAAAAACAAGTCGCAATTCACGACAAAGCAGGGTCATTGTGGGTGCGGTGAGGAGGTTGCGGCCACAAAAGCTGAAGTCTCTAGGCGCGTCGCGAATGCGATGCTAAACGTCACGGGAGTGAAAATGCTCGGTGGGATTTTGGCCACATCTGCAATAGAAGGGTCACGGTCGCGATAAAAGGGTTGTCACAGCTGGACGCAAGTGGTCGCGCTCGTGACCCAGTGCGATTTCTGACCCAAGATTTCTCCAAACGAGGGATTGCGGGTGTGACGACTGTGTCGTGGGCGTGATGTGCTACTCAACTCCAAAAGCCCAAGGATTATGTCACGGGCGTGACTAGGCCGTCACAGTCGTGACGATTTCATGTCGTAGTCGCAACGTGATCATCACGGGCGCGAAGCATGGCTAGCTCCCAGTTTGCTTGACATCCGAGGAAACGGGCATGACATTGGATGTCACGACTGTTCGGCCCCTGAAAAAGTCCCCAACGTTGATTATTTCCCTTCCTTGATGACATTACAACCAACCACCCTCGGGAAGTAAATGACCAAAATCCGTCGGGGTTGGTGAGTGCTCCCATGCCACTCAAAGGGGCTCAAGGCCGATCCAAAGGACTACCGAGATGAGATTGGGAGTTCCCGGGTCTAAGGAAAATCGAACTTTCAACTGGGTGCGAGATGATGTAACCCGTTAGCATGAGTGAGGAGGGAGGAGTACGGCCCCTGAGATTCTATAGGAGTTCATTGTAATATATCCTTGAAGCGTTAGAATCAAGGACTGAAGCTGAGTTAAGAAGATTGGTGAATCTCTCTAAGAAATTATAGATCCTGGCCTAATTGCCTGATCAAGTCTCAATTCATCTAATCTGTTAAGCATTCAATTTATATTGAATGAAGTTTGATGTACTTATTTTATGCAGAATTGATCTCCTTTAAAAATTTGCTACACTAACATATCCTTATGATATTGGTGTAACGTTTACAAAAAAAAAAAAGATAAAAGTTAATAACCCAATTCACCCCCGCCCCCTCGGGTTATTTCAATTGGTATCAGAGCCTAGTCCACCAACTTAAAGAGACATACCGCTCAGTGGAAACAACAAGGCTGAGATTGGAAGCCCAAAAATCTCACAAGGATGATCATTCAATAGACCTCCCCTATTCAAAGGCTCCAACTTTGGACAGTAGAAAAGGCTGATTTAACTCTTTCTAAAAGATCAAGATGAGGATCTCTTGATGATCCTTCAAAAGGGAAATTTCCCCACGCCATGGTACTAAATGAATGAGAACAAGGAATTGCCAAGGAGAAATCCAAATATACAATAGTTGAAATCGATCAACTCAGGAAAAACACTAGAGTTGAACTCATAGGGCACCCTCTCACGCGGACAGAAGAAGGCCATCTCCGAGATGGTCCGAGGATCTGCCATCAACTTTAAATGCTCCATAGCCTAAATTTATGATGAACAAAGCCAATGGTTTAAATATTTTAACTTCAAGGGATTTCCCATAACTACCTAAATAGTTCAAATGAAAATACCAAACCAAATTTCCTCCTGTTAGCATAACCGACCGGTTATGGTTGAAATCAATTAAGACCTAACTGCCCGGTTCTGACCTGGAAATGCCAAACAAATCTAGTCCGTAACTGGCCGATTACCGTACATGGGCACATTAATAGTAAATCACAAGCACCCTACCGGCTTCACAAACAAAAAATAAAAACAAGAAAAAAAGAACTTTTTTTTTTATATACTTGAATCAATAGCGGGCTTGCTCTAAGATCTCGGTTTGTCTTAGGGTGGTCAAGGGTCGGAATAGTCTATGCCACTATCATGGGCCTTAGGTTGTAACCTCGCCATATTTGCTTAGCAATGTCAATCAGGATAGTGGGCCTAGTTCTTAGGCCACAATAGTGATACAAAAATTTGTCTAAAACATAGGTCACTAAGGCCTTTACCTGGATAGCTAGCCCCTGTTAAAGAGTTTTCGAGGCCTATAAATACTCCACCAAGTCCTGCACGAAGACGGTCTAGCCTATCAAAATACGATCAAGGGCTTAGTAGTCAAAGTTCACCAACTCCTCCAACAGCTTGTTCAAGTTGCCTAATAGACAGGGGACAATAGGAGGAGCATGAAAGTTTGTCCCCAAAAATGCAGTCCACTCCTCCTGCAATGGACATAATTCAAAGCTAGCAAAACAAAAGACATGATCCTTCATATCTCAAAACTCCGCTAATGTTTGCAAGAGGCTTCAGTTCATCCTAATTTATCGGTAACTAAGCAGTTTCACTAGCTTATACTTGCCCAATTCCCGCTTCGCCGCCTTGGACAAGCAACCTGACAATTTCTTCTCGAAAGACATTAAGAGAGGAGACAGAAAAGAGAAATAATTGAGGAAGAGAAACCCATCCACCCTCTAGTGAGCTCGCTCATCCATTGGTTTGCCGATGTTTTTCCAACGGATTTGCCACCCGCTCTACCGCCCCTCCGAGGGATTGAGCATCACATTGATCTCATCCCCAGACCATCCTTACCAAATTAGCCAGTGCATCGGTACATTCCGGAGGAGACTCAAGAGTTACAAAAGTAAGTAGACGAGCTTGTGGAGAGGGGATATGTGCGAGAGAGCATGAGTCCATGTTCCGTACCAGTGCTACTTGTGCCGAAGAAGGATTGAGCTTTTTTGATGTGTATGGATAATCGTGTTATCAACAATATCATGAAAAAATATTGGTACATCATACCAAGGTTGGATGATATGCTATATGAGTTGCATGGTTCCCCGATTTTCTCAAAAATCGACCTTAGGAGCGACTATAATGAAAGTAGAATGAGGGAAAGAGATGAGTGGATGACCGCTTTTAAAACGAAAGGAGGGTTTTATGAGTTGATGGTTGTCGTTCCGGTTGTCCAATGCCCCGAGTACTTTCATAAGACTTATGAACGAGGTATTGAGACCTTTCATTGGCAAGTTCATTGTGGTGCATTTCGATGACATGTTGGTGTATTCTCGGGGTGAAGGCGAGCAACTAGTCCACCTTGACAAGGTATTCAAGGTATTGAGGAGGCAACGACTATATGGCAAAATCGAGAAGTGTGACATTTGTTCCTCCCTAATCATCTTTTTTGGGGTACATAGTTTCGGGAGACGGGATATCTATGGGTCCGTCCAAGGTGGAGGCTATCCATTCTTGGCCGACTTCCACTTCTATCACGGAGGCTTGGAGTCCATGGTGGCTTACCTTTATTGATCTCTTGAACGACCTCTAATAGAAACTTCATATTGGGATCCTTCTTACAGTTTGCTAGGGAGAAGAGTTAAAATGGAGAATATGGGTTCATAGGAGTAAAGGAGGGTGAGGGTATGAGAGGGTTCATAAGGGTAAAGTACTTACCCTTTCTTGGGAGAACAATGTGGAGAGTTCGTAAGAGTATAAGGTTAATTGGCATATTTGCCCTTTCATATTATATCTAATTCAATGTAATACCCATACAATTGCTCTAATACTCATTCTATTTCTACTCCCCCCCCCCCACTCTCTCTCTCTCTCTCTCTCTCTCTCTCTCTCTCTCTCTCTACCATCTCTCTGTCTGTCTCTCTCTCTCTCTTTCTCTCTCTAAGAGAGAAACACAGAGACATAGAGAGAGAAAGAGACAGAAACAGAGAGATGAAAGAGACAGGTAGAGAGAGAAAGAGATATGAGAGAGAGAGGTACAGAGTGAGAGAGAGAGAGAGATGCGAGCGACAGTGGGAGTGAGACACACACACACACACACACACACACAGAGAGAGAGAGAGAGAGAGAGAGAGAGAGAGATGCGAGCGAGAGAGGGAGAGAGACAAAGAGAGAGACATGCGAGAGAGAGAGAAAGATGCGAGCGAGAGAGGGTGAGAGACAAAGAGAGTGAGAGAGATTCTAGAGAGATATAGAGAGAGAGAGGTGCGAGAGAGAGAGAAAGAGAAAGAGATGCGAGAGGGAGAGAGAGAGAGAGAGAGATGCGAGCGAGAGAGGAGAGAGAGAGACATAGAGAAGAGAGATAGAGAGAGAGTTGTGTGTGTGTAAGAGAGAGAAAGAGAGATGAGAGAGAGAGAGATGTGAGTGTATGTGTGTGTGTGTGTGTGTGTGTGCGCGCGCGAAAGAGAGAGGGATAGATGTGTATATCTTATGATTCAATTAGGTTACGGGTAATATGATCATTTTTTAGTGTATGTATGTTTTAATCTAATTGAACACCTCTTTACACCCCAAATTGGGGTGTTAAAAAAATAAGGGTTAAGAGGGGTAAATGGGGGTAAGCCTCAGTCCCTTTTACTCTCCCTTACCCTCTCTCACTCTCTTCCCAAGCAGTAGCAAGGAGGAGTAATTACCCTCCCTAACCGTCCCTAACCCCCCTATACCCTCCTCCCAAGCAAGCCCTTAGAGGAAGAGCTTCCATCCCTCAATTTTCTTCCTCCACCCTGATGGGATGAATTTTAGGATAGCTCATGTAAAAACGCGTTGGCTTGTTCGACGATTTTCTTCATAAACATGCCACCAGATGCAATGTCTATGGATTCCTGAAGAGTATCACACAAGCCTTTGTAGAAGTAGTAAAGTAAGAGCCAATCCTCCAAATTGTGCTGAGGACAGTATCTTTGAAGCCCCTAATATATCCCTCACGCCTCAAAGAGCGATTCATTCGGCTCTTGCTTGAAGTTGATGATGGCTTGGCGTAGCCTACGAGTTTTGTCGGTCGAGAAAAATCTTTGAAAGAAGTCTCGAATCAAGGCGTCCGATGTAGTGTAAGTACCCGGGGGACACGTCATAAGCCAAATCTTTGCTCGACCTGCCAATGTGAGAAGGAAGAACTTTAACTTCATTTATTCTGGGGTTACACCGGTCATTTGGACAAATCTGACTCACTCTTCTAATTTGTTAACATGATCAATTAGGCTCTCGTAGTCGGCTCCATGGAATTGGTTATGCTCAAATAGATCCAGGAAATGTGGCTTAAACTCGAACACGGAGTTCGATGGTAGGGTAGGAAGTGTGATGGGATTGCCTCATGTATCCGACTTTGGGGTGGAGTATGAAGCCAAGGTACGGGGTGGTTTTGGATGGTCCTCAGCCATTTAGGCTTATTGACGCCTTAAAGCTTCCTAGAGTCGCTCTATCCTGCGTCTGCTTGCATTAGTGTTGGCTCTACGGATTGTGGGTTCAAGCCTAGGATCCAAAGGGAGGAAATGTGCTTGGTTGGTGCTCGATTGAGTCTACATACACAAGAAAAACTAAGAAAACGTAAGCTAGCCCTAAAACCTAGACACAAAGGACCTCAAGCATGCAAGTAATTTAAATGAACTTCGAATCACACAACGAGGAGCTAGGGGCACTAGCTCCCCGACAATGGTGCCATTTTGTGTTTAGGTGTGAGTATACCTAGTTTTTTTCGTTCTTTCACAGGGAGCTAAGGGCCTACAAACTTCGTGATTTGAGTTCAAAATCAGTTTAAACTACCATATTAGCACAAGATTGGAGAAAATTATCAACTAATCATGCACTTAAATACTCAACCAACAATAGTAAATAGAGAGGGAAAGGATGGATATTACCTAACAAGTGGTAGAAACGAACAATAATGGCAAAAACTATGAAAGAAATCTTCAATCTTCAGTAAATGATAAACTTTTCCCCAAAAGAAACAATAATGATGTAAGTATTTGTGATTAGGTAGAGAGAGAATGTTCTTAAACCCTAAGTAGCACTAAAACCTAGACAAATGCTGACTAAAAACTAAAAAAAGTTGTTGTTGAAATGACTAAATGTACTATTTATACAAGGGTACAAAATGAGGGAAAACAAAGACGTTTTGGGCACAAAATACGTCCGTCAGTGTCGTCGCGGGTGCGACGGATTTCATCACGGGCGCTACGAGCGATTTAGCAAGGAAAGAGAAGTGAGTTCCGCGGGGGATAATGGGTATGACGACTTAGATACGGGCACGACTAGCCTGGGATGTTCTTTTCTCCATGTGATTGTCGTAACCGCTACTAGCCTCGTTGCGGGTGTCACAGCTTGCTAGCTCAAACCTTCACTTTCTCCCTCCTAACATCGCGGCTGGCACCAGATGCATAGTAGGGGCGACAAAATTGGAATCCTTCCTCTTGAGGAATGCCCTTGTCTCGGCCGCTATCAGCTAGGTAGCGAGTGTTACAGGTATGTCTTCTCACTTTGCATGACTTTGGCCCTTGGACTCTTTCCCTCTCCGGTTTTTGGCCCGGCTTGACTCGGTTTTCTTCCTGAGATTCCAATTTTTGCTCGAGTTATCTTCTTGTATTGTTTTATTTCGATCTACTAGGTACTTATAAAAGATAATGGAAAACACATTAAAACTCACATAATTAACCCGAGATCAAGTGAAAATCTCGAAGTTAAAATTGTAATTTAGGCCTAAAAACGACCCTAAATAAGAAGCTGAAGATTGCACTATGTGAAGCATTCGTTTAAGCATTACCATATTTCACTCAAGTCTTTGAGATGGATTGCGATGCAAGTGGTGTGGGCATCCAGGCCGTTCTAATGTGAAGTCTTCACCCATAACCTATTTTAGTGAGAAATTAAATAGTTCTTGAAAGAATTACTCGACATATGACAAGGCATACTGCGCTCTTGTTCGAGCCTTGGACCATGGGTTCCATTACCTGCAACCGAGCCAATTTGTTCTTCTTTACGACCACAAGGCCCCTAAACTTTTGAATGGCCAATACAAGTTAAATTTTCATCATGCCAAGTGGGTTGAGTTCCTTCAATGTTTCAATTTCGTGGCCAAACATAACAAGAGGAGCATGAATGTGGTGGCGAATGCCTTGTCGAGGATACATACACTCTTATCTTTAATGGAGGCACGGATTCTTGGTTTCAAAGATGATGAAGATTTTCAATCCCATTTGGGTGGAGATGAATTCCCTTATGTGTTGCAAGATGGCTATTCTTGAAGGGAAACAAGTTGTGCATACCAAGTTTCCATTTGAGGAAATTATTGGTTAAAGAAGTTTATGGAGGAGGTCTTGTTGGGCATTTTGGCATCAACAAGACGATTGGTATGCTAACAGAACACTTCTATTGGCCCAAAATTGGAGGAAATGTGCATGATGTGGTCTCGAGGTGAGTCACTTGTCAACAATAGATGAGCCAATTCCATCAAGGTTTTTATACACCTTTACCTATTCCTCAAGGTCCTTGGGAGGACTTCAGTATGGATTTTATCGTAGCACTACCCCGGATACAAAGAGGAAATGATGCGGTTATGGTCGGTGTGGATCAGTTTTTGCAGATGGCACATTTCATCGCGTGCGAGAAGACCGACGATGCTACACATATAACATCCTTATTCTTCAAGGAGATTGTGAGAGTTGGTGGGATTCCTCGGAGCATAGTAATGGATCGGGATTCAAAGTTTGTTAGCCTTTTTTGGAGGTCATTATGGATAAAAGCTATTGGGGACCAAGCTGCTCTTTAGCACCTCTCACCATCCCCAAACTGACAACTAGATGGGGATAACCAACAAGACCCTTACCACCTTATTTCGCGGTTTAGTTAGTTAGGGTTTGAAGGATTGGGATGTGAGGTTGAGCCATGCAGAGTTTGTGCATAACTGGGCTCCCTTTTTTGCTACGAGTCACTCTCCATTTGAGATGTGTTATGGAGTGAACCCTTTCACACTCCTTGAGTTACTTCCATTACCACTTGAGTCAAGGGCCAGTGTCGAGGCGAGCGAGAAGGGTAGAGAGGTTAAGAAACTTCATGAATGTTCGGTCTCGTTTCGAGCCGAATTCTTCTCTTTATTAGGGAGTTCTTATATGTTCTAACCCCGTATTTTATTCAAGTTATGAGATTTTTGTAGTTTTGTAGGAAAATAAGAAAGTGACCTAAAATGGCACCAAAACGGAGCAAAAACTCGCCAAATCAGGAGTGAAGGCAGAAGGGCTGCTCGACCGAGCAGCATGTTAGCTCGCCCGAGCAACGCTTCTGGAAGGTCAGTGAAGATGGCCGATTGAATTTGAGCCAAGAGGAGGAGATGTAGGCCGCCGAGAAAGCAACATATATCGCTCTCGAGCCAGGCTTCTGCACAACAATATGGAAAAGATCGAAAAATACGGCTAAGGCAGTGAAGAAACAGAGAGCCAGCTCGCCCGAGCAAGGGCCCTGCTCGACCGAGCTGAGCTTCTGAGCTGCCGAGGAGAAGTTGCTGAGGAACGAGAAACACGCGACCAGAATGCCTGCTCGCCCGAGCCAAATCCATTTTCTGCGTACAGGATGGAAATGAAGTGCTGCGTTTTGTGCAACTAACTTAGGTCATTATAAGAGTATTAGCTGCGACTCCTTTGGGGAATAATGAGCTGAAGTTTTAGTTTGTAATTAGTGGTTTTAATGCTTTCTTAAGCTTTTACTTTCTCTCTCTAAGGGTTTTCTCTTGTCTTGTTCTCCAAGTACTTGAGATTTTGAATGTAATCAACTTTTCTTCAAGTAATTTTTCAGCCTTCCTTTATCTTCATTACCTTATGCTTAGATTTCATTTAATTTTGCATTTGAAGGTTCCTAGTTTAGCCACAAACAATCAATCTTTTAGTGAAAAGGGGGATTAAGGGCCACAAATCTTACTAGAGTGAGGATTTGAGGGTCCTTAGTAACTCAATTCACAACTTTCTATTTTGTTCGGGGAAAGTTGCAATTGAAGATGAAGAATGAAGAATGGAGATCGATTTTGACTAGTCATCAAGGGTACGGACCACATTCTAATCTTGTTTAGATTAATTAGTTGCTATTTAATTGCTATTTGCTTGCTTTGATCTTAGTGGTAGTTAGAGTTTTATTAAATGTTTGTTTGATAAGCTCATAGATTCTTACATTAATAGCATTTATTACTTGTTTGATTGTGTTCTTTTTAATGGTCATGTTTAGTATCATGATTAGGGATAATTTAATCGCTTAATTTTCATACTTTAATGTTTTCCGCAATTGAAAACCTCTAACAAGCCAAAAACCTAGACAAACCTCACACCCATCCTCGAGTTCGACATCCTTACTTACAAACCACAAAATACGCAACCGAACAATGGCGCCGCTGCCAGGGATGGCGTTATTTGGGAGTTTAGAATTGGTTTGTTTGTGAATAGTGTGAATAGTTTAATTGCTTTGCCTGTTTAGCATCAAGTTTAAAAATCACTAAAAATTAAAAAAAAAATAGAAAAACCAACTAAAAAGGAGAAAGTGCGTCATTCGATAGGATGGGTTCGAAAACCGGAAACTAGTAGACTGGTTAGGGTAGAGAGACCTTTAGTCGACCCGCCTAACACGGGTGAGGAAGGACCGAGGGTTACCTTGAGCGACCAGCTCTATCCATCTTATGACCCGCCTCCATCGTGTTTTGTGTTACCGACCCTACCTCAGGGAGTTACCTTTGATCCCTGACAGTATCATACTCAAAACCTACCTCTTTTTACTGGGACAGGGTTGGCGCTTATCTGGACAGCAGAGTATAAGGAGTACCTTAGTATGGTCACACCACCTGGGGTACCTTTAGATTATGTTCTGTTGAAATATTTGCCCTTCGCTCTGCGCGATTCGGCAAAGAGGTGGATGTATAGTATCAAACCGGGGTCCATAAATTCATGGGATAGTTTCTTGAAGGTATTTATGAAGAGGTATTTCCCAAATTCTATGGCAGTTCAAATGAGAAATTCCATTTTGAAGTTTAGACAGGATAAGGGGGAGCCTTATTGGAAAGCTTTTGAGAGGTTCAACAATCTTTTGTCTCAATTTCCCCACCATGGGTTTGACCTAGTGAGACTGTGCCAAATAGTGTATGAGGGAGTAGATCAGGAAACCCGAGTAACTTTAGAGTCTATGTGTCAAGGGGGATTTATGGACAAAACTGCGGAAGAAGCTTGGGATTTTTTGGAGAGTATGTCAGAAAGAGTAATGTAATGGGGAAACACTAGGGATGAGTCCATAGGAGCACAGTTGTCCAATGCACGGGGAGGGGTCCACGCGGTGAGTGAGAGTACTGGGTACGAAGCTAGGTTTGCTTCTTTAGAGAATATGATAAAAACCCTAGCCCAACAGCAACTAGCAGCTACTAAGACCCAACCTTGCGTACAAGTGAATTCTTTAGAGCAACCCATGTCTCCGAACCATCAATCTTCTTTGATTTGTGCTTGGTGCCAAGGACCTGACCATGTATATGCTAATTGCCCTTTGTATTTGCAACATGTGTCGTCCAATGTGGAAAATGTTAATGCTATATTTAACCAGTACCGACCCTACCAATTTCCTGGGGTGCCAAAACACCCTTTCTTGTCTTACGGGCCGGATAATCAAAATGTTTTGAGGCCACCGATGCACCAAGGAGGAAGTTTCCAAGGAAACCCACCTCCTCCTCACCAACATCAAACCCAACCAAGACCACCGCCTCAGGTTGCTTATCAAGCACCTCGTGGACAGACCATCCATCCCCAGATCGCCCATACCCGACCTCCACCATGATACCAAAGTGAGGACAAGGGGGATAGGAAGTACAAAGAGTTAGAGTCTGGTTTGAGTAGGGTTGAGGATACGATGAGTGACATGGCGAAAATGGTGAAACAATTGAATGAGAGTGTAGCTCAACTTATGATGTCTAATAGGGATAGGGGAACTTTTCCTTGACAACCGGAGGCGAACCCTAAGGGGAAAGCTTCTAGTTCGTCCTCTTGTGACACGAACCATGTTAGGGGGCTTAATGCGGTGATTACTCTTAGATCAGGAAAGGAAGTAGACAATCAAGTCCGAGAATTACCTTCAGACTCGCCTAGGAAACAACATGTGAGTGTTGGACCGTGTGATGAGCTAGTTGAGGATGAGCCGTGTGAGGAAAAGAAGTCGACCAACTTAGGTGACAACCCGAGTCCTAAGACCTCACCTAGAGTGCTTCCTAATTCCAGTCCTGTTCAACATGTGGCGTATAAGCCTTCCCCACCTTTTCCACAAAGGTTGAGGGGAACTAAGGACCCGAAATTTCTTGAAAAGAGTAGGGAGACTTTTTCTCAAGTCAAGGTCAACATTCCCTTGTTGGACGCTATTCAGCAATGTCCTTCGTACGCTAGGTTCCTCAAAGAATTGTGTACAACGAAGAGAGCAACTCAGGTTCCTAAGAAGGCCTTTTTGGCCTCTAATGTGAGCTCTATCTTGTCTAGTCAGGTTCCAGTGAAATATAAGGACCCAGGATGCCCAACTATTTCCATTACCATAGGAGACAATCAGATTGAGAGAGCCCTCCTTGATTTAGGGGCAAGTGTCAACTTGCTACCTTTACATGTTTATGAGACCTTGGGGTTGGGGCAATTGAAACCTACAAGAATGGTTCTCCAATTAGCTGAGCGGTCTACGAGAGTGCCTAGGGGGGTAGTTGAGGATGTGTTGATCCAAGTTGGAACCTTTGTCTTCCATGTAGACTTTGTTGTGTTAGAGACAGCTAGGGTTCAGAGTCCTCGTGACGAGATTCCAGTCATTTTAGGTAGACCCTTTTTAGCTACATCTAATGCTTGGATTAATTGTAAAGATGGGAGAATGAAACTGACTTTTGGGAATTTGACTATGGAATTGAATATTTTTTACCTACAAAAGTCACCATTAGGACATGATGAGCAAGAGTGTAATGCTGTGAATTGGATTAGTGACCTTGAGAGTGGTAACCCTTCTGATCTGGATGTTGCCCTTGTGGGAGTGATCTTGTTGAGTTAGGATTCGACCCAGACTGTGTAACCTCACTATGTGATTCTGATGTGTTTGACGGTGAATTGCTTTATGAATCTCTGTTTGCCTCTCAACATGTGCCTGACATAATAGAACCTGAGCCACCATCTTCTAAAACCCTTGAACTTAAACCTCTTCCTTCCGAGTTAAAGTATGTTTTCCTTGGCCCTAGTGAGACTTACCCGGTTATTATAGCTTCGAACCTAGGAGAGGACCAAGAAAACAAACTAGTCGAGGTTCTTAGGATAAATAGAGGGGCTTTGGGATGGACGCTTGGAGACATCAGGGGGATTAGTCCATCTATTGTGCAGCATAGGATATTTTTAGAAGATGATAGTGTGGCCCAGAGGGATCCTTTAAGGAGACTCAATCCCAAAATGAAGGAGGTGGTTAAGAAGGAGATTCTGAAATGGTTAGACAATGACATCATTTACCCGATTTCTGACAGTAAATGGGTTAGTCCTATACATGTAGTCCCTAAAAAGGCCGGTTTGACAGTTGTGGAGAATGAGAGGGGCGAGTTAGTGTCAACCCGCATTCCATCGGGATGGAGAGTGTGCATAGATTACAGGAAACTCAATAAGGCTACGAGAAAAGACCATTTTCCATTACCTTTCATGGATCAAATGTTAGAAAAGCTCGCGGGGCATGACTTCTTTTGTTTTCTAGATGGCTATTCGGGGTATACTCAGATTTCTATAGCCCCGTGTGATCAGGAGAAAACAACTTTTACTTGCCCATTTGGTATGTTTGCTTTCCGTAGGATGCCCTTCGGACTTTGCAACGCCCCCGCTACTTTTCAGCGGTGCATGGTGTCTATATTCTCGGGCCTTGTTGATGACTGTGTTGAAATTTTCATGGATGATTTCTCAGTATTTGGCACCACCTTTGATGATTGTTTGTCCAATTTGAGTAGAGTCTTGAGTCGGTGCCAAGAAAAACACTTGACTTTAAATCGAGAAGTGCCATTTTATGGTACGAAAGGGCATAGTTTTGGGCCACGTGATTTCAAAAGATGGAATCGAAGTGGATAAAGCGAAAATTGACCTAGTTAGGAACTTGACCACCACCGTGAAGGAGGTTAGGTCCTTTTTAGGACATGCTGGGTTTTATCGTCGATTCATTCGTGACTTTAGTAAGATTGCCAAGCCCCTTTCTGCTTTATTGGCCAAGGAGGTAGCTTTTGATTTTTCTGATGAGTGTTTGAAGGCCTTTAAAACACTTAAAGATGCCTTGATATCGCCTCCTATTCTCAAACCTCCCACATGGGGGGAACCGTTTGAGTTGATGTGTGATGCTTCCGACTTTGCTATAGGTGTGGTCTTAGGACAACGTATTGACAGAAAACCTGTCGTGATTCACTATGCAAGTCATACTTTAAATGAAGCACAACTAAATTACACTGTCACTGAGAAAGAGTTTCTAGCTGTGGTTTATGCATTTGAGAAATTTCGGGCTTATTTGTTGGGGTCTAAAGTAATTGTTTTTACTGACCATTCGGCGATTCGCTATTTGATGGAGAAAAAAGAGTCTAAGCCTAGGTTGGTTAGGTGGGTGTTGTTACTCCAAGAATTTGACTGTGAAATCCGTGATAGGAAAGGATCTGACAATCCAGTAGCGGACCACCTTTCTAGGTTAACACCTGAACATGCGATAGAATCTCCTATAGATGCTTGTTTTCCTGATGAGCGCATTCTTAGCATAGGAGTAGAACCGTGGTTTGCTGACATTGTTAATTTTAAAGTCACGGGAGAAATGCCTAATGATTGGAATAGGCATGATAGAGATAGGTTCCTTTACATTGTCAAAAATTTCATATGGGATGACCCCTATCTGTTTAAGTATTGTCCTGATCAAATTCTTAGAAGGTGTGTTCCGGATGAGTCTATCATGGATGTCCTTTCGTTTTTCCACGACCAACCGTGTGGGGGACATTTTAGTGGGAAAAAGACAGCATATAAGGTCTTACAAAGTGGATTCTATTGGCCTACCATCTTTAGAGACGCCCATACTTATGCCCAGAGCTGTTTTAGATGTCAGAGTTTGAGTAAAATCTCTAGAAGAAACATGATGCCCTTACAACCCGAGATCTTTGTGGATGTATTCGATGTTTGGGGCATTGATTTTATGGGACCATTTCCTACCTCTTTTGGGAATGAGTATATTCTTCTAGCAGTGGACTACGTGTCAAAATGGGTTGAAGCAATTCCGTCGAAAAGAAATGACGCTAAAGTTGTGACTAGGTTCCTTCGAGAAAACATTTTCTCTAGGTTTGGGGTGCCTAAAGCCATCATTAGCGACCAGGGGACTCACTTCAATAATCGTTCTTTCGCGGCTTTGCTTAGGAAATACTCTGTTGAGCATAGAATGACTACCGCCTATCACCCTCAATCAAATGGCCAAGTTGAGGTTTCCAATAGGCAGATTAAGCAAATTCTTGAAAAGACAGTGTCAAAGAATAGGAAAGATTGGTCTACTAAATTGACCTATGCTTTATGGGCCTATAGGACAGCTTACAAGACTCCCATAGGAATGTCACCGTATAGAGCAGTCATAAGTGCTTTCTGTGATTACATTTCTGGGGGATTTCGATAGCGAATAAGGGATAACTTTAATTGGAAATCTTGATTTACATCCCAATTTCACTATTACGCTTGGTGTTGTTGTTTTTGATACAAATTTGTAGGTTTTGAGTCCAAAATACCAACATTCCCTTAACTTTTGGCAAGAACAAATGCACCACGGACATCCTCCATTGACCCACGGACCGTGGCACGAATTTCACATAAAACGGAGTAGAGAATAGCCGGCCATAACCCACCACGGTCTGCTCGTGATGATCCCCACAGTCCGTGGTACATATTGTACGGACAGGTCAGGCCGAGTGGTTTACGCGAATAGAAAAAGAGCGGAGGCAAGCGGTTACTCGATGATCTATCATTCTCCATTCATTCTAGGGCTATGAAGAGAGAAAGAGAGCACCAATCCCCTTCTACTTCTCTGCCATCCGATCAAGATTTAAGATCGAATTGATTCAAGAGAGGCGAAGATCAAGATTCGAGAGGAAAGTAGTGGCGTTCGCGGAGAAGGTTCAACCCCGGGATCAAAAGACTCGGGGCGTATTCTTCGCAGTTTGTTCTTCCTTTTTGAACTCTGTCTTTGTTTTGAGAATTGATATGATGATTGGAACTTATTTCATGCTTTCTTTGAATATTAGTGAGTATATTCCTTGAATTCTAGGGTTTTCTTACCCGAAACAATGTAGTTTGATTGAATGTTTCTAGTTTGTGCATGAATTCTTGTTTTAAATCAATAGAAGGTTGTGTTCTTCATGTTCATGTGTGTTCTTAGGCCTGAAATACTTGCCATTTGAGATTAACCTGAGAAAGACTGAAAGGTGAATTAGGATAATCTGACTAACAACATTTCTACATATTTTTGTGAAATTTGAGAAATGAATTACAGACTAGGGAACCTTTTTGATAACCAAGATATTTGAGACCTTCAACTTTGATTAACTTGAAACGCATACGAAAGTTGTAATTTAGGTTAATTGAGGTAATTCTATTAGCATTGAAAGAGTAGTAGAGTTCTTGTGGTTATCGGTTCTTGATTAATCTTCAATGAATGATTGTGCAAACTAGGATTCTAATAGACAAACTCGTCGTTATGAAAGCAATTCCCTAGAAGTCTTTCTCCCTTAATTGAACCTTTGTTTAATTTCCCTACTTTATTTGTCTTAATTGGTAGTTAAAACCTTTCTAAAATCAAAATCCTGTGAGCTTAGCAATCTCATAGAGAGCTAGTTTACTGCATTGCTAATTGACTCCCCGTGGGATCGACCTTGACGTGTTACTCCGTACACTGTGCGCTTGCGGCCTTGTCACGTCGCAGGCGCAACTTCCCGGGTCGCTACCACGACCCTTTTCTTCCTCAGCCATGCCTTAGCCAATTTTCTGGAGGAGTTATCTCCGAAGGACTTCACGACCGCGACGATCTGGGAACCCCTTAAACATCACAATCATGACATGACTGTCACAACCGCAACATCTTTGTCACCTTTCATCGTCGCGACCGCGGCATCTTAATTCGCGATCGTGATACGTACTACTAAGACGATTTTGAGCTAGAATCAGCCACCGCATCATCATCACGATGATACTTGTCGTCCCACCCACGATGGAGCTCCCCGGAAGCTGCCCCCTTGATCAAGCCACCTTGTCGCGGTCGCGACGCCCTGGATCTCGCTGGCAATGAGCCTTCCTTTCCGGATTTCTTTGTCTTTCATTAAGGGTAGTTTTATCTTTCGTTTTGTAATCAATGTTATTATGTTTTTAAGCCAAACTTACTCACTTTATATTTGAGTTGGTTTAAGTTCTAAGATATAATTAACTTTTGATTAATGGCCCGTGTTAGAAGCTAAGTGCTCTAGGGGCTAACTTCTATCCTAACTTATAAAAGGGTATTTAGAAAAGAGAGGGCACTAGCTAAGTTGAATGAATTTAATGGTACTTTTGAGACTAACTCAAAATCTCTCCAAAATTATCTTGTTTACTTTATTCGTTTGGTTAATTATAGTGTTGCAAGTCTCTCATTTATTGAAATTATGGTGGAATTCCATTGTCAAATTCATGATGAATTACTAGTACATGGTGGTGGTCTAGCCTTTATCCAAGATCGTATCAAATCTTCCTTGTTGTTGCAAGTTTGGTGTTATCTTCCTTAAGGTTGCTTTTATTATCATCAATCAAGAATGATTATTATTATCAACAAGATCGATCATTATTATGATCATCTTGAAGCAAGGTTTTTCTTATTCTCCCATCATTACACACGCCATCTAGGCACACCAAGTGTGGTACCTCTGGGGAGGGTTGGTCTTACTAAGATGAATACAATATAAAACATCTTTTTGGAGTTTGTGTTCCATAGAGTGTGAGTGTTCACATATAGAGTTACAGTTATCAAATTATTTAATTTCGATACTGTAATTATTTAGTAGCAGATATGGTGTAACATAAACTACAACTGCATATAATATGTATTGTTGAGATGGAGATTTGCATTAAATTGACTCGCACATGCAGCAAAGAACAACCACCAACTAAAAGCTGAGAAATTATCATAATAGAATTCCCCAACAAAAGGGAAAAATAACCTTCAATTTACTCTTGCAAAATAGAATATAATGAACCCCTCATTGAATTTAACAATTATCCGCAAAAAAATATTAGAAAATTGTCGTGGATTGGATTGTTCCAATTTTACAGATGAATTAAAAGAAATTGAATTGATTATTTCAGCCTGAACCTAATAATTAATTAATCAATAAAAAGATAAAAACAAAATCGAAGTCACAGTCATCGACTAAATCTCAATCTATAAAACCTGTTTGTCGAAAAACTGTGTTCCGAACCTGCCGCAAATCTCTCCCTTTCAAAGTTCTCCCAGCTCCTTCTAAGACGGAGCAAGATAGCACCGGGGACTTAGCCATCTTCCTAGCCACTATCTCATGAGGTGGCAACATGTGTCCGTCATCGTCGTCGTCATCGTCATCATCATCATTAATATCCTCATAACCGAAGGCACCTCCTTTACGACGCCGTCTATCCCTCACCGAAATTGCTGGGACCATCATGGGAGCCGACTGATGATATTTGACCGGCAAAGGTGAAGGTGAGCTGAACTGAAGCTCGGACGCACCAGAATTCCTCCGGCTTAGAGGAATCATCACAGAGGATGACTGTGGCTTGTGATTGAAGACCGAGCGGGTGGATCGATCGTCGACGGTGTCGGACAAGGCGGCGAGGATTCCGAAGCTCTCCAACTTGAAAGATTTGTTGTTGTGGTTATGGTTTTGTTGGAGGAGAGGTGGAGTGGAGGAGGTAGATGGAGGGTTAGAGGAATCCGCGGCAGCGAAGAAGATGTCATCCTCGCTCAGCTCATCCCCGGAAGGGGATAGAGGAGGACGACCGAAAGCGTTGAGGAATCGATCCGAAGATGGCCGTCTCCGGTGGCGGGAATCCATGTGGTGTGGGGGAGACAGACAGACAGGGAGACTCGCAGAGGAGAGAGAAAGCTAGATGCCCCCTTTTCTATTTTCAAGTGGGTTTGTTCATCATCATACACATTAACCGAAAAAGCAGCCTCTTTTTTTGGAGAAAATTTTGTTTCTTCATTCTGGCGTGCCACATTCTCCCCAATTCTTTTTCCCATTTTCTTCACCAATAAACACTCACATGTTTCTAATTTCATGGTACTACCTTCTTTCCATATTGATTAATGTACTTTTTACTTCCATGAGATTCAATGTTATTTTCTTTGATTGATATATTATTGATAATTGTATTATTATATTTTTGTGATATTATTTTTCGTTACAAGTCTAATGGTGATAATTTTATATAGGAACTCATTGTATAAGTTGCAAAATTTATTGTCAAAACTTTTGAAATTTGACTATATGATTTCCAAAGATGATATTTAATTTGAAACAAATGGAGTAATTCTTTTAATGATTTTTAGTTTTCACAATGAACTTTCAGTTTTGTACATAGTAACAATTATTAGGGTGTTTATTTAGTAGAAATTAAATAATAGGTGCAATTTTTTTTTTATATATGGATAGAAAAGGGCCCAAAATAGTGATCTTCTTGCAATAACTTTGTTGAGGTTTTTATACAAACAAACTAAAATAAATATTCTTAACTCTTTATAATGATTTTAATGATACTAATCATCACAATCTATTACTTATACTTTAAATATTATATATTCTGTAGTTATTGGTCCACCATGCTTAACAAAACTAATCTATTCTATTAAATATACTAAAACACAAGCTCCTACGGAAGATCCAACCTAAAAGAAATAATTTAGAAGGTTTGTTGAATTCCAAAGCAAATTTCAAACCTACATAATTTATTTCTACATCCATAAATTTAATATTAATAAAAAGGAAAAAGAAAAACCTATAGTCATACATAAGTTACTAATATTTAATGCATATACAATTAGTGCATATACAATTAGAACATTTTAAATTATTTCAAAAAGAAAAAGAAATACATAAAGTCATGCATACATGAATTACCAGAATCTAATACAAAACTAGAGCAACTTTTTACTTTTTCTCTCATCAATTTATTAGTATAATATTATGACCAGAACCTTAGAAATAAAATATAATAACAAATACTAAAGTGAAATTTTCATGAAAAAGTAAACTATTGTTTCGTATTCTTTTAATAACTATCTTAGAAAATTACTATATATATTTTTAACAATAAAAAATTCAAATTATTTGTAAGCTATTGAGAAAAGAATAAGAAATTGAAATAAGTATAGATTAAAAAGTTGAAAAAGAGGTTAAAAGCCACAAATATAAAACAGAAAATAATAAGAAAATAGAATTGTCATGTAGTTGGTGTCGTAACAATTTTTTCAAAGAACAAGCATCCTTCTCACGAGGAAAAATAAAATTAAACTATTTATCCATAATTGTCATGGTCATGAAATAAAATCAACTCAAATTGATAGTTTATTCCATAAAAAATAATATTTTTATAAGATTGGGCAATAATTAGTATAAAATTACTCTAGAAAATAAATAATGTCAAATTATTGAAAAGTAACTCGTGCATTGCACAGAATGTTAGAAACTACTTAAACTTAACGAGAGGGTTTTGACCGTTTCCTAAATTCAACTCAAATGTGTGGAAACCTCGTAGAGTGATGTATGAGTGGATGTGGTGACTAAGGCTCAAATTGATGTAAATGTACCATTCTGAGTATAGTCGGTTCGACATCTCAAGGGTTATATTTTGGGGTTAAAAAGAAAAATCCTAAACCGCCACTTTGAGTGCATCCACACCAAAATACATGGCAAAGTAGTAGCGCGATATATGCAATGTTTTGTAATACTTGGGGGTTTTATTAAGAGTAATTATCCCGATTAAGGATCTAATTTGGGTTTAGTTATTTATTAATGTGATTAATTATGTGATTTTTCTATTTTATGTGATTATATTTATACTTATTGATTTAAATTAGTGATTTACTGGAGGAATCGAATTATTAATTAGTGGACTTGATATATTATTTGGTAATTAGGTTATAGATTGTGAAATGAAGGGAATAAGAGAAAGGAATTGTTATTATTTGGAGTGGGATATAAGTGATAAGTTAAAGGGATTAATTCCCATTTCTCCTTGCCATTTGACGGCAAGAAGCGCAACCAAAAAGGGGGGGGACAAGCCCCTTTCTCCCCCCTTTGCATAATGCACGCACATAGAGGGGGGGGGGAGAGAAGGCAGCGACGGTCGGTGAGGGGCCGATACTAGACCGCACACAAGAAATAGAACGGGGTCGGCCCATCGCTTTTCTGGTTGGGAAGGACAAAACAAAGGGAGTTCGCGATGGGCGATGATGGGTGCCGACGATAGTTGTTGGGCATGACAGTAGCGACAGTGGCAACATCGACCGCTTGGTCTTACTGGGAGCGTAAAACACGCGAACAGGGAGGATTTTGGGTGTTCACGATGGTCGCACAAGGCATAGACAAAGAAGGCCAGTGAGGCGGTGGTGTTGGGGTTTGATTAGCCATACATAAAGGAAGTTAAAAAAGCTAGTTTCATGTTGTTTGCCAAACAACCGGGAAGACAGAGGTAGAAGATGGTCTCGATGATTTAGAATTTGAAATAGGTTCTGACTCTTCTATTGGTTGAGTCGATGTAGGTAATCTTTGTCCCCTCTTAATAACGATTAAGTTTCAAGTTAAATTAGCAGATTTTGAGTATTGAGATTTATGCTTGTAAATGTTAATTATGTTGGAATAGTTGGAATAAATTATGTGACCGAGTAATTATTTTTTCAATTATTTTTGTGAGACTCCGAGTAATTATTTTTGTGAGACTTCGAGTAATTATTATGACTTTTTTAAAAGAATAAAAGTGAAAAAAATCGTAAAAAATAGTAAAAAAAATTGAAAAAAATTGGGAGAAACGTCATAAATTCTTTAAAAATCATGGTAAAGTGTTATACTAAGTTTTGAATCAAATGCGTCACAAAATCTATGATATTTAGGGTATACTCTCGATGATGTCCAACTACAATCCTTCTTTTTTTTTTGGACTACCAGAATCCAAATTGATAGTAGGGATGATTATTGTCCAATTCGCAAAATTCGGAATTATTATAATCCAATTTTCCTATATATATGATATATATATATAGGAAAATTGGATTATAATAATCCCAACTTTTACAAATTGGACAGCGAATGTAATAATCCATCCTTAACCCAATGTAATTAAGTTAATTAATAAGTTTAATTAACCAAGTCGCGCATTTCAATTCAGTTAACCGTTTGTATTTTGCAGGACTCTGGCAGAGCAACAACTGTCACACATAGCTTAGTATGTTATATATATAAATTACCTAAGTTAAAATTTCAGCTATTCAAATTATTTTCGAAATTTTCGGGTTACGTACCTGACCAAGTTTTATCAAGTCGACTAATTTGCTAATATTATTAATAGTAATAATAATAATAATACTATTGTACCTGGTTACTCAATTTATTTAAAATTTCAATTTATTCCACCTCCTCATTTTATTTCAAGCCTCCCTCGTGTTATTTTAATTTTCTGAAATGCATTCCGAGACTTACATTAGTATTATTGGGTTTTAGTGGGAATAAAACTAGTATTTAAATTTTGAGAAACGTGGAGTTTATATGGTTATGTTTAGAGTGATGGACCCTAATAATTTAAAACCCCATTCTTCATTTTATTTCTTCTTTCTCCACAACCAACACCTGAGCTGTTTTGTTCGATCCCTCTCTTCTACTCGCCTGTCTCACCCTCCTGCGGTGACCGCCAGACTCCGGCAGCTGCAACCAGCCGCCAGAAATGTCGGGGCCACCAACAACCATCATCGCTACATCGATTCCTCCCCTAATCTCTCTTCTTCTTCATAGTCTGCCCTTGTTATGTTTCCTTTTCCTGGCTTCGACCCTCTACTTGCCGATTTCCTAAACCCAGTCGTCGTCGTCGATGCCAGCAGCAGCTTGACCGCCAACGACGGTCACCACCTCCTCTATGCGAGCTCCCTCCATTTCTCTTTTATCATATTGGAGGTATACCCAAACCCTAACTTTTCTAAATAAGTTTTTCAAGTTTTAATTGTAGATCTGTTCTTTTTCTTTGATAATTTCAGTTTATAAACATAATTTGATGCCAAATTTATTAAATTGGGTTGTCTTGGATTCATTTGGAGCATAAATTGGTCATGGAATTGTGCACTTTGGTGTGTATACTTGATGGATTTGGGTTGATTAGATAAATTAGGGTGTGCATGTTAATTTTAAGGCTCAAAGTTCTCTTAAGATGAAGTCTTATTTGTTGGGTGTTGATGCATGCAGAATTGTTTTGATTTAATTGAGTTTAGATGTTAATGAACTATGAGGTTAAGTGCTTTAAGTGAAGGTATTCATGCATTAGAGAAGTAATTCAAGTGAATTCATACTTGGTGTGGTGAAAATTGTGAATATTAGACCTTGCATGTGTCTTTAGGTATTTTGGAATGAGAAGTAGTAGAGACTTTGCGGCCTCTTGGTAGTTTTTTTACCATGAAAGAGCACTTGTGAAAAGAAGTACTATGGTATGAATTGGGTAATATGTCAAATATGAAATTTTAAATGTCATACTAGGGTCTCTATCAAAAAAAAAATGTCATACTAGGGTACTAAAGAGTAATCTGAGTTTTTCAGGACAATTGAGGCACTTTGTAATCAAAGTTATGGTGTGAAATGATAGCCTTAAGTAATAGCTTTCATATGGTTTTGGAATTTCGGAATTCCGACGAGCATAACCCAAGTTCTGGTGTTTTTAACCGAGGTGCCCTGGGTATATACGAGTTTGGAGGCAGTACATTCAGGGGAATTTTTAAGTATCAAGGAGGTCTTATTGGCCTAAGTGTTCAACATAGAAGTTATAGTACGCTTTGCAAGCTTTCCGGAATGAGCTTGTATCTGTTCATCGGATGTCGGAGTAAAAAGTTATGAACCATTAGAAACAACCAAGAAAGTATGTTCTACTCAGAATTTTTAAGTTGATGTGTTATGTTCAAGCCATTTTTGAGGGTTTTCCAAGGCTTTTATGAGGTTATAGTCAATATGAAAGTTATAGGTCGCCCTTCAAGCTTTCCATAGACTACTAGCACTCATTCATTTGATATCTACATCCCAAGTTATGAGTCCTCGAAGTATCACTGCCGACTTTAATATTCTGCAAATCAGCCCTTTGTCTTTGGCCATTTTCAAGCCTTTACACTCCTTTTTGGCCTTAACTCTTAACTGGAGAGTTGTAGAATTTATTGTTACCTTTCTGAAAAACCCTTTTACGAAAGTTTTGGAAATTTATGGAGAAAGTTATGCCTTCCGCAAATTTACTGCAAAGTCTGGAAAATTTCTCAAATCTTTTAATTAGTAGTTAATTAGGAGACTCCCTCCTTACCAAGAACCCAATTTGATTCACTTCATTGTTCTTATCTCAAGTACGGTTCAAGAGGTCGTTGTTGCTCTCTGTTCGAGTCTAGTCAAGGTTTCAAATTGCTTTATTTGCAGGTTTAAAGGTACGCATATTGCCAGTACCCTTCTTAAACTCTTTTATTCGAGTTTAATAAGCAAGTGTAGTGACATTGAGAATGAATAAGATTTTACTTGTTTTATCATGTAACTATGGCCTCGACCCGTTGTTATTTGTGTCATTGAGTACTCCCACAGTAAATACCTGGCCTAGTATCAACCCATCCGTATCTCCCGATCGGTCCGGGTATGCGCATACGGAGGCTTAGACCGATGATTGCAAGCAAGGGACCATTAAAGATAATAACATGGAAAACATGTTTATTGTTGTTTTATTGTTTTATTGTTTACAAAATGCATTGAAATGCGCAAAACAAAACGAATTGCCTAAGTTTATTACTGTATAGGGGTCTGCGTATTGAGTTTCGACTCATTTGCGAAATGTTTTATGTTTTGTTTTAGGTGGTACCTCTAGTGCTGAGAAACCATGCATTGATCAGAAGTCAGGATAAGTTGACAAGCGGGAAGCCTCCATTAGTTTAATGGAGTGAAATTATATTTTTTGTATACATGTTTAATATAGTTTGACATACGAGTCCTAGAGGTATATTACCCTGAGGTGTTGGTGGTAGTATGTATATGGATGTGAAAGTTGTTGGTTCTAAGCTAGTATGGTATGTGCGTTGTGGTCTATATTAATATTCAAATCAGCTTGGGAATGTTATGTTGTAAATAGTATCTTGTTAAACCTTGTCCATGATCATAGACGGCGGTAACGCCCTTGGGTTTCTTAATTCGATGTGCTAATCATTGGGTTATGAGGTCTTTAGTGATAATCTGGTGATTATGAATCTGGGGGCGTTACAGATAATCCCTATTTTCGGTTTGTATTCTGGTGGTCCAAAAAAAAAATAATATTTTAGTGGGACATCACCAAGAGTATACCCTAAATATCATAGATTTTGTGTTGCGTTTGATTCAAAACTCAGTATAACACTTTATCAGGATTTTTAATGAATTTACAACATTTTCCCCATTTTTTCAATTTTTTTTCATTTTTTATGATTTTTTTCACTTTATTTCTTTTAAAAAATCATAATAATTACTCAGAGTCTCAAAAACATAATTTTAAAAATTTTTTAGCGACTACATTTCATTACATTTCTGGCGGCAGGAACTAAAAAACAAAAACAATATGGGGTAAGCATTAAAAAAATGAAAAGAATATGGATGTGGATTTGGTACCACTACAATACAATTTTTTTTTTTTTTTACCACCAGAATACAAACTGAAAGTCGGGATTATCGCTATTCAATTTGTAAAGTTGGGATTATTATAATCCAATTCTCCTATATATATATATATATATATATATATATATATATATATATATATATATATATATATATATATATGGACTATTAGAGCATTAGTGATAAAACTGTTATATGAATAAAGATACGACGACATTTATTTTGACCTATACCAGCATATTATAAATGTTTTTAGATCCTTTAACAATATTGGTTCTACCGACTTTTGACATAAAAGTTGGTAGAGGCTTTAGCAGTATTTATAAATATTGTCCAAGTTAAAAATAAATGCGATAGAGCTCTGTTTTGTTGTAGTCATTCATATTGTTTTGACAAAATTTTAAAATAGATAATACGGGCAAACATTATAAATTCGTGGATCATATTATAGAACCGGAGAATTGTATTGCGATTCTAAGGCATAATATTTGGCCGACAAAATCATGATGATAAACCGGTAACTACTCTAAGGTTCTAATTGTTGAGTTGTCCCACATCGGCTTTTGACACCCATATTGTGGTGTTTATAATGGCTTGGGTGCCTCAACCTCCTAAGCTAGCTTTTGGGGTTGAATTGGGTTCAAGTCCATTATTTCACATGGTATCAGAGCCAAGGTCATTGATGTTGGGGCCGCGCCCGCAGTTGTCTGCGCCTCGTGGTGAGGGGGGCGTGTAGAGTTGTCCCATATCGGCTTTTGACACTCATATTGTGGTGTTTATAATGGCTTGGATGCCTCAACCTCCTAAGCTAGCTTTTGGGGTTGAATTGGGTTCAAGTCCATTATTTCACATAAGGTTCTAATCAAATTTGAAGTGATGGAGATTTTTTAGATTGTAAAATCATAAAATGGTAATAAGGCCTGTTCTTTTATACGGTTGGTTGCGGTGTAGCGCGGTGCAATGTGGTGGAATTGTGGTAAGTTGAGGTAGGTTTGGAAAAGTTGTGGTGGATTGTAGTGGGTTGTGAAAAGTTGTGGTGAGTTTTGGTTTTAATAATTGTAAATGTGTTTGGAAATGTGAAATTCTAGTGGGTTGTGTAACGTTTAACTTTTAGGAAAATTGAAATCTAATAAACCAAACTTTATGTCCATTTTGATATAACAAACCAAACTTAACTTTTTGTTAATGGCAAACTGTACTTAACATAATATTTTTCTTAGTGAACCTTCACCAATTTCCGGTTACCGGAAAAATGACATGGAGGTTTCTTTTACTGATTGAAATGAACCTAATTGAAATGAACAATGTATTGGAAGAAAGGCTCGAGCAGTTGTTGTCTGAAGTGACAAGAATTGGAAATTAATAATAGAGAGTGAGGGATGAGAGTCAGAACTTTGAGTGTTTGGATGAAGAAAATGTGAGGCTCAGAACCAAGTTTGACAAGGAGAAAAGGATAAGGAAGTCATCTTCATTTTCCTTTTATTTTTTTGCCTATAAAACACTCTACATCAGCAAAAAAAATCTCATTGTCATTTTTTCGGTAACCAGAAATTGGTGGAAGTTCACTAAGAAAAATATTATGTTAAGTATAGTTTGTCATTAACAAAAAGTTAAGTTTGGTTTGTTAGATGAAAATGGACATTAAAGTTGGTTTATTAGACTCCAATTTTTCCAAATTTTAATAAAAAAATAAATTAAATTAGAAAAAGTAGATATTGGTAGATTGTAGTAGAATATGACAAGTAACAGGGAGGCGTGACAGCGCAGCCAGCCAGCCACATAAATAAATAGGGCCTAAATCTAGATCAAGATTTCAATATTTGTGCCTATTATATGCCGCCCAAAAAAAAAGTAAAGTAAACAGGCACATGGAGCGGCCTTGGCCGCACCGAGCATCGTGCTCACGGGATCATCAACTTGCTAAGCCCGAACTACTCAAAGTAACATAAATAGTTATAGGATGACTGATTTAGCAATCATAGTGTATATTTCATCCATCACTCAGTTCAAAAAAGAAGTACAATAACCAAAAGAGAAATAAAAGCAATGGAAAGGAAATCGGCAAAAATGAGAACAACAATTAAAAGAATTGAAACAATTAGATTTTGATGAGCACCCGGAGAGGCATTGATTAATCTAATTGAGGCTGCCGCAAGTGGTCCTAATTTGGCCCTCATTACCAATGAGAACTTGAAAAGCCTGGAGCTTGATCATTGCATTTGCGATGTTAATATCGAAGAGTGTCTTGTTCTGAGCCATTGCCAATACGAAGGGACGAGTTCCTGGGTCACGGGACAAGTCTTGGTCAACTGGGAGAATTCCTCTGTTTCCCAAAAGCTGGCGATAGAAGGAGTTATCAACAGTATTGTCGTTTTTAGGGTCTTGATTTAGATGAATTGGGTTGCCTGGTCCGCTCTGGCATTCTGCTACCAGCTTCCTCCTTAGGCTTGGGTCCATGTTGGGGTCGAAGTTGCCACTGCCTTGGGTCAGCCTCTCTTGAAAGAAATTACAGTGTGTAATTCCAACGGTGTGGCAACCTGTTTGATGCATGTGATGTGAGCATACATACGCTAAAAGCTGACTTGATGAATTCATTAATTAATGGATTATTGGATAATGATAATACAAACTTTGACGGTATTTGACAGTAATAATACTAATAATTTTATTGGACACTAACAATACCAACTATACACCTATTTTCTAGCAATAGTACGACACTGAATTTGTATGTATTTGACTTGGCGAAAAGACGATTTGTTGCCAAATTGTATGAGTTGCAGGCCATAACAAGTGGAAAATAATGTTGGTTGTCACTTTTTTTGCCAATTAAGCAGTTGACCAATTTAACTAAAAAACAATTAAAGTTTTATTTTTACATTATTTTTTAGCTAAATTGATTAATATTACTTAGTTGTCATAAAAATGTGGTCGTTAACATTTTTTCAACTTGCTCTAGCCTCTAGTTCATACAATTAGGCGAAACCCCAACTAGGTCATTGATGTACTATTGCTCGAAAATAGATCCAAAGTTGATACAACCAATATCCAACAAAATTGTATGTATTATTATGGCCAATACTCCCAAAATTCATATTATTGTTGTCCAATAACCGTTAATTAATTGTAAGTTTAGGGCAGGTAGGTACCTAGAAGAGCCACCATATCTTCTGGAGAAAACCCTCTTGCACCGAAGAACGCAGCAGCTTCAGAAGCACTCATGTCAGGACTTGGAAGATTCACATCTTGGGCTCTGGATACTAGACCATCCCTTCGCCCTGTCTGTACCGGATAATCTAATCCTCGTCCCTATTTAATAATTGCAACACCACGTAAATGACATTCCTTAGAAATTAGGGGATGTGATATGTGTAATTAATTAACATACATGGGAAACAAATAGCATACCAATCTAATAACTTCTTTGGTAGCAACAGCAATAATGTCTGCACATGACACAACACCTGGGCATTCTTCCTCCAATGTTGCCTTCACCTCTTCAATAAATTCATATCCGCGTACACTGCCGTTAGGACCAGCAGTCTTCTCAGTTGATTGCCCATCAATCAGGATCGATGCATCACACCCCTTATTTCATAAATTATGTATTAGAATACACCAATCTTTCAATCAAATATCAAAATTGAAATGTACCGCGATAAATCACCTTACTAAATTAGACGGACTATTTATCACATTGCGTCTTATTTGTAGTAATTTTGCACAAAATTTGCATATACCCTCTTTACATTTATCACATTTATAAATCCAATTCTAACAATTTTTAACATGTACGATTTACCTATCCGAATATTTTTGAATAAATTTCATTTCACTACTTTGCCAGTTAATATAGCTACTTTTCAGGTGAATATTTAATTTGTGATGAAATTTATTTGTTGTAATGATGATAATTTTAAAAAACGAATTTATAAACGAATTTCCAACTAGGGTAGAATTTTCATTTCTTTTTTATGTCTTTGCTCATAGAGGATGTATAACGAAACCCTATTGGATCCATCACATTAATGTAACCTCTCGTCGTCCAACCATCTTACACTGTATCAAGGCGTAGATGTTATCTAAAATCTCTAACAACATATTTCTTGTTAATTAATTTACCTGATTTTCTGCAATTCAGGTTCAGGTACTATGATAACCATCTTGACTCAAGATGGTTCTTAACCATCTTGATTTGTTCATATTTCATATTTTTGTAACTTTTATTAATATTTTCTTTAATACTTAGATATATTTATCAATTATAATAATATAATACTTATTAGCCTGGTCCAAAAATATAATAATTGCCTAATTTTATCAATCATAGTAGAAAAACACATTTTATACATAGTTTTATATTTATGAAATAAATATAAATAAATAATTATTTTTAAATTGTTTATAAGTCATAATAACCCTAAAAATAATGAAACATACTTTTAGAATGATTTAAATACACTTACATTTAACTTTATTATTGATTTAAAAAAAATTCAAGATGGTTAAGAATCATATCGTGTCAAGATGTTTCTCATTTTGGTTCAGAAAATTCCACTGCGCATCTCCCGGAAAAATAATGTAGGGAAGCGCATATATAAACTTGGGATTCAAGTTACTTACATGAACAAAACAGTCGTGGAATTGCATGCGAAGAAGAGCAGGAAGAATAGTAGGGTCTCTGAGAAATTCTTGTTGCGTTTTAGCTGCGATGATTTCTTCTACGTCTACAGAGCCTGAACATTTCCCGTCGTAGAAACCGACTTCCAAGCCAGCATCCTCACCAGGAGAAGTATCGAAGACGGGATTAACATTACGAGCAACTTTGCTAGAACGCAAACGAGCTGGAGCTGGAGCAGGAGCAGGAGATGGTGAAGGAGAAGGGGAAGGCGCAACAGTGTTTGAAGAGCCAGCTGGTTTGAACATGTTCAGTTCGCCCAATCTGATGCTTAGAAAACTTAAGCTGAAACCCTCACTAACTTGGCTGGTCATCAACACCAGGCAGAGGGTAAGAGCCATAACTGGCCTAGACGATACAAAGGACCTCATTTTCTCTCTCTCTCTCTCTGGCACCTTCTCTATCTTGATATATCGTTGAGTGTTGTCTTAGATGATTATTGTTGTGTGGATTGATGCCCTATATATGCCCCCATAAACAGAGAAAAAGAGAGAGAGGGAGAGAGAGATTTGGTTGATACCTTCATGGCATGCACGATCCTTAGATACTTGGAGTTTCATGGACGTGCTGTCGTATAACAAAGAGATGGCGTCCTTGTTTTTCTATTTTATAGTTTGATTATAGAATAAAGGGAACAAGGTCGTATTTACAATTGTTTTTGACATGTATTCACGTTTCCCAGTTTATCAATTTGTAGTAGTGCTACACTGCCACGCGCATGTCTTAAATCAATGTGGTTAATAACCAAAATCACCATGATAGCCATCTTGAGTTCTTGACTCAACATGATTCTTAACTATTTTGAATTCTTCATATTTCACATTTTTATAATTTTCATTAATATTTTCTTTAATAATTATATATATTTATCAATTATAAAAAATATAATATTTATTAGCTAGGTCAAAAAATATAATAATAGCCTAATTTTATCAATCATAGTAAAAAATACATATTTTATACATAGTTTTATATTTATGAAATAAATATGAATAAATAATTATTTTTAAATTGTTTGTAAGTTATAGTAACCCTGAAAATAATGAAATATACATTTAGAATGATTTAAATACACTTATATTTAACTTTATTAATGATTTAGAAGAAATGCAAGATGGTTAAGAACCATCTTGCGTCAAGATGTTTATCTTTTTCGTAACCAAAATGATAGGAATTTTAATTGAGGTAAAATATCTTTTAAGTTTTTTCCTAACATTATAACTATACAAGTTTTTATTCGCACGCATTGCGCGCATCAATTTTTGAATTTATTGGTTTATTGTGTGTATATATAGAAACACACACATAGAGATTAAATATAACAATCGATACACGCAATGCGTGCGAATCAAAACATTTGCTTAAAAATAAAAATCTTCAATAGTAATTCAACTTTGGCTCATAATGGATGTTTGCAAGTCAGTGTAGTTAAAATTATTTTCTTTTCAGTTGTTTCTCAAAATAAGTTCAAGATAAATTTGCAAAAAAATTCTTTCAAATGAATTCAAATAAGATCAAACAGCTAAGTTCAAGTTAGTTAAGTATACTAAGTTCAAAATAAGTTTAGATAAATTCAACTTGTAATGAGCTCTGTCAAAATAAGCTGGAACAACCATGTTAATAATAAAAATATAGTGAGACGGAAGTAATATTATTCATTATTGTTCGTTTACTCTCGGTATGAACATTATGCATTATAGATATGCTTCCTCATGATAGAATTTTTTTTTTACTTTTATATGATTTTAATTTCTATGTGGAAAATATTATCAAATACCTTAATGAATGATTATGCTTCTATTATTTGTTTATGACATTGGATTTACTGATTGTTAAAAGAATGTAATTATGCAACTTAGAATAAAAATATCATATGCAAACATTTCTTAGTTCATTAAGAATCTTGCCTTATAAGACAACATAATAAATATGAAATTTTTCCAAAACTAAAATCAAGGAATAAAAAGATTATCAATGATACTCTAAGTCTGATATGTTACGATAGTCTTCAAATAAAAAGATATAAATTGTATCATGTGCATACTTTTTAAATAATTTTGATTCAAAGTATATTTGAATACTAAATAAAATTCTGACATCTCTGTCTTTCTCTCAGTCTTTCTATGACACAGACACATACTAAGTATATGCATGATTTAACTTAACACCAATCAACATATTAAGTAGATTTTGATTTTTCTCATTTTTTGTAAATGAGAGAAAAATTTATATATGCATAATTTAATTTATTTAACATCAACCAACATATTACATAGATTTTATGATTTTTTTATTTTATAAAATAACAGAAAAATTTATATATGCATGATTTAACTTAACCCTAAGTTAACATATTAGATAGATTTTATAATTTTGATTCTTTTAGTAAACAGTTGGAAAATAATTAGTTAATGAATGAGAATGAGAATAAACATGAAAAGTGGAGGAGGAGATGTGTGAGGGAGGTTAATTGAGAAATAAGATTATTGACTAATTTTCTTGTTTATAATTAATTTATAAAGAAAGATAAATAGACAAATAAAAAACCATACAACAATTAGTGTGTTGACTTATGACATAAAAATATTATGTTGATACTCTAGGTATAATGTAGTAATGATTTTGTTTTAAATGAAATTGAATCTTTTCTAACGAAACAGAGATGATTAAAGTTAATATTATACTCTACACAAAACATAAAAAAAAAAAATGTAAGACAACAACATAGGAACCTAAAAAAAATTTTTTAAAAAAATAATAATATAATGTAAATTAGGGAAAATAGAAACTCAATAAAAATAATTTGAAGTGAATGGCAGTTCCATTGTGCACGAGGGAAATAGAGAATATATACGAAAAATACTAACTAAAAATATGATGATCTAGTGGTATAAAAATTGAAGGGTTTTCCCTTGCATTAAAGGCTCAAATCTTGGTGGTAACAATTTCATTGATAGTAAAAAGAAAAATATTGTAATTACTATTTTATCCTTATAATTTATCAATGGAAAGGGGTAAAATGGGCAAAGTGAAATTTGCGAACCATAAACTCCTTTGGCTTTATATATTACATAGATAATTTATCAATGGTAAGGGCTAAAATGGGCAAAGTGAAATTTGCGAACCATAAACTCCTTTGGCTTTATACATTACATAGATAGATTATTATATATTAAAATGAAATTACATGATGTTTTCATATTAAAAAAAAACACTTAAAATTAGTGTAAAGGAACTAGTTAATTCAACTAGGGTATTTTTTATCCTCATTGATGCAACGTATGTATCCCAAGTTTCTTATAATTCATAATTAATACTTACTACTAAAATAATTCTATCAAAAATCATAAAAAACACAGATTTGATGAGGAATAAGACACATAAAAAGAGTCTTGAGACAAGACTCATCTCATCACCCAATTAATAATTACTTTCAGTTGCTCAAAATTTATATTTTTTTTCTTATTTTAAATTTTGTTTTGCTAATCACATATAATTTTGAATTATAACAATAAAAATTTACAGACAATTTATATAGTCTCTTCAGTTTTATGACATTACAAATTCAACAAATGACCTTTTTGATTTAATATTTAGTTCCACTGACATTTTGAACTCAATAAATTTCGATGCATTTAACAATTTCTGTTATAGTCCTTTTTGTGTTTATGCTAGGAGTCTTTTTCTAATTACAATAGGAATCTAAGTCCTTGAATGTGTTTTACTAAGAGTCTTATTTTTATCGTATTGGAGTCCTTTTTGTGTTAGGAGTCATTTTTCTAATAGGAATCTAAGTCTTTAAATGTGTTTTACTACGAGTCCTCTTTTTAATGTATTAATGCTCACCACCAATGTATAAATATTATTTCTTTCAAATTTTTTAATGACAAGAAATCAGAGAGTAATTTATTTCTCCAATATCTCTTTCTTCTAATTATTTTTCTTCATGGTATCAGAGCCAGGTTGAAGCAGCTAGCGGTTGTGGCCAAGATTATTTACGCCAGGATTAAATGGACGATGAGAGACTGAGAAATAATTCAAGACCTCAGTGGTTGATTAATAGTGACGCTTCTGCTCATATGACTGGTGATGCAACAATATTAAGAGATATGGAGAATATTCAACATGTGGTACTTGATTAATCCACTGGTGCGAAAACGATTGCCGATAAGCAGGGAAAAATTTCTCTGATAGACAAACTACAATTGCATCAAACACTTTTTGTTTCCTCTTTAAATTGCAACCTTATCTCTGCTTATCATTTATGTCATTTATGTAAGGATTTAAATTGCATAGTCACATTTGATGAAAATTATTGTCCTGTGCAGGACCCCACCGCGGGGATTCAAATTGGTACATGCGAACAGTGTGACGGGTTCTACTTCTACAAGGACCATCAGGGAGGTATTGAAGTTAATGTTGTGCGTACTAGAAGACTATGGCATCAAAGATTGGGGCATCTTTCAAAGGAAATATTACGTCTTCTCGATAAATCCTTACAAGGTACCGGTTTAGCTATACATGGATAGTGATGATGCTTGTGAAATTTGTTTTAGGGCAAAACAAACTAAGAACTCATTTGTTATTAGTGAAAGTAAAGTTAAAGGCTTGTCTGATATGATTCACATTGACATATGGGGTCCATATGGAGTTTCTGCCTCGTGTGATGCACATTATTTTCTTATTATTGTGGATGATTTTAGTAGAAGTGTTTGGGTCTGTTTGATGACAAGAAAGAGTGAAACTGCAAAACACTTGAAAAGTTTTATAGTAATGGTGCAAAATCAATTCGGGAGAAGCATTAAGGTAATAAGAAGTGACAATGGTTTAGAGTTTAAGTCAAGAACAATCAAAGAATTTTATGTTAAACGGGGGATTTTGCACCAAATTAGCTGTGTAGAGACACCGCAGCAAAATGGTAGAGTTGCGAGAAAACATAGACATATCATAAATGTTGCTCGAGTCCTGCATTTTCAAGCTAACCTACCAATATATTTTTGGGGTGAATGTGTTAAAACAATGACCTACTTGACACCGAGCAAATCGGTGAAAGGGAAGTCCCCGTATGAGTTGATATTTGGCGCAAAACCCAACTATGATCACCTTAAGGTGTTTGGATGCTTATGTTATGCTGAAACTAGAACAACTGACAAGTTTGCCCCTCGTAGCCACATGTGTATTTTTGTTGGATACCCTCTTGAAAGAAAAGGTTAGACTTTATATAATCTTGATAATCATGAATTCTTTACAAGTAGGGATGTGGAATTCTTTGCAGAGACTTTTCCTTTTTATGGGATACCCACTCAAGACCAAGACGAAAATCCAAGGGTGCCTATTTGGAGTGAAAACAAATTTTTTGAAGATGATGTAGGTAACCCACCAATATGCAAAAATGATTTGGCACAATCAGAAAAACCAACTATCCAAATGGATCATAATGGAAAAAATGTTGTTGATCTAGTATTCGATGTAGGGGGAAATGTACTACACGGACTTACACCAGGAATTTCAGAAAGTGATGAACAACTTGATGGAGGTGGTTCTGTATTTGTACTCGAATCTAGGCCCAGGCAAGAAGAAAATCAGGGAGTAGACCAAGTTGTTGACAACATGCAACTCACTTCCTCACAACATCAACTGGGTTTAGCAAAAAATAATCTTAACCAAGCTCAACAACATCAGCTCATTGCCCCAAATACTAGGCGATATGAATGGATCAGATGTCTCACAATCAAGCTGAATGATTACATCTGCTATAACGCCAGTATTATGGACCCCGTCTCGGCTGCTTTCCCTCACCAAATGGTATCCCCAGGTACGCCCTATTCTTTGCATCATTATGTGAGTTACGTAAATTTTTCTGCTTCATATAAAAATTATTTGACAAGAATTATGAAGGTCCATGAGCCTAGATTTTTCCATGAAGTAGTCAAATATAGTAGGTGGCGAGATACTATGACCGAAGAAGTACAAGCTTTACACAAAACTGGTACTTGGGATATTGTTGATCTTCCTACTTGAAAGAAATCGATTGGATGTAAATGGGTCCATCGAGTCAAATACAATGTAGATGGAACCATTCAAAGATACAAGGCTACACTGGTCATTCGCGGAGATCTTCTGTCAGGGCCGCAAGCGCACAGTATACGTAGTAGCACGTCAAGGTTGATCTCACAAGGATTCAATTAGCAGCACAGAAAACTAATCTCTATCGCGATTGCTAAGCTAATCAGGTTTTGGGTTTTGAAAAGGTTTTAAAAACTAATCAAACTAATAAAGTAAGGAAAAATCAATCAAATATTCTATCAAGAGAGAAAGACTTCTAGGGAGATGCTAACCTAACAATGAGTTCGATTACTAAAACCTAGCCTGCACAATCATACATTCAAGAACGAATCAAGAATCGACAACCTCTGAATCCTATCGCCCTTTCGATGCTAAATAGAACTATTCTAAACAACCTAATCAACAACTTTCGTGTGCCTTTTAGGTTAATCAGAATTGAAGGTCTTAAAAGTCAGGTTATCCAATGGATTCCCTAGTTTACTACTCCTTTCTCAAATTTCGCAAGCCTAGGCAGACAGGTTGGTAGTCAGATTACCCTAATTCACCTTTCAGTACTTCTTAGGTTAATCTCAAACTTACAAATATTCAAGGCCTGAAGAATATTCATCAACATGGAAAACACAACCTTCTATTGATTCTAATCAAGAATTCATGCACAAATTAATAACATTAAATCAAACTACATTGTTTCGGATTGCAAAACCCTAGAATTCAGAAATCTATTCACTCATATTCAATGAAAACACAAAACACATTCTAAACATCATAATCGAATCTCAAAACTAAGAAGGAAATAAAAAAGAAAGAATAGAATTACGAAGAATACAACATGTTGAGCCTTTCGATCCCAGGGTAGAACCTTCTCCGCGAACGTCGCTCCTTTCTTTCTCGAATCTTGATCTTGGTTTCTCTTAAATCGATTCGGATCTTGAATCTTGATGGTGGGGAAGAGGAGTAGAATGGAAGTATTAGGGCTCTCTTTCTCTCTTTGACGGCCTCAGAACGAAGGAAAAATGATAGATAATGAACTAAATCCCTAAAAATCGTCGCTGCCTTGCTTTTCTACATGGACCGTGGCGAGCCCCACGGGCTGACCGTGGTGGCCTCTGGTTGCCCAATTTCAGCTTCGTTTGCGTTGAAATTCATCCCACGGCCTATCTTAACATTTGGAGGTCCATGGCGTCTTGGAATCTGCCAAAATGTTCCTAAAGTTGGTGTTTTGTTCCCAAATCTGCAAGTTTTCATAAAAAACAATAACACCGAACATAATAGAGAAATAGGGGGTATAAATCAAGATTTTACACATAAAACTATCCCTAATTCACTATCGAAAACCCCTAAAAACATAACCATAAAACGCAGTTATCATCTTCAAGAAGAAGGTATTGATTACAATGAAACTTTTGCATCAATTGCTAAGATGACAAGTGTTCGGTGCTTTCTCTCTGTTGTTATCGCTAAAGGTTGGGATCGACACCAATTAGATGTGAACAACGCTTTTTTACATGGTGATCTTGATGAAGAGGTGCACATGAAATTGCAACCAGGTTATACAACCTCTACACAAAATAAAGTTTGCATACTAAGAAAGTCATTTTATGGATTAAAGCAAGCGCCTAGACAATGGTTTGCGAAGCTGTTCTCTAAGCTCTGTGAGTACGGATTTGTGAAATCCTATGTCGAATATTCTTTAATTACGTATCAAAAGAAAAGAGTTTTTATGGCACTTCTTATTCACGTTGATGACATTATACTTGCTACTAATAATGTTCAAGAATGCCAAAAGTTCAAGACTCATTTGGATGAGTGCTTTAGCATTAAGGACCTTAGCCCTTTAAAGTAATTCTTGGGTATTGAGGTAGCCCGAGGACAACGAGGTCTCTTTCTTTGTCAGCGTAAGTACGCTTTGGAGATAGATGATGAATGCAGCCTCCTAGGTGCCAATCCTGCGACCTTTTCTATGGAGCAGAATCATAAGCTTGCCCTTGCTCAAGGAAATGCTCTACAAGATCCAACCTCATATAGAAGACTTGTTGGGAGATTGATCTATTTATCTATAACTAACCCAGACATCACATATTCAGTTCATATCCTTTCTCAGTTCATGCAGAACCCAAAGGAAGAACACATGGAAGAAGCAAAGAGAGTGGTTCGCTACATTAAAGGTTCACATGGACAAGGAATACTTTTACCAAAGGAATCAAACATGCAGCTAGTCACCTATTGTGTCTCAGATTGGGGAGCATGCCCAACTACAAGAAGATCTCTCACAGGGTACTTCATTACTTTAGGAGGAGCCCCTGTGTCGTGGAAGACTAAAAAGTAGACTAATGTATCTCGGTCATCTGCAGAAGCGGAATATAAGTCAATAGCAGTTGCTACATGTGAGCTTATTTGGCTAAAATCTTTCTTGGTTGCCTTAGATTTTTCGCCACACAACCCATGAAATTATTTTGTGACAATCAACCAGCCCTCCAAATTGTTACTAATCCTGTTTATCATGAGCGAACTAAACATATAGAGATTTATCATCATTTTATACAGGAGAAAGTTGAAGACGGACAACTTCTTCTATTCAAAATAAACACTAAGCGGCAACCTGCAGACATTTTCACAAAAGCTCTTGGCAAAGACCAGTTTTAGTACTTGATGTCCAAGTTGGGCATTGTCAACCGACATGCTCCAACTTGAGGGGGAGTATTAAAGTCCTTTTTATGTTTATGCTAGGAGCCTTTTTCTAATTATAATAGAAATCTAAGTCCTTGAATGTGTTTTACTAGGAGTCTTATTTTTATCTTATTATAGTCCTTTTTGTGTTAGGAGTCCTTTTTTCTAATAGGAATCTAAGTCTTTAAATGTGTTTTGCTAGGAGTCTAGCTTCTATTTAGTGTATTAAAGCTCACCGCCAATGTATAAATATGATTTCTTTCACATCTTTCCAATGATAAGAAATCAGAGACTAATTTATTTTCTTCAATATCACTTTCTTCTAATTATTTTTCTTTAACTTTTTTAGGGGAAGTCTAATTTGTGACTAAGTGTGTTTGCTACAATAATGACGATGTTAGACAAACAAATTTTTATCATAAATCACACATTCGCTGGAAATATTACTAAATTAAATTGGGTCAAAAGGTTGGTCAATATTACTTCAAAAATAATGTCATGTTGAATTTGTGTGTCATAAACGTGAAGGGTATATGCAAATTTTGCTTAGTTCTATGTAACAGAGAATGCACATGCATTTTATGATTAGTTCTATGTGCATAAAAGTAATATATAAAATTATTTTGTTATTATTTATGAGTGGTAATAACCATCAAAGTAATGACTCATATATTTATCCTAGGAATACATTAGAGCAAATTTATTGCGGAAATAAATATCATGTAAAATCCTTCAGCCATTTGAAAATGATGCAAAAATAATAGAAATAAAGGTGACAAGATTGAACGCGTAGTATGAGAAACCCAATATCTTGGAGAAAAGTCTATGGGCGGAACAAACATGAACAAATTCAATATTAAGGTTAGAGTATAATCATAGATCTCTATTCTTTTAAGAGATCAATAGGAGATGTATAAATATACCCTATCAGACCTACTTGTATGAGATGAATTAGTCTTCGTTATAACTCACACTGACACAATTCTTCAAATATTAGTTACTATATTTGCCTACATCTCTCTTATCCCCGTTAAGGAAGGCGCTTAGAGGATCTACTTCAGCCTTCATGCCATACTGATTACACAAAAGTGTCTCCCTCCACACTTAAAACAGTTGCTCACCCTGCTTAAAAAAGTGACAGGGAGCACTACCACAGATAATCAAGCATAGATCGACTATGCAAGGGAAAAGAATAGCTACGCTTAAGAAGCAAAAAGTTACTTGGAGGTATCCCAATATTTGGAGAAACTATTTTCCGGTACCCCAACTTTTCAAAACTCATTTTGAGGTACCCCAATAATAAAGTGTTTTATATGTTGTACCTTTTCTTTCATTTTTATTTTGCATGTTGAATGAAGAAATCTTACAAAGTTCTTATTTATCTCGGCTCCCTTCCACATTTTATTAAAAACATACTTTATAAATTTTAGTAGAGTCTTTCCTTTTGTGAGAGGCAGACTCAAAAAGTTCTTACCTTTCGAGTTCGTAACCTTACCCCCGAATCCATTCTTGGTTTCGTAGGCGGAGTCTTTTTTGCTTTCTTTTCTAGCTTTTCTTGACTTTTTCTTAAAAAGTCGGGTGGCGACTTCTTTTCGAACTAAAACACATCGGGATTGCCTAAACTATGTTTAACATGGTTTTACAATGTACCGATGCAACTTTAAGGTGATTTTATGTATTTTTAAATAATGGTCGCCTAAATCGCTTTCTTCCGAGCCTAACATCTTTTGAACAAGTTGAATTAAACCTAGAAGAGTTAGAACAAGTGGATGTTCACTCCTAAAGGTTTAGTTTAATGATTCATGGGATGCATAAAGTAAAGGGAAAGTAATTTTACAACTATTATTCATGAAATGTGCAATTGATCCTTAAAGAGCTTTTTAAAGTCAAACCTCAGCACAAACCCCAATCCGTCCCACGGGCGTTTAAAAGTCTGAAAGACGAGAAAAAATGTCCACATGATTTTTGACGACACCACTAGGGAGTTTTCTAAAGTGGGTAAAACTTGAAAAAAGTTTGGTGAAAAATTTTTGAAAGGAAAATAAATTTTAACTTTACATTATTAAGTCATTCCTTTAAGGCATAATTACATTGCATATACCGGCTACTCCTTTGGCATGTATTATGGCTTGGGTGCAATAAAAGCGGCAGTTTGGGATTTCTTTTTGAAACCACAAAAATAACCCATAAAATGTCGGAACGACTATACTCAGAATGGTGCATTTACACCGATTTGAGCCCTAGTCACCACATCCACTCATATATGCATCACTCTACGAGTCTCCACTCGAGCTTCCAAGACGAATACCCCACACATTCAAGTTGAAATTATATAACAATAATGCACCGAGGCAAAACATGAGCCGATAAGCCTTTATCCAGCCAATAAACCCTTTGTACACAGAGCCTTGCTGTAGGATACCCTGTTCATGTTGTATGCTAAGCGAATAGGTGTTTCTTTGTTGTAAAGAGTCAACCCTAGTTTATTAGTATTGTTTCAGTCCATGTAAGGATCATTGGGCTAAGGAGAGATATGTTTACAAACTAGGCCAATTAACCTCTAATATTATGGTAATGGAGTGGTTGGGCTCATTCATGTATAAAGGTTGACTGTCCTAGTTCATAAAGTAAACCCAACTCACCTTTGATGATCCTATATGGTCCTTTACAATATTATCCTAAATAAGGTCCAAAATCTGACTAAAATCAAAACAAAGTTAGTGGGTAATGTCTTAGACTACATAATAGCCACTGGGCTTGAGTAAATTAATTTATCGGTTTAATTATTGAATCCATCACACTTATGATCATCCAATTGTTAGGCCCAACCATACTTGATTTGGCAATCAAGTCCATAAATTACTTATAACTCGCTCATTGTTGGCTTTATTTAGTCCTTTACAATATCCGTTTTCTTTGACTAAATAAATAAAAAAAAATGTAGAAAGTGTAGATTGTCAGTCCTATTAAACATTATTCTAGTTCGCGTAATAGCCAGTATAGCTTGAGTTAGTCAGAGTTCGTTGGTCCAAGCTACGGATTCTCCTTTAAAAGATCGACTTGTGGTTGGAGTCAATCCAAATTGGGAAATATTGACTTGTACTTTCTAACTTATGATCGATTCGTTGTAGTTGACGTTTTTCGGCCCTTTGTAATATTCCATTGTATTAGGATCATATAAAGTTAGGTCATGCAAACCCATGTCTCGTGTGAGTGTTTTCCTTGAGTCAAGATGTAGGTCATGCGTTTGAGGTGGTTTCATATAGGTTGATTAGGTCATGCATTCATCGGGTTGGGTTTCGGTTAATGTGAGGTCAGTCTCTGTGTTGTGTGTGTTTCCTTCAGTCATAATAGGAGACCCGAGTATAGCTTGGATCTCAAGACCGTCAGGCTGTCTAGTTCGCAACCCAGACTACATCCCACTGATACCTAAACCCAAAGCTTCTCGCCATCTACAGTTCGACATGTTTGCAAATGAGAGCAACGACGATCACCAAGTCAGCTCTGCGTTTGCTAAGTATTTAGAGGAGAAATTCAACAAGGTGGAAGGATCAATCACCTTCGCTACCTTACAACAAGAAAGAAAAGTCGAGGAGCACACCGCTAGATAGCGGGCACTCATTGAACAACATAATAACCGCATCAAACAACAACAAGAGACTTTGAATGGGGTACTGAAAGCTCTACAATGTATCAGCACGCACGTAGGGACGGGTGATGATGAAGACAAAAACCCTGAGAACCTTGTTTCTGCTATTGACAAAGGTAAAGTAAAGTTAGGGGAAGGTCCCAGTATGGGAGTAGTCATCCACATGGTAGATGACCCGACACCGAAGCTACCACCACCAATAGCTACCCCTCATGGTGTTCCCATCAACACTGAGACAAAGCTACAGGATGACCCCGTCATCCAAGAGATGAAGGCGTAGTTAAATTGGTTTAAGAATGCTATGAGTCAAATGCCCGTATTTGCTAATCAGTTTGTTGAGTTTGAACCTTCTACTAAGGTTAACGCCAATGATTTTGGAAAAATGGACATACCGCTCAAGGAGTTTAGTCTGTCTGAGAACCCAAATCATCATGTGTGGGAGCTTAACCGGGTAATGCCACTTAGAGGCATCAATAATAAGCATTGTATAAGCAACTTTTCCCATCATCGCTGAATGATGAGGCGTTAGACTGATATTACACCCTTCCTTTCGAGGTTCGGGGCAATTGGTCTGCTTTACGAAGAGCTTTCATCGGACACTACAACAAAATTCAGAAGGACAAGGAGACTTTTCCTGATGTCATGGTGATCTGTCAAGGAGATGATGAGTTGTTTTTGGCCTACTATGAAAGGTGGCAAGCTAAGTTGTCTTAGGTGACTAGCATTATCCCTACAGAAATTTAGCTGGATACCTTTGTTCGTGGGTTGAAACCAAGTCTAGCACAACAACTAGACTTCCATATAGTTGAGAGCTTTGAATATTTGAAGAAGTTGTGCCCTAAGCTGGAGGCATGATAGGAGAGAAACGCTGCATCCCAGAGTTAGAAGGGTGCCAGTGTAGGAAGAAGGACCATTAACTCTCCAAAGGTCACTGAAACTAACGTTATCCAGATCGTGAATTGTGGCCCTTTCTCAAGGCCATCACCTTTGAGATATGAGACTTATACTCCACTTGATATGACCTAGGCCAAGGCGTTAGAGCGACTGTTGAAAACGAATAAGATCTAACTACCAACACCTAAGCCGGAGCCTGAGGAGAAAGGACCTGGGTGGAATAGTGCTATGTTTTGTAAGTTTCACCGCATGAGGGGACATGACACCGAGCAATGTTTGGCTCTCAAGAATCTGATTGAAAAGATGATCAGTTTTAATGAGTTACCTTTACCCAAGGCGACAAAGAAGCCCAACAACAAAAGCAATCATCTGCCAAACCATGCCATCTCTACAAGGGAGGATACTTTTGACTCATCTGAATGTATCACGGACGAGGGACCACCTACACTCCTCATCGAAGTCTTGAAAACATTTACTGTCAACGGCATATGGGTTAGTGATGAAGAGGATGACTACGAAGAAGTTTACTATAGTGATAATTTATTGTCCGATGAAGAGAAAGAAGTACCACCTAGTACTGCATTCTTGACTAGGTCTGGGAGGCATAATCAACCTAGAAGTGACCATGTGGTATCTACACCAACACTCAATACCACAAGGACGGAAGTGCCAGCTACTCTTGTGGATCCCGTTCTCACTCAAATGAAGAAGACTGTGGCAAATGTTTCGATCTGGCACCTGATGTGTGTTAGGTTTTAGGTTATCTATTTCCTAAACAGATACAGATTAATTGGCGGAATATTATAACAATTATAAACAATTAATCAATAACAACTGCAGAGGTTTTAGTAATTATACCTGATCGCTAATTCCTATTGAAGAAGAGGTTTACCTTCCAGATTCCAACGATGAAATCCTCTACTGAAAAGTCCACACAGCACTCCGGGAACCCGATTGCTAGATCGACCCGATCGAGACGAGTCTCAATCTAAGATGTATGTGAGATTGTTTCGGAAAACGGAAAATGTTTCCTGAAACTAGAACTGCAAACTGAAAGAGAGAGGAACTCAAGAAATCACCCTAGTATCTCTCAAAGAGTCTTAGGCAGTTGGTGTTGAAAAATCTATCCCAGAGACCCCTTTATATAGTGTTTAGAAAACCTAGGGAAAGGGTTCAAAAACCCTAAAGGGCCGAATTAAAACAACGGTGCCTTTCTAGGCCCAACACGGTCCGTGTTGGACTCCAGAAGGTCCAATTATTCGGCCCATGGACACCACGGACCATGGTGTCTCAACATGGTCCGTATTGAACCCAATTCGGTCCGTGTTGGGTTGATTTCTCACAGAAATCAATTTCCAACTTTTCTAAACGTGATAAACAACACGATCCGTGTTGGACTACAGAAGGTCCAATTATTCGGCCCATGGACACCACGGACCGTGGTGTCTCAACACGGACCGTGTTGGGTCAACACGGTCTGTGTTGAACCCAATTCGGTCCGTGTTGGGTTGATTTCTTACAGAAATCAATTTCCAACTTTTCTAAACGTGATACAATATCATTTAGGTTACATACATTGTTCCAGGGCATTGACTTGTGTGACCCAGTAGGACCAAATAATATAGTTGTAATTAAACATATTTAATTACTAATTATAGAGGTCTCTAGCAAGACATATAATTACTATATTACTTTGGTTTAATCTCCGTGTATATCGAACATTGTCAGGACATTCCCAACAATCTCCCACTTGTCCCACAAGTGTTCGATTCCTTGAATTCTCTTGTCACTTACTGTCTCTAGTTCGGATAAGGTAAGCTAAAGTCATCCTTATTTAAGACCCGAACGTTCCTCGATCTCTGAGTTTAGACTTTGAAAAACAGACGATCAACTATTGATTCAATTGAGCTCGGTCAAGCATTTTCAGTCCAATCTCACCGAGTGGCCAACGAGACAACTGTCCCTAATAGGGAGGACAATGCCATCTTGTTCAGACACACATTCTCACATGATCCAATTGTAACCCAGCCACCGCCTTTATAGCCTACTGTTACGAAAGACGTTTGACGCGCTCCAAAGTCACAACAGACCATGTAGTCTATGTACTGAACTCAGGATTTAGGAATTTTGAGTAGTGAGAGCTCCTATGATAATTCCCAACTTAAAGAGCTCCCACTGCGGGTCAGCTTGGTAGTTGTTCTCAACAATACCCATGTGATTGATTTATGATGTCATCACATGATTATGATCACGAAACTTGATCATCCCCTCAATCCTACATGCTAATTGTGTTGATATTGTCACTGTTCCTACGTGATAATACAATTAGGAACTAGGTCGACTGTCGACCAAGACTAGCGTTATCAAGTTCACTAATGGGGTTTCAGAAATCGAACCTCTTCCAATTTCCCATTTTGAATGCGCTAACGTTTTTGGACATTTACATAATTCTAAACCACAATTGATGTAAATCTTGGAATCTTATTCTTAATGATGAATCAACAATGTCATAATTCATGAACGATTCATGTAAATTTGACTTGTTAATATTCCGGAATGTGTTTAATACCTATTGCCCATGCATGACTATCATACTATAACTACAACAGGGGTTTAGTACATAATACTTGCAATGAACCTCGTACATATACCATCTCACTAATGACCCTTCATATGGGAAGATATTTCCGGAACACATGTTTGGACTCATAGTGAGCTTCAGTTCCTTTGCTTGAGTGACGGCTCCTATCAACAAGGTTCCATTTCTCTCGCAAGGCTAGAAACATCACCAAGTTCTAAAAACGAACTTCGCAATCCTAATAGTTTCTGCCACAACTTCTAAAGTCGTCATACTTGTCTTATTTGTAGAATTAACTGCATGTCATGTTAGAAACTTCTTCCAGTTCGCCTCAATACCACTCAATACAGATCGTATAATTTTCTCTGACCTTTCAGATAATCATATTTCTGTGCATGAGTGTAGCATCAATGCAACTCTTCACACTCAGCTTTGATCAACCACTTTAGACTTAGGACACATCCTTAGTTTTGCTTATCCATATACAATGTATATGTTATGTTGGACTTTGAACATCTTATGGCATACATTAATCTCACGCTTGAAGCATGAGTTATATGTCTCATCCTTAGAACTTCTAATTGTTTTGAGACAATCAAATTCCGTAAGGATATGCCATGATTTATGGAAATTAATCCATTCTCAGAGTGAGTTGAACTATTCAACACCTAGTTAACTTTGATTCAAACAATCAAATTCTTTAATCTATCATTATATATAGATCTTGTCACCAAGAAAATTCTTAGCCCTACCAATCCTTCACTTTGAAAATTATTTCCAAGTCAACCTCAGTAGAAGCAACATTGGAATATTCTTCTCAGTAGGTAGTATGTCAGTCACATACAATATCAGAAAAACGCATTGCTCCCACTGAACTTCTTGTAAACACAATATTATCTTTGACACTTCCCAGTATGTCAAACCTTTTTGATATCCTGGTCAAGAAGGTCAATGATTCCAACTCCTAGAAGCTTCCTTAAGACCACAGATGGTCTCTTGAAGTTTACAAGTATTCAAACAAAAGACCACTCAGTTGTGTCAAGTACACACCTTTCTTCAAACTCTAATTTTGAAGTCAGTCTTTATGTCTATCTTAATGAACCCATGTTTTTCCTTAAAACCCTCCTATGCCTGATGGCTCACACCTTCAGACAAATCAACCAAGTTCTAAACTTGGTTGAATACATGGAATCCATTTTAGACTTCGTTGCATGGAATCTTGATTTACTTAAAGCTTCTTTGATGTAGGTAGAGTAATTACTTTCTAAAAGTAACATCTCACGTTCATCCGTAGAAGATCGATATCTTTGTGGCTGACAGAGTTGTTTACCTGACCTTGCTTGGACTAATGTTCATGACACCTTCTCCTCAACGTTTTGAGAAACTTCAACTGCCTCAACCTTGTTCTTAATTTCCCGACCAATAGGAAAAAATTTGAACAAGGATCAAGTAGCGGAGTTTCAGGTGATGATTATAGTGTTTTGTGTCTCTCGAACTTCGATAAGTTCAAAAGCTCTCCCACTCTTTCTTTTAGAGAATAACATATTCAATTCTCTAAGAAGAAAGCATTTTGAGACACAAACACTTTCCTCTACAACAGTTTGTAGAAGTGATACTCTTTTCTTTCAGAAAATGGTTTAAGAACCTCTTTCCTCTAGTGCTTCAGATAATCTTTATTCAGTAATTAGAGTTATGGTTAACTGCGTGTATCCCCAAAAGGTAATCGACAATGTTGACTCAACCATCATTGATCACACCATATCTAATAAGGTGTGATTCCTGCTCTTAGATACGTCATTGAGATGTCGAATTCTTAGAGGAGAGAGTCATGAAACAATTCCATATTCTCTGGAATGGTTAATGAAATCTTTGGCTCAAATACTCACCTCCTCAACCTAATTGAAGGGTTTTGATTTTCTTGCCAAGTTGGTTTTGAAATTCACTTTGAAACTCTTTGAACATTTTCAAAGGATTTGGACTTGTGACGTATTAAGTAGATATACCATATCTACAAAAAAAAAAAAAAAAAAAAAAAAAAAAAAAAACCGTCAATGAAAGTGATGAAATAGTACAGTAAACCTTGTTCTAGCATTAGTGCTCATAGTCCCACATACATCAGTATGTATGCATCCTAATAAGTCATTAGCTTGTTCTCCAATTCCAATAAGAGGTGATTTTAATCATCTTACTCATCAGACATGCTTTGCAAACATTGAACTTTTCAAAGTTTAGGTTTTCCAAAATCCTGCACCATGCAGTTTATGAATACATTTCTGATTAATATGACTTAAACTTATAGTGCCAGAATTATGTTTCATTTGAGTCATTTGTTCAAACTCTTGGCTCAACCATTAGCACCCTTTCGATCTTATCTAGGTGCTCTCATTGTTTCGCCAAGACTACTTCATTTTGGAAATCTTTAAACTATTTTAACATTCCAGCTTCAGATGAATCTCACAGACATGAATCACCATGTGTTATTTTATTCATCTTTGAAGATTTGAAGTAATCCATCTCTTGTACTTGTGCTCAATTGGACTACATACATCCATATGCATGAGTGTTTGTTGGCACGTTCACCCTTTCTTGTAAAAAGTACAGTCATGCTTTGCAGACATCACATGTTTCAAAGTCTCATCATTCAAAAGTCTATCACTGTGACACTTCTAAATGTGCTCTCATTTGCATGACTTAATAGATAGTTACAGGTTTTATGTTTGAACATGGGTTATTCCTTTTTAAACCTTTTGGTTTCGAAGTATTGGGTGTGTTTATCCGAGATCCTCTTTCTCTCTTTCTAATTGAGAGTAAGAAATACTTATAATGCGAACATAGTATCACCTATAAATTTCTCTCATAAGTCTTGAGGAAATGGATAACCAACCAACTGTTCATAAGGAACTACAGCTAATTGCATGTTCTTATTTGTAGGCTGACTCTCATCCTTCAAAGCACATCTACTTTACTGTAGATTCTGCATATTTGCATAAATGCAAGTTTCACAACTAGTATCTTATACTCAAAGTGGGTTTAATAAAGGTAGTGTGTATCATATACGCATTTGCCTAGAATTGAAATCATATCTCAAGTCTTTCTCATAGTTATTCACGCTCCCAGTGTCATATATACATGATCTGGTTGTTAACCGGTTGCTGTCATTGGTTGGGTATGTACAACTGTTTGTCCTTACCTTTCCTTTGACTTCTTGTCTTTGATAGATTTCTTAAATCTTATTTTCCCTTTCACTAAAAGACTATCTTTGGTCGCCAATCTTTTGGCTAAAGGGGATATGAGGTTTCTCATATTTTAAAATAGTCAAATTATTTCTAAACATGAGCGCCAACAATTGGCTCTTATCTAGCTCAACCGAGACTATCTGGTTATTGGTTTCATATTTTTCAACTCTAACTAGTTCGATGAACTTGGTTTTGAGTTGGTAATATTGAAATCCTTCCTCTAATCTTCAAACATTTTGAAGTTAAAATTGTATGAATACTATGACATTAAATGTATTCATTTGGTTTGATTGACCTCTCAATATTGATGCCTAGCTCAATGTTATATGAAAGACATGTTTCTTTTAATCGCCTTCAAGACAATCTTGCGATGGCAATGCCAATTTAAGGAATTGGTGTTAATTGTTTTTCTCTTTCTCAAGGAGAAAACAATATTTTATTAGTGGTGGATGTTTGAGTGAAAAGACATAAATAATTCTACGAGACAAGTTGGTTCATTTTAGTTATTATTCATCAAAAGAAATTAAACTAATTTTAATTTCAAATCAAAACACTTTATCAACTCTCATTCAGTGTTTTAATTTACCAAGACCCACAAGACTCATGGGCTCAAGTGGACTTTGGCCCAACAAAACTCGATCCCATGTTATCTTTGGTGGATCATCTTATGATCGATCATTCAAAATGACTCGTGGCAAGAAATTTGTATCGAATACAATATTTCTCTTCCTCTGCTCTTGGCCCAAAACTATTTTGATAGCCAATTTGAATTGACCTAGCTCCCACCCTACTTATTAAATAATGATGGACAAATAATTCGCTTTGGCTTTCTTTATTTATCCATCTAAGTAGTGTTTCGATAGGTTGAGCAATAATTCATTTTGAGAGTAAGTTTTATTATCCTAAGCATGCTATTCTAGATGAACTCTTTCGAAAAGCATAAAAGTCATAATAAAACATGCAATAACAAATTTAAAGCATAAATAAAACCCCTAGTATGGCCACCTATACTTAATCAACTAATTTAACTAAGCCTTGATAGTCTTCAAGAAAATCTTCTTGGGTCTTGCAACTTCATTGGATGGGCTCCCACTGGAATCATCACCTCCATTGCTGTTGGGCTCCCACTCAACTTGATGTCTCCAATTACAGCCAATTTACAATTTGGACCTCACAATTGAGTCCTTACATGAATTAAAATAAACTTAACTGAAATTTAAATTTAAAATTTAACTCAAAGACGGTACGCTGACCGTATTTCACCCAACCCGGTACGCAGACCGGTAAAACCGACTATCTATGGCCATACTAGAAGCACATGCAAACATGTAATATTGCAATAATTATATCAAATGTAACACATGCTTAAATAACAAATTATAGAGGCATATATATAATTGCAATATAACACATAAGGAAATAAACACTAAATAAAATTTCCTAAAAGGTTTGCATGATTAATAAAATAAATAAAATTCCAAATTTTATCTTAGTTACCTAAACAGATTTAGGATTTTATACCTATACATACAAAATACTTGACTTTCCTAAAATCAAGGAGTCTAAAAGATACTATATCTTTCAAAGATATTGTAGGTTTCCTAAACTTTACAAAATAATAGATTTTTATGCCCATTATTTGATTTAGTAGTAATAGGATTTCATAATTAATTTCTAAAATTAATTACAAACCCTAAAATACACGAATTCGCCAAAACTGCTGGCAACACGGTCCGTGTTGCTTCCCAGTTTCGGTTAATTTCGTGAATAAAAAACTTACATAAAAATATCATAACTTATCGAATTAAAAGATTTCATATCATAGTGTTATCTAATAACCCAATATGAATATTTTCAAGAATTTTAACAATTTCTAAAAGATTGTAAAAATTTAGGGAATTAAACTTTTTAATTCTCCGTTTGAGAGGAAAATAAATAATAATAGTACGATAAGTTTAAAAATAAAATTCTATAATTTTCCCATAGAGTAGGTTCATCCAATATGCTACTGTAAAAATTTCAGATTTTTTATCAAATTTCGAAAATTAGAATAAAATTCAGAAAAGTAAACAATTATACTTTTCTGTTAATCTGAAAATTAAAGGAAAAATAGTAAATGATTTCGAAAATTCACGAAAAATTTATCCACAATAGAATGGTTACCCAGTAACCTACTGTAAAATGTTCAGAAAATTTGCAAATTTCCATAAATATACAAAATTCAAAGAAGCAACAAATTTATTTCTCTGAGATCAGAAAATCTAAATTAAAAAATATAATTTGACCGGATAAATTAACAGAAAATTTTCCCTAAAAGTATGGTTACCCAGTAACCTATTGTAAACATTTCAGAAGTTTTACAAATTTCTACAAATTTATAAAATTCAGAGAATTAAACGAATTTTAATTCACTTCAGATCTGAAAACTCAATTAAAAATCCATTTTAATTGGGAAAAATCTACAAAAATTATGGAAAGTCCAGAACATATCCAGAAACCTCCAGTAAAAAGTATAGAAATTTTCGAGTTCGTTTGATATTTTGTTTCGATTTTTCATATTTACCGTAAATAAACTAAATCAGAAAATTAATTCTACAAAACCCTATTTTGTGAATTTAGACCTATTTCATGTATTGCCTACTATTTAACAATATTAAACATGATTGTTTCTAAAACATTCAAAATTAAATCGAGTTCATGCAATATTTAACAATTAAACAAATTAAACATAAAATCGATTAATTAAAGGCAATAAGAAACAAATAATAACAAAGCATGACATTTTACAACAAAATCTCAGATTTATTATCATGAACATTAAAGATTAAAACTTTCATAAAGATTCAATTTTAGGCATAAATCTATTCTAGCATATTCATAATATAATTCAACTATTGACAAAATTAATTATGAATACAAGTACAATACTTTAGCATGCAATTGGTGGCTCTGATACCACTGTTAGGTTTTAGGTTATCTATTTCCTAAATAGATACAGATTAATTGGCGAAAATTATAACAGTTATGAACAATTAATCAATAACAACTGCAGAGGCTTTAGTAATTATACTTGATCGCTAATTCCTACTGAAGAAGAGGTTGACCTTCCAGATTCCAACGCTGAAACCCTCTACTGAAAAGTCCACGCAGCACTCCGGGAACCCGATTGCTGGATCTACTCGATCAAGACGAATCTCAATCTAAGATGTATGTGAGATTATTTCGAGAAACAGAGAATGTTTCCTGAAACTAGAACTGCAAACTGAAAGAGAAAGGAACTCAGGAAATCACCCTGATATCTCTCTAAGAGTCTTAGGCAGTCGGTGTTGAATAATCTCTCCTAGAGACCCCTTTATATAGTGTTTAGAAAACCTAGGGAAAGGGTTCAAAAACCCTAAAGGGCCGAATTAAAACAACGGCGCCTTTCTGGGCCCAACACGGTCCGTGTTGAAACAACACGGTCCGTGTTGGACTCCAGAAGGTCCAATTATTCAGCCCATAGACACCACGGACTGTGGTGTCTCAACACGGACCGTGTTGGGTCAACACGGTCCGTGTTGAACCCAATTCGGTCCGTGTTGGGCTGATTTCTCACAGAAATCAACTTCCAACTTTTCTAAACGTGATACAATATCATTTAGGTTACATACATGTTTCTAGGTGTAACGCCCTAGAAATTCGAGTTTTAAAACTAACGCTCAAACCTAACGTTGACCAACGAAAAACAGCGGAAAACGTCCAAGAAAAGACGGGCGTCACTGCCGTACCTCCGGAGAAGTACAAGGCAAGAATAAGAATTTAACTAAACAATTTAAACTTCGAATTTAACTTAGCAACAATCTGAATCCAAGACATAACAAAACTACTGAAAGATTTCAAGTCTGACAACACCACTAAACTCTTTATTCCAAACAACAAAGTCTAACGAACGTCCTCACTTGCTAATTCCCATCTCCAGCATAGAATTCTTCACCTGAAAACAAAACATTTAAAACATGAGGAGGACTCAATAATGTCTACCCCTAACCGTTAAAACAATTCAAAATCCATTTCAATTCATTTTTGGGGAAGAAGCGAACAAGTCAAATCTTTTCGAAACCAACTTTCTTTCCCAACCAACCAAACCACCTTTCAGAATTATTAAGCGGGCGGACCTTGCTTATTTGGCCCTCGAAGTCCAATGACTTCGCTATAATCAAAATCTCAATATCACAATCTCAATATCAATACCAATCTCAATCATTCACAATCACAATCATACGGATGGCCATCCATTTCACACACGTGCATAAAACTAACCCCGGGGAAGTAGCACCTATCAGGCATCCCTGATCTCTTGACAACCCCCCTCAAGGATACCACATCCTGGTCACGTTTGAATTATTAATCAGGTTTAAATATCGTACCAATCCAACTCAAACAATTCAATCCAATCCAATCCCAAATTCCCAAAACCATTTCCAAACACACACACTAAAAGACTGTCCACATTTAATTACTCAAAGAACATAATCAACATCCAAAACAGACAGTCAAATTTTCCAATAAAATCCCCTTTCGGGATACAATTTCCAAAATATAGTAAAACCATAAAACACATAAAACGCATCCACAAGGGAATTAGGACATAGACATTACCTGACAATTCTTCTCCTTACTTCAGAACACACTTGAGCTCACTATATCGAACGGTTTAGAACGCGCCTAGAAATAACAAAATTTCTAAAATTAAAACGTGTCGTACGGAGTTAACGCAATCTAATTTCTTCCTAACCCACCCCTAGGAACACTATAAGGTTCCCATCAATCATAAGTTAACATTTTAAACATATCTCACATCATCAAACTATCACATATCGCAAACACTCCCATATTACAATCAATTTAATAATTCACACATAACAACACATTAATTCAAAAGCATAAACTGGACAGATTGCAACGTCTGGATAAAACGAATCATAACTTAACTTCCCGACATCCTATGGGTACGGTTTTGGACTTTCTGGAAACCTCGGGATGTCTACTAAAACTCTTATGTTGACCCCGAGACCTAAAATACCTCCTAAGGTCCTCAAAAACAGCCAATTACAGAACCTATCCAGTTCTGACCTAGGTGCGTTATTTGGGCCGTAACTCAGAATATATACCTCCAAATCCCGATCCGCAAAATTTCTATGAAGGCTAACATCCTACGGTACCTCCAGACCAAACGGTAGGGCTAAATATTAACTACACAATAAATGGTGGCCGATATCGTACGACTCATAAAATCTGTTCGAACTGACTGGGTTTTTATTTTGGGTTTTTCGATCCTAGTTCTAACCAAACCATTTCGAGACTCTAACTTAGGCCTCTAAACAGTCCCCTTAAGGTCAAGTACTTTCCCTTTCACCCCCTAACACATCCAAGGTCAAACTATACTCAAACTGACACCAAATTTCTCACATAAACACCTTAAATTCTCGAAGTAACACTTTCATTAAAACTAATAATAGAGATCACAATAAATCCGAATTTCGGACATCGAAATCTCATGGAACAAATCCCACACAACAAGAATACTAAACCTTTACTTATGACCCAAAAATTTGAAGTGCTTTTAAAATACATAAAAAAAATCGATAAAACTCGTATTACCGATACCGCACATGATAATAAAAAAAATAATACGATTAATACATCAAAGATCAAAACTCTACGAAACATAGTATAATTAAGTTTGTAAAATCACAGGAAAATCTAACAAGACCCCCCTTTAAAAGCTTTTATATAATAATAATCATAAACTTAAGGTTTTAATTAAAATTCTCAAAACTTACGCACATTCTAGCAAGAGCAACACTATATTAATCTAATAATCTCACATATTAGAAACTAACGCAACAACTATAATTATACTCATGTATAAACAGTACCTACGCACATCACTTGCAATTTATCTCATGCAATACTCCTATGAATCAATTCTAATCAAACTCTGGCATGGTTTACACATAACAATATACTTCATATATATGACTCAAAAACTACTAATTTAAACTACAAAACTCAACACCAAATAAGATCAGATCAAAACATGACACACATATATGAATAACCAATTAACTCAAATTAAGCAATTAATAATAAGAATAAGCATAATAATAATGATAATAAGAACCAATGAACAAAGGAAGTAGTTTAGTATTTAGGTTACGTAGAAGTGTACTGGGCAAAATGGCGACAGCAAGACGGAGTTCGGCGGCGGCGATGGCGGGTGCGTCTGGGTGGCCGCCGGTTGGTGGGTAGTCGTCGGGAGGCGGCGGGGGTCAGTGTCGAGACCAACGGCGCGCAAAGAAGAGAGTTAACGGGAAGAACTTCGCGTGCAGGAATGTGCGACGGTCTTGGTGATCGTGTGGGTGGCGCTCGATGGTCGCTGGCGTCGAGTCGACGAGGTTGTCGGCGGTGGCGGGCAAGGCGATGGTGGCGCACGGCACGCGGACGGCGTGAGAGAGAGGAATGGAGGTAAGAGAAAAGAAGAGAAAGAGGGCGCGGTGGTTGATGCGGTGGTCGAGCGGTTGCTAGGAGAGGTTTCCGCGAGACGGAGGTGGCGGTTACCAGCGGTGGTCGGTGGTGGTGGCAGCTATTGGCTCCACTACAGAGGAGGGACGAGGGAGATAGAGTAGGGGTTTAGGGTTTGCTAATTAGGAGGGTTAATTAAGAGTAAAAGAGGTAATTAACTATTTAATTTAGTAACTAAAGACTTGGGAGCAAGGCCTCTACCCAAGAATAACAAAATTTAGGGGAATATGATTTTAATTTTTTTTTTGATTGAAAATAATAATTATATTAATAATGATAATAAAAAAACACATAATTAACTAAATAAAACTACCACATAATTCATCAATAATTAACATGTAATTTACCAAAATACCCCTATTCCCATGCATACCCATGCACATAGAAAAGACCATATTACCCTTGATAATCCCTCGACGGTCCTACGAGCTCAAGTGTTAATAATTTACACACATAAATAATTAACGGACATAAAATAATACTAACGACGTAACGACGATTATAATCCGATTTTCCGGGGTTTTACACTAGGGCACTGACTTGTGTGACCCAGTAGGATCAAATAATATAGTTGTAATTAAACATATTTAATTACTAATTATAGAGGTCTCTAGCAAGACATATAATTACTATATTACTTTGGTTTAATCTCCGTGTATATCGAACATTGTCGGGACATTCCCAACAATGTGTTCTTCGAAACAACATCGAGAGCTTGTATTGGGTGCTCTCGAAAATGACATAAATCCTACTTCAACAACTCCGAAAGCCTTAGTTTCTTACGTTACTACTACTCAGGGGACTATCGCTTTCAATAATGAAGATTTGCCTATATCTGGGCTGAATTATAACAAAGTGTTGTACTTAACCGTACTTTGTTCTAATAAAGTGATTCCATTAATTTTAGTGGATAATGGTTCTGCTGTGAATGTTTGTCCTTGGCGTACTGCTGCCAAGTTAGGAGTGCAGAAAAATCAGTTGGTTTAGGATGTTGTGTTACTTCGTGCATACGACAACACTCCTCGACAACCACTTAGCACCGTGACTCTACCTATTACTTTTGATCACATCTCTCAGAATTTGGAGTTTATGGTTTTAGACATCCCAACTACTTTCAATTTTTTGTTGGGATGTCTCAATTGCAATGCGATAGCATCAACTCTACATCAAAAGGTGAAGATGGTTATTCATGACCAAGTGATTACCCTTTCGAGAGGGGCTATCTCCGGGACATTGGAGCCCAAACAACCTGTGCTAGAGATAGAACATACTTCAACTGACGTGGATCTCCATAACATTGAGATGGTTGGTGCTATAGAGGATGAGGCACCTTTTGACTTCGACCCTTACTCTAACTTGAAGGTCTACGCTATTATGAAGTAATAGGGATATTTTCTTAGGATGTCTTTGGGAAGAAAGCCAGACAAGGTGGCTTCAACATTTTTAACTTCTAAACACTCCTATCGCTTTGGGCCGGGTTACAAGCCGACCAATCAGGAGGTATATCTCACCAAGGCCTTGTTGGCTCGAAAGAGAAATGAGTTCAATTCTCCTACACTTTTGGAGACCAAGTCGTACCAGTTGTCCTTAAATGGGTAGTTCAAAAGGGGACGATTTTCCTTGGTACAGATTCCTAGAGCCTCGCTATGTCAATGGCATTCATGTTCCCGGGTTGGAGATCTTTAATGACTGCAACAACTCAGTGAATGAAGTCATCAAGCTAAAATCGGATGAGCAACCACCTCTCGAGTGGACTCATCTCGCAGGTGGAAGTATGTTTGGCTTTCTGTTTGGCCAAGGAGCGGCAAAAGAGGAGAAGGAAGCTGACCCAGTGGTTGTTGTGTTGTCTAATCCTGAATTTGATCCCAGCACTATGATCTATGCTAATGGTGGTCGTCATAAAGTAGGGTCGATTACACCAATAATAAATGTACCCTAGTGTTAGGAGCACCTTGTAAGGTCCAGTCTGAGTCGAGCACTAGTGGGTCTATAGTTTAGTCTGAGTTAGTTGGGATTAGCCCCATGTCTGACGAGTTTGTATCCGTTTCTGCATTGAATGAAGTGAACATTTTTGAGTGTCCTCATTCTCACTCCCTTCCCCTAAATTGTTGTGCTAATAAATGTTGAACCTTTAAAAGAGTTTAATGAATTAACACAAGCTATGAACGAACATGAGAGTCACATGGCGGCAGTCGAAGAAACCATCACCATCAATGTGGGGATGCCTGAAACTCCTCGGGGAATTGAAAATTGGAAAAACATTAACCCCGGAGGAGCAACAGGTGTTCTCCGAGCTCCTAAAGTAGTTTGTCGACGTCTTCTCTTGGACTTATGAGGATATGTCTGGGATTGACAGGGAAATCACCGAGCATGCAATACCTCTTTATCCTGATGTTAAGCAAGTTGAACAACGACGACGTCGAATCAGGAATGAATGGTCGGACAAGATCCATGATGAGGTTCAGAAGCAGTTAGAAGCTAAATTTATAATAATTGTGGAGTTCTTGGAGTGGGTAGCTAATATTGTTCCAATACCGAAGAAGGATGGAAAGGTGTGGATGTGCATCGATTTCGGGGATCTAAACAAAGCCAGCTCGAAGGATTGCTTTCCTTGGTCATAACAAAACAATTGGTGTTCGTTTGGATACATCTTGATGCTCATTTTCATTTTCTTGATGATCATTTTATTGTATGTAGATGTCCATTTTCACAATTGGGGTGTGCGTTGGTGTTCATAACAGAAAAAATAATGGTCGTAACAGAAAAGTTGGTGTTGTTTTGGATACACCTTGAAAATGAGCATCAAGGTGTATCCAAAAGAACACCAACTTTCTATTACTGATGTTCATTTCAATTTTACTTGATGTTCATTTTAGTTTAACTTGATGTTCATTTTGGATACACCTTGATGCCCATTTTAATTTGACTTCATGGTCATTCACAAATTGGTGTTACTTTTGGTACACCTTAATGCTCATTTACATTTTACTTGATGATCATTTCATACCAATTAAATGATCGTTTTATTGTGCAATTGTTAAGCGTCACAAATTGTTCATGTGGTATTGAGTTGTCACGTTGTTTGCCTTGATGTTCATTTCAGTCCAATTTGATGATCGTTCCGCATTAACTTAATGATCATTTGATGGGTGCTCATTTTCATTGTGTACTTGTTAATCGTAATTTTGTTCATATGGTATTTTGTCACGTTGTATGCCTTGATGTTCATTTCAGTCAGGCTTGATGATCATTTCATATTAACATAATGATCATTTAATGAGTGTCACTAATTGTTCATGTGATGTTGAATTGCCACGTTGTTTGCCTTGATGTTCATTTCAGTCAGACTTGATGATCGTTTTGCATTAACTTAATGATCATTTGATGGGTGCTCATTTCCATTGTGTACTTGTTAGTCGTCATTTTGTTCATGTGGTATTCAATTGTCACGTTGTATGCCTTGATGTTCATTTCAGTCAGACTTAATGATCATTTCACATTGACATAATGACCATTTGATGAGCGTCACTAATTGTTCATGTGATATTGAATTGCCACGTTGTTTATCTTGATGTTCATTTCAGTTAGACTTGATGATCATTTGACATTAACTTAATGATCATCTTATGGGTGCTCATTTCTATTGTGTACTTGTCAATCGTCATTTTGTTCATGTGGTATTGAATTGTCACGTTGTATGCCTTGCTGTTCATTTCAGTCAGACTTGATGATCATTTCACATTAACTTAATGATCATTTGATGAGGGTCACTAATTGTTCATGTGGTATTGAATTGTCACATTGTATGCCTTGATGTTCATTTCAGTCAGACTTGATGATCATTTCGCATTAACTTAATGGTAATTTGATGGGTGCTCATTTCCATTGTGTACTTGTTAATCGTCATTTTGTTCATGTTATATTGAATTGTTACGTTGTATGCCTTGATGTTCATTTCAGTCAGATTTGATGAGCATTTCACATAACTTAATGATCATTTGGTGAGTGCTCACTTCCATTGTGTACTTGATGATCATTTCATATTAATTTAATGCTCATTTTAATCAATCTTTGATGATCATTAGGGGAGGGGAACCAGATGCAGTCAGGACGTGTGCGCCGATGCATAGTTCTGACGAAAGAGCCATTGTCATGGTGCCAACTCCAAGATTAACGTAAGTATAGTGACGAGTAACACAAATTTGGGTGGGGTTGACATTGACAATCGCTAACAGTGTAGTTTGGGCTGTAGGGGACATGAGGTGATTGCACCAGGGGTTGGTGAAGCAGTCGGTGATGTTGGGGTCCACGAAGACAGTGCGAAAGATTAAGTTGATTTTCGTAAGACATGACATGATGTTCATTACAACGAATGTGTTGCTTGTTTTCTATTGTATAGTTGTTAAGCGTCACTAATTGTTCATGTGGTATGACTTGGTGTTTATTCCAGTCAAAGTTGATAATAATTTCACAATAACTTAATGATTATTTCATTGTGCTCATTTCCATTGTGTACTTGATGATCATTTGATATTAACTTTGTATGTTTCATGTTCATCATGTTCATGAATTATGGTTTAGTGTTTAGGGTCATGGTTCATTCGCATCATTATGTTTGTTTTAAGATAAGTGATTTGATGTTGCTAAGACATGACATGATGTTCATTACAACGGTTATCTTGCTCGTTTTCCTTTGTGCAATTATCAAGCGTCACTAATTGTTCATATGGTATTAAATTGTCACGTTGTATGCCTTGATGTTCATTTGAGTCAGACTTGATGATCATTTCACATTAACTTAATGATCATTTCACATTAACTTAATGATCATTTCACATTAACTTAATGATCATTTCACATTAACTTAATGATCATTTGATAGGTGCTCATTTCCATTGTGTACTTGATGATCATTTGATATTAATTTAATGTTCATTTTTATTAATCTTTTATGATCATTATTTTTTTTTTTGTTTTCCTTTGTCCAACAAGAGTTGTTCGACGTGTTGAGCAGCAGATATTGCCAAGCCCTGGTCATGCACAACGCAAATCGGTTAAAGGACACCGTCCAAATGCGGGCAAGTCATTGGGACAGGACAGGCACCGTTGCATCCCTTTGACGTGGAGCTTGTTAACTTTGATTCATGCTGTGTTTTAGATGTTGTAGTAGTTGGAATGAACATCAGTTTGTAATCATATAGAAACACTATTTTTGGCTTGTGTGATTTGATGCTAATCATCAGCGTGCGTGGGTTACTGTAGTAAACATTAATCTTTTGAGAAATGATCATCAAGGGTTCAGAACATGATCATCAACGTGTCTTACAATAAATATCAACATGCATGGGTTATTGCTGAAGTTCACCCATATTTGTAGTAACCATAAATCTTCTGAGAAATAATCATCTAGGGTTCAGAAAATGAACATCAATTTGTATTGAAATGAAAAAATGCACCAAGTCATTTGTCATTAGGGGGGTGGTTGTCTTTAAAACAAAAATCATTTAGTGATGATCATCAAGGCTCTGTAAAATGAACATCAATTTGTATTGGAATAAAAATGCACCAAGTCATTGTCCTTAAGGGGGTTTGTTTGCCATATGAATGGTGAGCCCCATTTTACATAAGAGGAGACACCCTGTAAAATGAACATCAAGCTGGTACGGAATGAGCACCTGAAAATGAACATCATGGTGTTATGAAAACGATCATCTAGTTACATTAAAATGATGATCACAATTTATGACAAATGAACATCAGCATACATGGGTTAGTGATGAATTAGACTCACATTTGGAGTAAACAATAATCATTTGGTAATTATTATCAAGGTTCTGGAAATGAACATCAATCTGTATTAAGATGTGTCTTCTGACAATGATCATCAAGTTTTCAGAAAATGAACATCAATTTATATTGAGATGAAAAAATGTCATTTGTCATTAGTGGGGGGGTTGTCTGCCATATGAATGTTAAAACAATAATCATTCAGTAATGATCATCAAAGGTATGTAAAATGAACATCAATATGTATTGAAATATGTCTTGTCCCAATGATCATCAAGGTTCATAAAATGAACATCAATTTGTATTAAAATATGTCTTCCGACAATGATCATCAAGATTTCATGAATGAACATTATTTTGTATTGAAATGAAAAATGCACCAAGTCATTGTCCTTAAAGGGGGTTTGTTTGCCATATGAATGTTGAGTACCATTTTACATAAGAATGGACCCCCTGTATTAAAATGAACACATGTATAATGAATATCATACGCATAGAGCATACATGTCTTTTAAAATGATCAACAAGGTTTCTGAAAATGATCATCAAGGTTTCTGGAAATGAATATCAATCAGTATTGAATATGTCTTCTATTAGTGATCATCAAGGGTGCCGAAAATGAAAAACAATTTGTATTGAAAGCGAAAAAATGCACCAAGTCATTGTCCTTAAGGGCTTTGTTTGCCATATGAATGTTGAGCACCATTTTACATAAAAAGGGACACCCCCGTAAAATGAACATCATGCTAGTATGGAATGAGCATCTGTGTGTAGTAGAATGAACACCTGTATAATAAATATCATATGTATAGAGCATATATGTCTTTACAAAATGATCAACGATGTTATGAAAATGAGCGTCAAGCTGTATTAGAATGATAAAGTGCACTAAGCCATTGTTCATAAAACATATTGATTTAACTTAAGACATGACACCAAGTTGATACAGTAAATGAACGTCTGCATATCGCAAAATGAGCATCTGTATACAATGAACATTTGCGTAAAATGAGCATCAACATAAAAATGAAATGAGCATCCATGTATAGTAAAATGAACATCCAATCGCATAGCCATTGTTGTCTTTGGTGTGACTGTAGCTACGAACGCTGAAACCGACACTAATCATGTAGCGTTCATAGAACTTCTTACCCTCCTCAATGTCATCAAATGTCATCCCTTTTGTTGGAACCCATGATTCATCAGCACAATATGGTAGCTTAGTGGCACTGGCAGTGGGAGCACTACCGACTTGGTCCCCACTTGCAACGCATCAGCGGCAATGCTGCACACACAACACATCATCAATGACCACCAAGTGGATTGACATCATTCAACATGAACAACAAGTAATCCTTCAATGAATACCAAGTTTTATGGGAATGAACATTAAATGAATGTGCACAGCAAGTCGTCGTGACGTGTCAGGTATTTAAATAATTAACATCAATCATAATACAAATGAACATCAATAAGACGAATACCACCTAACCTTACCATGAGCATTAAGCATTCACTGATGAACATCAACTTTTTATATTATGAACATCACTTGCAGCTTGGATGAACAACAAGTAATTATGAGATGAACATCAAATATTATTGCCATGAGCGTCAAAGATCGTGGACAACAATTGAATGAACAAATATATACTGAGAAAGATCATCAAGTTCATACCAAAACCATGACCATGCTGACATGGAAACCAATCATTAAGTTGTAATAAATGATCATCACTACATAACTAAAAAATGATCATTGTTATATGTTACCAAAAAATGAACATCAATATCTGATAAGTGATCATCAATCCCCTTATACTGAACAACAACTATTATCATCAATCTACTTATAAATATGATCCCAACAACATCCTATATACACAATGGAAATGAGCACAAATGAAATGATCATTAAGTTATTGTAAAATGATCATCAACTCAGTCTGAAATGAACACCAAATCATACCGCATCAGACATTTAGTTACGCTTAACAAGTACACAATGGAAAACAATCAACACATCCGTTGTAATGAACATCATGTCATGTCTTACGAAAATCTACAACTTATTCTTTCGCGCTGTCTTCGTGAACTGCAGCATTAACTGCTGATGTTGGTTCAATCCCCTCTGTTGCAATAGCCACATGTGCCCTAAAGCCCAAAAATGCACAGCAGGGTGCATCAATATTCACTGGATGAACATCAAAATCACACTAAAATGAACACCAAAGCCCTAATAATATTGTTACTTAACTTGATACAATATATACAATGACTTACATCTTCTTAATACTTTCTTCAACCTCTGCTCCAAACACATCTTTTGACGCCATCACCAACTCTTCAACTTTCCCTCTTTATTCTGTCAATAAACCACCTTTAATTGTTACAATGAACATAAAAATCCCAACACATACTCCCAATTTTGAAAAACAAAATACAAAATACGGGGAAAAAAAACCCTAGAAATCCCGAAAATCCATTTTACCGGAAAAGTCGTCTGGTTTCAGTCGCGCCAGAAAAGTCCCTGTCTAAGCCGTCGCTGGACTGTGCTCCTTCAATCGCGCCGGAAACAGAATTCGTTTGCCGTTGAACTCGCCAGACACACCCAGTCGCTCATTCTCATAGTTCAAGGTGGCTATGGCTTCCCTCGGTTATCAGCCGTGATGTTTTTCAAACTTCTTTGATTATGATGGTGTCTGTGTTGGGAGCTGGATATAGTAATTTCCCTCCATCAAGCATGTAGTTGCAAAACCATCAGATTGGCTCTTCATCTCCCTCTCTCACGTGAGACACTCAAAAAAATTAATAATAAAAATACTCAACCAATCACCTTTTAGCATCAGCCTATTAAATAAAGATAAAATGACAAATTTTCACCTACCCTTGATTTGGGAATCAATGACTAGGATGTCCCATACTTCCATGCTCACAAAAACTCCCTTCTCATTATATCACATCCTTATATATATAGGGAATAGATAGGGTGAGAATGAGTTTTTGGTGAGAATGAGAGAAGAGTGGATAAGAACCATTGGATGATAGATCAATGGCTAGCAAAAAAAAAAAAAACCAATTCCCCTTTTATTTATCAACCATCACGTGAGCAAAATTGAAGAAAAAAAACAATAAATTCGCTGGGTTATTTGCAGGCGTGAATGTTGGCAGCTCGTGGAGTGCATTGGAATTGGATTATCATTATCATCTTCATCCCTTCCATCTTCCTCATTCACTTCCCAACCACACATCATCAGACAGAAAGAGGAGACATTGATAGGGTTTGGTTTTCGTCCGAGAGATTAGGGTTTTGAGTTTGGCAAAATTTCGGTGTGAATAGCAAGCAACGTGCAATTAGTCGTTGTCGTCGAGCAGTTCAGAGCGGTGTGTTTCTTCGGAACACGATGAATGTCGACGGGAAACGATCTGTGAGTGATTAAGGTTTGAAGAATGCTGCGAGATGCCCTTCTGAATTGGTTGTTGTTGGCATGGATTTGCACTAAGTGTACTGTATTACTTCTGTATGGATGTCCTTCTGTTAAAGACTTGATGTCGATTTGGGTAGTGCGAGATGCCCTATTGGTGAAGGCTTGATGTTCTTTCCGTGAAAATGTGATGTCCATTTTGATACAATGTGAAGTCCATCTTGTGTGAGCACCATACCCATTGGTTTAAATGTTATGTCCTTTTAGTTTACACTTAATGTCCATCTTGTGTGAGCATCATGCCCATACATACGTACTGCTCATCTTAAATACGTACTGCTCATCTTAAATATGACATGATGATTGAGTTTGATATCTTGTTGGTTTGAACACAACAATGTATTCTCAAGTTTTTGTGAAACAATGTACACGTGATATCAAGTTGGTTTGAATGTCTATTTGAAAAAATAAGAGTTTTCATTTTATTTGAAATTGATGTCCATTTTGTTGGAAGTGGTGCATATATTATATGCGCTCAATGTTCGTTTGGGTTATACGTAATGTACTTTTGGGCTATTCTTACTGTTCGTTTGGTTTATACATAATGTTCATCTTGAATATGATATGATGATTGGGTTTGATGTTTTTTTGGTGTGAACATGATATTCAAATTGTTCCCATTTGATTACGCACGATGTCCATTATTTTGCAAGTCCATTTGAATTTCATAAGATGGCGATTTGTTTTCAACTTAATGCTCCTCTTGTTTGAACAAGAGTGTAATACATGGTATCCATCTCGTTAAACATGATGTTCATTTGGTTTCAACATGATATCCGTCTTGGTTTGAACATAATTTCATTTTGATTTTATGATGATGTCCATTTTGAACTCTATGTCCTTTTCATTTACACATGATGTCCAATTTGTTTGAACATGATGTTTAGTTGAATATGCAGAGTCCCCCGACAAGTGGATGCTGACACGAAATGTCTGTTTCCTACCCCGCAATAAGTTGAAGAGATTGTATTTACAAAGGCTGCACACTGGAACCGAACAAGGACACTCGCCCCCTTCTGATGATGGTGTTTCGTTGTACATTAATGATTAGAATTTTAGGCCATCTCTTGTCTCTAGTTATATGACATTTTTTAGGATTGAAATTGTGTAAAATAAGTAATAGATTGTCCTGTACTTGTTGTGATACTTTTAATGGATGTTCATTTTTCTTTCAATAAATGCACATTTTCCTTTTAATGGATTTTCATTTTTCTGATATTGGATGTCCATTTTGATGTTGCTTATATTAGATATTTTCTCATCAATTATTAAAATGTCAATTAATGAGTGTCTTTTTTAATTGTCATTTGATGTCCATTTTGATTTAACTTGATATTCATTTTACTGATAATGGATGTCCATTTTGAGTGGAGTATTTAATTTTGTCGTTTTGCTTACTAATAGATGTTCATTTAACTGATAATGGATGTTTATTTACATATAATAGATGTCCATTTTCATGTGTATGTTCATTTTTACAATTTAACTTGGCATCCTACTGCATAGCCTTTGTAAAATGGACATCTAATAAATTAAACATCAAGTTAAATCAGATGAGCATGGACAACAGGTATGACAAAAAAGTACATCAAGACATCCAACGCATGACTTCAAGTATTTACAATTTTCGAACTTCACACTTCATGTATAGATGAACAATAGGTATGACTAAAAAGTACATCAAGGCATCTCATAATGAACATCAACGATAACAAAGTGTGGGCATCAAGATTTTGTAATAGCTTTGTTACTCTCACTCCCCATCGCAGCTCGCCCACCAATATACATGGCCGATTGTGGATGAATGCACGATTTTTCGACAAAATTCACTACTACACAAATAGCATATGCCAACGTTTGTTATGTAACAATTTTGAATTGTTACAATAGACTGTCTATCCTAACAAATTTAGTAACAGTTTTTCATGGTATAAATTTTATAAAATAATGTCAACAATCCTAACAGTTTTTGCAATTTGCTAACATATTTTAAAAATGTTAGATTTATATTTCCTATTGTAACATTTTATACCATAGCTCCTAACATATTAAAAAACGTTGGAATAGAATTGAAGATTATATATATTAACGTTGAAGAAGCCCATTTTGGTCCGAATTTGACATTGACAGAATATTCGAACATAATATATTTCTTTTTTTATCTGAAGTTGATTTTGACCTGAAAAATGTTCATCCAAATATTCTGAGCCGAAAAGAACCATGTTCAGAAATCAATTTCTCGTGTGAGTTTTGATATTGATCGATTTTGACCGACCAAGTAAGGACCCGTAGACTCGGTCGTGGACCGTACCAGTAACAATGTAAATATTTATAATTAATTTTTAAATAAAATATAGTTTTTTTTACAAAAATTAACTAAATCTAAAAAATAATTAATAAGACTAAAACCCTAATGTGATTGGATCTGTTTCTGTCACACACGCATCCGCACGCCCCACTACTACTCTCCAATTCCATCTTCATTCTCGCACACATCGTCTGACCAGCCATCTCCCTCCCCGATCTCACACCACAATCCACACACCACACTCACACATTTTGATTCTGTCACACAGTGACGCCACCAGCCGATCGACCTCCAGCAGCAGCGCCAGTCCACCACGTCCAGGTCCACCCGACTCGCCACCAGCCCACCGCAACAGCCGCACAACCGCCCACTGCACCCCACGACGCCGCCAAGTCGCCCACCTCACCTCCGTTCGAATGCAATAACAGACACTACTAAAAATACCCTTCTTCCTCGATCTCTCGCTCTCGTTCATCTCTCAGCCTCCAACCCTTCTTCATTTCATCTTGAAGTTTGTCCAATTGTTCATCTCTTAGTCTTGGCCAATCGTGCAGTCATCTCCCATATCTTGTTCATCTCTCCGTCTTCTCATTTCTTCATCGTCTCTCTTTCAGTATCAGGCGGCTCTCTTAGGAGGATGGAGTTTGGCTAGGGTTTAGCATTGAGACAACGAATTCCCAGATAATTGATTGCTTAGCCCTAAAATTGCATATGATGCTTTTAGGTTTGAAATGTTCTGGACCAACGACCACCATTTATTTCTTAACCCTAAAATTGCTGCTGAATCGAATTTCTTCTGGTCTACAGCCAACCTTATGTATGTTTCTTCTGTTCTTCATATCTGTCTTGTTTCTAAGGAGGGCATTGACAGGTACCTGGTGTTCAAATTGCGGGAAGATTTCAAAGAGGGCATTTTCAGGTATTCGGTGTTCAAAATGCAGGAAGATTTCGACTCTATTGAGGTATCTTCTGGAGCTGATTTTTTGTGGAGTTGGGAAATTTTGAGCTATTTTAGTGTTATTTTTGTTGCAATATCTGAACTGGTGATTATTTTTTTTGGGGGGGGGGGGGGGGAGGTTCTGAGGTTTAATAGAGTAATTGATACAACATGAAGGGTCTAATAGATTTAATCTTCTATTGGAAAATATATGGATATAGGTCAATTGATTTTGGTGCCCATTTCAGCCAAGCAATGAATTAATGCCAACTAACATACGGGAAGTTAGTTTTTTGATATAATCTATTGATATTCAATAAGATTACAATTTACTAGTGACCATGTATTTGTTTGAATGTGGCTTTGTTGGGTGATAAGAAAACAGGAAAAGAATGAAACTTGGAATGACTGAGTAGTTTGACAATAAATCATTGGATTGTAATCGTCAGTGCTATTCTTTACGTAGCGTCTCTGTAATTCATTTAGGAGTGAAGAGTTTGACAGTAGCTATAGAGGGAGGATATATGTAAGATGAATAGTTGATGGCAGAAATTTGGCATTTTGTTTGTTGAAGAATAATAGGCAAAACATCGAGGTAATTTTCATGCTAAGTATACAAATTTTGCATTCTTTCTTGATTTTTGTTGGGTGGAACACTAACGAGGAACCGAGCCCCTTTTGGGTCAAGTGACTATTTATTCAGTTTTGTTTATTTTATATTAAGCTCATATATGTGTGTTACCGTGGTAGAAAAAATATATCATCCCAGAAAGTTGTTGGAAGTGGGTTTTCCAAGCCGTTAACCAGGCATGGAGAACTAGGAAGCATGAAATTAAGCGTCAGTTTTTTTATCCCTATTCGAACAATTCGGTGCGCTGGGCAAAACGTAAGAAAGGTGAAGTTCCTGATGATCAATTGAAAACATTGTTCAAGTATTGGGATACGCCTAAGGCCAAGGTCATATTTCCATTTGGATGATGGCAACACGTACATGTTCATTTGGATGATGGCAAAACGTACACGTACAAGTTCGTTTTGGCTCTTAAGTAATCCTTTGTGTATGACATCTATATAAAGTACATGCTCATTAGTGTAAACATATTTGGAATGCTTGGGATTGTATCAATCAGATTGAACTCTGAGTGTGTGGCTCGTGATCTGGCACGTGGCTTGTTGAGCCTATTTTTATTGATTTTGGATCATTTACAGGGATATAAGGCTTTAAGCCTAGCAAATGTCCACAATACAGACAGAATGTTGCCGGATTTTCTCCAAAAAAATTTGAAATTGAATTTCTAAATATCATTTTTTTCTCTCAACCTTAATAAGATGATCTTTGATCCCCGATCAAGTTATTTCCATTACTGATTTAATTTTTTGTTATTTGAGTTGTTCACAGGATGAAGTTGGGGAGGAAGAAGATGATCTTTGATCCCCTATCAAGTTATTCATCAAGATATAAAATTTATTTGAGATAATCTTGTTAAGTATTGAGATATTTCCATTTGGATGATGGCAACACGTACATGTTGTCTATAATTTAAATATTTGACGCCTTTAGGACTTTGATTTAGAGATGAGAATCTTAGTTTATTGCAATTTAACTTTGTGGAGACATTTTAATATACAACTTCCTTATGTGCAGTACAATATTGTTTGTTATTTTAATTCAACTTTCATTTTCAAGGGGTGAAGTATTTGTTTTATATTATTTGAATAAGGTCAACCACATCACAATACATATAAATACCAACAATTTTAACATTTTACAATTGTTACTATAGATGAAATTAATGTTACTAATTGCATCTAAACCAAAAGCAATTTGTTACCGTTGCTTCTAATTCGTTGCAATAGAGTCACTAGTAACAATTTAGAACTTGTTGGAAAAAAAGAAGGCAACAATTTAATTTTGTTGCAGTAGCTAAAAATTGTTAGCATTGAATTCTACTATAACGGTTGCTTTTTTGTTACCAAATACTTAAAAACCGTTACGATAGGCTACGACAACAGCTGCAATTATAACGAATACAAAAGCGTTGCCGTAGACATATCCCAACGAATTTCAGCCTATGGTAACAGTTTTTACTAGTTACCATATGTGATTTGTGTAGTAGTGAAAGGGTGTGAACTAACAATGACATACATATGTACATCACGTAATAAACATGTGAACATAAAGAAACGTAGGGAAATTAACTAACAATGAGATGTATATTAACTAATAAACATATGAAGATTAAGTAGTAAACATATGAACATCAATTAACAATGATAAACAAGCTACATTCCATCAATCGATTATCTTTGTTAATTGATTTCCATATTTGTATTATTTGATGTTCAAATCCTTATTACTTGATGTCCATATGTTTGTTAGTTGATGTCCATCTATCTGGGACTGAATGTTTGTCACTGTTAATTAATGTCCATATGTTTATTACTTGATGTCCATATATTTAGTGTTGATATCCATCAGTCTGGGACCCTTTTAATCTAATACCCCCACATGATTCTCTATCACATACCATCCATTTCGTCCAAAAAACGAAGTCTGAATTTTATTTGGTGGGATTGTGTATCCTAACGTAACAGCGTTTTTGCTTCCTTCTTTTCTCATCATGTTTTCTTTCTCTTCGGCTATGTTTGTTGGTATCACCCTATCACCTCAAAGAGCCATGCCGAACTCAAAATTGATATCAAATGGACATCCATTATCAATAAAATAAACATCAAGTTACATCAAAAAATGGACATCAAATGACAGTTAAAAAGGACGCTCATTTATTGACATTTTAATAATTGATGGAGAAATATCTAATATAATCAACATCAAAATGGACATCCAATATCACAAAAATGAAAATCTATTAAAAGGAAAATGGACATTTATTGACAGAAAAATGAACATCCATTAATAGCATCACAACAAGTACAGAACAATCTGTCACTTATTTTACACAATTTCAATCCTAAAAAATGTCATATAACTTGTAGGACCCGGAAAATTCCCGTTCGGGGAAATGTTTTCGCGGATGCGCTACTTTTGTGATCGGGAGCCGACTAAGGTTTCTTAATCCTTAAATAAGGATATTTTTATTTGTGAAATTCATTTTCGGGGTGATGAAACTTTATTTATTTACAAACTCGTTTTTTTATTATTTAAATTATCCGAAAATTACACAAAAATAATCTCAAATAATTTAATTTTAATCCAATTGACGAATTAAGGCCTAAGAAGCAAACGGACCACCAGAATTGGTCAAAGCCCGCCTAGGGTTTGACAAATTCTAGGCCGGTCCCCTTGGTTCCAGGCCCGGGGATAAAATTGGTGGAAATTACTAAACCCCTCCTGGGGTTGAATAATTTCTGGTCATTTTCTCCTTGGACCAAACCCCCTTTTTCGCATTGAACAAAATTTAAATCATTTTCTCAAATTAATTTTGTGTAAGAAATCGAATACTTTAAATAATTAAACGAAGTTATAAAAAATCTAAAGAGTCGCCAGCCGATTTAAGGAAATCGACGAACCATAAAATAAAAGAAAGACTCCGGTCTACAAACCCGATTTCTAAGTTCGGGGGTAAGGTTACGAATTCGAGAGTGATAAGAACTCTCGAATTCGCCTGTTTATAAAAACAGACTCTACTAAATCAACATTGAAAAGAAAGAGAGCGGGGAGAAGTTTGATTAATTTCGTGGAATCATTATTCAAATCATGCAATATAACATAAATGCGGTTTTAAATTTTACAAAATATGTACAAGTATGGAATTTAAGATAAGGATTACTTGATTAAATACGATAATTTAAATCAAAGAATCGAACCTTGCTTTGGTTATAGCGGCGACGAAATCGATCCCTTGAGTTGCCCCTTGATTTGAAACCCGGATTAGGAAATGTGGATGGCTTAAGAAAAGTGTAGTGTGGATGGTTGTATGGTAGTGAAGAATATGATTATGGTGATGATAAAAGAATGGAATTATGAAGAGAATTTGAGATAATGAGAGAAAATGAGAGTAGAATAGATGATGGTTGATGATGATTGTTGATGAAATGAAGGTGGAATGGAGAGGGTATTTATAGGTGAAGGAGTGAGGGACAAGTTGGGGGACATACCCCAAAAATCAAGCCATTTAAGATCAAAACCTAGGCGGGGTATATGGGGTCAAGGGCAAAGTCAACCACGTGGGCTAAGATCAAGGGATCCAATTGCATGAATGCTGATTTTGGCGCCAACTGCTTCAAAACCTAGGCGGGGTATGATAATTTCGTGACACGGATCGCTGACCTTGCGTGAAACGACATCGCGTATGAGTTTAATCAACCCCCAGGTGGCGTTTGATTATTTCTGGGCCGGATTAAACCCTAGGCGGGTTTTAGGCATTCTGGGCCGAGGCGCGCGCCTGGTCTGCTTTCTCTGTATGGGCCGTGAATAATAATAATACCCCTTTGGGTTTTAAAAATTATCCCGGATTTATTTTGGGCTTGTATATTTTTGGTGAGTCGGGTTTTATACCGGTACAAATTCTGGTGTCTACAGAGAGCCCCCACTTTGATCGAGTCCGAATAGGACGAAGGTCAAAGTAGTTTGAGGATATGACTTTGGTTTGCAAAGCCTAATTTGACGCTTTGGAAGCTGAGTCCTGGGTCGAGGTTGCGGGCGGCATGCGCTTCCTTTGAGATGATCTGGAGCAAGAATGATGCTCTACTCGTTATCGGTCATGATGCCAATGGTTGATGGATTTTCCTGGTCTTTCCCAGTGTCACTTCCAGTCTTTCCCGGTGTCGCTTCATATGGGGTTCCAGTCTTTCCCGGTGTCGCTTCTAGTCTTTCCCAGTGTCGCTTCATATGTGGTTCTAGTCTTTCCCGATGTCGCTTCCAGTCTATCCCGGTGTCGCTTCATATGTGGTTCCAGTCTTTCCCGGTGTCGATTCCAGTCTTTCCCGGTGTCGGTTACAGTCTTTCCCGGTGTCGATTCCAATCTTTCCCGGTGTCGCTTCCAGTCTTTCCCGGTGTCCATTCCAGTCTTTCCCGGTGTCGGATCCACTCTTTCCCGGTGTCGATGTTGATGATGGTTGGCATTTTTTATGCCGAAGGACTTCATCAGTCGCGTTGCTGATGGCCTTGGGGGTCGAGACTTCATCGGGCGCGATGCCAATGGCTCGGGGATTGACACTTCACCGGGTGCGATGCCGGTGGCTCGGGACTACATCGAAGCTCTGCCGATGGTCCGAAATAATGATGATGGCAGCGACCTCTTGTGCGGTAGCTGAGTGATGGTGGTCCCTTTGTCGGCGACCTGTGAGCTGGCGACTTTTTATGCGGTTGTCCCTTTTAGCGGCGATCTAGTGTCTGTGATGACTCCCTGCACAGAAACCAAAGCAGAATGTCAGATTATTTTGAACAATGGTTGGAGATACAAAGAATTACCTGTCTAGCAGATTGACGAAGATGCCCAACGGCTTTTCCCGAGGCAGATGATGGTGCCCAATGGATGTTCCCAATGTTGATGGCTCTTATTACTGCGATTGCGACGAGCTCTGCCGGCAGCTCTGAATAATGGACACTTGATGCTGAGGAACTTCACCAAAACTTTGCCGATGACCCTTATTTTCCTCAAATTTTGCTTCAGGCGCATAGGTGCTAAAATTTCACTGTGGGGAATGGATTCGCCCAGTCGTTGAACCATATTAGTCAAGTGAAGATTATATCCATCGTGTCGGACATGCGCCGTGCGTGTCTGGCTGATGATGCATGACTTGACTGAATGCTAATCTATCCAGCAAGAGTTGGATTAGAGGTTTACTCTAATCTTGCTCTCAGTGATTGGAAACCATGTCGACCGGTCTGATTGGGCTTGAACAACCCCCAGTGTTGCGTTCTTGGAGCAACGATGTGACACTTCTTTGCTTCTTCTTATTTCTTTTTTTTTTTTCATTTTCAGATATGCGGGTATGCATGCAACTAGCCTGCTAAACTCTTGCACCAACAATGCAAATTTTGTTTTGTTTTTGACACAAGCATGCACTCATGCATTTATGCACGACTATCGACTTTATGTACGGCAAACTGACTCGATACATGACAAACTGACTCGATACACAATAGACTGACTTGATGCATGACAGACAAACTGACTCGTATGACAGACTGACTCAATGCATGATAGACTGACTCAACGCATGATAGACTGACTTGATGCATGACAAACTGACTTGAGGCATGACAAATTGACTTGATGCATGACAACCCGACTCAATGCTCAGCAAACTGACTCAATGCATGACAGACCGACTCAATGCATGATAGACTGACTTGATGCACGATAGACTGACTCAATGCATGACAAACTGACTTGATGCATGAAAAACTGACTCAATGCACAACAGACTAACTTGATGCAACTGACTCAATGCACAACAGACTAACTTGATGCATGACAGATTGACTCGATACATGACAGATTGACTCAATGTGACTCTGAGATGCAATGCAAACCTATTATGCTTAGACAGGACACACGTATGATGCTTTATGCTATTCTACACATGCAATTCTACATGCAGACAATCCCCGATTATTTTTAGACAAAGATTTTCTCGGACAATGATTTTCTAAGACAAGGCTTTCCTAAGACTAAGACTTCCTAAGGGTCAAGGCCACCTGTGAGGAATTTCAAGAAAATTCAGGATGAGTAATGTTTCGATCTAGGGAACAATGATGGAGGCAACAGGCCTGAAGAATGTGCTTCTTGAATGATCATGTAGATGACCTTGATTGCTTGCAAATGTATGTTGATGTATGACAAGCCCCCGGTTTGGCGTAGACTCTTGATGACACTGTCCTGCTTTGGAGAGCACCTCGAAGATTTACAAGCCCCCAGTTTTGATGTGGATTGACGAGATGATGCATGGGGACCATAGAATAGGAGGAGGCATAGTCCTTAGTTATGAGTCTCAAACTCTCCTTTTGCCTAACCTGCCCTGACGGGTTTTCAAGTTAGCCTCTCTTTTCTTTTCTTTTTTTCCTCTTTTTTTTTTTTTTTTTTTTTTTTTTTTTGAGACCACTATTAGGACGTTTATGAGAATGAAGATGCAGGACCTTAGAGGATAGGGAGTAGGTGTCCCTCTTTGAAGCTTTCTCCGATAAATGTCTTAACTGATGTCACAAAGGTAGCGCGAGCCCCCCAGTTTAGAGTAGCTTGTTTCTGAGTCTGTTCATGATCATGTGGTTGCCAGCTAGCCGCTGATCTGATGTGAACGGCTTTCGCTCTTGCTGAGAAGTAAGCCACACAGAGTCTCATACTTGCATTAATGATTGAGCTTAAAAGTCATCAAAGGGTGAGATGGGATGAAAAGGCTAAAAAGGGTTGGAAGATGTTTGGTGAAAGAGATGGTTGACAATGGTTTGTTAATGAAGGGGATGTGGAGACACTTAAGAATGATTGTGTCTTGAAGGGGAGAAGAGATGGTCAAATGGGATAGACATCATCTCTTGAGAAAGGGTTGAAAGGGATGGTAGATGAGGCTTTATTGATGAATGGTATAGGGAGACACTCAAGAATGATCGTGTCTTGAAGAGATGATCAAATGAGGTACGACATTATCTCTTGGGAAATGGTTATGGAATGATGTCCAAGTCTGACGGAAGGAAGATGGAGGGTTGATGATGATGAAAGATAGAATCCAGGGTTTCCTGTCATTTTGCCTAGCCCGCCCGAGTGGGTTTTCAAGCTAGCCTCTCTTATTCTCTCACTCTCCTTTTGCCTAACCTGCTCTGACGGGTTTTCAGGCTAGCCTCTCTTATTTTTTCTTCTCTCAAAGACCAACATTTTGAGGACAAAGGATGCTCCTTGTAGCGGCCGGGCCTTAAAGAGGTTTTCCTACGTATCCAAGGTGGAATTAGGCTAGTCGTAGTTCTTTAAGCGCAACTTTGATGGATAGTGCCTCGAGGAAGGCTTAGCGGTTATGAAGGTTTGAGGGTTCATATGCAGGTTATGGATGGATGAAAGGTTTGTGAAGGTAATAGAAGGCTGAGGTGTATGGATGATGTAGGTGAAGGCTTGAGATGAGGTTTTCTGAGGTGTGTATGACTCTTGTTTTCGCGTTCTCAATTCTTATTCTCCTCTAACCCCTTTTTTCTTTCTTTCTTCCTTTTTTTTTGTTTCATTTCCCTCTAAACTTCTTCTCTCTTTTTTTTTTTTTGAACTCCATTTTTCTAGCTCCTTTTTTTGACTTTCTTCTCCATGAGATTGACTCTTGTTCGCCTTTCTGATGACATTAAACACAACACACCTTTTGGCATTGGGGTAGATATGGATTGATCATGAGGAGAATGACCAAGTTGGTTAAGGCACACCTTTTGGATTGGGTTAAGGGTTTGAAAAAGGGTTGAGGTTTGATGGAGAGATCAAAGATGTGAGTGGTAGGTGGTAAGTCGGGATTGGATGAAAAGATGAGGGTAATATGGGTGGTGAAATGAAGGTTGGGTTCAAGCCCCCTATCCTCGGCACATTTGGTTAGGAGCATATAGATGTCCATTTTCAAGAGACTGATGACTTTGATCTTCTCTCCTTTTGCCCAGCCTGCTTGATGAGTGCAGAATGACTTCTCTCTTTTTTCTTTTTTTCTTTTTTTCTTTTTCTCTCTTTTTTTTTTTTTTTAATTAAACCCTGGATTCGATAACATAAAAGATAGGAATGAGGTATACAACAAAGATGGAAGGATAAGAGAAAATGAAATTTGACAGACTTGGTTTGCACGGATCATGGATAGATGAGAGAACTTCTCAACTCAAGTAAAAAACACAAGCACGAAACTCTGTTTGATCACATAGCAACAAGAGCAAAGAAATGAATGAAGAACTGACTATAACAGACTCTGAGCATGAAATGCTTTACAACCAAGACTATAGCTACTTCTAGAGCTCCTTTGATGACGTGCCCTCCTTGTCCTCGTACGGGGAATCCATGTTATGTCTGGTCCTCTGTGCTGCTTTCGGTGGGGGCAGTTTCCCTGAATGGATCATGTGCTCCAAAGTCTAACAATTCTCCATGTTCTCTTGGGATCTATGGTAGTTGCAGAAATTCTCGTCATCCAAATATTCCTTTCATGGTTAACTCAGGCTCTGACCCTGACACTAGACAAATGAAGAAAACCCATCCTAATGCATGCATGACCTAAATGACCTACAAGGACTTCCCAAACTGAAAAACGCCTATATGCTGACGCGGGAGAGACTCACCCAGGACATGGGTTTGAAAGAGCTAATTGATCTATATGGGACTTCCTAGGATGCAAGACTTCTATATGCCGACTCAAGAAAGAGACTTACCCATGACATGGGTCTACATGTTTTATATGAGACCTCCTAAAGTGTAAATGCCTATATGCTGACCCGGAAAACCTAACTTATGACACGAGTTTACATTAGACTTCCTAAAAAGACAGACACTCACATGATATGCCAACACGAGAAAAGACTCACCAATGACATAGGTTTACACTAGACTTCTTAAGAAAAAAGACGGATATTTACATGATGACTCTAGACACAGACTTGTTCATGACATAGGTTTTCATGACCTATGAACCTATATGAGACGACAAACGCTTACATGCTAACTCAACAAAAAGACTTAACGACTCACCCATGACATGGGTTTGGATGATGTAGACCCTATAGGAGACTTCTATAATGCAGGACATTCATATGTTGACTCTGGAAAAAGGACTCACCCATGACATGGGTTAACATGCCCTACGAACGTGTATGAGACCTCTTAAAGAATACAGGACACTTACATGCAGACACTAACGCAAAGACTCATCCTATACCTCATATGATGCTTTGCAATGAAAAAGACACTCACATGCAGACACTAACTCAAAGACTCATCCTAGATCTTATATGATGCTTTTCTAAAGAATGCAAGACACCAGACACTAACACAAAGATTTATCCTAGACCTTATATGATACTATCTAAAGAAAAAGACACTCATATCCTGACTCTAGAACAAAGACTCGCCCATGACCTGGGTTCACACAGGACTTTCTAAAACACATTAACCAAGGAAAAGACTCACTTATGACCTAAACCTACTCACCCATGACCCGGGTTTAGACCTCCAAAAACAAAACACATATATTGACTTAAGAAAAGACTCACATATGACACGACCTTGTAAGAGACTTTCTAAAGACTGAAAGATATTTACATGCAGAATCTGAAACTAAGACTCATCTACGACTATTGTAAGACACCTAGACTCAGGAAACAACCCAACTATGACACAGATTTGTGTAACAACAACACTTTTTACAACAAGAGCATTATGAAGGGCCGGATAAAGTCAAATATAGCGAGTCGACATAAGTTGAAAGATACAAGTCAGTGTTTCTCAATTCGGATGGGCCTAATCCACAGGCCGACCGTTTTAAGGAGAATCCGTAACTTGGCCCAACAACTCAGACAGCTCAAGCTATGTTGGCTATTATGCGGACTAGAATAATGCTGAACACACTGACAATTTGACTTCTTTTTTTTTATTGCGACCCAAAACATCAATTTATTTAACTCAAGGAGAGTGGATGTCGTAAAGGACCAAATAAATCCATCAAAAGGCGAGTTAAAACAGACTTATAAACTCAATTATCAATTCCACCGTGGATGGGCTTAACAACGGATCGACCATGGATTTGTTAGACTTAATAATCAAATTTATAAATTTATTTTCTCTAACCTTGAGACTATTACGCGGGCTAGAACAACACGCACACTGACTTTGTTTGATTATTAATCAATTTTCTTTGGACCATGAGTATGAGAGTATTGAGAAGGGCCGAATAAAATCATCAAAGGTGAGTTAAAATGAACCGATAAACAATGATAATGAACCTTTAAAATGGATGGGCCCCACCACCAGGCCAACCGTAAAATTTAAGGTTAATTAATCGAGTTTATAAATTTATTTCTTCTCAACCCAACGATTATTATGCGGACTAAAACAATATCTCAAAATTAGGTTCGACTCTAATGAAGATCCAACATACAGACACGTATTTACACATAGTATACAACAAGCTTTATTTATTTACTCAAGGAAAATGGATATTGTAAAGGACTGGATAAAACCAACAATAAGCGAGTTATAATTAATTTATAAGTTTAAGTGACAAATCCAATATGGTTGGGCCTAAAACGGGCCGACCATAAATGTGTTGAACTGATTAATTAAATCGATAAATTAATTTACTCGAGCTTAGTGACTATTAATGTAGTCTAAACCGTTATCCATTAACTTTGTTGGACTTTTTTTTCAATTAATTTTTTTGGACCTTTGTTAAGAGAATTTCATAAAGGGTCATATAATATCATCAAAGGTGAGTCAATTTTTATTTATCAACTAAGATAATCAACTTTCTAACATAAATGGGCCCTTCCACTTGGGCTAACCATAGTGCCTTTGAGTTAATTATATCAATTAATAAATAATTTTTTTCTCAACCCAATGAATTTTATATGGACTAGAACAAAACGTCAAAACTAGGGTCGACTCTTTACAAAAAAGACAAGAAAAGAGGAGGGATACACATGGCACATAGCATACACATGAAGAGGGTACCCTAAACCAAGGCTCTAAATTCATGGACTTTCATGGTTGGGTATATAGCCTACCGCATCCCTTCGCCCCGGTTTTTCATACCATAAGGTAAGCAGTTAGGGTATTTCTCAAAGAACTTCAAGGAAGCTCTCGGAGTGTGACATCGGAAGAGGATCAACCAAATGCTTAGAGATGTAGAGTTCATCCCCATAGTAGTGGCCTCCCGCTCTCAAGGGAAATCTTAGGTAACTTAAACCGTCGCCTTTATGCTAACGTGTCAAAAGACCCGATTAGTGGCCCGGTATGCAAGGGATGCCTAAAAGAATAATAATGCCGCGAAATAAATTAACTTCTCCCTTTTACACTTTTCAAATCAATTTGATTTTTCAAGTTTTACCCTCTTTTTAAAGTTTAAGTCCCCAGTGGAGTCGCCAATATATAGGACCCGGAAAAATTCTCGTTCGGGGAAATGTTTTCGCGGATGCGCCACTTTTGTGATCGGGAGCCGACTAAGGTTTCTTAATCCTTAAATAAGGATATTTTTATTTTCGAAATTCATTTTCGGGGTGATGAAACTTTATTTATTTACAAACTCGTTTTTTTATTATTTAAATTATCCGAAAATTACACAAAAATAATCTCAAATAATTTAATTTTAATCCAATTGACGAATTAGGGCCTAAGAAGCAAACGGACCACCAGAATTGGCCAAAGCCCGCCTAGGGTTTGACAAATTCTGGGCCGGTCCCCATGGTTCCAGGCCCAGGGATAAAATTGGTGGAAATTACTAAACCCCTCCTGGGGTTTAATAATTTCTGGCCATTTTCTCCTTGGACCAAACCCCCTTTTTCGCATTGAACAAAAGTTAAATCATTTTCTCAAATTAATTTTGTGTAAGAAATCGAATACTTTAAATAATTAAACGAAGTTATAAAAAATTTAAAGAGTCGCCAGCCGATTTAAGGAAATCGACGAACCATAAAATAAAAGAACGACTCCGGTCTACGAACCCGATTTCTAAGTTCGGGGGTAAGGTTACGAATTCGAGAGTGATAAGAACTCTCGAATCCGCCTGTTTATAAAAAGAGACTCTACTAAAATCAACATTGAAAAGAAAGAGAGCAGGGAGAAGTTTGATTAATTTCGTGGAATCATTATTCAAATCATGCAATATAACATAAATGCGGTTTTAAATTTTACAAAATATGTACAAGTATGGAATTTAAAATAAGGATTACATGATTAAATACGATAATTTAAATCAAACAATCGAACTTTGCTTTGGTTATAGCGGCGACGAAATCGATCCCTTGAGTTGCCCCTTGATTTGAAACCCGGATTAGGAAATGTGGATGGCTTAAGAAAAGTGTAGTGTGGATGGTTGTATGGTAGTGAAGAATATGATTATGGTGATGATAAAAGAATGGAATTATGAAGAGAATTTGAGATAATGAGAGAAAATGAGAGTAGAATAGATGATGGTTGATGATGATTGTTGATGAAATGAAGGTGGAATGGAGAGGGTATTTATAGGTGAAGGAGTGAGGGACAAGTTGGGGGACATACCCCAAAAATCAAGCCATTTAAGATCAAAACCTAGGCGGGGTATATGGGGTCAAGGGCAAAGTCAACCACGTGGGCTAAGATCAAGGGATCCAATTGCATGCATGCAGATTTTGGCGCCAACTGCTTCAAAACCTAGGCGGGGTATGGTAATTTCGTCACACGGATCGCTGACCTGGCGTGAAACGACGTCGCGTATAAATTTAATCAAACCCCAGGTGGCGTTTGATTATTTCTGGGCCAGATCAAACCTTAGGCGGGTTTTAGGCATTCTGGGCCGAGGCGCGCGCCTGGTCTGCTTTCTCTGTATGAGCCGTGAATAATAATAAAACCCTTTGGGTTTTAACAATTATCCCGGATTTATTTTGGGCTTGTATATTTTTGGTGAGTCGGGTTTTATACCGGTACAAATTCCGGTGTCTACATAACTAGAGACAAGAGATGGCCTAAAATTCTAATCATTAATGTACGACGAAACACCATCATCAGAAGGGGGCGAGTGTCCTTGTTCGGTTCCAGTGTGCAGCCTTTGTAAAGACGATCCCTTCAGCTTATTGCGGGGTAGGAAACAGACATTTCGTCTCAGCATCCACCTGTTGGGCGACTGTGCATATTCAACTGAACATCATGTTCAAACAAATTGGACATCATGTGTAAATGAAATGGACATAGAGTTCAAAATGGACATCATCATAAAATCAAAATGAAATCATGTTCAAACCAAGACGAATATCATGTTGAAACCAAATGGACATCATGTTTAACAAGATGGATACCATGTCTTACACTCTTGTTCAAACAAGAGGAACATTAAGTTGAAAACAAATCGCCATCTTATGAAATTCAAAATGGACATTAAGTTTAAAACACATTATTAATTTGAAAAATAGACTTCGATTCCAACATAATGGACATTGTGCATAATCAAATGGGAACAATCTGAATATCATGTTCACACCAAAAAGACATCAAACTCATTCATCATATCATATTCAAGATGAACATTATGTATAAACCAAAATGGACATCACGTTATATAAAAATGGACATCACGTTTACACGGAAAGAACATCAAGCCTTCACCAATAGGGCATACCACACTACCCAAATCGACATTAAGTCTTTATCAGAAGGATATCATATATATTAAATCAGAATGAGTTTTCACAACAATCAATCCAACATAAACCAATTCAATCAGAATGGGTTCTCACAACAATAAATCCAACAAACAACCTGTAACAACCCGCCCCAAAACCATGATTAATTAAATACAAATTACCGTAATTATTTAAATTATGTTATAAATTGTTCGCGTTTACCTATATTTATTTATTCATTTACTTATTTATTTATTGTTATTGGTGTCAAGTCTCGTGCAGGAGATGGCTAAGGTGCCGAATTATCGGCTTAAAATTTTACTTTACATATTCATTCAATGAGTTAAAGTATTTCAGGTTATACGATTTATGTTATAAATTTATTTACCGAGGATCAGTTGAATATTTTATGTCTCATTTTATGTATTTTAGCATCTCAATTTTAATCCTTTTTAATCACATTTCCTTTATATAATTTCAAGTGGTAATTTTACTCATATTATTTTATTTAATCCAAGTTCTAATTTATTTTATCAAGTTGTTACCAATTTATTACTCCTAAATTTTATTCTCTACAAACCTCACTATTTCAACTTACTAATTACAATTCTTATTTATTTGACCTAAATTTTATCATCCTATTATTTTATCTAGTGTTTATTTTACTAAATTGTTGTCCTAAGCTAGTTAATTAGAGGGAGTATATAGTAGTAGTTTTAGTTAGAAGGGTCATTTATCATTCTAATTCAAACACCCAAACACCCTCAATCTCTCTCTACCCTCTCTTCCTCCCTGTTCTGGCCGAGGCACCAGCCACCACCACCGGCGTTTTCCGGTCGCCAGAGCTTCTCGCCGCCGTCATCCTCGCGCCGCCGCCAGCCACCCTCCCCTCTCTCTTGTGTTTTCATCAATTTTTAACCTTAAGGGTAATCTCTCAAACCCCCAATTTCAATTCTTTCAAACCCTAATCTGTATTTCATGTTTTATATATGTTTCTTTTGTAATTTCTATCTATTTTACTCTCTTTTAGCATAAATTCCAAGTTATAATTGTTTTGGTTAAGTTAGGGTTTGAGTTTGGAGTATATGCATGTGTATTTGGATGAGTTCTTGAGGTTTTCTTGTTGAATTCTTGATGGATAGTGTTATAATCTTGATGCATGTAAGATTCTTGAAAAGTTTCTGAGTATTAAGGGCTGATTATGTATGTTAAGATTGTTATTAAAGTGTTATTATGTTTAATTTGGGTAAATTAAAGAGATTTTAGTGAAAGAATATCAAAGTATGATGTGGGGATGAATTTCATGTTGAATTTATGGATGCATGTGAGATTTAATCTCTTTGATGAGTTAACTTTAAAGGTTTATTTCTGGAAATATGATGGAGTATAGCCAAAGTGAGATTTAGTTGAGAATTATTGTCAATTAAGGGCCAAAATTACCATTGGAGCTGAGTTTTAAAGCAAAATAGTTTCTGTCCAACTTCTGGAAATTTACAGAGGCTCAAAAGTTAGAGTTTAGGCCAAATTTTTACTCCATAAGATAGCCCAAGGTGTTAGCTAACCATAGGCTTTGGAATTTGTAAATTCCGACTTGTATAGGCCGAGTTATGGCCAAAACCGTAACGTCACGTTTCGAAATACATTTCTGGATGTCAGTAGCTTAAGGGCTGTTTTTCGTCCCTTTGAAGATCTTTCTAGTTTTTGTGGTAATCATGAAAGTTTTAGGTAATATTGCAAGCTTTCCAGAAAGGTATGGTTTGTAGTTATCCGATATCAGGAGTGTGAGTTATGAGCCCGGAAAGAAGGGCTGTCCATCTTGAAGTTTCTGCCCAGTTTATTCCTTATTAAATTCCATCTTTGGGGCCCTAAACCAATATCAATAGAGGATTTTAAGCATTGATAAGTTATGGTTATATGTTGTAATCCTATATTATGATTTTAATGTTGAAAAGTATGGTTTGGAAGCCTAAGTATATCCTAAGGTCATCATTCCAAGGGTTTATGAATCTAACACAAGTTAATTATCTAGCTAAGATTTCTCATCTAGCTTTATAACCTCCAAGCCCTAAGTAGCTTCAAGTCTTTTGCCCTCTAAAGTACCAACTTAAGCTTGCCTCTCAATCACGTTCGAAAACCTATACCCCATGAATCATTCTCACTTCATTTTTAATCTCATTATCACGTCTTCGCATCATCTTTAAGTCCACGATTTCCATTCTAACCTTCAATCTTTAAGTCCCATTCTTCATCAATTTAAGCTACCTTTCCAAGATTCAAGTTCCATCTTCTTAATTCACCTTTCTACGTCAATATCTTCATATAAATTTGACCCGGAGTTCTTAATTATCCGAACCCAGTTTCTGTCCGGGCCCATTTTGGAGCCCTCCCTCTCACTTTTACCGTCTGCTTTTGTTGACAAGGTTGTAGATTATGATTTTCCCTATTCCAAGATGTACTCATTTACTTCATTCCGATTTTCCTAACTCAAGTTGCGCTATAATCTTTATTTTTATACAACCTGAAATTTGCTCCCTAAGTTATTTCATTTATATTTACCAAAGTTTCTAAACCTTTGAAACTAACTAAGAACCTTAATCGGTTCTTCATTTTCCATTACTCTTAGCCTAGTTGACAAGTCACCAAAGCCATCTCAAAGCCGAGACGCACTGCCAAGGTCTTTATCATCTCAAGGTACGCGAATTGTCCAACTTTTATATCTAATCATGTTCATGGTTCATTATATTCCTACCATGTCAAGTTTTATGTTTTATGATATCATTGTATTCAAAAGTGGACCCATTTTATGTATTCTATGTTTTATGTTCTAGCTAGTTACGTGAAGTGCTAGCCTTTTAGATGCTCCTGATCAGAGTGTCCTAGACCTGGCCAGTGTCGACTGCTCAGCAGTCACCCAATCCAAATCTAGATCGATTTGGGCATGGGCGTGTGTGAGGTGCTTGCACCGATCATAAGGGTTCCACGCATTTTTTCTATCTCTCTTTATTCTACAACATTTACTCATGTATATGTATATGTTCATGTCATTTCAAGTTAATGTTTCTTTTCCCTTTCCCTGTTTTCAAATGAATTTAAATGCTGGCACTAAAACCGTTTTCGAACCGTTTTTATGTGTTGGAGGTTTACGTACTGAGTGGTTCCCCACTCACGTTTGGCAATGTTTTAATGTTTTGTTTTTAGGAGGTTTGAGCTCCCAAGGCAAGGACAAGTCTATTCAGAAGTAGCTCCAGTTGTTAGGTAGTTCCCAGGGTTCTATAATCGGCAGGACGACTAAGTCGGATGTTGTATTAGTATTTTTTTTAAGTTTCTAAGTTATGTATCTAATGTTTCAAGGGTTGTAAAAGTTGTTTCTTGGTTGGTTTTGGAGTGTTTGTGCCTTGTCTCTTTTGGGGACGGCGGTAATGCCTCGACCTAAGGTGTTCCGCTGCGCTAATCACAGGTTTGGGATTCTGAGTAGGATTTTAATCTTGTGGTTAAGGTTGGGGTGTTACAGTTGTGGTATCAGAGCCAGGTTAATTAGAATTTGGGATCATAGAATTGTTTAAGACATTGATTTTGTGTTATGGTTTACGGAGAAAGTTAGGCATGTGAGAATGAGTATTTCTATGGTTGGTATGATAAGTGATGATTATGTTGGGAATTGTTGATGAGCGTGCAGCTCTAAATATTGGTGTAGTATGTAAATTGCTCTTCCTCGCAGGTTTCCAAGATTTTGTAAATTTGGGGGATAGCTCTATTTATAGGGGAAATGCTGCCAAATTTTTCCCAGGATTTTAGGAAGCTTTAGCCAAAATTTTTTTAAGGGGGAAATCTAGGTAAATTTGAGTTGAGCCTAGTAGTTTATACAAGTAAAGCTATGAATATATATTGGGAAATTATGAAATATGTCAAAGTATCTTCTCAAAAGTCCTTGAGAGTTAACAAAAAGATTATAAAGTAAGTCCCAAGTGGGATTGGTGTAGCATGAAATGAGTCCTGAATGTTAATATGGAATGAACCTTTCTGGAAGCCCGAAAAGTGGCATAATTTACGGGATCAAGAAATTGTTAAGCTTGTGGCAAGTTTAAAAGTTAAATAAGAGCTTCTTTGAGTCGCTCATAAGGGGTTAACTTGGTTGAGTCTCGAACCTCGTCATAAGTTTGTTCTTATTACTTACATTGATAAGCTCTTTTGCTATGATAAGGATTTTAAAACCTTGCATAATGTTCTATGTATGGTATAGATGGATACCGACGGCAATCCCCTCCCAAATCCGTTTGTGATGTTCATGGACCCTGCTACGTACGTTCAAGTTCATCTCAAGGCTTTACAAGATGTTCTGGACGCCCACTGCGCTGTGAACACGAAATCTGAATATCACGACGACATTTGCTGAGGCCGATGTCTTCTAGCAACTCTTCCCCACGAGAGCCTGTGGGATGATATCAGGGACATGTACCGCCAATTGCTCCTTCGAGGAGAACCAGGACGCCATGCATGGTGCCTCAACTATGTCAGGGCTTGGAACCAGATAGCGATGGAAGCAATGATCACTCAAACTGCGCAGTCACTAACTCTCTATGTTAACAAACTAGGACCCTATCTCCGTGAAATGCTAGGACTACCAGAGCCTTCCAATGTAGGAATAGCGCCATCGCGCGTGTTTTCTCCACCGGCGGACGCAGTTCGTTTACATTTCTCACCACTCATCACGGGACGACCAATTGTTCCGAATGTATCTTCACATGGGGAGACCACGCCCACAGCCCAGGTAGCCGGAGAAGAAGAAGATCCTAGCATGGATCTGGATCAAGATGAGGTACGCCTAGAACCAAAGTAAGTCAAGGACCATAAAGTGGGAACATCTACACCCGCCGCTCCGGTGGAGAACGACTTCGATTGGACCACCTTGAGGCCCAAAATCTGTCATATTCAACACATGAATACCCAGCCTCCTCCTTTAATGAACAATCATTGTAAGTTCCAACCCTCCTCTGTAGGACTATCATACCTCGAGTTTATTATTTAAATCAAGCTTCACCTCCCACTCGTATTGTACATTCCCCTCCTAAATTCACCTTTCATCGTCGTAAGATAGCAATCAACTTCGTCAATTCTAATCATTTCCCATTTTCAAGAATTTTTAGGAGAACTTGTCATCGTTACCGACCAATCATTTTAGCTCCTTAATGTTATGCCCACACCTTATTGGCGACTCTTTCTTTTCTCAATTTCCTTTTTGGATAAGTGTCTTTATTCTAACAATAATCTACTCATACATCCAGTGGTGATCGACTACACCTATTCTATTGTATTTCTTATTTGATCATCTTTTCTCCTCCCGAAATAATCATCATTCTCAACAACATCTACAGTTCATATCCAAGATTTAGCTTAAATACAAGTTACTATTCGGCCCATTTCATCAGCTTACGCCTTGCATGTCCCAAGAAACTTTTGCCAATCATTCATGCATCCCCGACACTGATTTTCCTAATTCAAGAATCTTGACATATTTACCCAAAACCTTTCTCTCTGAAGCTTGAAGGTTTTCTTGCCTCTGTACAACACTAGAAACTCCACGATATTTCTGAAAACATACATAAACATCTCTCAAACCTAGATTTGATTATCAAAAGCTTACTCGAGATCTTCTCCTTCATATCAAACTCATTTCAGCATCTCTTATGGATTTCCTTATTCACAACATCATTATAATTCTTATCCCCATCAATTGTATTACCTCTTGTTAACTACCAATATGAGGAGATAAATCTTAGACTAGTAAAGCTTAAACCTTTTAAGAATAACCAATGTTTTGCTTAATTTATAAGGACCCAACAAAGATAGAGGAGATTCCAGTGGTGCGCGAGTTTCTGAACGTTTTCCCCAAGGAAATTACGGAATTACCCCCGAAGAGGTAGATTGACGTTGAGATTGAATTAATTCCTGGAACTAGGCCAATATCCAAATCGTCTTACCGAATGGCGCCAGTAGAGCTTAAGGAGTTGAAGATACAACTGGAGGAATTATTAAGTAAGGATTCATTAGACCCAGCGCATCACCCTGGGGAGCACCAGTGCCTTTCGTAAAGAAGAAGGATTCACGACGTTTTTCACGTATCGCAACTCCGGAAATATGTACCGGACGCGAAGCATGTTCTAGCGGAAGAACCACCGCTTTTGTGCCGAAGATCTAACCTTCGAGCAGCAGCCGATTCGAATTTTGGATCGACGAATCAAGCAGCTATGTACGAAAGAAGTCCACTTAGTCAAAGTGCTATGAGCGAATCAAGACGCCTCGAAGGCCACGTAGGAAACCGAGGAAAACATGAAGGAACAGTACCCCCATCTCTTCTAAGGTAAAACAAGCACGTTTAATAACCATTTTTAAGTTTCGGGGACGAAACTTTCTTTTAGGGGGGGAGGGTGTAACAACCCGCCCGAAAACCATGATTAATTAAATACAAATTACCGTAATTATTTAAATTATGTTATAATTGTTCGCGTTTACCTTTATTTATTTATTCATTTACTTATTTATTTATTGTTATCGGTGTCAAGTCTCGTGCAGGAGATGGCTAAGGTGCCGAATTATCGGCTTAAAATTTTACTTTACATATTCATTCAATGAGTTAAAGTATTTCAGGTTATACGATTTATGTTATAAATTTATTTACCGAGGATCAATTGAATATTTTATGTCTCATTTTATGTATTTTAGCATCTCAATTTTAATCCTTTTTAATCACATTTCCTTTATATAATTTCAAGTGGTAATTTTACTCATATTATTTTATTTAATCCAAGTTCTAATTTATTTTACCAAGTTGTTACCAATTTATTACTCCTAAATTTTATTCTCTACAAACCTCACTATTTCAACTTACTAATTACAATTCTTATTTATTTGACCTAAATTTTATCATCCTATTATTTTATCTAGTGTTTATTTTACTAAATTGTTGTCCTAAGCTAGTTAATTAGAGGGAGTATATAGTAGTAGTTTTAGTTAGAAGGGTCATTTATCATTCTAATTCAAACACCCAAACACCCTCAATCTCTCTCTACCCTCTCTTCCTCCCTGTTCTGGCCGAGGCACCAGCCACCACCACCGGCGTTTTCCGGTCGCCGGAGCTTCTCGCCGCCGTCATCCTCGCGCCGTCACCCTCCCCTCTCTTGTGTTTTCATCAATTTTTAACCTTAAGGGTAATCTCTCAAACCCCCAATTTCAATTCTTTCAAACCCTAATCTGAATTTCATGTTTTATATATGTTTCTTTTGTAATTTCTATCTATTTTACTCTCTTTTAGCATAAATTCCAAGTTATAATTGTTTTGGTTAAGTTAGGGTTTGAGTTTTGAGTATATGCATGTGTATTTGGATGAGTTCTTGAGGTTTTCTTGTTGAATTCTTGATGGATAGTGTTATAATCTTGATGCATGTAAGATTCTTAAAAAGTTTCTGAGTATTAAGGGCTGATTATGTATGTTAAGATTGTTATTAAAGTGTTATTATGTTTAATTTGGGTAAATTAAAGAGATTTTAGTGAAAGAATATCAAAGTATGATGCGGGGATGAATTGCATGTTGAATTTATGGATGCATGTGAGATTTAAGCTCTTTGATGAGTTAACTTTAAAGGTTTATTTCTGGAAATATGATGGAGTATAGCCAAAGTGAGATTTAGTTGAGAATTATTGTCAATTAAGGGCCAAAATTACCATTGGAGTTGAGTTTAAACGCAAAATAGTTTCTGTCCAACTTCTGGAAATTTACAGAGGCTCAAAAGTTAGAGTTTAGGACAAATTTTTACTCCATAAGATAGCCCAAGGTGTTAGCTAACCATAGGCTTTGGAATTTCTAATTTCCGACTTGTATAGGCCGAGTTATGGCCAAAACCGTAACGTCACGTTTCGGAATACGTTTCTTGATGTCAGTAGCTTAAGGGCTGTTTTTCGTCCCTTTGAAGATCTTTCTAGTTTTTGTGATAAACATGAAAGTTTTAGGTCACATTGCAAGCTTTCCAGAAAGGTATGGTTTGTAGTTATCCGATATCGGGAGTGTGAGTTATGAGCCCGGAAAGAAGGGCTGTCCATCTTGAAGTTTCTGCCCAGTTTATTCCTTATTAAATTCCATCTTTGGGGCCCTAAACCAATATCAATAGAGGATTTTAAGCATTGATAAGTTATGGTTATATGTTGTAATCCTATATTATGATTTTAAGGTTGAAAAGTATGGTTTGGAAGCCTAAGTATATCCTAAGGTCATCATTCCAAGGGTTTATGAATCTAACACAAGTTATTGATCTAGCTAAGATTTCTCATCTAGCTTTATAACCTCCAAGCCCTAAGTAGCTTCAAGTCTTTTGCCTTCTAAAGTACCAACTTAAGCTTGCCTCTCAATCACGTTCGAAAACCCATACCCCATGAATCATTCTCACTTCATTTTTAATCTCATTATCACGTCTTCGCATCATCTTTAAGTCCACGATTTCCATTCTAACCTTCAATCTTTAAGTCCCATTCTTCATCAATTTAAGCTACCTTTCCAAGATTCAAGTTCCATCTTCTTAATTCACCTTTCTACGTCAATATCTTCATATAAATTCGACCCGGAGTTCTTAATTATCCGAACCCATTTTCTGTCCGGGCCCATTTTGGAGCCCTCCCACTCACTTTTACCGTCTGCTTTTGTTGACAAAGTTGTAGATTATGATTTTCCCTATTCCAGGATGTACTCATTTACTTCATTCCGATTTTCCTAACTCAAGTTGCGCTATAATCTTTATTTTTATACAACCTGAAATTTGCTCCCTAAGTTATTTCATTTATATTTACCAAAGTTTCTAAACCTTTGAAACTAACTAAGAACCTTAATCGGTTCTTCATTTTCCATTACTCTTAGCCTATTTGACAAGTCACCAAAGCCATCTCAAAGCCGAGACGCACTGCCAAGGTCTTTATCATCTTAAGGTACGCGAATTGTCCAACTTTTATATCTAATCATGTTCATGGTTCATTATATTCCTACCATGTCAAGTTTTATGTTTTATGATATCATTGTATTCAAAAGTGGACCCATTTTATGTATTCTATGTTTTATGTTCTAGCTAGTTACGTGAAGTGCTAGCCTTTAGATGCTCCCGATCGAGTGTCCTAGACTGCCGTTGTCGATCGCCAAGCACCCAATCCAAATCTAGATCGATTTGGGCATGGGCGTGTGTGAGGTGCTTGCACCGATCATAAGGGTTCCACGCATTTTTTCTATCTCTCTTTATTCTACAACATTTACTCATGTATATGTATATGTTCATGTCATTTCAAGTTAATGTTTCTTTTCCCTTTCCTCGCTTTCAAATGAATTTAAATCGCACTAAAACCGCTTTGAACCGCTTTTATGTGTTGAGGTTTACGATCGAGTGGTTCCCCACTCACGTTTGGCAATGTTTGAATGTTTTGTTTTTAGGAGGTTTGAGCTCCCAAGGCAAGGACAAGTCTATTCAGAAGTAGCTCCAGTTGTTAGGTAGTTCCCAGGGTTCTATAATCGGCAGGACGACTAAGTCGGATGTTGTATTAGTATTTTTTTTAAGTTTCTAAGTTATGTATCTAATGTTTCAAGGGTTGTAAAAGTTGTTTCTTGGTTGGTTTTGGAGTGTTTGTGCCTTGTCTCTTTTGGGGACGGCGGTAATGCCTCGACCTATGTGTTCTCACGCGCTAATCACAGGTTTGGGATTCTGAGTAGGATTTTAATCCTTTGGTTAAGGTTGGGGTGTTACAGTTGTGGTATCAGAGCCAGGTTAATTAGAATTTGGGATCATAGAATTGTTTAAGACATTGATTTTGTGTTATGGTTTACGGAGAAAGTTAGGCATGTGAGAATGAGTATTTCTATGGTTGGTATGATAAGTGATGATTATGTTGGGAATTGTTGATGAGCAAATTTCTAAATATTGGTGTAGTATGTAAATTGCTCTTCCTCGCAGGTTTCCAAGATTTTGTAAATTTGGGGGATAGCTCTATTTATAGGGGAAATGCTGCCAAATTTTTCCCAGGATTTTAGGAAGCTTTAGCCAAAATTTTTTTAAGGGGGAAATCTAGGTAAATTTGAGTTGAGCCTAGTAGTTTATACAAGTAAAGCTATGAATATATATTGGGAAATTATGAAATATGTCAAAGTATCTTCTCAAAAGTCCTTGAGAGTTAACAAAAAGATTATAAAGTAAGTCCCAAGTGGGATTGGTGTAGCATGAAATGAGTCCTGAATGTTAATATGGAATGAACCTTTCTGGAAGCCCGAAAAGTGGCATAATTTACGGGATCAAGAAATTGTTAAGCTTGTGGCAAGTTTAAAAGTTAAATAAGAGCTTCTTTGAGTCGCTCATAAGGGGTTAACTTGGTTGAGTCTCAACCTCGTCATAAGTTTGTTCTTATTACTTACATTGATAAGCTCTTTTGCTATGATAAGGATTTTAAAACTCGCATAATGTTCTATGTATGGTATAGATGGATACCGACGGCAATCCCCTCCCAAATCCGTTTGTGATGTTCATGGACCCTGCTACGTACGTTCAAGTTCATCTCAAGGCTTTACAAGATGTTCTGGACGCCCACTGCGCTGTGAACACGAAATCTGAATATCACGACGACATTTGCTGAGGCCGATGTCTTCTAGCAACTCTTCCCCACGAGAGCCTGTGGGATGATATCAGGGACATGTACCGCCAATTGCTCCTTCGAGGAGAACCAGGACGCCATGCATGGTGCCTCAACTATGTCAGGGCTTGGAACCAGATAGCGATGGAAGCAATGATCACTCAAACTGCGCAGTCACTAACTCTCTATGTTAACAAACTAGGACCCTATCTCCGTGAAATGCTAGGACTACCAGAGCCTTCCAATGCAGGAATAGCGCCATCGCGCGTGTTTTCTCCACCGGCGGACGCAGTTCGTTTACATTTCTCACCACTCATCACGGGACGACCAATTGTTCCGAATGTATCTTCACATGGGGAGACCACGCCCACAGCCCAGGTAGCCGGAGAAGAAGAAGATCCTAGCATGGATCTGGATCAAGATGAGGTACGCCTAGAACCAAAGTAAGTCAAGGACCATAAAGTGGGAACATCTACACCCGCCGCTCCGGTGGAGAACGACTTCGATTGGACCACCTTGAGGCCCAAAATCTGTCATATTCAACACATGAATACCCAGCCTCCTCCTTTAATGAACAATCATTGTAAGTTCCAACCCTCCTCTGAGGACTATCATACCTCGAGTTTATTATTTAAATCAAGCTTCACCTCCCACTCAGTATTGTACATTCCTCCTAAATTCACCTTTCATCGTCAGAAGATAGCAATCAACTTCACAATTCTAATCATTTCCCATTTTCAAGAATTTTTAGGAGAACTTGTCATCGTTACCGACCAATCATTTTAGCTCCTTAATGTTATGCCCACACCTTATTGGCGACTCTTCCTTTTCTCAATTTCCTTTTTGGATAAGTGTCTTTATTCTAACAATAATCTACTCATACATCCAGTGGTGATCGACTACACCTATTCTATTGTATTTCTTATTTGATCATCTTTTCTCCTCCCGAAATAATCATCATTCTCAACAACATCTACAGTTCATATCCAAGATTTAGCTTAAATACAAGTTACTATTCGGCCCATTTCATCAGCTTACGCCTTGCATATCCCAAGCAACTTTTGCCAATCATTCATGCATCCCCGACACTGATTTTCCTAATTCAAGAATCTTGACATATTTACCCAAAACCTTTCTCTCTGAAGCTTGAAGGTTTTCTTGCCTCTGTACAACACTAGAAACTCCACGATATTTCTGAAAACATACATAAACATCTCTCAAACCTAGATTTGATTATCAAAAGCTTACTCGAGATCTTCTCCTTCATATCAAGCTCATTTCAGCATCTCTTATGGATTTCCTTATTCACAACATCATTATAATTCTTATCCCCATCAATTGTATTACCTCTTGTTAACTACCAATATGAGGAGATAAATCTTAGACTAGTAAAGCTTAAACCTTTTTAGAATAACCAATGTTTTGCTTAATTTATAAGGACCCAACCAAGATAGAGGAGATTCCAAAGCGCGAGTTTCAACGCTTTTCCCAAGGAAATTACTAATTACCCCCGAAGAGGTAGATTGACGTTGAGATTGAATTAATTCCTGGAACTAGGCCAATATCCAAATCGTCTTACCGAATGGCGCCAGTAGAGCTTAAGGAGTTGAAGATACAACTGGAGGTATTATTAAGTAAGGATTCATTAGACCCAGCGCATCACCCTGGGGAGCACCAGTGCCTTTCGTAAAGAAGAAGGATTCACGACGTTTTTCACGTATCGCAACTCCGGAAATATGTACCGGACGCGAAGCATGTTCTAGCGGAAGAACCACCGCTTTTGAGCCGAAGATCTAACCTTCGAGCAAAAATGATTCGAATTTTGGATCGACGAATCAAGCAGCTATGTACAAAAGAAGTCCCCTTAGTCAAAGTGCTATGAGCGAATCAAGACGCCTCGGAGGCCACGTAGGAAACCGAGGAAAACATGAAGGAACATTAGCCCCATCTCTTCTAAGATAAAACAAGCACGTTTAATAACCATTTTTAAGTTTCGGGGACGAAACTTTCTTTTAGGGGGGGAGGGTGTAACAACCCGCCCGAAAACCATGATTAATTAAATACAAATTACCGTAATTATTTAAATTATGTTATAAATTGTTCGCGTTTACCTTTATTTATTTATTCATTTACTTATTTATTTATTGTTATCGGTGTCAAGTCTCGTGCAGGAGATGGCTAAGGTGCCGAATTATCGGCTTAAAAATTTACTTTACATATTCATTCAATGAGTTAAAGTATTTCAGGTTATACGATTTATGTTATAAATTTATTTACCGAGGATCAGTTGAATATTTTATGTCTCATTTTATGTATTTTAGCATCTCAATTTTAATCCTTTTTAATCACATTTCCTTTATATAATTTCAAGTGGTAATTTTACTCATATTATTTTATTTAATCCAAGTTCTAATTTATTTTACCAAGTTGTTACCAATTTATTACTCCTAAATTTTATTCTCTACAAACCTCACTATTTCAACTTACTAATTACAATTCTTATTTATTTGACCTAAATTTTATCATCCTATTATTTTATCTAGTGTTTATTTTACTAAATTGTTGTCCTAAGCTAGTTAATTAGAGGGAGTATATAGTAGTAGTTTTAGTTAGAAGGGTCATTTTTCATCCTAATTCAAACACCCAAACACCCTCAATCTCTCTCTACCCTCTCTTCCTCCCTGTTCTGGCCGAGGCACCAGCCACCACCACCGGCATTTTCCGGTCGCCAGAGCTTCTCGCCGCCGTCATCCTCGCGCCGCCGCCGGCCACCCTCCCCTCTCTCTTGTGTTTTCATCAATTTTTAACCTTAAGGGTAATCTCTCAAACCCCCAATTTCAATTCTTTCAAACCCTAATCTGAATTTCATGTTTTATATATGTTTCTTTTGTAATTTCTATCTATTTTACTCTCTTTTAGCATAAATTCCAAGTTATAATTGTTTTGGTTAAGTTAGGGTTTGAGTTTGGAGTATATGCATGTGTATTTGGATGAGTTCTTGAGGTTTTCTTGTTGAATTCTTGATGGATAGTGTTATAATCTTGATGCATGTAAGATTCTTGAAAAGTTTCTGAGTATTAAGGGCTGATTATGTATGTTAAGATTGTTATTAAAGTGTTATTATGTTTAATTTGGGTAAATTAAAGAGATTTTAGTGAAAGAATATCAAAGTATGATGTGGGGATGAATTGCATGTTGAATTTATGGATGCATGTGAGATTTAAGCTCTTTGATGAGTTAACTTTCAAGGTTTATTTCTGGAAATATGATGGAGTATAGCCAAAGTGAGATTTAGTTGAGAATTATTGTCAATTAAGGGCCAAAATTACCATTGGAGCTGAGTTTAAACGCAAAATAGTTTCTGTCCAACTTCTGGAAATTTACAGAGGCTCAAAAGTTAGAGTTTAGGCCAAATTTTTACTCCATAAGATAGCCCAAGGTGTTAGCTAACCATAGGCTTTGGAATTTCTAAATTCCGACTTGTATAGGCCGAGTTATGGCCAAAACCCTAACGTCACGTTTCGGAATACGTTTCTGAAAGTCAGTAGCTTAAGGGCTGTTTTTCGTCCCATTGAAGATCTTTCTAGTTTTTGTGATAAACATGAAAGTTTTAGGTCACATTGCAAGCTTTCCAGAAAGGTATGGTTTGTAGTTATCCGATATCGGGAGTGTGAGTTATGAGCCCGGAAAGAAGGGCTGTCCATCTTGAAGTTTCTGCCCAGTTTATTCCTTATTAAATTCCATCTTTGGGGCCCTAAACCAATATCAATAGAGGATTTTAAGCATTGATAAGTTATGGTTATATGTTGTAATCCTATATTATGATTTTAAGGTTGAAAAGTATGGTTTGGAAGCCTAAGTATATCGTAAGGTCATCATTCCAAGGGTTTATGAATCTAACACAAGTTATAAGTTTTATCCTCATGGATTTTAGCTTAAAAGCCCTTTATTAGTGATCTAGCTAAGATTTCTCATCTAGCTTTATAACCTCCAAGCCCTAAGTAGCTTCAAGTCTTTTGCCTTCTAAAGTACCAACTTAAGCTTGCCTCTCAATCACGTTCGAAAACCCATACCCCATGAATCATTCTCACTTCATTTTTAATCTCATTATCACGTCTTCGCATCATCTTTAAGTCCACGATTTCCATTCTAACCTTCAATCTTTAAGTCCCATTCTTCATCAATTTAAGCTACCTCTCCAAGATTCAAGTTCCATCTTCTTAATTCACCTTTCTACGTCAATATCTTCATATAAATTCGACCCGGAGTTCTTAATTATCCGAACCCAGTTTCTGTCCGGGCCCATTTTGGAGCCCTCCCTCTCATTTTTACCCTCTGGTTCTGTTGAAAAAGTTGTAGATTATGATTTTCCCTATTCTAGGATGTACTCATTTACTTCATTCCGATTTTCCTAACTCAAGTTACGCTATAATCTTTATTTTTATACAACCTGAAATTTGCTCCCTAAGTTATTTCATTTATATTTACCAAAGTTTCTAAACCTTTGAAACTAACTAAGAACCTTAATCGGTTCTTCATTTTCCATTACTCTTAGCCTAGTTGACAAGTCACCAAAGCCATCTCAAAGCCGAGACGCACTGCCAAGGTCTTTATCATCTCAAGGTACGCGAATTATCCAACTTTTATATCTAATCATGTTCATGGTTCATTATATTCCTACCATGTCAAGTTTTATGTTTTATGATATCATTGTATTCAAAAGTGGACCCATTTTATGTATTCTATGTTTTATGATCTAGCTAGTTACGTGAAGTGCTAGCCTTTTAGATGCTCCTGATCAGAGTGTCCTAGACCTGGCCAGTGTCGACTGCTCAACAGTCACCCAATCCAAATCTAGATCGATTTGGGCATGCGCGTGTGTGAGGTGCTTGCACCGATCATAAGGGTTCCACATATTTTTTCTATCTCTCTTTATTCTACAACATTTACTCATGTATATGTATATGTTCATGTCATTTCAAGTTAATGTTTCTTTTCCCTTTCCCTGTTTTCAAATGAATTTAAATGCCGGCACTAAAACCGTTTTCGAACGGTTTTTACGTGTTGGAGGTTTACGTACTGAGTGTTTCCCCATTCACGTTTGGCAATGTTTTAATGTTTTGTTTTTAGGAGGTTCGAGCTCCCAAGGCAAGGACAAGTCTATTCAGAAGTAGCTCCAGTTGTGAGGTAGTTCCCAGGGTTCTATAATCGGCAGGACGACCAAGTCGGAAGTTGTATTAGTATTTTTTTTAAGTTTCTAAGTTATGTATCTAATGTTTCAAGGGTTGTAAAAGTTGTTTCTTGGTTGGTTTTGGAGTGTTTGTGCCTTGTCTCTTTTGGGGACGGCGGTAATGCCTCGACCTAAAGTGTTCCGCTGCGCTAATCACAGGTTTGGGATTCTGAGTAGGATTTTAATCTTGTGGTTAAGGTTGGGGTGTTACACAACCAGTTCAAATCAAATGATTATGATGCTCATCAGTATAAACCCTAATTTTTTCCAACACAAACCCAACCATCAAACATACCTTGTGTTGCTGATTTGTTCAAACCCCACATCATCTCCGCCTTCAATAATCGTTTAAAAACCTAATTTTTCCTTCCCGACCCATGAACGTCTTCCTTGTCGAGATTCATTGTCGTCCTCTCTGAATTGTTCGACGCTCAACCATCTTCGAAATATTGCCCGATTTTCAGCACAAGACTCTACAACCCTCAAACCCTAATCACTCACAGATGGTTTCCAGCGGTGAAGGTATGAAGAAGGAGATGAAAATGGAGAACTGATTATGCTTGGAAAGAGGAGGGATTGATGAACTGATTATGCTTGGAAAAATAAATCAACCGCTCTTTTTTCTCACGCGGTATAATTCCCAATGCACAGTAATCATAACGAGTTTTTTCTTCTTTTTTTTTTTTTTGCCTTAATAGGGTCACGTGACTGCTCCCAAAAGAAAATGAAAACTGATTTATTTTTCTAGCCATTGATCTTGCATCCAAGGGTCATTAGTCACTCTTCTCACATTCTCACCATTATCTACTCTCATATATATATATATATATATATATATATATATATATATATATATATTAAAAGATATTTTATTATATGTTTGGTTGAAAAGTTGTCCTTAAAAATTAATAAACTTTTCTAATTAGACAAATAATGTCATTTTTGCAATAACATTAAGAACAAACCCAAAACAAAGTAGCCAAATCTTGCCAAGCAAAAATTTATACATTTTGTCTTGTCAAATAATATTTTAAAACGTAATATATGTTCTAAAAGTTTACGTAACTAATTGGGAATTGATGAAATTAGAATTGGACATCGGTGAGCATAGACACATGATCAATCTAAACTCTTAATCATTCAATCTATGGCTGCAATTATTCCACCCTTTTTCTTTTTTTTTTGGATGGACACATGAAGGGGGGGGGGGGGGAGAAACAAATACCAAATGTATTAAATTCTGCCTTGGAATTAACTGACATAATTAATGTTTTCAGGCAAGAAAAAAAAAGGTGGATGTAAATGATACTTGAGAATTAATGTTCATTAAGATTGTATTTGATGTTGATTTTATTATAATTTGATGTTCATTTAGTTTGTACTTTGATGTTTATCTGGGTGAACATGATGTTCATATGTTTATCACTTGATGTTCACTTGGTATGTACTTAATGTTCATCTGGTTTGAACATCATGTAATAAAACATGTGGACATCATACTCAAAGCATACGAACATCAAGCATATACCAAATGTACATCAAATTATAATAAAATGAAGATCATGTATAATTCAAATGAACATTAATTCCCAGACGACATTTATTTATGTATGTTACCTAGTAATTAATGTCCATTTGGGTTATACTTTATGTTCATTTTATTATAATTTGATGTTCATTTGGTTTGTACTTGACGTTCATCTGATTTGAACATGATGTCCATGTAATTTATTACTTGATGTTCAAACTAGATGAGCATTATGTAAAAACCAATGAACATCAATTTTTCCCCAACAACTAGATAAACATCAAAAGTACAAACCAAATGAACATCAAATTATAATAAAATGAACATTAAGTGCAACTCAAATGAACATCGATTCTCAGGAAACATTCACAATCACATTTTTCCCCTACAACATTAAATTCCAACAACATTTTCCCTAGACAACATTAATTCATTTTAACTTATTCCAAGGCAGCATTTAGTATACTCGGTATTTTTTTCTTTTTTGTCGCCCTCTTTTCATGTGTCCAGCCAAAACAAAGAAAAAGAAAAAGGGTATTGATTGGTTAAGGGTCTAGATTGATCATGCTTATCGATGTCTATCGAAAATCAACTTTTTTCTCTCCGAGTGCATTAGCCAAGTGAGAGTTTCTGTGCCCTAGGATTTCTAGGTCGCCGTGGGTACCATGCCCGACGTAATCTCAAACCTGCTGGTGCAGGACATGAAAGACACTATGAAGACGGTCAACAACTCTTCATCAAGAGGGACAATGGAGCGGAATAATGAGGAAAGTGGTGAGAAAGGAAAAGAAGCGGCAGTAACACAGCAAAGAAAAGAAAAGACTGTGGTCAGATGGGAGGAAGATGATGAAGACGGGGAGGAGCAAAACGCTTTGAATCTATGTTTGGTGGAAAAACTATGGATGATACGAAAGTTTAATTCTTTCGCTTTCAAGGGACAATGGAGAAAATATGGAGTCCAAAACACGGGATTGAATCCAAGGAGATAGGAACGAATTTGTTCCTTTTTCAATTCTTTCACTTGAAGGATATTAAGAGGGTAGAGGAGGGAGCGTCGTTGCTCTTTGATAAAAGTGTGGTGGTGCTGGGAAGGGTTGAAAAGGGACTCCGACCATCTGAGATGCAAGAGAGGCTATCATATGCACCGTTCTGGGTGCAAATCTACGGCCCACCTTTTGATGGGAGGAAACAAAAGAACATCTGTGCCTTAGCAAACTCGATTGGACCCTTCATCAAAATCGATGAAGAATATAGCAGGGGATGGACAAAAACTTTGAGATTCAAAGCTTTAATGAATCTCAAAGGACCTTTCCTAGATGAAACCAATGTTGAAAGGAAGGACGGTTCAACAGCCAGACTGGTTGTGAAATATGAAAAACTACCAAACCTGTGTTATTATTGTGGGCGGATGGGGCACAAAGAGAAGGATTGCATAGAGAAGAAAGACGAAGATGAGGAAGGAGGGGTGGTATACAGCTATGGAGAATGGCTCCGAGCCTCGCCTTGGAGACCAAGTAGGAGACACAAAGGAGATCAAAAGGGGGCAACAGAGGGGTGTGCTCAAAGACTAGTTTTCAAGCCGAAAGTAGAAGCGAAGAGGGGGAGTGAAAAGGGGGTTGAGGAAGTAGCCAAAAGCCTTCAACAATGCATCATGGAAGATAAGGAGGAAAATAAAGAAGGGGAAGACATGATAAAGGAGCTTGAAGGGGAAGCAGAAAAAGAAGTACATGCACGTAGCATTAATGTGCATGGAACTACGGATGGGGAAATAGTGGATTCGAGTCAAAAAGACTAAAAAATGGAAGAGACTGGAAAGAGGGGCCAGTGAACACAATAAAAACAAACATTAAGAAGATAAGGGACCACAAAACGGAAAAAGGGCAGCAGATGATGATAGGATGATGGAGGAGCTAAGGACCCAAATGCAAAAGCTATGTCCACAGGTCTTCTTCGAAGATGGAGACTCAGAGGAGGCGGGTGCTAGTACACAACCCCGCCAGGAGCAATGAATTTCCTAGCTTATAACTGCCACGGGCTTGGGAACCCGGCAGCAGTTAATGCCTTAAGGGGCATTGTTGGAGATGAAGATCCCGATATCGTTTTCTTGTCGGAAACAAAATTGAAATCTAGAGAAATTGAGACAATTAGGAGAGCCCTAAGGTATGGGAATAAAATTTATGTTGATTGTGAAGGGGAAGGAAGAAGAAGGAAGGGAGGGTTGGCTATATACTGGAAATCATCACTCAACCTGGAGCTACAGTCCTACTCACAACATCATATTGATTTGTGCAATGTGGATCAAGATGGTGGGGCTCTGTGGAGGATAACTGGTTTGTATGCGTACCCGGATGATGGAGAAAAAGACAAGACTTGGGAACTGCTCAACAGCCTCAAGGGAGACCAACTTCCATGGCTATGTTTTGGAGATTTCAATGCAGTCTTAACTGGGGATGAAAAACGAGGAATTGGGGTGGATAGAAGATTCGTACAAAATTTTCAGGAGGCATTAAACAACTATGGCTTAATGGATATGGGGTTTGAGGGCCACAAATTTACGTGGACAAACAATCAAGGGGGAGAAAGAAACATCCAGGAGAGATTGGACCGGTTCCTAGCAAACGGAGAATGGCTGAATTTGTTTCCATGGCATTTGTTTAAACATTTGGCGAAGATAAGATCGGATCACTTGCCGATTATACTGCACAGCAAACACACAATTCCAAATCATTCAAGCGTGACACCGTTTTGACAAAGACCGTGCCGTTTTGAGAAAGTATGGATGATGGAGGGGGATTTCGATGAAAAGGTGAAGGAATTTTGGGAGCAAAACAGAGGAGAAAAAGATGAGGATAAGTTGCTAAATTGTTGTAAAAATCGAAAGAAACATTATGGGAGGACAACGAGCATGATTCATAAGGAGATATAGCAAAAAAGGGAGGAAGTGAAGAATCTGCAAGCATAGCAACAAAATGACGATACCATAGAGGACATAAGAAAATTAATAAGAGAAATTGAAGACTTACAGGAGAAAGAAGAAACAATGTTGTGTCAAAGAAGTCGGCAGGCATGGTTCAAGGAGGGGGTAAAAATACTACTTTCTTTCATCAGAAAGCTACCTTTAGAGAGAGGAGAAATAGCATCCGACAGCTACAAGATGAAAATGGGGAATGGCATTATGAGGAACAGGATTTCAGAAGAATATTCCTGCAGTTCTTTGAGGAGCATTTCAGCTCGACACATCTGGGAGATCTCTCAGATATAAATGTTGTAATGCAGCCTCGCATCATGGAGGAAATGAACCAACGCCTGACGCAAGAATTCACTAGGGAGGAGATCTACCACGCACTCCTACAAATGTACCCAACAAAATCCCCAAGACCAAACGGCATGCCGGCTATTTTTTTCCAATCTTTTTGGCATATAGTGGGTGATGATGTGAATCACAAGGCAAAGGTGGATGAGTTTAATCAAACTTACATAGCCCTAATCCCGAAACTGAAAACTATAAAGAGCCAGAAAGAATTTAGGCCTATTAGCTTGTGCAACACTATATACAAAATCGTCTCAAAGGCGATAGTGAATAGGCCTAAAAACATCCTCCCGAAAATCATTCACGAGGCTCAAAGTGCGTTTATTCCTGGGCGGCTTAATAGACAATGTTCTTATAGCATTCGAACATTTCCATTTCCTAAATAAAAGGAAAAGAGTTGGAAGAAAGGGGTATATGGCTCTAAAACTCGATATGAGTAAGGCATATGACCAGGTGGAGTGGGCCTTCCTGGAATGAGTGATGAGAAGAATGGGATTCCATGAAAGGTGGACGGAGTTGAAAATGAGATGTGTAAATCTGTTTCGTTTGCAATCCTAGTGAACGGAAAACCCACGGGATGGTTCATGCCTCATCGGGGCCTTAGACAAGGCGACCCTTTATCTCCCTAGCTACTTGTTCATTTTTCTGCTCTGAATTTCTATCAGCTTTGATTGTGGATGTAGAGAGAAGGCAAGCCATACATGGTGTGAAGATATGCAATGGAGCGCCTAATGTGACACATCTCTTCTTCGCAAATTATAGCTTATTGTTTACCAGAGCAACTATAGAAGAAACAGAGGAAGTGGGTTAAATCCTTCGCAAATATGAATAACTATCAGCGCAGGTGGTGAATGCGGAAAAATTGGAAGCCTCTTTTAGCCGAAATGTGAGTAATGAATTGCAATAGACGCTCCGAGGGAGATTACATTTTAAGGTAGTAGAGGCGCCGCAACGCTGTCTTGGTGTACCTACAATCATTGAAAGATCAAAGAAAGCCATTTTCTAAAGTATCATTGACCGGGCCTGGAAGAAACTATGAGGATAGAAGGAGAAATCCCTATCTCGAGCGGGAAGAGAAGTGTTGATTAAAGCGGTGATACAAGCTATCTCAAGCTATATGATGCAATGTTTTAAGATCTCAAAGACCATTTGTGAGGAACTAGAGAAACTATGCAGGCGCTTTCGGTGGGGGATGAAGGAAGATGGACGAAATATGATGTGGATCAAATGGGATCGGTTGTGTAGCACAAAGAAGAGTGGTGGGATGGGCTTCCGACGGATGCACAATTTCAATCTAGCTCGCCTAGCAAAGCAAGGGTGGAAGTTAGTCTCTAACCAACAAACACTAGCAGCTGGAGTTTCAAAGCTCGATACTATCCAAAATCCTCTTTCTGGGATGCAAAGGTGTGATATCAACCAAGTTTTGCGTGGACAAGTATAATAAAAGCAAGATTCCTCTTACTAGAAGGAACGAGATGGACGGTGGGGAATGAAAAATCAATCCGTATATGGAAGGACAAGTGGTTGCCCTTATCCCAAACAGGGCAGGTGATTACCGAGCCATGCATGCTCTCTGAAGAAGCCAAGGGGGAAGAGCTTATCAAAATTGATGATAGAATATGGGACAAGGTACGCATTCGGCAACTCTTTAGAGAAGATCAAGCAAATGAAATCCTTCAAATTCCTTTAAGCACTTTTGAAGAGGAGCATTCTTTGTAGTGGATGGGATCAAAAAAGTGGAGATTTTGAGGTGAAGAATGCATACACCTTGGCACAATAGCTCCAAAAGCAAAAGTACACAAATGAGGCCCTGGGGTCATCGGCAGATAGAGACGGACGATTGAACAGGTTCTGGAAAGCAAAAGCACTACCAAGGGCAATGGATTTTGTGTGGATGGCCGTACACAATAGAATCCCCACACGCGTGAACCTTGTAAAGAAGGGGATGGACGTCGATGTCATTTGCCCAATGTGTGGAGATGCATATGAAACTACCACACACCTCCTACTGGATTGTACTGTGGCAGCAGAAGTGTTGGCAAAGAGCCCTTTGCGGCTTGAGACCTCAAACCGAAAAAACGCAGGATTTTGGGGCTTGGTGTCATGAGACTTTTGACCCAATAAGCGAGGATGTCAGAAGGGGATTTGGAATACTAGGAACATATGGAATTTCAGCCGGAAAACTTGGGTAGTGGACCGAATAATTCACACAGCAGTGGATGGATGGACAAATACTGTGGAAAAGGAATAGAGGAAGAAAGGAAATAATTTGTCAGAAGTCCGAGCTGAACATTACCAAGCACAGATTTTGTCAAGATAAATGTAGATGCGTCACTCAGTACCCCGCATCACAGTGCAATGGGGGCGGTGCTGAGAGATGAAACAGGTAGGTGATTAGCCATCGCTTACACTAAGGTCAAGGCCTATTGGACAACAGAGATCACTGAAGCAGCCGCAGCTCGATTTGGACTCCAGATAGCAAGTTCTCTTGGAGTGAGGAAAGCAATTTTGGAAATGGATGTGCAGGAGGTGATTCACTATTTGAAGAAGAAACATGCTAAGAGAGGTTTTTTTGGAGTTCTAGTTAGAGATTGTTTTAAGTATAGTGAAGGCGTTGATGTTTTTCTATTTTCTTTTGTCAAGAGACAGTTTAATAAAGCAGCTCATGAGGCTGCTAAAGCAAATGTAACCTGCAACCACACCAAAGTGTTGGTAGATGGGGGTCCTATTAGCTTCTTCAGGGCGATTCAGGAAGACAATACCTTCCTTAATGAATGAAGTACAACTACTTTGTTTTTCTAAAAAAAATAAAAAATAGATTGATCATGCTTCTATGCTCATCAATATCCAATTCTCATTCTATCAATTCCCTAACTAATAACATATGCAATAGGGTAATAAGATATTTTACCTCGCCTTGTTTTCTTAGGCCCCAACTCCTTCCCATCTTCTTTCTTTGTAAATTGTTAAGAAATTTGTCAAATTTATCATTGATAAACCCTAATCCAATAAAATAATTGTTATATTGAACTAAATTTACTTAAAAAATATTGAAATAGAATAATTTAAGGATAAAATATAATTGTCAATGCTACTTTAGAAAGCAAACTTAAGAGCTAGTATACATTTCTATTATGTTGATAAAAGGCTAATAAGAATATTAAAGTTACAACATTGGATTAGTTTTGTAACGCCCCGGAAATTAAATTATCGAAAAGTCAAAGTCAAACTAACGTTAACAGACAAAATTTAGCGGAAGACTTAAACTCTTATTGGGCGTCACTGCCGTATCCCCGAAGGAATACAAGGCAAGAAGGAGAAAAACAACGACTGTCTGTCAACGGCAACCAACTAACAAACTCATACTTAGAAATAAACCTCAAACTAACTTCAAGTCTTTCAAAAAGAAGCATAACAAAAGTAACGACTCCTAGACATGTCGTCCTCACTTCTAATTCCCGTCCCCAGCATATTGATCAGCACCTGAAAACAAAACATTTCAAAAATGAGGGGGAAATCTCAATTGTAACGCCCCAAAACCTTAATCACAAGACCAATATATCAACTTTAATCCAATCAAACAATTTACAAAATACTCAGAATTTCCAGATTCGCAACCCCGCTTCCGGGCTCTATAATTCTCTCTCCCGACGTCGGATTGACGTATACCATACATTTTCGGAAGCTTGCAAGGTCTCCTAAAACTTTTATGTTGAACACTTTCTCAAAATCAAACTCCATGCAGACGAAAAACATACAAAATGTCACTGACTCCAAAATCGTATATACTTGCATGACCTTACGGTTTTGGCCCTAACTTGAGCTATACTAGTCGGAATCCCGAGATTCAAAAGCCGAGTGTTAACTAACATCTTTGGCTACCTTTTTACACAAGATTCTGGGATAAGAACTCATTTTATTATCTCCGTAAAAATTCGAATTCCAACAGAATGTTCTGGGGGTGTTCTAGCCTTCATGCATGCTCATAAACATTCAAGTTTTGTACTAATCATTCATCCAAATGTAATTTGATCACATTACCCATTATTTCCAGAATTTCAGACTCAATATTCATCGGCCAAGCTTGCATAAATCACATGCATAACCATCAAATTACATGCACTTACTTTACACCATAACTTTCATGATTTCCTTCACTAATTTCATTTAAAACACCCAATTAAACATTATTGACATAATTACCCATCCAAAACAGAAACTAAACCTTCAAGACTTCATCAAATACTTCATGCGAATCCATAGAACATTAGCCTCCCAACAATAAACACAAACTCTACCAATAGGTTAACTATAAACACTTCAAGGTACTTGGATTCTCAAAGAAACTTTAACTATACACATCTATACTTTAAAATTCATGTTAATGGAGAATAATCAAGAAGAAAACAACATTTTCAACACTAAAACAAACTCAAAAAAAATCAGATTATATAACAATGGAGATGGGGGTATGAGATGTATACCACTTGAAAGAGGAGATTAAATTGCACAAGGAGGTGTGGAAATGGAAGAGGGAAGCACGGTGGCCGGAATCTTGGCCGGAGAATCGCCGGCGGCCGGCGAGAAAACACAGGGGGGTGGCTAGGGGTTGACACGGCAGAGAGGAGGAGGAAGAAGAGCTGGGTATTTTGGGATTGTCTCAATTTAGTTCAAAATGAAAATAACCTTTGGCCTCCCTTGAACCAAATTAATACCCCCTCCACTCTACTAAATAAAAAAAAGAAAAATAATAACTATTACTTATAATACTATTAGAAAATATTAGGGGAGACAATTAATCAAGTATGGTAGGAAAAATACAACTATAAAGTGAATTTAATTTATACGGTTTAAAAGAACGGGTAACGATCTATGAATTAACTTAAATTCGTTTGGCCGTAAAAATCGAAACGGTAATCAACCCGATTTTAAATTAAACATTAGATCCTAAAATAAAAAAATATGAGGTTCAAATATGATATTCATTAAAAGAAAAAAAGTTTCGATCGGTAAAACTGACCGCTTAGCCATTTCCTCCGAGACCTGTCACCGTTAGTTAACCGTAAAAATTATAAGAATTTAATAATCACATTTTAACTGATTAAACAAATTTAATTACTATAATTTCTATGATTTAGGGTGGCTTATCACATCCTCCCCCCCTTAAAAGAAGTTTCGTCCTCGAAACTTGCTGTTTATAAAAAAAAATTGTTGTGGAAAATACCTTAGAAGAGGTGAGGGTAGTTTTTCATCATATCCTCTTCAGTCTCCCAGGTGGCTTCCGAGGTTTCTTGGTTTGCCCAAAGGACCGTGACCAGTGGGACTTCTTTGGTACGTAGTCGTTTGACCCTACGATCCAAAATTTGGATCGGTTGCTGTTCGAATGTAAGGTCTTTAGTTAAAAGAGGAGGTTCTTCCTCCAAGATATGCGTTGGATCTGGTACATACTTTCGGAGCTGGGAGATATGAAAGATGTCATGGATACGCCCCAAGTCAGATGGTAGCTCTAGACGATAAGCGGATGGATTAACCCTCCCTACAATAGGATAAGGTCCGATGTATCGAGGGCTTAATTTACCCTTAACATTAAATCTCCTAACCCCCTTTGTAGGGGAAACCTTGAGAAATACTCTATCCCCTATCTGGAATTCGAGTGGTTTCCGTCTTTTGTCGGCGTAGCTTTTCTGTCTACTTTGGGCAGCCCGAATATGCTGTTGAACCACTTTGACCTTATCAGTTGTCTCTTGAATTAAATCCGGGCCTATGATTAACGCTTCATCTAGCTCACCCCAACATAGAGGGGTTCTACACTTCCTGCCGTACAAAGCCTCAAAAGGCGCCATTTGAATAGTGGCCTGATAACTATCGTTGTAAGAGAATTCCACGAGTGGAAGATACTGATCCCAATTCCCTTGAAAATCCAGTACACATGCACGAAGCATGTCCTCCACAATTTGGTTTACCCTTTTAGTTTGACCATCGCTCTCTGGATGGTATGAGCTACTGAAACTAAGCTCGGACCCGAAAGCCCTTTGCATAGCGCTCCAGAATCTCAATTGAAACCTTATATCCCGATCCGATACAATGTCCTTTGGAATCCCATGCAACCGCACTGTCTCCCGGATGTAGATATCCGGCAACTTATCTACTTTCCAGCTCTCATGAATAGGTATGAAATGCGCTGATTTAGTAAGGCGGTCCACAATTACCCAGATGGCATTTCGTTTAGAAGCTGTGAGGGGTAATCCCATAATGAAATCCATTGAGATTGACTCCCATTTCCAAGTGGGAATATCTAAGGGTCGGAGTTCACCCGAAGGTCGCTGATGCTCAGCTTTCACCTTTTGGCATGTCAAACATTTATCCACAAAGTTGGCTATGTCCCTCTTCATGTTAGGCCACCAGAATCGCTCTCTCAAATCTCTATACATCTTTGTACCTCCAGGATGCACGGAGTATATTGACTTGTGGCCTTCTTCCATAACCCTTAACCTTAAATCCCCTATATTGGGTACACAGAGTCTATTCTGAAACCTTAAAATCCCATCATCATGGATCAGGAATCCAGGCATTGGCTTGGTGGTTAGACTATCCACAATTCTCGTAAAGTCCGGATCATTAATTTGCTCTGTCTTGATTTCATCCATGATAGACGGCTTCAAAGAGATAGCAGTCAATCTCTTGTCTGTATCTCCCCTATTCACCAAGTCGATGTTCTCCTTACTCAACTCTTGCCATATTCTAGGATGAATCGCTAGACTCGATATAGAACCGTATTGGGTCTTCCTACTCAAAGCGTCTGCTACTGAATTTGCCTTCCCGGGGTGATACTGGATATCTAGATCGTAATCTTTAATAAGCTCTAACCACCTTCGTTGTCTCAGATTTAACTCCCTCTGGGTAAAAATATACTTGAGGCTCTTGTGGTCGGTGAAAATAGTAGTGGAGACTCCATATAAATAGTGTCTCCAAATCTTGAGAGCAAAGACCACTGTTGCCAGCTCCAAATCATGTGTCGGATAATTCTTTTCATAAGGCTTTAACTTTCAGGAGGCATAAGCTATCACCTTATCTCCTTGCATCAACACACAACCTAGCCCCTGATGCGACGCATCACTATACACAATATATTCCTTCCCTTCCTCGGGTAAGGATAAAACTGGGGCCGTCGTGAGTTTTTCCTTTAGAGTCTGAAACGCTTCTTCACATTTATCAGTCCATTCAAACCGGGTGATCTTCTTAAGGAGGTTTGTCAAGGGTAATGCTATCTTAGAAAAGTTTGGCACGAACCTTCTATAATATCCAGCCATCCCTAAGAAACTTCGACTCGTGAATCAGAATGGGTCTCACCCAATCTTTAACGGCTGATACTTTTTGAGGATCAACACGGATACCTTCACTGGTTACAATATATCCCAAAAATCCTACTTCCTTGAGCCAGAAATCACACTTTAAAAATTTGGCATACAACTGTTTTTCTCTTAAAAGCTGAAGTACTTGCCTCAAATGATTTTCATGCTCCTCTTGACTCTTTGAGTATACCAAAATATCATCAATAAAAACTACCACAAATTTATCCAAAAAGGGTTTGAACACACGGTTCATCAAATCCATGAACACTGCTGGGGCATTAGTAAGCCCAAAAGGCATCACGGTAAACTCATAGTGCCCATACCTTGTCCTAAAGGCAGTCTTAGGGATGTCCTCTCCTCTTACTCTAAGGTGATGGTATCCTGATCTTAAGTCAATTTTGGAAAATACTCCTGCTCCTTGGAGTTGGTCAAACAAGTCATCAATTCTGGGTAGGGGATATTTGTTCTTGATCGTCACCTTGTTCAGTTCCCGATAATCAATGCATAACCTTAAACTTCCATCCTTCTTCCTCACAAATAACACTAGGGCTCCCCATGGTGACGAACTGGGTCTGATAAACCCTTTGCTCAAAAGGTCTTCCAACTGTATCTTCAGTTCCTTTAACACTGCTGGTGCCATCCTATACGGTGCTTTAGATATCGGCCTAGTTCCAGGAACTAGCTCAATTTCAAAGTCAATCTCCCTCCTCGGGGGTAGCTCCGTAACTTCTTCTGGAAAGACGTCCATAAATTCTCGCACAACCGGGATTTCCTCTATCTTAGGCAGACTCTGAGACTCCTCCTTTAGAGAACATAAATAGCCGGTGCATCCATGGTTCAACATTTTTCGTGCCTTTACATATGTTATGATAGGGCACGGGCTTAATCCTAAATCCCCAATGAAAAGGCACTCTTTCCCTAAGGCATTCTGTAGAACGACTATCCCCTCTCCACATTTGATTTGAGCTTGTGTCAGTTTCAACCAATCCATCCCCAAAATCACATCAAACTCCTCTAAATCTATATGTATTAGGTTAGCTGGGAAGATTTCTTCATTCAAAACTAGGGGTACTTCCTCGAAACAAGTTTTACAAGCTATGGTTTGTCCATTGGGTAAACCAATTAAAAAGTTTACGGCACGAGCTAACTTTTGTAAACCTAAACTCAATGTAGCTTTAGAGGAGACAAAAGAATGCGTTGCTCCAGAGTCAAATAATGCAATAAGGGGTTGAGCATAAATGTAAACAGTTCCGGTAACAACCATACCAGACTTAGCTGCTTCTTTCTTTCCCATGACGTAGGCCTGGCCCACGCTTCCCTGTTGTGGAGCGGTCCTTACTGGCGACGTCGGTCGGGTCGTGCCCGGCTCAGCCTTTCTAGGCTTCTTCGGGCATTCAGCCACTTTGTGGTCAGCTCCGCCGCACCAGAAATAATTGTTGGTGCCTACCCGGCACTGGGCGGTGGAGTGATTGGTCCTGCCGCACTTCTTGCACGGCTCCCTGTTGGTGGACGGGTTCGGCTGAGTCCTCAAAGCTGGGGTGCTGGTCTCCCGATTTGATTCATTTGTGCAGGTGGCGAGGTAGATGCCCCACGCTCGTTCCACTTTCTTTTGGTGCCCGCTGGACCTCCCTGATTCAACGCCCTTAGCTCCTTCCGGACTCGCTCTACTTCTGCAGCCCTCTCATACATCTCCTGCATCGTGGCGAAATGATGCGACGACAGTTGGCTGCGTATGTAAGGCGCTAGGCCTCCCTCGTATCGAGACATCTTTAGCCCTTCAGTGGCTACATAGTCCGGTGCAAACCGATGACTCATGGAACTTGGACGATATCAGAACACTGAGATGTCCCTATTGACCATTGACCAGTCTAGAAATTCCTTCTCCTTCTGCCTCCTAAGAGATATGGGATAGAACTGAGCCCTAAGCTCCTCTAAGAAGTCACTCCATGTCTTTCCGGTTCCAATGTACTTCTCTCTTATAGTCCTCCACCAAATATCCGCCTCTCCTTTCAAGTAGAAAGTCCCTATAGTCACTTTCTTCTCCTCGGGTACTTCGATCACCTCTAAAATCTTTTCCATATCTCGTATCCAACCCTCTAAAACGACAGGGTCATAACTTCCTGAGTAGGTAGTGGGGTTTCTCTTTGCTACCCGGTCAGCGTAATTTTCTTCCTTATTACCCGTTGGTACAGTGGTTAGAGTTGGTATACGCTTAAGCAGCTCATGTATTAACATCCCGAAGTGGTCGGGGTAGACAAGTGGGTTTTGGGGAACGGATCCTAAGGATGTCTCGGGAAGAGATACCAACCCTGGACTAGGGTGGGGTCCTTGAATTTCAAACTGGTTTCCTTCTGACTCTGGTGCTGGTTCACCATGGGGTGAATTTCCCGACATTTGCGACATACTACAATATCACAATAATAACAGTGTTAATAGACCACTTGATTCATAATTACATCTTCTTTAATTTTCGTGCCCAACAATAAAGTCTTTAGTACACACCCCTTAAGGTTCGTAGTACTTCAACATTAATACGCATTCTATAAGTCAAACTTCTACTTGGAACCACAATCAATTTTTCCCTGTACTCATATAAGCATAGATACTTCCATTCTTCCATCTGTACCCTCCAAGTTACTTGATAACTTAGAACTCACAACATTCTCATAATCATATAATGGATCATAACAATCCTGGAAATCTTGAGTTCTCCCTAAAAAAAATTAGGAGATACTCTCGCAATTACATCCACAAAATAATTCAGTACATACGAGTCCAACATTCGAAATAAAAGGACATACAACCATGCTTCCCAAGCCAAAATATAGGGAAGATCAAAAGAATCGCACAGTTCGACCAAATACAAGGTTCAACCTTGAACAAAACACAACTTGGCTAACCAAACTATCACGGTCGACTAGCTTACCCAAAAGAATAGGTTAGCTCCTAGCTAGCCTGTACAAAATCACCTAGTAGAACCTCTTCTCAAGTCCCTATGTTAGACCCTTCTTCAGAGTCTCCATGATCCGCCCGCTTCATCATGTCCTCCAATGCAAGCCGGTACGTCCTGGCCGTAAGGCACCTCTTGCGCTTAGTCCTTATCATTATGGGCCCCCCTCGCACTTTCGCTTTACCCTTCCTAGGGTCTCGAGGCACTATGATACTTGTGGGGGTTGCCTCATCACTATCATTTTCCCCATCCTTAGGCTCTTGGCCCGACTCACCCTTACCTTGGTCCAAATTAGGACCTTTCTCTTCCTCGGGATCCAACTCCGAGGGCACAGGCTCCTGGCGCGGAGGTGGTACAACGGGGACCGAGCGTCCCGTGATCGGTGCCGTAAAGTGGAGCTCCATTCCCGTTGCCGGGGATGGATAGACAAAAGCGGTGGTGGGGGTAGGCAAAGCTAGCACCTTATATAAAGATGGTGCCAAATCGGTGGTGTGCATTTGTAGGGCAAGTGCAGTCTGTGTAAGGATAGCTTCTAGAGCTATCTGATTCCAGGCGCCCAAATACTCAAGGCACCACATGTGCCGGTCAGGGTCCCCTCTGAGTAACAGCAGTTGGTACCTATCTTTGATCTCCACCCATGGTTTCTCATGGGGCAGAGTTGCTAGTAAGCATCGTGGTCTACAAATGTCATCCCTATATTCGGTGTTTGGGTTCTCCATACTGTGCATGTCAAATGCTTCCTGCAGCTTCTTCAGATGTTCAAACACATTTTCCTTGGGATCCATGAACATGGCGAAAGGGTTGGGTAAAGAACCGCCTGTGGGATCCATCTACAGTATACAAAACAATAAAATAAAACTTTAATAAATTATCCCCTTAAGACTGGCTACAAAAAGAAAGAATTAAGGTAAGGTCCGAGACTCCACCCACTAAAATTCTTATGAAAGAATCAACTTATTCCCATTTATTTTCAAGCTTGGCTCCAAATTACTTAGTTATACTTTAAGCACATATCTTCCAAATACCGTCATAATTACTTTCAAGCATCCCTTAATTCATAGAGAAAAACAACGACACTCTATACACTTTCAACTTCATTTCAATGGAATCCATAATTTGAAAAATTTCTCAGTAACTCATCAGTTTCCATTTCTTATGCAACCATTAGTTTACACATAACATGTCTTCTTTTACCTCTACAAGTATTCAATCATTGTCTAGAAGATAGCTCGATTTAATATCCATTATTCACTTAACTCTTCCTATTATTCACTATAAACCCCATAAATTTCCGGGAAAAATTCGGCAACATTTCCCTTGTAAATAGGACTATTCCCAAATTTACATCCTTATTTTTCACCTGCAAATTACAATTTACATCACATAATCTCAACAAAGAGCTTCATGCTCGAACTTCCATTTCAACAATCCTCTAATTAAGCCCAATTTGCCAAATAAGACACATATACTTTGCACCCATACACATCCAAGTTTCAGTGTTCTAACAGTTCTCTACATTCCCAAATTCTCTCCTTATAACCCCGCTCTGATACCACAACTAACGCCCCAAAACCTTAATTACAAGACCAATATATCAACTTTAATCCAATCAATCAATTTACAAAATACCCAGAATTTCCAGATTCGCAGCCCCGCTTCCGGGCTCTATAATTCTCTCTCCCGACGTCGGATTGACGCATACCATACATTTTCGGAAAGCTTGGAAGGTCTCCTAAAACTTTTATGTTGAACACTTTCTCAAAATCAACCTCCATGCAGACTAAAAACATACAAAATGTCACTGACTCCAAAATCGTATATACTTGCATGACCTTACGGTTTTGGCCCTAACTTGAGCTATACTAGTCGGAATCCCGAGATTCAAAAGCCGGGTGTTAACTAACATCTTTGGTTACCTTTTTACACAAGATTCTGGGCTAAGAACTGTAGACACCGGATTTTGTACAGGTATTAATTTTAGTTGTTTGTAAAAATAAGCTAGCCGAATAGTTTAGTAGCATGCAAACCCATCTCTTTTCTAGCCCGACAGCGAGCATAATGGCCCAAATGTTACGGGCCTGAGTATAATAGCCCGAAAACGAGCAGGAACCCGTCTGGGTTCCTTGGGCCTGAGCATGGCTCAGCTCAGCAGGAACCCGTCTGGGTTGCTGGGCCAAATCCTGGCTCAGCTCGGCAGGAACCCGTCAGTGTTCCTGGGCTGAATTCCGTCGAGGCGGCTAAACCTAAACCCTAGAACGCACCCCTTGCCTCCCCCATTCCACTATAAATTAAACCCTTTTTTCCCTTCCAAAGACACCAGGGATGTGTTAGAGTATTGACACTAGCATATTCTCTCCATCTCTTCTCTCCCTTTGCATGCTGCTTCACTAAAGGTTAGCACAGTTGTAGTTGATGTAATCCATATAGCATAATCTATGGAATTCATTCTTTTTTATTTTTCTTTTTTTTGCATGATTTTAATGATGGATTTGTGAAATTCCTATTTAATTCCTCCCTTTTAACCTTTTGTTTTGCTTTAATTTAATTCTAGTAGAGTCTATTCGTTGAATAGGCGGATTTGATGATTTTAATTGTCAAATTCGTAACCTTACCCCCGAATCCATCTCTGGATTTGCAGGCCGGAGTCTATGTTTAATGGTTTGTTGTTTTTCTCCTAAAATTCAACTGGCGAATCTATATTCGTACTTTGGTATTTTCCTTTTTACGGTTTCTTTGACCTAATTTATGATTAACGCCAAAAGTGATCCGGCTTGGTTCAATCCATGAACCCAGGCGGGTTTCTGTCCTCTTTTCACTTTCTTTTGCTTCGTTTCTTTACTCAGTATAATTCGCGGATAACACTTGAATTTACTCGGCTCAGTCCAATTCATGAACCCAGACAGGTTTATCATCTTCTCTTCCTTTGTTTTCTTTTCCTGTGTGGTCTGCGGCAATGAAACCCGGCTCGGTTCAAGCAATGAACCCAGACGGGTTTCCTTGCGTTTTTTCCCTTCTTTTTTCTTTCTTCTTTCTTAAAAAGGTGGATTTCGGGATTGGGGCACATAAATCGTTTTTAATCTGTCAGCAAAGTTATTCTTAAAAGTTCAACCTTATTTAAGGTTAAGCAATCCTAGTCGGCTCCCAATCACTCTTTAAGTAGTGCCGCGAAAAGGTCATCGATTTTTTCGGGGTCTACAGATTGGCGACTCCACTGGGGACTTAAACTTAAAAAGAGGGTAAAACTTGAAAGAATTAAATTTTAGTGTTTTTTGTAAAAGAGGAGGAATTAATTTATTTCACATTTTTATCATTGTTTTAGGCATATTGCATACCAGGCTACTCTTGGGCCTTTATGGCTGGGGAGCACAAAAGCGTTGGTTTAGGTTTTAAAACTAGGAATCAATCCCGAGAGCGGGAGGTCACTACTTGTGGGATGCACTTACATCGCCAAGCATTTGATCTCTCCTCTCCCCGTGTTACACTCTAAAGGTTTCCTTGAAACCCAAAGAGCAACACCCCACACATTTTTCCTATGAATTCCATAAGGAAAATGCACCGGGGCGAGAACATGTGGTACCCTATTCATCTCCCTAAACCTAGAAAACTCGAATCTAAAGCCATGGTTAGGCTCATCCCGCATCTGTATGTCATGTGATTTAATCGTAAAAGTTGAGTCCAGTGTCTAGCCCGATCATGAGTGGGACGTCATTCTAGCCCGCGTAGGATCAAATGAGAGACGGATCGCCCAAACCTGCACGGTTTGCCGCGGCTCGCCTAGTTGGACTCATCGTGGAATCGTCATGCCTATTTGAAAGGGAAGAATTACGATTCAAACCTGCACGGGTTTGGGCACTTTTTCTTCTCCTTCCACATCGCGCCAAATCGCTGACATCACGATCGCATCACCAATCCACTTACTATTGATCCTATTCGCCCTTTATGACGCCCTTGAGTCGATGTCACCCGCTACCATCATGCTAGGTCCATATAGAGTTAGGACATGCACTCCCATAAAAGTGGGTGAGTCACCCTTGTGTCAGCATGTAGGCGTCATGTCCATGTCCTAGGTTCATATAGGTCCACTAAGTCATGCATGCATTGGGCGGGTGGCGTAAAGATTCTTTCGAGCACTAGTCAGTTTCCATGCAGGCAAGATAACAGATCATCTCCGAGCCCACATCCGTGACCCACAAACCGGCATGCTCATTCACAATCCCAACTGCATCGCGCCCAATCTAGTGAATCGGTGAATCCACCATGACCACTAGCGTGCCTAGCCCCCTCGTAAAACCGCTGAGACTAATTCCATCCAACGGAGGTCAGAACCTTTCTTACTTTCAGTTTAGCTTGCTTCACTTAGAAAAATCTGGACGAGATCTCAAAAGTTTTTGAAACCTTTTCCTTCAAACCTTCTGATTTTGAGACAAGATATGAAAGTTGTATCTGACTGCTTTGACTATCTTAGAAAGTATAAATGTGCGTGCCGCAAATCTTTGGGCTAAGTTTAGTTGATTGAGCCCCATCCCGTGAGTCTACATTGCCTAAATTCTGAATTGATCACTTTTATCAATTCCATGATCCCTTGAGCGACTCACCCATTAGTTGCATCTCTAGAACTTGTTTTGCATCTTGCTTGAGACTACACATTTGCATTGCACGCTGTGACAAAGTGATTAAGGCATCCGATTTTATTTTGATAAGCTACATAGCTAAATAGCCTTCCTTACATTATATTTACCGTTCTTTTTGCCCGCCTAGCCTTTGTTTATCCTTTTTTTCATGATTGAACCCTGATAATACGAGCCTTGGCCTCTGATATCCAGTATCCCTTTGCCTTGCTTGGTTGGATGAGAGTTTACTTTTTTTTGGAAGTTTGGGAGAATCTGAAAGTCCCATATCTTGAGCGATTGGTATTTGGTTATGTTGTTCATATATTATATCAAAGTCGAAGATTCCATAGATATTCTTCTCCCCGATCACCCACAAAAAAAAAAGCAAAACAAAAGTAAAAAAAAAAAAGAAAAGAGTTTCAAAAATAAAAGGGTGATTAGGGAGATTCAATTTAAAATTCAGAAAACTTTGACCTGGTTGTATTCAGTTGAAATGTTTCAGGGTGAAAGGTGAAATGCCTTGCATACATTAAGCAAGAAGGAGAGTTTACAGTGTTTTATTCGTTGAAAATCAATCCAATCATGGCTCTTAACTCCTCATTCCCAAATTTTACCACTCCTCACCCTAACCTAAGCCCCGTTGCAACCCGGAAAAGTCTTTTTGATTGTCACTTGTGCATTGCATACCAGTAGTGGAGAGCGAGGTTCTTACCAAGCTTATGGTAGTTTGTTTCTATTGGTTTGAGTATGAGAAAACACACATACATTTCCAAAATTGAGTGTTTGAGTGTTTGTTCTTTCCTATGTGAGGTTTGCTCTTTTTAACTGACCTACGTCCATAACTAATCGTGCACATTTGCATTATTCTTAAGACTGTTGGCGGATTTATGCCTCTGAAGTACTTGTTCTCTCCTTTGGGATTCGAAAATTTCTTCCTATCTCTTTCGAACTGAGTTTTGATCTTGTCCATATTAATCTCTGTGCTTGCTTGTTGAACTGATTTTGTTTCGACCGAAAATTCCTTATCCCAGAATGTTTCAGCAGCACATAGAAAATCCCAATATCAAATGTCTTCGCCGGCCCCGAAACTGTAGCTCGAACTTACTTGTAGCGTTTAATTCTCGTTTTTTTTTATTTTTTTGGTCTTTTTTTTCGTTTGGGGAAGTGGGAGTAATCCCACCATGTAGATTGCATATCACATGGCATTGTTGTAAGGGTACATGAAAATAAAAGAAGTGCATTGCATAGCGTCGTCACCGCATAAGTGTTACATCAGTAGTTCGCATTAGTAAAAAAAAAGAGCCAAAAAAAAAAATTATTGCATTGCATCGTCCTAAGTGCATACATGGCATCACATAAGTTCATTGCATAAAAGACCCTGCATGTGCATCTTTTTTAATCCTCATCAGGCCAGACCTCCACCACCACCACTGGCGCTATCAGTCCCATGGGCTCCGCTTCCACCAGCTCCAAAGTAAGTGTCCCATTGATAGTAGGAGGAGTCTACCTCAGACACCGCTGAGCTGCACAGGTGCAATACTTCGGTACTACCCGCGTTAAGCCAAGAGTGTTCTGGAACCTGCCACTCTTGATTACCTCCAGGCCACCCCTATGGAGCAGGCCAAGAAGTTCTTACTACAGGCTCTGGGACGGGCCATCCCGACCATTCCTGAGTTTGCGTTCCCCATCCAGACGATCGAGGCTGCTCCAAACCCCCTTGCGAAGGAGTAACGAGAACAACTGGTTGAGACGGAAGCACTGATGAGGCGTCATCTGCGAGGGCACGGTTATACCCCATAGATGCACCCGAATCACTGCGAAGCACCACAGTAGGATCGACCGCCGCAAAAGAAGTGCCAAAACCCAAATCCACAGTCGGTGCAGGAGACGCAGGAGCATACCCGGGCATTCCATAAGGGTACTGAGGCGAAGGATGAGAGGGTTGGCGCCTAGACCCCGAATGATGAGATTCTGGAGGAGTACCTAAATGCAGTGAAATGCCTTCTTGCTCACCGCACACAGCTCCACCAACAGCGCTAGACTCGGAACACGTCTCCACCACGAAGCTGGGGGTGCCACGCCGAGAGCCGCGGCTCCGATGAGAATTCCCATGATCATGAGACCGCATCTGATGCCCCTGCCCACCTAAAGACATGGAGGATATGCTGTTCTCCACAGACCGCTGAAAGTCATGGCCAAAATCCGTGTCTTCGTAGTGGGAAGTGGTGGAATGACTATCCTCAAGTAAAATGCCTTTCCCACGGTCATCGTGAGCCGGCGCGCCCGTGCTCCGCCTACTCCTCTCCCCGTGCCTCCGGAGAGCAGCATCACCCCCATAAGACCTCCTTGCGTCGGCCATGAAGGAAGGTCGAGGAGGGTCCCTCTGCTCCGACCGACCATGAGGCACGTGCGCATCTGAACGGCGAGGAGGATCCACAGGACGAGACTGTGCATCATCGTCCACGTCTGCGTCCCCGACCACAGAACCTGCAAGGTCTTTCTCGCGAGCCCACTTAAGTGTGAAGTAATTTTTGAGAAAGCCTTTCGCTTGTTTCCATCGCCACTGCACAGAATGAGGAAAATTGGTCAAAGTTTGAGCAAATTGCAACTAAGCAAGGAAAAAAGGGAATCACCTACCGGCTTTCCCAGGATCTTCTCTAATTCCGGCTTAATGTCTTCACTAGTCGCCCTCGGGTAGCCGCAAATTGTGTCCCTAGAACTGCTCTGACTCTTCTCGTCATCCTTGCAATAGGGGCCCAACTGCAAACAAGCAAAGAATTGGTCATATTAGGCGGTAATAGAAGGGACATAAAAAGAGTAAATGGAGGTCTTCTTCACTACCTTTCTGAAGGCTAGGCGGTCCCGATATTGTTCCCATTCCTCCCAGAATTGGTCGGGGGATGCCATCGATGCATGGTTAGTATACCAAGAACCCCTCTTAGCTTCTACAAACGCCTCGGCATGCAAGGCTCGCGGATCGTTCATGGTCTCAGGGGGGTCTGATGGTATTATCCACCTTTCATGGCCCAGGGTTTGCCTCGTGAACCTCTCACCAAGACTCCAGACCCAACCGGACGGGCTCTCCATCACCAAGCGCAGGGTACTATCCCTATGCGCTGCATTTCGTGAAGGGATAAAATCTTGTGGAATCGCAAAGCCAACCCAGGCATTCCAATTAACATCATCCTGCACAAATAGAGGAAACATAAGCATCAAAGAAATGCAAGAGAGATTACATGAAAAATGTACCTCTTCAAGATGATCCAAGATGCGGCGCAGCTCATCCAAGCTCCCAAATGGCTTCTTTTTTTGCTCGAGGTAGTTTTTGTGCCGCTCTTTGCACTGCAGGCGTGTGGTAGGGATAGTGAATCCCTTAACATACTCGTACCCCCATACCTGCAAGTACGTCAATACCAAGACTCACGATATAGGAAAAGAGAGAAAAGCATGTAAAAGAGAAGCGTCTCGAAGATTACCTCGAGCACCTTCCACATGCTCGGGCCACTCATCTCCCGCGGACTCTCTGGTGCGAAGAATGGGTCCACATCAGTACCAGACCGTACACCAATGCGAAGCCAGCGAATGGAGTTAGCATAAGCAGCTTTAGCCCAGTTCCGATGAATGACCTGCTCTAGATCAAGGAGGTTTTTCATCCAGGTCAAGTAAACATCGTCTCCTCGGTTGGCAAACATCGTGGCAGAGATGAAGTATGCCAGGAAAATGAAGCGACGCTGAAACTCATCCATATGAGTGAAGTCGTGAAGTGATGACAAATTTCAAGGACCCATAAGAAAGCTTCATCTTTCGACCAAATCGCGCCGCTCGAGCACGTGCTCTAATAGTTCCATCACCGTCCGCACAAACGTGGTCGAATTCGACATCTTGACCACCCCAGCGTAGCCCGGTAATCATCAGAAAGTCAACAGGGGTTATGGCCATTTCTCCTACCGGGAGATGGAAGGTGTTGGTGGAATCCCAGAATCTCTCCGCGAGCGCACGCCCCATCACCCGTGGTGTACAAGGTTCCCAGGCCTTAACACATTTCCAGAAGAGGTCGAATCCTGACTCTTCTAAAAGTGTAAGCGCCCAGTTATCTTCTGCAAAATGCTCGACCACCTTGATCGGCTTCCGCATATTACCACCAGTTCTAAGGGAGTCTTCCTGAGGATTCACCACAAAAGTTCAAAAAAAAAAGACAAGTCCCTACGGCAACCTATCAAGTAATCCCTAGTTTAGCAAAAGCTAAATTGAACTTCCACTAAACTAGGGGGCTAAAAAATCATCTTTCGGCCCAACCAGACGTTTTTTTTTCAAAGAGTTGGGCCTCGCTTTTGGCCCACCAAGAACGTACACGAGTTCGTCAAAGATTTGGGCCTCGCTTTTGGCCTACCAGAACGCAGACGGGTTCCTCAAAAGGGGATTGGGCCGCTCACTTTCAGTAACCCAGACGGGTTGCCATCACCTACATGGGGGCTGGGCTTTGTTTTCTTTCGGCCCGCCCAAGAAAAGTGGGTTGGGCCTCGCTGTTTTCGGCCCAACCAAGGAGAAACGCAGACGGGCTCACCTACAAGGGGGCTGGGCCTTGTTTTCTTCCGGCCCACCCAAGAAACTGGGCCTCGTTTTTTCGGCCCAGCCATACTAAACGCATACGGGTTCACAAAAGGGGATTGGGCCGCCCACTTTCATGAACCCAGACGGGTTCTCTTCGCCGAATAGTTTGGGCCGCATCAGCCCAACTCAAACAAAAAAAAAAAAGAAACAATAGGAACGCAGACGGGTTGTGCTTTGTGTTTTTCGGCCCATCCACTTGAACGCAGACGGGTTCTTAAGTTGGGCCTCACTTTTTTTCAACCCACCCAAGACTAACGTATACGGGCTCAGACGGGTTCAAGGCATCAGCCCAACTCAAACGAATTCAAAACAAAAAAAAAGGGGCTGGGCCTTGTTTCTTGTCGGCCCACTCAAGCCGAACCCAGACGGGTTCCCTTCGCCGACAACTTGGGCCTTTCGTGTAATTGCAGCCCATTATCTAATTAAGGGATGGATTTGGGACGGAACTGAGACGGGTTTTCACTAATTGCGGCCTATCATCTAATTAAGGGCTGGATTTGAGCCTAAAACTGAGACGGGTATTTGATATAAATTACTTCAACAATATTAGCTAAATCAACAAGCTAGAATTAAAACATTTCTACTTGCAAATTTATGCTATAATTAAAGAGCGGAGTCAGGAAGAAGACATTACCCGGACATGTGAATGCTTGTGCCATACATGATTCCACGGTTCAGGCACCAATATCGACGGTTCCCAACCCGGCCTTGGAGTCCATGCTCGCCGGGAGGACATTTCATGGGCCCAGTTTGTTGCATGGGGTTGAACGGGCGGATCCCTAACTTTCCTAACCATTGCTTCCTAATTAGTGAATGAAGGATTTCTTTGAGTAAGAGATGGAAGTGAAGAGTGAGATGTGTGATTGAAGGTGTGAAGAGGCCCCTTTTTATAAGGGAATTGGATGCATGCACACCACACAAGTGGCCAAGCGGCGGGTCCCAGCAGCAAGATAATGGAGAGCATGCATTGGCCAGAAATCTATCCTAAAATCTATCCATGCATTAGCCAAGAAAAAAAAAATAAAGAGAAGAGAAAGCAGGGCCAACGAGCCCAAGAAAAGAACCCAGACGGGTTCTGCGCAAAGTGCCGGCCCAGATGCCAAAACGCAGACAGTGTCCAGCGAGCAATCCGGCCCAGATGCAGGCGCATTGCAGACGGGTTCCTTGGCTTTGAAGATATCAGACGGGTTCCATTTGGGCCCAAATTGCCGGCCCAACGCACGCAACCAAAATGGAAAAGGAGAGAAAGAAGAGATCTCAGACGGGTTCTTTCTCTTGTATAGAGCTCAACTTACCGGCCCAGATGTTTTTACAACGAAAATGGGCCTTGCGGGACTCCAGACGGGTTCCTTGCAACCGGCCCAAGTTCATTACGGCCGAAGTGGGCTTTGCAACTGCAAGCCCAATTCACGGACTCAAACGGGTTTACAGAGCCAAAACGAGCCCAAATTCAAGCCCAAAGCAGTGGCGAACCTAAGCCCATTTCTGAGAACTAAAGTACAACTGACAGGTAAATTCTCTGACTCGTTCTGATTTTCATATAAACTAATGCCCTCCTCCTCTGTTTTGCAGGATAATGCACGAGATACGTCGGTCGTCAGGCGGTTACAAAAAGACGAACTCATCTTCGGCGGCCGTCATCGGGCCCTCACAATGCGATGACACCCCTCGGCCGGCTTTACAGAAGAAACTAAGCCAGTCAACCCATCTTCAGCGGCCATCATCGGGCCCTCACAATACGATGACACCCATCTTCAGCGGCCATCATCGGGCCCTCACAATACGATGACACTCATCTTCAGCGGCCATCATCGGGCCCTCACAATACGATGACACTCATCTTCAGCGGCCATCATCGGGCCCTCACAATACGATGACACTCATCTTCAGCGGCCCTCATCGGGCCCTCACAATACGATGACACCCATCTTCAGCGGCCATCATCGGGCCCTCACAATACGATGACACTCATCTTCAGCGGCCATCATCGGGCCCTCACAATACGATGACACCCATCTTCAGCGGCCATCATCGGGCCCTCACAATACGATGACACTCATCTTCAGCGGCCATCATCGGGCCCTCACAATACGATGACACCCATCTTCAGTGGTCGTCATCGGGCCCTCACAATGCGATGACACCCCTCGTTCAGCTTTACGGAAGAAACTAAGCAGACCAACCAACATCGACGCAGGACCAAGCTTCCAAGCGTCACCTCGGTCCGCCTCACGGCGAAATGAAGCGGACCAACCCCGACCGGCTTTACGGAAGAAACTAAGCAGGTCAACTCATCTTCAGCGGCCAACATCGGGCCCTCACAATGCGATGACACCCTTTTCAACCCATTCGGTCAGCTTTATGGAAGAAACTAAGCAGGCCAACCAACATCGGCGCAGGACCAAGCTTCCAAGCGTCAACCAGCTTCAGAACAGGCTTCTGATTCATATCCAAGATCATCGAGACTACTTTGATCATCGTTTTACTCAAACTCGATCAAAGTGGGGGCTATCTGTAGACACCGGATTTTGTACCGGTATTAATTTTAGTTGTTTGTAAAAATAAGCTAGCCGAATAGTTTAGTAGCATGCAAACCCATCTCTTTTCTAGCCCGACAGCGAGCATAATGGCCCAAATGTTACGGGCCTGAGTATAATAGCCCGAAAACGAGCAGAACCGTCTGGTTCCTTGGGCTGGCATGGCTCAGCTTGGCTCGAGCCAACTCGGCAGGAACCCGTCTGGGTTCCTGGGCTGAATTTCGTCGAGGCGGCTAAACCTAAACCCTAGAACGCACCCCTTGCCTCCCCCATTCCACTATACATTAAACCCTTTTTTCCCTTCCAAAGACACCAGGGATGTGCTAGAGTATTGACACTAGCATATTCTCTCCATCTCTTCTCTCCCTTTGCATGCTGCTTCACTAAAGGTTAGCACAGTTGTAGTTGATGTAATCCATATAGCATAATCTATGGAATTCATTCTTTTTTATTTTTCTTCGTTTTGCATGATTTTAATGATGGATTTGTGAAATTCCTATTTAATTCCTCCCTTTTAACCTTTTGTTTTGCTTTAATTTAATTCTAGTAGAGTCTATTCGTTGAATAGGCGGATTTGATGATTTTAATTGTCAAATTCGTAACCTAACCCCCGAATCCATCTCTGAATTCGCAGGCCGGAGTCTATGTTTAATGGTTTGTTGTTTTTCTCCTAAAATTCAACTGGCGAATCTATATTCGTACTTTGGTATTTTCCTTTTTACGGTTTCTTTGACCTAATTTGTGATTAACGCCAAAAGTGATCCGGCTTGATTCAATCCATGAACCCAGTCGGGTTTCTGTCCTCTTTTCACTTTCTTTTGCTTCGTTTATTTACTCAGTATAATTCGCGGATAACACTGGAATTTACTCGGCTCAGTCCAATTCATGAACCCAGACGGGTTTATCATCTTCTCTTCCTTTGTTTTCTTTTCCTGTGTGGTCTGCGGCAATGAAACCCGGCTCGGTTCAAGCAATGAACCCAGACGGGTTTCCTTGCGTTTTTTCCCTTCTTTTTTCTTTCTTCTTTCTTAAAAAGGTGGATTTCGGGATTGGGGCGCATAAATCGTTTTTAATCTGTCAGCAAAGTTATTCTTAAAAGTTCAACCTTATTTAAGGTTAAGCAATCCTAGTCGGCTCCCAATCACTCTTTAAGTAGCGCCGCGAAAAGGTCATCGATTTTTTCGGGGTCTACAAGAACTCATTTTATCATCTCCGTAAAAATTCGAATTCCAACAAAATGTTCTGGGGGTGTTCTAACCTTCATGCATGCTCATAAATATTCAAGTTTTGTACTAATCATTCATCCAAATGTAATTTGATCACATTACCCATTATTTCCAGAATTTCAGACTCAATATTCATCGGCCAAGCTTGCATAAATCACATGCATAACCATCAAATTACATGCACTTACTTTACACCATAACTTTCATGATTTCCTTCACTAATTTCATTTAAAACACCCAATTAAACATTATTGACTTAATTACCCATCCAAAACAGAAACTAAACCTTCAAGACTTCATCAAATACTTCACGCGAATCCATAGAACATTAGCCTCCCAACAATAAACACAAACTCTACCAATAGGTTAACTATAAACACTTCAAGGTACTTGGATTCTCAAAGAAACTTTGACTATACACATCTATACTTTAAAATTCATGTTAATGGAGAATAATCAAGAAGAAAACAACATTTTCAACACTACAACAAACTCAAAAAAAATCAGATTATATAACAATGGAGATGGGGGTATGAGATGTATACCACTTGAAAGAGGAGATTAAATTGCACAAGGAGGTGTGGAAATGGAAGAGGGAAGCACAGTGGCCGAAATCTTGGCCGGAGAAACGCCGGCGAGAAAACACAGGGGGGTGGCTGGGGGTTGACACGGCAGAGAGGAGGAGGAAGAAGAGCTGGGTATTTTGGGATTGTCTCAATTTAGTTCAAAATGAAAATAACCTTTGCCCTCCCTTGAACTAAATTAATACCCCCTCCACTCTACTAAATAAAAAAAAAGAAAAATAATAACTATTACTTATAATACTATTAGAAAATATTAGGGGAGACAATTAATCAAGTATGGTAGGAAAAATACAACTATAAAGTGAATTTAATTTATACGGTTTAAAAGAACGGGTAACGATCTGTGTATTAACTTAAATTCGTTTGGCCGTAAAAATCGAAACGGTAATCAACCCGATTTTAAATTAAACATTAGATCCTAAAATAAAAAAAAATGAGGTCCAAATATGATATTCATTAAAAGAAAAAAAGTTTCGATCGGTAAAACTGACCGCTTAGCCATTTCCTCTGAGACCTATCACCGTTAGTTAACCGTAAAATTATAAGAATTTAATAATCACATTTTAACTAATTAAACAAATTTAATTACTATAATTTCTATGATTTAGGGTGGCTTATCACATCAATAATGTCTACCCCTAACATTAAAAACAGGTTAAGTTCATTTCAATTCATTTGAGGAAGGGGAAACAAGTCAAACCTTTTAATAAACCGTTTAACCCATACAACTGTTTTCCTCAACCCAACCCATTCATTTTATTATGTGGGCGAGATATCAAATCCCATAAAGTAACATCGCCTACCAAAGGCATCAAAACATTCGCCTACCAAAGGTATCAAAGATAATCGCCTACCAAAGGCATCATTAATCGCCTACCAAAGGCATCAAAAATCGCCTACCAAAGGCATCAAAGTAACCGCCTACCAAAGGCATTAAAGTAGTCGCCTACCAAAGGCATTAAAGTAACCGCCTACCAAAGGCATCAATAGAACAAACCCCCTTAATGTTTCACTTGAGTTATTAGTATATTATTCAAACTCAGCTCACAACTCTCAAGTCAAACCCAACCCAGGTTATCAAAACCAATATCAAAACTACTTATAAAAGACCATCTCAATTTCTCAACTCAATAAAATCAAAGCACAACAAATACAAACAGTTATCCAAAACAGATGGTCACATTTCGACAAAAGTCCCCTTTCGAGATGCAATTCTCAAAACTGATTAGAAAACATTAAAACACATTTAAAGAACATCCCAGTGGGGATTAGAGCATAGACATTACCTGGTTAGCTTCACTTCACATAAAAAACGAACACACTTGAGCTCACTAACGACGCGAGTTAGCTTGGGCCTAAAATAGAATAATTATTCTGATCAAAACGCGCCCTTCGAAGATAGTATTAACTATCTTCTAACTAAGCCTCCCCTAGGAACCCTACAGGTTCCTATCAGTCATGAATTTACACTTTAAATTACCTAACACATTCCAAATAATCGCATAATAATACCATGTAAACCTTTTCAATCAACAACACATTTATTAACAACAAACATTAACAAAACAGATTACAGCATCCACATAAAAAGGGTCGTAACTTGACTTCCCGACATCCTATGGGTCTGGTTTTGGCCTTTTTGGAAACCTCGTGATATCTACTAAAACTTTTATGTTGATCTCAAGACCCAAAACACGCTTTAAGGTCCTCAAAAACCGTCATCTTCCGAAACTGTCCAGATCTGACCTAGGTCTGGTAATCGGGGTATAACTCAAATTATAAAATTCCAAAGTCCGGTCCGTAAAATTTCTATTAAAGCTAACATCTAAGGGAAGCTCCAGTCCAAAGAATTCGATCAAAAGCCAACTACACTAGCCGTGGTGACCCGATCTTTAGACACTAACGAAACTGTCCCGATCCCGGTTCTTATTTAATTTATAAATTCGGTTCTAACCTTCACCATTCGGTCCCGGGGTTCTAATTTGGGTTTAAAACAGTGACTAAGGTTAAAAGTATTTAACCTAACTCAACCCATGGTCCAACTTCATGATTCTAAAATTAAAACTCACTAGAACCAACTTTAATCAAACTAACTTAATTACACACAACATTAACCATGATATAACATATCACAACCCAAAGAAACATGTAATTACTTGCTTAATAAAACACGAATAGAACTTTGATAACCAACACCCTAATCATGCATAAAAACATAACTTTAATAATCCTAACATGCTTGACCTGTATGAATTATAAAGGATAAAAGTAACTACGAATTTCTTAATCAAGAATCAAGAAAGGTCTTAAAGAACATGTGAATAAAATTAAAAAACATATAAATATTTAAACTACCAATCAAGAATCCTAACAAAACTAATTTCCTTTAAACAAGATTCAATCAAGAATATAAATTAGTAAACAAGAATCGAACTTTACTAATTCAACAACCTAACTTATTTAACAAGATTTAAACATGATTGAATTACAGAATATGTGAAAACTTAACTAACGATTCAAGAATTAATCCAAGTAATTAAACTTTAAGAATTCATGCATACAATAATAATGTTATCTAAAACCCTAACATGATTCACAAGAAAACAAAGTACAACAAACAATTGAACAATAATAATTTTACTACAACTATTACAACCCTAATACACCAAATTAAACATACAAGATTACATATAAGGAATTAGACAAATTACATGTAAGTAAAAAGACAATACAAGAACAATTAATTACAAATAATAACTTAACAAAATTTACACCCTAATTACCCAAATTACAAGATTAACCAATCAAGAAAATAACAATAATAATACAACAATAATAATAATAATACAGTAATAATAATAAGAATCAGAAAATAAAATAAAGAAAAAGAAAAAGAAAAAAAGAAAAGAATTTGTAAAAACAAATTTAGGGTTTACGTTTGGGGTTAGGGCGCGGGTTTCCGACGAGGCGGTGTCGACGGCGGCACGAGGGGCGGTCGAGGCGCGGCGAGGGCCTGAAACGTCAATGTCGGGGACTGGGGGTGAACCGTCGCGGGTGGTTGTTCGGCAACAGTGGTACGAGTCGGCCTTCTCCTTCCTCGCGTTCTGGGTGACGAAAACGACAGAGAGGGTGGCTGCGGTGGTTGTCACGGCAACGTCTGGGCGTGACGACGCGGTCGTCGGTGGTGGCGCGTCTGGTGGCCTGCGCGGCGGAGAAGTCGAACGGAGGGAGTGACAAAGAGAGAGGGATCGAGGAAGAGAAAAAGAAAGGAAGAGGGAGTGGTTACCGGTGGTTCGCGGTTGCCGGTGCTCCGGGCGGCGGGGCGGTACGGTGGCATCCGGCTGGGAAGAGGCGGCCGAGGGAGAGAGAGAGGAGAGGGGGGAAAGGCTAGGGTTAGGGTTTAGGGTTTGAAGATTAGGGTTTGAGGGAAGGAGAATTAACTTTTATACTACCCACTTAACTAAGGCCCAATTAGTCTAATCCTAACTCTTAGCCCAACCCAACACTAACACAAAATCAGATTTTCTAAAGACAACTAATAATAATAATAATAGCAATAATAATAATAATACTAATAATAATATTAATAGTAATCACACAGCAAATAATTTTCACAAAATTAATCACATAACTCAATAATATTAATAGTAATAATAATAATAAAAAGAGTAAAACTAATAATACTAAACCCATGAAATTACCGATATACCCTTGTTAGTCTCTCACGATCCTACGAGCTCAAGTGTTAGCAAAAATAAACACAAACGAATAATAATAAATAACGAAGTCAAACCTAATTTACTAACGACGTCACGGACAACATCTTTGGATTTTTCGGGGTTTTACATCATTACCTCCTTAAAAGAAGTTTCGTCCTCGAAACTTAAACTTAAGCCTAACGGTTCGGTAACAATCCTAACGGTTCCGTTCTCCCTAAAACTTGAGGTTTTACATCATTACCTCCTTAAAAGAAGTTTCGTCCTCGAAACTTGACGTACCTTTAAGAGTGAAACAGGTGAGGGTGTTTCGTTCTCATCTCTTCTTCTGTTTCCCAGGTTGCTTCCGTTGTGGCATGATTTGCCCATCGCACTTTCACCAAGGCAACCACTTTCCTTCGAAGTTGTTTTTCCCTACGATCCAAAATTTCCAGCGGCTGTTCTTCATGCTCGGATCTTCTTGTAGCTGAAGCGGCTCAGGATCAATCACATGAGTTGGGTCCGGAACATATTTCCTGGGTTGTGACACATGGAAGACATTGTGCACTCTTGGAAGTTCTCCTGGCAGTTGCAACTTGTAGGCAACTTCTCCGATGCGTTCTAAGATTGGATATGGCCCGATAAACCTTGGTGTCAACTTCCCCGACTTACCGAATCTCATAATTCCTTTCGTGGGTGAAACCCGTAAAAACACATATTCTCCTACTTCGAGCTCCAAAGGTCTCCTCCTCCTGTCAGCATAGCTCTTTTTTCGACTTTGTGCCGCCTTCATTTTATCTTGAATGGTTCGAACCTTCTGAGTAGTGGCCTGTATTAGGTCTGGTCCTATCGTTAGAGCTTCATCGATGTCCTGCCAACATAGGGGAGTCATACATCTCCTTCCATATAAAGCTTTGAATGGTGACATCCCAATACTAGCATGATAACTGTTGTTGTAGGAGAACTCAATGAGAGTCAACTCGTCATCCCACGAGTCTTTGAAATCTCATGCGCATGCTCGCAGCATATCTTCAAGGGTTTGGATAGTCCTCTCAGTCTGCCTATCAGTAGCTAGGTGAAAAGCGGTGCTAAACTTGAGTTTGGTACCAAATGCCTCTTGCAACTTCTTCCAAAACCCAGACTGGAATCTGGTATCTCTGTCTGAGACTATAGAACTGGGAACTCCATGTAGTCTTACTATTTCTCTTACATAGGCTTGAGCTAGCTGGTCCAGGGACCAGTTGTTGGCGATGGCTAGAAAATAAGCCGACTTGGTTAATCGATCCACAATTACCCATATTGTATTGTGTTTCCTCCTGGTCCTTGGCAGACCCACTACGAAGTCCATTGATATCGAGTCCCGCTTCCATTCGGGAACGTCTAGTTGCTGCAGAAGTCCGGCAAGTCGTTGATGTTCTGCCTTGACCCGTTGGCAAGTGAGGCATTTCGCCACAAAGTCCGCCACTTCTTGTTTCATATTACTCCACCGGAACATCTGCTTCAGATCCTTGTAAAGCTTATTTCCCCCTGGGTGCACAGAATATGGTGTATTGTGCCCTTCTTCTAAAATCTTCCTCTTTAACTCCTCCATGTTAGGTACACAGACGCGGTTATGGAGCCGTAATGTACCATCCTCGTGAATCACAAAACCAGGGGCCTACCCTTGCAAAACCTCCTCGCCAAATCTTAAGTGCAAAAACCACTGCTGCCAACTCCAGATCATGAGTGGGGTAGTTCTTCTCATGTGTCTTCTGTTGTCTGGATGCATACGCAATCACTTTCCCATTCCGCATGAGTACACAACCCAATCCACCATGTGATGCGTCACTGTAGATAATGAAACCTTTGTTCCCTTAAGGTAGAGCGAGAATAGGGGCCGAGGTAAGTCTCTTCTTCAGCTCCTGAAATGCTTGCTCACATTTTTCTGACCACGCGAACTTGATTGACTTCCGAGTCAAATTGGTCAAAGGGGTGGCGATTTTCGAGAAATCTTGAACAAATTTTCTATAGTAGCCTGCCAAACCCAGAAAACTCCTAACCTTAGTGGGATTCTTCGGTGTCGGCCACTTGTTGATAGCCTCTACCTTTTGAGGGTCCACTGCTACTCACTACAACATGAAACGTCTACGGCGACCGACCCAAAGCGACCGATACGTATCGGTCGCTCTAATCGACACGGGCGACCGATACTGTATCGGTCGCTAATCAGCAACCGATATGGTATCGGTCGCAAATCTCTCAATATCGGTCGCTAATTCAGCAATCGATATGATATCGGTCGCTAATTCAGCGATCGATATGATATCGGTCGCTGGATATCGGTCGCGCGGTTCAATAAATTCTTCAACGGTAACATTAACTTCGTCTGACTTTCTATCGGTCGCTGAGCCAGCGACCGATAGCGTATCGGTTGCTGCATATCGGTCGCTGGCCCCTTTAACGCGACAACGGGCAGAATCTCAAACATTCGACGCTGCTTACTCTCTCCCTCTATCTCGTCGTTCCTCTCACTGCGACCACCACGACCCCAGCCACCGCCCCAACCACCTTCACTCCGCCGGCCGACATCGCTACCACCGACGACCGTCGTGGCGCACGCTCCGCAACCACCGACGCCAACATCTCCGGAAACCACCAATGTGAGTCCCCTAATTAATTTTTGTAGTTAAATTGTTGATTTTCAATTGTAAAATTCATATATATCGTTGTATATGAGTAATTTAGTTGAGTAATTTTAGTGTGGTTATTGTTTGAAATTTAAATTTATGGTAGTGTTTAGTGTTACTCAAGTTTAGGGTTCGAAATTCAATTTAGAATTGTGTTTTGAATGTAAATTTTTAGGGTGAATTATGAATGTTTGGAGTTTATTATAGTGTTAGGATGTTAGAGTTTGAAATTAAAGTTAGATTATTGTTGGTTAGTAAAGTGAGAGTATATGATGTTAAATTGTTGATGTTTAATTTTAAAATTCATATATATTGTTGTATTAGAGTAATTTATTTGAGTAATTTTAGTGTGGTTATGGTTAGATATTCAAATTTAGGGTAGTGTTTAGTGTTAATCAAGATTAGGGTTTGAAATTGGATTTAGAATTGTGTTTTGAATGTAAATTTTTAGAGTGAATTTGAGTAATTTCCTTGAGTAATTTTAGTTTGGTTATGGTTTCAAATTCAAATTTAGAATAATGTATGTTTTGAATGTAAATTTTTAGAGTTTATTATGAATACTTATAATTTATTATCGTATTATGTTGTTAGGACTTGAAATTAATGTTAGAATATTGTTGTTTGTTAGGGCTTGAAAGGGTTTATTATGAATGCTTATAGTTTATTATGTTGTTATGGCTTGAAATTAAAGTTAGAATATTGATGTTTAGGGTTTACAAGGTTATGAATAATTAGTTTAATTAATTATAGGATGTTTAATTGATTGTATATGTTTGGTTAATTAAATTAAATTAATTTAGTTATAAATTTGAGTTAAGTTTAATTAAATATTTAGTTAAATGAAGTGGGTTAGTTTTATAGGTTATAAGTTAAGGTTGATTATGAATGGTTTTGGTAGTTATTAATAAGTGAGTTAGTTATTATGGTTGGTTTGGAACAAATTTACACGACTGCCAACTTCGTTGCTTAACTTAATTAAGTTAGCCTATTAGGTTGGTGGCGTAAATTTTTTGCTAACCCAACCTAATTTCTAACTTAATTACTTATAACTCCAAATGAAGACATAAATTGTAAATAATTATGGCACGTCCATTTACGTAATCAACAACAAGTTGCTACGTAAGTACTCAACAACTATTTAAGTAGCTTAGTTTTAGTTGTGGATGATTTTGGTAGTTATTAGTAAGTGAGTTAGTTATTATGTTTGATTAGGAATGAATTTATATGATCGTTAACTTCGTTGGATAACTTAATCAAATGCAAAATCTCTAAATGCCAATTCAACCTTGTTGTGATGAACAAGTTGTCGGAGTTATATGTATGGGTGATCAACCGCTTGTGATGTAGCAAATGTCGATTGTTATTTTTAGCATCCCAACCAGTTTTAAAATGAACACCAAAGAACTCAATCTTCATTTATTTAGTGTTATTTAGAAAGTTGGTTGGGATGCTAAATGTAAAACGATCGACATTTGCTACGTCACAACCGGTTGATTACCCGCATATATCCGACAACTTGTTCATCACACCAAGGTTGAATTGGCATTTAGAGACTTGCCTTTGATTAAGTTATCCAACGGTTGGTAGCGTAAACTTGTTCGATCTAACCTAATTTCTAACTTAATTACTCATAACTCCAAATGCACATTAATTATTATTAATTATGTCACATCCATTTAGTAACTTAGTTTGTAGTATCTTAGTTATAGATGTCATGAAAACAGGTTGAGTTTGGATCTGTTAGTATACAAGTAGAGTGTGTTTCGACTGAAAATCTATTTTTGAAAAAGACTATCACGAGTCGTATCGACTCTCCTTTATTTGTCTTGTTCACCAAAAGGTATCGCAATCTCAGCAGTGAAATTGCGCGAGGTCTATAGTGCTTTGGGAGTTAGAAGCGTATCAGATTCAATACAATGCATTGTTTCTATTGTATGCAGTGGGCACCAAGACAAGGTGGGAATGAGAGAAAGCATAGTAAGGGGTATAATAAAATCGTCTTAGGCTTTCTTGCATGTAAGATTCGTAGGTCCATCAAAGTAAGACATGATGCTTTGAAGGATATATGAATCTTACATGCAAGAAAGCCCAACACGATTTCTATTAAACCCCTTACTATAAGCTTCTCTCTCATTCCAACCTTGTCTTGATGCCCACCAGGCTGCACAATAGAAACACTGCATTGTATCGAATCTGATACGCTTCTAACTCCCAAAGCACTATAGACCTCGCAATTTCACCACGAGATCATGCGCTACTTTTTGGTGAACCAGACAAATAAAGGAGAGTGGATACGACTCATGAAAGTCATTTTCAATCATATATTAACAGGAACAAACACACTCTACTTGTATAATAGCAGAATCCTCTTGACTGGTGACATAACTTAGTTGTAGATGTCAAAAAGACTATATTCATGGAAATTATGTATTTGCTTTAATTAATTGTAACTTAATCCCTTACAATAATGTATACATTGTATGCAGCTAAATACATAATGGAGAGTAGTAGAAAATGGATGTATGAAAGACATGATGGTGAATATCTTAGTGTGGAATTAAATGCATTAGGGTGAATGAAGAATTTATACCATTGCGAAACAATGGAGTAGTTTGGGTAAACTTAGGTGTCCTTGTAGCAAATGTAAAAACTTGAAGTACATTGACGAGGATATTGTGAAGCTACATTTGTACAAACACGGCTTTCGGCCAAATTATCATGTTTGGATAAGTCACGGGGAGAGTTTTGCCACTCTCGAGGGTAGTGGTCAAACTCTTAACACTGTGGTTGATGGGTCTTCTAGTACTGGAGGTGTCAACACTATGCAAGAAATGATCACCGATGCCATGGGCCATATGCCTTTGAGTTGCGGGGATGATACGAGGGAAGATGAGCCAGAGGAAGGGACTAAGAAGTTCTTAGAAATGCTCGATGCCTCCAAAAAGCCTCTGTATGAAGGTAGCGACACGTCTTTGTTGTCGGTTGTCGCACGGATGATTAACATAAAATGTGGGTACAATCTCCCAAATAAAGTGGTGGACAGTCTGTTAGCGTTGATGAAAGACGTATGTCCCCCTGGCAATGAGATGACAGACACCTACTATCAAGCGAAGAAATTGCTTGGTGCTTTAGAACTTCCACATGAGAGAATCGACCCGTGTCCCAATGGGTGCGTGTTGTTTTGGAAGGGGAAATCCGACTTAGATAAGTGTGACCAATGCGGAGCCGATAGGTATGCTAAAACGACGTTGCGTGGGAAACGCATTGCACACAAGCAATTGATTTACTTCCCAATCGGGCCGAGGTTGCAAAGATTATATGCAACTAAGACATCTGCGGAGCACATGAGTTGGCACTCAACGAATGCACGTGAAGATGGAACTATGGTTCATCCGTGTGACATTGAAGCGTGGAAGCATTTTGATGCCCTTCATAAGGAATTTGCGTCCGAACCCCGAAACGTACGGTTGGGGCTATGCACTGATGGTTTTGCACCTTTCGGCAGTTTCGGTCAGACGTATTCATGTTGGCCGGTGATTGCAACTCCATATAATTTGCCGCCTTGGTTGTGCATGAAGAAACAGTACTTATTTCTGACTCTGTTAATTCCTGGGCCGAAAAGTCCAAAGGGAAATCTTGATGTCTACTTGCAACCGTTAATCGATGAGTTGAAGCATTTATGGGAGGTTGGGATTGACACATATGATGTCTCCAAGAAGCAAAATTTTAAAATGAAGGCATCCGTGTTGTGGACCATAAGCGATTTTCCGGCATATGGAATGCTCTCTGGTTGGACCACATCAGGGAAAATGTCTTGTCCCTACTGTATGGAGAACACAAAGGCTAGATGGCTACAACATGGTAGGAAACATTCTTGGTTCGATTGTCATAGACAATTTCTCCCAGAGAACCATCCATTTCGAAAAAATAAGAGCGCTTTCTCAAAGAATAAGGAAGAAAATTCACCTCCACCCCCTCGATTGAGTGGGGAACAAATTTGGGATCGTGTATGTAATTTCCCGAGCACCACGGAACAACATAACCGTGTTGATGGTTATTTAGAGTCTCACAATTGGAACAAGAGAAGCATATTTTGGGAGTTGCCGTATTGGAAAGTTCTTAAAATCCGACACAACTTGGATGTCATGCATGTTGAGAAGAATGTATTTGATCAAGTGTTGAATACCATCATGAGTGTCAAAGGCAAGACCAAGGATGATAAGAACTCGCGTAGGGACCAAGCCACCCATTGCAAGCGCCGTCGGCTAAACATTCAAAAAACTCATCATCAAGATGGGACTAGCACCGAAACTATGCCGAACGCTCCCTATCAAATGGGTAAAGAAGAGGTTAAGGCCTTGTGTGAGTGGTTGAAAGGCCTCAAACTCCCAGATGGCTATGCGAGCAATCTGAGTAGATGTGTCGATCCCAAAAATTCAAAGTTGCAGGGGTTAAAGACCCATGATTGTCATGTTTTCATGGAGAGGTTGTTACCAATTGCAACCAAGGACCTACTTCCTCAAAAAGTTTGGAAGCCATTGACTGAACTCAGCCAGTTCTTTAGAGATTTATGTGCTTCTAATGTAAAGGTGAGTGACATGATCCGGTTAGAGAGAAACATACCAGAAATTCTATGTAAGTTGGAAATGATATTTCCCCCTGCCTTCTTCAATGTCATGGAACACCTTCCAGTACATCTTCCTTATGAAGCAGCGATGGGAGGACCTGTGCAGTATAGGTGGATGTATCCTTTTGAAAGGTACAACTAAACTTATATATCTTTCATATTTATTATGAGATGAATTATGTATTTTAAGGAAACATCAATGTTTGTTACTTGTAAAATATTGTAGATTTTTGCACCATTTAAAGAAAAAAGTGGGGAACAAGGCGCGAGTAGAATCGTCTATCTGCAATGCATACCTAACAGAGGAGATAGCAAACTTCTGTGATGCATATTTTGCACCCGAAGTTCATACTAAGTCTAGGGAACTTAAAAGAAACGCATGCCCTGATGTAAAACATGTTAACGATGTTAACGAACCCCTCCCTGATGTGTTTTCCTCAAACATTGGATATGCGCCTAGTGAGGGTAAAAAGAGGTATCTCAACCAACAAGAGTTTGTTGCGGCACATTCATATGTTCTGTCAAATAGCGAATTGTTGGAAAAGTATGAAAGGTATGTACAATTGCACGCCGCTATGTGTATGTACATGCTCCATGTAACTAATTACCTAGTTAACATGTTAAATTATTTGTTGAAAGGCAATTTGAAGAAGACATGTGCCTATCACATCCACGCACACAAATAGGGGATTTGTGGAGCAAATTTGGGAAACAATTTCCCGAATGGTTTAAACGAAAGGTGAACGATCAAGTTTGATTGAATTAGTAATATTCGAGTTCAATTATCATAATGTTGTCCACTTCAAGTTGACGACTTTGCTAAAATTATATTATGTAGGCTATTAATTCAAATGAAGCGAATGACTTTATTCGAGCGTTAGCATACGGTCCCAACAAAAATGTGCGTTGGTGGAACCATTACTACATTAACAACTACAATTTCCAAGTCCAACGACAAGGAAAGTCGAACGCCAACTCTGGGGTATATGTCAAAGGAATGCACGGCGTAGACTTCTATGGGACGCTCCAAGAAGTGATTCAGTTGGAATACTTAGGAAGATTTGGAAATTACAAAGTTGTTTTGTTCAAAGTTGATTGGTTTGACTCCGTCCATGGTTTGAACAAACATGAGCATTACAATCTCGTGGATGTGAACCACACAAAACTATATCGAGTATATGAACCATTCGTGCTGGCATCCCAAGCAATGCAAGTGTTTTATACTCATTATCCTAGTACAAGGCGAGATAGAAACCAATGGTGGGCAACACTCATTATAAAGCCGAGGTCAACGATTGACGGCATTGATGATGCCGCATATCAAGAGGATAGCACTGAAAATCCTCCAACACTATCTAGCATTGATGAGGACCAAAGCGAAGATCGAGATGACATAAGTGATGAGGAAGCCATGCACGATGATGCTAATGAATCCATTATGGGGGAAGAGGGAGTGGGAATAGAGGAGGATAATATGTTAGACCCTATTTGTACCGAGATTATTAGTAGTGAGGATGAAGAGGAGTATGAGTAGTTAATTCTACTATCATGTCAATATACATTACTAGTCATTTAACTTTTTTTATATTCACAACTTGGTTCATATTTTTTAGGTACTCAGTTGAAGCCAATGCAATCTACTCGTACGCATGCAATTTTAGTCATATATATATAAGTTTGGAACTAACTTGTGTTTTGATTTTACCTTATATTAACTATTATATTAGGGGGAGACAACCACATAGTGTTTGGCAAAATGCAGCTCCAATCGACCCTGCTCTATACGCCAACCGTATACGACTTGAACGGGGGGAGGATTGGTAAGATGATCACATAAAATCATATGTACAGTGATTTATCATTGGTCTTAATAACTTTAGCTGTGTTTTTTCGTAACGATTGCATAGGTTCGCCGATCCCCGTTTAGCACGGTTTGTTGGAGGGCAACTTCGTGGCCACCCAAATCCAAAGCCTGCTTCCCAGTGGTCCAAACAAGAGAAAACATATTTGTGGTTGGATTTATGTGTAAGTAATTATGCAAATTGGGTCTATTGATTTTCTTTTATGTAATAGTCGTTTAACTAATCACTAATAAATTACTTTATACAGCGACATTATGTTTGGGATGAACAATTTAAAAGAGATGTGTTCAGTGGGTGGCACACGAAATTGTGCGACCGGGCTTCTGATACGAGGTACAAGGTCAGGACAAAGAAGAGGACGGACCCTGTACCTCACATGAGCGATGAGCAACGGGATGCAATAGATGAGGAATCCCAGACTGAGGAGTTCATTCGGCGGTCCAATGCCGCCAAAGCAAACAGGAACAATGAAAACTCCGGCAATTGCAAAACGCGGGTGGGCTCGGTTTCAGCGACAAGTTATATGAAAAAGCAGGTGAATCGTAAATTAGCACAATTAATAAATTAAAGTTATATGTATGCATTAACAATTACGAACTTTCTAAACAATTGTTTGCATTTATATCTTAACTTGTAGATGGCCGGGGGGACAATCATGACCCTGTCTGAAGTCCACGCTCACATTCATTGTGGGCGAGATGCTGAGGGAAATCCGCAGTGGAGTTCTGAACATGATGCCACACTTGCTGTAAGTTTCATTTAAACATATTCATAAACTAATTGTATTTGAACTCCGGCGTGTGGTCGTGCATGTTTTATGTGTGTTTATATTGTATTTGAACTCCGGCGTGTAGCCGTACATGTTTTATGTGTGTTTGGATTGTATTTGAACTCCCGCGTGTGGCCGTGCATGTTTTATATGTATTTGGATTGTATTTGAACTCCGGCGTGTGGCCGTGCATGTTTTATGTGTGTTTGCATTGTATTTGAACTCCGGCGTGTGGCCGTGAATGGTTTAAGTTGTGTTTATATTGTATTTGAACTCCAGCGTGTGGCCGTGAATGGTTAATGTTTGTTTGCATTGTATTTGAACTCCGGCGTGTGGCCGTGCATGTTTTATGTGTGTTTGGATTGTATTTGAACTCCCGCGTGTGGCCGTGCATGTTTTATATGTATTTGGATTGTATTTGAACTCCGGCGTGTGGCCGTGCATGTTTTATGTGTGTTTGCATTGTATTTGAACTCCGGCGTGTGGCCGTGAATGTTTAAGTTGTGTTTATATTGTATTTGAACTCCGGCGTGTGGCCGTGAATGGTTAATGTGTGTTTGCATTGTATTTGAACTCCGGCGTGTGGCCATGAATGATTTAAGTTGTGTTTGGATTGTATTTGAACTCCGACGTGTGGCCGTGCATGTTTTATGTGTGTTTGCATTGTATTTGAACTCCGGCGTGTGACCGTGCATGTTTTATGTGTGTTTGGATTGTATTTGAACTCCGGCGTGTGGCCGTGCATGTTTTATGTGTGTTTGCATTGTATTTGAACTCCGGCGTGTGACCGTGAATGGTTTAAGTTGTATTTATATTGTATTTGAACTCCGGCGTGTGGCCGTGCATAGTTTATGTGTGTTTGCATTGTATTTGAACTCCGGCGTGTGGCCGTGAATGGTTTATGTTGTGTTTATATTGTATTTGAACTTCAGCGTGTGGCCGTGAATGGTTTATGTGTGTTTGTATTGTATTTGAACTCCGGCTTGTGGCCGTGAATGGTTTAAGTTGTGTTTATATTGTATTTGAACTCTGGCGTGTGGCCGTGAATGGTTTAAGTTTTGTTTGCATTGTATTTGAACTCCGGCGTGTGGCCGTGAATGGTTTAAGTTGTGTTTGGATTGTATTTGAACTCCGGCGTGTGGCCGTGCATGTTTTATGTGTGTTTGGATTGTATTTGAACTCCAGCGTGTGGCCGTGCATGTTTTATGTGTGTTTGCATTGTATTTGAACTCCGTGCGTAGTGAATGGTTTAAGTTGTGTTTGGATTGTATTTGAACTCCGGCGTGTGGCCGTGAATGGTTTAAGTTGTGTTTTAAGTTTTATTCGTCGCTACTTATGTATGAATGATCGCAGCAACTTTTCGCCAAATGTGAGGAGCGTGGCATAATTGAGAACTCCCGGAAGCTAGGAGTTGTACTTGCAATCGTGGCGGTACAAACCCAAAGACCATGCTGTCTATGGTCTTGGGAGTGCGACTGCACTTCTATGATACTCCACCCCGCACTGTGGCGCTTCTTCTTCGAGGCATCCCTGCGCAACTCCGTCCACTGATGCTATTATGCGGGATCAACTTGCTGCTCACACATCCGCCATCTCACAGATTCAAAGTTAATTGACACAAGTTGTCCAATCTCAACAACAAGGCGGTAGTTCTTCGTCCCCATCTCAATATCTAAACTTATCAGGATCCCCGCAATTCCCTCCCCAACCTTGAACTTATGCACTTTTAAGTTGTGTTTTAGTTATAAACTTAGATTGAATTTTAGTTATGAACTTTTAGCTATTATATATATATGTGAACTTTTAGTTATGTATTAATGGTTTAATATTATATATATTTAGTATGTTATGTATGAAATAGACAGGTGAAAAACTAAGCGGTTGATATATATATATATATATATATATATATATATATATATGGATAATATAATAATAGCAGCGACCGATATGTCGACAAATACAGTATGGTTATAACCTATTCGATTTAATCCACAATATTATAAAAAATATTTAAATTGTAATCTGCGACCGATACATATCAGTCGCTGGTTATTAGTCGCTATTTTGCGATCGATAAATAGCGACCGACATCAGATCGCGCTAAATTCGCGATTGATAAGTAGCGACTGATACAGTATCGGCCGCTAAGCGGGCGACCGATAATCAGCAACCGATACTGTATCGGTCGCTAATTAGCGACCGATACGTATCGGTCGCCGCATCAGATATCGATCACAAGTTTGGCGATCGCCGATATCGGCCGCCCGGCCGCAAATGACCGATAAAGCCGTTTTGCGACCGATAGTAACGGTCGCCTCAGGCCTGTTCTGTTGTAGTGACTCCTTCCTTAGACACCACGTGTCCTAAGAACGCTACTTGCTCCAACCAAAATTCACATTTCTTAAACTTCACATAAAGTTCGTTACTACGCAAAGTCGTCAGCACTTCTTTCAGGTGGTTTGCATGCTCCTCCCGTGTTCCTGAGTACACCAATATATCATCGATGAACACCACCACAAACTTGTCCAGAAACAGCTTGAACACTCGGTTCATTAAGTCCATGAAAGCAGCTGGGGCATTTGTGAGACCAAACGGCATTACTACGAACTCATAATGACCATATCGAGTTCGGAAGGCGGTTTTAGAGATGTCCTCCTCTCGGATTCTTAGCTGGTGATATCCTGATCTCAGGTCTATCTTCGAAAACATTGTTGCACCCCGCAACTGGTCAAAGAGATCATCAATGCGAGGCAGAGGGTACCGATTTTTGATGGTAATCTTGTTCAACTCCCGATAATCGATGCATAACCTCATGCTACCGTCCTTCTTCTTCACGAACAGTACATGTGCTCCCCATGGTGACGTGCTTGGTCGTATGTACCCCTTTTCTAGCAGCTCATCCAGCTGGGTCTTCAATTCCTTTAGCTCTGCGGGCGCCATTCGATATGGGGCTTTTGAAACAGGTGCTGCCCCAGGCTCCAAATCGATGCAGAAATCCACCTCCCTGAGTGGGGGCATTCCCGGAATCATCGGAGGAGACTTCCACAGTTAAAGCATCCTCCTCGCACATTTCTTGCTTTACAATCCCGAGGGTAATGGCCTGGTCGTCCACAGACCTTGCATATCGGGACATACGGTGGCCTACGCCCCGAAGACTGATTTCCCCGCCAATTATTAGGGCGGAACCTCTTCTCTTGGTAGGGTTGAGGTGGGTTGAATCGGGGTTGCTCTTTCCTCTTATGCCCCTGTATGCCAAGTTGTCGTTCCATATCGTGCATTACTCTCTCCACAGTGAGAGCAACATTAAGCATGTTCTGGTAGGAAGTGAAGTCTCGTGATGACATACGATCCTGAATCTTGCAGTTCAATCCATCCCAGAAACGATCCATCCTCAATTGATCACTAGACACAAGGGCAGGTGCAAACCGAGATAGTTTGGTGAACTTAGTAGAGTAAGCGAGTACGCTTCGCTCTCCTTGGCGTAATTCCATGAATTCCTTTTCCTTCGTCTTTTGAAGGGACATAGGATAGAACCGATCCTTCAGCACAACCTTAAAATGGTTCTAGTCAAAACCCGGTTCGGTCCGTATCTCCTTCACACTTGCCCACCATAGGTCGGCCTCCTCCTTCAGATGGTATGCAGCAAAATCCACCCTCAACTCCTCGGGACAGCGGGTTGTGTCGAAGATCTTTTCAATCTCCCTAACCCAATCTTCAAAGACTTTGGGGTCAGCTACCCCTGTATAAGCGGGCGGGTTAAAGCTATTAAACCTTTGGAGAAGAGCGGAGGGATCATTTTCCCTTTCTCCTCCTTGTCGATCCACCACCCTCTTCAGTAGATCCTCGTGCTTGTTAAGCATCTCAATCATCAGCAGGCTAGCAAGGTCATTCCCTGGTGTTGTTGTACTCGGCCCGGATATCAAGTGAGGAAGGCGCTGATTCGGCCGCGGATGGCTTGCGGGCGCTCCCGATTACCGTGGTTGGGTTGAGAACCGTTCACATCCGACATCCTGGTTCAAAGGGTCGATTTAGACTACTTAAGGTTTAATCTCACAGCGTAAATCACCAATTCTAAGTAGGGACTATCCAATCAAACTATCTCATAAAAGTTCTAAGCAGATACAAAACTGCAACATATTTCAACAGATAGGCCCAGATAATAGCATCGTATTCCACATACTCTTTCATTGCGCATCATTTAAAAAGGAAAGAAGAAGATATATACTATCACCTCTAAAATCAAGACTATTATTTATAATACTTGCACACCAGCGTCGTAGTATGTAAATCTATCCCCTATTTTGGGGTTATCACGCAAAGAAACAGCACACCACACTTAGAGATATATCACAATCAAGCTAACCATGCATAATTAAGTTACAGCAACCAATCCTAATACTAATATTACTGTCCCACTCATATGATCCTCCTACATAGAGGGTTCTTCCCCGTGGATCGAGTCCAACTGGATCATCGACTCATCCCCGAAGTTCTCTTCGGGTCTTCTCATCTCCCACCACCATAACCTCATCCTCGGGTTCGGTCTCCTGCTCGTGCTCATCCAGAGGTGCACCAGAACTCTGCAGGTCACCTCGGGCTCAGAATCCTCCACGGAATCCTCCAAAAAATCCTCCTCTGGATCTTCCTCTAGGTCACTCTCGGGATCCATGTCCATGACAGGTGCTGGGGCTGGGTTCACTTGAACTTCTTCTTCCACATCACGCTTCCAAATCTTGACAATCTCATCGAAAACTTCCGGAATTCGGTGCTCCGGCCCCATTCGCACTCTTACACCAACAAAGACGTGGGGATAGTCCTCGACCGGGAGAGGGGGTGGTAGCAATAATGGTACAGTATGGCCCCACCGAGGGTCGTCCCGAAGCGTGAGCGAAAATGCGTTCGCCTGACTCTCATCGTTACCACGAAGGCATGAGTTTGGAACGTCTTTGGTGTACTTGTCAATCTCGTCGTAGAAGTTTATCATATGAGTTCCCAATTTATCCTTGGGGAGAATGGGAGTATAACGATGAAAACATGGGGTGGGATGACGATAATAGTGTGTGCGTTGTGCCATCCTACAGGGTTAGAACATATTAGCAACATAGGAAATTAAAGACATAATCATGTAGTAATAGGAAAGCATAAACCCTTTTCCCATCCTACGCTCATCACTCCGACTTAGCTTCCTAGGGTCAAACTAAGCCTAAAGGACTCTGAGGAGCTACTAGGTCGCAACCCAGAGCTTTGATACCATTCTGTAACGCCCCGGAAATTCAATTATCGAAAAGTCAAAGTCAAACTAACGTTAACAGACAAAATTTAGCGGAAGACTTAAACTCTTATTGGGCGTCACTGCCATATCCCCGAAGGAATACAAGGCAAGAAGGAGAAAAACAACGATTGTCTGTCAATGGCAACCAACTAACAAGCTCATACTTAGATATAAACCTCAAACTAACTTCAAGCCTTTCAAAAAGAAGCATAACAAAAGTAACGACTCCTAGACATGTCGTCCTCACTTCTAATTCCCGTCCCCAGCATATTGATCAGCACCTGAAAACAAAACATTGCAAAAATGAGGGGGAAATCTCAATAATGTCTACCCCTAACGTTAAAAACATGTTAAGTTCATTTCAATTCATTTGAGGAAGGGGAAACAAGTCAAACCTTTTAATAAACCGTTTAATCCATACAACTGTTTTCCTCAACCCAACCCATTCATTTTATTATGCGTGCGGGATATCAAATCTCATAAAGTAACATCGCCTACCAAAGGAATCAAAACATTCGCCTACCAAAGGCATCAAAGATAATCGCCTACCAAAGGCATAAATATAATAATCGCCTACCAAAGGCATCAATAATCGCCTACCAAAGGCATCAAAAATCGCCTACCAAAGGCATCAAAGTAACCGCCTACCAAAGGCATTAAAGTAGTCGCCTACCAAAGGCATTAAAGTAACCGCCTACCAAAGGCATCAATAGAACAAACCCGCTTAATGTTTCACTTGAGTTATTAGTATATTATTCAAACTCAGCTCACAACTCTCAAGTCAAACCCAACCCAGGTTATCAAAACCAATATCAAAACTACTTATAAAAGACCATGTCAATTTCTCAACTCAATAAAATCAAAGCACAACAAATACAAACAGTTATCCAAAACAGATGGTCACATTTCCACAAAAGTCCCCTTTCGGGATGCAATTCTCAAAACTGATTAGAAAACATTAAAACACATTTAAAGAGCATCCCAGTGGGGATTAGAGCATAGACATTGCCTGGTTAGCTTCACTTCACAGCAAAAACGAACACACTTGAGCTCACTAACGACGCGAGTTAGCTTGGGCCTAAAATAGAATAATTATTCTAATCAAAACGCGCCATTCGAAGTTAGTATTAACTATCTTCTAACTAACCCTCCCCTAGGAACCTTATAGGTTCCTATCAATCATGTATTTACACTTTAAATTACCTAACACATTCCAAATAATCGCATAATAATACCAAGCAAACCTTTTCAATCAACAACACATTTATTAACAACAAACATTAACAAAACAGATTACAGCATCCACATAAAAAGGATCGTAACTTGACTTCCCGACATCCTATGGGTCTAGTTTTGGACTTTTCAGAAACCTCGGGATGTCTACTAAAACTTTTATGTTGATCTCAAGACCCAAAACACGCTTTAAATTCCTCAAAAACCGTCATCTTCCCAAACTGTCCAGATCTAACCTAGGTCTGGTAATCGGGGTATAACTCAAATTATAAAATTTCAAAGTCCAGTCCGTAAAATTCCTATTAAAGCTAACATCTAAGGAAAGCTCCAGTCCAAAGGGTTCGATCAAAAGACAACTACACTAGCCGTGGTGACCCGATCTTTAGACACTAACGAAACTGTCCCGATCCCAGTTCTTATTAATTTATAAATTCGGTTCTAACTTTCACCATTCGGTCCCGGGGTTCTAATTTGGGTCTAAAACAGTGACTAAGGTTAAAAGTCTTTAACCTAACTCAACCCATGGTCCAACTTCATGATTCTAAAATTAAAACTCACTAGAACCAACTTTAATCAAACTAACTTAATTACACACAACATTAACCATGATATAACATATCACAACCCAAAGAAACATGTAATTATTTGCTTAATAAAACACGAATAGAACTTTGATAACCAACACCCTAATCATGCATAAAAACATAACTTTAATAATCCTAACATGCTTGACCTATATGAATTATAAAGGATAAAAGTAACTACGAATTTCTTAATCAAGAATCAAGAAAGGTCTTAAAGAACATGTGAATAAAATTAAAGAACATATAAATATTTAAACTACCAATCAAGAATCCTAACAAAACTAATTTCCTTTAAACAAGATTCAATCAAGAATATAAATTAGTAAACAAGAATCGAACTTTACTAATTCAACAACCTAACTTATTCAACAAGATTTAAACATGATTGAATTAAAGAATATGTGAAAACTTAACTAACAATTCAAGAATTAATCCAAGTAATTAAACTTTAAGAATTCATGCATACAATAATAATGTTATCTAAAACCCTAACATGATTCACAAGAAAACAAAGTACAACAAACAATTGAACAATAATAATTTTACTACAACTATTACAACCCTAATACACCAAATTAAACATACAAGATTACATATAAGGAATTAGACAAATTACATGTAAGTAAAAAGACAATACAAGAACAATTAATTACAAATAATAACTTAACAAAATTTACACCCTAATTACCAAATTACAAGATTAACCAATCAAGAAAATAACAATAATAATACAACAATAATAATAATAATACAGTAATAATAATAAGAATCAGAAAATAAAATAAAGAAAAAAAAAAGAAAAGAATTTGTAAAAACAAATTTAGGGTTTACGTTTAGGGTTAGGGCGCGGGTTTCCGGCGAGGCGGTGTCGACGGCGGCACGAGGGGCGGCGGTCAGAGGCGGCGACAGCAGGGGTCGGAAAACGTCAACGTCGGGGACTGGGGGTGAACCGTCGCGGGTGGTTGTTCGGCAACAGTGGTACGAGTCGGCCTTCTCCTTCCTCGCGTTCTGGGCGACGAAAACGGCAGAGAGGGTGGCTGCGGTGGTTGTCACGGCAACGTCTGGGCGTGACGATGCGGTCGTCGGTGGTGGCGCGTCTGGTGGCCTGCGCGGCGGAGCAGTCGAACGGAGGGAGTGTGAAAGAGAGAGGGATCGAGGAAGAGAAAAAGAAAGGAAGAGGGAGTGGTTACCGGTGGTTCGCGGTTGCCGGTGCTCCGGGCGGCGGCGCGGCACGGTGGCGTCCGGCTGGGAAGAGGCGGCCGAGGGAGAGAGAGGGGGAGAGAGAGAGGAGAGGGGGGAAAGGCTAGGGTTAGGGTTTAGGGTTTGAAGATTAGGGTTTGAGGGAGGGAGAATTAACTTTTATACTACCCACTTAACTAAGGCCCAATTAGTCTAATCCTAACTCTTAGCCCAACCCAACACTAAAACAAAATTTGATTTTCTAAAGACAACTAATAATAATAATAATAGCAATAATAAAATAATAATATTAATAGTAATCACATAGCAAATAATTTTCACAAAATTAATCACATAACTCAATAATATTAATAGTAATAATAATAATAATAAAAAGAGTAAAACTAATAATACTAAACCCATGAAATTACCGATATACCCTTGTTAGTCTCTCACGATCCTACGAGCCCAAGTGTTAGCAAAAATAAACACAAACGAATAATAATAAATAACAAAGTCAAACCTAATTTACTAACGACGTCACGGTCAACATCTTTGGATTTTTCGGGGTTTTACAAGTTTTCTCATCTACGACAATATCATAGTCCTTTTTTAATTCAAAATAAGGAAACAAAATGTAAATAATGAGCTAATTACTTAACAATTCCTTATAAAAATATCAAAGTCAGTGCTCCAATTTTTTTTGAAGAAATTGCTACTAATTATTTATAAGATAAAAAGCATAAAAAATAAAATAACCAATAAAATACGAATTATACTTACGCAATATAGATTACCCGTTCCAATGTCATACTCTTTGCACTAATAGGTGCAATAATCATACATCGTAACGGGAGCACATTCAATCAGAATTTGATGGAGGCTTTTGATCTCATGTTACATAAAAAGCAAGAGGACTCGGTTTTTGTGATAACCAATCAAATAAATATAAATATCAAGATAACGGATTTACTTTTGGTGTGTTGAAAGCCACTAAAACCCCCAAAGGAAAACACAATATTTGAGTAAATTATATTTACCCTACCTGACATTTGTGGTAATAATTCTTGAACACCCGACATTTGTGAAATAATTTTCACCTTACCTGACATTAAGTGTTCATAAATTTAAACCTCCTAAGATATTTTATAATTGAATTTTGTTAGATTTTTCGGCGTAACATTAAAAAAATAAATATGAATCGACTTTTTTACCCTTGATATTAATTCATTTGACTTTCAATTAAATATGAATTGACGTTTTTACCCTTAATGTTAATTCATATGTCATTAACAGAGGAGTGTTGAAGAAGAGGAGTGTGAGAGGAATCGACTGTTAGTGTTTTCTATTTAGAGTTTCGACACACCTTTGTCCATACAAAACAATGAAATGGTCATTTAAGTCATTTCTTTCTCAATACTGTGGGCAACATGGTAGATTCACATAGACATATAGGGACATTATTGTATTTTCTCATTTCCGATGAGAAGTAACCGGATTTTGCCACTAAAAATCACTTTCACTTAATGTCAGGTAAGGTGAAAATTATTTTACAAATGTCGGGTGTGCAAAAATTATTACTACAAATGTTAGGTAGGGTAAATGTCGGGTGTGCAACTTCCTTTAGGGTGCCTCCCATAGTTACAAACGTCCCCCCTTGATTTCCTGGAAAGCTACCTACACTCCCAAGAAATCAGGTGGACTGGGGATTCAGAATCTCTCAATTTTGAACAAAGTTGTTGTTTCTATTCTGGTTTGGGACATACAACACAACAAACAAAATTTATGGGTCAAATGGATCAACACTAGATACATCAAAGACAAATCTTGGTGGGACCATACTCCTCCCTATTATGTTTGTACTTATTTCAAGCGGCTGTGTGAGATTAAAGATGAAATAAAATGGAGCTGCACTCCGGGCATACCTTGGCATTGGGAGGACGGAGATCGAACCACAGTAGCGATGGCATACAAATGGCTCCTAAATGCTCAGCGAGGTTTGACATGGGCTGATATCCCAGGGAATTCGTTGGTTGTACCTCAACATGCCTTCATTGCGTGGCTTTTGTTACACAGAAAGCTTCCTGTAAGGCAACGAACTGCCAATTTGGGGAGCCGCGAGGAAGATGTCTGCGCAATCTGCCGCACAGAAATAGAGAGCTTCGATCACATGTTCATAAATTGCAGTTCTTCAGCTGAAATTCGAGTTCCCATTAGCAAATGGCCATACTATGGGATTTTTGCCAATGCGACTTCTGTGATAACCCTCACATACAGTTTTGAAAGCTTGCAAAACCATCCGAAAATCAAAGACCATGCTTGCTCTATTTTCTGCTCTTTCATATACAATGTTTGCGCGGAACGGAACGCAAGGAAACATAGGAAGAAAAGCAACATCCAGGCATGATCATTCATAGAATTAAGGAGGTAGTCAAAACAAAATGTCTTGTAACTGAGAAACATAGAAAGAAATACAAAGGTCTTATTGATATAGTCCTCAAGATGTAATCTGGGCTTGGCAATCTCCCGCCTCCTTGTACCTCATGTTTTGTCAATATATCCCGTTCTTGTTACAATATATATATATATATATATATATAGGGAAATCGGATTCTAATAATACCTACTTTTGCAAATTGGATGACAATAATCCATATTTTTAATTTGTACTCTGGTAGTCCAACAAAAAATAAAATTGTATTGTAGTGGGACATAATCGAGAGTATCATTAAATATCATAGATATTGTGTTGAATTTGATTCAAAACTTTGTATAACACTTTACCATGATTTTTAATGAATTTACAGCATTTCTCTCAATTTTTTCTATTTTTTTCAATTTTTTTTATGGTTTTTTCAATTTTATTCCTTTTAAAAAATCGTAATAATTGCTCGGAATCTCAAAAAAATAATTAAAAAATATTTTAGCAACTACACTTCATTACCTATCTTGGGGCAGGAACGAAAAAAACAAAAAAATATTGGGTAGGCATGAAAAAAATAAAAAGAATGTGGTGATGGATTTGGTACCACTACAATCCAATGTTTTTTTTTTGGACCACGAAAATACAAACTGAAAATAGGGATTATCGCCATCTAATTTGTAAAATATGGGATTGTTATAATCCAATTTTCCTATATATATATATATATATATATATATATATATATTCCACCAACCACATGCATGCCGGCCGGGTCAACTCTACGGCAAATTGATCCAAAAAAAAAAAAAAGAGAAAAAGAAAGAAAGGTTGGAAAAACAAATAAAGACACGAACTTAGCCCAAGTCAGGAAAACAAAGAAACGGAATTCGTAGAGAACGAGTAAGCATTTTTGTAGTTGAATAACAAATCAACATCATAGCATGAGAAGTTTGAGGATGTCGCATAGGAAATTTACATTTTAATGATTAAGGCTGGGTTTGCCATTGACTTTTGGAGTAGCGTTGAGCGTCTTGACCAACTGAAAACTCTAATTACATATATAATAGCGTTCGATAAGCTTGCGTTTTGAGGAGCGTTTAGCGTTTTGAGGAGCTTTTGTGAAACGCTAATAAAGTTAACTTTTAGCGTTTGGAGTAGCTTTCCGTACTTTTCGATCAAAAAATACCTTTGAAAACTTTATCTTTGAAAATTATTGATATCCTTTTATGTCAATGCACATTTATCTATACCGAACACAATTCTCATTTGAACAATCATCCGCTATCCGCTACTTAAACCGTTATTCGCTGCTTAAACTGCTATATGCTACGTAAATCTCTATCTGCTATCTATAACGTTAATTTTGCCAAACAGGACCTAAAGTATGCAAGCGGTAGAACTTAATTATTTAAGGAAAATTTTATTCGACAGGCTCTAATTTTTGGGATCTTATATTCTTATATTTTACTCCTCGAGACCAAGGGTCCTTTCTCTAGCTTGGTGTGCTTTGGTGTGGATTGGTGGAGGTACAACTGTTATATCATGAAGGTTCTAGCTTGCGACGCATGCTTTAGTTTTTTTATTTTTTCAATTATTTTTATTACATCAATTTCAATGCCCAGAGTTAAAGATTTTTTTAAAAACGTTTTTTAATATAGTTAGCAATCACCAATTAACATAGTGAAATTTTTTATAAATAGCTGTAATTTTTTTATAATATTACCTTTTATCGTTTTAAATTTATAAAATAAGCATATCATACATTAATAATAAAAATAGGTTAGAAAGTGTACATAGATATTATATATATATATATATATGTGTGTGTGTGTGTGTGTGTAGCGTTCAAACGTATTCAGTAAAAAGTTCGTGTGCAAAACAATTTACGCTAGTGTGTAGAGGAGCATATGCTTGTGTGTAAATGACTCCCTACTAGTACATAAAGGAATTTTATGCTTGTGTGTCAATGTGTCTTTGTTCGTGTGCAAAGCAAAATGTATTAATGTAGGAAGGAGTATGTGCTAGTGGGTAATAGTATGATATTTGGTGTGCAACCGTATTATATTTAGTACAATAGTTGGTGTGCAAACGTATTATAGTTATGTGTAATAAAATGATATTAGGTGTGGAATTATATTATATTTAGTTTGTGATAAAAAAATATATATAAATTTTGCACATCGAACTTTGTAAATAATTGTTATAATTAGTGTGAAATAGTACGATATTTGTTGTGCAAATGTATTATATTTAGTGTCAAACCTAATATAGTTACTTTGTAATAGTACAATATTTGGTGTACAAATGTATTATATTTAGTGTGTAATAAAAAAATATAAAAGTTTCCACTACAAGAAATATGGTTATTTGTGGTATTAAATTTTGTCACAAAATATACAAATATTGCTACAATAGGATTTTGTAACATTTTTTGAAAATGCCACAAGGATGCCACAAATGCCTTGTTACAAAAGGCTTTTGTGGCAATTTTAAGATTGTCACAAATAATGAAGCTTTTGTGGCATATTTTAAATTGCTACAAATGTTAAAATGCTACAATATCATACAATTTGTAGCAATTTCATTTTGCCACAAAACTAACTTTGCAACAAATATGCATTATTTGTGGCATATATGATTTGCTACAAATAATATTTTAATTCTAAAGGAGCATTTGTGGCAATTTATATTTGTCACAATATGTATCTTTAATTATTGAATAATTGTAATATAATTTACAATATTGCTTGTAATGATGCATGTAGTAGATAACCATGGTGTGTGTGTGTGTGTGTGTGTGTGTGTGTGTGTGTGTGTGTGTGTGTGTGTGTGTGTGTGTGTGTGTGTGTGTGTGTGTGTGTGTGTGTGTGTGTGTGTGTGTGTGTGTATATAGGGGTATGATATAATGAGAAGAGAGTTTTTGTGAGAAGAGAAGAAGGAGCAATCCTAGCCATTGGTTCCAAGATCAAGGGTGATGGTAATTAGGTGTTTTACCTTTATTTAAAATATGTGGTTCTAATTGTGATTGGCTATTTGTGTTCTTTTAAAAAAAAAACAGGAAGGAATCACGTGAGGGGAACGAAAGAGGGGCAAGCTGGGTTGCACGCCGGAGATGGAGGGAGTTATTATTTGCAATTTCCCAAAACACCATCATTCTGCAACTATTGAAATCCCAAAAAACACGCCATCATCAACATCTGCCATAGCTGATGATCCAAAACTTAAAGCTTTGAAGTAAACCCTAATCTATTTGTGACGAGTTCCGGTTAATTTTCCGGCAAGGAAGTGTTGCGGCGATTGATTTTCCTGTCAATTGGCAGAGAAAGGTGATACGAAGGTCGAATTTCCAGTCAATTTCTGGCGGATGAGTGTGCGATTTTCGGTGAGGCTTGGTTCAAGTGAACCCCAGTTCAGGCGGTTATCAGGTAAGGGAGTTTTTTCAGAATTCTAGGGGTTTAGGTTGTTTGTCTCCTTTTTTTTTAATTCGTTGTTTTTCCCATCAATCCTGTTAGTTTTTTTTCCAGAATTTGATGTTTATTGTAACTGTTATGGGTTATTTTTGTCAGTTCAACGATGCAATTGTATAACTGATGATGAAGTCGAAAGGTGTGATTGAACCAGAGGTTGAAGAAACGAAGAAGGAGATGTGAGTCACTGTTTTTATCGTGTTTTGTGGTTCGTATCAGTGTGTGATGTTCATTTTTTGATATTGTTGATGTTCATTGTGGGATGTTTTGGGGGTTAATGTCAGTTTGTGATGTGCACCTGGTACTCGTTTGAAAATCATGGGCATAACAGAACAGTTGATGTTCGTTTCGATACACTTTGATGCTGATTTTCATTTCCTTGATGAGCATTTTGTTGGATGTAGATGTCAATTTTCACAAGTGGGGTGTGCGTTAGTTCAGTGGAACTTGATGTCCATTTTAGTTTAACTTGATGTTCATTTTGGATACACCCTGATGCTAATTTCAATTCGACTTCATGGTCATTCACAAACTGATGTCCAGTTCAAATCATGGTTGTAATAGAACAGTTGGTGTTCTTTTCGATACACCTTGATGATCATTTTATTGGGTATAGTTGTTCATCATGACAAATTGATGTTCATCATGACGATTTAACTTAATGTTCCATCATGACACAGTTGTTGTTCATTTTATTATAACTAGATGTCCATTCGAGGTATTATTTAGTGACATATTGTTGTTAGGGCACGTTGATTCGGATGTTCATTTTGATGTCACTTAAAGTTCATTTCATAAACATTAGATGTTTATTTTGATGTTGAGTTACTTAATTCAATTCTTCATACTAAAGTTTATTAAATGTTCATTTTAATGTCACTTAATGTTCATTTCATTAACACCGGATGTCTATTATGATGTTGAGTTACTTAATTCGGTTCTCCATACTGAAAGTTTATCAGATGTTCATTTTGATGTCACTTAATGTTCATTCTGGAATGTCCACTAGTTGGATGATGTTCCATGTCCTTTATGATGTTACATGTCCCTCACGATGTGTTTGATGTCCAATACTAGATATTTATTCCATCTTCTGCTGTTTTGTTGGTTATCCATCATTTCGGTGAGATGTCGGATACTCTAATAGAGGAACGCTGGACAAAGCACCCAACAAAGCGCTACCGATTCATTGTGGAACATAGCGTCACTGAGGGATGCGACAAGCTAACCAGGAAGAAGCGCTTGATCAACAAGGCGTGGTAAGTGCATGGACATTGCCGACGGGGAAGAAGCGCTTGACCAACAAGGCCTGGAAAGCCTGTGTTTTTTCTATCATATAAACATAGATTCAGCTTCATTTTGGATTGATGTATTTTTGTTAGATTAGGCTGACGTATTTTTGATGAACGAACATCTGATGCTGATTTTCATTATATATAGATACTCATCGAGACAATGACTTGATGTTCATTTCATGTTCACGTTAATTATATGTTGATGTTCATTCAAGTATAACTTGATAATCATTTCATATTGACTTTATGTTCATTTTTATTAACAATACCATTTAGGCATCTATTGATCATTTAATATTAATTGATCATTTGACGTTCACTTGATGTTCATTCATCTTCACCTAACTAATCCAAATAGTTCATGTTTATTGTGGATGGTTGAGTATTGCATTTGATATATATTTCAGTACAACTTGATGTTCATTTCATTGTCCCTTAATATGATTTTTTTCAATTTCATTTGATTTTCATTCTAGTATTCCTTGATGTTCATCTCATTTTCACCTGATGATCATTACAAGTTCACCTGATGTTCTTTTTTTTCAATTTTTTATGATTTTTTCAATTTTATTCCTTTTAAAAAATCATAATAATTGCTCGGAATCTCAAAAAAATAATTTAAAAAATGTTTTAGTAACTACACTTTGTTACCTATCTAGGGGTAGGAACCAAAAAAATAAAAACAATATGGGGTAGGCATGGAAAAAATAAAAAGAATGTGGTGATGGATTTGGTACCACTACAATACATTTTTTTTTTTTTTGGACCACCAGAATCAAAAATGATAGTAGAGATTATTGCCATACAATTTGTGATAGTAGGGATTATTAGAATCCAATTTCCCTATATATATATATATATATATATATATATATATATATATATATATATATATATCGTAGAAAATGTATACTAAACATGGGAAGAAGACTTTGTTCATAAATCATAATTTCTACCAATCCAAACATCAAAATTGTTCTAGTTTCGTTTCTTGCAGCAACAGGTGTAAGCACCACGATTGTTCTAAACTAATTAATAAAATAAAAATGCCTAAACTAAAATCTTCATGCTCGGGAGCCTCAACGAACTTTGTATCTGCATCATCATTTTTGTTTGCATTACATATCATGCAAGAAGTCTCTGATTGAATGTGTAACTACAAAAAATAAAAATTATTAAATGCATTCTTAAAAATATACTACAAAAACTTCGACAATATTTCCCCTAAAGATTTGTAATATCCTAGGCGAAGTGCCTTACATATCAAATTCACATAAAAATAATAACCTCAATGGCCACACGCAGGAACACATCACAAGCTACACGCTTAGAGTCCAATCAAATACATATACATAAATTTAAATCTAGATGAGGCAAGTTGCTCACCGTACCTTCAGTACTATCTATTTGGACTTGGGACTTGACCCATGAAAGGACGGAGATGTGATTGCCTATAATCATTTGCAATTATGTTTCTTTCATTTCTACATATCTCAAAGTTGGGTCTCCAATTGCACAAAAATACTACCCCTTTGCTTGGAAAATATGCTACAAAATGGAAAAAAAAAAGTAATTAGAGTTAAAAATTTGTATACCTCATAAAAATTTAGACAATTATAAAGAAGCTTATGAAAATTTTGGAAGGACACATTAACATGTAGATTTGGTGGTCGAACAATACCAATTATTGCACTTGTAAATAATGGATATCCACCTGCTTGCAAAATGAATAAAAAAATTGAATTAATTATAATTATTACTCCCTCCGTCCCAAATTAATTGACATTTTGACTAAATTTTGACCGTTAATTATTCATAAATTATAATGAGTTCCAATATGAAATTATCTCCATTGTAATTTTTAGTAAAGTATCTTTCTAATGATGGTAATTTCATATCGTAACTCTTCGTGATTTGTGAGTAATTAATGATCAAAATTTTTTCAAAGTGTCAATTAATTTGGGAGGGAGGGATTAATTGAAACTAAAAGATTCACATACACCATAAACAGAATTATATAATAAAGTTCGTTTAGGAACAAACCATTTGTTATACATTGCATTGAATAGGTACAGGTGTTTTGAAGACATCAACAATGGTTTTATAGTTGTCAAATTAAATGTGGTAGCATGCGATGAGAAAAAGTCACTATCACGTCTCTTGTGTCTTTTTTTCACTACATCATTACCATGTGCCCATTTTCACTTGATATTCAAAAATATTTACATAAGAGCAGAATTTATACTCTTGTGCTGAAAAAATCACAAATAGATTACCAATTTATAAACTCTAGCTTTTTTTATGAGAATTATTCAGCTGACAGTAGATTTAGAAACACGCAAAATATAGGAGCTGTGTGTAGAAGACAAGACAACAAGCATTTCAGAAGTATGTATTTCATAAAAGACTAAATTATTTCATAGTCAAATGTGTACAAACTCTCCTTGGACATTGAAAAAAAAAAGCTGAAAAGGGGTAAAAAAGGACAATTAAGAATATAAAACTCACAATCTACAGTATGGATGGGTGCTAAAATGAAGCCAACTTTTCAATTTAGTCAAGCATTCCATCAAACAATTGGTGGGCATCAAGATACATAAACATTTAGCAAGATACACAACTATGATGGACCAACATGCAATTGAGTGAATCGGCAACTCCAGGTATAGCCAAACTTACAGGAGATAAATTGAATTAAAGAAGCACTTGAAGTGGTCGTTGCACTCAAATAGAGTAAGCCTTGTTAGATGAACCTGATGTCTCAATCAATACATCATCTAATATGCAAATTTGGAACTCATCAACTGATCATGTATATATATCACGGGTGTCGGGTATTGAATAAAATAACTCAAAAAAATATTGCTCCACTCATAGTAAAATCGAAGCAATAAACTTGACACACAAGAAATTTCAGTAGAACGAGTTTGCTTGCAGAGGTTTTTGCCAGCAAGAGGTTTAGCACTAGATATAATAAACACAAATGAGTATGAAGGCAAGATACATAAAATTCTCATGATTAATGATGTTGATAAAGTACCTGGAATAATAAGCACAAATGAAAGATGCACTAAGGTAATACATATACATGGAGCCTTCACAATGTAAAGGTCATCTAGCCAAAGTTCTCTAACTCAATGCATATAGGTCAATTTAAGCCTCTTGTCATAAGTTACTATTAAAGTACCTTGGAAAATTTCTTCATGTCTAGCAACCTGTGCGATGCCTCTGTCCTTCCTCAAGGTTCCGAGGGCGTCAAAATAGGTATTTATCCCCCCAGTGGCGGATCTAGACAATCCACTTAGGGGCGTCCAATATACTTGTTATTATATAAACGCTTTTGAAAAATAATTTAATAAAATGTAAATAAATAACAATATAAATAAATGAAAGAACCCTAAAGGGGGGTGAATAGGGTTATGAAAATTTCTGCAAAATTTGAAAACTGGTAAAGGACGTTAGTCCCTTAATCTGCTCAGATTAAGGTTCAACAAAATTCAATAACTGATAATAAGATAAAGGACAATAAGTGAAATATGAATAACCTCCTTTATTTCAGTTAATTGATTAACGTTGAGTATCACCCAAGGTAAAGGACCTTAGGGTTACAGAGAACCAAGCGCCTTACAATGGACGCTTCTTATTTCTGGAAAATTACACGCACCAAATCACAGTTTGGTGTAAACACGAATTGAATCATAATTGCGTCTAGGATTTGACACCAAAAAGCCTAACACAACTCTAGATCCGTTTAGAGTTTGATAGCACTCTTCTCACAAGAACACTCCGAACACTTTCACTCAAACACAAGAACACACTCTTTGTTTGAACAGTCGATTGCTTCCGTGGAATCGATTGGTTGATTCGAATCCCATGTCTTCAATTCATAGTCTTGTTTCCTTGAACCGTATAGAGACATTGGAGATTTTGATTTAGGATCAGATTCCTTTCTTTCTTTGAGTTTCCAGATTTGCTTCATCTTGTGCGAGATTTCCGGATTCCACAATCTTGTATTTCTTTCCAAACTCTTGCTCGATTGTTTCCTGCAATATTCATAGAGTAATCGAATTAGTATGGTTAGAGAATGGACAAAGAAAATCAGATGATTAGGTTTCCAGAATTAACTTCCCTGTTTCTTTGCTCTCGTTTTCTCTTTTACATCAAAACGTCTTGGATGGCTGAACATGAATGTCCTTCAGGTGCTTTGGTACTGATGTCCTTGATGTGTGATGTATGAATGTCCTTTGACCTGTTAAAAAGAGGGGTTCTACAATCTCCCCCTTTTTGAGTGAAAGACAAAACCAAATGCAAGCATAGTATGCAAAGCCGATAATATGTATAGCAGATAAAGGTCATTTATACAGGGGATTAGCAAAAGATAGTTTAAGAGTTTACAGACCCTGATAATAGACTGCCATACTATGCAAAAATCATCTCCCCCTTTTTGACTTTCATGCAAAAAGGAAATAGGAGGAATGTTTGGCAAAAAAAAAACAGAAAGTTCACAAAACAAACAAAAAACAAAGGGAGTCAAGGAGTTTAGGATTGGGGATCAGCAAGGGGGGTGTCATCAGCATTCTTGGGAGAACATGGTGAGAGGGGTTGCCGCCGGTGTGCCTGTGAGAACAGCTTCCTTCAGGAGAGATGCAGCCTTTAGTAGTGCAGCCCTTGTCTCACGGAGGGCCTTTACCTCCTGTTGAATCGCACAAACCTCCTGGTGAAGGGCCTCTACAGCAGATTGAATGTGAGAAAGCTGGCTTTGAAGAGTGGCAGAGGCATCCTTAGCAGCAGCAGCAGAGGTGGAGGCTTCCACCGCATTGATTTCATCGAGATGAAGCCAAGAGCCACTAGGTTGCTCCTGATATCCAAGAGTAAGGAGGAGAGAAGTGCCGATTGTGGGCAAACTGAAGGAGGACTTCTTGGCACCGTCTAAGGGAACATGGCAGGAACAAAAGATTTTAGTGAGTAGGTTCCCGTAGGGTAGAGGGCCGGTTGGGGAGGCAGCAGCACGAAGGAAATGCTGAATGACCATGGCGTCAATGTCAGGGTGGCGACCATGAAGGACATTTAGAAGGAAGGTGGCACAGGCTTCATTGATGGTTTCTTTGTTAGAGCCTCGGGGCAGGATGGTGCGGACAAGGGTGTAGTACAGAAAACGGGCTTCAGACGTCAGGCCAGTGTATTGGGTGGTTTTGGACTCAGTTGGGCGAGCAAAGAGGCGAAGGAGTTCTTGTTTTGGATCAGATGGAAGAGAAAGGGATGGTTTAGTTGGGTTGGAATCGAGATGGAGCATGCGGTCGATTTGGGAGGGGGTCAAGAGAATTTCTACACCGGCAACCATGGTTTTCACAGAGGGATAATGGGTATCAGGGATGAGATTTGCGTAAAATTCGAGAACTATAGAGGGATAGATAAAAGACTCACAGTAAAAAAAGGCAAAGCACCCCATTTCCTTGAGAGTGGAGAAGGAAGGAAAGGCATGAAGCAGGGAGTCTGTATCGATGTTCTCGCAGCACAGAATTTGGCGATTTGCAAGGTTCTCCATGCGCTGTTCATGAGTGACTGCCTGAATGGCAGTTGGTTGAGATTGAATGGCTAGGGCAGTGGAAGAGGAGGAGTTGGACTGAGTAGAGACAGGAGGTTGTGGAGACAACTTGCGAGAGCGAAGACGTTAACAAAATTTCACATCATATAAATATATCAACCAAATAAATTGAAATTTCACTTTAACTAGATATTTATATCTTAAACTTATACTGATATCCAATTACCCAATTCATTGACTTACCACTTTTTGTTTATAAACAAAAATAATTTGGTACTCCCTCCGTCCCAATTAATTTGTCTAGTTTACCTTTCACGGTCGTCCATGCAACACTTTGACCGCTAATTTTTCACGTTTTACATTACGAAGACTAATAATTTTGTATCCAAGTAAAAATATTTCTCATCACAAACCTAATAGTGGTAGTCCAACTCATCATATAATTTGATAGTTGACCGTGAAAATTTAAAATTTGTGACCTAATTAGTCAAATTTGGACAACTTATTTAGGACGAAGGGAGTAGTATTTTAGGGTTTTTGGGTTGCTACTAAATTGGACACCCCTATTATGTTTCTTGTGACTTTTTTTACAGTGTCCGTTTTTTCCAATTAAGAAAATTTCTTTCGAATAATATAAGAGAATCACAATTTTTTCCCCTCCCCTCGCTTCGTAGACACTATATTGTCACCAAGCAGTAGAAGCAGTGAAAATAATTTTCTAATGATCATACTAGGGATAGCCATTGACAGGTAAACAAGTTTTGTGCATTTAGCTCAAATCTGAGTATATGGTAACCATCACACCCCCATAACAGAATATGACAAACTCACACAATTATAACAATTGCCAGTACAAATATCTATTGTCTCTTTTTGGTTATGCAGATTTGTTTCATTTATGATAAATATATGATGGTGATAAGGTGGAAAAGGGATTTGAAACAAAGTAGGAATAGTATGGTTCACTTTTGGATAGCAGGTAGTGGATGGTTATTATGTGTTTGGGTAAAGTACAACATTATAAATTAAAGCTAGGTGGGAAATTATGCTAATCCTATTCTATGAAAACGAACTTTGAATATGCCTTTTAATTGTCTTTCCTAGTGGAAGTAAATTATATTTTGCTATTGGATGGAATGGTATTTTGGACAACAATCCCTCTCTGTAGCAGTACATATATCATAAGTATAAGACAACTATTGCTCATTCTTCTGGTAAAGATCTATAATGGAAGAAAAATAAATAAAATTACTAACCAAATTCATCAAGTAAAACATTGATCTATTTTAATACATGTGCTAAACAATGCTAGATCGACAGTGTTATAAGGTGGGGCTAACAAAAACGCTTGACTAACTAGCCGACAAAACAAAACCTAAAACAATGTAACTTAAACTTATTGTCAATATATAATAGGGACTCTTATCTCTGTATATGACTTTAATAAATTGGGTTTTAAAGCAACCAAAATGCAATAAACATCCAAATGGGTGAAGACTAAAGACGCTTACTGCCAAGGGACATCCCCAACAAAAATCATCCCCAACAAAAATCATGTCTCCTTCATTGTCTTTATAAACCAGAGTATACTCCCCATTTCCATCCAACAATCCTCTGATTGGTTTCTGCTCTTCTTGTTTAATCTCAAACACTCTAACACTAGAATCTCTTTGAGCTGATCACCCACTACCAGATGGCTGGCCAAATAAGACCGTTTGAAGTGACCATTTAATGAATGGTCGCATGAAAAAGGCGGGCGACCGTTCAATAAATGACCGTTCATGAACGGTCGCTAATTAGCGACCGTTCACTTAACGGTCGTTAAATGAATGGTCGTTCCGTTTTTAATAGGGACGGATGAATTGATTTTCATTCAATTGAACCGTTGGCTTTTGTTTCAAAACCCCAATTTCTCCATCCGTCCCTTCTTGAAGTCCGGCGACTTGGACCGGAAACCGCCACCTGTCGCCACATTCCGCCGGAGCCGACGACGGTAAGTCGTTCTCTTCTCCCTCCTTATCAATTCTTTTAATTTTTTGGTGGTTAATAACAACAAAACCCTTCCTCTTGCTAGCAAATTGGACCGGAAACCGCCACTTTCTTGCTGCCCCCGTAGCAATCCTCGCCGCCGTCGCCGCCCGCCGTTGCCGTCGTCCCCGCTTCCGCCGCCGTCGCCGCCGCCTCGTTCTCCCTGGTATATTCTTTGAAAATTGTCAATTTTGTTAATTATATATTTATTTGTAAAAATTATGAGCATGCATTAATTAGGTTAGTATTTGCGTAAAAAAATGTTTAGTTAGTTATGTTGTGCATAATTTGAGTGAATAATTAGTATTTTATTCGGTTAATTTTTGTATTAATTACTGTTTTAGTATTGAATAATTAGTTTAATGATATGTTGTGTTAATTGTATGTTTATGTGTATGTTTATGTGTTCATTGTGTTTTATTATTGAATTTTTGTATTAATTGTATTAGTTAGTTATGTTTTGTAATATTTATTGTTTTAGCTTTGAAAATTGTTAATTGTATGTTTATGTGTATAAATTATGAGCATACGTAAATTAGTATGGATTAGGTTAATATATGTGTAAAGAATGTTTAGTTAGTCATGTTGTGTATTATTTTTTTGTGTATGGTAGGTTTGGTAAAAAAATGCTTAGTTACCTTTTTCCATGAAATTCATTGTTGTTCGTCGCTAAACAACATATTGAAAAGTTGGGGAATATCATCCTCATTCTTTGAAATGTTGTTTTAGCATGCTTTAAATTAATTTGAAACTACGACAGGGAAATCCACCATTATTAGAAAAAAAGTGTTGAGTTGAGATGATTTTGGTAGTTATTAGTAAATGAGTTAGTTATTATGTTTGATTAGGAATGAATTTACGCGACTAAAAACATTGTTGGATAGCTTATTTAAAGACAAGTCTCTAAATGTCAATTCACCCTTCTTGTGATGAACAATACGTCGGAGTTATACGTATGAGAAATCCACCGTTTGTGATAAAACAAATGTCGATCGTTGAGTTTTTTAGCATCCCAATCACTAATAAAATGAACACCCAGGAACTCAATCTTGATTTCTTGGGTGTTCGTTTTATAGGTGGTTGGGATGCTAAATGCACAACGATCGGCGATTACTATCTGGCAGTGGATTTCTCGTACATATAACTCTGACAACTTCTTCATCACAACAAGGGTGAATTGAAATTTAGAGACATGCCTTTAATTAAGTTAATCTCTGAAGTTGTTAGCGTAAATTTGTTTCGTATCCAACCTAATTGCTAACTTAATTACTCATAACCCCAAATGAAGACATGAGTTATAAATAACTATGTCACATCCCTTTGCTAGCTTAAGTACTCAACAACCAGTTTAGGGTTAGTAAATAGGTTAGTTGTCATGGTAGTTTTGAGTAGAAAGTAGGGTAATTTATAGTTCTAGTATCTTAGTTGTAGATGTCATAAAAAAAGGTTGATTGTGGGTTCTGTTAGTGTCCATGAGAGTGTGTTTGTTCCTGATAATTTATGGCTGAAAAATACTTTCCTGAGTCGTACCGACTCTCCAATTGATTTGTCCGGTTCCCTTAAAGTAGCACAATCTCGGCAGTGAAATTGCGCGAGGTCTATAGTGCTTTGGGAGTGAGAAGCGTCTCATATTCGGTACAATGCAGTATTTCCATTGTGCAACCTGGTGGGCAGCAAGACAAGGCGGGAATGAGAGAGAAGCTTATAGTAAAAGGTCTAATAGAAATCGTGGTGGACTTTCTTGCATGCATCAAAGCCCAACACAATTTCTATTAGACCCTTTACTATAAGCTTCTCTCTCATTCCCGCCTTGTCTTGCTGCCCACCAGGTTGCACAATGGAAACACTGCATTGTAACGAATCTGAGACGCTCCAACTCCCAAAGCACTATAGACCTCGCACAATTTCACTGCTGAGATTGCGCTACTTTTTGGGAACCGGACAAATAAAAGGAGAGTCGGTACGACTCATGAAAGTTTTTTTCAGCTATAAATTATCAGGAACAAACAAACTCTCATCGGGTGATAACATTATCCTCTTTACTGTTGACATATATAGCTTAGTTGTAGATGTCATAGAAAAGTGTTGAGTTTGGATGCTTTTGGTAGTTATTAGTAAGTGAGCTCACCTTGCAAATTAATGTGTTGACATGCACAAATGTCAATGTCGAAATCTAATTCAGTTAACTTTGCAGATTTGAACAATATGGAAAATACTAGGAAATGGATGTACGAGAGAATCGATGAGGTGGGGTATCTTAGCAAAGAGTTTGTTAGAGGGGTGAAAGAAGAATTTTTGCCTGTTGCTAAACAAACCATTAGCTTCCAATCGGATAAAGTACTTAGGTGTCCATGTTCAAAGTGTAAAAACGTGAAACACCAATGTGAGGACAATGTTAAGGTGCACTTGTACAAAAATGGGTTCATACCACGTTATTTTGTGTGGACAAGTCACGGTGAGGTGTACGTGCCTCCCGTGGCCACGGTCCCCATCCAAACGTCGAACCAAAATGGAGGGTCGTCGAGGACTGATGTGTTAGACCCAATGCAAGAAATGCTCACGGATGCCATCGGAGATTTTCGTCCAACGTGTTTGACACAGTAGAGGATGAGTCGTCAGATGAAGGGCAAAAATTTATAGAAATGTAAGAAGCGTCCAAACGATCTTTGTATGAGGGTTGCGAACTGTCACAATTGTCAGTAGTGTCTCGGCTTGTTAACATAAAATGTGAGTATAATCTCCCTAACAAAGTCGTAGATAGTCTGCTAGCCCTCATGAAAGACATTTGTCCCCCTGTTAATGAAATGACCGACACGTACCACTCGTCGAACAAGTTACTCAAAGCTTTAGAACTTCCGCATGAGAGGATCGACGCGTGTCCAAAGGGGTGTATGTTGTTTTGGAAGGAGAACTCCATGCTTGATAGTTGCATCTTTTGCGGTGCTGATCGATATGTGCGGACAACGGCTATGGGTAAAAAGATCGCCCACAAGGAGCTCATATACTTTCCAATCGGTCCACGGTTGCAAAGATTATACTTGACTAAGACATCAGCAGAGCAAATGAGGTGGCACTCAACATATGTTCGAGGGGACGGTGACATGGTTCATCCGTGCAATGGTGAAGCTTGGAAACATTTTGATGCCACTCACAAAGAGTTCGCATCGGAACCACGCAATGTGCGATTGGATATATGCACGGATGGTTTCGCCCCTTTCGGTAGTTTCGGGAAAACTTATTCTACATGGCCTGTTATAGCTACCCCCTAAAATTTTCTTCCGTGGCTTTGCATGAAGAAGCCTTACATGTTCCTCACGCTCTTCATTCCTAGTCCGAAAATTCCAAAGGGAAACTTGGACGTATACCTGCAGCCGTTAATAGACGAGTTGAAACAATTGTGGGAGGAGGGTGTAGACACGTATGATGTGTCTTTGAAGGAAACGTTTAGAATGAAAGTGTCCGTGTTGTGGACAATAAGTGATTTTCCAGCGTACGGTATGCTTTCTGGGTGGACCACCGTAGGTAAGCTAGCTTGTCCATATTGCATGGACAAAACAAAATCACGGTGGCTGAAACATGGGAGGAAACAGTCATGGTTTGATTGTCATCGACAGTTTCTCCCAATGGACCATCCTTATCATACTAACAAGAGTGCATTTTCAAAAAATCGAGAAGAACATTCACCTCCACCCCCTCGCCTTAATGGGAGCCAAGTTTGGGAACAAGTGTCAAGGTTGCCAACATCTACTCAACAACAAGGCAACGTTGACGGCTATCTTCAATGTCAAAATTGGCATAAAAAGAACATCTTTCGGGAGCTACCGTATTGGAACGACTTGCTAATTAGACACAATTTAGATGTCATGCATGTTGAGAAAAATGTGTTTGAGCAGGTGTTGAACACCATCATGGACATCAAAGGAAAGACAAAAAATGATAACAACTCTAAGAAGGACCTAGTCGCTCATTGTAAGCGTCGCCGGGTTGATAAAGAAAGGACGGGCGGAGCTGCATATGTCATGGGTAAAGAGGAGCGTAAGGCATTATGTCAGTGGCTTAAAGACCTCAAACTTCCCGACGGATATGCAAGCAACCTAGGTAGATGTGTAGATGTTAACACATCAAGATTACATGGTATGAAGAGCCATGATTGTCATGTTTTCATGGAGAGGTTGTTACCAATTGCCGTTAGGGAGTTGCTTCCTCAGAATGTTTGGAAAGCCCTAACGGAATTAAGCCAATTTTTTAGAGACTTGTGTGCCTCTAAGGTGAGTGTTGATGATATGGTCCGGTTGAAGAGGAACATACCAGAAATCATATGCAAACTGGAGATGATTTTCCCTACCGCATTCTTCAATGTGATGGAGCATCTTCTAATACACCTTCCATATGAAGCAGCTAAAGGTGGACCGATGCAGTATAGGTGGATGTACCCTTTCGAAAGGTAATTAGATATTTGTATTGCATTTGTAGTGTATTTGATTAAACATTTATGACCCGCCTATTTATTTGTAATGGATTCCTTAACGCGTGTTGGTTGTCAAATGTTGTAGATTTCTGCATCATTTGAAGAAGAAGGTTGGCAACAAGGCACGCGTTGAAAGCTCCATATGTAATGCATTCTTAACGGAGGAGATTTCCAACTTTTGTGCTGCATACTTTGCACCGGAAGTGCACACAAAGTCAAGGGACCTTCCAAGGAACACATGCCCCGAGTTGGGTGATGCATCCGACAGCAATGGAGAAATACCTAAGTTGTTTTCATCGAACATTGGGTACTCTCCAGCAGCAGAGAAGAAAAGATTCCTTGACCAACAAGAATATGAGGCTGCGCATGAATATGTCCTTTCAAACTCCGATTTAATGACTGAATATGAAAGGTATACAACCTAAATTAATTAGATCGGGAGTTCAATTATCAATAACTTATTTATCCAGTAGAATATTCACCTACGTTGACTTATTTCAGTCAATTTGAAGAAGAGATGGCCTGTTTGCATCCACATACGCCGCATGGTGAATTATGGAACAAACATCGCAAAGAATTCCCCCGTTGGTTGAGAAGAAAGGTTAACATTCAGTTGGAGTTGTTTGGTTTTAAATTATTGGTTAACATAGGTTACATGAGGTTAACTTCGTAAATATTAAACAACTTTGTAGGTTTTGTCATCCGGTGAAGGAGACGAAGTTGTTACAACTTTAGCGAATGGCCCTAGGAAGGATGTTTTATCTTGGGCTCATTTCTACATTAACAACTTTAACATCCATGCTTACCGTGCCAATAATAAACCAACGAATGCAAATTATGGGGTGTGTGTCAAAGGGGTGAATGGAACTAACTTCTACGGGATTTTGAAAGAGGTTATTGAATTAGTTTATACTGGGCGTAGTAGGGAATACAAAGTCCACTTGTTCAAGGTTGAATGGTTCGACTCGGGTCAAGGTGGCGTAGTCGTGCATGATCATTACAAGCTTGTTGATGTAAACCAAGCAAAGAGGTATAGGGTGTATGAGCCTTTTGTATTGGCATCTCAGGCTACACAAGTGGTGTACATCCATTACCCAACAACCAAGAAGGATAGATCATCATGGACTGCTACACTGACAATTAAGCCAAGGTAAACAATAAATGGACTCGATGATGGACCATTTCAGGAAGACAACAATGTGGACCCCCCATCACTTGCTGAGTTCAACCTACTTGACGATCGAGATGGCTTGGGAGACGAACTATTTAGTGATGATGAAGAAGGACAAGATCGGGGTATACTTGAGGGTGTGGAGGACGATGATTTAGAAGGGAATGATGCATTGGAAAACGCAGCATTTGTTGAGTTGCTTAGTGATGATAATGATGAGTAGGTCGCACGTGTACGTTGTTATGTTTGAACTGTCATTTGTTTTTATTACGTTGTGCGATGTAACAATTTAGAAATAATTTTTATTTTGTTTGGTTATAAATGAATTTGTTTTCGTGATTGTTATTTGATTACTCACTGCATGCATCAAATGTAAAATAATTTTAAATTCATTATTTGTGCAGTCAATTATTGGTTATTATAGTGCAGTTTAACAATACGCCATGGCCCCACCATACCTGTTATGGAAGATACAACACGGTATACCTCCCGACCCATCCGACCCAAGGACCCCTCTCATTAGGGGGGAACACTAGTATGTCAACTTTAATTTTGGTCAATATATAATAATTAATAAATATTGCGACACTCTCACTTGTTGCTCGTTTCTTGTAGGTTCTCCTTGCCTGAGGTTACGAAGGTCGTGTCGGAGAGTTTAAAATCCCATTACCAAGGGGAGGCTATTTGCACCGGTAATATGGAAGATGGAGATAAAATGGTTTATTGGTCATATTTCTATGTAAGAATACAATCCTTCGAAACCTAATTATTTTATTTGGACTTCGTTAGTATATATGGCACAGTAATTATGTGTTTTTTTGTTTTATTTGTTATTGTATAGCAATGGTTCGAGTATAAAATGGACCTGGCTCAGGAAGTCTTCAATATGTGGCACAACAAATTCAGCGACCTCCTTAAGGGCCTGGTCTACCGGGAGAAAAAGACCCCAAGGAACAAAGAAATCCCCCATTTGTCATTTGAATTCTGGGCGAGGATGTGAGCTTTACGAGAGGCAGAGGACTATAAGCGTCGGGTCGAGGCATACACGGCAAATCGGAACAAAGCCCCGACACAGAATAAGCACTACGGTGGCGCGATGCCCGCTGGTAAATACTTGCGTAAACTGGTAAGCCTCCAATGATCTTTTACTTTGACGATTTTCATCAATACAAATTCTAAGGTTATATCTGTAATGTTTCTAAATATATTCCTAGGCTAGTGACGGGATCCATCCATCCCTTGCGGACGTCATAGAGCATTATCATTGTAAGCAAGACGCCCATGATAACAAGCAATGGAGTGACCCGAAGGCGGCCAAAGTTTATGTAAGTCATTTTCTTCTAAAGTTAGTTACTTGATTATATCTTGGAAATGTTGTTGAAAATTGAATATGTTTAGAAACGAGCGTGTGGCTCGATAGGATTAATCAGCGTGTGGTCGTATATGTTTACTTGTTTATATGTTGGAATTGTTGTTGAAAATTGAATGTGTAACTTATGATTAAAAACGAGCATGTGGCTCGATAGGATTAATCGGCGTGTGGCCGTATATGGTTACTTGATTATATGTTGGAATTGTTGTTGAAAATTGAATGTGTAATTTATGTTTATAAACGAGCGTGTGGCTCGATAGGATTAATCGGCATGTGGCCGTATATTGTTACTTGATTGTATGTGTTGGAATTGGTGTTGGAAGTTGGATAGTTTAACTTATGCTTAGAAACGAGCATGTGGTTCGATAGGATTAATCGGCGTGTGGCCGTATATTGTCACTTGATTGTATGCATTATCATTGGTGTTGGATGTTGGATTGTTTAACTTGTGTTTAGAAACGAGCGTGTGGCTCGATAGGATTAATTGGCGTGTGGCCGTATATTGTTACTTGATTGTATGTGTTGGATTTGGTGTTGGAAGTTGGATTGTTTAACTTATGTTTAGAAACGAGCGTGTGGCTCGATAGGATTAATCGACGTGTGGTCGTATATTGTCACTTGATTGTATGCATTATCATTGGTGTTGGATGTTGGATTGTTTAGTTTGTGTTTAGAAACAAGCGTGCGGCTCGACAAGATTAATCGGCGTGTGGCCGTATATTGTTACTTGATTGTATATGTTGCAAATGTTCGTTGTGGTAAAGTGGGCATGTTACCCCTTATTCTACAAGTTTAGTTTATATTGTCATTTGCAGGTTAATGTTTCGTATTATGAATTTGGGATAGTCCATATTACAGAGGAAACTCTGCCGAAATTTCTATGTAACTCTCCCTATATTACCTTAGTTGTGGCACCTATTGATAATGTGTTTGGATAACAAACAACATGATCACTTTGCTTTACATTTAGTTGTAGTTACTAATTATCATTAATGTTAATCATTTGCAGAATGAATATCTTGAGTAAGTGGCTACAGCGGGCGTGGAGCCCAATTCTGTGGAAGCCAACACGGTGTTCTACAATGTCGCTGTTAGGTTTTAGGTTATCTATTTCCTAAACAGATACAGATTAATTGGCGGAATATTATAACAGCACTCCGGGAACCCGATTGCTAGATCGACCCCATCAAGACGAATCTCAATCTAAGATGTATGTGAGATTGTTTCAGGAAACTGATAGTGTTTCCTGAAACTAGAACTGCAAACTAAAAGAGAGAGGAACTCAGGAAATCACTCTGGTATCTCTCTAAGAGTCGAAGACAGTTGGTGTGGAATAATCTCTCCCAGAGACCCCTTTATATAGTGTTTAGAAAACCTAGGGAAAGGGTTCAAAACCCTAAAGGGCCGATTAAAGACAACGGCGCGTTTCTTGGCCCAACACGGTCCGTGTTGAAACAACACGGTCCGTGTTGGACTCCAGAGAGTCCAATTATTCGGCCCATGGACACCACGGACCGTGGTGTCTCAACACGGACCGTGTTGGGTCAACACGGTCCGTGTTGAGCCCAATTCGGTCCGTGTTGGGCTGATTTCTCCACGAAACCGATTCCAACTTTTCTAAACTTGATACAATATCATTTAGGTTACATACATTGTTCCAGGGCACTGACTTGTGTGACCCGGTAGGACCAAATAATATAGTTGTAATTAAACATATTTAATTACTAATTATAGAGGTCTCTAGCAAGACATATAATTACTATATTACTTTGGTTTAATCTCTGTGTATATCGAACATTGTTTGGACATTCCCAACAATCTCCCACTTGTCCCACAAGTGTTCGATTCCTTGAATTCCCGTGTCACTTACTGTCTCTAGTTCGGATAAGGTAAGCTAAAGTCATCCTTATGTAAGGTCCGAAACGTTCCTCAATCTCCGAGTTTAGACTTTGAAAAACATATGATCAACTATTGATTCAACTGAGCTCGGCCAAGCATTTTCAGTCCAATCTCACCGAGTGGCCAAAAGACAATTGTCCCTAACAGGGAGGACAATGCCATCTTGTTCAGACACACATTCTCACATGATCCAACTGTAACCCAGACACCGCCTTTATAGCCTACTGTTACGAAAGGCGTTTGACGCGCTCCAAAGTCACAACAGACCATGTAGTCTATGTACTGAACTCAAGATTTAGAAATTTTGAGTAGTGAGAGCTCCTATGACAATTCCCAACTTAAAGAGCTTCCACTGGGGGTCAGTTCGGTAGTTGTTCTCAACAATACCCATGTGATTGATTTATGACGTCAATACGTCAATATGATCATGAAACTCGATCATCACTTCAATCCTACATGCTAATTGTGTTAATATCATCACTGTCCCTACGTGATAATACAATCAGGAAACAGGTCGACGATCGGCCAAGATTAGCATCATCAAGTTCACTAATGGGGTTTCAGAAATCAAACCTCATACAATTTCCCATTTTGAATTCGCTGACCTTTTTGGACATTTACATAATTCTAAACCACAATTGATGTAAATTTTGGAATCTTATTCTTAATGATGAATCAACAAGGTCATAATTCATGAACAATTCATGTAAATTTGACTTGTTAATATTCCGGAATGTGTTTAATACCTATTGCCCATGCATGACTATCATGCTATAACTACAACAGGGGTTTAGTACATAATATTTTCAATGAACCTCGCAGATATACCATCTCACTAATGACCTTTTATACAGGAAGATATTTCCGGAACATATGTTTGGATTCATAGTGAGCTTCAGTTCCTTTGCTTGAGTGATGGCTCAAACAAGGATCCATTTCTCTCGCAAGGCTAGAAACTTCACCTAGTTCTAAAAACGAACTTCGCAATACTAACAGTTTCTGCCACAACTTCTAAAGTCGTGCCATACTTGTCTTATTTGTAGAATTAACTGCATGTCATGTTAGGAACTTCTTCCAGTTCACCTTAATACCACTCAAAACAGATCGTATAATTTTATCTGACCTTTCAGATAATCATATTTCTCTGCATGAGTGTAGCATCAATGCAACTCTTCACACTTAGCTTTTATCAACCACTTTAGACTTAGGACACATCCTTAGTTTTACTTATACATATACAATGTATATGTTATGTTGGACTTTGAACATCTCATGGCATACATTAATCTCATGCCTGAAGCATGAGTTATATGTCTCATCCTTCTTAGAACTTCTGATTGTTTTGAGACAATCAAATTCCGTAAGGATATGCCATGATTTTGGAAATTAATCCATTCTCGAAGTGAGTTGAACTATTCAACACCTAGTTAACTTTGATTCAAACAATCAAAATTTTTAATCTATCATTATAGATCTTGTTTCCAATAAAATTCTTAGCCCCACCAATCCTTCACTTTGAAAATTATTTCCAAGTCAACCTCAATAGAAGCAACATTGGAATATTCTTCTCAGTAGGCAGTATGTCAATCACATACAATATCAGAAAACGCATTGCTCCCACTGAACTTCTTGTAAACACAATATTATCTTTGGCACTTCCCAGTATGTCAAACCTTTTTGATATCCTGGTCAAGAAGGTCAATGATTCCAACTCCTAGAAGCTTCCTTAAGACCACATATGGTCTCTTGAAGTTTACAAGTATTCCAACAAAAGACCACTCAGTTGTGGCAAGTACACACCTTTCTTCAAAATCTAATTTTGAAGTCAGTCTTGATGTCTATCTTAATGAACCCATGTTTTGCCTTAAAACCCTCATATGCCTGATGGCTCACACCTTCAGACAAATCAACCAAGTTCTAAACTTGGTTGAATACATGGAATCCATTTTAGACTTGGTTGCATGGAATCTTGATTTACTTAAAGCTTCTTTGATGTATGTAGAGTCATTACTTTCTAAAAGTAACATCTCACGTTCATCCATAGAAGATCGATATCTTTGTGGCTGACGGAGTTGTTTACCTGACCTTGCTTGGATTAATGTTCATGACACCCTCTCCTCAACGTTTTGAGAAACTTCAACTGCCCCAACCTTGTTCTTAATTTTCCGACAAATAGGAAAATTTGAACTAGGATCAAGTAGCGGAGTTTCATGTGATGATTATAGTGTTTTGTGTCTCTCGAACTTCGGTAAGTTCAAAATCTGTCCCACTCTTTCTTTTAGAGAATAACATATTCTCTAAGAAGAAAGTATTTTGAGGCACAAACACTTTCCTCTACAACAGTTTGTAGAAGTGATATTCCTTTCTTTCAGAAGACGGTTCAAGAACCTCTCTTCTCCATATCATATATGGTGTCTTCTCTAATGCTTTAGATAATCTTTATTCAGTAATTAGAGCTATGGTTAATTGCATGTATCCCCAAAAGGTAATCGGCAATGTTGACTCAACCATCATTGATCACACCATATCTAATAAGGTGTGATTCCTGCTCTTAGATACGTCATTGAGATGTCGTATTCTTAGAGGAGAGAGTCATGAAACAATTCCATATTCTCTGGAATGGTCAATGAAATCTTTGGCTCAAATACTCACCTCCTCAACCTAATTGAAGAGTTTTGATTTTCTTGCCAAGTTGGTTTTGTACTTCACTTTGAAACTCTTTGAACATTTTCAAAGGATTTGGACTTGTGGCGTAATAAGTAGATATACCCATATCTACTAAAAAATCGTCACTGAAAGTGATGAAATAGTACAGTAAATCTTCTTCTAGCACTAGTGCTCATAGGCCCACATACATCAGTATGTATGCATCCTAATAAGTCATTAGCTTGTTCACCAATTCCAATAAGAGGTGATTTTAGTCATCTTACTCATCAGACATGCTTTGCAAACATTGAACTTTTCAAAGTTTAGGTTTTCCAAAATCCTGCACTATGCAGTTTCTGAATGCATTTATGATTAATATGACTTAAGCTTAAAGTGCCAGAATTATGTTTCATTTGAGTCATTTGTTCAAACTCTTGGCTCAACCATTAGCATCCTTTCGATCTTATCTAGGCGCTCTTCATTGTTTCGCCAAGACTACTTCATTTTGGAAATCTTTAAACTATTTTAACATTCCGAATTCTTGGATGAATCTCACAGACATGAATCACCATGTGTTATTTTATTCATCTTTGAAGATTTGAAGTAATCCATCTCTTGTACTTGTGCTCAATTGGACTATATACATCCATATGCATGAGTGTTTGTTGGCACGTTCACCCTTTATTGTAAAAGATACAGTCATGCTTTGCAAACATCACATGTTTCAAAGTCTTATCATTCAAAAGTCTATCACTGTGACGCTTCTAAATGCGCTCTCATTTGCATGACTTAATATATAGTTACAGGTTTTATGTTTCAACATGAGTTATTCCTTTTTAAACCTTTTGGTTTCGATGTATTGGGTGTGTTTATCCGAGATCCTCTTTCTCTCTCATTGAGAGCAAGAAATCAAATTTCTACTTATAATGAGAACATAGAATCACCTATAAATTTCTCTTATAAGTCTTGAGGGAATGGATAAACAACCAACTCTTCATAAGGAACTACAACTAATTGCATGTTCCTATTTGTAGGTTGACTCTCATCCTTCAAAGCACATCTACATTGTTGTAGATACTGCACATTTGCATAAATGCGAGTTTCACAGCCGGTATCTTATACTCAAAGTGGGTTTAATAAGGGTAGTGTGTATCATATACACATTTGCCTAGAATTGAAATCATATCTCAAGTCTTTCTTATAGTTATTCACGCTCCCAGTGTCATATATATATGATCTGGTTGTTAACCGGTTGCTGTCATTGGTTGGCTATGTACAACTGTTTGTCTTTACCTTTCCTTTGACTTCTTGTCTTTGATAGATTTCTTAAATCTTATTTTTCCTTTCACTAAAAGACTATCTTTGGTTGCCAATCTTTTGGTTAAATGGGATCTGAGGTTTCTCATGTTTTTAAAATAGTCAAATTATTTCAGAACATGAACGCCAACAATTGGCTCTTATCTAGCTCAACCGAGATTATCTGGTTATTGGTTTCATATTTATCAACTCTAACTAGTTCGATGAACTTGGTTTGAGTTGGTAATATTGAAATCTTCCTCTAATCTTTTAACATTTTGAAGTTAAAATTGTATGAATACTATGACATTACATGTATTCATTTGGCTTGATTGACCTCTTAATATTGATGCCTAGCTCAATGTTATATCAAAGACATGTTTCTTTTTAATCGCCATCAAGACAATCTTGCGATGGCAATGCCAATTAAGTAATTGGTGTTAATTGTTTTTCTCTTTCTCAAGGAGAAAACAATATTTTATTAGTGGTGGATGTTTGAGTGAAAAGACATAAATAATTCTATGAGACAAGTTGGTTCATTTTAGTAATTATTCATCAAAAGAAATTAAACTAATTTTAATTTAAAATCAAAACACTTTATCAACTCTCATTTAGTGTTTTAATTTACCAAGACCCACAAGACTCATGGGCTCAAGTGGACTTTGACCCAACAAAACTCGATCCCATGTTATCTTTGGTGGATCATCTTATGATCGATCATTCAAAATGACTCTTGGCAAGAAATTTGTATCGAATACAATATTTCTCTTTCTCTACTCTTGGCCCAAAACTATTTTGATAGCCAATTTGAATTGACCTAGCTCCCACACCCTACTTATTAATGATGGACAAATAATTCGCTTTGGCTTTCTTTATTTATCCATCTAAGTGGTGTTTCGATAGGTTGAGCAATAATTCATTTTGAGAGTACGTTTTATTATCCTAAGCATGCAATTCTAGGTGAACTCTTTCGAAAAGCATAAAAGGCATAATAAAACAACATGCTATAACAAACTTAAAGTATAAATAAAACCCTTAGTATGGCCACCTAGACTTAATCAACTAATTTAACTAAGCCTTGACAGTCTTCAAGAAAACCTTCTTGGGTCTTGCAACTTCATTGGATGGGCTCCCACTCGAATCACCACCTCTATTGCTGTTGGGCTCCCACTCAATTTGAATGTCTCCAATTATAACCAATTTACAATTTGGACCTCACAATTGAGTCCTTACATGAATTAAAAATAAACTTAACTGAAATTTAAATTTAAAATTTAATTCAAAGACGGTACGCAGACCGTATTTCACCCAACCCGGTATGCAGACCGGTAAAACTGACTATCTATGACCATACTAGAAGCACATGCAAACATGTAATATTGCAATAAACACATGCTTAAATAACAAATTATAAAGGCATATAAATAATTGCAATATAACACATAAGGAAATAAATACTAAATAAAATTTCCTAAAAAGGTTTGCATGATTAAAAAAGTAAACAAAATCCAAATTTTATCTTAGTTACCTAAACAGATTTACGATTTTATACCTATACATACAAAATACTTGACTTACCTAAAATCAAGGAGTCTAAAAGATACTATATCTTTCAAAAATATTGTAAGTTTCCTAAACTTTACAAAATAATAGATTTTATGCCCATTATCTGATTTACTAGTAATAGGATTTAATAATTAATTTCTAAAATTAATTACAAACCCTAAAATATACGATTTCACAAAAACTGCTGGCAACACGGTCCTCGTTGGATCAACATGGTCCGTGTTGCTTCCCAGTTTCGGTTAATTTCGTGAATGAAAAACTTAAATAAAACTATTGTAACTTATCGAATTTAAAGATTTCATATCATAGTGTTATCTAATAACCCAATATGAATATTTTCCAGAATTTTAACAATTTTTAAAAGATTGTAAAAATTTAGGGAATTAAACTTTTTAATTCTCTGTTTAACAGGAAAATAAATAATAATAGTCCGATAAGTTTAAAAAACAAATTTTATAATTTTCCCATACAGTAGGTTCATCTAATATGCTACTGTAAAAATTTCAGAGTTTTACCAAATTTCGAAAATTAGAATAAAATTCAGAAAAGTAAACAATTATACTTTTCTGTTAATCTGAAAATTAAAGGAAAATTAGTAAACGATTTCGAAAATTCACGAAAATTTTATCCATAACAGAATGGTTACTTACTAACCTACTTTTAAATTTTCAGAAAATTTGCAAATTTTTATAAATATACAAAATTCAGAGAAGCAACGAATTTATTTCTCTGAGATCTGAAAATCTAAATTAAAAAATTTAATTTGATTGGATAAATTAACAGAAAATCTTTTCCCTAAAAGTATGATTACTCAGTAACCTACTGTAAAAATTTCAGAACTTTTACAAATTTATAAAATTCAGAGAATTAAACGAATTTTAATTCACTCCAGATCTGAAAACTCAATTAAAAATCCATTTTAATTGGGAAAAAATCTACAAAAATTATGGAAAGTCCAGAACACTTCCAGACACCTCCAGTAAAAATTACAGGAATTTTCGAGTTCGTTTGATATTTTATTTGGATTTTTCATATTTACCATAAATAAACTAAATCAGAAAATTAATTCTACAAAATCCTATTTTGCGAATTTTGGCCTATTTCAAGTAATGCCTATTGTTTAACAATATTAAACAAGATTGTTACTAAAACATTCAAAATGTAAATCAATTTCATGCTATATTTAACGATTAAACAAACATAAAATTGATTTACTAAAGGCAACAAGAAATAAATAACAACAAAGCATGAAATTTTACAATAAAATCTCAGATTTATTATCATGAACATCAAAGATTAAAACTTTCATAAAGAATCAAAATTTTAGGCATAAATCTATTCTAGCATATTCATAATATAATTCAACTATTGACAAAATTAATTATGAATACAAGTACAATACTTTAGCATGCAATTGGTGGCTCAGATACCACTGTTAGGTTTTTAGGTTATCTATTTCCTAAACAGATATAGATTAATTGGCGGAATATTATAACAGTTATAAACAATTAATCAAAACAACTGCAGAGGCTTTAGTAATTATACCCGATCGCTAATTCCTGCTGAAGAAGAGGTTGACCTTCCAGATTCCAACGCTGAAACCCTCTACTGAAAAGTCCACGCAGCACTCCGGGAACCCGATTGCTAGATCGACCCGATCGAGATGAATCTCAATCTAAGATGTATGTGAGATTGTTTCAGGAAACTGATAGTGTTTCCTGAAACTAGAACTGCAAACTAAAAGAGAGAGGAACTCAGGAAATCACTCTGGTATCTCTCTAAGAGTCGAAGACAGTTGGTGTGGAATAATCTCTCCCAGAGACCCCTTTATATAGTGTTTAGAAAACCTAGGGAAAGGGTTCAAAACCCTAAAGGGCCGATTAAAGAAAACGGCGCGTTTCTTGGCCCAACACGGTCCGTGTTGAAACAACACGGTCCGTGTTGGACTCCAGAGAGTCCAATTATTCGGCCCATGTACACCACGGACCGTGGTGTCTCAACATGGACCGTGTTGGGTCAACACAGTCCGTGTTGAGCCCAATTCGGTCCGTGTTGGGCTGATTTCTCACAGAAACCAGTTTCCAACTTTTCTATACTTGATACAATATCATTTAGGTTACATACATTGTTCCAGGGCACTGACTTGTGTGACCCAGTAGGACCAAATAATATAGTTGTAATTAAACATATTTAATTACTAATTATAGAGGTCTCTAGCAACACATATAATTACTATATTACTTTGGTTTAATCTCTGTGTATATCGAACATTGTCGGGACATTCCCAACAGTCGCTGGTGGGTTCTCTGTAAAGAATCAGTTTGTCTACGGCCTGGGATCCTCGACGGGCATGTTCTATGAAAGGTCGGCCCGCTATACACTCCACAATGATCAGGGATCTTCTTCCTCATCCACCACCACTGCCCCATCTGCTTATGCTTCCATGGTGGCTGAAACATAGTCTTTGAGGAGTCAAATCTCCCAATACCATCAGATGTTCAGCCAATTTGAAGGAAGATTGTCCCAAATAGAACACAATCAACAGCAGCAGGGGACGCCATCCAATTGTCAATTCTCTCCCTCCAACTTCATTAATGACCCTTCTTCGTAGTGTTTGTGGAGAGAATCGCGGAAGCCTAGGATCTAAACAAGCATGTGGATGATGGAAATCCACCCATAGAACTCATAAGAACACCAAACTAATTTTTAGGGATTTTTGGATTGATGGAGATAAACATGAAATTAAAGGATATGGACAATTCTAAAGAGAGAAATCTCACCAAATTGAACTTAGATGTTCAAACACTTGGACAAGGATCTCCCACAAGCAAAGAGTATTGAATCACCCAAGAAATCTCACAAAGAGTGTAGGATAACCACCCACTCATAAGGAAGAGAAATCACCAAGCATTTTCCACCCAAAGGATTAGCTTCATTGATTAGGGTTTGAAAACCCACAATTACAACACTCTCCAATTGAGAGGATTTCTCTTGAGTCTAGCTCCTAATCATTCATCGACATAATCTCCCTGGAAAAACGTACTAATTAACAAGCTATTTATACTAAAACAGAAATTTAGGTTAAAAACAGAACAAAATTATGAAACAGCGCGTTCTTCACAGAAGGTTGGCTCGGGCGAGCCAAGGAGTGGCTCGGGCGAGCAGGCCTTCTGCCCGCAACAAATCGTCGCTGGGCAGAGGAGGTCGCGGGCGCGACAAAACCTGACAGAAAGGTGGCTCGGGCGAGCCACAGGGCGGCTCGGGCGAGCCATGGTTCTGGGCAGCTTTTCCCTGCCGACTTCAAACGCGCATAACTTCTTCATCCGAACTTTGGTTTAGGCTTGTAAGATATCGTTGGAAAGCTCTTAGTGTGTACTATAAGCTCCCAAAATTTGAGGCCCATCGGAGTTTTATTGAAGGAGTTATGACCCAAAGCGTGAAGGCGCGTCCATTCCGACAAACCCACGCTGACCCGTTTGCACTTATTCTTGCCGATGGTTCCGAAGCCCCTTAGAAGGCTCAGGAATAGTCCTATTGAGACCTTAGATGACATCCAATGGCCCGGGGTCTTTGTAGAACGAAACACCGCTCTCTTAGTGGCCATAATGGCCCTCAAAGGACCCGTATCCACCATGAAATGGATATTGAAACCGGGTTAGTTTCGAGGAAAGGAGAGGGTGACTTGTAGCAAACCGGGAACCGTAGGCGAAACAAAAAGCGAACCGATCCCACACGGTTCAGTTTGTGAGGACAACTTTAAAAACTAATTGTCGGATATGTAATATATTTTGCGACCGTTGACTTTATATATATATTACTGCTTGCGACCGTTGACTTTATATATATATACTACTGTTTACGACCGTTCATTTTTATATATATATTATTGTTTGTCACCGTTCATTTTGTGACCGTTTGGCACTTATACTTCAAATATATTCTTTAAAAATTATATTAGCGAAACCCTCAACAAATTTTTTTTTAAAAAAAAAAAGTGAAATGGGCGACCATTCATTTGAACGGTCGCTAGCTAACGACTGTTAATGAACGGTCACAGTGTCTGTCGACCGTTAATAAACGGTCACAAAGGCGGACGACCATTCATTGAACGGTGCTAGTTAGCGACCGTTCATGAACGGTCGCTCGCCTCCAGAAACAACCCTTGAGATGCGACCGTCGCAAATAAACGGTCGCCCGTCCAGTCGAGCGACCACTCAAGGTGATTTGAGACCGTTCAAGACGGTCTTATTTTTGTTACCCTGTTGTAGTGACCAAAAGCAGAAGACAAACTTAATGAGACATCAATCCACCCCCCATTAATTTAGTTGTACAAGCAATAATAATGTAGATAAAATGTTTTTAAAAAAAAGATCTACAGACCTACTCATCCTAATTGTGCACAAAACATGCTCCTAATCAGATAATCAATCAAGAGGAGTTAGCCGTCTTAGTTAGTATAGCTGATTTAGCTAGGGAACAAAGGTTTAAACCCATCTTGTATGCTTTCATGAGGTCTTTTTCAAATTGCACGCTACAGGAAAGACTCTTGATTGATTATATGTCAACGTAATAGAAAAGTGAAAATCTCCACCAAAACAAATTGACCAAAGGAATTAAGGTATATAAGTCAATAGTGCATTTGTTTTACTATGGAGAAACAACTCCAACCCTTTTCCCACCACAAAATTGGTTTCTAGAATATAGTGCAATTAAGTACCTGCAAGGAGTCCTCGAAAAAGCTGATCAACAGCAGAGGCAAGTTTGTCATAACTGTCAAATGCACTAAGGTCGACCTTCCTTCCAATAGGGACACCATCCATGTTGATCTTCACAAACCCACCCTTTTTGAGGGTTTGATCAGTCGCTGGTTTTTCATTATCACGCTTCCCTGGAATCACAGTCACACCACTTGGTTTAGAAGGCTAGGCCACACTTGTTCTACCAAGGTTTGTCCTAAATGATCAAACTAGAGGCCAACCAACAACTAAGGCAGGAGCAGCTCTAAATACATTATTCCAATTCATACAATGATTTGGAGAATAAGAAAACACAACCCAGTTAATGCTCCTTCTAATTCATATCAAAGCCTACTACTGTAAGCAAGTAACAAAGAGCACATTTGATTTCATGATTTATTTTTCTTTCCCTTAACTTCATTCATTGGACAAAGAAATGAACCCAAAACACAAAAGAAGGAAATCACGTTTAACCACAAATCCATATATCTAAAAATAACAACATTTTCATTCAGATATCATGCTTAAGCTATCCCTAGCAAGAAATTTAATTTTGTTAGACACAACTCGAGCGTCTGGGCACTTTTTGAAACCCTAAATAAGCATCCAATGAATATGAGAAAACTGAGAAAAATAAATAGAATTATGTACCTTCTGAAACCCTAAACGTACAATTGATGTCAATGGTAGCAGAGCAGTAGTTGGAGTTGTGAGTTGGATTCGGGAAAGCTCAATAGAAAAGGCTTGATTGTTCATAAAAAAAGCATCTCCAGATTGTTGTTTATCGGAGTTCTGGGTAACGATCCTCCATAGACTCTTCAAGATTAGTCTCTACTTCTCTGGAACAAGACAATAAACTTCTCTACAAATATTGCATGATTATAGATATATTGGTTGTACAGATGGAAGGGGGGAAAGGAGGCCAAAGAGGGAGAAAATGGTAATAGTTTGCAATGGACACTCATGTGGCTAATGAGAGCAGTTTCATCGCTAGTTCTGTGGAGGTGATGGATGAGAGTATGGCAGAGACATGCAGTATGAGAGAAAGAGAGCGCGCAGGGGAGAGGGATGAGTCGACTGGAGGCTTTGATTGACTAACCCTAGATTTAGATTTCCCTCCCAACTTCCAAAAAAATATGAAATAAAGTTTCTGGTCTTCCGCTTAATTGGAAAAAAAAATTGATTGGAGGGAATGTAAAATTAGGCTGGAAAAAAATAGGAGGGACTGTAAAACTTGCTGAAAAAAATTTAGTGGGAACAAAATTTTGCTGAAAATTTTATCTTTCCGCTTCTTTGAAAATTATCAAGTTTTTTTTAGCATTTCAAGCTATTTGCTACAATAGATTCTCCCTTTTGTGGCAAAATCGTATATGCTACTATTGTGTTTACAACTTTTTGCATATTGTGACAATTTTAAATTTGCCACAAATAAATTGTCACAAAACATAGATTTTCTTGTAGTGTTCGCACACCAAACTTTATAAAATAACAATTATAGTTAGTATATAATAGTACGATATTTTGTGTGCAAATGTATTACGTAACAGTTGAATATTTGGTGTACAAACGTCTTACAGTTAGAGTGCAACACAATTTTTATAACATCGATTATTTCTCAATACCTCTAAAACATAGATAAAATGACGGAGGGAGTATATATAAAAAAAAAATTGTTAAAAACTTAAAATAGTGAAAAAAACATAAAATAAAGAAAAGAAAGGAAATAAACAAAAAACACATGTACAACATCCATGGAATTGAACTCACGACTAACAAGGTTATCACTACTCACCCATTACCGCGACGCACTAGTACCTATATGTAACTTTATTTGGAAACGACAGGTAATTAGTTAAATTTATTTTGGACTTAGAAAAAATAAGAAAAAGATGACGCTATCATGATATATAGCGGGACTAAATGGAAGAGTTGTACTTCCGCAAAGTACCTAATAATTTTCGCTAATTGTTACCTACAATTGTTACTCACTTTGAAATTTATTTTATGTGGTAAGTTATTTTCAAAATTATTACATCCCTTGAACTCTTGTATTGTCGTTAAGTCATAGCTTTAGAATATTCCATAAATTTGGAACAATCAACTCATTGAGTGAGATCGAGAGCAAACAAGATTGAGGGCAAACGAGTGAAGTCTGAGAGATGAGAGCTTTGTGACGCAAAGATTTAGAGATAGTACCAAAAGAGCGCGCTTACGGGAAGAAATAATCTTGAAACTAAATCTACCATTTAGAATTAATATTATCTCTGAAATAGATGACCACCGATAAGATTTCCATTATTTTAATTTAGAAATTGTTGGAACTCAAATCTAATAATAGCATAGTTGTTATGAATAATTAATGCTTCGTTAAAATTATTCAATAGTGTGCTAAAATTGAAGCTAGTGATCAAATGTAGTACATCCATCCTAATTACTCCGTATTTGCCAATTTATCTGACTCTATTGTTCCTTTTTATTTGTCATTTCTATAATTTTAATTATTAAAGTATCTATTTGATCCTTTATTAATGAATATGTTTGAGAGAAGCAACATTTTTCTTTTTTTAATTTTTTTTTTGTTTTTGGCCCGAAATAATCCCTAATTCTGGTGCCTTGTCTAGAAGTATTCCAAATTGATTTTTTTGCCACTAGTGGACAACACTTTTGACCTATTTTCTATTACTAAATTCTTTTACATACTTTTAGCAATCAAGAGTCCAAAATGTAGTGTCTAAAGTAGATAAAAAGTTTAATGCTAGAAAAGAGATGAAAAATTTGGTCTACTGGTGGCTCAAAAAATCAATTTAAATTATTTTCGGTCAAAACACCAAATGTAAGGATTATTTGGCGGCAAAAACATTTTAGCCAGTGTTAGATAGTGAGACGAGTATATTAGGAAATGTCTAACTTTTTACTCAATTTTCTATATATATATTAGTTTTCAAACTCGTGCATTGTACGAGACACAATTAAATTACATATTTTATTAAAATATTAATTAAATTCATTTACTTTTTATAAAAAAAGGTTATTCATTTGTTAATTAAAAATAGTTCTTCCGTTGCATATTTTGTTTCCATATGAAAAAAAAGATTTCGTTGAAAACATTGTTTAAATATTATTATAATTTGTGTATCAATTTTCAACTAATAAAACAAAGTAAGTACTAATAATTATAACTTTTTAAAAATATCATTAGTGAAACTCACATATTCTATCCTCACCATTTATACATATATAATATAATATAATATAATATAATATAATATAATATAATATAATATAATATAATATAATATAATATAATATAATATAATATAATATAATATAATATAATATAATATAATATAATATAATGTAAAATTTTCAAGGTTACATAAGAATTGAAATATCCCATCCTAGAGGCCTTTCAACTTATTTGTTTATGCATTATAGTTATTAATTGATATCCAAGTTACTATGTAATAGTGTATAGTCTACTCCATTAAATACATTTGTATGCTATAAACTTATGAAGTTTCTAATACATTTTTAATGAGGTCTTATTAATGTAATTTATATCTATATAATATTAATAGTAAAGTTTATGGGTCCCGTTGAATGGAAAAAAAATATTAATTGTAGGGATTTCAACCCATCAAAAAGTAGATAAATACTGAATTAAATTATTTTTATACAATTATCAGTAATTATAATTATTGTAGAATAATCTATATATATAATATTAATAGTAAAGTTTGTGGGTCCCGCTGAATAGGGAAAGGAGATTAATTATATGGATTTCGACTAATCAAAAAGTAGATAAATGCTTAAACTAAATTATTTTGGTGCTGCTATCAGTAATTATAATTATTTAGGAATAATAATAATAATAATAATAATAATAATAATCTATATCTATTAATATACCAAAGCTAAATATTTAAATTTTAAAATATTGAGCAGATAGCAAGTTTAAGGTGTATCATGAAATTCATTGTGGTCAACGTTAGTTAGCATTTTAGAAAATTTTTTATTTCACTAGACATCAACAAATGTTTTGCTTGAACAATTTATTGTGATGTTTTCCATTTAATAATTTCATCAATGTTTTGTACTGTTTACTATGCATTGACGGTTATTTACGAATTTTCACACCTTTAAAACAACTATTTTGTTACACTTCATGCATCGCACGGGTTTAAGACTAGTATTAAAGTAGTAATATTAAGATTGTTGGTTTCGATTCACCAACTTTTTTTTCGATTATTGCAAGCCAAAGACTTAACGAGTTCGCAAAATACAACAAAACCGCAATACAAAACAGCAAGCCGCCCACAACAAAAGACACATGCCTACGAAAAAACTAAAAAACATAATCAATACAGCACGGATTTACTACAACCAGAAAACTTTCTCAGCCGGCAACGATCACAAAGGATCAACTTGACTAGGGTGAGTCATCGAGGAATCTCACGCCTACATCCTTGCCGATAATTTTTTTTCAGCGCACAACCTCATTATCAATATCATCAAGAATGTCATCTTCCAAGTTGTTTGCGTTCCTATTCTTCATAGCCTTCTGACCATCCTTTTTGCCAATAACAGCTCTACAGGTTGCTTCTCTGACAAACTGCCATTTAGATTTCATCAACATGTACGTTATGTTTTCTCTTGCTCCTGGCTTTACCCTTCCTGGCCTCAAACATGGAATCTTCAATTTTTCCCATTGTTTTTTTTCGATTCACCAACTTAATTTTTCCCATTGTTATGTCTCATGTATGATAACTATGTAATATATATAATAGTTTACACACATATACAACACACATATATATAAAGGTTAAAATTTTATGAAATATTACACATCGTGATTTTTTTATTCTTTATTCTTTGTTTCAAAATTGTAGTTAATTGGTCAATTATATTTATAACTTAACTATTTTCTCTTATCGATCATTGATAATAATTTTTAAAACATTTAAATGGCCACAAAATACAACTTTTGTAAAAAATTAAATAACTATTTATGTACTTTGTCCTAATACAAGAATGGTAGGAGTTTCCTCAAAAAAAAAAAAAAGAAAGAATGGTAGGAGATGACGATGAGAAAATGTTAAATAACAAAGAGATTATAATAATACTAAAAGAATAAATATGCTACAAACTTTACTGAAAAATCTAAATATTTCATACAACTAATAAAAACAGAAAAGCTACAGGATAATGATGGAAAAATGCTAAATAATAGTGATGACAACAATATCTGATGAACAAATTATAATATTGTAATTATAATTTATAGTTTATATGAGAATTAGAAATTAAATTATGATAGAGGATATAAAGATTGACATTTTTGACATTATTTCAATCTTTTGATACCGAGAAACTCATACACATAAGTAAAAATTCATGTCGTAAATAAATAAAATTAATAAAGTTTTAAGGAAACTAAACATAGTCATGTGTATACCTTCTTACAATTAGAATTCCATAGCTTTCAAACTCTAATTTTGATCTTCCAATTATTTCATTTTATGAAAATTGATGTAAAAGTGAGTAAAAGTTACAAGGTACAACTCTTTATTAGAATAATTGTAGTATACTAACTATTTATGTTAAAAGGTAAATGGTGAACACGCATACTCTCCATAACCTGACTATGATTTTTACAGTTACTTTTTTGTATGAATTTCGAAATTAATTAATTTTAGAAAGATCCAGTATACTGATTGCTAATAACTTCTTACTTGAGCCTTTATATTCAATCACTATAAATGACTAATTTATTATCCTACTCTCTCTATTCCAAATTAATTGATACTTTGATTAAATTTTGACCGTTAATTACTCACAAATTCTAATGAGTTACAATATGAAATTACCATCATTAGAAAGATACTTTACTGAAAATTACAATGATGTAATTTCATATTGTAACTCATTGTAATTTGCGAATAATTGACAGTCAAAATTTTGTCAAAATGTCAATTAATTTGGGACCGAGAGGGTATATGTTAATGATTCGAGGTAAAGCCTAGTCAACAACTAGAATTCTTTTCTTTTTTTTTTTGTTTTCCATTTTAACCTTTTCTATTTTATTGTAGCAGTTGTTTATACTTTTTTTTTTCGGAAAGAGAAATGCACTACATGATTTATTGTTTTTAATATGTACATGCTTGTAGCTGATTTAATTTTATAAATGTAGGCAATGTTGCATTTTATTCTTTTAAGTTGTATTACGCCTCAACCCATGCGATGCACGGAGTAATTAAAAATCATGAATAAGTAAATGTCCATACAAAGTCACGTTGCACGTGTATATTAAAAAATGTGTTTAATAATTAAAAATCAACTATAATATAAATTTATGTACATATAAATATACATTCTAATTATAAGGAAAAAAATACAAAAATAACAATTTAATTAAGAAATATGCATGTGCATACCAATTTAGAAGGAAACCATAAAATGACATCATGAATTCAATATATATGTACGTAGGAGTGTTCACGGTACGGTTCGGTTCGGTGCGGTGACGATTTCACTAAGCGGTGCACCGGCCGAAACGGTTTTCCAAAATCATAAACCGGAATCGTAACAGGAACACCCGGTTTTTTTTAAACTGGTGCACCGGATTTAACGGTGCGGTGTCACCGGTTAACCGGAATCACCTTTATTGCCATCAAAATTGAAAAATCATCATTCAATCAACCCAAAAAAAAAATCAAGCTCGGTTCCGATTTTTCGAGTGAAATTGAAAATTAAGAAATCGGGTTTTGGGTACTTGACTTGGGTAGCGGGCTAGAGGTCACTGGTTAGTGGGCTAATTCTTCTACTGTTTCACAACCTTTTTAGGAGTTGATTATGCTCCTTAATTTAATATTTGTGTAAAAAAAATTTTAATCAATATATATATATATATATGTGTATATATATATATATATATATATATATATATATATATATATATATATATATATATATATATATATATATATATATATATATATATATATATATATATGATAATTGGATTCTAATAATCCCTACTTTCACCAATTGGATAATGGTGGACCGTACTTTCACTTTGTATTCTGGTGGTCCAAAAAAAAATAAAATTGGATTGTAGTGGGATATTTTCAAGGGAATCATAGATTTTGTGTTGCATTTGATTCAAAACTTAGTATAACACTTAACAATGATTTTTAATGAATTTACAGCGTTTCTCCTAATTTTTTTCATTTTGTTACTATTTTTTACGATTTTTTCACTTTTATTATTTTTAAAAAATAATAATAATTATTCAGAGTCTCAAAAAAATAATTTAAAAAATGTTTTAGAAACTACAATTCATTAACTTTCTAGGGGCAGGAACGAAAAAAACAAAAACAATATAGTGTAGGAATGAAAAAAATAAGAAGAATGTGGAGGTGGATTTGGATTTGGATTTGGTACCACTACAATCCAATTTTATTATTTTTTGGACCACCTGAATACAAAGTGAAAGTATGGTCCACCAATGTCCAATGGGTGAAAGTAGGGATTATTAGAATCCAATTATCATATATATATATATATATATATATATATATATATATATATATATATATATATATATATATATATATATATATTAACGGATGTGTTCCGGTTCCCCGCCGGTTTGAAAATTACAAACCGGAACCGCCCCGTTTAACATCCGATTTATCCGGATCGGTGCACCGGAAAATTGAAGCGGTTCGGTGTTGGTCGTTTCTGGTCTTTTTTGGTCGGTTTACGGTTCGGTGAAGCGGTTCCGGTTTTTTTGAACACCATTAATACAAAGGAAAAACTTATAGTGGTTGTCAACCATGACAACCACCATAATGAAAACCATGTTTATCCATACATTTGTCAACTTTTATCTTTGTCATTCATTTTTTTTATTTAGTACAATATTAACAAATATATTTTCTTAATTAAAAAAAGTTTACGAATTTTTTTAAAATATAAATACCTTAACTCTAAGTTTTTTCCTAGTAAACAAGCATATTTTGAAAAATATTTATTTAAAATTTTTTTAAAATAAACCAAAATTTAAAAAATAATTTTTTTTACAATTTATGTTAAATATAAAAAAGCTAACGGCCAAGATAAAACTTGACACATGTATGAGTAAAATTTATTTTACTTACGGCGGTTGTCATGGTTGAAACCCTAGGGGGTTGGGTATGGAATTAGAACCCCAAATTGAATGAATTGAGTATGGAATTAGAATCCTAGGGGGTTCGGTATGAAATTAGAACCCCAAAAACTAATAAAAAAAGCATTATATCAATATCAAAACAAACAATAAATAACATTATATCTATAGGCTAACTTATTAAAAATAAAAATATCACGACTTATAAGATAATATTAAATGAAAGAGAGTACTATTGTGTTCCATAGTAGTAAGCTATTAGAATGAAACTACATAAAATAAAAAATAAGTTGTTCAAATGAAAAATTATATATGTACATTTCAATATAATAAGTTATTCGAATGAAAATAATTACTGATATTTGTACCAAAATAATTTAGTTCACTATTTATCTATTTTTCGATTGGTTGGAATCCACAATTAATCTCCTTCCTCCATTTTGTGAGACCCAAAAATGATACTATATATTAATATTGGGAATAGATATAATGAGAACAAGAATTTTGTGAGAAGAAAAGCATAGCAAATCATAACCATTGGTTCCAAGATCAAGGGTGGGTATTAATCTTGTTTTTTTCTTTTTTTTGGTTGGGAAAATGTGAATAATAAATCACTTAACCTTTTTCTTTTTTCTTTTTTGGTGGCTAGAAAAAGAGAGCAATTAATGGAGTGTAATTTCCAATGACATGCTAATTAATTCGCAACTCTAGAGAACCAAGAATGAACATCAACTATACTCAGAATGAACATCAACTATACGATAAACGAACGTCAATTATACCATAAATGAACACCACATATACCCAAAATGAACATCAGCTATACCATAAACGAATGTCAAGTATACCATAAATGAACACCGCCTATAGTCAGAATGAACATCAATTATACTCTAAACGAACGTCAACTATACCAAATGAACATCAACATGCCATGAGATGAACAATAATTTTGAATTCGTCCTCACCTCTATCAAACCCATTTATGGTATAGTTGATATTCGTTTACGGTATAATTGTTCATTCTGGGTATATATGGTGTTCATTTATGGTATAGTTCACGTTCATTTATGGTATAGTTGATGTTCATTTTGGGTATAATTGATGTTCATTTTGGGTATAGGTGGTGTTCATTTATGGTATAGTGACGTTCGTTTATGGTATAATTGATGTTTATTATGGGTATATGTGGTGCTCATTTATGGTATAGTCGACGTTAATTTATGGTATAGTTGATGTTCATTTTGGGTTCTCTAGAGCGGCGAATTAATTAGCATGTCATAGGAAATCACGCTGTATTCATTGCTCTCTTTTTCCCAGCCCACAAAAAAAAAGGTTGCAACATTTATTATTCACATTTTCCCAACCATAAAAAAATGAAAAGAAAAAAGCAAGATTAATACCCACCCTTGATTTTGGAACCAATAGTTATGATTTGTTATATTTTTCTTCTCACAAAATCTTTTTTCTCATTATATCAATTCCCATTAATATTATATAGATAGATAGATTTTATTATTATTATTATTATTATTATTATTATTATTATTATTATTTCTTCTTCATCATCATCATCATCATCATCATCATCATCATCATCATCATCATCATCATCATCATCATGGATAACTCCTAAATAATTACTGATATTTACACCAAAATAATTTAATTTAGTATTTATTTGCTTTTTTATTGGTCAAAATAATTTAATTTAGTACTGTATTTCTTTTCTCTGTTATGTGGGACCCACAAAATTTACAATTAATAATTATATAGATATATATAGATATTATTATTATTATTATTACTATTATTACTATTATTGTTATTATTATTATTATTATTATTATTCTTATTATTATTATTATTATAGATAACACAAAATAATTACTAATATTTGCACCAAAGTAATTTAATTTAGTATTTATAATTTAGTATTTATCTGCTTTTTGGTTGCCCAGAATCCCTAAAATTAATCTCCTTTCTCCATTCTGCAGCGCCCACAAACTTTACTATTAATATTATATAGATCATCATTATTATTGTTATAGATTATAGATAACACAAAAATAATTACTAATATTTGCACCAAAATAATTTAATTTAGTATTTATAATTTAGTATTTATCTGCTTTTTGGTTGGTTAGAATCCCTACAATTAATCTCCTTTTAACATTATGGGGGACCCACAAACTTTACTATTAATATTATATTATATTATATTATTATTATTATTATTATATATTATACATAACACCAAAATAATTTAATTTAGTATTTATAATTTAGTATTTATCTGCTTTCTGATTGGTCAGAATCCCTACAATTAATCTCCTTTCTCCATTCTACGGGGTCCACAAACTTTACTATTAATATTATATAGATTTTTAATTTCTTTAATTGTAAATAAAATCTGAAAAGAAATAGAAAATAAAATACAATTTAAATTAAAATTGAACACTACTGTTTGAGATTTAGTAGGACTCGCTTTGAATGTAACTGCTGTCAAGGCGTCAAACAGACGTGGATTAAGGATATATTTTTTAATTTCTTTAATTGTAAATAAAATCTGGAAAGAAATTGAAAATAAAATACAATTTACTGCGCTGTGATTTGTCTAGATTTCGAGAAACGCTCACGTGGCTTTATTTCGTGAGGCACACAATGATTTATATTATAATATATAGATAATTAACTACTAAAATCATGCAAAGCTCAAATCTACAATACATATCTTCAAATATGCATGTCTCAATCATAAACCTCAATAACACAAAAGAACCCAAATTAACCTGAAAAACACAAAAGAAGCCAAATTAGTGTCAATAAATAAAATCTTTATCCTATACACGTCTCGATAATAGTAATTTACATACTGTAAAACCCCAAAAAATTCAAGTGCATTGACCGTGATGACGTTAGTAATTTAAGTTGGCTCCGTTAATTATTCATAATTCGTTTGTGATCATTTATGCTGACACTTGAGCTCATAGGATCATTGAGTGACTAACAAGGGTAAAATAATAATTTTGTACGTTACGGGAACGTGCTTGGGAGTAAGGGTAAATTGGTAATTTCATGTGTTGTTATTATTATTGATATTATTATTACTAGGCTTCAACCCGTGCGACGCACGGAGCGAACTCAATTAGTTACTTTTGAAATTTTATAAAAGTCACGGACAAACCAAACGCAATATTAATGAAATTGTTATATGGAAAACATCATGATAAATTGTTCCAACAAAACATGTAATTCAGCAATAGAAAGTTTCCTAAAATGTAAATGAACGTTGACCACATCGAGTTGCATGATGCATCATCCTTCCTTACGTTAACCTGAAATTTTAAATTATCGTATAAGTAGTAGTAAAATTTTATGAAACAAACTATGATTGAATAGTTAAATAAAGTGAATGCAATCAAAGTAAACTTAAACTGGTTTTTAAATCCATATAATAGTGAAATGTGACTTACCTTAAAGATGATAACTTGATAGTATGAAGTATGAATGGTAATCAATTATGTCAAATATGATAATGTAAACTGAATCTGCAGAATTCAAAGTTATGAATACGTCAACAACGGTGAATGCAATCGAAGAAAACCTAAATATGTCTGAAAATCTATATAATAGTGACGTGTGACTTGCCTAATCGAAGATAACTTGAGAGTATAAACTGCGAAGGGTACTCAATTAAGGCGAATATGTTGAAGTGCGACAATTATGATGTTGATTGCTCAGAATAGTAGGTGAAAAGAGTTTAATCCCTAACAGATGTATTGGATTTATATGTTTTCAAAAAGTTATGAATGTAATTGACCTAGTTGATTACGTTGGTAATGGAAGAGTTGTAAACTTAGCCGGAGTCCAAAGCAGTCAGGGATTAGTTATGTTGGTTATGGAAGAATTGTAAACTTAGTCGGAGTCCAAAGCAGTCAGGGATTAGTGATACTTTTTTTTAATTTTAAAATAAAAAACAGATTGTAAATAGAAAAAGAATAAAATTTTCTACGTTGTGATTGGCTAATTCCCCTATAGTCACTCACGTGGCTCTATTTCATGGGACCCACAATGATTTTTATTATAATATATATTATTATTATTATTATATAGATTATTATTATTATTATTATTATTATAATAATAATAATATTATTATTATTATTATTATATATAATAATTATTGTTATTTGCACCAAAATAATTTAACTCAGAGTCCAAAGCAGTCAATAATTAATGATACTTTCTGGTTTTTTAATTTTAAAATTATCCGGATTGAAAATAAAAAATTAAATAGAAAAAATATAATTTCCTACGTTGTGATTGGTTAATTTCCCTACAGTCTATTTGGTGGGACCCACAATGATTTCTATTAGAATATATTGATATAGATATGGAACAATTGGAAACGTTATCAAAGTCCAAAGCCGTATGTGTTTTTTTAATTCTAAAATAAAATTAAATTTAAAACAGTTATGGAACAGCTATAATTGTTGTCAGAGTCCCAAGCAGCTTAGGTTTATAATAAAATCCGGTTGAAAATAAAATAAAAAATAATTAAAAATTGGGTCCTTTTTTTCTTAATTGTGATTGGTTGAGACTCCTTGAAACACTCTCGTTGCAGTATTTGCTGGGTCCCACATAGATTGTTATTATAAGTATATAGATTATTATTATTATTATTTTATTTTTTTATTATTATCATTACTAGTTGACTATTATTATCAGTACTAGGCCTCAACCCGTGCGATGCACGGAACGAACTCAATTAGCTACTTTTGAAATTTTATAAAAGTCATGGATAAGTAACTGTCCATACAAATAAACCAAATGAAATATTAATGAAATTGTTACATAGAAAACATCATGATAAATTGTTCCAACAAAACATGTAATTCAGCAATAGAAAATTTCCTAAAATGTGAATGAACACCGACCACGACGAGTTGCATGATGCATTATCCTTCCTTACGTTGACCTGGAATTTTAAATTATCGTATCAGTTTTTTAATTATTCAAAATTTGATTGATAGAAGTTGTAATTTACATAGAGTTGTTATAAAAAATTTATATAATATCCCCAACCCTAAAAACTCATCAATGAATCCTGTACAACAAATTTAGTTTGTATTGAATCTTTTAGAATATATTTTTAGTTTGAAAATCAGTTTTTTAATTATTCTGTTAGAAATTCAATGAGAATTAGTTTACAAATTTTAATTAGACTAATTCTTATTGAATGTTTTAGAATATATTTTTAATTTGAAAATCAGAATTATAATTATTCTGTTAGAGATTTAATGAAAATTAGTTTGCAAATTTTAATTAGAAAATCGGTTTTTTACTTATTCAAAATTTGCTTGCTAGAAATTTTGATTTACATAAAGTTATTATCGAAACTCTATATAATATCCCTAAACCCAAAAATGCATCAATGAATCTTTTAGAATATATTTAGTTTTTCAAAAATCATTGTTAAGATATATTTGTTTGTTGTTATTTGCAAACTTGGTATATTTTGGTTCTTGATGTTAAATCTTTGGTGGTTTTTTTTCTTATCTTTATCTGTTAGAAATTTAATGAGAATTAATTTGAAAATGAGCTTTTTAATTGTTCTGTTAGAAATTTAATGAGAATTAGTTGGCAAACTTTAGTTAGAAAATCAGTTTTTTATTTTTTCAAAATTTGATTGATAGAAGTTGTAATTTACACAGAGTTGGTAACTCAACTGCCAAGGTAAGTATTTCTATCTAATTTACTTGGTAGGGTACAAAGCAATGAAATACACGAAGGAAAATAAAAAGTGGAGATTAAAAATTAAATAAACAAAGGAGAATGAAAAGTTTTAGATTAAACAACACACTTATCAGGGTATAATAGTATGTACCTTATTTGATTTGGTGTAGTGTCACTGATTAAATCAATCTGCATAATTCAAAGTGATTGAATAGTTAAATACAGTGAATGCAATCAAAGTAGATTTAAACTAGTTTTTAAATCCATATAATAGTGACATGTGACTTACCTTAAAGATGATAACTTGAGAGTATGAAATGTGAACGGTAATCAATTATGTCAAATATGATGATGTAAATTGAATCTGCAGAATTCAAAGATTTAAATGTCAAATAGTGCGGCAATTATGATGTTGATTGCTCGGAATAGTAGATGAAAAGAGTTTAATTTCTAACTGATGCATTGTATTTATATGTTTTCAAAAAGTTATGAATGTAATAGGGTAATGGAAGAGTTGTAAACTTAGTCGGAGTCCAAAGCAGTCAGGGATTAGTTACGTTGGTTATGGAAGAGTTGTAAACCTAGTCGGAGTCCAAAGCAGTCAGGGATTAGTGATACTTCTTAGTTTTTTAATTTTAAAATAAAATCCAGATTGTAAATAGAAAAAGATTGAAATAGAAAATTAAAAAATTTCTACGTTGTGATTGGCCAATTCCCCTACAGTCACTCCTCTGGCTCTATTTCGTGGGACCCACAATGATTTCAATTATAATACAGATTATAGTCAACACCAAAATAATTATTGTTATTTGCACCAAAATAATTTAATTCAGAGTCCAAAGAAGTTAAGAATTAGTAATATTTTCTGATTTTTTTAAATTTTAAAATAAAATCCGGATTGAAAATAAAAACAATTGAAAATAGAGCAAAAATATAATTTCCTACGTTGTGATTGACCAATTCACCTACAATCACTCCCGTGACTCTATTTCGTGAGACCCACAATGATTTTTATTGTAATATATAGATTATTATTATTATTATTATTATTATTATTATTATTATTATTATTGTTACTTGCACCAAAATAATTTAATTCAGAGTCCAAAGCAGTCAAGGATTAGTGATACTTTCTGGTTTTTTTAATTTTGAAATAATATCTGAATTGAGAATAAAATGAAATTAAAAATAGAAAAAAATAATAATTTTCTACGTTGTGATTGGCCAATTCCCCTACAGTACTCCCGTGGCTCTATTTCGTGGGACCCACAATGATTTCTATTATAATATATAGATTATTATTATTATTATTATTATTATTATTATTATTATTATAGACAACACCAAAATAATTTAATTCAGAGTCCAAAACAGTAAAGGATTAGTGATACTTTCTGGTTTTTTTAATTTTGAAATAAAATCTGGATTGAAATTTAAAAAAAATTGAAAATAGTAAAACAAATATAATTTTATACGTTATGATTGACAATTCCCCTACGGTCACTCCCGTGGCTCTATTTTGCGGGACCCACAATGATTTCTATGATAATATATATAGATATGGAACAGTAGGAAAAGTTATCAAAGTCCAAAGCCATATGGGATTAGTAATAGTGTTTTTTTTTAATTCTAAAATAAAATTAAATTTAAAACAGTTATGGAACAATTATAATTGGTGTCAGAGTCCCAAGTAGCTTAGGTTTATAATAAAATCCGGTTGAAAATAAAATCAAAAATTATTAAAAATTGGGTCTTTTTTTCTTAATTGTGATTGGTTGAGACTCCTTGAAACGCTCTCGTTGCAGTATTTGCTGGGTCCCACATATATTGTCATTATAAATATATATGTAGATTATTACTATTATTATTATTATTATTAAATAATTTAATTCAGAGTCCAAAGCCGTCAAGGATTAGTAATTTTTTCTGGTTTTTTAAATTTTGAAATAGAATCTGGATTGAAATTAAAAAGAAATTGAAAATAGTAAAAAAAATATAATTTTATACGTTATGATTGGCGAATTCCTCTACAGTCACTCCCGTGGCTCTATTTTGCGGGATCCACAATGATTTCTATTATAATATATATATATATATATATATATATATATATATATATATATATATCTATATATATATATGGAACAGTTGGAAACGTTATCAAAGTCCAAAGCCGTATAAGATTTGTAATAGTTTTTTTTTAATTCTAAAATAAAATTAAATTTAAACCAGTTATGGAATAGCTGTAATTGGTGTCAGAGTCCCAAGCAACTTAGGTTTATAATAAAATCTGATTGAAAATAAAATAAAAAATTATTAAAAATTGGGTCTTTTTTTTCTTAATTGTGATTGGTTGAGACTCCTTGAAACGCTCTCGTTGCAGTATTTGCTGGGTCCCACATAGATTGTCATTATAAGTATATAGATTATTATTATTATTACGTGGGTTTTATCTTAGGGCTATAGTTACTTTATCTTATTATTATTGTTATGTATTTTATTATTATCACCACTATTAGGTTAGTATTAGTAGTAGAAATTGTTCTAGTATTAGAATTTTTAGAGTGGAATTGTTAGTCAGCCAGGAGGGAGTGAATTAGATTGGAGTTTGAATCAGATTAGAGTTAGAGTAGGATTAAAGGCTTAATAGGGAGGAGATTAGGAGTTAATATAACAATTAACCTAAATTTTTTCCTTCGAAAAACCAAAACCTACGCAGACCCTCTATTCTCCCCTGTTAGGAGTAGTAAATCTTGTATTTCCAATTTGTTCACAATTTTATTTCTTTGTTTTCTTTTATCTTGTTTCTTGTTTTTGTTAGGGAGGTTGGTTATATATAACTTACCTCTCCCTCCTTGTATTTCTTGAGTTGAGATAATCAATAACATCATTTCTTCAATCTCTCTCCCTCTTCTCTCTTTAGTTTCCCCAAATCGGGTGAAACTTAACATGGTATCAGAGCATGGTTAATTTCCATGGGCCTCGAAGGAGAGGAAAAGTTGGAGAAGTTCATAATCCCGATTGCGTACACCAGCCATCCCTTGTTCTTGCAGCTGTTGAAGGAGGCTGAAGAGGAGTATGGATTTTACTAGAAGGGCCCCATCACCATCCCCTGCCACGTGGAGCACTTTCGCCGTGTTCAGGGCTTGATTGATCGTGATCAACATCTCCATCTCTTTCACTCATTCAATTCCAACAACCCAAAACCAAAAATCCATCCCCAGAAAATCGCCTTCATCATCACTTCATCATCACTTCATCATCTTCATCGAAACTATCCCTAAAAAAAAAAAAAATTCTCCCGTTTTCGCGCTCTCACTCTCATACAAATCCCACTTACACTCTCCAATCCAACCAATTCTAACCACAATCTTCAATAACTGCGATTAAATTTGATTAGGGCACACAATTCGACCAACATCAAAATTCTCGATCATGGCGGTGACTCAGCAACATCAACCTCAACACGCGCCGCCGGCGTCCACCTCCATTCTTGTTCCGTCAAGATTCAAGAAGTAACCCCCTGGCTCTCATCTCTCTCTAAATTAATCGACCAAGCCACCGAAATACTCCTTTTACGACAAGAAACCATAAACCCCAACCGCGCCGATGTTTACACCGCAGAGAAAGGCGCCATGGACGCCGACGATGTCGGCACCGAGGACCGAGCCGAGGTCGACCGGTTCTAGGTTTATGAACAACTCCGCCGCATCGATTAAGGGGAAGGCGGTGGCGTATATTGACGGACCGTCGCCGCCACCTCCGCCGCCGTTGGGTTCTCTGGCGTCTAAAGGCGGTGGAATAGGGTTAAAGAGCGGCGACAATGTCGATGATTGGAGGAGGTTTAAGGAGGCTAGATTCTTTGATGGATCTTCTTTGGAGAGGAAGGACAGGGAAGCTTTGGCTGAGAAGGCTTCTCGTCTCGAAAAAGAGGATTGGAAATTGGGACTTGAAATTAGTTCTAACCACACAGGTGCTATTGCATTTTTAAATGTCATCTTGCAATCGTGTAGTCTAACCATGGAGCCATGGAGGTGTAATTGTATCTGGGAGAGGTCTATTAGAAAGTTGGAACAAATATCATTTGTTGAAAGTGTGTTTTTGGTGGCTTTCCTCTCTTCCTAGTTTTCTGTCTTCATTCAAATTCACCATGTCTGATAAAAGGATCATGATTGATCCTCTCTTCGTTCTCTCGTACGATCAACCAGGAAAGTCTCTATTAGGCCATTGTATTCGCCGGAGACAATTTCAATACCTGGAAAAGTTCGGCAACAATCAATCTTTCTTTCTTTTGTCATCCGGCTCCACGAAGTTCTTCCATATCTACGTCCACTTCACCCAGAGTTCTGGTGATGGCGAGGAAGCTGTTGGAGTTAAAATTCAAGATTTCCATTGTGGCAAATTGGAGTTTTGACACCCTCCAATTTGAGGGGGGGTGTTAGGAGTAGTAAATCTTGTATTTCCAATTTGTTCACAATTTTATTTCTTTGTTTTCTTTTATCTTGTTTCTTGTTTTTGTTAGGGAGGTTGGTTATATATAACCTACCTCTCCCTCCATGTATTTCTTGAGTTGAGATAATCAATAACATCATTTCTTCAATCTCTCTCCCTCTTCTCTCTTTAGTTTCCCCAAATCGGATGAAACTTAACATCCCCCTCTCTATTTTTGTCTCTATTCTCTCTCTCTCTCTCTCTCTCTCTCTCTCTCTCTCTCTCTCTCTCTCTACCGTCCCTCGCTGCCACCACCGCCGCCGGAACGTTGTCGCCAAGGCTCGCTGCCCAGTCGCCCAGACTTGAAGCAACGGTTGCAGCCGTTGTTGCTGCTGTTTTGTTCGCCGTGGTTGCCGTCGCTGCTCACAGTCGACCCCGGACGACTGCCTGTGACACCGCAGACCACCTAGGGCCACCCCTTTGAGTAAACCCTATGTCCTTGGTTTTTCTGATTCTTGGTTCTTGATTAAGATATACGTATGTTTTGGAATCTGATTGGTTTAGTTAAGTAGGAACCCTAATGTGTTTTGTTTTCTTTATATTTATGATTGTAGTTTTAGTTTTTTTTTTTTTATGATTGTAGTTTTAGTTTTTTTTTACGTGTTAGTTGAGTAGAATATTATACTTTTGTCTTCTTTTAAATGATTATGACGGTAGTTGGAGTTTGTGTTAATATATATGTTTAATATAGTACATTGTATGTAAATTATGTTAGGATCTTGTTAGTATTAATTCATGCATGAATTATGATTAGTATCGATGTTTATATATATGTTATATATGTTATTGTTTAAATAGTATTTGAGATTTTTCATTAAATTCATATTTTTGAATGAATCTTGGGAAAAAAAGAATTAGCTGTTGTGATTCTTGATTATTAAAGTATTAGTTAGAAATTCTAATTATGTCCATATTGAGAGCATGCCTAGGATTTCGTTTAACTAGAGATTGAATTTTTTTGCTTGAGAATTTGTGTTAGCTTATGTGTAATTTGGTTGTAGTTGTGTTAGGGGAGTGAAGGGAGATGTACTTGACCTTAGTAAACTGTATGAGGCCCAAGTTAGGATCTCGGGATCGAATGGTGAAAGTTAGAAGCGAAATTACCGACTATATGGGAACCGGGAACGGGATAGTTTCGATAGGGTGTAAACAACGGGTCACCGTAAGTGGTATAGTTGTCCTTTTATCGAGCCGTTTGAACTGGACGTTCCTTAAGATGTTAAATTTTATAGGAATTTTGCGGATCAGACTTTGGAATTGCATAAGTCGAGTTATTCCCCGATTACTAGACTAGGTCAAATCTGGACAGTTTGGAGTGATGGATGTCTTTGAGGACCTTAAAGCGTGTTTTGGGTCTCGAGTTCAACATAGGAGTTTTTGTAGAAATCCCAAGGTTTCCGAAAGGTCCAAACCCAGACCCATAGGATGTCAGGAAGTCAAGTTATGACCCTTTATATGAGGATGTTGTAATCTGTCTTGTTAATGTTAATTATTAATGAATGTGTTGTTGAGTGAAAAAGGTTGTTTTGGTTTATTATGTGATTACTTGGAATGTGTTGGGTAATTTAAAGTGTAAATTCATGATTGATGGGAACTTTATAGTGTTCCTAGGGGAGGGTTAGTTAGAAGGTAGTTCATACTAACTTCGAAGGGCGCGTTTTGATTAGAGTAATTATTTCTATTTTAGGTCCGAGCTAATTCGCGTCGTTAGTGAGCTCAAGTGTGTTCGTTAATTGCAGTGAAGTGAAGCTAATCAGGTAATGTCTATGCCCTAATCTCTGCTGGGATGCATTTTAAATGTGTTTTTGTTGATTTTTAATCTGTTTTTTGGAATTTGCATATCGAAGGGGACTTTATGTTGAAATGTGACCATCAGTTTTGGATAACTGTTTGTAATTGTTGTACTTTGATTTATGAGTTGAGAAATTGAGATGGTCTTTTATGCGTGGTTTTATTATTGGTTTTGATAACCTAGGTTGGGTTTGACTTGAGAGCTGTGAGATGAGATTTGCTTAAAATACTAATAATACAAAGTGAAACAACAAGCGGGTTTTGATTAATGCCTTTGGTGGGCGCCGAATGTTTCGATGCCTTTGGTGGGCGAATGTTTTAATGCCTTTGGTGGGCGAATGTTTTGATATGCCTTTGTGGGCGATTGTTTGATGCATTTGGTGGGCGAATGTTTGATGCCTTTGGTGGGCGAATGTTATGATGGCTTTGGTGGGCAAATGTTATGATGCCTTTGGTGGGCAAATGTTTTGATATGTCTTTGGTGGACGATTATTTGATGCCTTTGGTGGGCGAATGTTATGATGCCTTTGGTGGGCGAATGTTTTGATATGCCTTTGGTGGGCGATTGTTTGATGCGTTTGGTGGGTGAATGTTATGATGCCTTTGGTGGGCAAATGTTTTGATATGCCTTTGGTGGGCGATTGTTTGATGCCTTTGGTGGGCGAATGTTTTGATGCCTTTGGAGGACGAATGTTACTTTAAGGGACTTGGTATCCCGTCCGCATAATAAAATGAATTGGTTGGGTTGAGGAAAACAGTTATAAGGGTTAAGGGTTTGTGAAATGGACTGACTTGTTTCCCCTTTACCTAAAATGAGTTGAAATGAATTTGAATTATTTTTAACGGTTAGGGGTAGACATTATTGAGTTTTCCCCCTCATTTTTGTAATGTTTTGTTTTCAGGTGAAGATCTGTATGCTGGGTACGGGAATCAAAAGTGAGGACGATATGATTAGAAGTTGTTATTTATATTGTGTTTCAATTCAGAAGGACTTGAAGTTAGGGATGTTAAGTTTGATTTCTAAGTTTGAGTTTGTTAGTTTGGTTTACCGTTGTCGAACAGTTGTAGTCTTTCCTTCTCGCCTTGTATTCCTTCGAGGATACGGCAGTGACGCCCAGTTGAAAAGAAAAAAAAAATAAGACTTCCGCTGAGTTTTCCGTTAACGTTAGTTTGACTTTGACTTTTTCATAAGTGAATTTTCAAGGCGTTACACATACCTTCAAATTAGCTTCAAATAATAATAAATTTCTACTATCATGCAAGGGCCTAAATGATAACTGTTCATGAATCGCATCCGTGTTTGAAGAATAGTGTACCATTAAACTGGGCCAAAATATATAAATTAAATCAACTCGCAACAATAACACTACAATCTTACCAATCTGCCTTTTGCTTAGCATCACAATATGTCTAATACTTTATAACTTCGTAATCTATTCGCCTCGTTTCAGTGAAATGAATATGAAAAGCAGTCGAACAAAATTTGAAAATTGCAAGCTCCACTCCAAAATTAGTCTAGATCATAGAAAATCAAAAACAAATTAAAAGATGAATTACATATATGTATCTAAGAAAGAAATGTGATTATCTTAGCTTTGGGATTAATTTCTGTCTTTATGGGCAATTTATCTGGTTCTTCCGTTTGTAACCAATGGATTCTAAATCTGTAGCCGAACATACTTTAATTAGTAATTTTCATAAATTAATACAGTAATTGAGTAAATATGAAAAAGCAAGGAAACAGGAACAACCTTCATGGGTGTGCGGAGACAGAGACGGTGGACGGGGTGAGCGGAATTGGTGGTGGTGGCGGAGATGGAGACATGGACGCGGTGGTTGCCAATGTAGATCTGAAAAATCTGAAAAGTTGAAATGATGTGCTTGGGAAGGTGGAGAAATATATATATAGAGAGAGAGGGTGTACATGTTAATACTGATCAGGGAGTTGAGAATTACCTAAACATGGGGAAGACTTGCTGTGAGAATCATAACTGACAAGATTTTTGAGTAACCATAAAATTACTCTACATTTTACTTAGGCGGGAATGGGTGGCCACAACAGTTAACGTGTTCTATTTATTTATAATCTTATTGGCTATTGGCACCGAAATTCACTCTAGTGGCAGGATTTTAAAATTCAAACATATTAGTTTTATATATTAATAGATAAATTAGGTCGGAAGGTAGAGTCCTAATTAGATTTGGGTGAGAGGTAGAGTCTTAATTAGATTTGGGTGGGAGTTCAAGTCTTAATTCGGTTGGGAATTAAATAGATTTCTATTTTTTTTTAATTTTTTTTTATTATTTCATAGGCGGGAATTTTTTACTGTATTTTTAAATCGATTTTTTTTCTTTAATCTGATTGGCCGATAACCGCTACAATCACTCTGGGTTGAGTATTTCAAATTTCAAATATATTACTTTTATATTATTATAGAAAACAATGCAATTTTATATTCTATATTTAAAATAATATTGTCAGTTTCATCTCTCTCTATACACACACACACACTATATATATATATATATATATATATATATATATATATGAGTTTTTGGATGATAATATATCAATCTTTGGGGGTGTTGGATTGTAATATACCAACCTTTATTATTGGATAACAATATCTCTAACCTTTATACCTAGGTGACATTATTATACCAAGAATAACTAAGGGGGTGGTGAACTAGTCTCCATGGTGACATGACTAGCGGAGTGAAAAAAACTGTCACAAGTCAATAATATCGTTAACCCCTTCGTTTTCCTCACTAACCCACATTACAAGACTGTAACGCCCCGGCCCCTCCCGGGCCGCGGACATTACCCACAACTGCTTCAAGGATCGCTGACTGGCCCCACAAATCACCACGAGTCTTTCCAGCGTGTTTCGTCCTCGCTCACACGCTGCCTGGGAAAACTTCCCAGGAGGTCACCCATCCTTGGACTGCTCCCAGCCAAGCACGCTTAACGGAGTAGTTCCCAACGGATGAGCTATCATAAAAGAAGGTGCACCTTGGTGATATAAGTAGTCATTTTAATCCTTTTAAGCCACACTTTAACCACATACTCGGGGTGTTACAAAGACATTGGTTGGTTGTGTGCAACGTCAGTACAAAGACTGGTTCACCATCCCCTTAGTGACTGTGTTAGGGATGCTTTTTTTTTTTTTTTTTTAATGTAGATTAATGAAAAAACGGAGGGGTTAATGGGGTTATTGGGCAAAGACCGGTTATTTTCCCTTCGTCTGTCACATCAGAACAGAGACCAGTTAACCGTTCATCACCCTCTTAGTCACTATTGGTATAATAATCTCACGTAAATATAAAAGTTAGAGATATTGTTGTCCAATAATAAAAGTCGGTATATTTCAATCCAATACCCCCAGAGGTCACTATATTGTCATCCAATATATATATATATATATATATATATATATATATATATATATATATATTGGAAAATTGGATTATAATAATCCCGACTTTTACGAATTGCACAATAATAATCCCTACTATCAATTTGAATTCTGGTGGTCCAAAAAAAAAATGGATTGTAGTGGTACGAAATCCACCTCCACATTTTTTTTTTATTTTTTTCATTCCTATCCTATATTATTTTTGTTTTTTTGTTCCTGCCCCCAAAAAGGTAATGAATTTTAGTTACTAAAACAATATTAAAATTATTTTTTTGAGACTCCGAGCAATTATTATGATTTTTTTAAAAGGAATAAAAGTGAAAAAATTGTAAAAAAAAATCGTAAAAAAATTGAAACAAATTGAGAGAAACGCCATAAATCATTAAAAATCACGGTAAAGTGTTATACTAAATTTTTAATCAAATATAACACAAAATCTATGATATTTAGGGTGTACTCTCGATGATGTCCCACTAGAATCCAATTTTTTTTTTGGACTACCAGAATACAAATTAATAGTAGAGATTATTATTGTCCAATTCATAAAATTCGGGATTATTAGAATCCAATTTTCCAATATATATATATATATATATATATATTGTTTGAAATAGACAATAATAATTTAAACGTCGGATTAGTTTGTATCTTAAACAAATTTTATATAAATAATATATTTAATGATGGATTATATAACAATAATAATAATAATAACAAGGATAATTACAACAGTAATAATAATAATAGAAGTCGGGATTTTTATGCTTGATGGAGGCACTACCCATTTTTAATTTTACGAATTCCACAATAATACAAATTGAAAAATTAGATTCTAATAATCTCGACTTTTACGAATTGCACAATAATAATCCCTACTATCTTGTAATTATTTGTAAATCAATAAAAGAGATAATAAATATTATTATTATTAGTACTCTGTAACACTTGATGGAAGCACTAGCCATTAATTTATCCACAATAGTCTCTTAATCAACCGCATTTAATTTGAACATTGTGATTTATATTTGACAGTTGAATAATTCCAATTGGTATGACGTGATAAAGATAATTTTCAAATCAAGATGATCTATAACCCCTTGAATAAGTCATTTGTTATCGTCATGTTATGTGAAAACACAAACCCAACAAGGTACATATTATAATTATATATTCCTTATGTAAAATGTCTCAATCGTTGCGTAAGGTACAATTAATGTATACTATAAATAATGGTAGGAATCCATAACAACTTTCATCAAGCAAAAAACATAGTTGTATAAGCCTACTTACACAAGGTTGAAACCATGAGAGCTACTTCACCTCCATCAAGTCTTATTCTTGGGCTTATTCTAATGACCCTAGTCGGCCAATGTTTAAGCTATCGGCCGACAGGTTATGGGCTGACGGTTGGGTTCTACAACGGCAAGTGTGGAGAGTGGGATATTGAAGAATACATTTACAATGTCGTCAAAAAGCAGTACGCAGAGGAACCAGACACTGTGGCTGATCTTGTTCGTCACACATTCCATGATTGCTTTGTCAGAGTAAGCGAAATCATTTTTTGATAACATTTATCATATTAAAAGATTTCTTGGTCAGAGTAAGTGAATTCAATATTTGGTTTAGCCTACTAAAAATACATACGTTATCATGTTATTGATGATTTTAAGTAACTACATGTAAACTATGGATGAAAAAGGGGTGTGATGGATCCGTCTTCCTTGATGGCCAAGACACCGAAAAAGCCGCTGAACCAAATTTAAGTCTAGGAGGATTCGATACTATTGATGAGTTAAAGGAATCTGTAGAGAAAGTGTGCCCAGGGGTTGTCTCTTGTGCTGATTTGCTCATGTTAGCTGCTCGATCTGCTGTGCACATAGTAAGTTAATTCTACCGCTCCCTATTTCAATGATTATTCTAGTTGATGCAGTGTGGATTGTAATCATCCTAGCTAGCTAATTATCACCTTTATGGTTGTTAAGCTAGCAAAATTGGGTAGCTCAATTTGCTAACTTAATCTCATGTAGGCAGGAGGAGAATGGTTTCAAGTGGAAACAGGACGACGGGATGGGCTTATGTCATTTCAATTTGAAGCTCGTTCAAACATTCCACCACCAACAATTTCAGTCGACATAGCCATTGAGATATTTGCTGCCAAGGGCCTAAACACAAATGACATGGTCTATCTTTTAGGTACCAAGGATATCAAAGTTTTTCTTACATTTACTTTGATAATTATAATGAGTGATTTTAGAAAGCTAAGTTGGATAAACGATTGAAATAACAACACTTTTGTTACCGTATAAACAAAAATGTTATATAGGTGGACATACTGTTGGAACTGCACACTGCCATGCTTTCAAAGAGCGCCTCAATAATTTTCGGAATACTAATAAGCCTGATCCCACCATAAGTGCGGCTTTACTTAAATTGCTACAGAAGACATGCCCACAAAATAGTGATATCGACCATGAGGCTTTCCTAGACCAAACTCCAAATAGTGAGTTCATATTCGATAACGACTACTTTAATCAACTTGTTGGATACAACGGAACCTTAGAAATTGATCAACAACTCGCAATTCACCCAAAGACTAAGGGAATTGTAAGGGGATTAGCTAAAAATCGTTCCAAATTTTTAAAAAAGTTTGGTCGATCAATGGTCAAAATGGGAAGGATTGGAGTCATCACCGGCTATGAAGGAGAGATTAGAAAATCATGTCGTGCCAAAAACTACTAAGCATAATACAATAGCCAATCAGATATGACACATGTAAACTATCGTTTCTTATCATGCAATGTAACATTTTTGTTCCTTTTTGTTCTTTATTTTGAGTGATATTGTATAATTGATTGTGAGCTACATTCAAGTAAAATGTGTACCAATTAATTCTATGGTTTTTATTAGTACAATAATATGACATATTGTAACTAATCTAGATTCGACCCGAGCCATTAAACTAGAATGTAAGATTGACAACTATATTCTATAGCACCCAACATATCACCTATTCTTACTAATTTTATTATATTTATGTGATAAGAGCAACGATCAACTTTCGTATAGTCACTCCCTTCCCTTAGTACTTATACTAACCTAGGGGGATAATGCATTGTGGATCACATACTAGTTTTAGTGATCAGTACGTGCCACTATTCACACTCGCTGTTCAATTCATTTTTCAAATAAACTTGAATAACGCTCAATAAACTTCTTATAGATATTTATTATTTATGCTCATTATTATATCTTCAATGTCCATCAAACATATACTATTTTATGCCTTAAACTCTCGCACCAATAAAACACGGTCGTACAAGCGCCATAGCAAAAATGAAATCATTTTGGGCAATGCTAGATTTAATCTTACTAGTCTTGAATTGCACTTACGTGCAAGGTATTTAATTAAAATGGATTAAATTTGGTTGTAGATGTAAATTTCATGTGAAAATTAGTTAAATGTACGATCTAACCCTCAAGCTATGAAAAAATGAGAGGAGATCTATTAGTTTTAGAGGTGTTTTGGAAATTTAATCGCAAATAAATTTTCTATATTTAACACAAAGCTATACAAAATAGAAGGAAAATATATCCAAACATATCAAAATCAAGTAAAAGGCATCTCTACAATTAGACGCAATTCCAAAAACCAGTACTAATCCATACTGGCTAGACTTTTTAATATTTAAGAAAATTATTTTATTTAGTTAGCAATAACTTAATTTTTTTTATAAAAATAAAAACACTATTTTATTCTTTTAATTCACAATTGATTACGTGACTCTTTTAAATGTACTTTCTATAAAAAAATCTGATGTACTTTTAAAAAAAAGTTAAAAGAAAGATGTACTATAATTTTATACTATTGATTACTTGAACTTTAAAAAATTACTTTTCATATGAGGTTGTAGCCAACATATAAGCGGAAAAATAAAATTAATAATGATATTGTAATATATATTATTTTGATTTTCATATCCAATATTAGTACCCCTTTGCTCCATATTAATTTTCACTTAATTGACTAATATCCGACATCACTCTTTGGTTCATAACTTTTTATATAATATTTTATTAACAATTGCAATATTAAACTTTTATTATAGTATTTTTCGTTACAAATCTAATAGTAGTAATTCTATACAACGAATCATTGTATATATTGAGAAATTTATGGTCAAAATTTTTACAATTTGACGACACAATTTTCAAAGATGATAATTAATATAGGACGGAGGGAATAATCCTTTAACTTTGAGCCCCACCCCAACATTCTCTTCATTTAAAAGTTTGATTTTTCTTAGCGAGCATTTAGTAGCTAAATTATTTTTAAGTTTTGTTGAGTTTAATGAATGAAAATCTTTTATATAGAATTTATTATTTCACGATGAAACTTATGAAAAAAAATAGTTAGTGAAGTAGCAAATTTGTTTCCAAAACTCTACTCAATATTCCCTTAAAATATTTGAGAGAAGCAGAGAGAGAATGAGAGAAATAAAATTAGTAAAAAGAAAGGCTACAAATGAATATAATAAGGTAAATTGGATTTAAATAATCTGAATTTTGATGTGTGATTGACTGAATAATCTGAACTTTAAAAATATCACTGAATAATTTTAACTTTGACCATATTGGATTACAATAGCATGTCAACATTCAGATTATTAATTCTAACATGTGCAAACATTCAGATTATTTAAAGTATTTAGATCCAAATCAATAACTAATGACGCATAATCAATGTCGAGGTTACTACTTGCTGCAAAAAAATAAACTAAATTCTCATAACTAACTAACTAATGATTATATTGCTTAATTTCATAGAAAAAGATAATTAAGTAAATTAAATAAATTCAAAAGAATTAAATAAAAATAATAATTGTTACAGGATAGTGCAAAGAAGTGAGAGGTGTGGCTGGGGTGGTTAATTGTAGGGAGAATGTGGACGATTTTCCTTAAAAAAATTAAATAAAATAGTTATTGTTTTGACGATTTTATCCCTACATGTCTTAGTATGAGAAGGGTAAAAAAGGCAAATCAAAATTTGCATACCATAAGACCCTTTCTCTTTATATATAACATAGATTGAGTATTTTGATAACAACAATGCATTAGTGTCGTGCTAACATAGTAGATACAATTACTCTGGCTTATGTAGTTTATGTAAGCATTTGAGAGCGTATATGAAGAAAAGTTCTTAATAGATCACATAAGAGAAGAGCAACCGCTTGTAATAAAGGATGAGAGTAATAACATGAAGCACAATCCATTAGATAATAGTTTCAGAAAACTATTTCTAGAAGAAGCTCAAGCGCCAAGGATTTTGAAGAATCAAGTCATGTTGTTGATGTCAAGAGCCTAGCATGTTATATCATCAGAGAAATTTGTTACTTTCCTTGATTTTTGTTAAGATGCAACCTACAAGGTCTTAACTAAGTCATTCTTGAATGTAGTTTGCAAAAGTCTTAACAAACATCTCCATGAGCAGTTTTCTCAAGAATAGCCATAGGCGTGTTCCTGAAATTTGTTCTTCTTTCTAAACACATGATGAGATTAGATAACACCTGAATAATTAGTTGAGGCCATCTTTTGCTTTTGCTAATTGCATTAGGAATTGTATCGGGAAGATAAAGAAAAGATGTTGCCTTATTTCTAAAGTTTAGGCAATTAATATAGCTTCCTAAACTTAATTCATGTCAATATCTTTCCCTTACCTTTCTCCCCTAGGTTGACATTATTGCTATTTTATGTTGCTATTTTATGGGAACATCATAATTTTTGCTTTTTCTAAGGCTTTTACCACAAATTGCTTTCAAGAGAGATTAGTATTGAGTCTTCAAATTAAACAAATTAGAGTTTCTAATATTGCATCAATCTTTTAAACAAGACTTGAATTCAGTCTTCAAAATGAAAAAAACAACTTTGCATAGTTACAAAACAGGTGACAAAATCTAGTGTCTACAAATAGTCATGTGGACGCGACTTTTTGCCTCCCGAAGACTTCACCCCGTGGATCATTCTTCAGGGTCTACATTGTCGGTGATTCAAATGAGGTTGTTTAGACTTAGATTACCATCTAGGGACAGGGGATAGATTTAGATGCTTTTAAATATTCCAGAATTTACTTATTTAATTTCTGAATTATACTTGTTGTCTAATTAACATTATGAGATAACACAAGTTAAAGGTAGCATAATTCATGAAAGGTTTATATAATGAATTTTATTATTTTTTTAATATTCGTCTAATATATAAAAGAGAAAGGAAATAAAAGAAAGAAGGGGCCAAGGAGCAATAAGCAGTCTATACTGACTCAGTGTAACCGTGGGGTTATGATGAGGCAGTAAGCAAGTCTTACTGTTAGTCACTCGAAGCCATAAACAAAATTCAGGTCTTAAGCATAACCGGCGAGTTACGCTAGTCAGATCAGAATACCTGTTTATTTTCCTCCCATAATTCCCTGATTCAATCATATATTGAAGGAATATTAAAGGAGAATAAAACATAGAATATAAAAGTAGAAATTAAATAAAATAAATCATGAATGAATAAGAGTCTCAAATTAATTTTAAAGTTAAATTAACAAACTATAATGATCGATTAACTCCATCTTGGGAACCCCAAGAATCAGGTTCGGGGGTAAGGTTACAAGCCTAAAGTGCGATTCTTTTGGCTTATCCATCCAAAGGACGATCTCTACTTAAGTCAATATTAATTTAGAATTGAATAGAGGAAGAATAATAATAGTTATTTCATTAATTCAATTGTTATCATGCAAGGAAATAGGGGGTATTTATAATGTTGGGTAGGCGGATTAATTAATGTGAAAAAGGGAGAAACATAACCCTATTTAGTCTCCTAAGGTGTGACCAACTCAGTCATGTAGGCCAAAGTGATGTGTTTTGAGGGAGAAGGAAACCTGAATGAGGTTCTTTTGTCCATACTGTAATCGGCGGATTAGTTATTAAAATCTCAATCCGGACCAACGATTCTACGAGTTTACGATCCAAAAATCCCCCATCGATCCTACTCTTACTACGATCTTAAAGTAGTTAGGATCGTACAATCCTGGTTTTGCTTGAATATATGTTAGAATCACAATACGATTCTACGACCCTGCGATTCAATCCACGATCCTACCTGAATTTGATAATGTTTGCGCACAATATCATCTTTAAAATTTTGTCATAACAATTTAATTTTTTTATCGAAGTTATCAACTGATATACAATTTAACCTATTGCTTCATTCTTATGAATAAAATGTTAAGATTTTAACTATCATAGAACTTTATTTTGATATTTTCCTATTGTATTAGAATCTTATGATCCTCGATCCGATTCTACGATTCTGATCCTAACTATGTCCACCGATCCTAACTAGGATCCCGATTCTAACAACGTTGGACTTACGCTTTAGCTGTATTCCAACGTGACCTCGTGGTGGAAAACAAAGTGGAGTCGAAGTCACCCACCATACCATGCTTGGGTTTTCTTCTCCCAAAGGGATTCGATTGCGGGTTTTAAGGGACAGGTAAACCTAGCGTAACCTACGGGTTACACTATGGATTTGGGTTTAATTTGTGCTTTTGTGTTTATTTTGTGGAGGTTATCTTCGCTTGTAGTTTTGTTGCCGAGTTTAAACTAATTTTACATCAATCAATTAAGTTACAAAAATTTGATGTTTACAAATAACCTGCACTTTTATAAAGTCTAAGTAAGACAACGATCAAATTAGTCTTGATGATCTTGATATACTCTCAAACATCTTTTCTCGAGCCTGAGTGAAGCCTAGAAGCGGTGTCCTATGCCTGAGAATAGTTTTTGAGGTTTTGCACATCGTACTTGCCCGATGAACGGCGTGAAGGTTCTGGACCTGCGTTGTCATATTGTAATCTCCTAACCTGAGATGGTGATTGTAGCGGTCGCGACGCCATCTTTCCCAAAATGCTCCATAAGGTCAACGCAAGCGTCACACCGAGTGTAGCGACCACGATGAAGCCAAGATGGAAAATCCATATTTCCAGATCTATCGCGCCCGCGAACGGTCTGGAATTCGCAATTTGTCGGCCCTAAAAAACCGATTTCCCTCTTTTCTATTTCCTTTCTTTCTCTTTTGTTCGGTCTCGTTCCGAACCGAATTTCTTCTCTTTTATAGGGTATATTTGCTTGTTTTAACCCCTATTTATATATTAGATATAATGATTTGGTGTTTTGTAGGAAAGTAAGGAGTTAGAAGAAGTTTGGGCTTAATTGAAGGTTTTTAGGGAATCCCGAGCTATTTCTCGAGTCAAACCAAGTCAACCCGAGCCGAGAGCCGAGTCAAACCAAGTCAACCCGAGCCGAGAGCCGAGGTGAAACCGAAGCCGGAAATTCCCTATTAAGATTGGCGCAAAACAGGGGAACGGTACAAACTCAAAGGTTTGAAATACGTGTGCCTTCACCCTTTGGGTCATAACTCCTTCGTTACAACTCTGATTGGTCTGAAATTTTGGGAGCATAAAGTACACACTAAGAGCTTTCCATCGATATCTTACGGGCCTAAAACGGAGTTCGGATGAAGAAGTTATGCACGTTTGAAGTCGGCAGGGAAAAACTGCCCAGAACAGTGGCTCGCCCGAGCCATCTGCTGGCTCGCCCGAGCCAGGCTTCTGGGGCAACAAAGACACCAGCCAGAACACTGGCTCGCCCGAGCCACTCTGTCTGCAGACGCGCGTGCTGTGATTTGTTCTAGGGTTTTGGGTTGTATTTTTCCTTCTTCTATAAATACCCACTTGTATTAATCCAACAAAGAAAATCAATTAGCCTAGGTAGTTTAGGAGTAGAATTAGATTTAATTGCTTTCCTTTATTTGCTTTAATCTCTCTTTAATTGTTCTTCAAATTTTCAATTGTTCTTCATTGTTCTTCAAGCTTTCTTTGATTTCTAGCATTTGTATTCAACTTTCTCAAGCTTTCTCAATCTCTCTAAAGCTCTCTCTTGTCTTCATTGAAGTGTTTTACAAGTTTTCTGTAACAACCCGCCCCAAAATCGCGATTAATTAAGTACTAATTACCGTAATTACCTAAATTACGTATAAATTTTTTCGTTTTTACTTTTAATTATTTATTTCTTCGGTGCTAAGTCTCATGCAGGAGATGGCAAAAAGGTATCAAATTACCGGTTTAAAAATCTTGGATTTATTCATTTCACTTGTTAAGTTAAACTATTTCGGGTTTCACCGTTACGTTATTTCTTTAACCGGAAAAGGGTTTAATTATTCTGCTTCTTAACGTTTATATTTTATTACCCAAACCTTAATTTATTTGGGTTATATTTATTTTATTTAATCACAAGTAATATTTATGTCCTACTTATTTAATTTTTCTAATTCAAGTCTTATTTTATTTTAATCAAATTGTTAGCAACTAATTTTATTTAGTACAAACTAATTATTTTAACCCAATATATTTACAATTACTTAAATTAAGTTAAAGTTTCTGATTTAGTTAAGTGTAATTTACTAATTGTTGTCTTAATTTAATTAGTTTAAGTATATATATTAGTAAGGGGGGAAGGGGGGGTCATTTTATATCATTCTAATTTCCCCAACACCAAGTCATTCTCCCACTTCTTTCTCTCCCTTGCTTCTGCCGCCAGCTTTCCCCCCTGCCCCTGGTGTTTTCCGGCCGCCGGCGCCGGAAACCGCCGCCAACCGTGGTGGCCTCCGGCCGCCCTCTCCTCCCTCTTGTGTTTTTCTCAATTTTATCTTCAAGGGTAACCTCTCAAAACCCCCAATTTCAATTTCTCTAAACCCTAATCTGAAAATCTATGTTTTACATATGTTTCTTTTGTAATTTCTATCTCTTTTACTCTCTTTTATCGTGAATTCAAGTATACAATTGTATTGGTTAAGTTAGGGTTTAAGTTTTGAGTGTATGCATGTATGTTTCTAAGTGTTTATGAGGTTTTATGGTTGAATTCATGGTGGATGATGATTATATGTCAATGCATGTAAATTTCTTGAAAGATTCTGAGTATTTAAGGGCTGAATTTATGTTTTAAGATTATGGGTTAAGTGTTATTATGTTTAGTTTGGGTGAATTAGTGAGGTTTTGATGGAAGAGTTCAAGAGTGTGTCTCATATGTTGAGTTTATGTTTAATCCATGGATGCATGTGGTTTTTAAGGCCTTTGATGAGTTGATTTTCAAGGTTTATATTCTGGAAATATAGTGGATTAAAGTTTAAGTGAGATTTGGTTATGTTTAGTATGATTAAGGGAGAAAAATCCAATTAAAAACTGAATTATGGGTGATTGAAGTTTCTGTTTAGTTTCTGGAAATTTACAGAGGTATGAAAGTGGGATTTTAGCCCATACTTTTACTCCATATGATAGCTCAAGGTGTTAGCTAACTATAGGCTTTGGAATTTCGAATTTCCGACATGTATAGACCGAGTTATGGCCAAAACCGTGACGATGCGTTTTTATATACGAATTCTGAGTCAGTAGGCTGAGGGCTGTTTTTCGTGCCTTTAGAGACCTCTTTAGTTTTTGTGGTAAACATGAAAGTTTTAGGTCTTAGTGCAAGCTTTCCGGAATGGTATGGTTTGTATTTATCCGATACCGGGAGTATGAGTTACGAGCTCGCGAATAAGGGCTGTCCAGAGTGAAGTTTCTGCCCAAATTAACTTATGTAAATTAATATCTTTTGGGCCTCAAATCAACCCAATAAAGATTTCTAGGCATAAATTTGTTATGGTCATAGGTTAGCATCTTAGAGTTATGTGTTTAAGGCTAAAAGTATCATTTTGGAGATTTAAGTAAGTCTTAAGGATATTTTCCAAAAGCTAGTGAGTTTAGCCAAGTATTCTTTTCCCCCATCATTCTCTAGCATAATGTTCAATGTCTTTGATCTAGCTAAGAATTTCTTCTAGCTTGGTAGCCTCCAAGTTCTAAATCAATTCAATCTTTGTTACTTAAATCATCGATCCAAGCTTGTTCTCATCACATTCGGTCATGTACATCTTACTCCGTTTCATCATTCATTTGCTATCACATCATCAAACCATATTTGAATCCATCATTCTCATCATAGCTTTCAAGTTATAATCACCCCATTCATAATCGATTCAAGCTAATTTTCTTAGATTCAAGCCCTTTTATTTGAATCATCTTCTACGTCATTATTCTCATGCTTTTCCAACCCGAAAATTCTAAGGTTTTATATACACAGTTTCTGTCCGGGCCCATTTTGAAGCCCTTCCACTTATTTTTGGCCTTCGGCCCTGTTGACAAAATTAAAGATCATGAATTTCCCTATTCCGAAATGTACTCTTTTATGTCATTTCGTTTTTTTCTAACTCAAGTTATACTTCAAACTCTATTTTTATATAAACCTGAAATTTTATTCTTAAAGTATTTCATTTATATTACTAAGTTTCTAAACTTATGAAGCTAATTTAGAACCTTATTCGGTTCTTCATTTTTATTTTATTCTTATCTTAGTTGACAAATTTTGAAAGCCATCTCCAAGCCGAGCCGCGCCGCCAAGGTTTTTAGCGTCCCAAGGTACGCAAATTGTCCAACTTTTAACTCTTTATTTATCCTTCAACACAACTATCATTGTGATATTATGTCTACGTGATGAACTAATATCTTATATTGAATTATTTTCAAGCGGTCCCGCCCCATCATATTCTAGCTAGTTACGTGAAGTGCTAGCCTATACTTTTAGATGCTCCTGATCAGAGTGTCCTAATGACTGCACGGCGATTAGCAGTCACCCAATCCAAATCTAGATTGGCTTGGGCATGCGCGTGTGTGAGGTGCTTCGGCATCGATCGTAAGGGATACCGCTCATTTCTAATTATCACAAGTTCATTTCAGTTATTTATATTCATGTCTTATACATATACCAGTTATTTATATATATGTATGCAACAATTCAGTTTATTTATGTTTATCCCCTTTCCCGTTTTCAAAATGAATTTAAATGCCGGCACTAAAACCGTTTTTCGAACGGTTTTACGTGTTGGAGGTTTACGTACTGAGTGTTTCACCACTCACCCTTTTGTAATATTTTAATGTTTTGTTTTAGGAGGTTCGAGCTCCCAAGGCAAGGACAAGTCGGTTCCAAAGTAATTCAAGGCTCTTGAGGTAGTTCTCTAAGGAAATCATCGGTTAGCAAGGGCGAGCATGATTTTGGAAGTTGTTTTAGTATTTAAGCTATGTTTAAGTTTATATACTTTATCCAAGGGTTGTATAAGTTTTATATGTGAAGGTTCTTAAGTTAGTAAGTTATCTTGTGGTTTTGGAAGTTTCTGTGGTGTTGCCTTGTCTCTTTTGGGGGACGGCGGTGACACTTCAACCTAAAAAGTGTTCCGCTGCGCTAATCGCGGGCTTAGCTTCTCTAAGTAGAGTTTAACCCTGTGATTAAGGTTGGGGTGTTACATTTTCTCTCTCTCTCTCTCTCTCTCTCTCTCTCTCTCTCTCTCCTCTCTAATCTCCATTGTTGACTCGTTTTCCAAGCTTTATAGTGTTTGCCACAATCAACTCCATTTTTAGTGGGGAGGAGGGTCAAGGAACTCCAATTCTACTTACTAGTGAGAATTTGGAGGATTCTTCTTGGTAATCCAAACCACAATTTCTTGTTTGTTCGGGGGAAATTCAAGTGTAGATTGAAGGTTTATTGAAGATTAGTCATCAAAAGTATCATTTCTCGTTCCCAATTTCATTGTTCATTCATTGTCTTCATTCATGCCTTTTAACTGCTTTCATCTTTAAGTGCTTTCTTTATTGCTTTCTTTTAATTGCTTTCTTTATTATTATCATGTCTAGGTTAGATTTAAATGCTTTCTTTACATAATTTATCGCTTTCCGCATTGAGAAAAACTCCTTTACACAAACCGATTACCTTAATCAAGCCTAACACCCATCCCTGAGACCGACAACCTTAACTTAAAACACCAAAAATTACAACTGAACAATGGCGCCGTTGCCGGGGATGGCGTTATTTGGTAGATTAGGCTATTGGTTTGTGTGTACATAGTTTATTGCTTTCTCAATTATGCTAGAAAAATGTAGCGAAAAAAATTGAATATCGAAAAAAAGTGAGAAAAGAAAAGAAAAAAAAATAGAAAATTAGAAAAATAGAAAAAAAAAAGAGTTATGGATAGTCCCCAATTCCCTCAATTTGAGCATGAAATATTTTGGAGGTATTTTGCTAGATTGCATGACTACCGTGTTCAATGTGAATTATATGGTATCTTTTATGATACATTATCTCTTTTGGGAATTGTTAGTGAGGGTGTGAATTATCAGACCCGAAACCTTTTAGATTATTACGGGTTTTCTTGTTTAGGTGAAGAAAAAGCATGGGAGTTACTTGAATGGTTGTCTAGGGATTCCTATGAGTTTGAACAACAAAGTTAGTCCTAGCTTCCAACCTCCTTATGCACCACCCTTTGGGACCGAAACTGAACAATCATGTGAATACCCCGTGTATGTTGATGATCAATCTTATGATGGGGGATATGTGGAAAAGCATATGATCTTTCCCAAAGTGCCGATGTTGAGTCTCCTTAGTGTGCTCCTTGTGTGATTCGCGTATCATAGTTCAATTTCTTGTTTGCAAGCTACGATGGTTTCCTTCAAGGCGTATAGAAAAATTATGTGCGAACATGAATGAGTATATGCGTGAATTTGTCCATGAGAGTAATCAAAGGGTAGTAACTCCTTCTTCACAAATGGTTCATTCGAATGTAAAAATAGGTCATTCATCGTCTTTGAGTCCTGAAATGCATGTTGATTCTGCTGTGTATGATGAGGTTGATGACTATTACAACCGACCATGCCTTGGACTACTTAGTAATTCCTTAGCTCTAGCCCCACCTAGTGAGCATGAGGAACATGATGATTCTGTGTGTGATGATGTAGAATTTGTTGAAAACATGCTAGATGACGAACCATTGTCCAAACCCTTGTCCATGCCTTTGTGTGAAGAAAAAGTTGAGTTTATCGAATGCCATTATGCTTGTGATGCAATTGAGCATGATCTTGTTAAGGGTGAAATTGAATCTGTTGTGATTGAATGTGTGGCAATCCGATTTGGTCACTTTCATTGAGGATCATTGCATTAGTGAGGCATTAGCTACCCTTGTATGTGAGCCTATTTATGTGCATACTTGTGATGATGAGCATAATTCTTTGGGGAATGATCATGATTGTTTGAACTTGGTTGTTGACAATGATGCTTTTGATGATGACATGCTTTATGAGTCATTCACTATGAGTTATGACCCTGAACCTTCCACTTTCACTTTTGATGTTGATTTGGATGATGCACCTTTGTCTTTTGATGTTGATAGTTCTTCTTGTGAGTCTGATATTGAAGAAGATGAAGATGTGCTTGTTTGTTGTGATGTTGGGAGTGTTATGATGTGGTCTAACCCTCTGTTTTCCTTATCACCTATTGACGATTATGATTATTTGGATGAAAGTTGTGATTTGGAATCTGTGTTTGATGAAAATTGCATGGATATTGAGTTTGAACCATTGTTGGCATCCAAGTATTCGCATGAGCATGTTCAGGAATGTGTTGTATTGTTCCCTCCTATTGATTTGTATACCCAATCTCCATTTACGAGTCAATGGGAGGATCCATTTGTCATGTCTCATTTCACCGTGCCTAGAGGAGTCTTGTTTATTCATGAATTTCATCAGTTCTATGACTTTTCTAAGGCATTTGATAAATTGTTAAGGGCACTAATGTTTGTTTATGTGCTATTGCGAGTGTGCTCTTACCACCACCATTCTGAGATGCATGAGAGGATGCATGATTTGTTACTCCGGGCGTTGAATGGTTCTGATTTGGTGCCCGATATCGTGAGGTGAGAAGGAATAAGCTTATTGATAAGATGTCTTCGAGGTAATATCTTTCCTCACCTTTTGTGTATATTTAGTGAGTCGGTTTTCTTTTCTTCTTTTATTTTCTTTTTGTTTGTGTCTTTTTCTTTTATTTTGGGGTGCTTGCTTACCTACTCCTGTTTCCATTTGAGGATACGGCAACCTCTTTGTGTTGGAGTGAGAGGGTAGTATGCATTCCGGTTTTTGAGTCCAAAGAAAAGAAAAAAAGAGTAAGAGTCGTTTTGTAAATATTTTAGTTTGTTTTCTTAGTTCTTTAGTCCCTAGTGTCTTGTATAGTTTGTTTTTCCTTTTGATCTTGCATGTGAACCATCACACATAGTATGCTTTTCTTGTTTATTTCTGACCTATGTGTGATGTTCTTTTGATCGGGGATTGAGTGCTTTTATTGAAGATTATGAGGTAACCTCTTTCCACCCTCTCTTTATGTGTATATATCGATGATCCATGATGCATGCTTGATTTTCTTTTTGGGTGGTGAACCCCTTGAGTGTGATTGTTGGGAATATTATGTTGTTGGAGCCGTGTGGGCTCGGGTCGCCACCGCTTTTATATGATAAGTGTTTTATATATATGCTTTTCTTGGTTTTCTACCTTACTTGTGACACCCTTCTCATGATGGAGACATTGTAAAGTCTTGTGTTGGAGTGGGGGTGATATCTTTCGTTGTTCATGGGTAGATTACCTAGTTTTTAGTCTTTTATTTTTGTCTTTCGTAGTTTGTGTCTAAAATCTAAAAAAATTTTGTGTGTGAAAAGAATAAGGGAAGAAATGTTGTGAAAAACCAAAAAGTTGTTTTTCTTTTTGAAGATGTTTCCGTTCACAGTTGTGTAGATAGTTGTCTAATCAGTTGATTCAATCAGTTAGAAGCGGCCGGTATGAATAATGATAGGCCTTAGGAAGGATTTTTTCCATGACTTATCTCTATTAGACCTCTACATGGAATGGGAAAGCGGAATCCTCAATTCTTACACGCTTTGACTGTGAATTCTTACCTAAGTTAGACTGTTTTAGTTGTTCAATTGCTTAAGCTCTTAATTAATGCATTAAATAATTACTGTCGGACCTACCGTCATGGGTTGGTTTGGGTGGATCGGCACCCTATGCCCCTTAAGTGCAATGACTCACGTATGGAGAAACCTAGCAGGGAGGGTAACCCTTTGCGAAGGCCGGTGCTTAAATCCCGCAAAACCCGACACAAACGCTCTAAAAGACACGAAACTGATTGAGTGTAAAGAAAAGAGCGTAGGTTTTGAAAAAGAAAGAAAAGAGTGAAGCAAGAAAAAGAAAAAAAAAGAGTTGAGCAAAATAATGGTAAGAAAGAGAAAAGTAAAAAAAAAAAAGAAGAAAAAGAAAGAAAAGAGTGGTGAAAGAAAAAGAAAGAAAAGAGAGGTTAAAAGAAAAACCAAGAGTAAAGTAGGATAGATAATCCCGAGCTTGAGCATGAGAACAACTCTGATTGTCTGGTTTAGGATAGGAAGGACCGACTAGAGCCCACTTGCACATATGCACGAGGTGTTTGGCTTATCAGGAAGTGTTTTGGTTCAAAATCTCAAAGATTGGCAGTTTTCCAACCTTCGTGTCTTAATTTGTTTATACTTGCTTCTTCCAATTGATTGTTGAGGCGGGTTTGGGAACTAGGTGCATGATTAGGGATGAGAACATCTTTTTTGCTTTTGTTTTCTTTTGTTTTTCGGTTTTCATTTCTTTTTCTTTCCCCTTTTTCTTTTCTCGTGGCTTTTGTGGGTATAGTTGCTATAAACCCTCACGAGACCTACCTCGTCCACCCGGGCTACCGGGGGGTTTAAAGGGCTTGATGCATATGCTAAATGCATCCGCGATTCCTGCGAAAGTGAGTTAGGGTTTTTAGTTTTTCTTTTTAGTCCTTTTCTTTGTTTTTAGTTTGCTCGGGGCGAGCAAACCCTTGTGTTGGAGTGGTGTTCGGTCTCGTTCCGAACCGAATTTCTTCTCTTTTATAGGGTATATTTTCTTGTTTTAACCCCTATTTATATATTAGATATAATGATTTGGTGTTTTGTAGGAAAATAAGGAGTTAGAAGAAGTTTGGGCTTAATTGAAGGTTTTTAGGGAATCCCGAGCTATTTCTCGAGTCAAACCAAGTCAACCCGAGTCGAGAGCCGAGTCAAACCAAGTCAACTCGAGCCGAGAGCCGAGGCGAAACCGAAGCCGGAAATTCCCTATTAAGATTGGCGCAAAACAGGGGAACGGTACAAACTCAAAGGTTTGAAATACGTGTGCCTTCACCCTTTGGGTCATAACTCCTTCGTTACAACTCCGATTGGTCTGAAATTTTGGGAGCTTAAAGTACACACCGAGAGCTTTCCATCGATATCTTACAAACCTAAAACGAAGTTCGGATGAAGAAGTTATGCGCGTTTGAAGTCGGCAGGTAAAAACTGCCTAGAACAGTGGCTCGCCTGAGCCATCTGCTGGCTCGCCCGAGCCACGCTTCTGGGGCAACAAAGACACCAGCCAGAACACTGGCTCGCTCGAGCCAGGGAGTGGCTCGCCCGAGCCACTCTGTCTGCAGACGCGCGTGCTGCGATTTGTTCTAGGGTTTTGGATTGTATTTTTCCTTCTTCTATAAATACCCACTTGTATTAATCCAACAAAGAAAATCAATTAGCCTAGATAGTTTAGGAGTAGAATTAGATTTAATTGCTTTCCTTTATTTGCTTTAGTCTCTCTTTAATTGTTCTTCAAATTTTCAATTGTTGTTCATTGTTCTTCAAGCTTTCTTTGATTTCTAGCATTTGTATTCAACTTTCTCAAGCTTTCTCAATCTCTCTCATGCTCTCTCTTGTCTTCATTGAAGTGTTTTACAGGTTTTCTCTCTCTCTCTCTCTCTCTCTCTCTCCTTTCTAATCTCCATTGTTGACTTGTTTTTCAGGCTTTATAGTATTTGCCACAATCAACTCCATTTTTAGTGGGGAGGAGGGTCAAGGAACTCCAATTCTACTTACTAGTGAGAATTTGGGGGATTCTTGGTATTCCAAACCACAATTTCTTGTTTGTTCGGGGGAAATTCAAGTGTAGATTGAAGGTTTATTGAAGATTAGTCATCAAAGGTATAATTTCTCGTTCCCAATTTCATTGTTCATTCATTGTCTTCATTCAAGCCTTTTAACTGCTTTCATCTTTAAGTGCTTTCTTTATTGCTTTCTTTTAATTGCTTTATTTATTATTATCATGTCTAGGTTAGATTTAAATGCTTTCTTTACATAATTTATCACTTTCCGCATTGAGAAAAACCCCTTTACACAAACCGATTACCTTAATCAAGCCTAACACCCATCCCTGAGACCGACAACCTTAACTTAAAACCACAAAAATTACAACCGAACATCTTTCCTTCCACAAGCTTGACTCCCTCTCTCTCAAAAAACCCCAGCGCCTGCGACTTCACATCCCCTCTCATACAAATTCATTACCTTCTCCTCTCAAATTTCACAATAACCACACCTCCATCTTCTCAATCTTCAGCCTTATTCACCCTTTTGCAATAATCCTCAAAGTTCACCCCAAGAGCTCGATTTTGGCTGTATTTCCATCCTAAGGTCTTAATTGACGTAAATTTCGAGTTAATTGTTACATAAGTTCATTTTCATACTCATTTGGACTACTTGTGCTCGATTTCCTTTTGAGACTTAGGTTCTTCACCTGTGTGTATCTTCATCACTTGGCACTACTATACACACACACACGCGCTCTATTATGAGTAGAAGCAAGAAGTCCCGTGTTGAGGAATCTCCTTCACCACCCCTGGAGCCATCCTCTCCCGGGAAAGACCGCTACAAAGCTCAACTAGCCACGCAAATCCAATGTGACCCAAAGGCCAAGGTCATTTTCCGGGTGGCGCTCATAAATAGCGCTACATGAAGTTCAAAGACAGAAAGATATGTGCTCCGGATGTTTATGATGCGGGAACGGTCAAGGCCGTGTATTGTAAACCTAGTTTCGATTATTTCATTCGGACTCTAGGATAGGAAATTTTTATAACGATCGATGACTCGATCATTGATCAACCTATTCTAGAGTTTCTGAGTCCATTACGGGTATACGATGATGGAGCCGAGGTGGCAAAGTTTAACTATCGGGTGGCGAATAAGGAGAAAGAATGCACAGTTCAAGGTTTATGCAGGGAACTTGGTCCTCCTTTCGACGGAAGTTACTATGAGCGATGTGAGATTTTGATGAACAATAGGCGATGAAGCAACTGACTTGTTGGAGAAGAATGAATGCGGAGTCGAGGAGAGGAAACATGCACTATCATTGCCCGTGTAACTCTTAGGGGTGGGATTTTTGTAATCTCTCGGTCCGACTCCTACATAGGATTGTGACGAGCTCCGTGTTCGGGCAAGATGACGGGCGACCTAATTTCCATAAGGACGATTTATTTGTAATCTTCAATGTCGTTAGAGGTCGCCGCATCAACACGGAATCCTGCATTTTGCATTGCCTAAGAGAGATCAACATGGAGAACCAACCCACAACAATTGGCATGGGGCACATTGTCTATCATTTCCTCAAGTATGAGGGTTTTGAAGCCTATTTGAACCAGTGGAAGCCGCGTTACTTTCCGGACCCTATTCATGGAGTTAAGCTGCAAAAGATGGGTATCCTTGCGAAGAGTCGGACTCGTACGATCAATCTCCACGGGCACAACGTCAACAAGACGTCTATTCACCTCGATCCGGAGAAAGCCGAGGGGTGGCTTAACATCACCAACTCCCACAACTAGTTGTGTGTCCACCAATACGGTTGCCGACATAGAGTGGGAGGTCCGGATGTGCCCGAGGATGAGGAGGAAGAGTATGATGAGGAATAAGGTGAAGAAGATGATGAAGGAGGAGGAGAAGAAGAAGAAGAAGAAGAAGAAGAAGAAGAAGAAGAAGAAGAAGAAGAAGAAGAAGAAGAAGAAGAAGAAGAAGAAGAAGAAGAAGAAGAAGAAGAAGAAGAGGGACATGCTAGGGGGAACGTCGAGGTAGGAGAAGGAAGTGGAGGCCCGTCATGGCAAGAATCATTAGGACACATCAACTCTCATCTGGAACAGTTGAGTGTTAACGTTCAACAGCAGACCCTACTCCAGAGTCAACACAACTTGTTGGAGAGTCAACAAGCATTGTTGAACGCCCAGCAGTCTACACTCAACAATGTTCATTCGCAACTGTAGAGGCATGAGGAGTATTTTCAACAACAAAACCAATACTTTCGCGACTAGGGGTACTATCATTACTCTGTCACCGGCCACAACCCAGCGCTGAAGGATTACACAAACCCCTACTACCCGACCTACTTTCCCTATTATAGTAGGACCCGAAAAATTCCCGTTCGGGGAAATTGTTTCGGATGCGCTACTTAATGATCGGGAGCCGACTAAGGTTTCTTAATCCTTAAATAAGGATGTTTTCATTTTCAAAATTCATTTTCGGGATGATGATACTTTATTTGTTTATAAACCAGTTTTTTATTATTTAAATTATCCGAAATTGCACTAAATACTTTAATAATAATTTAATCCCGGCCCAAGCACCAAATTCAGGCCCAAGAAGGAACAGGCGGGCCACAAGAACCCATTAAAACCCGCCTGGGTATTGATGTGGGCTAAGCCTCTTCCTCCCCGGCCCAGAGACATATGGGTTGAAATTGATAAAACCGGCGGGGGTTTTATCAATTTCTAGTCCATTTCTCTCAGGCCTAGCCTTGAATTAATGATGGACATGAATTAAAATCAATTTTTTTAATTATTTTCATGCAAAATCGAATATTTTAAATAATCAAACGGGTTTATAAAATGGTAAAGAGTCGCCAGCAGATTTAATGAAATCGACAAACAATAAATGATAAAAAGTGACTCCGGTCTACGAACCCGATTTCTAGATTCGGGGGGTAAGGTTAGGGATTCGAGAATTATAAGAACTCTCGAATCCGCCTGTTTAGAAAATAGACTCTACTAAAATCGAAACTTGAAATGACAGAGAGCGGGGAGAAGTTAATTAATTTCGCGATGTTATATTCTCAACATGTGATACAAAAAATGCGGTTTTACTTTACAAAATATGTACAAGTAAAGGAATTAAAGTATGAGTTATATGAAGAGAGCGTGGAGAAGTTTAATTAATTTCGCGATGTTATATTCTCAACATGTAATATTAAAAAAATGCGGTTTTATTTTACAAAATATGTACAAGTAAAGGAATTAAAGTATAAGTTACCTGATGAAATACAACAATACGAATAATGAAATCAAACCTTGCTTAAAGGTGGTAGATGTGATGGATTTGATCCCTTGACTTGGCCTTGATCAATAGCTTGGATGGAAGGATGTAAGTGGTTTATAAGGATAGTATAAGGGTAATGATATAGATATGATAAAGCTGATTATGAGAGAATTAGAGAGGAAATATGTATGTTAGGATTTTGAGAGAGTTGGAGTATATTGGGTGAGAATAGTTGATGGAGTTTTGAGAGAATTTAGATGATAGTAATGGTGGTAGTTGATGAAATGAGGGTGAAATGGAGGGGGTATTTATAGGTGAGGGAGTGAGTCTTTAGGAGGGAAAATGGAGGGAACATACCCCAAAAATCAAGTCCTTCCCATCCATGCAGAATCAAAACCCAGGTGGGTTTTAGGGGGTCAAGGCAAGTCAACCCACGTGTGTTATGATCATGGGATTGCATGGGAGGAGAAAATTGGCGCCATAAATATTAAAACCCATGCGGGTTTTAGAGCTGCATGGCACGGATCGCTGATGTGGCCAAAATGACGCGTCGTTGCTTGGTATAAAACCCAGACGGGTTTTGTTATTCTTCTGGGCCGGGGCGCATCTTGAGCCCGCTTCTCGTTGGGTTGCTTTCTGAAACTTTAAAACCCATGCGTGTTTTACTGAATGTAGGTGGGCTGTTTTGGTTTGTTGAGCCCACGTTGTTGATCCTATGGGCCCAATGACCCATTTGGTGTTGGCCTAAATGACTTGCTGAACTTGATGAGTCGGGATTACATCGGTGCAAATCCCGGTGTCTATAGAGAGCCCCCACTTTGATCGAGTCCGAATAAGACGAAGGTCAAAGTAGTATGAGGATATGACTTTGGGCTGCAAAGCCTGGGATGATGCTTGGAAGTTGAGTCCTGCATCGCAATTGCGAGCGGCACATGCCCCTCTGAGGATGATCTCGAGCAAGAATGATGCTTTACTTGATTGTTGATGATCTCGACCTTTTATGCAGTAGCTGAATGGCGGTAGTCCCTTATAGTGGTGACCGGAGGGCAGCAACCTTTTATGTGGCAACTGGATGATGGTGGTCCTTTTTAGCGGCGACCGAATGGCATCAACCTTTTATACGATAGTTGGATGATGGTGGTCCCTTTTAGCGGCCACCGGAGGACGACAACCTTTTATGCGATAGCGAGATGATGGTGGTCCCTTTTAGTGGCGATCGGAGGGCAGCAACCGTTTATGCGGCAGCTGGATGATGGTGATCCCTTTTAGCGGCGACCGGAGGGCAGCAACCTTTTATGCGGTTGCTGGATGATGGTGGTCCATTTTAGCGGTGACCGAAGGGCAGCAACCTTTTATGCGGTAGCTGGATGATAGTGGTCATTTTTAGCGGCGACCGGTGGGCAGCAATATTTTATGCGATAGCTGGATGATGGTGGTCCCTTTTAGCGGCGACCTGAAAATCACAAGAAAATCAAGTATTAGTTTTATCGAAATGTGAGGAGGGTTCAGATATTTACCTGAGCTTCGGAAAATTTTGTGTCACAGTCTTTGGGCTGGAAGTTTTGGACTGTGTGGATTGATGCTGTCGTTGCTCTTTTATGTGGCGAGGCAGATCGGATTTCCCAATGTTGATGATGCCCAATGGATTTTCCCAGGCGGATCGGATTTTCCCGATGTTGATGATGGAAGTCATCTAGAGTGTGATAAGAGATTTCTCTAATCTTGCTCTTGATGATTAGTAGTCGAGTCTGAGCCTCTGTGCGAGATGACATTATTTGATTGTCCTTCTTTTCTCAATGAGTATTCATGCACTTGGTTCTTCTAAACTCTAGACTCTTATGGATAATGCACTTATGCCTGATTTTTTGACTTTATGCATGACCTCCTGATGCAAAGCAATGAATTTGTACATGAATGGTATTTTACAATGCAAGTAACTCAATATGCAGACAGCCCCCAATACTATGACTAGAACGATAATTCCCTAAGTGTCAGAGCAACTCGACATACAATTTCAGAACAGGGCATGATAGATGAGGCTTATGACGAGGCCTGCTGATGAAGGTATTGTGTTGGATGACTTGTCTTGTCCTTTTACTTCCTCAGATAACTTCGGAGATGGGTAAAGCCCCATGCAGCAGGCTACCTCAGGGTCAGGGGAGCCCCCAATTCAAATAAACTCTTCTCTTGAGCGGATGCTGTTTGCAATTAGCCATCGACGTGGTTGATTTATTGTCCTTGATGAATGGGCCTCGTTCAGGTCTGTTCAGAACGGGCCTCGAAATATCGAACCTTGCACTTGCACTAATGACTGAGTCAAAAAGCTCTGGTGGTATGGGAGGATGAAGAAGGTTGGCAAAAGAAAGGGTAAGTCTGATGATGGTCAGACAGGTTCATGAGGCACTTGGTTAAAAGTGAGACTTTGGTGGGTTGATAGTTGAATCTGGGTATGTCAGATGACTATGTTTTAGCTAAGGCTTGATGGTTAGCAAGGGTTAAGTCACCTCATAGGAGAAGAGGTGAGGGAAAGGTCGAGATAGATTCGGGTCATGGGGAGAGAGGTGGTTGGCTATGTGAAGGTGATCCAAGTCTGACGGAAAGAAGGTTAAGAAATTATGATGGTGGGGACATGAAAGAACTTCAAAATCCAGGGTTTACTCTCCTTTTGCCTAATCTGTCCTGACAAGTTTTTAGGCTAGCCTCTCTTATTCTCTCACTCTCCATTTGCCTAACCTGCCCTGATGGGTTTCAGACTAGCCTCTCTTATTTTTTCACTCTCCTTTTGCCTAGCCTGGGATTCCAAACTAGCCTCTCTTGTTTTTTCTTCTCTCAACGACCGATAAAGGATGCTCCTTACAGCGGCCGGGCCTCAAAGAGGTTCTCCTACGTATCCGATGTGGAATCAGGCCAGTCGTAGTTCATAAGGTGCAGCTTCAAAGGATTGGTGCCTCAAGGATGGTTTGGTGAGGTAGGCTTTGTGGATGGTTATGAAGGTTTCAAAGATATGGATGCAAAGGCGTGATGACGAGGTGAAGGCTTGGGGCGCAAGGCTTAAGCGCAACTTAGAAAGTTTATGAATGACACTTCGGTGTGCGTGACTATTAGCTCCGTCTCCAGTTTCTCAATCTCCCTTTTTTTTTTCTTTTTCGCTATTCCTATTTTTTTTGTTGGCATGCTTCGAGATTTGGACGACCCAAATAGGGTTTACTCTCCCAGCACAGGTTTTTCCGTACGCAAACAAAGTGCTTAAGGGGCATGAGCGCCGTACCACTCATGCGGACCCATGTTGGTGGACCAACTAGGAACTTTTTTCCTTTTTTTTCTCTTTTTTTTTTCTTTTTTCGCTTTCTTTTCTCAATTTTCTTTCTCATTTTTTTTTGTTTTTGCACTTTCTTGTTCCTATTTTTTTATTGGCATGCTTCGAGATATGAACGGCCTAAAAAGGGGTTTACTCTCCCAACACAGGTTTTTCCATACGCAAACAAATTGCTTAAGGGACATGAGCGCCGTACCACTCATGCCGACCCATGTTGGTGGACCAACTAGAAACTTTCTCTTTTCTCTTTTCTCTTTTCTTTTTTTTTTTTCTCTTTTTTTCTCTTCTTGTTTTCGACTTCCTTCTTCATGGGATTGACTCATGTTCGCCTTTCTGATGTCATTAGTCACAACACACCTTTTGGATTTGGGGTAGATATGGATTGGTCATGAGGCAAATGACCGGGTTGGTCAAGGTGGAACGGTGACTGTGATGAATGATGCAAAGAGGGATGATTTGGTGAAGGGGAATTTGGGATGAAGATGAAGGCTATAAGCAAGGGCAAATGTTGTGGCGAATGGGAAAGTAACAGGTGATCGGGGTGGTGAGATGGTAGCCCCCTCTCCTAGGCACATTTTGTTCAAACTGCAAATCTCGGAGCATAGAGATGTCCACTTTCAAAAGACTGGTGGTTTTGGTCTTCTCTCCTTTTGCCCAGCCTGCTTGATGAATGCAGACTGGCTTCCCTCTTTTTTTTTTCCTCTCTATTTTTTTTAATTAAACTCCAGATTCATAGGATGACAAACGTGTTGAATGGAAGGGTATATGAAGGTGGATATGTCAGACTTGGATGTTAAGGCTAATGAATGGGTGAAAGAGCTTTTTAACTCAAGTTAAGAATGAAAGCACGAGATTCTCAAAATCAAATAAATGCATCTTATTGAATTCAAAAGTCAAGCATATCAAAGACCGACTCAATGCCACCCCTAACTGACTCTGAAACAAAATGCTCAAAGGAATTTAGACCCTAACTAACTTCAAAGTCCTCTTCATGCAAAATTGCCTTGCCTTATTGACTGCTCCTGTAGGCTTTCTGTGCTGCTTTTGGCAGAGGCAAATTCCCTGACCGGATCATACCCTCAATCTTATTATTTAAGGTCCAACACTTCTCAGTGTCATGTCCCTTACACCTGTGATAGTTGCAGAATGCATTGTCGTCCCAGCTTGGGTACTTCGTTTTTGACTCTGGTCTTGGTAAAGGCAATTCAATCAGGTTTTTCCTTAAGAGATGAGCCAAAGCATCAACATAAGTTGTATCGAGCGGGGTGTAATGGTAGTACTTTGGTTAGATTCCTGATTGAATTACATTAGTCTCAGCGTTCTTAGAAGGGTGGCTGGGTGAACCAGTGGCCCTTCTATCAGGATTGGAATTCCTCCACCCTTGGGCAACGGCCTTCTCATTATTCATGGTTTCAAGTTGGATGCAAAGGTCCTTCAAGTAATAAAAGTCTTTGATCACATGGTATCCCAAGTGTCGAGCCAGGCTACTCTAGAGTCCCTGCTTGAATGTAGTCAGTTGCAAGCGCAAAGGTATGGTCTCATTGATGTGAGACAACTTGGTGTGCCACCTTTCGAAATAGTCCAGGAAAGACTTGTCTTCCCTTTCCTTCATGGTAGTCAGGTCATCTACGGTGGCCTGCTTCTTCTGGATACTGCTGTAGTGATTGATAAAGGCCTTAAACAGCTCGCTCCAATCAACCTTGACTTGAGGTAACAGGGTATGGTACCATACTTTGGCTTCTCCATCTAGAGTGGATGGGAAGACTGTAGAGTACAAGTCAACATCAATCTTGTTGAGAGGTGCCAATCACATGAACTCCTCAATGTGTTGAGCAGGATTCTCACATGGCTTGAATTTAATATTAGGCACCTCAATCTTGTCAGCGATTTTCATGACAGGGTGGATAGGCAAAGGCACATCTGTGTACTTGTCAGCAAAGGCTGGCACACTGCTCATTATCTTGGTGATGCTCTCCAATTTTTGGTCTAAGGCCTTAATAGTATGGTCCTCCATGAGCTTGGGAATCTCCAAAGTAGTTTTGGGCTTCCCTTTGAATGATCTTAAGCCCCCTGACTTATCTTCTACAGGTGCCTTGACAAGTTCGGGCTCAGATTCATGGACTTCCACCACATCATCATCTCCTTTAGCACTCAGACCCAACGTCTCGTTGATCTTTATGATGGCCTGCAGCATGCCATCCATTACTTGTTGTTGCTCATGGAGCCTCTTCTCGATCTTTTGTTCCTGTTCGAAGGAATTTGCAAAGACTAAGCCTTGGATCTTAGTGAAAAGATCCTCCAGCTGTTTCGAGATGTTGGCTTCAGCGCCTTGGACATGGATCCCTTGGAATCGTTCCTTAGCCATAATGCGAGCTCTGGGTTGAGTAACAAATGGGTCGCATCTTGGATTTAAAACCAACGGTTGGTATGTGGATCTCTGATGTGGGCCCGGAGTCGACCTCCTATCGTGCCTGTATGGAAATTTGTTAGTGACTCGATGACATACTCTGACACATACTACCCGATGCATGCATGCTTTGAGGGGCCTATATGACCCTAACAGACTCAACATTTATATGCTGACACAAGAGACTCACCCACTTTTTGGGAGTGCATGGCCTAACTCTATATGAACCTAACAACAGGATATAATAAAGGGCCGAATAAAGTCAAATATAGCGAGCTAGTCATAAGTTGGAAAGCACAAGTCAGTGTTTCTCAATTCGGATGGGCCCAATTCACAGGCCGACCGTTTTAAGGAGAATCCATAACTTGGCCCAACAACTCAGACAGCTCAAGCTATATTGACTATTATGCGGACTAGAATAATGCTCGACAAGACTGTCGACCCGTTTTTTTCTTTTTTTTAGTTATTTTTTTTTTACTCAAGGAAAACAAATATTGTAAAGGACTGGATAAAGCCAACATTAAGCGAATTATAATTAGTTTATGGGCTTAATTGACAAATCCAATATAGTTGGGCCTAACAACGGGCCGAAGATAAATGTGAAGGATTTATTAATTAAATCGATAAATTAATTTACTTAGCTTAGTGACTATTATGCAGTCTAAGACGCTATCTTTTAACTTTGTTGGACTTTTAATTAAAAAAATCAAAGTGTACAAATCCTGTTGTTGTTGAGTGGGTGAGTCCCCAATTACATCTGAGCCAACACTTACAGAAGAGAAACAAGAAAACGAAGAAGATGGCCACCCTAACTGATGAAGAAGATGGCCAATTGAAATCCAAAAGACTACAAGAATCGATGTTATTGTATCCCTGAGAATATCTCGAATCAAAAACAATGATTTACGGAACCCTAACAAGATTGTAGTGGAAGAAGGTGAATCACTGAGTCTCTGCATTTGATTTTTTGGGGGAGAGAATGTGATTAATTGGAGAGGTCGTACCAAAGGAAGAAAGAAATCTGGAGCTGCAACTACCAACACCAGAACAAGGACGGCCTTCATCGTGCACCTCACGCGAGCATCTTCACCACCTCTACCATTTCCTCCTTTATTGCAGATGAAAAAATGACATTGAAGAAGAAGAAAATTAGGGTTTCCTCATATTTAGAACTGGGCAGTGGAAAGAGTGTACCCATTTCAAGAAATGGAGGAAAGATTGTGTCTTTTCAGAAGCATGAAAACCTTGGTTTTGAAAATGGAGATGAGGAAGTGAAAGTTGGTTGTAATTTGTATATGGGGAAGTGGGTTAGAGATGATTTGTACCCAATTTATGAGCCTAGTTCTTGCCCATATGTTGATGAAGCCTTTGATTGTCAGACGAATGGGAGGCCTGATTCTGGGTATTTGAAGTGGAGATGGAAGCCTGATCAATGTGATCTTCATTAATTGAATGGAAGATGTCGATGGATTCAACAACAGCTTCCCAAAATCAAGGGTATTCTTGTCATTCATCTTCTCTAAATCAAAAAAGCGTTGACTTTGGATGTTTTAGACGGATTCCGTTAACTTTGGACGGAAAATCCCCAACGAGCCAATTAGTTATACAATCTGGTCCCCAAGTAGTGGAAAAAAATAAAGTGGTCCCCAAATAGCCACTTTTTCATAATGTATGGTACCCCTTAGCAATTTTTTGGAGAATAGTTGATGGAGTTTTGAGAGAATTTAGATGATAGTAATGGTGGTAGTTGATGAAATGAGGGTGAAATGGAGGGGGCATTTATAGGTGAGGGAGTGAGTGTTTAGGAGGGAAATTGGAGGGAACATACCCCAAAAATCAAGCCCTTCCCATCCCTGCAGAATCAAAACCTAGGCGGGTTTTAGGGTGTTAAGGCAAGTCAATCCACGTGTGCTATGATCATGGGATTGCATGGGAGGAGAAAATTGGTGCCAGAAATATTAAAACCCAGGCGGGTTTTAGAGCTGCATGGCACATATCGCTGACGTGGCCAAAACGATGCGTCGCTGCTTGGTTTAAAACCCAGGCGGGTTTTGTTATTCTTCTGGGTCGGGGCGCATCTTGAGCCCACTTCACGTTGGGCTGCTTTCTGAAACTTTTAAAACCCATGCGGGTTTTACTGAATGTAGATGGGCTGTTTTGGTTTGTTGGGCCCACGCTGCTGATCCTATGGGCCCAATGACCCATTTAGTGTTGGCCCAAATGACTTGCAGAACTTGATGAGTCGGGATTACATCGGTGCCAATCCCGGTGTCTACAATTACCCGTATCCTCCTCCTTCGAGAGGACCCAAGTAGTAATTCGTAAGTGCCCCTGCCCTCACTTAACCTTTTTAGTACTTTTGCATATTTTCATAGCATTATCTTGGTTGTTATCTATGAGTTCCTTCTTATGGGTAATTTGGTGGTGGTTGTTGGTTTGTGTTCAATTTCATCGAGCGTAGGACCGGGTGTTGTCGAATATTTCTCCCTCAATTCCCGCCTCAAGGAATGAGATTCGAGGTTGAGGTTTATCCCAGTCAATGTACATATTGTCTATATGTTTTCGTTCTTTTCTCTTAGTTAGTCAGCTTCTTTTCATGTTTTAGTCTTGCATGCTAGATTTTTTTTCAGCTAGGAAGTTTCATTTGAATATCCTAACCTTTTATATGGTTCTTTTGGATCACGGATCGAGTGTTGTTAACTGAAGACTATAGAGGTAACCTCTTTCTGTTTCCCCTTTCGATGTATATAATGATCCTCGTAGCATGCTTGATTTTACTCTTTTGGGTGGCACGCCCCTAAGTAAGAACGTGTTGGGTATTCTTGTTGTTGGAGCCGTGTGGGCTCGAGTCGCCATCCTTTTCTGTGTTAGGTGTCGTTTTGCATGCTTATCTGTTTTCACTACCTTTCACGAGCCACGTCGACCCATAATGAGGATATTGTGGTGTTTTGATTGTGTGTGTGTGGGGGGGGGGGGGGGGGGGGGGGGGAGTTATTTGTGTTTGAGGGTAGCTCACCTAGCACCTTGTTCTTAGTTCTTAGGTTTTCATTAAAATTTTGAAATTTTGAAAAAAAAAGAGAAAAAGCAGCGAAAACCCCCAAAAAGAGTTTGGTTTTTTTTTTAGGAGATGCTCTCGTTCATAATCGTGTAGATAGTTTCTTAATTGACCAAGTTAATCGTTTGGAAGCGGCCGATATGAACGACAATAGGCTTTGGGTTGGATTACTGTCATGAATTACCCTTATTAAACCTGTCATTGAGTGTGAAAGGAGAATCTTCACCTTATTACACGCCCGATTGTGATTTTCCTGCCCAAAATTGGAAAGTTTTAGTTGTTCAATGCTCTTGCTCTTCTTAATCAATTAATAAATTTGGAAATGCCAATGAGATTTGGTGTGAGTGGACGACGCTCACATCCCTTAAGTACAATGTTTACAGATGGAGCAACCCAAATTGGGAAGGTAACCCTTTGTGAAGGCCGGTCTGATTCCCGAAAAGCCGACACCCGTAAAATTTGAAAAAAAAAGAGAAAGAAAATGAGAAAAGAAAAAAAAAACAAAAGAGAAAAAAAGTGGAAGTTGAACATTGTGGTGAAACCCTTTTCCATGTCTCATACGACCATTACAAAGCCAAGGGCGACGCTAAATGGATAGGGGTGACACATATATAGTTTAAAAATTGAAGAAATAAATATGAGCTTGAGCATGAAAATGACTTTGATTGACCAACCTAAGCTGGAAAAGATCAGTTGAGGCCCACTTGCACTTGTGCACGAGGATTTTTGCTCATCATGAAATGCTTGGGGTTGAAAATCTCAAAGATTGGCAGTTTTCCGACCTAGTTGCCTTTGTTTGTCCATGTTTGCCCATTCCATTTGATTAAGGAGGTCGGTTAGGGAACTAGGTGCATTGTTATAAGCGCGAATATCTTCTTCTCCTCCTTTTGTTTTTAGCTTTGTTTTTCACCTTTCCTTCTTTCCCTTTTTCCTTTTTCATGGCTTTTGTGGGTATAGTCGCTATAAACCCTCACGAGGATCACCTCGTCCACCCGGGCTACCGGGGGGTTTAAAGGGCTTGATGCATACGCTAAATGCACCCGTCTCGGCGTCTCCTCCCACGAAAGTGGAGTAGTTGTTTAGTTTTAGGATTGCTTGTTCAATTTTGCTCGGGACGAGCAAAAGCTCAAGTGTAGGGGGTATTTAGGCCCATTTTTAGGCCTAAATTACGCTCCCGAGTGTGCTCTTTTCGCCCGATTCTGAATCATTTTCCTTATTTTTACTCGATTTTTAGTTCTTTTGTAGGTTTTTTGTATTTGAAGAATAAAACAAGGCAAAGAAGCGTTTTAAGGCCATTTTAGGGAGTCCCAAAGAATTTCTCGAGCCAAGCCGAGCCAAGTATTGAAGATAGGCGAAGCCGGGACGGGAGGACTTCTCAAAAAGGAGCATTCCAGGGTCGTCGCACCTGCTACCAGCTTTGTAGTGGGCGCAACAAGGCCAAGTTAGCTGCCCAGAACTGTTGCCTCTACTACAAAATCGTAGTGGGCGCTGATAGGGTTGTCCGCAAATGTACGGGTAAGAGTAGTATATCATGGTCGTCTCTCAGGGACTTGTGTTCAAATGCGCATTAAACTAGTTCACTACAAAGGATGCTAGGTCGGTCAAATAGTTGTGGAATAGCGAATCAAAATCTTAAGCTAAGAAACCAATAATTTTTAGAGTTCTACTAAGTAATTAAGGGAGTTTGGGGGAGTCTACTCTAGCCAATAAGCTAATCTATCAGCAATCCCAGTGTGAAGAAGTGATTAGGATTCTGGGTCTATAATCTTTCTAAGGCCTATCACAGTAATCTTTTGAATTTGAAGTGAGTTACAGTGATTAAACTAAACACCTATTTTCATGGCTATTTAATCTAATCAAAGATAAGAACTGATTATAACTTGACCCTAAGCATGAAATCATTATTTCTAACTGTTTTCTATGCCTCTTTAATCTTCGTCTTTCCAATTCAAAATAACAAACTTTTGTTCCAATATCAAGAATTTAAACCAAGCAAAAGGTGATTAACCTATTACTATAACATACGATATACGAAGATTAAACGATTTAAAGAAAACTTCACACCCAGACTGCATTCAAAATCAATCAAAATACATCAAGTTTATCCCCCTAACAAAGGGATTTAGCTACCTCATAATAATGGAAACTAACAATACCAAAACTGAATTCAAATTGAAAGACATAAGGGAAATAGATATAACCGAGTGTTTGAAGCGGCAGAATCGATCTCTTCGTTGTCATCCGATTCGATCTTCTTCTCCTCTTAAATCACTCTTACAAAAAAATCTAAACTAAAGTATATCTGGCTAAAACTTAAGAAAAACTGTAACGAAGGTGGAACAAAATCTTGACTTCTGTCTCTCTTTTAATGGTAAGGCGGAAGCCTTTTATAATTCTCGGCTAGGGCACCAGACGCTGGCAGCGCTCCAAGAGGCGCTGGTAGCGTCTAGTCTCTACGTCCTTTTTTTTCGTGGCTGGACGCTGGCAGCTCCGAAGATGTCAACACATGTTGCACTCGCTGCCATGGGCGTTGGCAACGTCGGGGCAAATGCTGGCAGTGTGTGCCTTCTCCTCCCAGAATTGGGCCGGGCCACGCAGCTGGGCCATTTCTTCCTGTTTTTTCTTTTCTTCCTTCAATTCTCTTTCTATTTTCTTCTTAATTTTCACCATTTTTTTTCCAATTCTTCTTGCTTTTGAGTGAATTCCCATTGATCCCTACAAAACATAGCAATCTCCGCAACCAAGTGAAGAAATCATAGAATTTGGTACAAATCGTGGAATTTAAGGTATTAGCATGGAATACACATGTTTGAGCCCTAATAAATACTATATAAAATAAGCACTTATCAAATCCCCCCATGCTTAGCTCTTGTGTGCCCTAAAGCAAATCATACTCAAAAATAGGAGTAAGGGCTCAAACAGAAAAAAATAAAAAGGATTAAGGAGAAAGAGAAATGACAGGGGATAGTATTAGGGTTAAAAACAAAATCAAACACCCTCTCAGGCTAACCAATTAGACATATCAATCCATTAGGCAAACACGAAGATCAATCTGGAAGAGAACAAAACTTGTCCAAAGTAGAGAGCATTAAGTTTTCGAAACCAAATGAAGGGAATAAATACTTCAAATGCGAAAAACCGCCAACAGTCCTAAGATGAATGCAAATATGCGCGGTTGGTTATGGGCATAGGCCAGTCGAACAACAAACCTCACTTTAGGATAGAATTGAACACTATAACACTCAAATTTAAACATGTAAGTGGGTTTTCTCTTACTAAGACCAAAAGAAGTGACCTACCATAGGCTTCGTAAGAATCTCCCTCTCTACTGCTAATACGCAAATACACAAGTGAAAATCAAGAGGACTTTCATGGTTGTAATGAGGCTCAGGCTAGGGGGAAAGGAGCGGTAAAATTTGGGTATGAGGAGTTTAAGAGCCATGCTTGGAATCACTCTTGTAAAATGTCACTCTTAGCTCGCACACTTGCCGAATGTTGAAAAGGATTCGCTCTACTCCCTCATTATGAATATATACCTCATCAAACTTTACAAAACGGGTCAAAAACATTCATAACTTTCAATTGAGTCTCCCTGATTACCCTTTTCTTTTTGGAATCTTTTTTTTTTCTTTTTGTTCTATTTTTCTACTTCTCTTTTTGGTGGGTAATCAAGGGAGAAGAAAACATATAACCATAGCTTTAACCTCAATATGTGATAGAAGAATAACACAACCAATCGCTAACTGAGAATACATGGGAATTATAATTTGTCCCAATTCAACAAAAATCATAATCACTCCCCAACTTCTCAATTTCATTCGTAGCAACACCGAACCAACATTTCGCTCTTAAAATAATGAACTCTCACACATCCAAGCAAGGCGAAGGGTAGGAATTATCACAAGTCAATGCTTGTATCGCTAGGGTTTAATCACAAAAGAAGGATAAACAAAGGCTAGGCGGGTTTAAATACTACTTTGTCCCCCCCCCCCAATGCTTAAATACTACATTGTCCTCAATGTAGAAGACAATGGTGGTGAGGGAAAGAGAGGAGTAAAGGATCAATCATCCTTGCTCGATGGGGATGGGGATGGGGCTGGCGGGCTTTGTGGCTATGGAGGGGACTGGCGGAGCATGGCCTCGACGAGGCGGGAGAGATGGGAGACGAACTCATCCAAACGTGTAAGACGCACATCATATTCTTGTCGCATCTCGACAAGGTATTCCTGCATTTCAGCAACACGACGCTCGGTACGGTTAATGGCCGACTGGAGGTCGCGGTAACGCGCCTCATGATCAATAAGCGGTTGTTGGGGTTGAGGTTCAGGCTGCTGTTCAGGCTCGGGCTGGACAAGGGGAACGAGAGGCATCCAAAGAAGAGTAAATTACATTTACCCTATCTGACATTTGTTGTAATTATTTTTGCAAACCCGACATTTCTGTAATAATTTTCACCTTACCTGACATTAAGTGAAAGTGGTTTTTAGTGGCAAATCCGGTTACTTCTCATCGAAAATGAGAAAATATAATAATGCCTCTATATGACTATGTGAATGTACTATGTTACCCACAATATTGAGAAGGAAATGACTTAAATGACCCTTTCATTGTTTTGTATGGAAAAAGGTGTGTGGAAACTACAAATAGAAAACACCAACAGTCGATTCCTCTCACAAAAAATCCCCTGTTAATGCCATATGAATTAATATTAAGGGTAAAAAAGTCAATTCATATTTAATTGAAAGTCATATGAATTAATATCAAGGGTAAAAAAGTCAATTCATATTTATCTTTTTAATGTTACGCCGGAAAATCCAACAAAAATCAATTATAAAATATTCTAGGGTAATACCTCTAAAGGTTAGTTCGTTCAACCTAGCAACATGAGTTAATTGACCAAGATTCAACAACCAAAGTACATCATCAAGCATTCCACACCCCCGCAAGAAGTCTTCATGCAAGTATTTAGTGGGAATTAACGCACGTTTGGACAAGGAATCGTACCTAGATTTGATATCCCCTTTAAAGTTGAAGGGGCTGCTACTCCGGGAGTCTCAGGTTGGTGCGGCCTTTTGCTTCTCTTTTTCAGCGGCCGAAGCTTTGCGTTTTCTACTCCTACTCTCACCTTCATCACTGGCAGGAGGACCGGAGAAGCTTACATTCTTAATTCTCACCATCTAAAAGGATCAAAAATTAGTATCTCCACCAAAGTAATATCAAGGCATCAAAGAAGCATGAAAACAATGAAATTTAACATAACTAAACTCCCCCATGCTTGTTTGATGCCAAGAATAAAGAGTTGACACATTCTAACCCATAAAAATACCAAAAACAGAGCATGACACTACTAAATTATCACCACTCTTGATCAATCCAAAAATCCCTCCAAATTGCTATCAGATTACCCCTATGATACTCCAAACACAATAAAAATTCAATCTTTAGTTATTAACAGAACAATTTCATCATACTCCATTATGCCCTAATTCAAGAACTTAGCACCGAAGACAAACCAAGCCAGATAACTTGTAATCTTTGATCAAGAATGTGATATATCAAATAATTTCAACAAACTACCAAGTAATTCATGAATCAAAAACAAAAACATACCACAAATACAAGAAAATATTAGGATACAAGAGGGAGATTGAGGAAATTTACCTTCTTAAAGTTGTGGGAACAAAGATTGAAATCCTAGTGTGGAGAGTTGAGTGTTGTAACGACCCGCCCTAACCCGTATTAATTAAGGCCTTAGTCACGGTGATTAACTAAATTACGCTGTTAAAAATTTTCTTTCTCTTACGTTAATATGATTATTACTGTTATTATTATTATTTATTTTTATGCGCGACAGGTCTCGAGCAAGGCGATGGTTAAACGAGTTGATTTTATGTTATTATTATTTATTTAAAGTTATGATTATTATTACGAGTTTATGAATACTTTTACGATAAGTTTTATAATTTATTTTACCATTCTCAATTTCACGCTTGTAACCGAAGAAGGTTAAATTAATTTTAAATTCCGTTTTGTTTACAATTTATGTTATCCAACCTTCCTAATAACATTTATGGTCCAATTTATTTTAATAAGTGTTATCCTACTAATTTATTTTATTTGGTTCAATACTAGTAAATTTTACCCAATTTATTCCCAAGTGATTTTATTTAATCATATACTAAATTAATTTACCAAGTTTATGTTCACTAATTTTATTTAGTCAATACCAATTATTTTACCTAGCTAGTTTATATTACTAATTGTCTAGGTTAATTAAAGAGAGTTTTTATAAAGGAGGGGAGAGTACTAAGGCCATAGTGTTAATTCATTTCAGAAAATTCACCAATACTCTTCACTTTACACTCCCCTCTCTCTCCCTCTTCTCTGCCCAGCCAGCCCAGCCGTGCCCCCATCTGTTTCGGCCAATTTCCGGCGGCCGGAGGTCACGCCGGCGACCACCTGGCGGTGGCCGTGTACCCCTTCCACCTCTCTCTTGTTTTTCTCCTTCAATTTCTTCTCCAAGTGGTATAATTCTCAAACCCTAACTCTATTCTTTATGTTTCAAATCTGATTTTCACTTCTAATTTGTGTTATTCTTGTTGTTCTTTGTAACACCCCAACCTTATCACAAGATTAAATACCTACTTAGCACCCAAACCTGTGATTACCGCAGCGGAACACTTAGGTTGAAACATTACCGCCGTCCCCAAAAGAGACAAGGCACACACACTTTTTAGAAACCACGAAAAGATGAACTACTAACTCCAAAACTCAACATAGAACAACTTATACAACCATTGATCATAGATACATAAACTCAAAACATAGGAGATTTTTACGTCTCCAAACTCTGATTTGCTCTGCTATCAAGTTGTACCCATAAGAACTACCTCACATCGCGGATTACTTCTGAACGGCTTTGCCTTGACCTTAGGAGCTCGAACCTCCTAAAACAAAACATTAAAACATTGCGAAAAGTGAGTGGGGAAACACTCAGTACGTAAACCTCCAACACGTAAAACCGTTCGAAAACGGTTTCAGTGCCGGCATTTAAATTCATTTTGAAAACAAGGGGCGGGGGTAGAAGCGATAAACTGAAATGAAGTACATATATAACATACATGAATAGCGCTGTAGTAAGCTAGATGAATAAAAACGTGGAACCCTCATGATCGGTGCAAGCACCTCACACACGCGCATGCCCAAATCGATCTAGATTTGGATTGGGTGACCGCTAAGTGGTCGACACTGGCCAGGTCAAGGCACTCTGATCAGGAGTGCTAAAACATGAATAAACATATAAATGATAGCATAAGACTGGTCCACCTTAAAACATAAAATATTTACATAAAGCATAAAACTTGATAATACATGAATCATGAATGCGCTAAGGCGGTAAAGGTTGGACAATTTGCATACCTTGAGATGACGCGAGCTTAGGTGGTGCGTCTCAGTTCTGAGATGGCTTGGGCGACTTGACAACTAGAATAAGAATAAGTGAAAATGAAGAACCGAAGAGGTTCTTAGCTAACTTCAAATACTTAGTAACTTGAGAATTTATAAAAGAAAATAACTTAGAGAGAAAATTCAGGTATTATAAAAATAAAGTTTATAGCATAACTTGAGCTAGAAAAACCGGAATGAGGCAAACGAGTACATCTCGGAATAGGGAAAATCATAACCTACAACTTTGTCAACAGAATCAGAGGCTAAAAAAGAGAGGAAGGGCTCCAAAATAGGCCCGGACAGAAGCTAAGATAGAATAATTTAGGAATTCCGGAATGAAATTACATAGAGAAACTGATGTAGAAAGGTGAAATCAAAGAAGGGCACTTGGACCTTGGAAAGATAGCTTAGATTAATGAAGTATAGGAACCAAAGATTGGAGGTGAATATGAAATTAAAAGGGTTCCTCTAGACTTATTTAGAGAAAAACGATGTCGATGACACGGTTGATGAAAGAAGAATGAATTATGGAGTTTGAGAAATAAATTTGAGTTGAGAACTTTGAGGAACTTAACTTGAGAGCTATTTAGAACTTGGAAGTCATTAGCTAGATAAAACCTTGACCAACTCAAAAATATTGAACTCTTAAGCTAACACTCATTGGGAGATATATATAACTTGTGTTTAAATCACCACTCTTGGCTAAATGGCCTTAGGACATATTTAGGCTTCTAAAACCATACTTTTCACCCTTACGACTTTAACATAAGATTATAACATATAACCATGACTTATCAATGCTTAAAGTTCCCTATTGGCTTGGTTTAGGGCCTTAGAAATGGAATTTTATAAAGAGTAAACTGGGCAGAAACTTCAAGTAGACAGCCCTTCTTCCCGGGCTCATATCTCACACTCCCGACATCGGATAAATACAAACCATACATTTCCGGAAAGCTTGCAAGGTGACCTAAAACTTTCATGTTTACCACAAAAACTAAAGAGGTCTCCAAAGGGACGAAAAACGGCCCTCAAGATACTGACTCCAAAAACGTATTCCGAAACGCAATGTTACGGTTTTGGCTATATCTCGGCCTATACAAGTCGGAATTTAGAAATTCCAAAGCCTATGGTTAGCTAACACTTTGGGCTATCTTGAGCAAAAATCTGGGTAAAAATCCAACTTTCAAGTCTCTGTAATTTTCCAGAAATTGAGCAGAATCTTTCTTGCACTTAAACTCAACTCTAATGATGTTTTAAAGCTCTTAATTCATACTAATTCCTTACCAAACTTCATTTTAGCTATTATCTACCATATTTCCAGAATTAAACCTTCACAACTTAGCTCATCAAGGACCTTAAATTTCACATGCATCCATGGATTCAACATGCATTCTTTCATATACAATTTAATTTAGCACTCTTTCACCAAAATGTCATCAATTCACCCAAATTAAACATAACAACACTTAAACATCAAACTTAACTTTTATAAACAGCGCTTAATACTCAGAAGCTCATCAAGAAACTCACATGCATTAAGATTAAATCATCATCCATTAAGAAATCATCAAGAAAACCTCAAGAACACCTCAAATTTCACATGCACATACTCTAAACTCAAACCCTAACTTGACTAATACAATCATAACTTTGAATTCATGATTAAAGAGAGTAAAAGAGGTAGAATTTACAAGAATTACACATATAAAACATAAAACTCAGATTAGGGTTTAAAAGAATTTAATTTGGGGGTTTGAGAGATTACCCTTGGGGTTAAAATTTGATGAAAACACAAGAGAGGACGAAGGAGGTGGCGGCGGCGGCTGGCTCCGGTGGTCGGAAAAAATGGCCGGCGGTGGGCTGCTGTGGCTAGCTGGGCAGAGAGGAGGAGGGAGGTAGAGAGAGAAAGTGAAGTGTGTTTGAGAAATTAGAATGAGGAAATGGGTTTACTAATACCCATTAATAGTATATTTTTCCTCCACTTAATTAAAACACTAACTAATACTTAACAAATCTGAATTTTGATTAAGGAAAATAAATTATAAATAAATACTAGTTTAATAAAATTAGTTTGCACTAAATAAAATTAATTGGTAACAATTGGGTTAAAATAAAATAAAATAGAACTTGAACTAATAAAATTAAATGAATGGAACATAAATATTACTTGTACTAAAATAAAATAAACATAATCTAAAATAAAATAAATTAAGGTTTGGATAATAAAATATAAACGTTGAGAAGTAAAATAATTAAACCCCTTTCGGTTAAAGAAATAACGTAAACGGTAAAACCCGATATAAATTAACTTAACGGGTAATTAAAGTGAATTAAAGGTTTATGAACCTGTAACTTAATACCCTTTGCCATCTCCTGCACGAGACTTGACACCGATAAAATAAATAATTAAAAGTAAACGCGAAAAATTTATACGTAATTTAGATAATTACGGTAATTAGTACTTAATTAATCGTGATTTTGGGGCGGGTTATTACATCCTCCCCCCCTAAAAGAAAGTTTCGTCCCCGAAACTTGGCGATGGTCATTAAACGCGTTTGTTTACCTTAGAAGAGATGGGGGTACTGTTTCTTCATGTTTTCCTCGGTTTCCCACGTGGCTTCCAAGGTGTCTTGATTCGCCCATAGCACTTTGACTAAGGGGACTTCTTTCGTACGTAGCTTCTTGATTCGTCGATCCAGAATTTGAATCGGTTGCTGCTGGAAGGTTAGATCTTCGGCCAAAAGCGGTGGCTCTTCCACTAGAACATGCTTCGGGTCCGGTACATACTTCCGGAGCTGCGACACATGAAAAAAATGTCGTGGATCCCTCCTAAGCTAGAAGGTAATTCTATTCGGTATGCTACCGGGTTGATTTTCTCCATGATTGGATATGGCCCAATATAGCGTGGGCTTAGCTTCCCTTTGATGTTAACACCCCGAATCCCTTTCGTCGGAGAAATCTTGAGAAAAACGTGATCTCCAACTTGGAATTCAAGAGGTTTTCGCCTCTTATCTGCGTAGCTCCTTTGCCGACTCTGGGCGGTCTTGATGTGCTGTTGGATGACTCGGATCTTATCTGCCGTGTCCTGAATTAACTCTGGACCTATGACTAGCGCTTCGTCTAGTTCTCCCCAACACAACGGGGTACGACATCTTCGACCATAGAGCGCCTCAAACGGGGCCATTTTAATGGTGGCTTGGTAGCTATTATTATATGAAAATTCTATGCGTGGGAGGAATTCATCCCAATCCCCTTGAAAATCTAGAACGCATGCAGGCAGCATATCTTCTACAATCTGGTTTACCCCTTTCGGTTTGACCATCACTCTCCGGATGGTAGGAGCTACTAAAATTGAGTCGAGTGCCAAAAGCTCTCTGCAATGCGCTCCAAAACCTTGATTGAAATCTCGTATCTCGGTCGGACACTATATCTTTTGGAATTCCATGTAAACGGACAATCTCTTGAATGTAAGTATCCACTAACTTATCTACCTTCCATCCTTCATGGATAGGAATAAAATGTGCCGACTTGGTTAGGCGGTCCACAATGACCCAGATGGTGTTCTTTCTTCACATGGTGAGGGGTAAACCCATGATAAAATCCATAGAGATCGACTCCCATTTCCATGTGGGAATGGCCGTTGATGTTCTGCTTTGATCCTTTGACAAGTTAGAGACTTATCCACATAATTAGCTATATCCTTTTTCATATTTGGCCACCAAAAAGTTTTCCTTCAAATCCCTATACATCTTGGTGCCTCCAGGGTGTACTGAATATAACGAGTTGTGGCTTTCTTCCAAAAGCTTTAACCTTAAGCCTCCCTTGTCAGGTACACACAACCTATTCTGGAATCTTAGGGTTCCATCTTCTTGAATCAGGAATCCCGGCATCCTTTTTGTGACAAGACTGTCCATGATCCTCTTGAGTTTAGAATCGTTCACTTGTTCCGCCTTAATTTCCTCAATAATGGACGGTTGTAGGGATAATTCAGCTAACTTCTTTGTCACTTCCCTTTGCCTGACTAGCTCAATACTCTCTTTACATAGCTCCTGTTGTAGTTTTGGGTGAACCTCTAGACAGGTCAACTTTCCATGCTGAGTCTTCCTACTCAGAGCATCTGCTACTACATTTGCTTTACCAGGATGGTATTGGATATCTAAATCATAATCCTTGATAAATTCTAACCATCTTCGCTGCCTTAAATTCAACTCCTTCTGAGTGAATATGTATTTGAGACTTTTGTGATCTGTAAAGATAGTCGTATCAACTCCACATAGATAACGCCTCCAAAACTTCAGAGCAAACACCACTGCTGTGAGCTCTAGGTCATGTGTTGTGTAATTTTTCTCGTAAGGCTTTAATTGCCGTGACGCATAAGCTATCACCTTATTGTCCTGCATCAGCATATATCCTAAACCTTGGTGGGATGCATCACTATATACCACATACTCTCTTCCTTCCTCGGAAAGGGATAACACTGGTGCGGTTGTTAACTTTTCTTTGAGCACTTGGAAGGCTTCTTCACATTTGTCAGACCATTCAAAACGAGTTGACTTTTTGAGTACACCCAAATATCATCTAGAAACACTACTACAAACTTATCCAAATGGGGTTTGAACACCCGATTCATCAAATCCATAAATACTATCGGTGCATTGGTAAGCCCAAACGGCATCACTGTAAATTCATAGTGCCCGGATCTTGTCCTAAAAGCAGCCTTGGGTATATCCTTAGCCCTAACTCTGAGCTGGTGGTATCCTGACCTTAAATCTATCTTGGAAAACATTCCGGCTCCTTGAAGCTGGCCAAACAGATCATCGATCCTTGGAAGAGGGTACTTGTTCTTGATGGTAACCTTGTTCGTGTCTCTAATCAATACATAGCCTTAAGCTACCGTCCTTCTTCTTTACGAAAAGCCTGGGCTCCCTAGGGTGATGCTACTGGTCTTCATCAATCCTTACTTAATAATTCTTCCAACGGTATCTTCAACTCCTTAAGCTCTACTGGCGCCATTCGGTAAGACGCTTTAGATACTGGCCTAGTTCCAGGAATTAATTCAATCTTAACGTCAATCTCCCTCTTCGGGGGTAATTCCGTAATTTCCTTGGGGAAAACGTCCGGAAACTCACGCACCATGAATCTCCTCTATCTTGGTTGGGTCTTTATAAATTAAGCAAAACATTGGTTATTCTAAAAAGGTTTAAGCTTTACTAGTCTAAGATTTATCTTCTCATATTGGTAGTTAACAAGAGGTAACACAATTGATGGGGATAAGAATTATAATGATGTTATGAATAAGGAAATCAATAAGAGATGCTGAAATGAGCTTGATATGAAGGAGAAGATCTTGAGTAGGCTTTTGATAATCAAATCTGGGTTTGGGAGATGTTTATGTATGTTTTCAAAAATATCATGGAGTCTCTAGTGTTGTACAGAGGCAAGAAAACCTTCAAGCTTCAGAGGGAAAGGTTTTGGATAAATATGTCAAGAATCTTGAATTAGGAAAATTAGTATCGGGGATGCATGAATGATTTGGCAAAAGTTGCTTGGGATATGCAAGGCGTAAGCTGATGAGATGGGCCGAATGGTAACTTGTATTTAAGCTAAATCTTGGATATGAACTGTAGATGTTGTTGATAATGATGATTATTTTGGGAAGAGAAAAGATGATCAAATAAGAAATACGATAGAATAGGTGTAATCCATCACCACTGGATGTATGAGTAGATTATTGTTAGAGTAAAGACACTTATCCAAAAAGGAAATTGAGAAAAGAAAGAGTTACCAATAAGGTGTGGGCATAACATTAAGGAGCTAAAATGATTGGTCGGTAACGATGACAAGATCTCCTAAAAATTCTTGAAAATGGGAAATGATTAGAATTGACGAAGTTAATTGCTATCTTTCGACGATGAAAAATGAATTTGGGAGGGGAATGTACAATATGAGTGGGAGGTGAAGCTTGATTTAAATAATAAACTCGAGGTATGATAGCCCTACAGAGGAGGGTTGAAACTTACAATGGTTGTTCATCAAAGGAGAAGGCTAGGGGGATTCTGATACATGTGTATGGTTAAACGAGATCAGAACTTCTAAAACCTCATAATTTTGTTGGACGTCTCTAAGATACCCGTATACATAACGAGTTTTTCCTTCAATATGCATTTCCCTCTTAGTCTCGCTCTTAATTACAAATCTCTTACTCCTCATATGAATCTCCTCATTCATTATGACTCTATTGCCTCCCTTTTTGCTTCCTCCCTAACCTAGTTCCTGATACAGGGTTAGGAATGACTATTATTAACTCCTCAACCGGGGCCTAAATCTCTGTATTCGTGCTAAAGCCCCCATTATGGGTACCATGTCCTTGAAGTCCTTGTTTACCTCATTGACCACTATTATTAGGTTCTTCACACCATTTAAACAATTCAGATAAATATAAAGAGTACTTGTTCCTCTTATCACTTCAAGTTGGCTTTCCTTGAAGCCTCATTCATGGGCTCTCCCTGTGGTGAAGAATTCCTTGAGCTTTGCAACATGCTACATTATTACAGCAAAATATATTTTTATCTCGCATAACTTATTGCCACCACTTTTTTCCTTTCTATAACTTGTTTCCTAACAACTTTGATTTTAAACGATTGTAACCTCATAAGGTTCTCATTGCTTTGCTCGATTATACGCCCACATCCATGCATCTCATAATAGGCAACCTCAAATAAAGTTCTCATAACCCCTGTAACAAAATCGACCCCATTGCCGCACAAGGCCATCATAGGTATATATATAGAGAGAGATTAGAAGCCCAACATATGATACTGTTGCAGCTATTCAAGCGTTCTTAGAAAACAAGAATCTCCTGCAATTCGTTCTATGACATTCTTTTTCCACTCTTTAACCAAAATATAACGCGATAAAAGGGACGAGCTCTACTATTCTTGGATTACATGCAGTGCCCCCTTTTCCCAACAAATCATAGGGAAGCACCAAAAACAACATAACTAACTAGCTACAAGGGTGGTTTCCAAACATACGAGTTGACTAATCGCACCCCAATAACATAATCGTCTTGCTAAGGTAGGTTAGCTTCCTAGCTATCTCTGCACAAAACTTGTGAATTCGACCCCTCTTGCTCACTTGCATCTTCCACGTGATGGAGCCTCAAAGGACGGGTATTCCTATGTTGAATATGACAGATCTTGGGCCTCAAGGTGGTCCAATCGAAGTCGTCCTCCACCGGAACGGCGGGTGTAGATGCTCCCATTTCATGGTCCTTGACTTACTTTGGTTCTGAGCGTACTTCATCTTGATCCAGATCCATGCTAGGATCTCCTTCTTCTCCGGCTACCTGGGCTGTGGGCGTGGTCTCCCCATGTGAAGATACATTCAGAACAATTGGTCGTCCCGTGATGAGTGGTGAGAAATGTAAACGAACTTCGTCCGTCGGTAGAGAAAACACGCGCGATGGAGCTATTCCTGCGTTGGAAGGCGCTGGTAGTCCTAGCATTTCACGGAGATAGGGTCCTAGTTTGCTAACGTAGAGAGTTAGTGATTGCGCAGTTTGAGTGACCATTGCTTCCATCGCTATCTGGTTCCAAGCCCCGACATAGTGGAGGCACCGTGCATGGCGTCCTGGTTCTCCTCGAAGGAGCAATTAGCGATACCTGTCCCTGATATCATCCCACGGGCTCTCGTGGGGAAGAGTTGCTAGAAGGCATCGGGCTCGGCAATGTCGTCGTGATATTCGGATTTTGGGTTCGCAGCGCAGTGCGCGTCTAGAATGTCTTGTAGAGCCTTGAGATGAGCTTGAACGTTAGTAGCAGGGCCCATGAACATCGCAAACGGATTTGGGAGGGGATTGCGTTGGCATCCATCTATACTATACATAGAGTATAACGCAAGGCTTTGAAATTCTTATTATAGCAAAAAGAGCTTGTCAATGTAAATAATAAAAACAAACTTATGACGAGGTTCGAGACTCAACCAAGTTAACCCCTTATGAGCTACCAAAGAAGCTCTCATTTTAACTTTTAAACTTGCCCTGGGCTTAACAATTTCTTGATTCTGTAAATTATACCATCTTTCGGGCTCCTTTAAAGGTTTAACCCATACTAATATTTAGGACTCATTTCATCCTACACCAATCCCACTTGGGACTTGCTTTATAATCTTTTTGTTGACTCTCAAAAACTCTTGAGAAGATACTCTGACATACTTCATGATTTCCCAACATATTCATAACTTTACTTGTATATACTACTAGGCTCAACTCAAGTTCACCTAGTTTTCTTCCCTTTTAAAATTCTAACTAAAGCTTTCTAAAATCTTGGGAAAAATTCGGCAGGAATTCCCCTACAAATAGAGCTATCCAAAATTTACATAATCTTGAAAACCTGCAAGGAAGAGCAATTTACATACTACACCAATATTTAGAGTTGCATGCTCCTCAACAATTCTCAACATAATCATCACTTATCATACCAAACATGGAGATACTCATTCTCATATGCCTAACTTTCTCCTTAAACCATAACACAAAATCAATGTCTTAGAGAATTCTATAATCCCAAATTCTAATTAACCTGGCTCTGATACCACAACTGTAACACCCCAAACTTAATCACAAGATTAAATACCTACTTAGCACCCAAACCTGTGATTAGCGCAGCGGAACACTTAGGTTGAAGCATCACTGCCATCCCCAAAAGAGACAAGGCACACACACTTTTTAGAAACCACGAAAAGATGAACTACTAACTCCAAAACTCAACATAGAACAACTTATACAACCATTGATCATAGATACATAAACTCAAAACATAGGAGATTTCTACGTCTCCAAACTCTGATTTACTCTGTTATCAAGCTGTACCCATAGGAACTACCTCACATCGCGGATTACTTCTGAACGGCTTTGCCTTGACCTTGGGAGCTCGAACCTCCTAAAACAAAACATTAAAACATTGCGAAAAGTGAGTGGGGAAACACTCAGTACGTAAACCTCCAACACGTAAAACCGTTCGAAAACGGTTTCAGTGCCGGCATTTAAATTCATTTTGAAAAAATGAATTAATCGTGATTTTGGGGCGGGTTATTACATTCTTTATCTCCTTTATGATTTCTAAGCATGAATTTAAGTTGTGGTTAAGTTGGGTTAATTAGGGTTTGAGTTTGAGAAGGATGCATGTATAGTTTGATTGGATTTTGGATGAGTTCTTGCTAAGTTCTTGTTGAATGTTGGAATTCTTGCTTGCATGTGGTTTTAGAGGAGAAATATGATGATTAAGGGACTGTGTTAGGTTGTCTACTATGTTAATTAAGTGATTACATACATGGATGATATGATTTTAGTGTGGAAATGGGTGGAAGAGTGTTAATTCAAGTGTTAATTATAGTTGCTTGTGTAATCCATGGTTGCATGTGAGTTTCATGAGCTTATTTGGGTAATTTTTGAGTATTAAAATCTGGAAGAACCATAAGTAATAGTTAATTTGGGCTTTGGTTGTGAATTAGTACAAGTTAGAGGCCAAAGGAGGCACCAAAGTAAGAATCAAAGACATGAAAGGTTTCTGTCCAAGAATCTGATTTTTACAGAGGATGTAAAATGTGAGTTTTGCCCAGATTTTTACTGGAAATGATAGCCCAAGTAATTATCTAACTCTAGGCTAAGAATCTGATTTCGATATCCGGTATGTGTAGCCCGAGATACGAGCAAAACCGTGAAAGGGTGCAATTATATACGTGTTCTGAGTCAGTATCTTCTTGCTAAGGTTTCGTCCATTTGGAGACTTTATGGGCTTAAGTAATAAACATAAAAGTTTTAGGTCATTCTTCAATCTTTCCGGAAACATAAGGTTTGCGTCTATACGATATCGAGAGAGTGAGATATGAGGCTGTGTTCGAGGGCCGTCAACAAAGTTTCTGCCCAGAATGTATTTCCTTAATTTTAACTTTAAGGTGGCACTTTGATCTCGTAGGAGGCTCTAATGAGAGGTCGACCTTTGTGTTTTTGTTAAGATGGGTTGGATAGGTATGCTAAGATGATTTAAGGCAATTTAGTTGTTGGAGTTTAGCTCCTAAAGGTTTATCAAACGTTAGAAAAGCCATGAGTCAAGTTGTGGAGGTTTAAAGTTCTATTGAGGTTTGTTGATGGCTAAGTATAACACTTGATTTCTTATCAAGCTTAAGGGCTCTATCGATCCTTAAATAGCTCTAAATAGAATCTCTTTCTATGTATGTAACTCCGTTACATCGATTCCATTCGAGTTCAATAGAAGCTTCGCACTAAAGTTCCAAACCGCATAATTCCTTCTAAGCATTCTGCTTCTGTCCGGGCTATTTTCCGAGCCGTCCCCTTCATTTTTAGCCCTTTTAAGTTGTAGGGCATGATTTTTCCTTTCCGAAAAGTACTCGCTTGCAAAAATCCGAGTTTCCTAGCTCAAGTTATCACCAAATCATTGATTTATCAAAAACTGAAATTTCTATTTTCTCAACCCTTTTAAGTTATCAAGTTTTAAATACTTTCATCCTAGCTTGTAAATGCAAGGACTTTATTTAAACTCTCCATTTTCTTATGCTCTTATTATAGTTTCCAAGTCGCCCAAACCGTCCCAAGCTCGAGGCACGTCGCTAGACTTTTCTACTACCCAAGGTACGCAAATTGTCCAACGTTTAACATTTTTCTTATCATTCAGTATATATATATTATCATCATGCCAAAGCATTAACCTAATATCATTTATCACATTATTTTCAAAAGTGGTCCCGCTTTATTATATGCTAGCTAGTTACGTGATGTACTAGCCTTTTCTTTTAGATGCTCCTGATTAGAGTGTCCTAATGACCTGGCCAGTGTCGACTGCCTAGCAGTCACCCAATCCAAATCTAGATCGATTTGGGCATGCGCGTGTGTGAGGTGCTTTGCATCGATCGTAAGGGATACCACTCGTTTTCAATTATTACAAGTTTAACTCCTTTACGTATGTACATATTTATCTATGCAACAATCCAGTTCATTCATGGTTATTTCCCCTTTCCCGTTTTCAAAATGAATTTAAATGCCGACATTAAAACCGTTTTCGAACGGTTTGACGTGTTGGAGGTTTACGTACTGAGTGTTTCCCCACTCACTTTGCGTCTGTTTTTAATGTTTTGTTTTAGGAGGTCCGAGCTCACAGGATAAAGCCAAGGCTAAGCAAAAGTAGATCGTTCCGTTCAAGATCGTTTCTAAGGTGGTTGCTAGTCGATCCTCAAGCGCTTTTATGGGATTTGGAGGCTTTTCTTTTCTCATATTGGGAAATCTTTATATAAATGTTTAAAGGGTTGTCTATGTTGTATTTCAAGGTTTGGTGATTGTTTCATATGGGGTTAAGTATTTTTTATGTTGGGTTATGTTTGGTGTTTGTGTTTGCCTTGTCTTGAGTGGGGACGGCGGTAATACCTCTACCCTGGTGTTCCGCTGCGCTAATCACAGGTTTAATTGATGGTTTAAATTAATCTTGTGGTTAAGGGTTTTGGGGTGTTACAAGTGTGTGAGATGGAAGAAGAAGAAGAAGAAGAAGAAGAAGAAGAAGAAGAAGAAGAAGAAGAAGAAGAAGAAGAAGAAGAAGAATGGTGGTGGTGGTGAGGTGCGACGACAGCGGATAGCAAGGTGTGGGAGAGGGAGAGGGAGGAGGAGGCAGCGTCGAGGGAGAGGAAGGAGTTAAGGGGGTTTGAAAAATTTTGAAAGAATGAAAAATAAAAAGTGGTGGCCAATTTAAGTGAAAGGCGGGGAAGAATTTCTGGAAATTCTAGAAACGCTGGCAGCGTTTAGGTAGGCGCTGCCAGCATGCGTGATTTTCGCCTTACCTGAATCTTCGGGGAAGGACGCTGCCAGTGGTTATGGGGTGCTGGCAGCGTTCTTCCACCTGACGTTTTCCGCACAATTTTTCTCTACTTTTCACTTTTCTTCATTATTTCCTTTTGTGGGTTCCTATACATATCACACTTGCTCTAAAATTATTAGGTTAGAAAATAAAAATTCGAAAGAGCCGAGAATCGATATTTTTTTCCTTCCTTTCTCCGTATAATAAAAAGGAAAAATAAGGCATTAACATGAATAAAAAAGTAAAAATTACTAAAGAGGTAAAAATAAATACAAATAAATAAAAAGAATGAGTGGGGAGGTATAGATAATAGAAGAGTAATGTACCCTCCGCGAGGTGCTTTGTTTAACGTTGTTAGCTCGACGGTACTGACCCCTAGTCATTGGGGTCCTTGATCCATCCTTGAGTTGATTGCAGGATGGGATCACCAACGTCTCGAATCTTTCCCAATGCTTGATTTGGAACATTCCCGTTTTCTTGCATCTTGAACTCCATCACTGACTCTACAAGCTCGATGACCATTGACCTTCCCTTCATGTCCATCTAGTAATTTACTGTCGCAAGGAAAGGCATGCCTAGGATAACCATGAAGTCTACAGGGACAAGGTTTTCTCCTACCATAAGAGGGACGTTATTTAAGACTCATAGGGGTTGTCTAAAGGTCTTATCAGCCAAGTGAAGAGTCGCGCTAGTCACCTTTAACTCCCTATGGTTCAACTTTGTTAGGAGGGACTTTGGAAGGATATTTACCCCAGACCCTGTATCATAGAGCATATTCAGTCGAGCTACCCCTAACTAACAAGGGATCTTGAAACACTCGGGATCTCCCTTTCTAGGTATTATTGAGGGTGTCATGGTTCCCTCGTTTTGGTCAGGTTTGGCGTTTACCTCGGCTACTATAGGTTTTTCAGGCTTTTAGGGGTCTCGTAACCGTGGTTGTGTACCTCATAGTCTATAGCATTGCATTGGGCTCCCGGGTTCGGGACAGGTTGAGGGGTCAAGCTAGTTTAGGGATTCGCCGAATTAGCGATTTGGTTTTCTAGAATCTTATTGTGGGTCGCTAAGGCTTCTACCTTTTTCATTAAGTCTTTTCTTACCCCATCCTGTTTTTGTTGGCCCGCTACGAGGATCTCCATCATGATCTCTAGGTTTTATTTTTGAGAAGAGCCTTGAGGTGGGGGTCTCTAAAATCCTGGGGGCGTGTATTTTTGCCCATTGATGAGGGCATATAGTGACTAAATATTGGGAGCATTTGGATAGTGAAATTTGGGGATTAATGTGCTTAATTGATCTTTTATGATCTTATTTCGCTATCTTAACTGCGTTCTAGGTGTTTTGTTCAAATTGTGCATATTAATGATATAAACTCTGAAGCTCACATATATTACTTGATGCATCATTGAAAGAGCTTTCCTAAATATATTATAAGGTCAATTCCGAGTTGATGTGGAGGAGTTATGAGTAAGATAGCAGAAAGTGTGTGAAAATTGATATATGTCCAATCCTTTGGTCACTATTTTTTCAACACTTATGATATGACTTTGAGGCTTATCCCAATGGAAAGTAGACACCTAGAGCCTTCCGAAAAGTCAAGAACCAAGTCAATCGGACGTCGGACGAAGGAGATATGGCTGAAACAAGATGACCTAGAAATTTCCAAGATAAACACGACCCGTGTTGACATCAAACCGGTCCGTATTGGTCTCCAGAGAGTTCAATTTCTCCAGAAACCATCAACACGACCCGTGTTGGTCCAAACACGGTCCGTGTTTGCCCTGTTTATGATGATTTTGCCGTTTCAACTTCTCTTCATGGCTATATAATTGTAGATTCGGCTGATTCATCCATCACCATCCACCTTCATTCATTCCTTCCATACCATCCATATCCATCTCTACCATCATCCATCCCTTCCTCCACCAATCCATTCACATTCATCCCTAGTTGAAGATTGAAAGTTTATTGGAGTATGAAGATCAATTCTCAAGAAATCCATTGAACTGGAGGAGCAAAAGTCCCCACCGATCATCATTCAAGCGAGGAACGATTTTCATCTCGATTTACTTCTCTTTCTTTTAGATTTCATGCTTTCTAGAGTAGATTTTGTTATGTTTTGTGATTTGAACATGAGTATTGAGTAGTTTTCTTTAGTTTGGGGGATAAACCCTTATTAGTTTTATTTATGGATTGAATTTTGTTGGATTGAAAAAGTTTGTTAATCTAGTTTGAATACATTTTATTAATCCTTTGATTATGTATGTAATTGCTTTTGTTTAATCACCATTAGCATGGATTTAGATTGTTGAATGAAGTATCGAACGGACAAATTCGATAATCGGAACCCTTAGGATTAAATTGGTTTATGAAGTGAACTAGAGATAGAAGACTTTGTAACTAGGGGTCATTGGATAATTTGATCTATAACTTAGATAAAATTGACACAATAAAGAGTCCAAGAGATCAATTTTATTAAGCAATCTGTTTCATTGCCAAAAGCTTGCTACGGAAGAATTTATGCGATTATCGACCCTAGAATGTACCAAATTAGTGACATACATGTTCAATCCACTTGTTTGATTCATAGAGTTACTTGGGTTTTATCCCTTAACGTCTTTTTATATTGATAATCCAGAAAATTTTGTGTGAATATTTGCTTGTTTTGACCCTTTTTAGTGATTAGAAATAGAATTAGTTGTTCCAAACAAAAACCCGACCGGTTTAACAATCACATAGGAAGCTAGTTTGGTGTGTAGTTAGCAAAGTCCCTGTGGGATCGACCTTGATATTTGCTACACGTACACCCGTGCACTTGCGGCGTATCACCTATGTCCTTGAAGAGGGACCAGTTGGGTTGTTATTCCTATAAGAGAAATCATGCGCTGCAACAGCTGGGACGACGATAGCGGATTGAGGATTGGTGACGTTGGGCGTCACATACTGCCACAATGTACACTACTATTCAGCTATCTCCTCTTCTTCGGGTATAGCTTGCTCCTCTTCTCACTGTTCTTTCTCCAGTCTTGCTTTCTTTCTTCTCTCTCACAAAATGCGTTCGATCTCGGGGTCAAATTCGAAAGAGAAGTCTTTTTGCATAAACCTGAAAAATACAAAAACAAGAACACCAAGCGTAATCAAGAATGATAACAAAGAAAATAAATAAAATAACCTAGTCAACCAAAGTGCTTTCGTTTAATGGCGGTTGGGGAAACAAGTCCCCGGCAACGGCGCTGAAAACTCGATAGGGATGTCTGCAAGTGTACAGGTCAGAGTAGTATATCAAGGTTGTCTCTCAAAGACTTGTGTTCAACTGCGCATTAAACTAGTTCACTAGAAAGGAAGCTAGGTCGGTCAAATAGTTGTGGAATAGCGAATCAAAATCTTAAACTAAGAAAGCAATAGTTTTTAGAGTTCTACCAAGTAATTAAGGGGGTTTGGGGGAATCCACTCTAGTCAATCAACTGATCAATCAACAATCCCGGTGTGAAGAAGTGATAAGGATTCTAGGTCTATAATCTTTCTAAGGCCTATCACAGCAATCTTTTGAATCCGAAGTGAGTTGCAGCGATTAAACTAAACACCTATTTTCATGGCTATTTAATCTAATCAAAGATAAGAACTTATTATAACTTGACGCTAAGCATGAAACCATTATTTCTAACAGTTTTCTATATTCAATCTTCGTCTTTCAATTCAAAATAACAAACTTTCGTTCCAGTATCAAGAATCTAAATCACTCTTACAAAATAAAATCTAAACTAAAGTATATCTGGCTAAAACTTAAGAAAACTGTAAAGAACGTGGAATAAAATCTTGACTTATGTCTCTCTTTTAGCGGCAGGGCGGAAGCCTTTTATAATTCTCGGCTATGACACCAGACGCTGGCAGCGCTCCATGAGGCGATGGTAGCGTCTGGTCTCTCCATCCCTTTTTCCGTGGCTGGACACTGGCAGCGTTGGATGTACGGCAGCGTCCGAATATTTCAACACATGTTGCACTCGCTGCCATGGGCGCTGGCAGCGTCTGGGCAAACGCTGGCACTTTGTGCCTTCTCCTCCCCGAATTGGGACGGGCCACGCGGCTGAGCCCTTTCTTCCTTTTATTTCTTTTCTTCCTTCAATTCTCTTTCTATTTTCTTCTCATTTTTCACCATCTTTTTCCCTCCAATTCTTCTTGCTTTTAAGTGAATTCCCATTGATCCGTACAAAACATACCTATCTCCGCAACCAAGTGAAGAAATCATAGAATTTGGTATAAAATCGTGGAATTTAAGGTATTAATAGCATGGAATACACATGTTTGAATCCTAAAATAACCACTTATCAGGCGCTACACTCATAGAGGTTTAGACCCGAAGGCCGTGTCACCCGCGATGCTGGAGGTGACACATGCGACGCTCGACTTAGAGAAAAATGAGGAGGTTGCTTGTCCAGAATGGTCGCGCCCGCGACCCATGTCGTCGTGCCGACGGACCCGCGCGAAAACCAAATCGCCTCCCAACATTTCGCTCTGCTGTGCCCGCTACGCCCGCCATTGCGCCCCGACGGCCCTATTTTTTGCGCGCTGAAACGGCTAAAAGGGTTGCGTTTTATGTAACTTCCATGCCTTGTATATATTTTTTTAGAGACGATTTTATGAGAGACTCTGATTTATTATTGTTCCTTTTAGTTTCAGAAAGAGAAAGTGAGTAATTAGTGAGTGATTAGAGAGATTTCTACTTAGATTATTGCTTTGATTTGGTTTGTATTGAAGAATTCAAGTTTCAACAATTGAAGTATTGTGAAGGCCATCAATTTCTTTGATCATCCTCTACTTATTTCCATCATTATAGGTGTTCTCTTATCCTTGCTTTACTATTTCCTTTGTTAATTGCATCCTTGTTAATTTGATTGTTCTTGATTGTTATTTTGATTGCTTTGCTTGAGATTATTCTGTTTTATGCTAGAGATCATGTTTAGGCTTGGGTTTGTTGACGTTAGCTTAGTTGTAGTGATGATTAGTGGCTAGATACCCAATGGGTTAGGGGGTGATTAGGGGTGTTGATAGGTGATAGGTAATGGGTTAGTAATTTAGGATGTAATTAGGAAGACAATCAACTTCCCACCTTAGTCCTTCTTCAAGTGGGGTGAATTAGGACCGGAAGCTTTATAATGCATTGATCACTTGTCGGAAGGCTAAGGACGGGATAGTTAGTGTAAAACCCCGAAAATTTGGAATGTGTTTACCATTACGTCGTTAATGTGTTACTTTATATACTGCGTATTTTGTGAAATATATCGGTCAACACTTGAGCTCGTAGGACCGCGTAGTATCTAACGAAGGGTAGAATAGTAATTTTATGCATAGGAAGGTTGCATGTGAGTGTGGGTATTTTAGTAATTTTTGTGTGTGACCCTAAGTGCTATTACTACTATTATTCATGTGGATATTTTATTTTAGTACTTATGTGCTATTTTGGAGATTTTGGAAAATCTAGTATTATAAATAATTAATTAGTTTCAGCTGGGTTAATTTTCTATATTTTTTTTCTAAATTTTTCTTGTAATTAATTATGGGTATATATACCCATTTTACTAAACCCTAGATAATGATTAATAAACCCTAAACAAAATTCCTCCGCCCCTGCTGGTGCAGTGTTGCGCGACGAGGCCCCGACCCCGTCTCCCCTCACTCTCAAACCCCTCCACCACCCTCTCTTCTCCCTCTCTTCCACCGATAACCACCAGCTCCCAGGCCACTCGACCACCACCGGTCACTGGACTGCACCGTCATGGACAACCTCCAGCCGTCCTCCGCAACCACCGACCACCGGAGCAACGGCGGAACGCTCCCGAAGTAGGACTGTCACCATTGTGTTGTTGTGTCGCTGCCCTTGTTCGGCCACCTCCCAACGCCTCTCCAGACATCGTCGACAACCACCAACACCACCAGGAGACAGCTTGCAGTCCCAGTGACGCACGTCACCGCCACCAAGGTCCACCGGAATCGCCATGGCGGCTGGAGGAGCCACCGAATTAGGGTTGTTGCACTGTTGGTTCTGCAAGTACTGCCGCTACTGCTACTGTTCGTCACGACTGCTGTTTGCGGCGGCTGCCGCCAGTGTTCACCGCCAGGCGCCACCCCGACCCCTCTTCCGGTTGCCAACCACCGGAGCTCCGGCCAGCCACCCTCTTCCTCTCTCTTTGATAGTAAAATCCTAACCCTAGTGTTATTTTATGCAGTGGTTTAGTAGTTATTATTATTATTATTATTATTATTATTATTATTATTATTATAATTGTTATTATTATTATTATTATTATTATTATTTGTGTTTTAATCTCGTTTGAATTCATATTCATAAGTATATTGTTTAACTATAGTTTTATTTTTTGATTTATTAGTTTTAAATTAAGTATTCGTTTTATACGTTAAATTATGTGTCGTAATTATTCAAAAGGTGTTATAAACTCCCTCCTTCTGCTTTCCTTAATTTTATAATGTATTATATTTATCGAAGTTTCAAAATTTACGTAGTTATGTTATTACTGTTTGATTATTACGTGTGTGTGTATATATATATATATTATTACGTTACTATCTGATTTTCTTTATGAAAATTTAGGTTGTATTTACCTAAAGTGAATTCTAAAACTACTTTGATTGTTTTTATAAATTCTATGATATTTGTGTTTTGTTAAGTTTTAAACTTTACGTGTTTATTTTATTATTATTATTATGTTATTATTACGTGCTTATATTATTACTAAGTTATTATTGAGTTTTCTTTATCTAAAAAGGTTTAAACTGTTGGTTATAAGAGGTAGCTGTTAGACCTTGGCTGGATTAGGGTAGAACCTTTAACCTTGGCCACTGTTTTAGGCCCAAATTAGGACCCCGGGATGGAATGGTGAAAGGTAGAACTGAAATTATTGATTATATGGAAACCGGTAACGGGACAGTTTTGATAGGGTCTAGAGATCGGGTCACCACGATTAGTATATTTGTCTTTTGATCGAACCCTTTGGACTGGAGTTTCCCTTAGATGTTAGATTTCATAGGAATTTTACGGACCGGACTTTGGAATTTTATAAGTCGAGTTATACCCCGATTACCAGACCTGGGTCAGGTCTTGACAGTTTTGGAAGATGATAGTTTTTGAGGACTTTAAAGCGTGTGTTGGGTCTCGAGTTCAACTTAAGAGTTTTAGTAGACATCCCGAGGTTTCCGAAAAGTCCAAAACCAGACCCATAGGATGTCGGGAAGTCACGTTACAACCCTTTTGATGTGGATGTTGTAATATGTCTTGCTATGTGAAATTGTTAATGAGTGTGTTGTTGATTGAAAAGGTTTACTTGGTATTATTATACGATTACTTGGAATGTGTTAGGAAATTTAAAGCGTAAATTCATGATTGATAGGAACCTATAGGGTTCCTAGGGGAGGGTTAGTTAGAAGGTAGTTAATACTAACTTCAAAGAGCGTGTTTTGATTAGAATAATTATTTTATTCTAGGCCCAAGCTAACTCGCGTCGTTAGTGAGCTCAAGTGTGTTCGTTTTGCTGTGAAGTGAAGTTAACCAGGTAATGTCTATGCTCTAATCCCCACTGGGATGCTCTTTAAATGTGTTTCAATGTTTTCTAATCTCTTTTGAGAATTGCATCCCGAAAGGGGACTTTTGTGGAATTGTGACCATCTGTTTTGGATAACAGTTTGTATTTGTGATTGTTGATTTATGAGTTGAGAAATTGTGTTGGTCTTTTATAAGTAGTTTTGATACTAGTTTGATAACCTGGGTTGGGTTTGACTTGAGAGTTGTGAGCTGAGTTTGAATAATATACTAATAACTCAAGTGAAACATTAAGCGAGTTTGTTTTATTATTGATGCCTTTGGTAGGTGGTTACTTTAATGCCTTTGGTAGGCGGTTACTTTGATGCCTTTGGTAGGCGATTATTTTGATGCCTTTGGTAGGCGATTATTGATGCCTTTGGTAGGCGATTATTATATTTATGCCTTTGGTAGGCGATTATCTTTGATGCCTTTGGTAGGCGAATGTTTTGATGTCTTTAGTAGGCGATGTTACTTTATGGGATTTGATATCCCGCCCACATAATAAAATGAATGGGTTGGGTTGAGGAAAACAGTTGTATGGGTTAAACGGTTTATTAAAAGGTTTCACTTGTTTCCCCTTCCTCAAATGAATTGAAATGAACTTAACTTGTTTTTAACGTTAGGGGTAGACATTATTGAGATTTCCCCCTCATTTTTGAAATGTTTTGTTTTCAGGTGATGATCAATATGCTGGGGACGGGAATTAGAAGTGAGGACGACATATCTAGAAGTCGTTAAATATGTTATGCTTCTTTTTGAAAGACTTGAAGTTAGTTTTGAGGTTTATTTCTAAGTATGAGTTTGTTAGTTGGTTTGCCGTTGACAGACAGTTGTAGTTTTCCTTCTCGCCTTGTATTCCTTCGGGGGTACGGCAAAGACGCCCAATAAGAGTTTGAGTCTTCCGCTAAATTTTGTCTGTTAACGTTAGTTTGACTTTGACTTTTCTATAATTGAATTTCCGGGGCGTTACAGAATGGTATCAGAGCTCTAGGTTGCGACCTAGTAGCTCCTAAGTGTCTCTTAGGTTTAGTTAGACCTTAGGAAGCTAAAATCGGAGTGTGAGTGTAGGCGTGGGTTGGGTTGCATCGGCTTGATTATTTCTTCATGTTTTTATTAATGTGTTTTATTTTTAACTTTTGTTTCGATTTATTATTTTCCCGTACCAAGAGATGTTATGCAAGAAGCTAATATTATTTGTGGAGTATAGTTGAAGTGAAGGTTTTGTGCTTAATCTCGTGGTTAATTTGATTTTAGGTGGTACAGTAAGTTGGAGTCTTTACGTATGATTGAATGAACATTACTCCATTGAAGTATTGAGAGCAGATGAAGGGCTTCAGAGTAATATTGGGATTATGATTAGTTTTGGTCAGGATATGGAATTTCAAGGATCTCTTTTAAGGAAAAAGGAACTTGATTTGGAGATAAAAATTGAGAAGAATATTTTGTTGATGATCGTACATTTAAACTAGACTTTTGGATATCGATTATGAGACTTCAAGCTAAGTATTAAATTTAATTTTGGTTCCTAGAGTATTGGAGTAAGTGAATACTCTTAAGGTAGTGTTGAGCTAAGCATGATCTTCCAAGGTTATTGTAATTATAGGGATCTTAAGTTGTATTAAGGTCATGAATCAAGGAATGTGAGGAAACGTGTGGTGGAGAAAAAAATAATAAAAAGGTTTCTTTTTCTAGTTATGTAATGGTTGAGGGTGCTGTTATTGAAGTGGAATGGTGCAATTATTATTATTATGTTATCTACAAGCTGAGAAGTTGTTTGGATGATTAGATTGTTAAGAATGACAAAGTGTTACTTTGAAAGAGTTTTATTCACTATGGGATGGAGATATACTTGATCCGTAACTATTTGATTTTAATAGTTCTCCCTTGAATGTTTAAAGTGAGTTTCTGTTGTACATCACCATTCAGGGTCTCATATATGCTTACTGCCATTCATATATATGCAAACATGTGAGCCTATGTACGTAATTGTCTATTCCCTATTGCGAGCCTTTTATTTATGATTGTGTACATGAAGTGAGTCGATCGTCTGAGGAGTGGGTATAACCCATGATGAAAGCTGCAGGTATTTGATGCCCACAATACTGTCTGAATCCCACCTGGTTAAGTTTGGTATGAATATCATTTGATTGGTCTGTCTGAATATTTTCTGGGATAATCTATTTACATTTGATGGATCTGTGGAAATATTATTTGATTAATTATGTTGAGTACCATCCAACTGAATCGTTTGATTATCGCATGTTTATTAGAGCAATTTCTTTCTTTGATTTGTCAATCTCTGTTGATGGTGACGTCTTTTATCCAGAACGATTAGGGAAGAAATTAGACATAATGAGTATATAGTGCTTAAGATATTGGAGGAGCTGAGTGAAGTGTTGGATCATGTCTAGTTACTTATATTGGTTATGGAGATTACCGCTAATGGAAGATAAATGATGAGATGTACGAAGTAGGTTATTGTCTAACACAGGTCCCTATGCTTTTTTTGTGCTTGAAACACGTGGTGGATTTGATAATTACCATTACTAGTGGTTCTAAAATAGAAGTGGTGATTAAGAATGATTTTGATGGCTTAAGTACATGAAAGCTTTAAGTTGCAGTTGGGTATAATCTGACTTTGGGAAATATTGAGGTTGAATTAATGCTTTTGAGGAAGTACTGGGTCTAAGGATGACTCTTATTTGAGGTGTTGGGTGGTAATTTGAGTTTCGGGGATGAAACTCCATTTGAGAAGATTGAGAGGGTAATGATTGGCAAGTGCTAGTTCTTATTAGGCATATGTAAGATAAGTGAAAAGTCTCATTTGGCGTGGTTAAGTGTTTTGGAGTTAAATGGTGATTTGGTAAATTAATTACAGTGTTAATCATGTCTTGGGTTGTCAATCTTAGCTTTTGGTCTTTTTATTAAATGAAAACATAAGGTTCATGTGTCATTTGAGGCGCCAGGTTAGTGATCTGACATCTGAGACTATTAACGGGAATTTGTCTTTCTCTTACAGATAATAAGGTTGTCTCGAGGAAGTTATGTCGTATGGTTACATACTATTAAATAGTCTTGTGGTGGTTGACATAATGGGGTTCTCGTCATTGAAAGGGAAGAAAATTTTACAGCTGCATTGGAGGAAAGTTAGAAATTATGGTCTTACTTGGGTTATCAAGGGAAACTATTGAAAACTATCGTTATTTTATGTTACCCTAGCACAGAAGCAAAAGACTTGTTTTGAGAGGTAATTATTGGGATCTTACAACACTTTGGGTATTGGTAACTATCAGTTTGGCGTGTTCTAATGATCTTATTTTACGGTTTTAAAAGGTCAATAATGGGAAGATTATGATAAAGTTGAGTTTAAGTTTAGCTATAAGTTGATGGTTTCAACCAGGGACGTTCATTGTGAGAGCGGCTATAAGCAACACCTCTGGGGAATGGGATGTGTTTTTTTTTTCTTTTCCTTGTTTCGTTATGTGTTGCAAGTGCATGCATTTTATTTTGACATATGGTATATGCCACATCACCACCTTTGCTATGAGCACGAGACTCTAGCTCCTCTAAAAGACTTGCAAACCCGAGGTGGGTACGGAATACAACCCCAAGGAGGGCTTGACACAAGAACAAGACCTCTGATGAGAGTTCGGAGGCCGAAGGAGGACTTGATCCACGAGGAGCAGCCGCAGGAGATCCTAGATTGCTGGGAGAAGCCGAAAAGACAGTCCCTCTAGTAAAAGTGTGATGGGAAAGCTATACCCCAACTGAAGCAATCTAAGAAGTCGATGAGGAGAATAAGTCGAAGTATCATCACCTATTCAACACATAAGATGCGTCAAGTTTCGAGGACGAAACTTCTTTTAAGGAGGTAATAATGTAAAACCTCGAGTTTTAGAAAGAACGAAACCGTTGGGATTATTACTGAACCGTTAGGTTTGAGTTTAAGTTTCGAGGACGAAACTTCTTTTAAGGGGGTAATGATGTAAAACCCCGAAAAATTGGAATGTGTTTACCGTTACGTCATTAATGTGTTACTTTATATACTGCGTATTCTGTGAAATATATCGGTCAACACTTGAGCTCGTAGGACCGCGTAGTATCTAACAAAGGGTAGAATAGTAATTTTATGCATAGGAAGGTTGCATGTGAGTGTGGGTATTTTAGTAATTTTTGTGTGTGACCCTAAGTGCTATTACTACTATTATTCATGTGGGTATTTTATTTTAGTACTTATGTGTTATTTTGGAGATTTTGGAAAATCTAGTATTATAAATAATTAATTAGTTTCAGCTGGGTTAATTTTCTTCTTTTTTTTCTAAATTTTTCTTGTAATTAATTATGGGTATATATACCCATTTTACTGAACCCTAGATAATGATTAATAAACCCTAAACAAAATTCCCCCACCCCCTGCTGCTGCAGTGTTGCGCGATGAGGCCCCGACCCCGTCTCCCCTCACTCTCAAACCCCTCCACCACCCTCTCTTCTCCCTCTCTTCCACCGATAACCACCAGCTCCCAGGCCACTCGACCACCACCGGTCACTGGACTGCACCGTCGTCGACAACCTCCAGCCGTCCTCCGCAACCACCGACCACCGGAGCAACGGCGGAAGGCTCCCGAAGTAGGACTGTCACCATTGTGTTGTTGTGTCGCTGCCCCTGTTCGGCCACCTCCCAACGCCTCTCTAGACATCGTCGACAACCACCAACACCACCAGGAGACCGCTTGCAGTCCCAGTGACGCACGTCACCGCCACCAAGGTCCACCGGAGTCGCCGTGGCGGCTGGAGGAGCCACCGAATTAGGGTTGTTGCACTGTTGGTTCTGCAATCTGCCACATCGCTCTTTTTGCCACGATCACGCTTGCGGCTGCCGCCAGTGTTCACCGCCAGCCGCAACCCCGACCCCTCTTCCGGTCGCCAACCACCGGAGCTCCGGCCATCCACCCTCTTCCTCTCTCTTTGATAGTAAAATCCTAACCCTAGTGTTATTTTATGCAGTGGTTTAGTAGTTATTATTATTATTATTATTATTATTATTATTATTATTATTATTATTATTATTATTTGTGTTTTAATCTCGTTTGAATTCATATTCATAAGTATATTGTTTAACTATAGTTTTATTTTATGATTTATTAGTTTTAAATTAAGTATTCGTTTTATACGTTAAATTATGTGTCGTAATTATTCAAAAGGTGTTCTAAACTCCCTCCTTCTGCTTTCCTTAATTTTATAATGTATTATATTTATCGAAGTTTCAAAATTTACGTAGTTATGTTATTACTGTTTGATTATTACGTGTGTGTGTGTATATATATATATATATATTATTACGTTACTATCCGATTTTCTTTATGAAAATTTAGGTTGTATTTACCTAAAGTGAATTCCAAAACTACTTTGATTGTTTTTATAAATTCTATAACGTTTGTGTTTTGTTAAGTTTTAAACTTTATGTGTTTATTTTATTATTATTATTATGTTATTATTACGTGCTTATATTATTACTAAGTTATTATCGAGTTTTCTTTACCTAAAAAGGTTTAAACTGTTGGTTATAAGAGGTAGCTTTTAGACCTTGGCTGGATTAGGGTAGAACCTTTAACCTTGGCCACTGTTTTAGGCCCAAATTAGGACCTCGGGATGGAATGGTGAAAGGTAGAACCGAAATTATTGATTATATGGAAACCGGTAATGGGACAGTTTTGATAGGGTCTAGAGATCGGGTCACCACGATTAGTATATTTATCTTTTGATCAAACCCTTTGGAATGGAGTTTCCCTTAGATGTTAGGTTTCATAGGAAAATTACGGATCGGACTTTGGAATTTTATAAGTCGAGTTATACCCCGATTACCAGACCTAGGTCAGGTTTGGACAGTTTCAGAAGATGACAGTTTTTGAGGACCTTAAAGCGTGTGTTGGGTCTCAAGTTCAACTTAAGAGTTTTAGTAGACATCCCGAGGTTTCCGAAAAGTCCAAAACCAGACCCATAGGATGTCGGAAAGTCAAGTTACGACCCTTTTGATGTGGATGCTGTAATATGTCTTGCTATGTGAAATTCATGATTGATAGGAACCTATAGTGTTCCTAGGGGAGTGTTAGTTAGAAGGTAGTTAATACTAACTTCGAACAGCACGTTTTGATTAGAATAATTATTCTATTCTAGGCCCAAGCTAACTCGCGTCGTTAGTGAGCTCAAGTGTGTTCGTTTTGCTGTGAAGTGAAGTTAACCAGGTAATGTCTATGCTCTAATCCCCACTAGGATGTTCTTTAAATGTGTTTTAATGTTTTCTAATCTGTTTTGAGAATTGCATACCGAAAGGGGACTTTTGTGGAATTGTGACCATCTGTTTTGGATAACTGTTTGTATTTGTGATTGTTGATTTATGAGTTGAGAAATTGTGATGGTCTTTTATAAGTAGTTTTGATACTAGTTTCGATAACCTGGGTTGGGTTTGACTTGAGAGTTGTGAGCTGAGTTTGAATAATATACTAATAACTCAAGTGAAACATTAAGCGGGTTTGTTCTATTGATGCCTTTGGTAGGCGGTTACTTTAATGCCTTTGTTAGGCGGTTACTTTGATGCCTTTGGTAGGCGATTATTTTGATGCCTTTGGTAGGCGATTATTGATGCCTTTGGTAGGCGATTATTGATGCCTTTGGTAGGCGATTATTATATTTATGCCTTTGGTAGGCGATTATCTTTGATGCCTTTGGTAGGCGAATGTTTTGATGCCTTTGGTAGGCGATGTTACTTTATGGGATTTGATATCCCGCCCGCATAATAAAATGAATGGGTTGGGTTGAGGAAAATTGTTGTATGGGTTAAACGGTTTATTAAAAGGTTTGACTTGTTTCCCCTTCCTCAAATGACTTGAAATGAACTTAACTTGTTTTTAACGTTAGGGGTAGACATTATTGAGTTTTCCCCCTCATTTTTGAAATGTCTTGTTTTCTGGTGATGATCAATATGCTGGGGACGGGAATTAGAAGTGAGGACGACATATCTAGAAGTCGTTAAATATGTTATGCTTCTTTTTGAAAGACTTGAAGTTAGTTTTGAGGTTTATTTCTAAGTATGAGTTTGTTAGTTGGTTTGCCATTGACAGACAGTTGTAGTTTTCCTTCTCACCTTGTATTCCTTCGGGGGTACGGCAGTGACGCCCAATAAGGGTTTGAGTCTTCCGCTAAATTTTGTCTGTTGACGTTAGTTTGACTTTGACTTTTCTATAATTGAATTTCCGGGGCGTTACAGTTAGTCACTCGCTCACGGAAGTGAGGATGTGACTAACTAGGGAATTCTGCTGTTTTAACCCTCCGGGTCCGTGGTGGGCTTTGAGGAAGTTAATCCAGACTACCCTTGGGAAAGGGAGATCGGTGGCCCTATCCTAGCAGAATACCCATTTGATTTTCTTCTGCTTTTTATCCTCTAACTGCGAAACCTATTACCCTTGATCCTATTGACATCCTAAAGCCCCCGAAGCCCATTTCTACCTTTTGACTGACCCTTTACTTGTTTGTTTATATGTTATCCTTAGTGAATCATCCAACATATTTTGTTACCTTAGTGATCTTGACTCTCGCCTCGACCTAGATCCTTTAGCTAAGGCCCCCCAGCTCCTTGTGAAGAATGACTTTAAAATCAGTTATACAAATCGCTGTACAGCCCCCTATCGCAATCCCTGCATTTGAGTTGGGGATACGAGAAATGTGTGAGGCAAAAAGGCCGGTGAGGTTGTTGAGCAAAAAAATTTAATAACGTAAAATAAATTAAATAAATTGCCCACACAATCTCTCGACATTTTTTTTTTTTGTATATGTGAGTTTATTATTTTCTTTAAGTACGACCCTATTCAAGAGGATGAACCTCCTTAATTACGTCCCCTTTTGGGAGACAACCTTTTGATTTCGACTCGCCATGTTTAACTGTGTCTCCGTCTTTCGTTTTATTTTTAGTCGAGATAAATTTATATCAGCTTTATGTTTGACCCATAACTTAGTTGCATCAGATAATAGCAGAATAGGCACATTCTAGGAAGGGTACTACCCATACACATTCTTCATGTGCAGGTTAGGGGAAAATTTAGTTAATTTAGAATTCGGGTTGCACTCACTATTTATTGTGAGCTGCCTACGTAACCCTTTGGAGGGGATCGAATCGATCGTAGTTCGTTTGGAAAATTTTAATGTTCATTTGGGTTTGATTTAGGTTAAATTAATAACCATTATTTTTGTCCCGTTTTTGTATTAACTGTTAGGCTAAATAAATGGCCGAAACATGGACTTGAATGTGTTACGGATCTTTGGCCAAGTTAATATTACAGCTTTTCCGTAAATTTTTATTACTTTCTGACTTAGTCCTTCATGGGGTCGGATGATTTAACTTGTCTTGTCGTTTGCACCCATAGGTCATATTTAATTTTATGGGCTTCCTACGTACTCTTGTTGAGATCAAATCGACGTAGCTCTGGACCCGTTTCGAGTCTATGGCTCGAATAAAAATTCGAAAGGAAAATTTATGAGCCTAGTATTTTCATTTGGATCAAGTTTAGTCCATTTGACGAACTTGGGATTTGGAAGATATAATTTTGTGGTGTTTAAGTTTAACCTGTTTTGGTTACAAAATGATACGAGGTGTAACCATAGGCTATATAAATTTGGATTTTGGCTTTTTTGGAAAAAGGGGAAGATTTTGTGAGCTAGGACTTGTGTTTGGCTCAAGGTTTTGTCCATTTGGCGGACTTGAAATTTGAAATAGATTATTTTGTGGGACTTGCAACTGGCCCATTTAGATTTCGGGAAAAAATGAATTATATAACCAAGAGTCGTTAGACTTTAAAATTAGCCCTTTTAGGATGGTGGGACAAAATTGAGAGCTTGGACTTTGTGTTTAGCTTGAGTTTGATCCATTTAAGGGACCTAAAATACAACAAGAAAAACTTGTGTCGGAGTTGACTCATTCGTTTACAAGAAAGCATTTCATAACTGCAGGTTGCAAGAAACTTGAAATTTGATCATTTTAATAAATGGGGGGAACATTTGAGATTAGACTTTTTGTCTGACTCATCTTTGGTCCATTTAACGGACTTGAATTTGATAGGAGACTTGTAACGGGGTTGCCTTGGCTCAATTTCAGGAAGACATTCTATTGCGACAAGTCATATAATCCCGAAATTTGGCCCTTTTAAGAACGAGGGAGAATTTGTGAGCTCCAAAACTTTATCTAACATGGTTTGGGTCCATTTGACAAGCTTGGCTATTTGACGGGACAAACTGTATCTTTGAACGGGTGACCTGTTTGTTTGTTTAGGTCACGTAACATAAAGTAAAAAATAGACATTTTGGGTTTTTTGTAAGAGCAGGGCTTTCTGTGAGTTTGGCTATTTTTATTTGGCTTGAATTTTGTCCGCTTGGAAGGTTTGAGGATTTGACAAGGTCGATCGATTGACATTTTTGTGGAGCTTGGGTAATTTGGCTCGTGACACGTAACTTGACCGTGTTTTATTTTTCCCTCACAAAATTAAAAGGACTCGAATATCAACCCAAAAATATAATTTGAAAATTTTTGGATTTTTAATTGAACCCGAAATATTTAACGTTGAGTTTTCTACGTACCCTTATTGGATCAAGTCTACATAGTTCCAAAAAAATGAATTTTGGCTCAGGCATTTAACAAGCGTGTACTCTAACTTGGTTTGCTTTCTTGTATATTTTTTAATGAACACAAGATGCAGGAGCTAATTAGCTTTGTAGATATTAATCATCAATAATACCTACTTCACATCTCGTTGAACCCGCTTAATAGAATGGTGGCACCTCTAAATTTTCACCATTCTTAAGAAAGTGGCAAACCGCTTAAAAATTGATTGTTGCCGCTCTAAATCAACACCCCCTTGATTTATAGCATGACAACATGCTCAATTTGTTACTTTGTGATCCCCAAAAAAATCACACAGTCATCATAAAATTAATGATGATGATTATGTGGATGACATTTATCCTTGCCAAACAACCCCTTTTCATTTCTAGTTTTGCAACAAAGGGTCATTCCCTTTGAATTGATTTATAAAATCAACCAAAAAAATCTTGCAGACCCAAACATATAATTTCAGGTTATCTATATTCCTTCATCTTCGACCACCAGGTTTATGATTCCACAGAGGGGAGTTAACAAAAATCTTGCAGACCCAAACATGACTTTGCAGATGAAGTGCACATAGGCTTAGCATGAGTGTTAACCATTGTTTTTCCAATATAGTAGCCTTATATCCAAGGGATAAATGCAAAATATAGTCATGTCTGCATGTCAACTAGCTTTCACGGTAAAGTATTAATGTTCAACACCCTCACAGTCCTATTTTGAATTAAACATAAGAAGATGTTTATTTCTTCTTGTTCTCGAGCTCCATGGACATATGTTGCAAGACTTCCATGGGTGCTCCCCCAGTGGCGGAGCTAGAATTTTTAGTTAGGATGGGCCATAATATTACCAATTTTTTATTTAACAATGTCCTTTGATATGTAAAAAGGAAAATATAAAGGGAAATATTAACTTATCAATGACGCAACCCAACAAAAAAGTACTCTTATTAAAAATATTATGAGACTAGTTTATATAATCGACATTATTTTTCAAAGAACATTTATTTATTTATTGATAGAAAAGAGATTGTTTATAACTAAATTACATTGCTTTGTAACAAATCATGTGAGAAAATATTTTTTTTTGAAATAATTAAAATTAAAAAAGAAGATGCAATATTGAATATTAATAAAAAAAATAAAAAATATATACATGATAAAAGCAGGAGCATGGCATGAATAGCAAAAAATAGAAATAATTTGTTTAAAATATATAAACCAAAAAAATTTTGAAACACAAAGCAAACATATAAAGAATTAGAGAGAGGCGGATGGTCAGCTTGCTGTTCAAAAGAACAAAACAGATATTGCTTGCTATGGGGTCTTGAACCCATGACCAACAGGTTAGAAGAGTGAGGCTTTATGCCATTTCACGACAATGTTTTCACAGCATAGGTTTGCAAGATTTAATATAAAATCATATCATAGATGGGGTCGCGGCCCCCCTCAACCCCCCTTGTCTCCGCCCCTGTGCTCAAACCAAGGTCTCTCCCAATTTTATCCTGTTGCAAAGTACACCACTTGCATTGTGATTAATATAACGTGAAAGTTACAGTGATTCAGGTAGCACCTAGAGTCCCGAGAGAACTAAAATTAAGGGTCTTTACGGATCCCTAAGGATCAAATTTTATGGGTCTTTAAGGACCCGGGATTCCTAAGAATCCAATTTTTTATGGGTCGTTACCAACTCGGAATTCCCAAGAATCCATTTTTTGTGGGTCGTTACAAACCTGGAAACTCTAAGGATCCGAGTTTTAATGGGTTCCCGAAGGAGCTGGGATTCCTAAGAATTAGATTTTAATGGATCCTGAGGGACCTGGGATTCTAACGAATCCAAAGGTTCATGGGTCGTTGCCGACCCGAGATCCGCAAGGATCCAATTTGTAAGGGTCTTTAACGACCCGGGGATTCCTAAGAATCCAAATTTTATGGGTTTTTGAAGGAGCTAGGATTCCTAAGAATCTAGTTTTAATGGTCCTGAGGGACCTAGGATTCCCATGAATCCAAAGGTTCATGGGTTGTTGCCGACCCGGGATCCGCAAGGATCCAATTTGTAGGGGTCTTTAAGGACCGGGGGATTCCTAAGAATTCAAATTTTATGGGTTCCCGAAGGAGCCGAGATTCCTAAGAATCCATTTTTTATGGGTATTAAGGGACCCAAGATTCCTAAGAATCGATGAGTTTATGGTTGGAGTCGTAAAAACCCGCTTTTAGTGATTTCGGTTGGAATTGAATCGTTTAGGATCCATCAATGATGGTTTCGGCAAGGTTCAGGGTCCCGAAGGACCCATTTTTTACGACTCCAACAGGATTCGAGGGTTGGTTTTGTGGGAGTTGCATGGACGCCAATTGCAATGACAAATTTGTTGGCTGCCATTGAAGAGTTGAAAGAAGATCAGTGGGAGAGAAGAACCATTACAGTAGCCCATTTTTATACCTTTGAACTTTCCAATCCTTCAATCTCCTTGCCCTGTCTTCCGTTGTTGTCTGTGTTTTATTTTACCCAAACTTTTTTCTCCGTTGGGCAACCCATCTAATCTGCGTGAAATTTTTCCTTTTATAGATAACTTCATGGGTAGTTAATTGCCTCCAGACTCAACACTAACCCGCTCCAATTGCAATGAAATGGGATAGTGGGGAGTTAGCTTAGGGCCTGCTTGGGAGAAGGGTATAGGGGGTTAGGAGGGGTAAAGGAGGGTCCTTACTCCTGCTTACCCCCGCTTGGGAAGAGAGTGAGAGAGGGTAAGGGAGGGTACGAGAGGTAGTGAGGTTTATACCACTTCACCCGTTTTAACCCTTATTTTTTTTAACACCCCAATTTGGGGTGTAAGCAAATGTTCAATTAAGTTATAATATACTTGCAATAGAAAATGACCATAATACCCTTAACCTTAATTGAATTACATATAATATGAAAGGGTAAATATGTCAATTAACATTTTACTCTTATGCAATCTCCAAATTGTTCTCCCACACAGGGGTAAGTAGTTTGTCTTTATGAACCCTCCCATACTCTCACCCTCCTTTACTATTATGAACTCCTACTCTCCATTTTTAAGTGCCCTTCCAAGTAGAGCCTTAATGTCAATTTACAAGTTAGCCCCCGCAATAGAAACTGTCAATTTGCATTTATCAATGTTTATTTGCTCCTAATGCTGTAATGTAGTGCAAACATATGAGCTAATTGAGGCCACTCAATTTAGTGTGCCTGAACACCCACAATGTTTTTGCCTAATTAGTCAATAGAATCGTGCACCAACCTAGCTATAGATTTTAATTCTTTACCCACAAAACACAACCCAGAGACCTTTCAAATGGGCTCTTCAAATGATCCCTTTTTTTATTTTATTAATAGGGCAAATTGACATTTTGATAACACAAAATTTTATCAAAATTTTGGTTCAACAGTTGCCCCCGAACATTGTGTATGCGAATTATCATAAGCATGTACAATGTTCGTCTTCTTGTTGAACAACTTTTTTCACTTTTGGTTGTACATAATGATTTTTTGTACCACCATATGATCAGGGTTGGAATTTGGTTATCTCCCAAAAGTTGTTATAGCATCAGAGAGTTTTAACAAATCACCTTCTAGGAAGAGTCCATGTCTCCACTCAACATCATATGCTAACTTTCAAGAGGGTATTTAGGCTTTGTTTTATTTGACAAGCCATATTTATGTCAAAATTGTTGTCATGGAACAAAGCGAAGCATGGTAAGATCGTGTTATACATAACCATGCATTTTATCGCTTTGTAATATTTTCATGACAAGAAGAAGATTTATTTTACTCCTCCCTTTTTCATTATTCCTAACCAATAAGGAATATTTTGCCCCCTGTTATTTTTTCCAAGGGAAGGGAATTTTATTTGTTTTTGTGGCTGGGTCCGGCGTTAAGGCCAGATTGCCTACATACCCCTTTTCTGAGGGATCAAGCCTTCCGTAATTCACTTGAAGTCAACAATCACCAACTTCAAGTAAAGTTTCTTCACAAATTTACTGTTAACACATGAATAGGTCACTTCTCAAGGTTTGGGAGCATATAGGCACCCTTAGGAGAGCTTTAGTGACCATGCATAGGCCTTCTCACTTAGCCTCAAATTTTTCATGTGTCTTTCTCATGTAAAAATGGCATGAGCTCCTCACGAGAAAGTTCTCTTTCCACATTGCATGCCTTTGACACAAGAGCGTCAAAGCTTTAAGGCTCAGCAATGCCAACAAATGTAGCGATCTGTGGAAGCAACATGCTAGCACAAATTTGTACCGCTAATTGTTCACTTAACTTTTCAACGCATTGTAGAATTAAACTTCTCCACCGTGTGATGAAATAATTTACGGACTCATCTGGCCTTTGGCTCTCTTCGGTGAGATCCATTATGGAGATCGTCCGCTTTTGTAGACACCGGGATTCGCACCGATATAATCTCGACTCATCAAAAGTTCCATAAATCACTTGGGCCGGATACCAAGATGGATCATTGGGCCATGTAATAATCAAAGCAAGCATAAAAATACGAGGCGACCCAGTACCTGGATTAAATCCAGCACGGGTTTTAATCAGCAGAGGCGGCCCAGAAACAGGATCAGCCCAAGGCGCGCCCCGGCCCAACAGCTTCAAAACCCGCGCGGGTTTTATACTTCCTGAAGCGCGCGTGTTGCCGTCCAAGTCAGCGATCCGTGTGTGGATATTATAAAACCCGCGTGGGTTTTCTTTTTGAATTCGACGTCAAAATCTTGATCACCCTCCCTTGATATTAGCCCCGTGTGTTTGACTCCTTCCCTGAACTTTTGTGATTGCATGGCATGATCATAGGGATGTGTCCCCCATGATTTTCCCTCCATTTCCCTTCTAAATCATCACCTCCTTCACCTATAAATACCCCCCTTCACCCCATCATTTTCATCAACTACTCTCATAAACCACCACCATTATACTCAAATTCTTATTATCCTTACTCCACCCAAATTCCATACCAAAACTCTCTCAAAATCCTATCATAAAGTTACAACATATGTATTATCATCCTAATACCACTTTCGAAACCACTTCCATTTTTCCATTTAGGTCCAAAGGTCAAGGCGAAGTCAAGAATCTCGACCGGCGCATTCGGGCTCCCAAATCAAAGAGGTCCGCTTTTATTTTTCTTTTCGTTATTTTTATTTAATCATGTAATTTGTACTTCATTTCCATTATATGTGCATATTATTTATTACATTGCATGATGAGAATATAATTTTGTGAAATTAATTAGGATTATTAGACGTCAATAATACCAACTTTGGGGGTACTGGAGACTAATAATACAAACTATTTTGTTGGACACTAGTACTACCAACTATCGACCTATTTTCCTCCAACAGTACAAGACCGAATTGTTATAGTTTTAACTCATCAGAAAGATGAGGTGGCTGCATGATGTGTGACGTGGAAGGCGGAGGTTGGGTAGAAAATGTTGATGTGGAACTAACATGCCTTTCATGTCACATATTATGGAATCACAACATCTTTTTGATAAGTTAAAACCATTACAATTCGACGGTGTACTGTTAGAGGAAAATAAGTCAATAGTTCGTACTCCTAGTATCCAAGAAAATAGTTTATATTATTAAATATTCAATACCCTCAAAGTTGGTATTATTAATGTCCAAAAACCCAATTAATTAAACTTCTCCTCGCTCTTTTTCATTTTAATGTCGATGTTAGTAGAGTCTGTTTTCTAACAGGCAAATTCGAGAGTTCTTATAATTCTCGAATTCGTAACCTTACCCCCGAACTTAGAATCGTGTTTCGTAGACCGGAGTTATTTTATTTACGGTTTGTCGGTTTCCTTAAATCGGCTGGCGACTCTTTTATTCTTTTACAATCTGTTTAATTATTTAAACATTAGAACTTACACGAAAATAATTTAAAAAAATGGCTTAGCATCTCCCTCTCACCCCATTCAAGGTTAAAACCGAGAGAAAGTGGGTCAGGAAACAATAAAACACATGCGGGTTTTACTGTTTCCAACCCCCTTTCTCTGGCCCAGGGAAGCAGACGGCCTAGCCCAAGAACTGACAAAATCCCCGCGGGTTTTGGCAGGTCCTGGCGGCCCGGTTGCTTCCTTTTGGGCCTCAATTTGGTGTTTTGGGCCGGTTTTAATCCATTATTAATATATTCTAGTGTAATTTCGAGTATTTAACTAATAAAAACGGATTTGTAAATAAATAAAATTTCATCACCCCGAAAATGAATTTCGAAAATAAAAATATCCTTATTTAAGGATTAAGCAACCTTAGTCGGCTTCCGATCACTTAAGTAGCGCATCACGGGAAAAGTGGTCACCCTTTTTTCCAGGTCCTACAGATTGGTGACTCCACTGGGGACTTAAACTTAAAAAGAGGGTAAAACTTGAACAAATCAAATTAATTTGAAATTGTAAAAGGGAGAAGTTGATTTATTTCGCGATTTTATAATTCTTTTCAGGCATCCTTTGCATACCAGGCCACTAATCGCGTCTTTTGACACGTTAGCACAAAGGCGGCAATTTAGGTATACCTAGGTGATTCCCTCGAGAGCGGGCAGGCCACTACCTGTGTGATGCATTCTACATCACCAAGCATTTGGTCTCTCCTCTCCCCATGTTACACTCAAAGAGCTTCCTTGAAGTTCTTTGAGCAATACCTCACACTCCTTACCTAAGGGTATAGAGCACCGGGGTGAGAACGTGCGGTAGGCCATGTAACCCAACCATAGAAATTCATGAGTATAGAACCTTGCTTTAGGGTATCCCTTCATTTTGTATGCTATATGCTATGTGTATCCCCTCCCCTTTTTCTTCTTTTGTTTTAAAGTCAACCCTAGTTTAGAAGTTTTGTTCTAGTTCATATAAAATTCATTGGGTTGAGAAAATGATTATTCATCAATTAAAATAATTAACTCAAAAAGCATCATGGTTAGCCCAAGTGGAAGGGCCCATTTGTGCTTGAAGGATGATTATTTTAGTTAATAAATAAAAATTGAGTCGTCTTTGATGATATTATACGGCCCTTTACAAAATTCTCCTAACAAAGATCCAAAAATTAATTAAAGTTCAACAAAGTTAATGGATAGCGTTTTAGATTGCATAATAGTCACTAGGCTTGAGTAAATTAATTTGTTGATTTAATTAATAAATCCATCATATTTATGGTCGGCTCGTTGTTAGGTCCAACCATATTGAATTTGTTGATTAAACCCATAAATTAATTATGAATCACTTATTGTTGGCTTTATTCAATCCTTTACAATATCCATTTTCCTCGAGAAAAATGAAATAAAAAGTAAAAAAGAAGGTCAAAAAAAAAATAGGTCGTCACTTTTGTTGAACATTATTCTAGTCCGCATAATAGTCAATATGGCTTGAGTTGTCTAAGTTGTTGGGCTAAGTTATGGATTCTCCTTAAAACGGTCGGCTTGTGATTTGGGTCAATCCGAATTGAAAAACACTGACTTGAACCTATTAATTTATGACCCGCTCGCTATGTTTGGCTTTGTGCGGCCCTTTATAATGTTTTGCCCATAGGTCCATATATAGTTAGGCCATGCACTCCCAAAAAGTGGGTGAGTCATTTGTGTCAGCATATATGCGTTGAGTCAGTTAGGATCATATAGGTCTTTAAGGACATGCATGCATCGGGTAGTACGTGTCAGAGTGTGTCATCGAGTATCCTAACTTTGAATTTCCATGCAGGCATCATTGGGGATCAACTCCGAGCCCGCATTCGAGATTCACCAACGGGTCGTTTGATTCCAAACCCGCATTATGATCCATCTGCAACTAGTGGCTGCGTCATGTCTGGAGAACAATTCCAAGAGGTCCCGATCTAAAGCACCGAAGCCAACATCACGAAGCATTTGAACGAGCTCTATACAAAAATGCAAGGTCTTATGTTTGCTACTACCTTAGAACAGGAGCAGAAGATGAGTAAAAGGCTGAATGAACAACAACAGGTGATGGATGGTATGCTGCAGGCCATCACTAAGATCAATACCAAATTGGGGCTGAATGTTGAAGAAGATGACGAAGAAATGCATGGATGCGAATCCGAACCTGAAATCATTAAGACATCTTCAGATTCTGGAGGAATAGGGATATCCAAGACAAAGGTTAATACTCCAGAAGTGCCAAAATCTACAAGGGAGCCCGCTGTTAAGGCCCTTGAGCAGATGTTAGATAGCCTCACCAAAGCAATGAGCATTGTGCTAGCCTTTGCCGACAAGTACCTAGAGGTTCCATTGCCTGTTCAGCCAACCCTGAAGATAGCTGACAAAGTTGAAGTGCCAAATATCAGGTTCAAGCCCTCTTAGAATCCCAATCACCATGTCGAAGAGTTCATGAGGTTGGCACCATTAAACCGGATTGATGTCAGTTTATACTCTACCGTCTTCCCATCCACCCTTGGTGGTGAAGCTAAGGTATGGTATCACGCGTTGTCGCCCCAAACTAAAGCCAACTAGAGTGAGTTATTCAAAACTTTCATCAACCATTACAGTCGCATCCAGAAGAAACAAGCTACGGTGGATGACCTAACTACCATGAAGCAGCGGGATGATGAGTCCTTTATGGATTACTTTGAGAGATGGCATACGAAGTTGTCCCACATCAATGAGACGATCCCTCTCCACCTACAGTTATTTACCTTTAAGCAAGGACTCAAGATCAGTCTGTCCAAGCACTTGGGATACGATGTTGTCAAAGACTTTGATTACTTGAAAGACATTTGTGTCCAACTAGAGGCGATGCACAATGATAAGACCACTTCGCCTGGATGGAAAGGGTCCAGCTCCAACAGGAGGGCCACTAGTGCAGCTAGCCACCCTCCTAAGATTATGGAGACTAACTCTATCCAACGCAAGGGGCCTTGTGTACCAAAATATGAGACTTATACAACGTTGGATGTTCCTTACTCTCAGGCTCTCGACCGTCTAGTCAAGAAGGGCATCTTGATTTTACCCTTGCCAAAGGAGGAGCCAGAAATCAAAGGCAAAAATTGGGATGCCAATCAATTTTGTCGCTATCACCGTTGTCGAGGGCATGACACTGAGAAATATTGGACTCTCATGAACAAGAAAGAAGATATGATAAGGGCGGGGACACTACCAATGCCAAAAGCTGCCAAGAAACTGAACAATCAAAGTAATACTATGCCTGAGCATGCTGATAAGACAATTTTATATAGAGTTTTTAGGGCTCAAATCATGTCAGTTTCATGCTTTTTATATCCGAAATTCCGTATTTTTATGTCAACTTCTGTGATTTATACACTTGTTCGCGAGTTTGGTGTGTTTTGCAGAAATAAGTGGAATTATATCAAAAAGCATGAAAAGTTGAAGGAAAGTGGGAAAAATCAAAGAAAATAAAAAAAGAGTTAAAGAAGGAAAGAACGGGAAAGGAAGAACGGCCCGAACGACTCGGCCCAAGTCCAATTGAAGCGGGGAGGCAAGGCGCAGGCAGCGTTTTTGGAAACGCAGGCCGCGCCTTGCCTAGAAACTTTAGCAGCCGAGAACAGACAAAACAGTGCCCACGTTTTGGAGGCACAGCCAGCGCCCTCTCACGGAGAAGTCCGCTATTTTGGGCAAAACACAGCCAGCGTTTCCAAAACGCAGGCCGCTTTTGTGCCCTAATCCAGCCGCTATAAAAGGGGCTTCGACAGCCGACGTTTGAGCATCGATTAGCAGCGAGAGACTCTCTTCCGTTACTCTAGTTTTCAGAGAGATTTTTAGGTAGCTTTTAGAGTAGATTTAGATCAATTTATTTACAGTTGTTTCCAAAAAGATTGTTATTAGATTAGACTAATGTTCGTGATCGAAGAACACGAAAGAGATCGATTTGGGTGACACGAAGAGATCGATTCCGCTAATTCGAACACGGTTTATTTCTATTCTTATCTAATGCTTTCTTGTTATTTAGATTTTGCAATGCTTTCCTTTATAATTATGAGTAGCTAATTTCTTAGTTTAGCGGATAAACTCGATGTCAATTGATTGAATTTGAATACAGTTTCGGTGTTAGGTTATCTTTTCATTCGTTTAATCTGCGTGTTTTGTATGTCATGGTAATTTGACAATAGAACGACAGTTTGAGTTTGTACCTGGTCTTAGATTCTTGACAACAGAACGACAGTTTGAGTCTTGAATCGGATTGCGTAGATTGAATAGGTTAGAAAATAGTTAGACATAATGTTTCTTGCCTAGCGTCAATTTATAATCAGCTCTTATCTCTGATTAGGCTAAATAGTTAGAAATAATGTTTAAGCTAATCACTGTAACTCACCTAGGATCGAAAGATCGAAGTGATAGGGCTTAGAAAGATTATAGACCCCAAATTATCTTGTTACCTGCACCGGAATTGTAGATAATTTGATTAGTTGACTTGAGTGGACTCCCTTGAACGCTTTTAAATATTTGATAAAACCCCTAAAAATTCTTGCTTTCTTAGTTTAATTTAGAAAACTTTACCACACCCTTTGGATCGACCTAGCATTATTTGTAGTGAAGTAGTTTAGTGCGTGATTGAACACAAATCCCTGAGAGAGAACGATACTTTATTACTACACAGACTCGTACACTTGCGGTACACAGACACCTATATGTTTTAGGTCTGTCACATGCGAATGCTATTTTCTGTGGGGATTACAGCTTCGACCCCTCCTCTTTGATTGTAGAAACATGTCAACCTACCCACAAAGCAGTTGGGTTTCATGAAGGTCTGTTCATCCACGGTATTTGGGACAGTGATGAGGATGACGAGCATGAGCACTCCGAGACAGAATGGATGGAGACAGATGAACCAGGAAATGTGGCGTTTCTCACCCGGTCTGGCCACCACAACAATTGGAACACCACCACTCCAATGGTTGTTCCTAACCCTACACCAACAGTCGGCAATGACAATCAGGTCTCTCCTGAAGATCCTCTCCTCTCTCAACTCAAAAAGACCATGGCGGAGGTCACCATTTGGCAACTCATATGCACATCGCATGCCCACAGACAAAAGATGTTGGATGCCCTTACGACACTCACGGTATCTCCTACAACGACTCCAGAATCGTTGGTGGCTCATGTGACCACTCAACAAGAGATGATTACTTTCGGAATCGAGGATCTGCCTTAAGGTGGCGCATCCCACAACAAAGCCCTGTACCTTATACCGCAATGCTCCAATAAAACTATCCCATTAGTTCTGATCGACAATGGTTCAGCTGTAAATGTGTGCCCTTGGAGGACGGAACAAAAGTTGGGAGTTCAACAGCAGCACTTGGCTCAAAACGGAGTATAACTCAGGGCCTATGATAATTCACCTCAGAGATCAGTCAGATCTATAATATTGCCCATTACTACTGCCAGCGTTACTCGGAATATTGAATTCGTGGTGCTAGACATTCCAGCCTCCTTCAATTTGCTACTAGGGAGGCCATGGCTTCGTGAGTGTAATGTTATAGCATCTACCTTACATCAAAAGGTGAAAATGCTGGTTCAAGGTCAGGTGATCACCATCTCGGGAGAGTCTATCAATGCCGTTTTCACCCCCAAACAGTGAACCCTTGAAGTGGAGCACAGTTCAATGGATGAAGAACTCCACAACTTCCAGCTTCTAGCAATCATGAGCAAGGACAAAGCACCTTTTGACTTCGATCCTTACTCGAATCCCAAGGTACATGCTATGCTCAAGAAACAAGGTCATTTCCCTAAGATGCCGTTACAAAAGAACCCGAAAAATAAAATGTCGCCTGTGTTCAAGACCTTCAAGAAGAAGGGAAGGTTTGGCTTAGGATACAAACCAACGAAGAAGGAGGTCAGGCTCGCAAAGATGGCTATAGCTGAGCAGAAAAGGACGGACAATCCTCCCACTCTATTCCAAATGAAGCCCTATCCACTTACTCTGAATGGGCAGTTTTTTAGGGAGGGTAATGACTTCCCCTACTATGGGTTCCCTGAGCCATTTTATTTGAAGAACAAAGGAATTCAAGTTGTTGGACTAGAAGTCTTTAATGATTGCTCCATTAATATGGTTACTGTCTTTGTTCCCGCTCGGGACAAGCAGCCTCCATTAGAATGGACTCATCTTGCTGGGAGCAACATTTTTGGCATGCTGTTTGGACAAGAGGCTGTCCAAGAGAAGTCTGAAGCTGATGTTGTTATTGCCGCTTTGTCCAACCCAAGTTTCGACCCGAGTCTCATGATCTCTGAAGGAGAAGAAGTTAAGGCGGTCTCATAGGTTGATCCTGAGGAGAATAATTTTGCTTTATATGTAGGAGAGTCTGTTCCTAAGGACATAGGGTCAGGTCTTAAGGGTCTAGAGTCAAGTGAGTCTGGTCTTGAGTCTGCTGGCGATGTATTCCTTTCTGCATTCAATCAGATGAACCTTTCTGCTTACTGTGATTCTTCTTTCCCCTCTCCCCTAAACTGTTGCGCCAATAATAATCTGGAATTTAATGAACCCTTAAAAGGATTTTCTAATGAACATGAGCATACAATGGCAGTGTTAGAAGATACCATCACCATAAATGTGGGCACAGAAGAACAACCTCGGGAGTTGAAGTTAGGTAGCTCACTCACAGCAGAAGAACGGGTAGCATTCACAGAGCTTCTCAAGGAGTTTGTGGACGTATTCGCATGATCCTACGAGGACATGCCTGGGATTGACAGGGAAATTGCGGAGTACACCATACCTTTGCTTCCTAATGCAAAGCTAGTTCGACAAAAGGCTAGGAGGATCAAGCCTGAATGGGCCAAGAAAATTGAAGAAGAAGTGATCAAGCAGCTTAACGCTAAGTTCATCAAAGCAGTCCAATATCCTGAATGGATTGCCAACATTGTTCCGGTACCCAAGAAAGATGGAAAGTGCGCATGTGTATGGACTTCCGAGACCTCAATAAAGCTAGTCCCAAGGATAGTTTCCCGTTACCTCATACCGATGTATTAGTGGATAACACTTGTGGGCATGAGCTTCTGTCCTTTATGGATGGATATGCCGGTTACAATCAAATCAAAATGGCAGAAGAAGACATGGAGAAAACATCATTCACTACACCATGGGGAACATACTGTTATGTGGTTATGCCTTTCGATCTCAAAAATGTCGGAGCAACATATCAAAGAACTGTCAACACCCTACTTCATGACATGATGCACATAAAGGTAGAAGTCTATGTAGATGACATGATTGTCAAGTATAAAACAAGGGAAGATCACATACCCAATCTCCACGAGTTCTTCCTACGAATTCGCAAATATAAGATGCAACTTAATCCAGCAAAGTCCACGTTTGGTGTGACCTCTGGGAAGTTGCTAGGCTATGTGGTTAGTCAACGAGGCATTGAAGTTGACCCTTCAAAGATAAAGGCTATCCAAGAGTTGCAGCCGCCCAGGACAGAAAAAGAGAGAAGAGGCTTCCTAGGACGAGTTCAATACAGCAGTAGGTTCATCTCAAAGCTCACCATGACTTGTGAACCCTTGTTCAAGAAATTGAAGAAAGGAAGCAAAAAAGAATAGGACGATCAATGTCAAGCTGCCTTTGACAAAATCAAGGAGTATTTGCAACATCCTCCAGTCTTGATGCCGCCAGTACCAGATGAGCCTCTACTCCTTTACCTTACCGTGACTAGCTCTTCAATGGGGGCTATGCTAGCTCAAAAGGTCAAAGGTCAAGAGAGCGCCATCTACTACTTGAGTAAGAAATTCCTAGACTATGAAAGTCGATGCGCAGACATAGAGAAAATGGCTCTCGCATTAGTATGAGCCACCAAGAAGTTAAGGCAATGCATGGTTTCACATACAGTATATGTCATAGCTGAGAATAATCCTATCAAATTCATCATGGAGCAACCTACCATCAACAACCGCATCGCTCGATAGGTGGTCATGCTTTCACAGTTCAATCTTCAGTACCTGCCTCAGAAATCCATCGAAGGATGGGTTGTTTCAGATTTCCTAGCTGCTTCACCATCACAGGAACCTCCAAGCACTCACTTAGAATTCCCAGATGAAAATGTATTCCTCACTGATGAGATTACATAGGAAATGCATTTTGACGGAGCTTCTAACCAAATGGGTTGTGGAGTGGGAGTTTTATTAATCTCTCCACAAGGGGCACATGTCCCTGTATCGGTAAAGTTGGATTTTGATGCTACTAACAACGTTGCCGAATATGAAGCATGCATCAAGGGCTTACAAGCTGCATTGACCTTCGGTATACGCCATATAAAGGTTTTTGGAGATTCTAGCCTCATCATTAATCAGGCTAAAATACATGGAAAGTTCGGAATGAATGTCTTATGGCTTACCAACAGAAGCTCTTAGGACTTGCTGACCAATTCGAGCAAATTAGCTTCCAATAAATTTCTAGGGATCACAATGAGTTAGCTTATGCTCTAGCCAAGATTTCTTCGATGATATCAATCCCATCATACACGCTCCAACTACCAGTAACAGTAGAGCGACAGTCTGAACCGGCATATATCTGCAATATGGAAACACAGGAAGAAGAAACTGAGGAATGGTTTCACGACATATACCATTTTCTTCAGAAAGGAGAATATCCAGCTGAGTTGGATGCTCGAGGACAGCGAGCGGTCAGGTCTCTAGCAGCACAATACTGCTTGATCCAAGATCTCCTTTACAAGAAATCACCTACGGGCATTAATTTACTATGCATCGATGCTAAGAGCGCAAAGGAGGTCATGGCTACTATACATGGAGGAGAGTGTGGGCCTCACATGAATGGGCGCATACTGGTGAAGAAGATTCAAAGGGCTGGTTATTATTGGTCCACTATGGAGGCAGATTGCTTAGAGTTCATTCAAAGATGTCACAAATGCCAAGAGTATGCTAACCTACAGCATCAACCTCCATCATATCTAACTACTTTAACATCTCCATGGTCGTTCTCTGTATGGGGTATTGACATCATTAGCAAGATACACCCAACCGGAACGGGAGGGCATGAATACATCTTGGTCGTCATCGATTACTTCACTAAGTGGGTAGAGGCAGCCTCTTTTGCCAAACTCACATCTAAGCAAGTGGCCAAATTTATTCTCCAAAACATCATATGTCGATATGGAGTGCCTCATGAGATCATTAGTGACAATGGAAGCCATTTTCGGAAGGAAGTAGAAACTTTGCTCGCCACTTACAAAATCCAGCATCACCAATCTTCGCCATACCGACCTCAAACTAATGGAGCTATAGAACCGACCCATAAAACAGTGGCTGGAATCATCAAGAAAATGGTTGTCACTTACAAGGATTGGCCTGATAAGTTAGCATTTGCCCTATGGGGATACCGAACCTCTATACGAACTGCTACCGAAGCAACACCATATTCTTTGGTATATGGGATGGAAGCAGTCCTACCAATTGAAGTAACAATCCCTTCGTTACAGATAGTGGCAGAAAGTCAAGTGCCAGAAGTAGAATGGGCCAGGGAAAGGTTTGAGTTAATGTTGATGGATGAAAGGTGATTGAAGGCGTTGCATAATGTGCAAGTGTACCAAAGCAGGATCACTCGTGCTTTTAATAAGAAGGTGAAAAGTCGTTCACTTCAAGTAGGTGATTTGGTGCTTAAGGAGATAAGGGCACCTATACAAGACCCAAGGGGAAAATTTGCACCTAATTGGAAGGGTCCTTACATGATTAAGGACATTTTGCCAGGAGGAGCAGCCCGGCTTACTACTATGGATGAAGAAGATGTAATTCAATCCATGAATTTGGATCAGCTCAAGCGATATTATGCTTAATATAACCAAGCAACTGGAAAACCAATTTTCAGACACTTGGAATATACTCAATAAATGCTCATGTATATAAGAACAATAAAGTTTGCAGGAATACAAAATAATTGTGAACAATATTTCTTCTTTATTAATTGATAATGCAAGTACACTGCTTGTAGATAAAAAAATTCGAAAAAAAGGGGGCTTAATTAAATAGAAGATTATTCTGGCAAAGCAGTTTCAGTTCCTTCATTTCCCTTCCGTCTTCTAGTCTTGCTTCACTTTCTCTACTTCGCCAGTAGTCTCGTGGTCAATCTCCATGTCTCTAGGTCCATTGAGGGCTTTCTCTTTGTCTTTGGGCTTATAGACCCGTCTGCTTGGTTTTCGTGTCTCCACTCTCGGACCAAGCCTATCCTTCACTGAATCTTTAGCACCAAGATGGTCCTTTACTGATGTACGGGGACCCAATCTTTCCTTCGCAGATGTCTGCCTTCTTCTCGCCTCTCCAGCACGGCGAGATTCAATAGCTGCAATTAGCCATCCATGGTAATCAGCAGCGGCAATTTGGGATACGTGCGCCTTTGGAAGGGCTTTAAGAGTTGACCTTCTTTCGCAGTATTTCAGCCATAACTCTATCTCCGAGTTTCAAAGTTTCAATTATTCGGGAGCTTCACACAATAACTCGGGGATGTTTTATTTGCGGCCCATTTGCCGCCTCACCCATGCCGGGAAATAAAAGGTCATGTGTGTCAAGCTGGCAAGGAACACATAGGCGTTACGTGAATCATGGGTCACATACTCAGAAATGTGCCACCGTTCGATCCACCACATGATGTCACGAGGTTCCTTCAAGAATGCGACCCATTCCGTTACAGAGTGGAGGTCAGTGTACTTTCTCTTCCTCTGACAATAGTTCGCCAATACCGAAGAAGTTCGGGGTTCTTCGATGAGGCCCAAGTGCTCTATTAACCAGATCTGTCCATAAAGTTAGCAGGCAGTAGGGCAGAAATCAAGCAGAAGAAGGAAGGAAAAATGAAATACCTAAAGTATCAGGGGACTTCCTCAAAAATCATGTTCTGGATTCGGATCATCCAAGTCCATCATGGTTTCTGCTAGCATTAGAGGTACGGGATTGTAGCCCCGGGACATGTCTTCAACTATTTGGATCAAGTTTGTTGGTCTGGTTCTGTAGACACCGGGATTTGCACCAATATAATCCCCACTCAGTAGACCCCGAAAAAATCCGAAGGACCTCTTCGCGGCGCTACTTAAAAGAGAGGATGTTCTCTCTTTAAATTGGGAGCCGACTAGGATTGCTTAACCTTAAATAAGGTTAAACTTTCAAGAATACTTTTAATTGACAAATTGATTTAACCCCGAAACTCGATTTTATTAAAGAAAAGATAAAAAAAGAGAAAAGAAAAAAAAAAGAAAATAAAAAAAAAGAGGAAGCTCGACGGGGAACCCAGACGGGTTCCTGAAGAAGCAAAAGAGAAGAAAAGGGGCTAGGAACCCGTCTGGGTTACTGCCTCTGGCCCGGAGTAAATACAAGACGGGGAAACCCGTCTGAGTTCCCTGTCACGAGAAGGAGAAAAAAAAAATGAAAAAAGTTTTCGGGAAAAGACAAATTGAAGGGTTAGAGTCGCCAGTTGAATTTAAGGATAAAACAACAAACCATTGAAAAAGAGACTCCGGCCTACGAATCCAAAGACGGATTCGGGGGTAAGGTTACGAATTTGACGATAAAAATCATCAAACCCGCCTATTCAAACGAATAGACTCTACTAGAATTAAATTAAAGTGACAGATTTGAAAAAAAGGGGAGGAATTAAATAAATTTCATAGATTTATCATTAATGTCATGCAATAAAAGAAAAGAAAAGATACAAGAACACGTAGGATTACATTATGTACAAAAATACAAAAAAAACTACGCTAACCTTTAAAATAAAGCACGCAAAGGAGGGAGAAGAGAGAAAGAATATACTAGTGTCAATACTCCTAGTATATTCCGGTGTGTGTTTTGTGGGTGATGAATGGTGGATATTTATAGGGGGGAATTAGGTTTAGGTTTAGGGTTTGGAGGCTAGGTTAAGCCGCGGCGCCGTGGGAATCAACAGAAACCAGACGGGTTCTGGAAGGAAAACGGCCTCGGCCCAGAACCCAGACGGGTTCCTGCATGAGCCGAGCTCCGCCCATCGAACCAGACGGGTTCACGTGGCGGAGCCGAGCTCGGCCATCGAACCTGCAGACGGTTCCTTTGGGCGAGCCGAGCTCCACCCATCGAACCTGATGGGTTCTGTGGTGTGAGCCGAGCTCCGCCACCGAACCTGTGTTCCGGCATTTGGGCTTTGTATATTTTTGGATTTTTCAGTGGAAAGAGGCTTGCGTGCCATTTATCGGTTAGCCTATTTTCTAAAACTGACACTAAAAATACTGATACAAAATTCAGCGTCTACAGATAGCCCCCACTTTGATCGAGTTTGAGTAAAACGATGATCAAAGTAGTCTTGATGATCTTGGATATGAATCAGAAGTCTGTTCTGAAGCTGGTTGACGTTTGGAAGCTGAGTCCTGCGTCGATGTCGATATGATGTGTTCATCGCGTTGTGAAGGCCCGATAATGGCCCTCGTCGCATTGTGAAGGCCCGACGATGGCCGCTGTTGACGCTTGGAAGCTGGGTCCTGCGCCGATGTAGATGTGATGTTCATCGCATTGTGAAGGCCCGATGATGGCCCTTGTCGCATTGTGAAGGCCCGACAATGGCCCTCGTCGCATTGTGAAGGCCCGACGATGGCCGCTGTCGCATTGTGAAGGCCCGATGATGGCCGCCATCGCATTGTGAAGGCCCGATGATGGCCGCTATCGCATTGTGAAGGCCCGATGATGGCCCTCGTCGTATTGTGAAGGCCCGACGATGGCCGTTGTTGATGAAGTGTCGCGTACTAGCCCGGCGACGGCTGATGATGTCATGTATTGTTAGGGCCCGATGACGGCCACTGGTGGGGAAATGTCGCGTACTAGCCCGGCGACGGCTGATGGTGTCATGTATTGTTAGGGCCCGATGACGGCCGCTGGTGGAGAAATGTCGCGTACTAGCCCGGCGACGGCTGATGGTGTCATGTATTGTTAGGGCCCGATGACGGCCACTGGTGGGGAAATGTCGCGTACTAGCCCGGCGACGGCTGATGGTGTCATGTATTGTTAGGGCCCGATGACGGCCGCTGGTGGAGAAATGTCGCGTATTAGCCCGGCGACGGCTGATGGTGTCATGTATTGTTAGGGCCCGATGACGGCCGCTGTATTTCGCGCATTGTCCTGCAAGAAAGAAAGAAAGAAGGCATCAGTTTATTTGAAATCCAAGGTGAGTCAGAGAATTTACCTGTCAGTTTATGTCTTGAAAATGGGTTCGAGTTGAGCATCAAGTCGCATTGGGCTCGAAAACAGCCTCGATTGCTTATTTTCGACCCAGCAAACCCGTCCGGGTTTGGTCAAGTGTTGGGCTCTTCTCCTGTTTTTTCGTGAGTCGGGTGAGGTGAAAAGGCCCGGCCCAGATGGAATAAAAGAAGGCCCACACCTGTCTTTCGTCCTGGCTTTTAGGCTGATTCGATCCCTTTGCTTGTCATAGCTTGATTTAGTGGCAGTTCTTGCTAAACTGGGAGTCAATTGATAGTTGTCGTAGTGACTTGCCCCTTCTTGAATTTTTCCATGATGGACTTTGTGGACCTAGGCAGACTGTCCCAGCCGATTCGTCCCCTTGCTTGGGCTGCATAGCCCCCAGTTTAGTGGCAGTTTGATTTAACTCTTGCTAAACTGGGAGTCAATTGATGGTTGCTGTAGTGATTTGCTTCCTTTTTTGGATTCAAACAGCCCCCGGCTTAATGGAAACTCGATTGAATTTTTTCTAAGCCGGCGTCACTCGAAAATGCAAAGTGCGCCGGCGTCGCACCTATCCGCCTCAGTAGCGATACAGAGATGGTAGACTCTTACTACCGGTGGGACACTTACTCGGATCCGTGGAAGGGGTCCATAGAGTGATAACGCTAGTGGCGGTGGCAACACAGAGGTCTGGCGTGATGACGACTGAGAACGATGCGTCTGCAGGGTTCTTATGCTATGCTATACACGACTCTTTGTTATGTACTTAGGACAATGCTATGCAATGATGTACTAAATGCATTTTTCTATACTTATGTACTAATGCGCATCGTTGATGCAATGCTCATGTAATGATGGTGTTATGCAATGCGATTATGACTTTCTATATATCTTTGAAAACAATCCGATAAAGGATTTTCGATCAACACAAAGTCGAACTAACAAGCAAGCACAAAGATTAATCTGGACAAGATCAAAACTCATTCGAAAGAGATAGGAAGAAGTTTTGAATCTTAAGGAGAGAACAAGTAACTCGACGCATAAGTCCACCAACATAAGAACAATGCAAATATGCGCGGTTGGTTATGGACGTAAGCTAGCCAGAAAGAGCGAACCTCACACAGGAAGAAATGAACACTCAAACACTCAATTTTGAATATGTATGTGAGTTTCTCTCATGCTCAAACCAATAGAAGCAAACTACCATAAGCTTGGTAAGAACCTCGCCCTCCACTACTGGTATGCAATGCACAAGTGACAATCAAAAGGACTTTTTCGGGTTGTAATGGGGCTTAGGCTAGGGTAAGGAGCGGTAAAATTTGGGAATGAGGAGTTAAAAGCCATGCTTGGATTGATTTTCAATGAAATCCTCTAAACTCTCCTTCTCACTTAATGTATGCAAAGCGTTTCACCTTCCATCCTAAAACATCTCAACCGAATACAACCGAGTCAAAGTTTTCTGGACTTTAAGTTGAATCTCCCTAACCGCCCTTTTATTTTTTTGAATTTTTTGATTTTTTTTTTTTTTTGATTTTTTTTTTTCGTGGGTGATCAGGGAGAAGAAACAACCTCGACTTTGAACAGCATAACCAAATTTGCTCAAGATATAGGACTTTCAGATTCTCCCAGACTTCATATTTTGCTCACACCAAACCAATTGTTCCTTCCAAAAATGACAGACTCTCTTCCAACCAAGCAAGGCTCAAGGGGTACTGGATATCATAGGCTAAGGCTTGTATTGTCAGGGTTCAATCATGAAAAAAAAGGGGTGAGCAAAGGCTAAGCGGGGCAAAAAGAACGGTAAATACAATGTAGGGAAGGCTATTTGGCTATGTAGCTTAAAAAGAAAATCGAATGCCTCAATCACTTTGTCACGGTGTGCAATGCAAACATGTAGTCTCAAGCAAGATGCAAAACAAGTTCTAGAGATGCGACTAATGGGTGAGTCACTCAGGGGATCATGGAATTGATGAAAATGATCAATTCGACTTTTAGGCAATGTGGGCTTACGGGATGGGGCTCAACCAACTAAACTTAGCCCAAAGATTTGCGGCACGCACATTTATACCTTCTAAGATAGTCAAAGCAGTCAGATACGTCTTCTATTACTGGTCTCAAAATCAGCAGGCTTGAAGAAAAGGTTTTTTGAAAACTTTTGAGATCTCATCTAGATTTTCCTAAGTGAAGCAAGTTAAGCCGGGAAAAAGGTCAATTTTTAGAAAAAGGTCATGGACTTTTTTTTTTTTTAACCTTATGACTAAAACTGACATGATGCTCATGCAATGCAATATGCGACCTACATGATGGGAGACATGGGACTTATGCAACGCAATATGTGACCTACATGATGGGAGACATGGGACTTATGTAATGCAATATGCGACCTACATGGTGGGATCATTCCCACTTCCCCAAACAAAGAAAGATGATTAAGTAAATTCGAACTACAGTTTCAGGGCTAGCGAAGACGCATAATTAGCTCGTGGACCCGCATCGCGACCATGTCAGCCCAATGGAAAAGCGCCGAGTTGAGAGCCCGGCAGATGGGCCGAGGAAGGGAGTATATGGCCCACGAACCCGTCCGTTCTGGCTTGAAATTGTGACAGAGGGCCCAAACCCGTCAGGTTCTGGCAGGGATCGGTGTAACAGGCCCGAAACCCGTCTGGGGTCCTGGTTTGGTAACAGTGCAGTATTTGAGCCTAAAAACCCGTCTGGCGGTGGTGTTAGGTCGGTGGAACCCGTCTGGGTTTCGCTAGCATCCTTGCGACGCCGTCTACGCATGTGATCTTCGCATTCTAACTTCGCCACGAAACCCATCTGGGTTTCTCAACACTCTCAAACTGTCGTCGCTCTTTCTTCATCCATATTCCACATTAAACTCATCTGGGTTAAAGCCAAGTGTCTAGAGAGAGGCATTCTAGTTGCTTGGCCTAACCAGTCGATTGTTCTTTAAGGGTTCATTGTTAGCGACTCAATTTAAACACACAAGTCCTTTAAAGTCTCAAAGTCTTTGATGGATTGGAAACCAAAATGCCGAGTGATGCGGGGATGGATTCCTTGTCTGAAAGTGCTTAGTTGCATTCTAAAGGGGACAAACTCGTCGATTTCAGATAACATGGAGTGCCATCGCTCGTAATAAGAGAGGAACGATTCATCCTCCTTTTGTTTCAGGGAAGTTAAATCATCCACAGTGACCTCCTTTTGCTGCAGGCGACTGAAATGGCTTATGAAGGCTCTGAATAACTCATCTGCGTTAGTCTTAACTTCTTTGGGTAGATTTTGGTACCATACCTTGGCCTTACCTTCTAGAGTGGAAGGGAAGATCAGTGTAGAGACCTTCATCTACCTTATGGAGGAGCCACCTCGGGAATTCCTCCAAGTGATGCGATGGATTTTCGTGAGGGTCTGAATTTCATGTTTGGCACCTCAACCTTGTCCCTTATTCTCGATACACAATGTTTGGGGATGGCAAAATCCATACAGGGGTCGGTGAAGGTCGGATCAGTTTTCATCATCCTTCTGGTGAGCATATCAACTTTCTCCTCAAGTTTCTTGACGTAAGGGTCCTCCGAAGTTCTGGAGTTATTCAGTATAGATTTGGACCTGACCTCACCAAATGACTTAGGTTTTGGGCCTCCACTTTTGGACTTGGGGTGACCTTCTCCAACCCCATCATCTGCCTTGGCCTCAGATTCGGTGTCATAATAGTTCTCTTCTTCCTCAAGTCCGATGCCGAGCTTTTTGTTGATCTGTTTAATGGCTTCCAGCACGCCATTCATAGTTTGTTGATTTTCATTGAACTTCTTTTCCAGTTTCTCATTGGTTCTGTCCTCCTGATCTGCCATGCAGAAAGCAATTGCTTCCTGTATCCTCTCATATAGCCCATCAGGTAGCTTGTCACCAGAACTCTCCCCAAAAAGGTTGTGATTAGGAGATCCTGACATGGTGGATTCACTGGATTGAGCCGACAGTCTGTAATTGGGATTGCGAATAAGCCTGCCGGTTTGTGGGTCACGGATGCGGGCTCGGAGATGGTCTGTTATCTTGCCTGCATGGAAACTGATTAGTGCTCGAAAGAACTTCTACACCACCCGCCTGATGCATGCATGACTTAGCGGACCTATATGAACCTAGGACATGGACACGACGCCTATATGCTGACACAAGGGTGACTCACCCACTTTTATGGGAGTGCATGTCCTAACTCTACATGGACCTAGTATGCGGACTGACAATATTAATCGTCTATTGGGTCCTTACTTAGATCGAGTCACGATCGCTTTCGGTTTCGGGCTCAGATTCAAGTAACGGACACAATAGGGATTAGACTCAGGGAATGTCATAAAGGGCCGAATAGGATCATCAGCAAGCGCATTGGGCTGTCCGTGGGGTGAAGCGGTCAGGCCCGAAGAAGAAAAAGAAGGCCAGACAGGGTTAGGAAACCCGTCAGGGTTCTCTTTCAACCGGGCCTGCATCGATCCACCAATACAGATGGGCGGACTTGGCGGCCGTAAACCCGTCTGGTTCACGGTGTCTAGTCTGCTCTTGCGTGTTCCTATGCGAACTAGAACGACTCCCGACTCATGAAAAAGGTTGAATACTCGGGCCCGAAGACTCTTTATAACCGGACTCTTAAACTCTTTACAAGATGAAACTACATAACATACATAGACTTGAAACTCTTTAACGAAATAAAACTATACAGCATATACATGGACTCGAAACTCTTTACAAACTAAAATTTTACAGCATATACATGAGCTCTTTACAAAAAAAATAAAATTCTACAACCTATACAAAAAATAAAACTTTACAACTTATACATGGATTCTAAAATAAAGTCACATAGCATACAAATGCGAGATTAACCTAACCATGACTCTAGGTTTAGGGTTTTCTAGGTATAGGAGATAAGGTACCGCATGTTCTCGCCCCGGTGCATTCCCCCTACGTACGTAGGAAGCGATGTGTGGGGTGTTGCTCTTCGGGATTTCAGGGAAACCCTTAGAGTGTAACACGGGGAGAGGATGAGTCAAAGGCTTGGGTATGTAAGTGCATCCCACAAGTAGTGACTGACCGCTCTCAGAGGGTAATCCTAGTTTTAGAACCTACCAACGCTTTTGTGCTCCCCAGCCATAAGGCCCAAGAGTAGCCTGGATGCAATATGCCTAAAAAAAATGATAAAAATATGAAATAAATTAATTCCTCCCTTTTTTACAAAAACACTAAAATTCAACCCTTTCAAGTTTTACCCTCTTTTAAGTTTAAGTCCCCAGTGGAGTCGCCAATCTGTAGACCCCGAAAAAATCCGAAGGACCTCTTCGCGGCGCTACTTAAAAGAGAGGATGTTCTCTCTTTAAATTGGGAGCCGACTAGGATTGCTTAACCTTAAATAAGGTTAAACTTTCAAGAATACTTTTAATTGACAAATTGATTTAACCCCGCAACTCGATTTTATTAAAGAAAAGATAAAAAAAGAGAAAAGAAAACAAAAAGAAAATAAAAAAAAGAGGAAGCTCGACGGGGAACCCAGACGGGTTCCTGAAGAAGCAAAAGAGAAGAAAAGGGGCTAGGAACCCGTCTGGGTTACTGCCTCTGGCCCGGAGTAAATACAAGACGGGGAAACCCGTCTGAGTTCCCTGTCACGAGAAGGAGAAAAAAAATGAAAAAAGTTTTCGGGAAAAGACAAATTGAAGGGTTAGAGTCGCCAGTTGAATTTAAGGATAAAACAACAAACCATTGAAAAAGAGACTCCGGCCTACGAATCCAAAGACGGATTCGGGGGTAAGGTTACGAATTTGACGATAAAAATCATCAAACCCGCCTATTCAAACGAATAGACTCTACTAGAATTAAATTAAAGCGACAGATTTGAAAAAAAGGGGAGGAATTGAATAAATTTCATAGATTTATCATTAATGTCATGCAATAAAAGAAAAGAAAAGATACAAGAACACGTAGGATTACATTATGTACAAAAATACAAAAAAAACTACGCTAACCTTTAAAATAAAGCACGCAAAGGAGGGAGAAGAGAGAAAGAATATACTAGTGTCAATACTCCTAGTATATTCCGGTGTGTGTTTTGTGGGTGATGAATGGTGGATATTTATATGGGGGAATTAGGTTTAGGTTTAGGGTTTGGAGGCTAGGTTAAGCCGCGGCGCCGTGGGAATCAACAGGAAACCCAGACGGGTTCCTGAAGGAAAACGGGCCTCGGGCCCAGGAACCCAGACGGGTTCTCGCGTGAGTCGAGCTCCGCCCATCGAACCCAGACGGGTTCTGTGGTGTTGAGCCGAGCTCGCCCACCGAACCAGTTCCGGCATTTGGGCTTTGTATATTTTTGGAGTTTTCGGTGGAAAGAGGCTTGCGTGCCATTTATCGGTTAGCCTATTTTCTAAAACTGACACTAAAAATACTGATACAAAATTCAGCGTCTACACACTCATCAGAGCATTGAGGGTCGAATGCATTTTTGGGCCAATATAGCAAGCAATAGAAAACAGAACAGTAGCGGCTCGCTAGCTGAGACAAAACTCGCACGGGTTTTAAACAGCAGAGACGGCCCAGAACCAAGACCAGCCCAAGGCGCGCCCTGGTCCATGTTAGAAAACCCGCGTGGGTTTTCTTGTGCCCAAACGCGTCGTTTTGCGTCCACGTCAGTGATCCGTGCCGATGGATTTGAAAACCCACGCGGGGTTTATAATTGATGATCCGGCGCCAAAAATCGTTTTGATCATCAATCCCATGATATTAGCACCATGTGGGTTGACCCTCTTGACTTGATTATGTGATTTGCATGGACTAGGGGGCATGATCATGGGGATGTGTCCCCCTCCATTTCCCTCCTAAACACTACCCTCACCACCTATAAATACCCCTCCATTCTTCCACTCATCTCACCAACAACTCTCATAAAAACCACCCTCATTATACTCTCATTATACTATCCCTACACTCTCTTAAACTCTCTCTATAAGCATTCTCATACTATCATACCCTCACTCTACCAAATTCCCATCAAACCACTATCCATATATCACATTTTCATCCCCTCACATTTCCATTCTTTTCATCCATCAAATCAAGGCGAAGTCAAGAACTTCCACCAGCACATTCAGGCTCCTAAATCAAAAGAGGTTCGATTTATCGTTTTCTTATTTTCATTATTTAAATCATGTAATTCGTACTTTAATTCCATTACTTGTGCATTTTTTGTAAATCAAAAAACCTTTTTTTTATCTTGCATGTTAAGAATATAATTTCGTGAAATTAATTAAACTTCTCCCCGCTCTTTTTCATTTTAATGTCGATTTTAGTAGAGTCCGTTTTCTAACGGGCGAATTCAAGAATTTTTATTATTCTTGAATTCGTAACCTTACCCCCGAGCTTAGAATCGGGTTTCGTAGACCGGAGTTACTTTTATTATTTTTACGGTTTGTCGGTTTCCTTAAATCGGCTGGCGACTCTTTATTCTTTTTATAATTCGTTTGATTATTTAAAATTGAAATTTACATAAAAATAATTAAGAAATGATTTAATATCTTTCCTCACACCCAATTTAAAGTGGAAAATTGAGAGAAAATGCGTAGGAATTAATAAAACTCACTCGGGCTTTATTATTTCAAACTCATGTTCTCTGGCCTGAGGGAAATAGGCGGCCCGGCCCTAGAGCCATCAAAACCCGCGCGGGTTTTGTTGGTTCTACCGGTCCGCGTGCTTCCTTTTGGGCCAGAATGTGGTGTGGGGCCAATTTTGAATCATTATTAATATATTTTTGTGTAATTTCAACTATTTAAATAATAAAAAACGGATTTGTAAAATAAATAAAATTTCACCATCCCAAAAATGAATTTGATAAAAATAAAAATATCCTTATTTAAGGATTGAGCAACCTTAGTCGGCTCCCGATCACTTAAGTAGCGCATCCGAGGAACAATTTCCCTGAACGGGAATTTTCCGGATCCTACAGATTGGCGACTCCACTGGGGACTTAAACTTAAAAAGAGGGTAAAACTTGAAAAAAATGAATTAAATTGAAATTGTAAAAGGGAGAAGTTGATTTATTTCGCGAATTTATAATTCTTTTTAGGCATCCTTTGCATACCGGGCCACTAATCGCGTCTTTTCACACGTTAGCACAAAGGCGACGGTTAAGTTATACCTAGGTGATTCCCTCGAGAGCGGGTAGGCCACTACTTGTGTGATGCACTCTACATCGCCAAGCATTTGGTCTCTCCTCTCCCCACGTTACACTCAAAGGGCTTCCTTGAAGTTCTTTGAGCAATATCTCGCACTACTTACTTAACGGTATGGGGTACGGAGAGGAAAACGTGCGGTAGGCCATGTAATCCAACCATAGAAAAATCCATGAACATAGAACCTTGGTTTAGGATATCCCTCATGTTGTATGCTATGTGCTATGTGCTACCCCTTCCCTTTCTTTCTTCTTTTGTTTATAGTCGACTCTAGTTTAGAGATTTTGTTCTAGTCCATATAAAATTCATTAGGTTGAGAAAATGATTATTTGTTAAATTAAAATAATTAACCCAAAAAGCATCATGGTTAGCCCAAGTGGAAGGGTCCATTTATGCTTAAAAGGTGATTATTTTAATTAACAAATAAAAAAATTGACTCGCCTTTGATGATATTATATGGCCCTTTACAAAATTCTCCTAACGAAAGGTCCCAAAATTAATTGAAAGTCCAACAAAGTTAATGGATACTATTTTAGATTGCATAATAGTCACTAGGCTTGAGTAAATTAATTCGTCGATTTAATTAATAAATCCATCACATGTATGGCCGGCCCGTTGATAGGCCCAACCATATTGGATTTGTCAATTAAGCCCATAAATTAATTATAACTCGCTTATTGTTGACTTTGTTCAATCCTTTATAATATCCGTTTCCCTCGACTAAAAAAAAATGCAATAAAAAGAAAGAGAAAAGTCGGGTCGTCAGTTTTGTCAAGCATTATTCTAGTCCACATAATAGTCATTATGGCTTGAGCCGTCTGAATTGTTAGGCCAAAGTTACGGATTCTCCTTAAAACGGTCGGCCAGTGGATTAGGCCCATCCAAATTGAGAAACACTGACTTGAGCCTATCGATTTACGACCCGCTCACTGTGTATGACTTTGTGCGGCCCTTTATAATGCTTCGTCCATAGGTCAATATAGAGTTAGGTCATGCATTCCCAAAAAGTGGGTGAGTCTCTTGTGTCAGCATGTATCTGTCGAGTCAGTAGGATCATATAGGTCTTTAGGGCATGCATGCATCGGGTAGTATGTATCAAAGTATGTCTTTGAGTGTTCTAACTTTGAATTTCCATGCAGGCATCATTGGTGATCGGCTTCGAGCCTGCATTCGAGATCCGTGAACTGGTCGTTTGATTTCAAACCCGCATTACGATCCATCTGCAACTAGCGACAACACCATGTCCGGAGAGCAATTCCAAGAGATTCCGGTCCAAAGCGCCGAAGCCAACATCACAAAGCATTTGGACGAACTCTACACCAAGATGCAGGGTCTAGTCTTTGCTAATTCCCTGGAGCAGGAGCAGAAAATGGGCAAAAGGCTGAATGAACAAGAACAGGTGATGGATGGCATGCTGCAGGCTATCACTAAGATCAACACCAAGTTAGGGTTGAATGCTGAGGAGGATGGCGAGGAAATACAGGGATATGAATCTGAACCTGAAATCATTAAGGTATCCCCAAATTCTGGAGAAACAGGGATATCTAAGACTAAGGTTAATACACCTGAAGTCGCAAAACCTACGAGGGACCCCGCTGTTAAGGCTCTCGAACAGAAGTTAGAAAACCTCACCAAGGCAATGAGCTCTGTGTCGGCTTTTGCTGACAAGTACTTAGAGGTTCCATTGCCTGTTCAACCGACCTTGAAGGTAGCTGACAAAGTTGAAGTGCCAAATATTAGATTCAAACCTTCTGAGAACCCTATTCATCATGTGGAGGAGTTCATGAGGCTGGCACCTTTAAACCGAATTGATACTCACCTATACTCTACCGTCTTCCCATCTACCCTAGATGGAGAAGCAAAGGTATGGTATCATGCTCTATTGCCCCAAGTCAAAGCCAATTGGACTGAATTATTCAAAGCTTTCATCCACCACTATACACGCATCCAACCGCTATGAAGCAACGGGATGATGAGTCCTTTATGGATTACTTCGAGAGATGGCACACAAAATTGTCCCCCATCAACGAGGCAATTCCTCTCCGTCTCCAGTTATCCACCTTCAAGCAAGGACTCAAGAGCAGCCTATCCAAACACTTGGGGTATCATGTCGTCAAAGACTTTGATTATCTGAAAGATATCTGTGTCCAAATAGAAGCCATGCAGAACGATAAGACAACTTGGCCTAGATGGAAAGGGTCCAGCTCCAGCAGGAGGGCTACTAGTGCGGCTAGCCACCCTCCTAAAATCATGGAGACTAACTCTATCCAGCGCAAGGGGCCTTATGTACCGAAATATGAGACTTATACACCATTGGATGTTCCTTATTCTCAGGCTCTCGACCGTCTGGTTAAGAAAGGTATCCTAGTTTTGCCCTTACCAAAGGAAGAACCAGAAATCAAGGGCAGAAATTGGGATTCCAACCAATTTTGTCGCTATCACCGTTGTCGAGGTCATGACACCGAGAAATGCTGGACTTTAAGGAACAAGATAGAGGATATGATAAGGGAAGGGACGTTGCCAATGCCAAAAGCTGCCAAGAAACCAAACAATCAAAGTAATCCTATGCCAGAGCATGCAAATGCTATTTTATGTGGGGATTTCAGCTTCGACCCCTCTGCTTTGATTGTAGAAACTGGTCAACCTATCCCCGGAATAGTTGGGTTCCCCGAAGATCTACTCATTCATGGCATTTGGGACAGTGACGAAGATGATGAGCACGAACATTCCGAAACAGAATAGATGGAGAAAGATGAGTCGGATGATGTAGCATTCCTTACTCGGTCTGGCCGTCACAACAATAACACGAATACTACCATCCCAGTAGTTGTTCCTTGTCTTGCACCAACGAATGGCAGTGACAATCAGACCTCTCCTGAAGATCCTCTTCTTTCTCAACTCAAAAAGACTAGGGCTGAGGTTACCATATGGCAACTCATATGCACTTCACATGCCCATAGGCAGAAGATGTTGGATGCCCTTACAGCACTCACAGTATCACCTGTAACAACTCCTAAAACTATGGTTTCTCATGTGACTACCCCGCAAGAGATGATCACTTTTGGGATTGAAGATCTACCTCAAGGAGGAGCGTCTCACAATAAAGCCCTATATCTTACAGTACATTGCTCCAACAAAACTATCCCGCTGGTTTTGGTTGACAATGGGTCAGCTGTAAATGTGTGCCCTTGGAGGACAGCACAAAAGTTAGGAGTACAACAACAACACTTGGCTCAAAACGGTGTACAACTCAGGGCGTATGACAATTCACCCCGGAAGTCTGTTGGATCTGTGTCGTTGCCTATTACTACTGGAAGTATTACCCGAAACGTGGAGTTTGTGGTGTTAGAGATTCCCGCCTCCTTTAATTTGCTACTAGGGAGGCCCTGGCTTCATGAGTGTAATGCTATAGCATCCACCTTACATCAGAAGGTGAAAATGTTGGTTCAAGGACAAGTGATCACTATCTCAGGGGAATCCATCAATGCTGTTTTCACTCCTAAACAGTCAACACTCGAGGTGGAGCACAACTCAATGGACGAAGAACTCCACAATTTTGAGCTCGTGGCAATGATGAGCAAGGATGAAGCACCTTTTGACTTCGATCCCTACTCAAACCCCAAAGTACATGCTATGCTCAAGAAACAAGGACATTTCCCGGGAATGCCGCTAGGAAAGAACCCGAAGAATAAAATCCCTTCTGTGTTCAAGACTTTTAAGCAGAAGGGAAGGTTCGGCTTAGGCTATAAGCCCACTGAGAAAGAGGCTAGGTTCGCAAAAATGGCTATTATTGACAGAAAAGAATGGACAATCCTCCCACCTTGTTCCAAGTAAAGCCCTATCCACTCACTCTGAATGGACAATTTGTCAAGGAAGGTGATGACTTCCCTTACTACGGGTTTCCTGAACCATTCTATCTGAAGAACAAAGGAATTCAAGTTGCTGGACTGGAAGTCTTCAATGATTGCTCCATTAATATGGCTACTGTCTTTGTTCCCGCTCGGGACAAACAGCCTCCATTAGAATGGACTCATCTTGCTGGAAGCAACATCTTTGGCATGCTGTTTGGACAAGAAGCCATCCCGGAGAAAGCTGAAGCTGATGCTGTTATTGCTGCGCTATCTAACCCAAGCTTTGATCCGAGTCTTATGATTGCTGAAGACGGAGAGGTTAAGGCGGTCTCGTGGGTCGACGCTGAGGAGAATAATTTTGCTTTATCTGTAGGAGAGTCTGTTCCTAAGGACATAGAGTCAGGTTTTAGTGGTCTAGAGTCAAGTGAGTCTGGTCTTGAGTCTGCTGGCGATGTATTCCTTTCTGCATTCAATAAAATGAACCTTTCTGCTTACTCTGATTCTTCTTTCCCCTCTTCCATGAGTTGCTGCGCCAATAATAATCCGGAATTTAATGAACCCTTAAAAGAATTTTCTAATAAACATGAGCATAAGATGACGATGTTGGAAGACACCATCACCATAAATGTGGGCACAGAAGGACAATCTCGGGAATTGAAGTTAGGAAGCTCGCTCACGACAGAAGAACAGGTGTCCTTTACAGAGCTTCTCAAGGAGTTTGTGGACGTGTTCGCATGGTCGTATGAAGATATGCCTGGGATTGATAGGGAAATTGCGGAGCATACCATTCCTTTACTTCCTGACGCAAAGCCGATTCGACAAAAGGCTAGAAGGATCAAGCCTGAATGGGCTAAGAAGATTGAGGAAGAAGTGATCAAGCAGCTTAACGCTAAGTTCATCAAAGCAGTCCAATATCCCGAATGGATCGCTAACATTGTCCCAGTACCCAAGAAAGATGGGAAGGTGCGCATGTGCGTAGATTTTCGAGACCTTAACAAAGCTAGTCCCAAGGATAGTTTCCCTTTACCTCACATCGACGTGTTAGTGGATAACACTTGCGGACACGAGCTACTATCCTTTATGGATGGATATGCGGGTTATAACCAAATCAAAATGGCGGAAAAAGACATGGAGAAAACCTCATTCACTACGCCATGGGGAACGTACTGTTATGTGGTTATGCCTTTTGGTCTCAAAAATGCTGGAGTAACATACCAACGGACAGCCAACACCCTACTTCACGATATGATGCATGTAGAAGTAGAGGTTTATGTTGATGACATGATTGTGAAATCAAAAAAAAGGGAAGGACACATTCCTAACCTTCGCAACTTTTTCCTCCGACTTCGCAAATACAAGATGCGACTTAATCCAGCAAAGTGCACCTTTGGTGTCACCTCTGGGAAGCTGCTAGGCTATGTGGTTAGCCAACGTGGCATTAAGGTTGACCCTTCGAAGATAAAGGCTATCCAAGAGTTGCAGCCACCTAGAACAGAAAAGGGGACAAGGGGTTTCCTGGGGCGAGTCCAATACATCAGCAGGTTCATCTCGAAGCTCACCATGACTTGCGAACCTTTGTTCAAGAAACTCAAGAAGGGAAGTAAGGTAGAATGGGACGGTCAATATCAAGCGGCCTTCGACAAAATCAAGGAGTATTTGCAACATCCTCCAGTCCTCATGCCACCAGTACCAGATGAGCCTCTGCTCCTTTACCTTACTGTGACTAGCTCTTCAATGGGGGCTATGCTAGCTCAGAAGGCCAAAGGTCAAGAGACCGCCATTTACTACTTGAGCAAGAAATTCTTGGATTACGAAAGTCGATATGCAGACATAGAGAAAATGGCTCTTGCGTTAGTATGGGCCACCAAGAAGTTGAGACATTACATGCTTTCACATAATGTATATGTCATAGCTGAGAATAATCCTATCAAATTTATCATGGAACAGCCTACCATCAACAATCGCATTGCTCGATGGGTGGTCATGCTTTCGGAGTTCAATCTTCTGTACCTGCCTCAGAAATCCATCAAAGGACGGGTTGTCTCAGATTTCCTAGCTGCTTCTCCGACAATGGAATCTCCAAGCACTCACTTGGAATTCCCGGATGAGGACGTATTTTTCACCGATGAAATCACATGGGAAATGTATTTCGACGGAGCTTCTAACCAAATGGGCTGCGGAATAGGAGTACTGCTGATCTCTCCAGAAGGGGCACATGTCCCTGTGTCCGTGAAGTTGGACTTTGATGCTACAAACAATGCTGCAGAATATGAAGCATGTATCAGGGGTTTGCAAACCGCCTTGGCCTTAGGCATACGCCATGTAAAAGTCTTCGGGGATTCCAGCCTCATCATTAATCAGGCTAAAAACACATGGAAGGTCCGGAATGAATGTCTCATGGAATATCAACGGAAGCTTTTGCTGACCAATTTGAGAAAATCAGTTTCCAGTATCTCTCAAGGGATCACAACGAATTAGCTGACGCTTTAGCCAAGTTGTCTTCAATGATATCCATACCATCAGGCACGCTACACTTACCCGTAGTAGTGGAGCGACAGTATGAACCAGCATATGTTTGCCACTTGGAAGCACGAGAGGAAGAAACTGAGGAATGGTTCCATGACATATACAATTTTCTTCGGAAGGGAGAATATCCGGCTGAGTTGGATGTTAGAGCACAGCAACCGGTCAGGTCTTTAGCAGCACAATACTGCTTAATCCAAGGTCGACTCTACAAGAAGTCACCTACGAGTATTAATTTGTTGTGCATTGATGCTAAGAGTGCCAAGGAAATCATGACTACTGTACACGGAGGAGAATGCGGTCCCCACATGAATGGACGAATGTTAGCGAAGAAGATTCAGAGGGCTGGTTACTATTGGACCACTATGGAGGCAGATTGCTTAGAATTCGTTCGAAAATGCCACAAATGCCAAGAATATGCCAACCTACAGCATCAACCCCCGTCATACCTGACTACTTTGACATCTCCGTGGCCATTCTCGGTATAGGGTATTGACATCATTGGCAAAATACACTCATCCGGAACCGGAGGTTATGAGTACATATTGGTCGCCATCGATTACTTCACTAAGTGGGTGGAGGCAGCCTCTTTTGCCAAACTTACATCCAAACATGTGGCCAAATTCATTCTTCAAAACATCATATGTCGATATGGAGTGCCTCATGAGATCATTAGTGACAATGGAAGCCACTTTCGAAAGGAGGTGGAATCCTTGCTCGCCACTTACAAAATCCAGCACCATCGGTCTTCGCCATACCGGACTCAAGCCAATGGAGCTGTGGAAGTGGCCAATAAGACGGTGTCAGGAATTATCAAGAAAATGGTTGTCACCTACAAGGATTGGCCAGACAAATTAGCATTTGCCCTATGGGGATACCGAGCCTCTATACGAACCACTACGGGGGCAACACCGTATTCCTTGGTATACGGGATGGAAGCAGTCCTACCAATTGAAGTAGCGATCCCTTCGTTACGAATAGTGGCCGAGAGTCAGTTGCCAGAAGCAGAATGGGCTAGGGCAAGGTTCGAGGAGTTGATGTTGATGGACGAAAGGCGATTGAGAGCACTACATAATGTGCAAGTATACCAAAATAGGATCACTCGAGCTTTTAATAAGAAGGTGAAAATTCGTTCACTTCAAGCAGGTGATTTGGTGCTTAAGGAGATGAGGACACCTATACAGGATCCAAGGGGAAAATTTGCACCTAATTGGAAGGGTCCTTATATGATTAAGGATATTTTGCCAGGAGGGGCAATTCGGCTCGCCACCATGGATGGAGAAGATATAATTCAGCCCACGAATTTGGATCAACTAAAGCGATATTACGCTTAATATCACCAAGCAACTGAAAAACTAAATTTTAGACACTTGGGATATATTTAATAAACGCTCATGTACTTAAGGAAAATAAAGTTTGCAAGAACACAATCTTTGTGAACAATATTTCTCCTTTATTAATCAAAAAAATGCAAATACACTATTTGTAATATAAGAAAATTCAAAAGGCATAATTAAATAAAAGATTATTCTGGCAAAGCAGTTTCAGTTCCTTCACTCCATTCATCTTCTAATCTTGTTTCACCTTCTCTACTTCGCCAGTTGTCTCATGGTCGATCTCCATGTCTCTGGGTCCATTAATTGCTTTCTCTTTGTCCTTGGGCTTATAGGCCCGCCTGCCTGGTTTCCGCATATTAATTCTCGGACCAAGTCTGTCTTTTACCGAGTCTCTCGCGCCAAGACGATCTTTCACTGAGGTACGAGGACCTAATCTTTCCTTCACAGGTGCTTGTCTTCGTCTCGCCTCCCCAGCACGGCGAGATTCGATGGTAGCAATGAGCCATCCATGATAACTAGCATCGGCAATGTAAGACACACGCATTTTTGGCGGAGATTTGAGAGTTGGTCTTCCTTCCCAATACTTCAGCCATGACTCGATCATCGAACTTCGAAGCAGCAGTTGGTCAGGGGTTTCACACAGAAGCTCAGGAATGTCCTGCTGGCGGCCCATTTGGCGCTTCACTCGCGCAGGAAAATATAAAAGGTCATGTGCGTCAAGCCGGCGAGACACACATAAGCATTACGGAAATCATGGGTTATATAATCGGAAATGTGCCACCATTCGATCCACCATACGATCTCCTGAGGTTCCTTTAAGAACGCAATCCATTCTGTTACCGAGCGGAGGTCGGTGTACTTTCTCTTTCTTTGACAATAGTTTGCCAACGCCGATGAATTCCGGGGTTCTTTGATAAGGCCTAAATGCTCCATTAACCACATCTGTCCACAAATTCGCCAGGGTTAGAAATTGCATACCAATTCTCCCAAGCTAAAAAAAAAGGACAGAAAACCCGCGCGGGTTTTGCAAACAGTAGGGGCGAAATAAACAGAGCAAATCAAACAGTGGCAGACAGGATACCTGAAGTAACAGCGGGCTCCCTCGAACGTCATGTTCTGGATGCGGATCATCGAACCCCATCATTGTTTCCGCTAACATTAGGGGCACGGGATTGTAGCCTCGAGACATGTCGTCAACGATTTGGATTAAATTCGCCGGTCCAGTTCTTTTACCGCTATGATAAAAACAAAACTCGCCAAGGAGACATAATACGAGCACTCGCACTCGTATCACGGGACAAAATTCCAAAGTGTGAGGAGATTGAAAATATTCGACTATAGTTTGGAAGTGTACCTTTTCGCCAAATATTGCACTCCTGACGACCCGAGACGAAAGACACAAGAACTCCTTGTATTGCTTGGGAGTGTCCATTGTATGGGAGGCGATGTCGGGCAAGCAAAATGATTTGTCCCTAGGATCGAGGACCATTCCTCCGGGAGCGGACAGAGTTCCTTCCACGCAAAGCGAAAGACGTGCATTTTTTGATCCCAGAAAGTTCCCGCCGCGCGGAGAAAATCGTTGTTGATCCTCACTTGGCGAAGACTCAATAAGCCCGTTAGCTAGTATCTTCTGAGCTCTTTCTTTTCTTCCTTGGATAGGGTGCTCATCCAAGTTCAAGTTTCTTCTCGAACGCCATGAGGAAAGGGGGATATTCTTTGCGTTTTTTTGGATATGTGAAGAAGACTTTGAAGTGATGATGAGGAGTAATGATCACATGCATAACATGGGGTATTTATACACCCCCATTCAAGCTCAAAATGGAGAAATACAAGCATCAACGATCACATAGCCGTTGCCCTCCATATCCCATGATTTCAGCCCATCAACAACGGTTAGCAAACAAAAACAAAAAAATATATATAAATCAAAACCCGCGCGGGTTTTGATGTGCCCAGATCCGCCTGCACGCTCGCCCAAGCCCAAGGCCCGGGTTTGCTGAGGAGAAAGCCCGCGCGGGCTTTCTGTCGACATGGGCCGCCTTTCCGCAGCTCGGCCCACTCGCTTCTGATTGTAGTTGGGGTTTGGAATTCAATTGGCCCGTTCGTGTGTTTTAATGTTTTGGATCTTGACCCGATGATGCTCGGTTCTGAAATTTTCGCTCAAGTTCACTCTGACACTTAAGTTTTCGTTTTCTTTTATTTTCTTTTCTTTTTGGGGAAGCGGGATTAAGGTGGGATTAATCCCGTCATGTAGAGAGGCGTTCAATGCATCAATAAAATAAAGTTGTACATAAAAATAAGAAATAAAATGCATAAGAGTCTTGCATTAAAAAAAAAAAAAAAAGGTAGTACCAATTAGCTTCGCGTAATAAAAAAATAAAAAAGATGCATAGAGTCTTGCTTGTTTTTGGTTTGATCACCATAGGGAACCCGAATCGCCGCTGTCCTCAACCAGATCGGCACCAACATGAGAAGTCCCAGTGTTAGAAGCGCCAGCTGTACCAAAATAGGTGTCCCAGGAGTAGTAGTCAGAACCAGGTGCTGTTTGCGGTGGCCCAGACAAGGGAACTTCGGAAGGATGCACGCTCGACGGTAATGAAATGGAATGCTCCCGTGAACCAGCTAGCCATGAATGGTTAGGAGCATGCCACTCAACAGAAGGGGTAGGCCATACAGGGCCAGTTCTATAACTAGGGGCTAGCCAACCAGAAGAAGTAGATCCTCCTAGCCAAGAGTATTGGGGTACAGACCACTCTTGCGTATCCGCAGGCCATGAAGGACCCATTCCAGGAGCCGGCACTGGCCATCCAGCAGAGTAAGAGCCAGAACCAAAGGAGGAGGCATCATATGGTGTAGGACGTGAGGTAGCGTCATCCTCTAGGGCCTGACCTCCAGGATACCCTACGGATGCACCTGAGTCATGGTCCCTCACCACAATCTCTCGTCCACGACGAGCAGAACGCACTGAAGTTGGAGTGCGGCGGGAGTGAGACGGCCGGTTGGTAGCACTCGGTTCTGAAGCATCCTCGCTCCGATGAAGCGAGGTGAGTATCACCACCGCATCTAACGATGTGACCCCCCTTGGCCGGGATGCTCTTCCAGGGACATCTGAGCCATGTCTTCGTTCACGAGTCGACGGCCCCTGCTACCAGAACCGCTACGATGTGATCCCATAGAATGATGACCTTCGGCCATGATGCCTTTACCATGACCCTCCGGCACAGCTGCTAGAGGAGGACGAGAAGACCCACCAACCTCCTCCCGTGATCGACCCCGGGAAGAATATTCCCCTACCGAAGGGCGACGTGGGGGCTCGATACGAGGAACTCCCGCAGTAGAGCGTCGAGGTGGTTCCCGAGGAACAAACTCAGCGTCAGCCTCCATATCAGCACACGCCTGGCGGTGTTACCGCGGTATTTGCCTGAGCCCGTAAATGACCGGTTGACGTGTTTCAACATAGTACTCCATTCTTTGGTCACTTGCCTGAAGACAGACCATCGTGGCTGAAAGGCAACAAAGACAAAGGTTACACATGCATAATTGGCACATGAGGTAGAAGGAAGCAACAAAGGATGAGGGATTACCGGTTTCCGCTCAAACTCTTGGAGCGCGGAGCACTGACTGCTAGTCACAACCTCCAAGAAACCGCCGATTTTTCTTCCCGCCGGTTGGGCCTCCACCTCAGCAGCCATAGGATAGGTCCCCAACTACAAGACTCTATGGTTAGGAGTCGATCAAAAGCACAACATAAAGAAAAGCGAGAAATACCTACCACTCGGGGCGCTAGACGGCTCAAGTAGCGTTGGAATTCCTCATTAAAATGCCCCTGAGGAACGTCATGCATGAAGTTGTCAAAATCCCGACCCCAAATCCAATCTCCTAAGACATCCGAATTGATGCGCCAAGGCTCGAACATGTGCTCTGGAGGATCCATGGGTATAAGGCCAGGATATCCGCCCAAGATCTACCTCGTAGCTCTTTCCCCCAGGTACCATATGAAGCCCGAGGGTCCCTTCATCAGGATGCGAAGGCGAGTATCGTGCTCCACTTGTTGCAAAGGGGTGGGCAACCCACTCAAGTCAAACCCCGCCCATGGATGCCAGTTCACGTGGTCCTGTGAAAGATAGAGGGTCATTTCAAGAATAGAGGCAAAAATAAGATAAAGATGTCAGGCATAAAGAAATACCGGGGTGAGGTCATCCAGTACACGACGAATATGATCAAGGCTGCCCGACTGGAATTTCTTCCCTCGTATGCCCTCAGCAGTCCAGCGTTCAGCAGCTGGGACCGTCCTATTTCTCTTGGAGCGAATGCCCAGGGACAGGATATACTCATATGCCCATGACTACATGATTATAAAGTCAAAAGAAATAGCAAAAGAGCAGCAAGACTACAAAGAGAAGACTCTCGGGTACGTACCTCGAGCACCTTCCACAAAGAAGGACCATATTGAAAGCGGGTATGAGACTCGTGGAGGTAAACGGGATCGTCGTCCAGCGTCAGCCTGACACCACGACGAAGCCAGAGGAGGAAATTCGCATACGCAGCCTTGCCCCAATTCAAGTTCCGGACCTCGTTGAAGTCCAGGAGATTCCGGAACCAGGTCAAAGTAATGTTGTCTCCCCGATTGGCAAAAAGAGTGGTGGAAATAACATAAGCCAGGAAGATAAAGCGACGTTGATCTCCAGGCAAATTCTGAAAGTTGGCATCACAGATAGCTGCCTCGAAGTGCGCATAAGCAAGGTTGGACAGACCCTGACCTAGGCCTAAATGTGCTAACACTGGACCCAGCAAGTCCAGAACCATCGGCGGGATCTCAGCACTAAAGACTATGTCACGCCCACCCCAAGGAAGACCAGTGATCATAACAAAATCTGTGGGGGTAATCGTCATTTCCCCCACAGGTAGATGGAAGGAGTTGGTCGTGTCCCAAAACCTTTCCGCCATAGCGCGACCTATCACGCGAAATGTACGGCCTTTCCAAGCCACCAGGCATTTTCAGAACGGCATGAGTCCTGCTGTAGTAAGGGTGTTGCTAACAAAATCCCCGGGAATCAAATCAGCTACCTTAAGGAGATCCTTTAGGACGCCGGGAGTTTTCAGATTGTCCTCCTAACGACAAAACTCACCTATGGCATTGGCTACATACATAGTCTTTCGGGCCTTAGCTGGACCCAGCACCGACACTGGGCCCCACAGCCATGGCCCACAAGATAAAGCAATTTGGCAAAAAGAATCTACCGGCCCAAATAAGCCGGCCCAGCAGAATTAAAACCCGCACGGGTTTTTGCTCCGCAAATGGGCCGCCCATCCAGGCCCGATTTCTTGAGGTATATGGCCCAGAAAACCCGCACGGGTTTTTGGTTCCGCTAATGGGCCGCCCATCTAGGCCCAATTTCTTTTTAGGGTTTATGGTCCAGAAAACCCGCGCGGGTTTTCCCTATTCGAGTTAGCCGTGTGTTTTTGTTTCCTTCGGGCCGAATGTGCATACAACCTATTTTTTTGTGGGTTGCGTTTGGTCCGTTTCTCAAAATGGGTTGCGAATAAATAAAGAGACATCGTGAGGACATACAAGCATGTTGAAAATAATAAAAATCGACAAGACATGAAAAATAAATTCGTGCTTGCTCATTTTTCATTATTAAAGCTAAGCATCAAAAGAGGTGTACCTTGCCATGAGAACGGTAGAACCAAGCATGCTTCCAAGATTGGATAGTGAGATCCGAAGGGTCAGCATTTGCACCCGGAATGAAATTGCGCCTCGAAGACATCTCATGAGGCCATACCGCCGCATGTGGAAGAGGAGGATTTATGCGACTTCTGCGATGCATTTTCTCAAGAACTTGAATTATCTCCAAAAAAAAAATTTCTAGAGAAAGAAAAGAGGAACTAGGGAGATGATGAGAAGAAGTTGAATGTGTGAATGAAAGAGTTGAATGAGGCTTGGCATTTATAGAAATGAAGAGTGAATGTGAACCGTTCGTTTTTAGGACCCGCCTCGAGATGCCAAATGCGTTTCATTGGTCGAAAATCCAAAGGTCATCCATTTGCCACCCAAAGAGGAGACCGAGCTGCGTGGCTATCTCTCGTCCACATGAGGCCTGGGCCCCACCACGATTCCCTTCACGAGAAAAAAAAGAAAAAATAAATAAATAAAAACGCCAAAACCCGCGCGGGTTTTGGTGAGCTATGGGCCCAGTCAGGTGGCCCAAGGTTTTGTAGCAGCCCAATGAGGATAACAAAGCCCGCACGGGTTGTCTACCAGGAAGAAAGAAAATCAAATTCAAGCGGCCAAAGCTGATGTGGCCCAGCAGGAATCGTAAAAACCCGCACGGGTTTTCTGCCTACAAAGAATTTTTTTGGAGCGGCCCAAGTTCAACGGCCTAAAGAGTCTCCAATATTCAGGTAAAAATCTAAACCCATTTGTATTTTCGCGAAAACTAACATCTGTTTTTGCGATGATTTCCAAGTTGCCACATAAAAGAGCACCATCATCCGGTCGCCACCAAAAGGGACCATCCAGCAAGTTGCCGCATAAAAGAGCACCATCACCCTGTCGCCACTAAAAGGAACCATCCAGCAGGTTGCCGCATAAAAGAGCACCATCACCCGGTCGCCGCCAAAAAGGGACCATCTATCATCAGGTTGCCATACAAAAGAGCACCAACAGCGACAGTCGTCAAACGGTTGCCACCTAAAGGCCTCCATCGATGTCGTCAACGACAGTCGTCCAACGGTTGCCACCTAAAGGCCACCCACGATGTCGTCAGCATCAGTCGACCAATGGTTACCATCTAAAGGTTACCGACGACCTCTTCTTTAACAGCAGCAGTCGTCCAGACGGATTCCACCTAAAGGTCTCCAACGGCATCTACAGCAGCAGTCGTCCAGACGGATTCCACCTAAAGGTCTCCAACGACATCTACAGCAGCAGTCGTCCAAACGGTCGCCACTTAAAGGTTACCAACGACGTCATCAGCCGGTCGCCATATGAAAATAGCACCGCCAGCATCGGGACAGCCATCAAGTCTAATTTGACCTTCGTCCTATTCGGACTCGATCAAAGTGGGGGCTCTCTGTAGACACCGGGATTTGCACCAATATAATTCCGACTCATCAGAGCATTGAGGGCCGAATGCATTTTTGGGCCAATATAGCAAGCAATACAAAACAGAACAGTAGCGGCCCGCTAGCTGAGACAAAACCCGCACGGGTTTTAAACAGCAGAGACGGCCCAGAACCAAGACCAGCCCAAGGCGCGCCCCGGTCCATGTTAGAAAACCCGCGCGGGTTTTCTTGTGCCCAAACGCGTCGTTTTGCGTCCACGTCAGTGATCCGTGCCGATGGATTTGAAAACCCACGCGGGGTTTATAATTGATGATCCGGCACCAAAAATCGTTTTGATCATCAATCCCATGATATTAGCACCATGTGGGCTGACCCTCTTGACTTGATTATGTGATTTGCATGGATTAGGGGGCATGATCATGGGGATGTGTCCCCCTCCATTTCCCTCCTAAACACTACCCTCACCACCTATAAATACCCCTCCATTCTTCCAATCATCTCACCAACAACTCTCATAAAAACCACCCTCATTATACTCTCATTATACTATCCCTACACTCTCTTAAACTCTCTCTATAAGCATTCTCATACTATCATACCCTCACTCTACCAAATTCCCATCAAACCACTATCCATATATCACATTTTCATCCCCTCACATTTCCATTCTTTTCATCCATCAAATCAAGGCGAAGTCAAGAACTTCCACCAGCACATTCGGGCTCCTAAATCAAAAGAGGTTCGATTTATCGTTTTCTTATTTTCATTATTTAAATCATGTAATTCGTACTTTAATTCCATTACTTGTGCATATTTTGTAAATCAAAAAACCTTTTTTTTATCTTGCATGTTAAGAATATAATTTCGTGAAATTAATTAAACTTCTCCCCGCTCTTTTTCATTTTAATGTCGATTTTAGTAGAGTCCGTTTTCTAACGGGCGAATTCAAGAATTTTTATTATTCTTGAATTCGTAACCTTACCCCCGAGCTTAGAATCGGGTTTCGTAGACCGGAGTTACTTTTATTATTTTTACGGTTTGTCGGTTTCCTTAAATCGGCTGGCGACTCTTTATTCTTTTTATAATTCGTTTGATTATTTAAAATTGAAATTTACATAAAAATAATTAAGAAATGATTTAATATCTTTCCTCACACCCAATTTAAAGTGGAAAATTGAGAGAAAATGCGTAGGAATTAATAAAACTCACTCGAGTTTTATTATTTCAAACTCATGTTCTCTGGCCTGAGAGAAACAGGCGGCCCGGCCCAAGAGCCATCAAAATCCGCGCGGGTTTTGTTGGTTCTACCGGCCCGCGTGCTTCCTTTTGGGCCAGAATGTGGTGTGAGGCCGATTTTGAATCATTATTAATATATTTTTGTGTAATTTCAAGTATTTAAATAATAAAAAACGGATTTGTAAAATAAATAAAATTTCACCATCCCGAAAATGAATTTCATAAAAATAAAAATATCCTTATTTAAGGATTAAGCAACCTTAGTCGGCTCCCGATCACTTAATTAGCGCATCCGAGGAACAATTTCCCCGAACGGGAATTTTCCGGGTCCTACAGGTTCTCTTGCCACCGTGATAGAAACAAAACTCGCCGAGGAGACATAATACGAGCGCTCGCACTCGTATCACTGGACCATATTCCAAGGTATCAGGAGATTGAAAATATTCAACTATGGTTTCAAAGTGTACCGTTTCGCCAAATATCGCACTTCCGATGACCCGAGAGGGAAGACATAAGAGCTCTTTGTATTGCTTGGGGATGTCAGTTGGTGTTGGAGGTGACGTCGGCCGAGCAAAATGATTTGTCCCTAGGATTGAGGACCATTCCTCCGGAAGCGGACATAACTCTTTCTAAATGAAATGAAAAAATGCATTCTCGGATCCCAAAAAGTCTCCGCCGCACGGAGAAAGTCGTGATTGACTCTCACTTGTCGAAGGCTCAACAAGCTTGTCAATTTGTATCTTCCGAGCTCCTTCTTCTCTTCCTTGGACAAGGTGCTCATCCAAGTTGCAAGTTTCTTCTCAAATGCCATGGAATTGGGAGGTTTTTTTTTTGTGTTTTTGGAGAATATGTGATGAAAACTTTAAAGTGAAGATGAGGAGTAATGATCATATGCATAACATGAGGTATTTATACACCTTCATACATGATCAAAAATGGAGAAAAACAATCAGCCAACGATCACATAGTCGTTGCCCTTCAAATCCCATGATTTCAGCCCATCCACAACGGCTAAAAAAAAAAAGAAAATTAAAACCCATGCAGGTTTTGATGTTCCCAGACCCACGCACGCGCCTGTCCAAGCCCAGGCCCATGGCCTGCTGAAGAACAAAACTCGCGCGGGTTTTGTAGCGAAATGGGCCCACCTTCAGCAACTCAGCCCACCTGTTTTCCGATTGTAATTGGGCCTTGTGAATTAAATTGGCCCGTTCATGTATCTTTAATGTTTTGGATCTTGTCATTGACCAGTGATGTTCGGTTCTGAAATTTTTTGCTCGAGTTTACTCTGACACTTAAGTTTTATGTTTTCTTTTATTTTCTTTTCCTTTCTGGAGAAGCGGGATTAATTTGGGATTAATCCTGTCATATAGAAAGTCATTCAAACATGCATTAATAAAAATAAAGTCATGCATTCACCAAGTCTTGCATATAAAATAAAATAAAATTCATAAAGAGTCTTGCATTCAAATAATAATAAAAAAAAAAGAGTACAAAATAGTCTTGCATACAAAAGTCTAGAATGCATAGAGTCTTGCTTGGCATCAGTCTGGTCACTACAAGGAGCCTGGATCGTAGCTATCTTCAACCAGATTGTTATCAGCATCTGAAGTCCCAGCGTTGGAGGTACCAGCCGTGCCAAAATAGGTGTCCTAGGAATAGTAGTTGGGACTAGGAGCCGTCTGCGGTGGCTCAGACAAGGGGACTCCAGAAGGTTGTACGCTCGACGGTGACGATATGGGATGTCCTGCGAAGCGGCTAGCCAGGAATGACCAGGAACGTGCCACTCAACAGAAGGGGTAGGCCATACAGGACTAATTCCATAACCGGGGGCTGGCCAACCAGAAGAAGTATATCCTCCCAACCAAGGGTGTTGAGGTCCAGACCGCTCTTGCATACCCGTAGGCCATGAAGGACCCATCCCAAGGGTCGAACTGGCCATCCAGCATAATAAGAGCCAGAACCAAAAGAGGAGGCGGCGTAGGGTGCAGGATGTGAAGTAGCGTCATCTACTAGGGCCTGACTGCCAGGATACCCTACGGATGCACCTAAATCATAGTACCTCACCACTATCTCTCGACCACGGTGAACAGAACGCACTGAAGCTGGAGTGCGACGAGAATGAGAAGGCCGGTAAGTAGCGCTTGACTCCGAAGCATCTTCCACCCAATAGGAACGGGGTTGGGTATCACCACCATACCCAACACTGTGATGCGACCCCCCTAACCGAGTGGCTCCTCCAAAGACATCTGAGATATGTCCTCTTCCATATTCGGAGGACGACGATCCCTGCTACCGGATCCACTACGATGAGACCCAGTTGAGTGGTGACCCTCTATCATAATACCTTTGTCGCGACCCTCTGGCACAACGGCAAGGGGAGGACGAGAAGATCCACCAACCTCTTCCCGTGATCGGCCTCGAGAAGAATATTCCCCTACCGAAGAACGACGTGGGGGCTTGATGCGAGGGGCTCCTGCAGTAGAACGTCGAGGTGGATCCCGAGGAACAGACTCTGCATTGGCCTCCATGTCAACCCTTCCAACGGTATTCCCGCGATATCTGCCTGAGCCGGTGAATGCCCGGTCAATATGCTTCCTCATAGTACTCCACTCCTTAGTCAGTTGACGGAGGAAAGCCCATCTTGGCTGAAAGATAATGAGACTAAGGTTATACATGCATAAGTGACATATAGGATCAAAGGAGGCAACATGAAACAAAGAATTACCGGTTTCCGATCGAATTCTCGAAGTGTAGAGCATTGACTGCTGGTCTCAACATCCAAGAAGCCGTCGATCCTTCTCCTCGCTGGTGGGACCTCCACCTCAGTGGCCTTAGCATAGGGCCCCAGCTATAAACTTTATGGTCAGGAATCAGTCAAAACATGACAAAGATAAGGGAAGAAGATACATACCACCCGGGGAGCTAAACGGCTCAGATAGCGCTGGAATTCCTCATTGAACTGCTCCGGTGGAACGTCATGCACAAAGTTGTCGAAGTCATGACCACGAATCAGATCTCCCAGGACACCCGGGTCAACGCGCCATGGCTCGAACATATGCTCTGGAGGATCATGGGGTATAAGACTGGGATATCCCCCCAGGATTTGCCTCGTAGCTCTCTCTCCCAAGTACCATACGAAGCCCGAGGGTCCCTCCATCAGGATGCGGAGGTGAGTATCGTGTTCCACCAGTTGCAAAGGGCTCGGCAATCCACCCAAGTTGAACTCATCCCAAGGACGTCAATTCACTTGATCCTATGAAACAAAGAGAGTCATTTCAAGAATGAAGGAAAATAAAAGGAAGATGTCAGGCATAAAGAAATACCGGCGTAAGGTCATCCAACACACGACGAATATGGTCGAGACTGCCTGGTTGGAATTTCTTCCCACGAATGGCCTCAGTAGTCCACCGCTCAGCAGCCGGGACCGTCTTATCTTTCTTGGAGCGAATGCCCAAAGGCAAAATGTACTCGCATGCCCATGACTGCATGAACATAAAGTCAAAGAAAGAGCAAAAGAGTAGCAAAACTACAAAGAGAAGAGTCTCGGGTACATAACTCGAGCACCTTCCACAGAGAAGGGCCGTACTGGTAGCGAGTATAAGTCTCATGGAGATAAACTGGATCATCATCCAGCGAAAGTCTGACACTCCGGCGAAGCCAGAGAATAAAATTTGCATAAGCCGCTTTGGCCCAATTCAAGTTTCGAACATTATTCAAGTCCAGGAGATTCTGAAACCATGTCAAAGTGATGTTGTCCCCACGGTTGGCGAAAAGGGTGGCAGAAATAATGTACGCCAGGAAGATAAAGCGACGCTGATCCCCAGGAAAATTTTGGAAGTTGGCATCACGTATGGCCGCTTCGAAGTGCGCGTAAGAGAGGTTGGAAAGGCCTTGCCCTTGGCCTAAGCGCGCTGACACTGGACCCAATTGATCCAAGACCATCGGCGGAATCTCGGCGTCGAAGACTACATCACGCCAACCCCAAGGAAGGCCAGTGATCATAACAAGTCCGTGGGGGTAACAGTCATCTCACCCACAGGCAAGTGAAAAGAATTGGCAGTGTCTCAAAACCTTTCAGCTATAGCACGGCCAATGACGCGGAATGTTTGACCCCTCCAGGCCACCAAACATTTCCAAAATCGGCATAAGACCTGCCGCGGTCAATGTGTTGTTGACAAAGTCCCCAGGAATTGATTCAGCTACTTTAAGGGGATCCTTTAAGACACCAGGAGTCTTCAAATTATCCTCCTAAAGGCAAATAGAAGGGCTAATTAAAGTCGGGGGCTCATCTAAAACGTTGGACCTAGGCATAATCTTTCGGGCCCTAGCTGGACCCAGCACCCACACTGGGCTCACAGCCATGGCCTACAAGATAAAACAAATTAAAAAGGAAAAAAGAGGAAAAAGTGGGCCCAAACATTCCGGCCCAACGGAATCAAAACCCGCACGGGTTTTGTTTCTTTGACAGGCCGCGTCTCTAGCCCAATGAGTTTTTAGGCAACCCATGGAGCAGCAAAACCCACGCCGGTTTCTATTTAGCCAGCAGGCCGCCTCCTTCATCGACTTGGCCGAGCATGCATGGGCCCAGTAACATAAAACCCACACGGGTTCTCTCTAAACTATGGGCCAGGTTTGGTTATTTCAGGTCCATTCTACAAATTGGGTTATTGGTTGTAATGCGTAAATAAAAGAGCCATCATGGAGTATGCATATGCATCAATTTAAAGCATGCTTAAAATAATGAAAATCGACAATACATGAAAAATAAATTCGTGCTTGCTCATTTTTACGTTACCTTGCCATGGGATCAGTAGAACCAAGCATGGTTCCAAGATTGAATAGTGAAGTCCGAAGGGTCAGCATTTGCACCAGGGATGAAGTTGCATCGTGAAGACATCTCGTGGGGCCATGCCGCCGCATGAGGAAGAGGAGGATTTCTATGACCTCGGGGATGCATTTTCTAAGGAACGCAAACTATCTTCAAAGAGAAAATTTTTCTAGAGAGAGAAGAAGGAGCTAGAGAGATGTGGAGGAGTGAAGATGTGAATGAATAAGATGAATGAGGCATGGTATTTATAGAAATATTGAGTGGATATGAGCCGCTCGTTTCTAGGCCCCGCCTCGAGATGCCAAATACGTTTCATTGGCCGAAAATCCAAAGGTCATCACTTTACCACCCAAAGATGAGACCAGGCTGCGTGGCACATTCTCATCCACACGAGAACCGGGCCCCACTTTGATTCCCTTCACGAGGAGAAAAAAAAAGTGAAAACCCGCGCGGGTTTTGTAGCTCTACAGGCCTAGTCTCGCAGCCCAGCGCCTTTGAATAGCCCAATAAGGGTTATAAAACCCGTGTGGGTTTTATTTCAGCTAGGGCCTGAATCAGTGGGCCAAGACCCCACGGCCCATTCAAAGCAAGCCATATGGCACAATACCGATGGCCCTAAGACTGCGGCCCGGGATTTTCCAAAGTCAGGTCACAGCTAAAAGGGACCATACATCATCCAATTGCCACATAAAAAAGCACCATCATCAGCAACAGTCTTCCAACGGATTTCACTTAAAGCTCTCCGACGATGTTATCAACAGCAGTCATCCAACGGATGCCACTTAAATGTCTCCAACGATATCATAAGCAATAGTCGTCTAAAATATTCCACTTCAAGGTCTCCGACGATGTTATCAATAGTAGTCGTCCAACGAATGCCACTTAAAGGTCTCCGACGATATCATCAGCAACAATCGTCCAACGGATGCCGCTTAAAGGTCTCCAACGACATCATCAGCATCAGTCGTTCAATGGATGCCACTTAAAGGTCTCTGACGATGTTAGCAGCAACAGTCGTCCAACGGATGCCACTCAAAGGTCTTCAACGACATCATCAGCAGCGGTTGTTCAACGGATGCCACTTAAAGGTCTCCAATGACATCCTCAACATCAGTCGTCCAACGGTTGCCACCTAAAGGTTACCGACGACATCATCATTAGCAACATCATTTGGTCACCATATAAAAGAGCACCGCCAACATCAAGACAGACATCAAGCAGATAGCATTTCAGTCTACTTTGATCTTCATCCTATTCGGACTCGATCAAAGTGGGGGCTCTCTGTAGACATCGGGATTTACACCGATATAATCTCGACTCATCAAAAGTTCCATAAATCACTTGGGTCGGATACAAAGATGGATCATTGGGCCATGTAATAATCAAAGCAAGCATAACAATACGAGGCGGCCCAGTACCTGGATTGAAACCAGCACGAGTTTTAATCAGCAGAGGCGCCCGTAAACAGATCGTGCCAAGGCGCGCCGGCCATCAGCCTTCAAAACCGCTGGTTTTATACCGCTCAAGCGCGTCGTTTGCCGCCCACGCCGATCGTGTGTGGATATTATAAAACCCGCGTGGGTTTTCTTTTTGAATTCGGCGCCAAAATCTTGATTACCCTCCCTTGATATTAGCCCCATGTGTTTGACTCCTTCCCTTGACTTTTGTGATTGCATGGCATGATCATGGGGATGTGTCCCCATGATTTTCCCTCCATTTCCCTTCTAAATCACCACCTCCTTCACCTATAAATACCCCCCTTCACTCCATTCATTTTCATCAACTACTCTCATAAACCACCACCATTATATTCAAATTCTTATTATCCTTACTCCACCCAAATTCCATACCAAAACTCTCTCAAAATCCTATCATAAAGTTACCACATCCGTATTATCATCCTAATACCACTTTCGAAACCACTTCCATTTTTCCATCAAGGTCCAAAGGTCAAGGCGAAGTCAAGAATCTCGACCGGCGATTCGAGCTCCCAAATCAAAGAGGTTCGCTTTTATTTTTCTTTTCGTTATTATTATTTAATCATGTAATTTGTACTTCATTTCCATTATATGTGCATATTTTGTAAACTAAAAATCCTATTCTACATTGCATGATGAGAATATAATTTTGTGAAATTAATTAAACTTCTCCTCGCTCTTTTTCATTTTAATGTCGATTTTAGTAGAGTCTGTTTTTTAACAGGCGAATTCGAGAGTTCTTATAATTCTCGAATTCGTAACCTTACCCCCGAACTTAGAATCGGGTTTCGTAGACCGGAGTTATTTTATTTACGGTTTGTCGGTTTCCTTAAATCGGCTGGCGACTCTTTTATTCTTTTACAATCCGTTTAATTATTTAAACATTAGAACTTACACTAAAATAATTAAAAAAAATGGCTTAACATCTCCCTCTCACCCCATTCAAGGTTAAAACCGAGAGAAAGTGGACCAGGAAACAATAAAACACACGCAGGTTTTACTGTTTCCAACCCCCTTTCTCTGGCCCAGGGAAGCAGACGACCTAGCCCAAGAACTGACAAAATCCACGCGGGTTTTGGCAGGTCCTGGCGGCCCGGTTGCTTCCTTTTGGACCTGAATTTGGTGTTTTGGGCCGGTTTTAATCCATTATTAATATATTCTAGTGTAATTTCGAGTATTTAACTAATAAAAACAGATTTGTAAATAAATAAAATTTCATCACCCCGAAAATGAATTTCGAAAATAAAAATATTCTTATTTAAGGATTAAACAACCTTAGTCGGCTCCCGATCACTTAAGTAGCGCATCACGGTAACAGTGGTCACCCTTTTTTCCGGGTTCTACAGCTTTGAGCTCACAAATTGAGCTAAGAACTCTCTTTGAAGATCGTCCCATGTATGGATGGACTCAGGTTGGAGTTGAGTGTACCATGTAAAGGCCGGTCCTTTAAGAGATTGCACAAACTGTTGTATGATTAGGGCATCGTTGAGTGTAGTTTCTCCACAGGCGGAGTAGAAGTGAGCTAAGTGTTCATGTGGTGAATCCTTTTCACCATCAAACTTCTCAAAGTTTAGCTTTTGATAGCCTTTTGGAAAAGGAACCGAATCATAGTGACTTGGATAAGGGTTCCTGTATCCCAAAACAGGTGCTTTTGTAGCCGCCTAATACTCTTGTATACCTTGGGCTATTAACTCCTTTATTTCTTGTGGAGTAATAGTTGTGTTGTTACTATCATCCTCTTCGGTCTTCTTTTCATTTTCCCGAAGTTGAGCGGTGAGGTTGACAATTTCAGCCTCCTTTTCTTCGAGCTTCCTTTGAAGCTCCTGTATTTGTTCTTCGAGAGGAGTACTGGTCACGAGAATTGGCATGTTTAGTGATTCGTTGTCTTAGGTATTTGTACCTTGTGAGTTGGCGACATAAGCTTGTTCTTCTTGAAAAAGAGTCCTTAATCCATAACAGGTTGGACTCATATCCTCTCCCCCTTCCACGAACTGTTCTTCACCATCTAGGTTGATGGAAATGGTAGGAGGTAGAAAGTTTGCCTCGGTATGGGTCATAACATTAGCCCTTGATCTTGTAATCGAGTTGTTGTTGGCTTGCGATTCGACAATTTTGGAGTTCGAATCATATTGACACTTTGAAGCTGCCCCCTTTCCTTTTGTAGAAACTTGAGGTTGGGTTATGGCGACTTCCTTGGCCAACAAAAGCCTTGGCACCATTTTTGAGGTGCTTGACCTCAAAGATTTAATGAACTTCACTTTCGGAGTTTTGATAGCGACTTCTTCTTCCGCGTAGGAGGTCATCATCACCTGTGCCATGGGACGATCTTCCGTTATCGAGATGTAGATGGGTATACCCCCAATGAAGATCTCCTTCATTTGGCATGGCTTAGGAGCCTTCTTGACTCCCGAGGTCCCTTCCCCGAAAGGAATAGGGAGGCCCTTGTTCGATCCTGGATCAAAAGGTCGATTGTTTGACCGTGGCCCCCATTTCGGGACCCACACCTTCTTTTGAGATGATGTATGGATCCTGGATTGTCTTGGAACCGGTGCGGGGATCCTAGCCTGCCTAGGTAGGCTCGTGGCTTGAGTTTGAATGCTCGGGATATCCCTTGACAAGTTCCCTCTCCGTGTCGAAATTTTCTTTAGACAAACTCAAATAAAATCGTCAAAAAGGGGGCGATATAACAATGCCCTTTTTACCACCCTAACATGGAGGGGTATAAAACAAGGGGTGAAACTAGGGGTGAACAATTCCGGGTACGTACCCTCACCTAAAACTATGACCCTTACCCTTATCCATTTGACCGAATCCTAAATTTTAGGATCCTTACCCTTACTTGTTTAAACGGGTTCCTAAATTTTACGAACTTTACCCTTACCCGCGGTTCCGGGTACCCACCTATTATACACTAAATATATTTTCGGGCATGTTTTTTTTTTAAATTTTTTTAAAAAAATTTATTGTGCTAAAGTCTAGCATTTTTTTTAAAAGAATAATAAAGTCTAACGTGTCATTATTTTATCCATAACATTTATACATTGACTACCGTATACCAATCACACATTGCTTTAAAGTGCAAACAAACCAAACATTTAAAACAGTCTTACAAGTCGATTTTACAGAAACAAACGATACAAAATTACAAATGACCTTAATAAATATTAAGTCTCAACATAGTTACCACTTCATGAAAAATAACCTAAATTATATAACAAGCTTAAACTTCCATGAAATGTTCAAATTCAGTGACAATATCCGAAACCTAACCTTAAATAACACGTGTCAGATTCAGGGTAGTAGTTTAAGAACCTTATCTTTACACGTTTGACGTGCTTCTGAATTTTAGGAACCTACCCTTACCCATTCGGCCGATTTCGGTCAAATTTCAAGTTTCAGATCTCGAAACTAATGAGCAATATTTAAATATTTTTAAAAATAAAAACCAAAAAACTCAGCAAGATTCTTGAGATAGTGAGTCATAGGTGGTGGAGAGAGGTTTTGTTAAATTTTTAAGGGAATCCACCACCATTGTGTAGGCTGGAACTGAATTCCAGATCAAATCCATCGGCAACCATTGCCCAAGAAGAAGCAACCCTAGTTGTCTCTCTGTCTGTCTGTCAACAATGGAGATGCGGAGAGACTGCAAACTGCAAGTAGTAGGCTCATCAGTCTACTCAGTCGTTGCACTCTTCTTCGTGCTCCTAGCCTGCGTTGAGCTCGGCGACGCCGCCACTGCCGTCGATGTTTACCGCCTCATTCAGTACGATCTCGCCGGAGTTCCCTTTGGATCTCGCCTTGCTACTCTCAACCACCACGCTGCTTCCTCCTTATCTGCATCCAATTCCGATCTTTCTCGCACCGTCCTCATAATTCCTATTCGTCATCTTGACCTTTCCACTGTTCAAGGTTCCTATCTTTCTCCATTTTGTTCTACATTAATTATTACTTCCGAAATGTTCTCGGGGTAGATAGTTTCAAGTAGCTCATGGGTTGTTTGTTGCTCCAACTTTCTCTTCTAATGTGTTCAGTCTTAGTTCGAATTTAGGTTGACCACACACGGACGATTATAAAGTGTGGTACTCATCAAGGAAGTTAGTTCTGTTGATCGGAAGCACTGGCTTGTCTGTTATTTGTGTTGATTTAAGGATTAAGATAGATTGGATCTGATGGTTAGCTTGAGCCAAATGTTTTTTTTGTTATTTAGTCGATTATTTCATCTGAAAATGTGCAAATTACAACATTATGTCTTTTGGTGAAGCTGATATCTGATGGTAAGATTATGCTATGTTATGAAATATAGTATTACATAGTACAGCTAACAAGTATTGGTAGCCCGGTTGTAGGCCTGCAGCTAAATAGCCATATTAGGAAATGTTGCTCTGCTCTTTCTTCTTTTTCTTCTTCTTTTTCTAAATTTCCAAATTCTAGGCTATGATGGAAGTTAAAGTTTAGGTTTTGCATTGGATTCGGGAAGTAAGAGTTGGAATAAAAATTATGTTCCTGAGGATAACTTATACTTTCTTCACAAGCATGTAATGAAAAAGAATGTATGAATTGTGCTACACTGAACCCAGTAGAGGTGTGGCTTCCTAGGCTTGGACTTGACTCAAGCTTGGGCTAACTTTGACCGAGCCCAAGCCAAGGATTTAGTGAGCATGCTTGGTTTTCAGTACTGCATTATTTGTTACTATTCTTATGTAGTTGGTTACTTCAACTTACTCTCCTGTGAATTTGCGATGCTTTTCAGAGTCAGGTTAGTTGGTGTTATTCACAAGTAGTGGTGTTAGCGAAGGCTCTTGATCAAAACATGATCAAATGGTGTGATTTGATAATTGATACAATATATTTCTGACAAGCTGATGTCGAATGTTTTTTAAGAATTCCTTTTCCGTTTTGAAAGTGAAACCTAAGATATCTTGCTCCAGTTTTTATTTGGCTTTTACTCTTTGTGGACTTGAGGTGGTTTATGTCAAATATTGTTGATGGAATACTTACATTTTGATGGGCTTTAGCTGATGATTTGCGAGCTTATGAGTTATGATCCATTAATGGCACGATCTTTTTAGAGGCTTATTTTTTGTTCAGTGTGATAGGTGAAAGACCTGCTGAAGATCATGTATGGTATTGTTGTTTTTGATGATCTTGTTTTGATTCCCCTGTAGACTACATTGAACAGAAGCAGTCAGTTGGTGGCCTGTTGTTTTTGCTGCCTCGGTTTCTTAGCACTGATAAAAAAGACAGCGAAGATGATGGTTATTCCGATTCGGAAGAAAAGACCATAACAGACAAGTTGGTGCAGTTGGAGAGGCTACTAGTACATTCCAATGTAGCTGTGAGTGAAATCATGACACTCCTTAGTTACCTGATGCATATGGTAATCTGTATAATTACTAGGTTTTGTTGCTACGTGCTTTGTTGTTTGGTTAAGAATATGTTCATACCCATCCCAGATTAAATGTATTGAATTTCTGTGCAGTAATGTACCAATACCTATATTATGGCTATTGAAAAGAGATGGGTAGATGGACAACAAAAAAAAGAAATATATAGTGCAATCACAAATATGAAAATTATGGAAGCTTTTGCCGGAACTTTTTTTTTTTTTTTTTTTTTGTCATGGACTGTTTTTGTTCTTTTTAAAAACTTATTGCTATATGTGCTTTCTTTTCTTCTTTTTTTTTAAATAAATTTCTAGGTCAGAGGGGTAAAGCCCATTGTAATGAAAAATTGTCCCTGATATCAATCTTGCATTCCAAGGGTTCTCAGTTTCAATCAGGACATCATTTGGTACTGTTTAGTAGCTATTGTGTGACATTTTCTCATTGCTTTTCTGTTTTCTCCAAAAGGGAAGTAAAAAAAATGGGGGGGGGGGGGTTTAAAAGCGAAGTATTTATCATCCACTCTCTCTCACTATGCGTCACTCCAGCAATTTTAGGGCCTGTTTTTTTTGGAAGGTAAGTAGGATGTAGGGAAAATAAGGTAGGGAAAGTAATGTAAGATTGGGTAAGTAAGTAAAAATAGGTAAGATAAGTAAAGATAAGTAAGGTAAGTAGGATCCTACTTATAGCAAATTAAGAAATCTTAAGTCTTTTCATCAGTATTTAAGCATACTCATCACTTGTAATGTTTATACTGTGTACAGTATCCTGTCTACTTTGCTTTTGAAGATGAAAACATTGAAGCTGTGTTAGCTGATATTAAACGAAATGATGCTACTGGTCAGCCTGCCACAGCTACAACTGGAGGGTCAGTGGATTATTTTATGCTTTGTGTTTGTCCCATTTATCTTGGCTTTAGTATAATCCTGTGCAGGATTTCAAGCTATGTACTCATGGACAGGTTGACGATTAATGGTTAATTGACGACACCCTCTTTCAAAAAAAAAAAAAGGATAATCCTGTGCAGCGTTTCTGTTGTTGCCATCGCTGAGCTGGTTGAGTTGTTTTGCATTGCTGAGATGATGATTTCTTGGATGATTTGCTCTTGTTTATTTTTGGTGTGGCTACTTTAAATGTTTATTGGTTTCCCTTGCTTGGGTGAAACCTTGCTTGCTGTTAATGATTACAGCACTTGTGCATTGAGAACTGGCTGGCTCCTACCATCTTGTGTTTCCCTTTATTTAGAAAATGTTGCTGTTTGACGTACTTCGTTTGTGATATTGAAAAGATTTTGGACCGATTATTACTTAGAAAAGTTAATCTGTGTATGCCAATTCTATTCTTCACAGCTCACACAGTGAATACATGTAGTCTTGTTGTGTCCTGGAAATCCCATTTGTGTGTTTCACTTATTTGATGTCATAAACCAATTTAGACCCCTCTCCTCTATCTAGGGGCAAGGATAAGAGAGGCAAAAAAAAGCCAAGGTATATGAAGTGGATCTGATCATTTCCCCTTTAACTTTGGCACACTTAGTTCATACCCTATGAAAGTTGCACAGTTCCCAAGCCTATGAAAATTGCACAGATAGCAAAGAACTTGGGTAATTTTCATTTTCATTTCATTTTCTAACCTATATTGGGTGATGGAATTCTGAGATTCTGTTCCTTTGGTTCTTATTGATCTTGCTAATTGAATTTATATTTTCAAAATATGTGCTGCATCTGCTTTTCTTTATTTATTTATGGGATGCTGCTTCCATGTCAGCATTCATGTGTGTGACTCTAGGCGAGGATCATGCTTGACTACTTGATAAAAAAACAGCCATTGTGTGTTGAGAATTAACTGGTCTTTTATGTTGATCTTGTTGTGGTCTTAACCCCGTTCTATGTCTATGTCTTGGGCCTGATGTTCCAGGTACAAGCTTGTTGTTTCAACATCTGAGGGTAGGAAGGTTGCCTCTCCAAGCATTACTAACATTCAGGTGAAGTTTCAGCCATTAGTTATTCTCCCCTGCTGCCCCGAGGCCCTCATTTAGTTGTATCTCATATATGAATATATGAAAAGAATTCTATTTTTATTTGATTTACTTGCAAGCTGCTTTTAATAAAAGACTCCCCCCCCCCCTCCCCCTTTTTTTTCCCCCTAGGGTTGGGGTTTGAATCCTACTCTTGTCAAAGCTTAATACCTATGACAACCCACATATTCTGAACAAGGGGATGTGTATCCTAGGACATAAACTTCTGAGGTGTTTCTCTATGGTATACATTTAAAAAATCATCTCTGATCTGATTGGTTTGTGAGTAATTTTATTCGGCAAATTACCCTCGTCATCTTGAAGTGCTTGTTTTTTGTGTTCATATATGTCGGTGAAAAAATTGACTTGTCCCTTTCAATTGGTGCATAGGTTCGAAATTTCACTGGAAAACAGTAACATGTGTTCCTTATTGTAATTTATTACGTGCTCCTAGAGTGCTCTAGGAGTGGTGGTTGTTCACTAGCTTGTTCTTTTTTTGTTCACTCCTAAAATTAGATTGTTCACTATGGAGTATATGCTTTGGGTGTATGTGATATATATTAGGTCTTTATAATATTTAGAAATATACAATACTTGTGGGTGTCAAGTTTCTTTAAAGTTGGCACAACATAATCAACCCTTCTTGGGCCACATATCATTCACACAACCCTCTTCACTCATATGCGATCTGTATGTTCTGGCTCTAAAAGATCATGTAAGTCATATTGTTATTGTTTCATTGATGAATATTTGTTCATGATGCCACAGGGATGGTTGCCAGGATTGAAGGTGGACGGAGATTCAACACAAACCCCAACTATTGCCATAGTGGCATCTTATGATACATTTGGTGCTGCCCCAGTATGTAACCAAGATATCATGTCTTGTCATGTGTCCTGTCACTGAATGCTTTGGTTAAGGCCTAATAAGCTTTATATTAACAGGCCTTGTCGGTAGGTAGCGATAGTAATGGAAGTGGTGTTGTGGCTCTTTTGGAAATCGCTCGGCTGTTCTCAGTTTTGTATTCTAACCCTAAGACAAGAGGGAAGTACAATATACTTTTTGGGCTAACATCTGGTGGACCGTACAACTATAATGGGACTCAGAAGGTGTTTTGCTTCTCCTAGTGAATTCACATTCTTGTGTTTTTGTGTTTTGTAACTTTCTTTTTTCTCCATACTGCATGTCTGCCTTATTCTTTTTGTTATGGTGTAAAATTTGTTGATTTTCTGGGAATAAACACTTACACTTTGGTTTCTGTCTGGCTTCATGCAGTGGCTTAACAGTTTGGATCACCGTATGCGTGAGAGTATAGAGTATGCTATTTGTCTGAATAGTGTCGGTTCATGGGACAATGAATTGTGGCTCCATGTGTCAAAGCCCCCAGAAAATCCGTACATAAAGCAAATTTTTAAAGTAAGCATATAGCTGCATTTGAAGATGTTGGTTGGTTATCTGCAGTAATTCTTTTGCCTGAGATTAAACTTTTTGCAGGGTTTATCTGATGTTGCTGAAGAATTGGATGTTAAGGTTGGTTTGAAGCACAAGAAGATCAACATTTCGAATCCTCGAGTAAGTTGATTCGTTTGTGTTGAGCAAACTGCACCACAACAGAATATACTCTTTTGATAATGCAAAGTAGTAAGATTAATGTGTACAAACACTCTCAAATGAGTTGTTTCAACTGTGTTATGCTGTGCTCACTCATTACCTTCCAACCCCTCCCCTTTTCTGTACGTGGGGGGATAGGGGCCAAGAATGATGCGACAAGAACCATCTCAACTGAAAGCTTAAGCTCATGGTTAAAGTCTGATGAATGGTTTCATACTCGAAGTCTCTAACACGCTGCCTCAAATGCCGTTTGGACTTGAATCGTGGATGTTGCAAAGGCTCCGTATGACTTTGCGACTTGTGTGCATAAGCATGAGGGCTGCTGACAGTCATGAGATCACTCGCTCAAAAATGGCTTGATACCATCTGCAGTAACTGTCTAAACCAAAAGCTTAAGCCAATGATTGGAGGCTCAAAATAGTTTTATACTTAGAATTTAACAATATGAATTTCTTTACTTGTTGGTGCCTTTGTGGTCTTCTTCACATTGTCTTGAAGGTTAAGATGTGATGTTTGAAGGCCTAGAAATGGTTTTATACTAACAAGTAACAATATGAGTTTCTTCTGTCTGTCGGTGCCTTGGTGGTCTTCATCTAGGCTCGCTTATTTGCACATGTGTGTTTTTTGTTTCATTCTTTTTCTTTTTCTTGGGGGGGGGGGGGGGTTTGCGCGGGAACAACAGCTAAGGTGGATATGTGTTTAGTATGCAAGACAAGATGGATATCATATGTGATTTCTTCACTGTGTTACTGGTGTGATGTGGATGAGTGTAACCCATAAGATGTAATGCATTTGGCTATAAGCCCTAATGGAATCATCACGATTATATGGATTTCATTAGATATAAGTCTTCTCATCATCACTTCATCAGGATTGGTTTCAATTACCTTCTATGATTGACCTCTAAATTACATTTTCACAACAACTTAAATCAGATCCCTCTCTGCCATTTTCCTGCATGCTTAAGAATGCTTGCCAAGTGTAACTTGTTTTGGATGGACAACCCAAACGATGGGCCACTAATTAATATGGGAACTTGTTTTTGCTTATTACCTGCTTCCGAGGCCCTGGTTTTAGAACTGTTGTTGAACTTGATAACCTGCTATAGGTAGCATGGGAGCACGAACAATTTTCAAGAATGCGAGTCACTGCAGCAACCCTGTCTGAACTGTCTGCACCGCCTGCATTTTTGGAGAACTTTGGAGGCTTGTCTGACAGAAGGTAATTTCACTAATTTGTGAAATCAAACTAGAAGACTGAACATTTTTAAGGTAACAACTTATCATTTTTAGAGAGTAATCCCTTTAGATTGTTTTACAGGCATTTTGTCGACGAAACTGCCATTGTCAAAGGCGTCAAGCTGGTGGCAGAGAGTCTTGCTGTAAGCTTTTCTTTCCACTGTTTGGTGGTTTTTCTCATTGCTATGTGATTGTTTATTTTAAGAATTATTCTGAGATTTCTTTGGTTTATGTTTTGCTTCATGGTCTCCTTTTCATGTTTCTCTGTGCTGGCACGCTTTTTATCTGTTCATCTAGCATTTTGAGGGAAATGGTTTGGAAAAGTAAAAAAAGTTTTCATTGCCTTTAATGGAGTCGAAAAATGAGGAATTTTTCGTTATATGATTTCTGCCGGAATTTGCCTCTTCATACACTCTCATGCATGGGGAAGGTTGCCTATGTCTAGATCTCCTTAGACGTTGCTTTAGAGGGACCACACTGGGGTTTTTTTGTTGTCGTCATCATGAGTTCATGCAAAGGAAATTAGGAAGAAAAGGTAGACAGTATACTCATTAAACTTCGCAAACTAGCATTCTAGTTATGTTCAAAATGGGTTAGAGCATACATACTAAATGTTTATACAAAAAGGCACCTACAACAAAATGGTTTCTATCTATCAGATCAAATGAGGAGCAAAAGTACAATTCAGTAAAAATGATTTTTACCTAAAAGTCAAGGAGTACTTCCTCTTAGTTTACACACACGTAATTACACAAACACATGTGTGTGTGTGAGTGTGTTTGTGTGTATGCATGTATGCATGTGTATACATGTGTGTGTGTATGTTATGGCGGATCTCTATTGTAGTTGGCGGTGTCCATGCCCACCCTTAAGCCAAGAAAAAAAAATCAAAATTTCATATAGTTTGGATAAAAATTATGGATTGTATGTTAAATAAATGAGTCACAATTGATTGGTCACCCCTAATGTGAAGGTCTAGATATGCTACTACTGTGTGTGTGTAATATATACATACACACACACATGCATACATAATATATATATATATATATATATATATATATATATATATATATATAGAATGGATCTGGTAGGAAGAGAGTTTACGTAGGAAGTTGAGAAGAGTAAATCTTAGCCATTGATTTTACATCTGACGGTGTGTGGTCATGGATTTCATGACCACACTTCCTAATATCCATGAGCACACCCTCTGAAACGCATGACTACACTCCCTAATATCCATGACCACACACCGTCAGATGTAAAATTAATTGCTGAGATTTACTCTTCTCACCTTCCTACCCTAAACTCTCTTCCTAGTGGATCCATTCCCATATATATATATATATATATAGGGAAATTGGATTCTAATAATCCCTACTTTTGCAAATTGTATGACAATACTTTCAATTTGTATTCTGGTGGTCCAAAAAAAAAAATATAATTGTGTAGTAGTGGGACATAATCGAGAGTATACCCTAAATATCATAGATTTTGTGTTACATTTGATTCAAAACTTTGTATAACACTTTACCACGATTTTTAATGAATTTACAGCATTTCTCCCAAATTTTTCTATTTTATTCCTTTTAAAAAATCATAATAATTGCTCGGAATCTCAAAAAAATAATTTAAAAAATGTTTTACTTCATTACCTATCTGGGGGCAGGAACGAAAAAAACAAAAACAATATGGGGTAGGGATGAAAAAAATAAAAAGAATGTGGTGATGGACAATGCATTTATTTTTTTTTGGACCACCAGAATAAAAATTGCAAGTAGGGATTATTGTCATCCAATTTGCAAAAGTAGGGATTATTAGAATCCAATTTATCTCTCTCTCTCTCTCTCTCTCTCTCTCTCTCTATATATATATATATATATATATATATATATATTGTTCATGTGCGTCTGCACAACATTGATGATCCATTGCAGTTGTCATCAATTGTGATTTTTTTTAAAGATCATTCAATTTCGTTTTGCTGAGCATCTATATTCCACAAAACAATTTTGTTCTTGAACTAACCTACTGTTTAATGCAATTGGTCACCTCCTTGTAATAGAGGTATATTTATGGGCATGATGGGAAGAATATCCAGATATTTGCAGAGAAAAGTAGTTTGGCAGTGAATCCTTCTTATATATCCTCTTGGTTGAGTCTTTTGTCACATACACCTCGAGTTGCTCCTTTCCTTCCCAAGACTGATCCCCTTATCAGCGCCTTGAGAAAGGTATTAATCTATGTTGATTATAATTCTCTGTTATATGGTTAATGGCCTCAAAAGGCAGATGTAAATTTAAGATTGCATTTCTAAATTAATTTCTAGCGTGATTGGAGTGGCTGCATCTATGAACCCTCAGAATCTGCTCGCTCAAAGCTTTGTCTGGGCTTGGTTTGACAAAGCTTGTTTTGGCTTTTTTGAGCTTTTATTTATTTTGGAAGGGAATTAGGCCCTACGTGATTGTTGTTCTCAAACGTGTATTGGTTTGGGTATCAATATTTCAACATTATTAAAGTATATACTTGATCTTGGTTGCTTAAGTTAAGAGTTGTCTTTTATAAATTTAGATAAGTTGTCAAGCCTAGTTATGTAAAGATTGAAATCACATAAAACAAGTAGGGTTTTTGGATGCTAATATATTGAACAAATGAGGGCGTCGAATGATAATATACTCAACTTTACTCTTGGACACTCATATTGCTTTACTATGGATGTGTTTATTGTTTGCATCCTACAATTCTCATTTTTTGGACAAATTTAAACCAAATATGGTGCAAAATTGTCATTTTTTGGACAATTAATAAGTAGGTCTATGGTAGGTTCCCCCCACAAAAAAAACAAAAAAAAAAGATCAGTTGATTAATATCCAAAAACAAAAACAAGTACAAGGGTCCACAAGCTGATTAGGCCAGCCTAGGAAGGCTTGCGCTCTGAATGGCTGGAATACCCCACTAGCCATTACCATTCTCATTTTGGGACTAAATTTGTTTGTCACTGTGATGCTACTCAATTTCAGTGGGTTTTATGCATTACTCTTTGTACAGGAATTGGCAGAGCATACTGCTGAAGTGAATGTACAACATGAAAGCCTTGATGGTCTATTCACATTCTACGATTCAACAAAGGCCACTCTAAACATCTACCAGGTGCTTTATTTACTTTATTGCGTAAGTTTTGAATTATATGTGCCAGCACACTTATCGGGGCTAATTTATTTCGTGTTCATTGCAGGTGGCAAGTGTAACATTCGACTTGCTATTGTTGCTAGTTCTAGGATCGTACTTGATAGTCCTGTTCAGTTTCCTTGTCATCACAACTAGGGTAAAGTCTAAATCTCTTTTGAGCTTCACAATCAGTGTGTTTTGTTTTAACTTTCCTTTTGGCGTGAGTTTAGATCCCTAATCAATGAGGATAATGTGTTCAAGCAGGGTCTTGATGATCTAATCAGTCTATTTCGGAGGCCACCATCTCGAAAAGTAAAAACAGCGTGAGTGCTTCCAGGGAAAGTAGGGAAAGTATACCAGAGCGAGAAGCTTAACACTTGAACATCCGCTACTCAAATCCAGATATTGTGAGATTTTGTCGCAGTCTAGGATGGTGCTTCACCCTGCCCTGCCATTTTGCATCGTCACAGCACTTAGCTGCATGATTTGATCTGCAGCTTTTTGATTTGGAGACCATTTTGAGAAGAGACTAGAGCCATGCTTTTGTTGACAATTTCTTTGTTTCCCGGAGTATTCAGTCCACATTATTTTTGAAACATGATGTATTTCCAGCTGCTTCTAGCTCACAGATGAAGGGTTGTAGATATTACATACGTAATGTGCCTGTTTAGTTTTTTTACCTGGGAAAACCGGGTTGTGCGTAACCCATTGTCAGGGCCACTATGTTTCATTGATATCAGAATTAAGAATCTAGGATTCTGAATATCATCGGACGTTAGTAAGTAATTTGAACAGAACGCAACGCCTCCATTCTATAAAATGTGAGCTGCATTCAACATCAAACATAGCTGTAATTTGTGGCTGTTTCCAATTCATTTCAGCAAGCCCGTTTTACGAGCAAACTGCAGACCCGTAGAACGTATTAAACAGCTATATGCCCCAATAGTGCCCAATCTTACATTTTAGGTTTGGTGTTTTTTTGAAGCCCCTTCATGCTAAATTGTCAGAATCAGATTTGGTCATCGAACCGGTTGACCCAATTGGTTAATGGTTCAACTGGTCGAACCGGTTTGGCTGGATTAGACCAGTTGAACTCGGTGACGATTGAACCGATCATGAATTAAAAAATTTTTATATACTTCAAGAATAATTAAACTACCAAAATAATTAAACCGGCATGAACATGACATGAATTAGTCAAAATTGGATTGAACCAATCAAAAAACGGGATTAAACAGGTAAAAAACCAGAATTTTTAAAATTAAATCATCAAAATTGTAGTCTGATCGTGAACCGCCCGGTTGACCCGATTTTGGCTTTTTTCTCGGTTGAACCAGTCAGCTGAGTTAAACCTGGAATCAGATCGGTCAACTTGCTGGTTCACGGTTGAACCGGTCTGGTGGTCTGGTCTGTTTTTATAACATAACCTTCATGCACATAGCGTGTGGAGGAAAACTGTCTATATTTACATTAATTTAGACCTCACATTAGTGAGACTACGTTAGGGTTTGATGTTGTTGTTTCTTTAAAGGCCATATTGTTAAATCAGGCTGCAATATTGTCAGACTTGAATCATTGACCAATCCGGTTGAGCCTGAGGGTCAATGTACCTATTGGTTAGACCATTCTGACAAGGGTAGACCGGTTGAGTCGGATTGTCAGCTTTGTTGTTAGACCCAAATTAGTCATTGAATTGGTTGATCAAGTGAGTCGATGAGTCAACTGCTCGGGCTGGTTTGACTGTGGTTATTGGTTGAACTGGTCAAAACCAGCATGGCTCGGTCATAAGTTCAAAAAGTTTCATATACTTTTCAAAATATAATTACTCAATTTCTTCACATTAACTTGCATATTTTTTTTTTAAAAAAAAATTAGGGATAAGAAATAAACATCTGGGTAGCCTTTTTCAGTTTCTCTCAAGGGTTTCATCTATAGCATCCACAAAAACAATATTACACAAATACCCTATACAATTACCAAACGAACCATACGTTCACGGGATGATTAATGAAGTGCCAAAACTTTGAAAGCTAATTAGCAGCACGATTTCCTGGACATTAAATATGATTAATCACCACCTCTTCACAAGGCGACAAGAAGGCTCTAATATCTTCTACGTCATCAAACCTAGACTGGTTACCAAACCGGTTGACTCAGTGGGTCAATGGGTCAAATGTTTGGATCGGTTCAACCAGGTTAGGCCAATTGACCCAATCACTTGTTGAACTGGTTAAAACCGGCATGATCCGGTGACAACTATAATTTTATTTAGATATATAGTCATCATTAGTCAACATTAATGTAGAAGATGTAAGCAATATTAAGGAGTGATTATGTAACTCTAGTGAGAGAAAATGAGCCCCTCTAGTGAGAGAATCTCCCCAACCCTTCTTTGAAACCCTAATGGGATCAAAAACGCAGTACACTCTTCTTGATGCTTTAGCAGCTTCTTCTCCCCTAACCCCAGATCTGATCTGTCTTTCATTTTTTGAGAGTAGATCCTCCACTTCTAGCCTTGCTAGAAGATATAGACTCAGTAGCAAGATTTGGATTTTGCATCTTGTCTTGCTCTGGTTGAAAGATTCGTTTGGGAAGACTTGGTTCTTCTTAGAGAAAACTATTTTGGGTACTATTTGTGTGTTTGGGTTGAAGAGCCTGAAAGTATGCTTCTATTCTAAGCTTTGTGCCTCTTCGATCCGTTCCGATCCATCGTCTTTTGTTGGTAAATTTAAAAGGTGCTTTTGGTGCCTGTTTCGATGGAGAAGGATGTGGTTACTACCGATGCCGAAACTAATCCAAACTAAAAGCCTTCGTTTTTCGATGAAAATGACAAATCGGGAAGATTTTGACCTTCTACGATTGACAGTCATCGAAGAACTCGTCTGGAACCTATCGGAATTGTACCAAGATCTCTCAAGTGCATGCGTTCTAATCTTGCCTCCCCCAGTTGTTCCTTGGTTTTGGTGGTTGTCTGTTCTGATTATTATTGTTTTGAATATATCTAGCCCTATTTTGTTGAGGTTGTATCTTGTTTGCATGTTGTTCGACTTTTGTACGATGCTTGCTATCTCAAACCGTACTTGGATTTTTGATTACGCTAGTTTGTTTCCCGCCCAGATCCGTACATGTTTGATAGTCTATAAATTTGGCCAGTTGCTGATGAATTTTTTCATCCACAAACACTCTAAGCCTTTGACCTTCTCTGAGTTCTCTCCTTTGTCAAACCTTGTGTCCGAGTCTCTTAACCCTGCTCTAGATACTTCTAATGGAAACCTTCTCAACAACCCTGAACTTTCCATTCCTGAGCTTCCCCTCCTGGGGCAGGATAAGGGTCCTCTGGTTGATAGTGGGTCTGGAAGTCAGTCTCCGCCCAATCCTTCAGCAGAAAGCTCCTATGCAAATAAGCTCAAGTTCCATGTGGGAAGTGTCTGTAATCATAAAGCTCCCTTTCATGGGAAGAATTCTGGAGTTCCATCTGGGCAACCTCCTCTTTCCGAGGGGCAGGTTGGCCTAGAGGAACCTCCCTTTGCTACATCTTTCCCTGATCTTGATCCTAACTCTGATGCTCCTACTTTCACTGAGAGTATGGAGGAATTAAAAAACCTCTGTCTCTTAAGTAAGCTTTGGGGGGAGCCTACGAAAATGACCATTATCATTTCTAAAACTAGGAAAGATTGGGTTTTTCTGAAAGGTTCAGTAGATTTTATTGATATTCGAAACCATTGGATCCTTTTAAGGTTTGCTAATGCTGAGGATAAGTGCCGAGTTTATGAAGGAAGGCCTTAGTTTGTGAACGGGTTTAACTTTGTTCTCAAACCTTGGAGACCTTTCTTTGATCCTTTTGCTGCCAAATTCTCGTTCATTGATCAATGGGTTAGGGTTCCGAGACTCCCTTGGGAGTATTGGAACCCCAGGGCTCTTAATTACCTTCTCCAGCCACTTGGGCGAGTCCTGAAAGTTGATAACATGACCCTCCAAAGGCAGAGGGGTAAGTTTGCAAGAGTTTGTGTCAACCTAGACATAACCAAGCCTCTACAAGGTAGTCTTAATTTGAGGAATGGAAGCTATGCCCTCATGGTCCCTCTCATCTATGAGGGTCTTCATGAAGTATGTGCTTTCTGTGGTTTTGCAGTCCATGCCTTAGAGTCTTGTCCTGAAACCCCAAACCAAACAAAAATTGAGGTGGTAGTTGAGAAATTTGAGCAACATTCTATCTCACCGAAGGAAGGTCTCCCTCCTTTGTTTTCTAGCCCAAGGGTACCTCCGGCTGAAAATTGGATTTCGGTTACTCCTAGGAGGAGAACCAAGGGAACCAGAAACCTGAAACCTCCCAGAGAAAGGACTTCTTTCTTCCACACCAAACCTTTCCACCCTGAAACTAAACTCCCTGATCATTCCACACCCCCCTCTGCTGTCGTCCCAGACCCTGTTCCTCCTGAAATGATCGAAAATGGCCCTCTAAAGCCTGCTGTCTTGTTGAAACCTAAGCCGAATGATGATGATATCATTCTAGCTCGTGCTTTTGCTGAAAAAGTCAGTGACAATGATGATGACTATGTGGACACACTTATGGCTCTACAAGATGATGACTATGAGGAAAGTCTAAAAGAAATCATGGAACATCTCGACAAAGCAAATGAAGTGGCTGCAAGTGAAGAAAGTACTAAGAAGAGGAAACTAGTGGAGGATGGAGATGAGTTCTCTTCTTCCTACACTTAAGTATGTTTAAAGTCCATGTAATGAGTTGTACTTTGTTTAGTCCTCTGTTAGTGAGGATAATAATTAGGTCTTTTGTTGTTCCAGGATATTTTGTTGTTGCTATAAGCTGCTCTTTTTCTAGCCTAGCTAGGAATCTTTTGGGTTTGTTGGTAATGATGCTCCTCTTCTGTGTCCAGAAGCTTTATGCATGCTGGAAACACCCTTGCTTTTGTAATCCAGCTGAGGTTATTGGTTGGGAGGGGGTGTGGTGGATCCCTCCTTGTTGTTGGCTGGTTATTTTGACTATTGAGCAGCTCTATGAATGGCAGTTTCTTTCTTATCAATGGCCGTGGGTCAATATGTTTGTCATATGCTTGTTTTTTGCCCTTTATTGGATTCTAGTCTTGAAAAATGTAAGGATGGTCATGGTGACTTTCTTGTACTACCTGGATGAGGACTCCACTAGAGTTACCCCCTTTTTGGGTTGGCAGCCTAGTGACAGGATCCACAAAGGGTGTAAGCTTACCCCTATCGCCTCCCCTTTTACCCAGTCTGGCGGGGTTGTTTTTTATAGTCTTCTGTTGGATGGTTACCTGTCCCTCCTAATGAATCAGAAGGGTCTGCATGGTAAAACTTCCGCTTGGCCGGTTTTTGTTGCTTTGGGTTTGTCCTTTCTTTCGTCCACCCCTGAAAGTAACTATTTTGGGAGAAGACATAATGTTGCCATCCTAAGGATTAGGCAGCTTGTGTTTTTTCACAATGGTTATCTTCAGTCAAAGGTCAATGATGTGTCTTGTGGGGATTGGACCCAAGCCTTTACTACTGAGACCTTTTTCTCGTTTTTCTCGGTTGTCCTTGGGATTATGAACATGGGAATTTTGTGGACCATAAAAACTGTCTTTCTGAATTCTAGTTTTCCTAGTACTAATTGGGTACAACTTCTTTTTCTTTGCTACCTTTTCTCTTATGTTTTCCTGGCAGCTATTTCAGGAATAATTGGAAGGCTCAGTCGTATTCTCCACACATTTGATGATAGTGGTTTCAAGCAAGCTGTGAAGATGGCCTCCTTTGTTCAAAGTTTAAAGTTGTCCTTTGTCGATTCTTGTTTTTTTTATTTGCTTTTTTGTCCTTATTTGGCTGTTAATCTTTTTTTCCTGGACGCTTTAGGCCAATTAGCCTTGTGTTGTGTTATTGTTGAGACTTGTTCTTTTATTTTTGAATCGCTGAAACTTTTCAGCATCCCAATGGATTTTTCCATTATAAGAACTAATCTTACTTTCTTGGAAAAGTGGAGATTAATGCAGAATAAGGAACTGTCAATTCCTAGATATTCTTGTTGCTCCCATGTAGTTGTTATTGTGTGGAATATCTTTCTAGATTTGTTATTTTTTGCAAATCTTGTGAAACTTTACTTAGCTTATAGCAAGCTTGGCAGAAAATCGCAATTTACAATTGTTTTGACTGGAGCTACAATACTGTGTAAAATGGACAGCAAGTTGATGATCGAGGGAAATTTGATGCAAGAATTAAATTTTGTTAAGAAAAGGTTTGAACTTCTGAAAGTTTGGAAGTTAAGTCCTAATAGAAAGCATTTAATTCTCTTTGTTTGGCTTGTCCCCTTGGCTAAACCATATAATGGAAAATGGGAAGAGAAAAACCGGGCATTCCCTGAAAGAACAACCTTTATATACATAGTTGCTTAATGAAAGTGCTTTATTGGAATGTACAAGGGTTAAAAAATGATTGCAAATTAGCAGAAATCAGCTTCCTGAAAGCAAATGTGCGACCAGATATTATTTTTCTAAGTGAAACTCGGGCCATCGATCATGTTGCTTTGGGACTACTGAAAAAGCTAAGATTTGAAAATTCAATTCAGAGTCCTCGTAGCAATCTTGCTGGAGGGTTATGGGTTCTATGGAACAATGACAATGTAGAAATACATTTACTACAAAAGACTGACCGAGTAATCCATCTTTACGTAAAAGAAAAAGATTCAGGACATGAATCTATCCTATCAGGAATTTACACACCAGCCCAATCTAGCGAAAAAGATAGTTTCTGGGAAGCCCTAACTTTAGTTAATCAAGCTTTCCATTTGCCTTGGTGTGTAATTGGAGATTGTAATGATATTCTTAGCCAGGAGGATAAGATCGGAGGCCCCATCCCTCACCAAAACCGTTTCCTAAGACTTTCTAATTTCACTCAGGCTCTCCAAGCAGTAGATTATGTCCCTATTGGTCATCTATTTACTTGGAAAAAGACAATTCACGGGCATAAAATTTTTGAAAGATTAGATAGAGTCATATCTCGAAAAGATTGGAGCGATCTTTATCCAAATGCAAAAGTAACCCATGGACCCTTTACGTTTTCAGATCATTGTTATATCCTGCTGGATACGAATCTAGATAAGAAAACCATAAAAAATCGATCGTTCAAGTTTGGTCAACATTGGCCAAATTTTGATAAGGTTACTAGCATCGTTAGGAAAGGTTGGAATCTAAAAATCCATGGTTTAGCTATGTTTCGCATTGTTAAAAAGCTCAAAAAAATTAAACATGAGCTCAGGGAATGGGATCATTCCCATGCAAGGAATTTCAAGCAAAGATTAGAAACTAATCAATCCAAAATTCAGACAGTAGAAGCTAAACTTATTCAATACCCTGATAGTATCCGCTTCAATGATTGGTTTAATCGTCTCATCAGACAAAGAGAGAGAATGCTCCTCTTTAACCAAAATTTTTGGGGCAAACTAAATAGAAAGAAATGGTTAACAGAAGGTGAAAGAGGTTCCTCTTTCTTTTACAAATCAGTGACTTTTAGAAAAAGGAAAAGCCAAATTACAGGTCTAAAAGGTCTATCCGGAGTTTGGATCCGAGATGAAAATGAGATCCAAAACAGTTTTGTAGAAGAGTTTTCCGCTAGATTTAAGTCGAATGGCATAGTTGGTTCCTCACCTCTTCCGAATCTCCCAAAATTAACGCAATCTCAAAGTAATATTCTTATTGCTTACATCACAGATGCAGAAGTTAAAAATGCGGTGTTTCAGATGGAGCCTGGTAAATCGCCTGGACCTGATGGGTATGGGCCGGTATTTTATCAAAAATACTGGAACATAGTAGGTAAAGATGTTTCTGAAGCAGTAAGAGATTTTTTTGCAAATGGAAAATTGCTAAAGGAAGTAAATCACACATTCATAGCTCTAATTCCAAAGATAGAAGATCCAAGTTCGCCTAACCATTTTAGGCCAATTAGTCTTTGTAATGTTATATATAAGATTATCTCGAAAATTCTGGTTAATAGGCTTAGACCTCTTCTTGATAATCTTATAAGTCCTTTCCAAAGTGCATTTGTCCCTAAAAGACAAATCCATGACAATATCCTTCTAGCCCACGAAATAATGCACAAGTTTCACCAATCTAGAGCCACAAAACCATGGATAGCCTTAAAACTAGACATGGAGAAGGCTTACGATAGAGTTGAATGGGACTTCTTGAAAAGAGTTATGATTGAAATGAATTTTTCGATAACTTGGATAAATTGGATAATGGAATGTATCTCCAAAGTGTCCTATTCTATCTTGGTAAATGACCAGCCTTCGGGGCTTATTAAGCCAACAAGAGGCCTTAGACAAGGAGATCCTTTGTCCCCTTATCTATTTCTTTTGTGCATGGAAGTTCTTTCTCAATATTTGGTTGAGCAAAGTAAAATTGAAAAGAATGGGATAGGTGTTAAAATATGCCAAAAAGGGTTGACTATCCCTTGTTTATTTTTTGCGGACGATAGCTTACTTTTTTGCAAAGGTTCTGATTCGGGTTGTAAAAACCTTAAAGATACGCTTGACAGATTCTGTGCCCTTTCTGGCCAATTGGTAAACTTCCACAAATCCTCCTTAATTTGCTCAAGAGGAGCTTCTCATAGGCTTGTTGATAAGGCAAAAGGATTCTTTAATATTCCTATTAAGGAATCCCTTGGTAAGTACTTAGGGTGCCCTTCTATTGTTGGTAGAAGAAAAAAGGAAATTCCCCCCCCCCCCCCTCTGGAACGAGTATCTTATAAACTCTCAAATTGGAAAGCTAATTCTCTTTCAAGAGCTGGAAGAGTAGTCCTGATTCAGTCTAACCTGGAAGCTACCCCGGCTCATCTAATGCAATGCTTTCTTTTGCCGAAAGCCACTTGTGAAAGCATTGATAGAATCCACAAGAATTTCTTTTGGAAAGCCTCTTCAGAAAAAGGAATGCCTATGATTTCATGGGATAAAGTCTGTAGACCAAAGGACCAAGGAGGTTTAGGATTACGAAAGACCCATGCTATAAACTTAGCCTTCCAGTGTAAATTAGTGTGGAAGATCATGCATGAAAAAAATAATATTTGGGTATCGCAAATGAGAACTAAATATAATTATCTCGGTGAAGGTCTCTTCATGAACCCCAAACATTCGGATTCTTGGGTTTGGAAGAATTTGTGTAAAGCCTTTAAGTTTTGCAAAAAGGGTTTTAGGTGGAAAGTCGGAAACGGAAAAATGATAGATTTTTGGAATGATAGGTGGTGTCATCAACTTCCGCTAGCTGACTTGGCTAATATTCCACCTAACCATGCGCATCAGCCAATTAAAGTGGAAGAATTCATTCTTCACAACAGTTGGAATAGGGAGAAGCTTGACAGCAGTCTCCCGAGGGATCTAGTTGACCTAGTAGTACAAACTCCTATTTCTCTTTTCAATGAGGAAGATGAGTTATGTTGGGGGCTGACTGGTAGTGGAAACTTTAGTACAAAGTCAACAACCTGGCTCTGTCATGAGTCGACTAACCCCCAGAAATGGGAAGGACGATGGATTTGGAAGCTGGATATCCAACCAAAACTGAAAGAATTTCTTTGGCGAGTTTATCAAAATGGACTTCCGCTCAAAGGAAATCTATTTAGAAGAGGGGTAGCGAATGATCCTCTATGTCCTATTTGTATGTCTGAATTAGAAACGGATAATCACCTCTTGAGTCAGTGCTTTTTTGTCAAAAAAGGTATGGGAATTGGCTAAAACCCATAGGTGGCTGGCCACTGTTGTTGGGTGGTCGTCTGATAACGCAGGTTCCACTTTTCTCAACACTCTTAGAAATTCTCTCCCCCCAAATGAGTTTCTAAGAGCCATCCACCTTATTTGGAGCATCTGGAAGGAGCGCAACGATTGTTCTTTCAATAATTCTTTATTCAACACTAGAAGGGTCATCATCCGAGCAAAGAAGAATTTTGCAGAATGGCAAGCCAGAAGAAGATTCTCGTATCACGAATATACTCTGTCATGGCCAACCAAGAAGAAGGCGATAAAAAGTAAACCAATTCGTTGGGAAACCCCAAACCCTGGTTGGTTCAAACTCAATTTTGATGGGTCTCAAACAAACCAGGGGGCAGCAATTGGGTTCGTTGTCCGCGACTGTTGTGGGAGTATTCATTCAACCGGAGCAGGACAAGTTCATTCACAATCAATCCTTGTGACTGAAGCACTAGCGCTACGAAAGGGTTTGCAGCATGTTATCCAAACAGGCTTATCAAGAGTTGAAATCGAAGGCGACAGTCTAATTCTTATCCAAGCTGTTCTTGGATCAATCCAGATTCCGTGGCAAATTGACATGATTGTTAGAGATATCAAGATACTCTTAAACCACCCTCGATGATTATAGCCTCAAACACATCTATCGTGAAGCAAATTTGGCAGCAGATTGGATGGCCAACTTTGGTCATAATTTTCCTTCTTTTTATTTTTGGTTTTCCAACCACCCCCCTTCCTTCTCTTCTATTGTATTAGCTGATATCTTAGGTCGATGCCTTGACAGAAGGGTCCCCTGAATAGGTTATCTTTGTAACCTTTTTTTTACCCAGTGGAAAAAAAAAGGAGTGATTTTTAGTAAAGTAAGTCTAATTATTAGGCATCTTTATCTTTATAAATAGTCACCACTAAGTTATATATCTTACGACACAATCAAATAGTATCCAATCGGGCCTATCAACGGTAACTAACCTAAACAGTATCCAATTAGAGTTCAAGGGTAAGCCCTTCCAGCTGCTCTAAGTGAGTCAATTGCTCTATCAGTTGGAGTTGCCTTCTATGAAGTTGGATTCTTTCAAGAGAGAAAGCAGCCTTTTAGCTTGTTCTCGCTTTTTTGTGCTCTGGTTTTAGGGAATCCTTCACTAATAATGATATTTAAATAAATTAATTAGAAATCTACTAATAAATGTTAGAACCCTTTTTTAACAAGTGTTTGATAATAAGAAAATCTAAAATTTTAAACAAATGTTTGAAAAACCAAATAATTTATATTTTAAAAAGACCATAGGGTACTAATTATTATATATATGGTAAAAGGGTAATCTTTGTGAAAATAATAATATATTAATAATAAATGGAAAATAGGTAAAGCTTTTATAGGAGGAAGGTGTATTGCAGCTAAGTCATCTCTCTCTCTCTCTCTCTCTCTCTCTCTCTCTCTCTCTCTCTCTCATCCAAGTAAGAAGTTAATCCGACTTCAATCTTCTATATTGTCCATCTACTTTCAGTTGTTTGCAAACACATCTAAAGTTCTGAACTGTTTTCAGTTAGTATCCAGAAAAGGATCTGGAAATCTTTTGTAAGGTTCCTCCCTTACAAAAAAATGTAGTTCAACTGGAACCCGTTCAATGTAGGACGCAGGAGCATCTAAGGTAATTGGGAAAGAAGACACGATGTTCATTAGCATACACTACGATGTCCATTTTTCTTATAACATGACGTTCATTATCGTACACGATCTTCTTATTACCATATATCTTGTTGATAATTTTCATATAAGATGACGTTCATTGACGCATATCATAATATTCATTATCTTATAACAGTATGTTGACTACCATATACTTTAATGTTCAAACCAAATGGACATCATGGTTTACCCAAATAGGCATAATGGTCAAATGAAAATGGATATCTTGTGTAAATCAAATGGACATCAAGTTCAAAACAAATTTACATCGTATTAAACTCAACAAGGACAATATGTTTGAACTAAATGGACATCAATGGCGAGAAGGGAGTTTAATACGATATGCATATGTTTATAACTCCCTTAGTCCCTTCTCACCATTGATGCCCATTTAGTTCAAACATATTGTCCTTGTTGAATTTAATACGATGTAAATTTGTTTTGAACTTGATGTCCATTTGACTTACACATGATATCCATTTCATTTAACCATGATGTCTATTTGGGTAAACCATGATGTCAATTTGGTTTGAACATTAAGGTATATGGTAATCAACATACTGTTAAAAGATAATGAACATCATTGAGATTCTTCTGAGAATTACAAAGAAGGAGATGAATGGACATCATGTCTTGACCAAAGGGACATCAAAAGGAGATCAAGTATAACCTAAATGGACATCATTTTCACCTGAATTGTTCGACGCCCATAATTGATTGGTTGTCTTCTGATTACCTTGGTCGTTGGCCATTGGTTTTTTACCGTCGTTGGCGTTTTCCGATCAGCTTGGGTGATTTGTTGATGATGGTCTGAATGCATTGAGATTCTTCTGAGAATTACAAAGAAGGAGATGAATGATTGTTGGGGGAGGACAAGCTTTTTAATAGGTGGCAAAATTTCGTCTGACTCGAATTACCCGAATTGTCCAACCCCGAAAATTTTTGATATTGACCAAATTGATCAAATTTTGATATTGACCAAATTGACCGAATATTCGGACATAAAATTTCTCTTTTTTCTATTGTCCGAACCCGACTTTTGCTTCGTCCCAATTGTCCGACCTGGTTCGACCCGAAATAAAATCGGGTCCGGACATGAATTTCTCGTCCGAATTTTGACATTGTCCGAATTTGTCCAACCCGAATTTTTTGAGAATCTCATGCATGCACATATTTCCCAGACAACAAATTAAATGTAGCAGCCTCTTGTTTTCCACAACCCTTTTTTTATAAGAGAATGAACATCATGTTCAAATGAAATGAATATCATGTGTAAATCAAATGGACATCAAGTTCAAAACAAATTTACATCTGTAACGCCCCCAGGTTACTAACCACTAGATTAAGCTAATAATATACCTAACCCAATGATTAGCAGTGGATAAACACCTGCGAGTATTACCGTCGTCCACGAAGGTGGACAAGGCTAAGACTAAAACCCAACAAAACAATCCAAAACATAAACCACTTCAAACTTTATCATCAAGACATAACTTAACTGGAACCACCTCAAGACAACATAACACAACCCAATAAAACTTATACAAGCTAAAATATCACAAATTTCTCTTATGTCTTTCATAAAGAGTCTTTAACCACCTTCAATCTCCTTAAGAAGCTATAGGGTTTCGTCCTTCCAGGGCTTTTCCCTTCTCCTTTGCTGAGATACCTAAAACGAAAACATGCAACTTCGAAAATTGAGTTAAACTATTACGTATACCCCTAATAACGTAAGAATCTTTTCATAACTCGTTTTAATGATTTAGCGCGGTTCCAAAACATTAAAACAATATAAATAACAAACATACAATAAAAGGTAGCATAACTTACATAGCTTGACCATACTTAATCTGTACATGGAGAATATAACTTAACCTGTACTTAAATCCCAACTTAAATGAAAATGCTTTTGAGTTCTTCCTTGTAAAAGTAACATACATAACCATAATCTTAGAAATAATATAACATAGTTTCAAAAGAACTTAAATCATAGATGACTTACATAACACACAAAGCCATAACATAAATTTGACCTTAACCCTTATAAACTAAGAATTATAAACATTTTGGCATGTAAGTCATAAAGCTATACTTTGGTTCAAAAGACTTGAGTAACTTAAGAAACTTAAACTTGGTTATCCTGTTATTATCCTGAAGGTCCCCTACTTGCGATCATTGGCTAAGCCTCCGTATGCGCATACACGGACCGATCGGGAGATCCGGATGGTGGACAATGTCCTATACTGGCCAGATTTCCATGGGGTGCGCTGTAGGCACTATCTTTGTATTTTTCCCTGGTGTGCACAAGGCACAATTATCTTGGTGTGCATTACGACACGATTAAGCATGGGGTGCTCTACAACACGATTATACATGGTGTGCTCTACAACACGGTAAAACATGGGCGGGACCTTTATTAAAAATTTTAGAAACTTAGAACGTTGACCTCGGGTTCCTAATAACACGAGATCTTTAACCACCTCTGTAGTCCTAACTTAAACCCATCCTTAAAATCTTCTTGAATAAGAGTTGTACTTATAACGAAATTTATTCATGAAATACCGTTAACATCCAAAGAACGGAAATATTGTAAAAGTCCTTAACATAAAGGATCCCTAACCTAAATACTTAATAGAAAGATAAACTGTAAAATCAACCTGAAAAGTCAACCTTGGTTACTAAAAAAAATCCATGAGAATTTGTATATACTTTTAAACGTAACTCATGAGAATTTACATATGAACACGAATAAAATTATATAATTTAACTACTTAGCATAAAAAGATTAATATATAACCTCAAGCATAACACGTCAGGCGATATGCGTACCTGATGCTTTAAAACCACACAGTAACGAGCAGGGACTTGAACAGCGGAAAGGCAACGATCTCTTGGAGGGACTTAGAAAAGATAGGAGAATGGAGGGATAACTTTAATAACATAAAAGTGACTTGATGACGAATTTAATTTCCTAAATCGCAATAAAAAGATCATAACTATCTCTAATGACATCGCATCAATGCATAAGAGGACTTTTCGGAAAGCTTAAAACACGCTTTACAACTTTGTAGTTGACCATAAAAACTAGAAACGTGGCTCAGAAGGTCAAAACTCTAGTTCCTCTAATCTGCCCGGAAAAATAAACATGTCGACCAAGCTTTTTCGAGAGACCATAACTTGGGTTATACTAATCGATTTGGGGCCCGTAAGTTGTCCATGGAAAGCTCGTGATTCATACTTTAACTTTCATTTTAACCACAAGTTGATTTGAGCATGGGAAAGGGTCGGATTTTGTCCTAGAACATGAGCCACCACAACAACATAATTTCTGGAGAAACTCAGATTTTTGTCCTTCAATTAGAAGTTCATAACTCTCTCTCCCGATATCCTATGGATGCATACCATACCATTCGGGAAAGCTCAGAATGTCGTATAAAACTTTTATGTTTAATCCTTAAACCATAGCAATCTCCAACTATTCGGAAAACATCCATCTTTAAACTGACGTCAGAAATTTTTCAGTTTTGCGCGACTTTACGAATTTAGACATAACTCTAAACGACGAACCGTAAAAATCGGGGGTTAGATAACACTTTTATCTACCTATTCATGTTATAAAATAACCCAGAATCACATTCCTCAATTTCTGAAAAACACTTTCCTAACCAGATTGTAACATTTTTAATCCGTCATTAACATGCATGCTTAAACTCTTATAATCTAGCATATATCCCTCCTAAAACATATTTTAGCTTCCATAAACCCCAAACTCAAACTTGAGATGCCCAGAAAATCATCATTTAAACATATTCTAATCACATGCAACACCATTGCCTCATCCATTTCCACAACCTATCACTCAGTCCAACATGTATCGCTTAAAATCCTTCAATTTACTCACTCTATAACTTATCCATAAACATGCACTTCATTTAAGACAAGTATCCGCACTTCCACAGAGAATTTAGCCACTAAACACACATGCATGTCCATAATTTGCACTACTTTCCCTTAATTCATACTAAGATATCAAGAAATGAGTGTTACTTACCCAACTTTCTTCCTTTGAGACTTGGATCCTTCACCTTCCTTTGGCTAATTACTAAAGCGACAAAATCACCTAAGAAACCAACATAAAATCAACACATTTTCAGATTCCAACTTGATTTACTTGAAAGAAAATAAGAGAAACAAAGTGGAGAGAGTTACACTTGCAAGAGAGGTGAAGAGAAGTGAGAAAGGAGGGTGGAATTGGTGCGGTGGTGACCGGAAAAGTGGCCGACATGGGCTGCTGGTGGTGGTCGTCGGCTGGGCAGGCGACGAGCAAGCAGGGGCTGGCGTGGGTGGTGAGGAGTGAGGGGAGCCAAGGAGTGACAAGGGAGAGTGGAAGCAAGAGTGATATCCTTTTGAGTTTGAATTAAACTAATTGCTACTCCCTCCCTTAATATATACATAATACTTCAAATAAGACCCAACTCCCTCCTCCTCTTCCCTTTTTACTCGGCCCAGGTGGCCCAAAATAGAACCCCAATTTCCTCCACTTGATTTATTCCTTATACACTCATATCCCCCAAATTTCTAAATTACCTAAATTTATTAAACCATAAAAATATCATCGGTAACCCAAATAAAAATATTCAAACACCTCCATGAGAATTCTCATAATTATATCCTAAATTGAATTGGATAAAAGGAGGACCCGATATATTCGTTTCGGGAAAAGAATTTGTAAACGATCTTGATCACCATAAAAATGATTGGAAGAGATTCATTAAGAAAGGAAAAATTTAGAACTAAATCATGGATGATCGTTGCACTGTTCAAGTCCTGCAAAACACATACTTGGTTAGGAAAACAAAAATTTTGGAACACGCGCTTTAATTATTCGTGATTTATCATTAACCTTGATTATTTACACTAATAAGTACGTATTAAGAGGCGATTTTCTTCGGGTTGTTACAACATCGTATTAAATCAACAAGGAAATGATGTTCGAACTAAATGGGCATCAAGTTCTGATCAAGTGATCATGTGATCATCATGATCATCATGTTCATCATGATTAACGATTGTCTATTTTTAATGAACTTACCCCAAATCATGATCAAGTGATCATCATGTTCATCATGATCATCATGTTCATCAGGTTCACTGTGATCAATTAAGTGATCATCACAATCATCATATTCATCATGTTCATCAGGTTCACTTTGATCAAGTGATCATCATGTTCGATTTTTTTGGCACCCAATACAATTCTTCAATTCTTCTTCAATTTTGGATACTCATCAGGCAATGTAAATGAAGGAGTTGAAAAGTTGTGTGTGATTCATATCATTTCCATGCATGCAGCCGCCATCCTCACACCTGCACATCCCCCAAAATTGTTTTTTTTTTAATTTTTAAATAAGGCTCGCGTGATGGGTAATAAAATAAAGGAGAAATGATGATTTAATTATGACCCTTGATCTATAATCTAATGGCTAGTAAACCTCCTTCTCACATTCTCACCCAAACTCCCTTCTCACCTTATCTATTTCCGTAATAATATAATGTAAATTAGGGAAAATAGAAACCCAAAAAAAATAAAATGAAGTAAATGACGGTTCCAATGTGAAAGAAGGAATAGAGAATATATATATATATAAAAAAACAAAATATTAACTAAATATATGGTGGTCTAGTAGTATAGAAATTGGAGGGTTTTTCTTTGCATTAGATGTACAAATCTTAGTGGTAACAATTTTTTTGATAATTATTTTGATGCAAAATAAAAAATATTGTAATTACTATTATATTCTTATAATTTATCAATGGCAAGGAGTAAAATGGGCAATGTGAAATTTGCAAACCATAAACCCATTTGACTTTATATATTACATAGATTGGGAGTTCTCAGATGAAAATGCCACTAGACTTTGCAAAAATTATAATCTTGTCACCTGGAAAAAAACATGTAATGAAAGTGTCATTAATTTATGTTAACCGTGACAAAAATGCCACTTTACTGATTTATGACTTGCTATAGCCGGTTTCAACATATGTTAAAGGGGTTTTATGAATTAACATCTAAACTATCTAATTAATTACCCTACCCTATCTAATTAATTACCAAACCCCTCTTTCTACCATTAAAATTCATATATACCCACCCCATCATCTTCTTCCTCAAGCCTTCCCCCTTTCCCCTGCCTCATCCACCATTACCACACCTTCTCTCTCTTTCTCTCTTTCATATTTTTTCATATATTCAGATTTATTTATTTCATTCATTCATTTGTCAATCTCTCTCTCTCTCAAAACTTCTCAGAAATCAAACTCTTGTTGCCCCTGTTTCTCACTCTCTCTCTATTAATTGTGTGAAGAATAGAGGAGGTGCCCCAGTTCAATTGATATTAGATGGAAGACCCCATTTGACACATTAGCATGTGCAGCAGCTGCATTTAGCACATAATAAACATACATACATGCATGGGGTGAAATTGCCAATAAACCAATGTATAACAAAGTGGGCTCTGTTATCTTTCATTGAATTTGCAAATACATGTGATGGGTGCAAAGGCAGCACCATTAATATGAGCTTGAGAAACACAAGCATTACCACTGGTTTCTGGGTTTTCCATAACAACCAAGTAATATTCAAAATGTCGGTTGATTAACTGTTGTGCTCATTTGTTTGCACATTTGCTTAACAGCAAGGCCATTGCTTCCTTCCAATCTAGGGTGCAACAATGACACTCACGATAATACTATAGGGCTGCATCGAATTTAGTACATAGCTCAAGAATAGAGATCCATGGAGTAGCAAACATGGACTAATCCTTCTCTGTTCTTCACACAATTAATAGAGAGAGAGAGTGAGAAACAGGGGCAACAAGATTTTGATTTCTGAGAAGCTTTGAGTGAGAGAGAGAAATTGACAAATGAATGAAATGAATAAATCTGAATATATGGAAAAATATGAAAGAGAGAAAGAGAAAGAAGGTGTGGTGTGGATGAGGCAGGGAAAAAGGGGAATCTTGAGAAAGAAGATGATGGGGTAGGGGTCTATGAATTTTAATGGTGAAAAGAGGGGTTTGGTAATTAATTAGATAGGGTAGGGTCATTAATTAGATTGTTTAGATGTTAATTCAACCATAAATTCATAAAACCCTTTTAACATATGTTGAAACCAACTATAGGAAGTCACAAACCGGTAAAGTGACATTTTTGTCACAGTTAACATAAATTATTAACACTTTCATTACATGTTTTTTCGGGTGACAAAATTACAATTTTTGTAAAATTTAGTGTCATTTTCATCCCATAACTCCATAGATGAGCATCCCAATCCATTTTTGTGAAACCCAACCTAGGCATTTTATTGTTATTCAATGCCCAACACAACTTTTTTTTTGTTAGTTTACTTTCGTTTTAATTTTCTTTTTTTGAGATTTATTTTGCATTTTATTTTAATATTCCATATTTATTTTAGGTTCCTTACAGAAAAAACTAATTTTTTACTGAATTTTTTTATTTAATATTTAGTAATAAATTATGTTAATAATTCAATAGCAACAATATTAATATAGTTATGGTCAATCAACTTATTAATTTCCATGTTTAATTTTATAAATATGACAATGAGCAGGATTCACGTAAATTTTGTGCGCTCGAAGGGCCCGCCTCCACTAATATTTTTCTTTTTTAAACTTTTTATTTGTTTTTAAAATTCACATCAATAATAATACATAATTTAATGGATGATTTTTTTTGACTATTTTTAAAGTAATTGAATTATATTTATTATTTTTCTAAATATCAATAACTATTTTTTAAGCAGATGTATAAATTTATTTATTTTTTATTTTCCAATTTTCTTATTTTTTTTCTATTCTAGTTTTAATTTTTTTATCATTTAACCATTATAAAATACTCATAAAAAATACAAATGATGTTCGTAATATCTAATATGAATGTTCATAACATCCAACACGAATACTCATTAACCTCCAACACAAATGCTCATAACCTGACGTTGTTACTAAAATGCTCATAAACTAATATAATGTATGTTCATAAACCAGTAGATGAATGTTAATAACCTTCAACATAAATGCTCATAATCTGACACTTTTACTACAATGCTCATAAACTAATATATAAATGCTCATAAACCTAAACTTCAATACTCATAAACTAGTATATGAATATTCATAAACATATCCCATGCAATGTTCATAATTTGTAACGTGGATGTTCATAAACCTATTACCTATTCTACAATGCTCATAAACTTTAACCATAACTCCCATAAACATATCTCACGCAATGTTTATAATTTATAATGTGAACGCTCATAAACTATAATCACAATGCTCATAACATATCCCATACAATATTTATAATTCGTAGCATGGATGTTCATAAATATATACTATAATCTCAAAAATTATTTTTATTAAAAATAAACTTTTTTTTTGATAAACGAAAATGTACTTAGAAGTACAGAAAAAATTAAATTATAAAATAATAAAAAGAAAATAATGAAAATTAAATTGAAAAATACACAAATGAAAGACATAAATTAAATTGAAGTAGAAACTCAAACTCAAAATATATTGAAATATTAAATTAAAAGAGCTTTTTATTATATTTATTTAAAATAAAACTAAAAAAATGAAAAAAGGAAAAGAAGTTGACCGGGGCTCACATAGCATGATGAGCCCGGGCTCACGATCCTACTATTGTACTACACACCCATATTCCATTCTGATATCATGCCATGTAAACAGAATTTAAACTCACCATTGGGCATAGGGGTGGGTGTAAAAAACCTAAATCGAAAATCAATATGCTAAATAGATAAAATCAAACCGGTTTGATAGGTTAACCGAATTGATTTTGTGTAAAAGGGGTTTCGGTCAACTAAATCGGTTTGACCAATTTAGGTTTTGAAATATTCTACAACGGCTAACCACGGTTAACTGGTTTAAATTAACGAAAAAAATCCTAGGTATGAGGCTCTATTGTGTGCCGCTAAGTAGTAAAAAATGAGTGAGTTTTAAATTTTTTTAAAAAATCCCAAGCGGGAAACTGACAAAGTGAGTATTTTGTGCCACGGTTAACTTTAAACTGCAGTTAATCGAAGGTTTCAATTTGGTTTAGGTTTCCAGATTTCAAAGCGATTAAATGATTTTGGGATTTAGATTTTCAAAAGCCAAAAACGCAAAGCGGTTAAGGGCATGTATGGTTAACCGGTAATGCCCAGCCTAAGATATGGACACTCTGTGCACAGCCTCGAAAATATTTTTGCCACGTGCCATCTATATATCATATGCGCCAAGACCCAAGAGCCTATGATACATGTTGAGAGAACTTTGCAAGTTGCTTTTTTCTGCTAAAATCTCCCAAATTTTCTCAGAGAACAAAAATTCTGTTCCCTGTACCAATTCTAATTCATCACAAATCATAGATTGATTGAGATTTGTTATCCAGTTGCAAGTTCGAACGCATTCGTTATGCACTGAAGCCACTTATTCTCAAATTCCGTTTGAAACCTTCAGTTTTGCCCTCTTTCTGGCGCATTATGCTCTTCAATTTTGAAATTAGGGTTTTTGCGAATAGGGTTTCTTGATATAGGGGTTGGGGATATTTCACGGGAGTATCAATGTCGAGGCCAATGTTGCTAGTTTTCTTGCTACTGGTACTCATAATTACTTCTCAATTCGAGTGGAGGCAGCCACTTGTGTCTGAGGTTGATTCTAATCAGAGCTTGTCACAGCAGCAGCTGCAGCAGCGCATTTCTAATAGGGAGGAAGCTGTGAAAGAGAAGGTAAATTGCTGGTCTTCTTCTCAATCTGAGATATCTTATCACTGCGTATCTGACAAATTGGCCATATTTTATTTAGCTTTGCAATTCAAGCAGTTGGACATTCTGAATATTATGATACTGAATAACACTCCCCCTAAAGAGGGGGGGGGGGGGGGGGTCACGCATATAGCATATGAACACAACATACATTATTAGATTATGTGGTTTACAGAAAATGGGCTGACAAGGAATTTAAAATCTTAGTTAGAGCCATGCTAATATATCCCTTTGTTAACCTCGTGCAACACCAGTAGGGGTGGGTGGGGGTATTGGTTGTGGTTTGTGGATGAACAATCTATGTACAGAACTGATGCTATGAATGAAGGCTTCGTGGATAATTAAATTTGAGGACTAAGGAAAATTTGAACACCAGTATTCTGTCTTTAACCTCAGTGGATAATATCTGGGAGATATATTGTTGTACTAGGAACTAGGAATACTATTGTAGTACAGTACTAGGAACCATGAAGGGGAGCTTATTTGTCTGCAAATGTTGGCAATTGAAAATGAGAAATTTGTTACTGTACAGTGTGTATTTGAAATTTAGGGCTGAGAATTAGGTGGGGTATGATCTAACTGGTAATAATGATTCATGCCATCTTTTTATTCTAAAAAGATTCTCCTCTCTGTCTGTTTAGGTGGGGGTATAACCTGACAGTGTATAGCTGAAATATAGCTTCTCTACGTTCATGCACCCAAGGCCACTTAGCTAACTTTGCTTGAAAGAAACCTTTTGTCATTTCACTTGAATTGCTTAGTTTATTTGAGGAGATGAATCACTGAGAATAAGAATTCATTTCTGAACCGTCTCTTGTCAATCTTATGAATTCCTTCTGTAGCATGCCAGACAATGTTTCACCTCTAAACAATCCTATCAATTTGTTTGCGTATTAATATCAGTGACGTGCTCATCTTTTCCCATGGTAGTTAAGAATATATAGGACTAAATTCTATATCACTAGCACATACTGCTCATGAGTCATGACAGTCATACTGCAATTCTCCTCACTCCATGATGTTGTGGGCAATATTTTGAGTCGTGGTTATGAGCTAAGTTCTCTTTATATTGGGTTGTTTGGAGTTGGGTTCTCTCATCTGGCATTACAGTATATGAAGGAATGATCATGGAATTCAAGTTGCCTTCATTGGTGTCTTGGTAATCTGGGTTTGCCATTTTCCTATTTCAGATTGAGTAATTGGATTATGTGAAGGTAAGACAAATTCTTATTAAGTTATTTATGTTGATCAACAGAGCTAATATTTGGGGCATTAAGGGTTGTTATTCAGTTTGCTAACGACCTAGATGATATGCTGAGTTAATTAACAATATTTAACGAGAGACTGCCTTCTGTGACCAGTGTATCCCATTCAGACAATATCAATTATTAGGTTAATCTCAAACTAGCAGGAAAAAAGAACTGCAAACATAACCAAGTAACCACCTCTAAATGCAATAATGTGGCCCATGATATGTACTGCATTCAACTTTTACCTTTTGGACCTAAGTTCTGGTACTGAAATTATTAAGCATCTTCATTTTTGTAGTATGCATGTCTAGGTTACAGAATTGTAGCATATCAATTCTGCCACTTGCTCAATGTATTTGGATGATTAGATCTGTATCTTGCATTTTGTTCATTGCAGGAACACTGATTTATTTCTTAGTTGCCATTCCAGGACTTTTTTCTTAAGATATTCTATGGACAACTCTGTTTTTTTCTTTAAAAAAAAAATCTGGTTGGCTCGTGAGCATATCTCTTTCTCCGCAGCAAATTTTTTTCAAGTTGATGCTGGCTAGTTTTTGGAGTATCATATGCTTACTACCTTGGAGTGCTTGAATTAGACTGTCACTCAACTGTTCAGAAAAGTATAGCACCAAAATTGTTCATTCACCTGCTGCCATTGAACTTGATAAAAATGTCAAAATGGCTACTTTGATGAGCTACTTTAGGCTAATTGCCGCTTAGAACCCAAATAAGAAGGGAGAAAATAGAAAAAAATTGGAAAGTTTTAAGAAAACCCCTTTGACCCTAATTGACTTCCTTCTCCACACCACGTCTCATCCCTCTACACCCATATTTTCCATTCAACACTCCATCGAAGAACGTTCTGATGTGTCACAGTAATGCACAATTACCCTATAATACTCCGATGCATGGTTAATGTATGGCTTAAAAGGTTTGAAATGACTATTTATATCACCATGATTCACCTTTCTTTTAAGAAACTTAACTCTTAAGAACTCCACAGTTAAGTGTGATTGGCTGTGAGCAATTTAGGGATGGGTAACCTCCTTGGAAGTTTTTCCAAGTAGCATGTGAGCAAGGAAGAAGCACGTTGAAAGGACTCATGGTGATTTGTGGGGCCAGTTGTCGATCCTTAAAGCCGTTTACAACATGTCTGCTACTCGAGAGTGGTTGGGGCATCGCGGATGGTATTAGTGTCAACCGTGAGTTGCGCTAGGGCATGTGAGGTCCATGGGCAGTCACATAGCAGGTCAAAGATTCCTGATTGGACTTGAGGTCAAGAGGATGTGTCAGTCAGTTAGTATAGAGGCAAAACGAAGACTTTGTGCGCATAAGTGGGGTTGATTGTAATATAGTGGTACATGGTTGAAGTGTGGCTTTAAAAAGATTGAAATGACTACTTATATCACGAAGTTGTACCTTCCTTTTAGGAATCTAATCTTTTAAGAACTTCATAGTTAATCATGTGAACAAGGATAAAACACGCTGAAAGGACTCATGATGATTTGTTCGGCTAGCTGTCGATCCTTAAAGATGTTCTCAGTAATGTCTAAGACCCAGAAGTAGTCTGGGCGTTGCATACCCCCCCCCCCCCCCAAAAAACACACACACACACACAATTTCCATATTCAGTTCTCCATTTCCTTGACTGGACTTGTTGTCACAAGTGAGAAGGCCAACATCAAGTTTCACTATTCGATTCTTCTCTCCTAAAAATCACCATCTTTCATTGGGTATCACACGACTTGACAATATAGGATGAGATGCGAAAGTGTAAACCCTCGAAGCATGAATTGAATGATTTTGGATCACGAAACCTCCAAAGTTGGATGCGATTAAGCTTTGTGGCATCAATTGGATGTACGTAATCTCCATTCTTAGTTGGGTATTGTTTTTCTGCCTACACTTGGATCCCCTGAGATCTCGCGTTAGCGGGATTATTTTGGCATTTGTTGTTGTCTAAGAACCATAGACATTGACATGGGACAAAGATACTACACGACATGGACACATTGAAACATGATCTTCAAAAATACGAGAATGTTACAATCGAAACGCTTTTAAAAACTTTTTTTTTTTTTTTTAAATATTAATTTAGAATCTATGTTTGTTAGTTCCAGAGCTTGTTGATTTATTTTTACTTTCCATTCTTTTTTGTATTTTCGCCTTTCTGAAAGTTTTGTTTTTAAAATATAAGCAAAAAGGGGGAGGAAATGGTGAAAGGGTAGAGGAAAAGATAACAGCTAGGATAGAGCACGCATTGTTCTTGCTCGTTGAATGACTTCTCTCTGGTGCCTACTTCCCTATGGACTAGATTAGCCTCCATTCTTAGGTGAGCTATTAATTATCTTTATTAGTTTCCCATGTCCATCTGTTAATCTCCCTCCCTCTATCTTCTTTCTCTTGCCTTCTAGAAAGCTACTCTCCCTTCTCCCTTCTTTCTTGAATCTACTAGAGGGGCTTTTCTTTCTCTCTCTATTTTTCTACACAAATCAAGATTGCAAAGAAACAATGAGGCAGAAGAGTGATGCAAGGAGAAGAAGAATATATGGAGGTTTATTTGTGCGTGTCCAAACTTGTCATTCGCGAATCCTTAGAGTGTCCCTAGCGTGTCAACACTCTGAATTTTCATTTTATTTCTCTAACACATGTTTCCTGCATCTGACACGCGTTTGTGTTCAAATTGATCCTTGCCGAATGTGTATTGCACATAGATACCTCAGCGAAATAGAAGTGTCCGTGCTTTATAGGTGGTTGTTGTCTTAGTGGTGAAGTTGCAAATACAATTACGACATGCGGATTCCAATGTCAATTCAAAGTTTGATAAGAGGAGTAATGAGTAAGAGCGACATAGAGAGATTCAAAAGAGAGAGAGAGCGAGAGAGAGAGAGAGAGAGAGAGAGAGAGAGAGAGAGAGAGAGAGAGAGAGAGATAGTGAGCAAGAAAGATATTTGCAAGGTCCTCAATAGAGTGGGCCTTTAAGGGGTCTGGTTATGAGACTGAAGAGAGAGAAAGAAGATAGGGAGAGAACCATAAGAGATGTGTTATTTATTTATTTGTTTATTTTGTTTTTTTTTTTTAAAATTTGGGCCTATTCTTTTTTTTTTTTTTCACCAAGATTTTAGTTTAAGCTAAGTAACTAGACATAGTGGTTTTTTGACATTTTTATCAAGTTTAGTGGCAGCAATTAAAAGAAAAAGAATTTCCGTGAAATATTTTACTTATTTGAATGATTAAGTGGTGGTTTAATCCATACCTTGTGTATGTTTTGGTGTAATTGTCCGCTCTTTTATTGTCTTCTCGAATTGCCTTTACTCTTTTATGTGGAACTGATCTCAAGTTGCATTATCCAAGTTTCCTTCTTTTCTTCTGAATATCTTAAAGTTTTTATGTGGGTTTAGTTGGCTTGGTTGGTATTTGCCTATTTGGTAAAAGTTTCTAGAAGCGGGCATTAGAGAGTCCACGTTTCAACTTCTGCTTTCACACACATAGATTCCCTCAACGCTTTCCAACCCTTTTTCTTTCTTTCTTTCTTTCTTTGTTTTTTTTTTTTTGGTGGGGGGGGGGGGGGGGTGGGTGGGTAGCTGATGTGAATTCATAACCAGAGAATTTGAGGCCCATAATTTGGTGTAAGTGCGTAACTGTATGGCGAAAACCTTTAAAGCTCATAATTTGGTGTAATTATGGGGTGAAATGTGATGCTCCTGATTTGAATGTCAAGGTTCTTCTTGCATTGTCATTTTTGACAATGGTTCAAAACCATGTAGGTAGGCCAGTAGCCCACCAACTTTTGAGAATATTGTTCAATGTAGATTCCACACTATGATATGAATGTGATATAGGATGCATGATGAGCAACTCCTTTACCGAAAATGTCACAAAACTTACAAATACTCAATATGGTTCAATTCAATTCAGTAATTTCCAGTCCACCAAACCCATTGTACAGGGGACTTAGATAATTGGGAAATAAGGAAACCTGAAGGTATCCCAAATATGTCAAATAAACTATATTAGATAAAGTTTAAACCTAATAGTCAATATCTTTATTTAGGCTGTTTAAGCTATGAGATAAAAGGACAGAATAATTGTAAATGTTGTAAAAATACAAAATCTTCTTAATATCAACATTTTGTATCTTTGCATCATTCTCCCTTTGTTGCGAAGAACTCAACCTTAGGGTTTTGTAGATGGGGTGGAAGAAATCTAGCAAAGGAAGATGAATAAAAAGTCTCCCCAGCATTGAGCTTCTCTAGAAAATAATGGCAATTCAATTTTGTGTCTTGCTCATTTAATTGGATACCAAAACAGAAAATCCCAATAAGCTATGATGCACAAAATTTCCAACACACCCTTATTTAGACTTTGAGTAATGTATGTTGCTCTAACATTTTGCGCATATATTGTGTGAAAACTAGGAATTCTATTAAAGGGTCATCAACTTCTTCAAAAATACCGCATAGGATGTACTTTATATGTAAGAGGATCATAGGTGAATGATAGTTTCTGATGGATGCAAGAAGATGATGAAAGACGACTAGCACAACAACGTCACACAGAATATCTAAAACATCACCAAACAAGATCTTACTCGACCCATACTCTTAAGCATGTTGAGCCTTCTATGGTATGATTTGTTGGTTGTATCATCTGTGTTCTGGAAAGATGACACTATGAGCTTAAAAATCCTCTTCATAGAGTTGTCATCAAAAGGAGGGTGAGCAGTAGTGATTCGAATAAGTTCAGATAGGCATGAGGCAGCATCAACATTAGCTTGACTTAGAAGCACCTTTGAAGTCAAAAGTCCCGTTAGTGGCAATAGTGCAACCTGTACCATTTTGAGGGGATTTATATATGATAGGGACAGAACATTTGAATTGCTGTCCAACAATTCGCTAAGATCATTGGAAGATGATAGAGAAGTTCATAATTGGGTTCCAGCATATACTAATTGGCTTGAATGTTCTTTGTGTAGTAACTATGTTGGTTTGTGAGTTAACATGGGAACAAATTGCCAGACAAAGACATGAAAATAGATATAAATCTGTAGCTACACTATTGTTTATTGGATTTTTTACATCTACGATCCGTGATGTTAGGCATGACCCTTATTTGGAAAATAACTTTCATACTACCTTACCCTATTTGCTAATTACAAATGTGCAACTTTTTGGCGAGAACTTTGATTTTAGACCTAACTTCATGGAAATACCCCCGATGAACTTAGTTTATTTGACTTTTTTGACCGCCTTTTTTGTTCTTCTCGGCTTCCTTATTATCCATCTTTGGACTCTGTGAAATGGGTCTTCTACAAGGAGTGAAGACTACCGAACTTTCATCCAGGTATGGGCGAGCCACTTCCTCGTTGGAGTTGTGAGATTTAGAACAAATAGAATGAGACAAATCAAAAAGGAATTGAGTAATACTGGTTGAGGGTAAAACATATGGAATTGTGGGGAGTGGAGAAGCAGAGGAAGATGAATTATGAGGTGGAGATGGAACTGTGGCTCTTGTCATGTTCAACCATGACATTAGAAAATGGCGATGACATTACAAGGAGAAAAAAAAAAGGGAAAAAAGGATTAAGAATAATCAAATAAAATTAAGTTCACCAAAGGTATTTCGTAGGGGTGAGAATTGGGTGGATATGGATGGGCACTGTCCATACCCACATTTTATTCGTAGATTAGAGAACCCTACCCAAACCCAATCCATGTTTTGTGATACCCACCTGGGTATTATCCACATGGGTAATACCCACTTGGGTATTACTTCCATGGGTATTACACATGGATATTCATGGGTATTGTGTATTTGCACAATCATCCAAGTATTCAACTAATCGTTTTTATTTTGTATTCTAACGTTTTAGATAATAAATTTATATTTGGAGCTCAAAATTGATATTCTAACGTTTTAATCTATCCTATCATATTATAGTGTTTCAATTTAAATCGTTAAAAGTGAATTTTACTTTAAAGTTTCAGTTAGTTTTAGCGGCAACAAATTTTTATATATGTCGCGATATATGTTATCATATTAAAATATTTGGAGCTCAGAATTTATATTTAACTTTTTTTTTTTTAATCTATCCTATCATATCAAGAAGTTTCGTTCCAAATCGTTGAAATCAAATAAAAAAAGATTAGGAGCTCAAAGTTCATATTTGGGATTTTTTTTAATCAATACTATCGTATTACAAAGTTTCGTGTCAAACCATTAAAGTTGAATTTTGCCTTAAATTTCAGTACCTAAATGCAATGCAACTCGATATCAAATTCTGACACGGTTAAGACATCAATGGGTATATGGATATACCCATGGATAATGGACACTCACACCAAATTATGGGTAATCCATACCCACCCTACCCAATACCCATCCCTAATGGGTATTACACACCCATTATGGGTGGGTACCCAATATGTGGGTATCAATTTCCAACACCTAATATTTCAGTGAAGTTCGGTTTGAAAATCATGGTTTTCTTTGGAAAGTTGCATGTTGTATTCAGCAACTAAGGTGAGGAAGTATTTTGAGTTACATTTCCTACTGGGAATAGAAGCCTCTTTAACCTTTACTTTTTGGGCATATGTTGTATGTTTATCATGGACCCATGGTGCCCAACAAGTAGGGGGATTGAGGAGCACCCAAGTTTTGTAGGAATGGCCCGGAGAATGGATGGTGTGATTTCATAGTTGGGAATAGGCAAAGTATTCTCATGCCCCATAATATTATAGCATCTTGCTGGGTACTAGAAATTCTTAAGGCTGGCAAGTAGGGGTGGCAATGAGCCGAGCTGAGCCGAAGCTTGGTAGGCTTGAGGCTCGGCTCATGAGTTATATTGTAGGCTCGGCACGCGAGCTTAGCAAGCCTGGAAAGTTTGACTAGTGACTTGGCTCGCAAATGCTCGCGAGCCCTCACGAGTTTTAATGAACATATACTTTGTTCATTGCTAGTTATTTTGCTAACCTACAAAGTGAGCAAATAAAGTGTACTTAAAAAAGAAAATATTAAAAAAAGAGCATTTATAACAAAGTCAAATAATGATATAAGATCGAAAGTTATTTAAGGGAAAAGAACAATTATAGGTTAAAATATAAAGTAATTTTATAGCAATAATGCAAGTAATTCATAATTGTGGATTTACAACTCTAAAAAATGACCTGTCAAAAGTATTAGTTCTGATCTATGTGGATGAAATAATTTGATTTATGAAATTGTACCATCAAACATAATTTAATTTAATTTAATTTTCGATGGTCACGAGCTGAGCTTCCTTGAGCTCGGCTTGGCTCGCTTATGTGATGAGCTTGAGCCTTAGCCAGCTCAAGCTTATTTCAAGCTGCACTTATCGAGCTAGCTCGCGAGCTGGCTTGGCTCATTGCCAGCCCTACCAGCAAGAGTTGCTTTAAGGCCTGTAATTGTTGCTATAGTTTGGCAGGTTGGCATAATGTCAGTACATTTTCTTGAACAAAAATATGCAAGTCTGTTTTCACTTTCATATCTGTGTTCGTGCTATCTATCTGTTTATCCTTTTCTGTGGTGTTTGGGTCAGTGAAGTAAGACCAAACATCTATGAAATATTGTGTTAGTATTTTATCGGTCAGAATTTTTGCCAAAGATAAACTTGTATTAACTTTTGAAAAAGACTTTACTGGAACTGTCGCAACGTTTGCGATTTCTCTGTAACTGCATTTCACCTTTTGCCTCTAATTGGATGCAATGATATCATTTTCTTTGCCGTGTTGGAGATGAGTGATGAGGCTGCTAGTGCTTGTCCTGTCTTCATATTCTATCAATGTTATTCAGTTTCTTTGCATGTTTGGATAAAAGACATTTTTCTAAGTGATGAGACAAGTGTCGGTTATTAGGGTAAAGATCTTATTGCCTCAGTATAATTGTTGTTAACATCATCAAGCCTAGTGAGAATTATTTTGTTGATGTTTAGCAGGCCTTATGGTATTCTTACAATGCCGAGTAGTAGTTCTCTTAAATTAGTATTTACATGAATGAGTTAATTGTAGAGTGTGCATTGTTTACTTGTGGGCTTTTCTGAATTAGCATGATCTGAAATTTGTTGGGGAGTGAAGAAAATTATGATTTACAATCCTCGCTTATATATGACCATAGTGGCATTTCCACATCTCTCATGGAGGTCTCATACACACACACACACACACACACATCTTTCTTTCCCATTTGGTTGCTCTCTCCTGTGCCATTGTCAGAGCCACTCTCCCACCTACATCCTTTGACCCTGAACCCCTATAACGCCACTTCTACTTTTTCCCCTCACTCTAAGACAAGCTCATGTTAGGTTGTAGTGCTGCACCATTGCTCATAGCCCTAGAGAGCAGCATGAAGAGAAAGAGTGGGGGGAACTCACACTCTTGTTGTAGGTGAAACTAATGCAGGATTTTGATGCACTTTGTACTCATTAGTGGTCTACTCATTTGGTGTTTATGTGCATTGGGAGACAAATTTATGCAGTTGGTAAGTGATGTACTTCTAGTGAATAGACATGAATATTTCTGAGCCCTTCCAACTGTTTAATCTTTTTCCCTGTCATTACTTCCTCCATTGCTTGTCAAGATGACTGGTGAGACCATCTTATGAAAGAGTTATGGCGAAATAGACTATTTTTGGGTTTGCTATGATAAGTGATAGGAGTACTATAACGTCTTCTTAATACCAGTGTGACTAATATTTTATCATGAGATAACTTTTATCTGAGTTATCCCAAAGAAACAATTAGTCACCTCTGTTAGAAAAATATACGTCTTAGTATATAAATTTATGTCGAGACATCTCACAAGAGACCTTTTCTGTGTGTCAAAATAGTAACTGTTGTCTCGCTCAAGACCTTCTGTGTCAAAATATGACCTCTTGTACAAATTTATCCAACTGGATTCTAGATCGGATGGGGTATCATATGATGCAATGTACGAGTGAAACTTCAGTATTTTTTATTTTTTTGAAAGGGTAAAAAGTGATAGAAGCTGGCAAATTTAATTTCTGTATTCTTTGTGGAACAGATAATCTTATCTCAGGAAAAGAGCATTCAGAAGCTGAATGAGCTAGTACATAGTCTTCGAGAGCAGTTGTCAGAGTGCAGAAGTAATAATCGAAGCACGAATAACAGTCTAAGCAATTTGACGGAAAGCATCTTAGAGCTCGAGAGACAGCAGTTAATGGATGATTGATTAATCAACGCCCTTGTAATGTATGGACTCAATTTTATGGAACAATGGACTGATCTTAACAAAAATAGAGAATTCGTCTTGTTTTATTAATCATCTAGTGTAAATGCATGGGTTATTTTTTCTATTCATTGTTCGGTTGAGTGAGTGACAAGAATTGTACAAAGGGTTTTTATTATCTTATTTGTCAAACACATCTTGGAAATAGTCTAATTGAATCACTGATTTTTTGTTCTTAATTTTTTGGTGTTCAATTCTGTTCTTAAGAACCCAAATTTTGTTTTACAGTTTTAGTTTTGGTTTAAGGTTAGGATTTTGATTTGAGTTAAATTTGCATATTAAATTCTCTTATGCTCTTTCGACTGAACGTCTAATTTCTTGTATTTTTAAAATCTACATTATACTGTTTTTGTTTTTCGAGATCTAAGAATCTCTCAGTCATCATGTCTTATAGGCTGTTTCTTTAATTCTTTTTCTTTTGGCAGCGAGTTATATTTTCCCTCTACAGTCTTACTAGTTGTTAACCGGCCCGTCCTATGGATGTGTTAAATATACTTGATCTGTAGCTACTTGAACCTAAAACACATCCACTCGTGTTTCTAATGTCAAATTTATATAAACCTAAAATACACTCTACCTATATTTGCTATAGCCAAATATGCCTTTCAACTATATTTAGCCCGTTGGCCTATATTTGCTATAACAAGTGATTGACGCTTTTGTGCCGAGTTATTTTTGGGCTTTATTGGGCTACAATGTAGACTAAGACGACACCGAAAGGTCCTAAAGTCGGTTCTTGTATGTCAAAAATAGCTAAAGAGGTAGCATACATATGATATCAAATCTAAGTCCGCCAAAGTGTTCAGGTTAAAAGGGGTACCACGAGATTGTCCTCGGTGAATTTTATGGCTATACAGGGTGCATAACCTTTGAATGTATGCGGGTCTGCATGGATGTTGGATGTAGAACACCAAAGGCTTGATCGGTGGAGTGCGTCTTTCATAGTATTAGTAATCAGGCTTATGAAAGGGGTAAAGAAGGGTTGTAACGCCCCGACCCCTCTTTACCCTTCTTTAAGGATCACTGACTGACCCCACAAATCACTACGAGTCTTTCCAGTGTGCTTCGTCCTCGCTCACACGCTGCCTGGGAAAATTTCCCAAGAGGTCACCCATCCTTTGACTACTCCCAGCCAAGCACGCTTAACTGAGGAGTTCCCAACAGATGAGCTACCATAAAAGAAGGTGCACCTTGGTGATATAAGTAGTCATTTCTATCCTTTTAATCCACACTTTAACCACATATCTGGGGTGTTACAGTCACCCCCACTTAAGCGTACAACGTCCTCGTTGTGCCACAATCTAATCCAGAATCTTTGCCCCGCTAGGTGACTGCCCATGGCTCTCTCGTCCACTGGCGCAGCTCACGGTCGTGGGTCGGCTATGATACCATCTGTAATTCCAAGAAAAATACAATGATCAATTTAACAATACTAACCTTTGAGTTTCTTCCCAGATAAAATCTCTTTTCCTTCCTCAACCCTCTATTTTTCCTTGGTGGACGGCATGAGGCACTATATTATTTTCTGATACCATGAGGTGCTAGCGTGCCATTAATAAACCAATTTTACTCTTCTTCCCATTAATAAATTAATCCTGTGCCGCATGAGGTGCTAGCGTGCCATTAATAGGCCCGACAGTAGACTAACAATGCAATATGTCTAGAATAACTAAAAAAGATGAAATAAACCAATTTTACTCTTCTTCCCATTTATAATTAATCCAGTTCTTTCAAGCTTTAGCCTCTTTTAAGTTAAGTCCCGGCCCTAGTGGAGTCGACAATTATGTAAGCACCAATTTTCCATTGCAGCCAAAGAAGAAAAAATCGAATTGACCCACATCACTATTGGACGAGTCAAAAAGGTTTGGTTAAGCTTAAAAATTCACCTAAGGGATAAAGGGCTGATTTAGCTATTCTTAGGATCCATTTAATTTTGTAAATCACATCATCAAGCCCACATAGATACTTAATTAAAATAATTAGAGAAAATAAGAATAAAATTAATTAAAGTAATCATGGTGAGAATGGACAGAACCATAGAGAACTTTTGAGAAAATCCAGGCGGTAACTGGCTGGTGATAGTACAAGCTTTATCGATTGTAATTGGTTGACAACTTATAACAGATTTGACTCCAAATTGGCATAACCGGGTGGTTACGCTAAGGAGAAGTCAGAACCTTCCCGGCCTCAACATAATTAAAAATTAGTTCCATTTTTTAAAATTCTAATTATTCATGTTAAAATAATAAACACGAATTTGAGCACATGATTGAGCAAATTAATTAAATTAAAGAGTCGCCAGTCAGTTTAAAAGGAAAACTAAGAAATTGAAATAAATAAATAACTCCGGACTGCGAACCTAGATCGGGTTCAGGGGTAAGGTTACAAATCTAAGGCAATTGACTCCTCGCGCCCGTCCACTTTAACGAACGCGGTCCCTACTAAAACTGAATAAATTAAGAAGATAAGAGGAAGAAGTAGAATTTATTTATTTTATTAATTTAGTTACATAATCCATGCAGAAATGAAAAGAAAATAAAGAACAAGAATAAAAGAATTAAAATTGTTCACATATAAATCATCAAAATAAGGGTTACATGATTGAATTGAAATAAAAGTAGAATGATAATAATAAAAGCACTAACGGTAGGATAATAATAATGCGGATAACACACATAGAGAAAAAGAGGGAGAAGAGAGAAGAATTTTCTCAGTGTCAATACTCCTGGGAAATTCTTGGGTACGGAATATTAGAGGTTGCAAGGTCCTATTTATACTAGTGATGAACAAATAAAATAAGAGGAAATAATGATTTGCAGATTAAAGAATTTGAATTCGGGTTGAATTTGGAAATGGAGTACATGTCGAACTGTACCAACCATAACCAGTTGGTTACGAAGTCTTCTGGAAGGTTCTGGGCATAACTGGCCAGTTACGCCCATTTGATTAAACTGCTCGTCTTAAACGACCATATCTCTCTCTTCCGTACTCCGAATGACCCGATTCAACAAGCGTTGGAAAGCTTATGGAGTATTTTAAGCCTGTAAAAGGGTTTGGACAGACGAGGTCTGTGGAAAAGAACACATTCGAAATTGTGAGGATATATATATATATATATATATATATATATATATATATATATATATATATATATATATATATATATATATATATATAGGGAAATTGGATTCTAATAATCCCTACTATCACAAATTGTATGACAATAATCCCTACTATCATTTTGGATTCTGGTGGTCCAAAAAAAAAATAAAATTATATTGTAGTAGTACCAAATCCATCACCACATTCTTTTTATTTTTTTCATGCCTACCCCATATTGTTTTTGTTTTTTTGGTTCCTACCCCTAGATAGGTAACGAAGTGTAGTTACTAAAACATTTTTTAAATTATTTTTTTGAGATTCCGAGCAATTATTATGATTTTTTAAAAGGAATAAAATTGAAAAAATCATAAAAAATTGAAAAAAAATTGAAAAAAATTGGGAGAAATGCTGTAAATTCATTAAAAATCGTGGTAAAGTGTCATACAAAGTTTTGAATTAAATGCAACACAAAATCTATGATATTTAGCGTATACACTCGATTTTGTCCCACTACAATACAATTTTTTTTTTTTGGACCACCAGAATCCAAAATGATAGTAGAGATTATTGCCATACAATTTGTGATAGTAGGGATTATTAGAATCCAATATCCCTATATATATATATATATATATAGGATAATTGGATTCTAATAATCCCTACTTTCATCAATTGGACAATGGTGGACCGTACTTTCACTTTGTATTCTGGTGGACCAAAAAAAATAAAATTGGATTTGAGTGGGACGCCGGCGAGTTGACTGGCGGTGACTTGGTGGTTTGCTGACATGGCACGTTGACCATGTGTTTGACCGGGTTGACTTTAATGTGCCATGTCAGCAAACCACCGAGTCACCGCCACTCAACTCGCCGACGTCCCACTCAAATCCAATTTTATTTTTTTTTTGGTCCACCAGAATACAAAGTGAAAGTATGGTCTACCATTGTCCAATTGATGAAAGTAGGGATTATTAGAATCCAATTATCCTATATATATATATATATATATATATATATATATATACATATATGGGAACGGATCCAGTAGGAAGAGAGTTTAGGCAGGAAGATGAGAAGAACAAACCACAACCCTTTATTGCCCATCTGATGGTGCCTGGTCATGCATATCAAGGAGTATGGTCATAGATTTCAAGGACCGTGGTCTTGGATTTAATGGACTGTGGTCATATAATCCATGACCACACTCCCCAATATCCAAGACCACACACTGTCAGATGTAAAATTAAGAGCGCCCATCTGATGGTGCCTGGTCATGCATATCAAGGAGTGTGATCATAGATTTCAAGGACCGTGGTCTTGGATTTAATGGACTGTGGTCATATAATCCATGACCACACTCCCCAACCGTGGTCTTGGATTTAATGGACTGTGGTCATATAATCCATGACTACACTCCCCAATATCCAAGACCACACACTGTCAGATGTAAAATCAAGAGCTGTGATTTATTTTTCTCACCTTCCTACCTTAACTCTCTTCCTACTGGATCTATTCCCTATATATATATATATATATATATATATATATATATATATATAGGATAATTGGATTCTAATAATCCCTACTTTCATCAATTGGACAATGGTGGACCGTACTTTCACTTTGTATTCTGGTGGACCAAAAAAAAATATGGATTCTAATAATCCCTACTTTCATCAATTGGACAATGTTGGACCGTACTTTCACTTTGTATTCTGGTGGACAAAAAAAAATAAAATTGGATTTGAGTGGGACGTCGGCGAGTTGAGTGGCGGTGACTCGGTGGTTTGCTGACATGGCACATTAAAGTCAACCCGGTCAAACACATGGTCAACGTGCCATGTCAGCAAACCACCAAGTCATCGCCAGTCAACTCGCCGGCGTCCCACTCAAATCCAATTTCTTGGCTTGGCATCCCAAATTGGTGAATATTCAACCCATTTATTTTGATGATTAGTTCATGCATTGTAAGATTGAAAACTGTGACAAAGGAACCTTCTCCTCTTATACTTTTATCTATGGATACAATTGAAGGGAGGAAAGACGCAGTATGTGGGACAAATTAAATCATATTTCAGATAGCATGATGGATCCTTGGTGTGTGTTGGGCGATTTCAATGCAGTACTTCACTCAGAAGATAGACTCAAATATGATTGGAGACCTGTAAAATGCACTCATTGTAATATAATGGGTCATGATATGAATGAGTGCAAGAAAAGAAATCGGGTAATAGAGGATGAAAAGAACAAAAACAACCAGAATAGGACCCAAGTCTGGAGGCCTAATAAAAAGGTGATAGAGAAGTGGATGACCATGGATTTATCAAACCAAACAAGGTTGCTAGACAGGCACATGGGAAAGACAGTGACAAATCAACATCTGGATCTTCTAGACAAGGAAACACACCAACCAAAAATGTTTTTCAAGCCCTGGATATAGATGATGATCAAGACTCATTAGATGAGGAGGAGCAAATAGGAGAGGGTGTGGATATATGTAACAACGGTTTTGTAGACCTCGGTTTTTATCGTTCTTCTCAGGGAGCTAGGGGCCTTGGCTAGAACTAATCGACTCTAGGTGAGGTTTAGGATCACAAGATAACAAGGGGTTTATGGTGAAAACAGAACAAACACAATTATGTTTCAGTCGAATAGGAAACAATGGGTGTCGGGAGATTTCGGGACGCAAATGGTAATAATGACGAGGGTTTCGCAACTAGAAAGCAACAAAATAGTAGAATTAAGTGACAATCCTGTTAGAATAAACCAACCGGATTTCCCTTTTCAAGGATAATCCTGATTAACTTCCTACAAGCCCACCACGGACACGGAGGGTTAAAGAAACGGGATTCTCTAGTTAGCTTGTATTCACTTTCGTGGATAGAATACTAACTATCCCAATTCCAACCTTCCAACTCAAGTGTTGGATGTATTCGTGGTCTTTCGTACTCCAAATACTTCCCACTTGAGGGAAGAATAGGAGTTGAAAATTGATTCCACTACAAATTACCTCCTCAAATTGCTAACCCAATCCAAACACACCATTCACATCCTTAGTTTCTCCCTAACCCATAAGGGTTCTAGCCTCTAATCATCTTATCTAACATGCTAACAATAATAATAACTTCATGAGTTTTTGGATGTTAATAATACCAACTTTGGGGGTATTGGATACTAATAATATAAACTATTTTCTTGAACACTAGCAATACCAACTATCAATCTATTTTCCTTCAATAGTACACTGTCGAGTTGTTATGGTTTTAACTCGTCGGAAAGATGACGTGACTTCCTAATGTGTGACATAGAACACATATTAGTGTTCACGTCAACATTTTCTACCCAAGCTTCGCCTTCCACGTCACATATTAAGAAGCCACGTTATCTTTCCGATGAGTTAAAACCATAACAATTCGAAGGTGTACTATTGGAGGGAAATAGGTCTATAGTTGATACTACTAGTGTCCAAGAAAATAGTTTATATTATTAGTCTCCAATACCCCCAAAGTTTGTATTATTGACATCCAATAACCCGCTTAAAAAGAGAGTATCTAGATATTCAAAGCAACAATAACAACTATCAACAAACACTAAGCAATCTAATAACAAAAACAGGGATTAAAGAGTAAATGATGAACTAAAGAGAGTAAGAGATAAGAAATGCTCATTAATTTGATGCCAAAGGAAGATGCTCCAAAATAATAAGAATCCAATGCTCCAATAATAAGTTAAGTCTTCAAAACTTCAATAGAAATCCAAAGAAATCTAGTGCAAAAGCAATAATCCAAGTATAATCACTCACTAATCACTAAGGAATCACTCTAATAGAGAGCTAAAATATTGATAAGATAACTTTTAGATGGAAATAAGATAGGCTAGAATATCATAGAATGAGATAAAATTGTCTGTTTTCCTGCTAAAAGACCTAATAATAATATATACAAGCCAAGTTAGTTACTAAAACTCATCAGTTCATTCAGCAGAAAAAACGTAACTGCAGGGGACCATAGGTACGGTCTATGGGACCGTAGCTACGGTCCTGCGTAGCGAACTGTAGATTTCGCTCTTCTTCGCAGCACCGTAGGCACGGTGTCTCATGACCGTAGGTGCGGTCTGGCGATTTAGGTTAGGCGATTTTTCTCCCCTTCGCGGCGCCGTAGGTGCGGTCTCCCAAGACCGTAGGTGCGGTGTCCCAAGACCGTAGGTACGGTCTTGCTCGGCCACTTCACCTTCTCCACATGCCTTGCACCCACCGCAGGTGCGGTCCTCAGGACCATAGGTACGGTCCAGCTCGGCTTCACTAATGTTCTGGGCGTAGCGCCCGCTACATAAGTGGTGATGGGAGCTACACCTTGGTGCGTGTGGCAGCAATTGGACGAGAGGGGAGGGTAGCGCCCGCTACCCTAAGCATGGCGGGGGCCACGCCTTGGCAAACTTCAGCAAAATTCTATTTTTTGATCCGCTCGATAAGTTCAGCCTTTCCGCTTCCTTCGCCTTTGACTCGACCATGACCCGGGAAATCTCGGGATTCCCAAAATAGCTGCAAAGTGGCCCTTTTTACCATGTTTTGAGTAAAAACTCAAAAATCTACAAAATAACCAAAAACGTATTAAAAGTTATTAAATAAACCACGAAACAAGTCAAAAGCCTAAGAATTAAGGCGCTATTTAGACACAAAATTGGGTCTAAACAATATAGACACACCATCAGGATCTGAAACAGATCCCCAATGAAGATCATTATATGGAATATCAGGGGTGTTAATGACCCTAGAAAGCAAGAAGATACAATGATCTTCTTGCGGGAACAAATCCCCACCATTGTTTGTTTGCTTGAAACAAAAGTGAAGGAACAGAAGGAGCACATTCTAAGTTCAGGAATGTTCAGAAATTAGAAAACTTGTAACAACTTTCATGTTTTGCGGGTGGACGCATTTTCTTGGCTTGGCATCCCAAATTGGTGAATATTCAGCCCATTTATTTTGATGATTAGTTCATGCATTGTAAGATTGAAAACTGTGACAAAGGAACCTTCTCCTTTTTTACTTTTATCTATGGATACAATCGAAGGGAGGAAAGACGCAGTATGTGGGACAAATTAAATCATATTTCAGATAGCATGATGGATCCTTGGTGTGTGTTGGGCGATTTCAATGCAGTTTTTTTACTCAGAAGATAGACTCAAATATGATTGGAGACCTGTAAAATGCACTCATTGTAATATGATAGGTCATGGTATGAATGAGTGCAAGAAAAGAAATCGGGTAATAGAGGATGAAAAGAACAAAAACAACCAGTATAGGACCCAAGTTTGGAGGCCTAAAAAGGTGATCAGAGAAGTGGATGACCATGGATTTATCAAACCAAACAAGGTTGCTAGACAGGCACATGGGAAAGACAGCGACAAATCAACTTCTGGATCTTCTAGACAAGGAAACACACCAACCAAAAATGTTTTTCAGGCCCTGGATACAGATGATGATCAAGACTCATCAGATGAGGAGGAGAAAATGGTGCTAACTTTTCTTGGACAAATGGACAAATGGACATGTTCAATCCAAAATCGACAGAATTCTGTACAATCAAGATTGGCTGCTTGCAACTGACTTTAGCAAAGCTAGCTACCTCAATCAAAGCCTGTCCAATCACAAACCAATGCAGCTGGAATTTCTAGAAGGCCCAAAGAGCAAACCTTGCTTTAAATACTGTGACATGTGGGCTACTGACCCGACATTTGCAGATTGTGTGCAGCAAGCAGTTGACAATAGAAGATCTGGATCACACCTTCACGCTATTTATCACATTCTGAAAGGTCTCAAACGTAATCTCATGGGGTTAAACAAAGACAAATATAAAGACATTCATGGACAATGTGTCAAAGCCAGAAAAGCTCTGGAGGATATTCAGAATTAGCTGTGTGATTCCCCCAATGACCAGCAGCTCCTGGATGTAGAGAAAAGTAAAAAAGCAGAATATCTACGTATTCATAGCTCTTCAATTTGAATCATAGCTCAGCAGAGCAAGATAGAATCAAGTGTATATGTGATTCTTGTTCAAAATTTTTCTTTAGCAAGATGAAGAAAAGGAAGCTAACTACAAGTATTCACAGCCTACAAGATCAGAATTGTAATTTGATTCAAGGTTTCGAAAATGTTGGAAATCATCTAGCAGATTATTTTTCTGGAATGCTTGGCAACATTGATTCCCCAAGATCATGTATAAGAAAGGATGTGATTCAGCAGGGTGCTACTCTTACTGTTCAACAACAAATGTCATTATGTCTAGAGTTCAGTGATCAAGAAATCAAGGAAGCAATTTTCTCCATCCCAAATATTAAATCCCCGGGTCCAGATGGATATTCTAGTGGTTTCTTCAAGCAAGCATGGCGACAAATTGGAGAGATTTTTTGTAAAGCAGTGAAGGAATTCTTTAAAACAGGTCAGATGCTGCCAACAATAAACTCTACCATATTGACTCTGATCCCAAAAGTGGAAACTCCCACCAGTTCTATAGACAATTTCTAAGTTGATTACAACAAGACTTAAAAGCACTCTCCCCCACCTCATTAATGAGAGTCAATCAGCTTTTGTTCCTGGGAGAGAATTGATCCACAATGTTCTAATGTGTCATGAACTCATTAGAGGGTTTCGAAGAACGATCGCCCAATCCAAATGCATCTTCAAGATAGACCTAAGAAAGGCTTTTGATAGCATATATTGGGATTTTATAAGAGAGGTCCTTGAAAGTTATAAATTTCCACAGACTTTCATTAATTGGATCATGTCCTGCATCACTACTACATCTTTTACAGTTCAGATTAATGGCAGTACATATGGATACTTCAATGGAGGTCGAGAATTGAGGCAAGATGATCCTATTTCTCCCCTCCTCTTTGTCCTTTACATGGAATATCTTTCCAGATGCCTCACTGATGCCATAAAAGACAGAAATTTCAAGTTCTTCCCGAGGTGCAAAGATCTTGGTATAACACATTTAGTGTTCGCAGATGGTCCGATGCTGTTTAGTGCTGCTGATCCACGCACTGTCCAGAGTATCATGAAAATCCTAGACCATTTTAAGCAAACCTCTGGTCTAACAACAAATGCAGCCAAGTCAACAAATATTATTAGTGGAGTATCACAGTGTGTTAAGAATAAAATACTACAGATTACAGGCTTAGCAAACTAGACTGCAAAAAGCTTGTGGAAAAAATCACAGCAAGGATTAAGAGTTGGAAGACCAGTAACATTTCCTATGCAGGGCGAGTAGTCTTAATAAACTCAATACTCATGGGAGCCTTCACTTTCTAGGCCTCAACAATGGTTATCCCACAGGTGGTCATTGATCAAATTACCAAACTCTGCAGAAATTTCTTGTGGGGGGCAAATGCCACATATACAAAAGTTCCACCCATTAGTTGGAAGACAATTTGCAAGCCTAAATCTCAAGGAGGTTTAGGGATCAAAGATATGAAAACGTGGAACACTACTTTGGTGGCTAAACAAGTGTTTGCAATTGCTGAAAACAAGCAAAATTTATGGGTGAAATGGATACATGAAAGATACATTAAAGGCCGCAACTGGTGGGAGTACCAGCCGAGGGAAGATTCCTGCTGGTACATGAAGAAATTATGTCGAATAAAGGACATAATAAAGGATCAAAGACAGTCTATGGATAAAATTTTCTATCAAGGAATGCTATAAAGTACTCCAAGGGAATGGCACAAAATGGCCATGGGCCAGGTTTGTATGGAGTAGACTTAATACACCTAGACACTCCTTCTGCCTCTGGCTTGCAATGCATGGGAAACTACAAGTGAAAACAAAGCTGCATCTTACCAACATTTCCATGGATTGTCCCCTCTGCCTTAGCAGTGAAGAAACAAATTTGCACATCTTATATGATTGCCCTTCTGCCACTCAAATTAGGCACACTATGGGGGGATGGATCAAAATCCAACAATCGTCGAGCTGGGAAACTTGGTGCAGACAACTTCTCACAATAAAGAGTATAAAGTGGAAGAAACATCTCACATATGCTGCAGTACCCTCATACGTATATAACCTCTGGAATGCCAGAAACACGATCACTTTCAAAAAAACTAGGATTGATCCTCCTATTCTTGCCCATAGTATTAAAACTCATCTCAGAGATACAACCCAATACATAGCTAGAAATACTCCACGATTTTTGCCTTGTATAGAAATTCTTTACAATTAGGATTTGTGTAATTTTGTGCCTCTGGGCCTGTTATTTGGAATAAAAATATATATATATATATAATTTGACGAGTCCATGGGTCCGTGTCGAGAACCGGACTCGCCAATTTTTTAGTGGACCTAGACCCGCCCTAGACCCAATGGATCAAAAATTTTTGGACTCAAACCCGCCTAAATGGGGTGGGTTCGAGCGGGTCTGGGTCGGATCCATGACCCATTCCCATCCCTAGTCACAGGGTGACTTTAATTTCTATACCACCCGTGCGGCGTTAGCAAACTTTAACTCGATTTTATCTTATAAGTTTTCTAGTAAGCCTTTCACAAATTTAACTTAAACTATGAGAGACTAAGAATATTTTGAAGACAAAATAGAGAGACAAGAGTGTGTTTGGGAGAATGCTTTGAGTATTGCTTCCAAATGATGGATGGTTACAAATGGATAGTGGAGATTGATTTAATCTAGCAGTCCCTATTGCTAATCTAGATCTTTCCATACAAGTATCTACCATTCTACACAAGTGTACAATACTCTAAAATATTCAAAGACATTCATGAATAGTCTAGAAGAATCAAGGGATCTCTAGGGAATTCTATCGAGGTCTAGGGATCTCTAGAGAACTGAATCTTCCAACAACATAATTGATGTGGACATCCTTTTGGACTTCCTAAATAATTATTTGTTTCACAACTATAAAGTGTTTGACTTTGATTGGCATATTTTTAGAAAAATCATCATTTCTTTTCTAAGTTTAGTTGGCTTGATACCTTGATGGATGGAAAAACTTTTACTTGAGCCATTCTTTTGCAACTCAAAAGGGACAGAAAATTTTCCCTTGAGAATAAGGAAACTTTTCTCATAGTCATAGTTTTGTTCAAAACCTATACATAGATGAGACCATCTAAATTAGAAATATATATATTATATTCTCATCTTCTTTGAAGAGTATATATATAACGCAAATTCTAGTATAAGACCGTCTCACGTGTAAATCTATTGTGAGACGAATTCTTTTTAAGGTGACATTTTTAATATTTTACTATGATTAATAAGTGATATTAGAATTCACACGAATATGACTAATAATTTATTATGGGGTGACATTTACTTGAGTCAGTTCAAATAAATTATGAGTCACCTCTCTATTGATAAATAGTCACCACAGAATGATATGTTTTACGATAAATTTATGATAAAAATTGGTGAAGTTAAACGTAAAAAATAAAACAAAAATAATAAATGTAAAAAATATTGCATACTTGCAGCTATTAACTGTTTTATGATCAGCATTCATCCACCATACCCTAATCAATTATACCATTTGTTAACATCAAATTAAACTACAATTGCGTTCTACTAAACTGAACCTGTCCATGGAGATGGATCTAGATAAACGTTTCTGATAGCAATTAAAGATACACAAATTCTAGTATAAGACCGTCTCACGGTAACTTATTGTGAGACAGACTCCTCACAGGGTGACATTTTTAATATTTTGTTATGACTAATAAGTATTATTAGAATGACTTTTTAATACAAAGGTGACTAATAATTTTTCAAAAGGTGACTTTTATTAGAGTCATCCAAAATAAATTATTAGTCACCTTGATATTCATAAATAGTCATTACAATGTTATACGTCTTACGATAAATTTATCGTGAGACGGTCTTATATAAGAATTACTATTAAAGATATAGTGACCCTTATATATATAGGAAAATTGGAATCTAATAAACCAAACTTTATGTTCATTTTGATCTAACAAACCAAACTTAACTTTTTGTTAATGACAAACTGTACTTAACATAATATTTTTCTTAGTGAACCTCCACCAATTTTCGGTTACTGGAAAAATGGCTTGGATGTTTTTTTGCTGATTGAAATGAACCTAATTGAAATGAACAATGTGTTGGAAGAAAGGCTCGAGCAGTTGTTGTCTGAAGTGACAAGAATGAGAAATGAATTATAGAGAATGAGGGATGAGAGTCAAAACTTTGAACGTCTGTATGAAAAAAATGTGAGGCTCAAAACCAAGTTTGACAATGAGAAAAGGAAGAGGAAGTCATCTTCATTTTCCATTTATTTTTTTGCCTATAAAACACTCCACGTCAACAAAAAAACCTCCATGTCATTTTTCCGGTAACCGAAAATTGGTGGAGGTTCAATAAGAAAAATATTATGTTAAGTACAATTTGCCATTAACAAAATGTTAAGTTGGGTTTGTTAGATCAAAATGGACATAAAGTTTGGTTTATTAGATTCCAATTTTCCATATATATAAACAACGATTGCGGAGAATAGAACAACTATTATTTCAAGAAGAAATTGACACATTTACAAGCTAGCCATAGTTTGCTGGCTTTTTTTTTTTGCTAAATGTAAGAAAAACTAACATAATAATGAAGAAAAAGTCAATAACTACGCGCAAAACTATTTTTAAGACAGTTTGACAAAGTCATAGCAAACTGTAATGACCGTGTCCTCGTTCGATATTTCTTCAACTTTTTCTCCAAATGAACTGGTCTCGGGCGCTATCCCTCTTGTAACGGGCGCGACGCCATCTACGACAGCTTTTCTCTTTTTGGTTGTTGATTTCGCGGGCGCTAACCCATGTGTGGCAGGCGCGACCTGCTGTCACGGGTGTTACCATGTTGGTAGCGGGCGCGACCTTGGTGGATTTTGGGCTAACTTTTGCTTTTTGCCCCGGTTTTCCGTCTAACTCTTGATTATCCTACAAAAACACAAAATCATCATAACTAATATATAATCAATGGACTAAAACAAGCAAAACACCTTATAAATGATTTCAATTCGGCTCGAAACGAGACCAAACATGAAGCTCCTGGTTTTTTTTTTCTTGGAAGGGATGTATGCTATCACATAGTTAACTAACTCGAGTCCTAATCTAAAATAAAATTAAATAAAATGTTACAGTATATTAAATAAAACCAAGACAAAATATGGTGTCTACAATACCAAATGTCACGTGGTAACTTTAATTTGTACACCACCCGTGCGGTGCTAGCAAAGTGTTCTAGTAAGCCTTTCATAAACTTAACATAGCGTATGTTTGGTATAATTTCTAAAAAACGGTTTTTGCTTCTTAAAATCTGTTTTCACAAAAGCTATTTTTGGAGAATTATTGAAATGTATGCCATAGCTTATGATATAAGAGATTTAACTAAATTAAAGTGTTTGGCATGCCTTAAACTCTAAACTTGTGATATAAGTGCTTTTACTAAATTTAATTGTTAGCCTAACTTTTCAAAATTATCATTTGTCTTTTTTAGAATAAAATTGTTATGTTATTATTTATATTTTTCTCTTTTTATTATTTTTTAAATAGATTATCCTATTATAATTATATTTATAACTGTATATTTATAATTATAATTCTAAGTATGTATGCGTATTACTTAACTATAAAATTCTTTAAACTAAATATTTATATATCAATGATTTACTAAATAACATCTTTATAAAAATAAGATTATTAAAATTATTTAAGAGTTTCACATAATATTAAAATGTCCAACATAATATTAATTATTAAAGATTTTAGCATAATATTAAAATATTTAAGTACCATATTTATAGGAATTAGGATATTGAAATTATGGAAATTTATCACAATAGAATCCTACATATTGAGCAGTCATTAGGTTTTAGGAAGCAGAAGCAGCAATTTACTGCTTCTGCTTTTGGAGCTGTTTTTTACCAAAATCGTTTTTGGAAAACAATTATTAGCTTCTTAAAAAATCGCTGTTTGGCCTAGCTTGTGCTTTTTAAGCCAAAAAACACTATTAAAAAGCTAGGCCAAACAACCATTTAAACTATGAGAGACTAAAAAAGTTTTGAAGACAAAGTAGAGAGACAAGAGTGTGTTTGGGAGAATGATTTGAGTATTGCTTTCAAAGATGGATGGTTATAAATGAGACCCAAGGAGATATTTATACACTTCCACCTCCTCAATGGATGGTGGAGATTGATTTGATTCAGCGGTTCCTATTGCTAATCTAGATCCTTCCATAAAAGTATCTACCATTCTATACAATCTAGTGTATAGTGCTCCAGAATATTCTAAGACATTCATGAATAATCTAGAGGAATCAAAGGAACTCCAGGGAATTCTAGAGAAGTGTAGAGAGTTCTGGAGAACTCATGAAAAGTACGGAGTATTCTAGATGTTTCTAGAACATTATGTGACATTCTAGATGGTTCCCATAAATTCCGTGACATTATGTTGACGTGCCTATAATATTATTTTAGTGTGCATATGTTCTCAATTTAGTGTCCTATGATATTATTTTAGTGTGCTTATACTATTATTTTAGTGTGCCTAGTTTTAGACACCAGATTTTGTAATTGAATAATTGATGTTAAGTAGAACAAGTTTTTATTCGCACGCATTGCATGCATCGATTGTTATATTTATTTTATTTTTGTGTGTGTATATATACACACAAAAAATAAATGAATTTAAAAATTGATGCACGCAATGTGTGCGAATCAAAACTTGTCTGTAAATAAAAGGATATAAATTCTATCATGTACTTCCTCTTTAAATAATTTTGATCTAAAGTATATTCGAATACTAAATAAAATTTTGACATCTCTGTCTTTCATTGAGTCTCTCTATGACACGCACACATACTTGATACAATTTATGTCTTTCTCTTATATGCATGATTTAACTTAACACCAATCAACATATTAGGTAGATTTTGATTTTTTCTCATTTTTTGTAAATGATAGAAAAATTTATATATGCATGATTTAATTTATTTAACATCAACCAACATATTAGATAAATTTTATGATTTTTCTTATTTTCATAAAATAATAGAAAAAATTATATATCCATGATTTAACTTAACCTTAAGTTAATATATTTGATATTTATAATTTTGATTCTTTTAGTAAACAATAGGAAAATAATTAGTTAAGGAATGAGAATGAGAATAAACATAAAAATGGAGGAGGAGAGGTGTGAGGGAGGTTAATTGAGAAATAAGATTATTGACTAATTTTCTTGTTTATAATTAATTTATAAAGAAAGATAAATAGACAAATAAAAAAAATCATACAAAAATTAGTATGTTGACTTAATTATGACATAAAAATATTATGTTTATACTCTAGGTATAATGGAGAGAAAATTAAGTATATGTTGATACTCTAGGTATAATATAGTAATGATTTTTTTAATGAAATTGAATCTTTTCTAAAAAAAAACAGAGATGATTAAAGTTAATATTATACTTTGTACAAAATATAAAATAAAATAAAATAATGCAAGATAACAACATAGAAACCTAAAATAATTTTGAAAATAATAATATAATGTAAATGAGGGAAAATAGAAACCCAAAAAAATGATATGAACAAATGACAGTTCCAATGTGAAAGAGGGAAATAGAAAATATATATAAAAAAAGTATTAACTACAAATATTGTAGTCTAGTGGTATATAAATTGAAAGATTTTCCCTTGCATTAGATGTTCAAATCTTAGTGGTAATATAATAAATTTCATTGATAACTATTTTTGTGCAAATAAAAATAATTGTAATTACAATTCTATCATTATAATTTATCAATGGTAAGGGGTAAAATGGGCAAAGTGAAATTTGCGCACCATAAACCCCTTTGGCTTTATATATTATATAGATAGATACTTTGTACAAAACATTAAAAAAAAATAATGCAAGATAACAACATAGAAACCTTAAAGAATTTTAAAAATAATAATATAATGTAAATTAGGGAAAATAGAAATCCAAAAAAAATAATATGAATAAATGACAGTTCCAATGTGAAAGAGGGAAATAAAGAATATATATAAAAAAAGCACTAACTAAAAATATAATGGTCTAGTGGTATAAAAATTGAAAAGTTTTCTCTTGCATTAGAAGTTCAAATCTTAGTGGTAATATAATAATTTCATTGATAACTATTTTTGTGCAAATAAAAATAATTGTAATTACGATTCTATCCTTATAATTTATCAATGGTAAGAGGTAAAATGGGCAAAGTGAAATTTGCGCACCATAAACCCTTTGGCTTTATATATTACATAGATTAGTTTGGCAACAACACTGCAAGTAGAGTGATTCCACAAAATAAACCCAACCTCCACAAAACAAATCCAAAACAAAAGATAAGCCTAAAGTTATAGCATAACCCGTTGGCTACGCTAGGTAGCCTCTTCCCTCAAAATGACACAGCCAAAACCATTTAGGAGAAGAAAACCCAAAGCGTAACTCGTTGATTACGCTACTATAACCTGCTAGTTATGGTGGGTGGCTACGACTTAGGCCCTGTTCGGCAACAGTGTTTGAGTTAACGTTTAGCGTTTTGACCCACCAAAACGCTATTTCAGTAAATTTTAACTGTTCGGTAAAGTAACACTTTCCATCAGCTTCTAGCGTTAGTAATAATGTTTACCGCTGTTTTTCTTGACGTTACCATTGTTAACGTCAAGAGTCAGCAGGAGCGTTTAGCATACTAGATTCCAAATATGCCCATGCTCCTTCTGTTGCCAAACTCTACGGTTGCCCGTTGTCATCCCCTCTTTTTTTTCAACCCTATTGTTGCCAGTTGCCATCAATTTCTCTAACCTCAAGGCTCAAGCACATTTTACTTGTTGACTTGCTCATCTTTATATTTCTAGCAATTTATGGTATTACCTCCTTCCTTTAATTCTATTTTTAAAAAAAAAATATGACATGATGTGAACTTGCTGTGAAAAAAACATTTTGGAGGATGGAGGTGAACTAATTGATCCAATACATGTTGATAATGATTTTGGGTAAACAGCAGCCATGACGATGACAACGATAACAATAGTCATGTCTTTTTTTGTCATTTAACATTCATCAATTACTCTAACCACTAGTTTTACCGAACACATTATTTACAAGCAAATATTTTGTACGCTATCAGCTATCCGCTAACGTATAACAGCTATCCGCTATCAAAACAGCTATCCGCTATCCAAACAGCTATCCACTGCTCAATCTGCTCTTTCTGCCGAACAAAGCCTTAATTTGTTTTGGATTCCACTACGAGGTCTTGTTGGAATACAAAGAGAGAAAAAGAGAGAGTTTGCCATGGGAGACCGAAAGAAGAGGAGAGGGAGGAGAGAGAGAAAGGGGTTAGAGGAGAGGAAAAAAAAGGGAAAGGTGAGGTGGATAAATTTTAACTGACTAGGGAAACTAAAAGAGCCAACACATCTTCTCCGCTGCCATATCATCCCACCGCCAAGTTCAGTTCAACTTAACTCGGTGCCGTGCTACTATAATCAAAGGGGGTCAAAGTTCAGATTATTTAGAACCAAATCTAAAGTTCAGATTGTTTAGTTTATTATGGCATAAAGTTCAGATTATTTAAATCCAATTTCCCTTATTTTTTTTAGAAAATTGGTTTCTAATATATAGTCTTAATTTTGGCAACTAGACGATAATAATCCGAAGTGTATTTTTGTATGTCATCAATCACAAAATATTGAAATTGTATTCTTTGGTATGAAATCTACCTCCATATTTTCACTTTGGTGCTTTTAAAATTTTCAGATGATTCTAAGTTTTTCATCCATGCCTCCAAAAAAGTTATGAGGTATAGTTATTAAAAGAATTTTTAGATTTTGTTTTGAGAATTTCAACAATTATTATAATTTTTGTAACGAATAAAAAGGGGGAAATCTAAAAAACTATAAAAGTAATCGAAAAAAATTGGGACAAAGTTTATAAATTCGCAAAAAAACATGGGGAACTGTTGTACTAAGTTTGGGTGAAAATGCAAGTCAAAATCCATGATATTTAGTACATGCACTCAAGTTAGTGGTCCAAAAAAAGAACAATTTTATTTGTTTTGGGACAGCTGATGTACAAAACTACATTTTGGATTATTATTGTCTAATAGTAAGAAATTGGAATCATTAGAATACAATTTTCCTACTTTTTAAAATTGGATTTTATATGGTTCTGTTTGAAAGTCGTAGAGAAATAAAAACTGTTCTAAAGATACTCCATATGTTATGGACATATGTTACTGAAACTAGGCTTCAACCCGTGCAATGCACGGAATGAACTCAATTAGCTACTTTTAAAATTTTATAAAAGTCATGGATAAGCAACTGTCCATACAAATAAACCAAATGAAATATTAATGAAATTGTTACATGGAAAACATCATGATAAATTGTTCCGACAAAACATGTAATTCAGCAATAGAAAATTTCCTAAAATGTGAATGATTTCTATTATAATATATAGATTATTAATATTAATATTAATATTAATATTAATATTATTATTATTATAGGCAATACGAAATAATTATTGTTATTTGCACCAAAATAATTTAATTCAAAGTCCAAAGCAGTCAAGGATTAGTGATACTTTCTGGTTTGTTTAATTTTAAAATAAAATCCGGATTGAAAATAAAAAATTGAAAACAAAAAAGATATATAATTTTCTACATTGTGATTGGCCAATTCCCCTACAGTCACTTCCGTGTCTCTATTTCGTGCGACCCATAATGATTTCTAATATATATATATATATATATATATATATATATATATATATATATATATATATATATATATATTATTACAGGCAACACCAAAATAATTATTATTATTTACACCAAAATAATTTAATTCAGAGTCCAAGGAAGTCAAAGATTAGTGATACTTTCTGGTTTTTCTAATTTTAAAATAAAATTCGGATTGAAAATAAAAAATAGAAAATAGAAAAAAAAAATTTCTACGTTGTGATTGGCCAACTCCCCAACAGTCACTCCTGTGGCTCGATTTCGTGGGATCCACAATGATTTCTATTATAATATATGGATTATTATAGACAACACCAAAATAATTACTATTATTTGCACCAAAATAATTTAATTCAGAGTTCAAAGCAGTAAAGGATTAATGATACTTTTTGGGTTTTTTTTTATATATTAAATTAAAATCCGTATTGAAAATTAAAAAAATGAAAATAGAAAAAAATATAATTTTCTACGTTGTTATTGGCCAATTCCCCTACAATCACTCACGTGGCTCTATTTCGTGGGACCTACATTGATTTCAAATATAATATATATAGATATGGAACAGTTGGAAACGTTATCAAGGTTCAAAGCCATATGAGATTTGTAATAGTGTTTTTTTAATTCTAAAATAAAATTAAATTTAAACAGTTATCGAACAGCTGTACGTAATTGGTGTCAGAGTTCCAAGCAGCTTAGGTTTATAATAAAATCCGGTTGAGAATAAAATAAAAAATTATTAAAAATTGGGTCCTTTTTTTCTTAATTGTGATTGGTTGTGACTCCTTGAAACGCTCTCGTTACAGTATTTGCTGGGTCGCACATAGATTGTCATTATAAGTATTGTTATTATTATTATTATTATTATTATTATTGGCAACACCAAAATAATTAATATTATTTGCACCAAAAGAATTTAACTCAGAGTCCAAAGGAGTCAAGGATTAGTGATCCTTTTTTCTAATTTTAAAATAAAATTCAGATTGAAAATTTAAAAAAATTGAAAATAGAAAAAAAAAATATTATTTTCTATGTTGTGATTGGTCAATTTCCCTATAGTCACTCCCGTGGCTCCGGTTCAAAATAAAATAAAAAATTGTTGAAAATGGGGTCAGAGTCCAATGCAACCTAAGTTTTTATATTCATCATTTATTATGATATTTTGAAATTATTAAAAAAAATTCTAAACATTGTATTTTTCTTAATTGTGATTGGCTGAAACTCCTTGAAACGCTCTCGTTGCAGTATTTGTTGGACGCCACATAAATTGTCATTATAAGTACATAGATTACTTGATGAGTTATATCAACTGTGTATCTAATTATTAGTTTATTATGATCAAACATTTAAACTATCTCATATGCATCGCATACGGACAAAAATACTAATTTGTAACATATGGAGTATTTATGTATAACATTTGGAGTATTTTTAAACCACAAACGATCAAACTAGAACGGAATCTTCCAACAACATAATTGATCTGGACATCCTTTTCGACTTCCTAAATAATTATTTGTTTCACAACTGTAAAGCGTTTGGTTGGCATATTTTTAGAAAAATAATCAAATTTTTTCTAAGTTTAGTTGGTTTGATGGATGGAAATTAAACTTTTCACTGCTAAAAATATGTGTATTACCAACCATTTTTTTCCAACCAATTTAAAATGGTTGGAAAAACCAACTATTTTAGCAACCATTTGATATTCCAATTATTTTTCAAAATATTTAGTGGGAAAAATGATTGGAAATTCCAACCAATTTTGCTAAAATTGATTAGAAAATTTTTCTACCATCCTTTTTCCTACTATTTGAAATTGGTTGGAAAAATGGTTAGTAATCCAACAATTTTTCCAACCATCTTCAAATAGTAGGAAAAAGAGTGGTAGGAAAATTTTCCAACCATTTTAGCATAATTGGTTGGAATTTTCAACCATTTTTTCCACTAAATTTTTTGGAAAATAGTTGGAATATTAAATAGTTGCTAAAATGGTAGGTTTTTCCAACCATTTTAAATTGGTTGGAAAAAGTGGTTGGTAATACACATATTTTTAGTAGTGTTTATTTGAGCCATTCTTTTGCAACTCATGGGAGAAAATTTTTTACTTGAGAATAAGAAAATTTTCTCATAATAAGGAATGTGAATTCATATTTTGTTAAAATTTCTAAAATATCTTGAAATAGTGCAAAGTAAGAATAATTTGAACATTTTATACAAAATTTCTCCAAGATTTAAAGAGGTAAACCAAATACATTTTTTTCAAGAAAAACTTTCCAAGGGCACAAGATTCTACCAACTTTATAATGACATATTTGAATTGATTAATATGCTTATGCTTATGTCTTCAACCATCACTGTCTATTAAGTTTTTGATTGAGATGATTTCACATACTATTGAACAAGATTGAGTAAAATTGTAAATAGATAGTTATGTTCAAAACCTATACATAGATGCATGAGACTATCTAAATTAGAAATATATTCTCATCTTCTTTAAAGAGTATACATATAAAAAGTGAAATTGGTGAAGTTAAAAGTAAAAAATAAACAAAAATAATAAATGTGAAAAATGTTGCAGACTTGCAGCCGTTAACTCTTGTAAGATCAGCATTCATCCACCATACCCTAATCAATTATGCCATTTGTTTTTTTCAAACCAAACATAACGATTTCATTAATAGCAAGTCATATGACACTTATAATGAAAATTGTGATAGAACAATTGTAGATCTAAAACATAGATATGAAATTCAACTTTCAAATAATTAATACTAATCTTACTGACGTTCGGCTTCAATTTCTTCGATGACTCAACATCTTTACCATTGATGGAGAACCTCATAACCCTTGCTATACCGATTTGAAAGTCGATTTTCATCCAACATATTATATCACACCAACTGAACAAAAACTTTAGAAAGAAACTAAAAATCCTAAATATGGGTACAAAAAAACTCTTACAAAAGAAGAGACTAAATTTCTTTGTGTAAACGTAAAACCAACTAATAATTGAGATAAAAATCAATCCGAATCGATGGTAACCCTCCAAGGAAATGGAGGATAGGGTTTTCTAAATAGAAAAAGAAAAGAGGTGGCTAGGGTTTGGGCGGATCAGAGAATTATGCCATTTGTTAACATCAAATTAAACTACAATTGCATTCTACTAAACTAGTAAACTCACATTATTAGTTTGAGTCAAGAACCTGTCCATGGGATGGATCTAGATAAACGTTTCTGATAGCAATTAAAGATACAGTTAGCCTAATATATACAAACAACAATTGCGGAGAATAGAACAACTATTATTTCAAGAAGAAATTGACACATTTACAAGCCATAGTTTGCTGGGTTTTTTTTTTTTTGGGCTAAATCTAAGAAAAACTAAGATAATCATAACGAAAGAATCAATAACTACGCACAAACCTATTTTAAGACAGTTTGACAAAGTCATCGTAAACTGTATTAACAGATTGATCTAATCAGGTTAGGTCAAGACTAGCCTAAACCCTAACGATCATTCTAACTACAGCTAATAAACTTAATGATCATCCTTCTTCCCGAACAAACACGAACCGAACATGGTCTTGAAAAATTGTTGAAACATGGTACTGAATTCCCTCTTGACCTTCCTTTCAGTGTAAACCACTTGCCTATCGTCTTTAACGATCAAATTGGTAGAAAAATCCGGGGAAGGGCGAGCCAAGAGTTTTTTCCACCATGGAACCTTGTTGTGTGAGTAGGGCAAAATATCACAAAACGAAGTGTAGGATTGTACCGTCATGGTTGCGTTACGTTTGTTCCTCGTCTCCGAATTTCTGGCCTTTGGACGATGATTGATCGCGTCGGATGACTTTATTTTCCATGTAAATAGTTGTTGGCCTTCGTATTCAATGACATGAACAACCATGCTCTTCTTCCTCATGACTCAAAGAAATAATAGAGGGAGAGAAACAAGAGAGATAAGGAGAGAGGAGGAAGGAATTGATGAGAAAAGATTTGTTAACGAGTTTTAAGAGATAAGTAATACTGGAATCCTAATTTTACTAGGTCTCTGCCACCTGGTATCTAACAGAAATATTCAGGCTTATTTTCTATAGTTTCAGCTTAATTAATAGATATTTTGTGCTCAGTATATGTACTCATATTAGCAAGGTTTTAGTTTTGTTTAAAAATAAAAAAGAAAGTGTTACTTGATATGCTTATTTTGTTTTTCAAAATTTGAGATTTTTGCTGAGTGATAGATTTTGTTTACGGAGGAAATAACTGTTTGGATTCTTTAAATATTTGGATTCCAAACCGTTAGGGAGTTAAAGCTAATTTGACGCAAAGATAATCTCAAATGCATGCACTTTATAAATGCTGGTACATCATTTCAATTAATTAATGGTGGGATTAAGCTATATACGCAATGGTACTTTCAATTAATAGTATGGCTCATGGATTGGAGGCTACAACGCTCTGATCTTTTTCATCAAAAGGACAATGATATAGATCTTTCTTCAACATGAATTGTCCATATTTCATATTTTTGTAACATTTAATAAAATTTTCTTTAATAGTTATATATATTTATCAGCTGTAAAAGTATAATACTTATTAACAGAGTTCAAAAAATATAAATAATAGCCTAATTTTATCAATTATATTAGAAAATGCATATTTGATGCATAATTTTATATTTATGAAAAAATACTAATAAATAATTAATTTTATATTACTTATAGGTTGTAATAATCCGCAAAGTAATGAAATATAACTTTATAATTTAATATATTTACATTTAATTTTATAAGTGATTTAAATGAAATGCAAGATGGTTTACGGCCATCTTGCAGCAAGATATTTATCATTTTTTGTAATCAAAATTATAGCTGCAATGGTATCACTTATGACCAAAACCACATAAACCACACATAACTAGGAATTAGTTACGCCCAGAAACACTAATAAATATAAAAAATAAAAATAAAAAGTGTCTTGTCACAACACATTATGCACAGTCTAAAAATTATGTTATTGCACATTAAATAATAATATTGACATATATAATTTGATCATATAAAAGTATAATACCATTTACAAGTTACATAAAATTATATTTTTATTTGTAACTTTTCAAATTTATAAAATATGTCTGAGTTATGCTTAATAAATAAAGTTGAATCAATTAGAGCACCCGCAATGAAGAGTTTGAGTTTGACTAAGGCTGTGTTCGGCAATAGCGTTTGGGGTAGCGTTTAGCATTTTGACCACGTCAAAACTCTAATTGCATAAATATTAGCGTTCGGTAAGCTAGCGTTTTGAGGAGCGTTTAACGTTTTAAGGAGCGTTTTGTGAAACGCTAATAAAGTTAACATTTAGCGTTTGGAGTAGCGTTTCATATTTTTCGGTCAAAAAATACCCTTTGTAAATTTTATCTTTTCGAAATTATTGATACCCTTTTATGTCAATTCACATTAATCTGCTAATTGAACCGCTAAATTTACCGAACACAATTCTCATTTGAACAGTCATCCGCTATCCGCTGCTTAAACCGCTATCCGCTATCTAAAACACTCATTTTGCCGAACATGGCCTAATTGTATGACGTGGAATCTATGGACCCATATCAAAAGAGTCAAAATTTAACCTTTTATTTAGCTAGTTTTCCAATGTTGAGAATGAATTTGACTCATATTAATTAAAAAAAGTAAATGGGTCCCACTTAAAAATATAATTAATTTGGTTATATTGATAAAAACGGAAGTGGAGGAGGAGAGAGAAAAAACTATGATCAAAATACTAATATTCTAAACTCGCTTTAAAACTCGTCTCGCAAGACTGAAAGTTAGATTCTCGCGAGAGGAGTCTCATTCTCACCACTGAAATGTTCTACACTACCTCATTCCATTCTCGTATCATGCCATGTTAGCAGTGAGTCAAATTAAAACTCACCATTACAGATACTCTTAGAGGATATGGTGAATTATCAAGGCTTAGGTTTATCTAGATTAGTATAATATTATTTTTTTACTTGTCCGCCTCTTAAATAATATTTGTCGGTCTACCTATTTAGTTAGACCTCGAAACTTATAATGATGAGCACTACAATTAGGGTGTCATTTATAGTCTTGGTATAGCCAATCAATCCGTACTATGTCACTGAATGCGATCACTTCTTAACAAATTAATTAATTTGAAACAAGCTTGACCATTTATTGTTTTACCTTAAAATAGACACACATACATGAATCCCACGTAATGTTAGATTGTTATAAAATAATAAATATATGAACACAATATGGAGAGAATAATAGAGAAGAACAATAAAGAAAAGAAAAAATGAGAGAGGAGAATCAGATGACTTAACATTGGGCTAAATTTTTTGGATCCATATTGTGTAGGGTCCAAATTGTAATCTTTGAAACATGGGGGTCCAGATTGTAAATACCCTCAAAATACAGGGTCTAAAAAGCAAAGAACTCGTATTTATACTAGTTACATAGCAAGAGTCCTATACAATATAATCTTCATATGAGAATAGAATCCTCATATGTTATACCATCCTAACAGATAAAAATACCCAATAGATATCTGATTGACATATGGACATTCAGAAATACATTATTTCATAACACTCCCCCTTGAATGTCCATGATGTATTTTGGCCCACGACAAATACATCCCTAGAGGCCCAATACATTTTCAAGGAGGTAGAACAAGCTATAGAGGAGAAGTTGAGTATAGAGGCCCAGAGGCCCATAGGCCCATACATATTGTGTGCTCCTTATGGCAAGATGATGTCCAAATATCCTAGGGTCTACAACAACACGCCAATCAAGCTCAAGAAAGGCCCAAGAGCACGTCCAAGAAGGCTACTTTGTCATTTTAGATCTTTTTGGATGTAATTTTATTTTATAGTTTCCATTATTTTTGGTGCGTTTTTAGGAGTAGATAAATCTAGAACATTCTAAATTGTTCTAGAATGTTCTAGAAAGGAAAGGTAGACGTGTGGTAGAGTAGTTTTAGGCGCCAATTGGTTGTTATCCTAGATAAGGTTGGCTTATTTTGTAACTAATCCTTATTGGATTAGGAAAGCCTAAACCTATTAGGATAAGTAGAATGTAACCAACTCCCCTTAGGATAAGGAGTCCTAATCCAAGGGAGAGTAGTATAAGGTAGGCGTCTAGGATTAGAAGACTTGGCTTGCACGCCAAGGATAGGGTTTGTTAGAAACCCTAGGCTCAAGTCTAGTATAAATAGCATAGGCTTGTAATCGTTTAAATCATTCCAGTTTAGAAATATGAATCAAGCTTTGAGCTTACCCCCTCGAGTGTTTGGATAAACTCTCAATCCCTTCTTCTATTGTATCTTGGTTTGACACCCAAGTGGTTAGGAAGAGCTTGATCCTAGGTTGCGGTCTAGATCAAGTTAGCCCTAGGTTGTCCTTCTTGTGGATTCAAGTAGGAAACCTAGATCTATCCCTATTATCTTTCTATCTTTATAGAAGATAATCTCTACCCTCCCATCTCCCTCAATCCAACACCACACCCCCTCTCTCACCTCTCCTAATTCGTCCTCCCCCTCTCTCCCTCTCACAAAATAGCTCAACCAATTCCCTCTCTCCATAACAAACTCCCCAACAACTTTCTCTATCCTCCAACAACTTCCTATTCTCTTCCTTCCACCAAACCTCATGCCAAACTCTCTCTCCCTCTCTTCCATCCTCACGTCAACCCCCCCAATCACCATCCAAGAATTCATCCCTTTCCCGTTCAAGATTCATCCTTTCTTGAATCTTGAAACCAGAAAAGCCCTCACGGCAAAATTCTCTTCCACTTTCCTCTCCCCCCTCACGTGAACCACCCTAACCCTAACCCTAATTTCAAGTGAAGCATCCCACTCTTAGATTGGTTGCACGTCTCCCCTATGATGTGTAATTGATCAACCCTACTCTTGATCCCATTATACATCATAATTTTGGTATCAGAGCTCTAGGTTGTTTTGAGTGCAAACCAAAAACGTGACCTTTTCCAATCAAATTCCCAAACCTACTATTCCAATAGCTTAACCTGCTATTCCAATAGCTTACTCTGCAATCCAAACACATAACCTTCAAACCTTCAGAACCAACCTGCAACCCTAAACTCCACAAACAGCCCAAACACAATGCCCTCCATGCCCAAACGCAAATCTAACCTCCTCCATGGCTCACGAATTGTTCATCAAGAGGCGAATCCTCAACAGCGAGAAGCTATCTTTCAGTCTCGCTGCACAATCAAAGGAAAAGTTTGTTCCTTGATCGTTGACGGAGGAAGCTGCACCAATGTAGCTTCTACAACTATAGTGGACAAACTCCAGCTAGAGACTAGTCCACATCCCAAACCCTACACCATTCGATGGCTCAATCAGGGTGAAGGATTACGAGTTAGTCAACGGTGTTTGGTAAGCTTTTCTATTGGCAAATCCTATCAAGATTCTTTATGGTGCGATGTATTGCCTATGGATGCTTGCCATATTCTGCTTGGACAACCTTGGTTATTTGACAGGAGTGTAACACACAATGGGAGAGCGAATACGTATACTCTTGTGATGAAGAACAAGAAGATAACCCTAGCTCCACTCAAAATATCCAATCCGTTCCTACCCCAGAAGAATGATCAAAACCTCGTCAACTCTATGACCACTGAAAGCTCTGAGTTTAGTGAGCATAAGGAGATCATTCCTTCAGACCTAAACACAAACCCTATCCACGAAAACCAAAGCCACGAAATCCCCCATCCTCTCGTCACCCCTCAGTTGGGACAACCTTTTCCTATGTTCCAAGAAGAGATATTACCAGGAATTCCCCTCCAGCATGATCTTATTCCTGGATATATTCAACATGACAAGGCAGCAGGTCACGCAAACCCTAGTGACGTTCAAGGGGTTCAAAGGCAGGGTGACGATCTTCAAACCAAGGGTGTGATTAAGGAAAGCTACAGTCCATGTGGAGACAAAGGAAGTTGGAAACCAACGTCTGTGCTTCAACAAGAGTCCTATCAAGTACAGGTTTCCTAGAACTGAAGATCTAATCAACGAGCTAGATGGTACCCAGATCATTTCAAAGGTTGGTCCAAGAAGTGGGTATCTTAATCCAGTTCGAATTCAAGAAGGGGACACTTCTGTCAAAACCAAAGGAGATCTCTATGAGTGGTTAGTCATGGCTATTCGACTAACTAATGTTCTTTATGCTTTACCGAGATTGATGAATCAGGTTTTGAAGCCCTTTATTAGCAAGTGTGTTGTTGTCTGCTTTGATGACATGCTTGTGAATAACAAGAGTGAGAAAGATCATACTTTTCACCTCCAATCTATTATGGAGATCTTGACTCACGAAAAGATGCATGTGAATCTATCCAAGTGTTACTTCTTCATCAACAACATAGTTCTTCTTGGCTATGTACTCTCGGCTGAAGTGATCCAGATTGATGAAGAGAAGGTCAAAGCTAGCAAGGAGTGGTCTACTCCAACTAATATTCTTGGTGATCGAATCTTCCACGGCTTGACTTCTTTCTATAAGAGGTTTGTGAAGAATTTCATCACTATTCTATCACCTATGGCCGAGCTACTAAAGTCTAAGAAGTTTTCATGGGCTCCAACAATCCAACAAGTGTTCGACACCGGCAAAAGAAAACTTTGCACCACACCTGTTCTAACCCTACACAACTTTGATAAGAAGTATGAGGCTGAGTGTGATGTTTCTGGAGTTAGTATTGGAATTGTTCAATCAGCTCTATCTCAAGAGGGTCGTCCTTTAACTTATTACTGTGAGAAGTTCGGTAACCCTAGATTCATGGAAGAGAATGGAAGCCAATTCCGCTTGTACAGTAAGAAGATCTCTTTCAGTCCATCAAGTTCAAAACCATATTCTTGGTCACCTGAGAAGAATGCTGGAGATCTGTCTAAACCTGGTCTCACCTTTGGGGACCCAATGTTCATGGAGAATAATGAAGAGCAGCCCGAACCATCTACTGAGGAGATCAGAGCTCACGTGAAGGTCCTGATTCACGTAGAGTTTACAGTTGGGCCAACTGAAGTCTTTAAACTTGAACCTCCAAGTTTGAGGACAAACTTCTTCCAACAAGGGGGGAATGATGTATTTTGGCCCACGCCAAATACATCCCAAGAGGCCCAATACATTTTCAAGGAGGTAGAACAAGCTATAGAGGAGAAGTTGAGCATAGAGGCCCATACATATTGTGTACTCCTTATGGCAAGAGGATGTCCAAACATCCTAGGGTCTACAACAACACGCTAATCAAGCCCAAGAAAGGCCCAAGAGCACGTCCAAGAAGGCTATCTTTGTCATTTTAGATCTTTTTGGATGTACTTTTATTTTAAAGTTTCCATTATTTTTGGTGTGTTTTTAGGAGTAGATAAATCTAGAACATTCTAAATTGTTCTAGAATGTTCTAGAAAGGAAAGGTAGACGTGTGGTAGAGTAGTTTTAGGCGCCAATTGGTTGTTATCCTAGATAAGGTTGGCTTATTTTGTAACTAATCCTTATTGGATTAGGAAAGCCTAAACCTATTAGAATAAGTAGAATGTAACCAACTCCCCTTAGGATAAGGAGTCCTAATCCAAGGGAGAGTAGTATAAGGTAGGCGTCTAGGATTAGAAGACTTGGCTTGCACGCCAAGGATAGGGTTTGTTAGAAACCCTAGGCTCAAGTCTAGTATAAATAGCCTAGGCTTGTAACCAGTTTGAATCATTCCAGTTTAGAAATATGAATCATGCTTTGAGCTTACCCCCTCGAGTGTTTGGATAAACTCTCAATCCCTTCTTCTATTGTATCTTGGTTTGGCACCCAAGTGGTTAGGAAGAGCTTGGTCCTAGGTTGCGGTCTAGATCAAGTTAGCCCTAGGTTGTCCTTCTTGTGGATTCAAAAAGGAAACCTAGATCTATCCCTATTATCTTTCTATATATATAGAAGATAATCTCTACCCTCCCATCTCCCTCAATCCAACGCCACACCCCCTCTCTCATCTCCCCTAATTCGTCCACCCCCTCTCTCCCTCTCACAAAATAGCTCAACCAATTCCTTCTCTCCATAACAAACTCCTGTAGGACCCGGAAAATTCCCTTTTGGGGAAATTGTTCTCGGATGCGCGCTACTTAAGTGATCGGGAGCCGACTAAGGTTGCTTAATCCTTAAATAAGGATATTTTTACTTTATGAAATTCATTTTCGGGGTGATGAAACTTTATTTATTTATAAATCCGTTTTTATTATTTAACCATTCGAAATTACACCGAAATACTTTAAAAATAATTCAATATTGGCCCAAATACTAGATCCAGGCCCAACAAAAGGCAAACGGGCCGCCATAGAGGATTAAAACCCGCGCGGGTTTTAATACTCCATGGGCCGGACCGTGCGCTTTTGTGGGCCAGAGAAGATGGGTTAAAATTGATAAAACCCGCGGGGGATTTTATCAACTTCTTGCCCATTTTCTCTCGGTTTTAACCTTGGATAAGTGTGTGGAATATATTAAACCTTTTTTAAATATTTTGGTGTAAATTCGGATGTTTAAAATAATTAAACGGGTTATAAAAGAGTTAAGAGTCGCCAACCGATTTAAGGAAACCGACAAACCGTAAAAACAATAAAAATAACTCCAGTCTACGAAACCCGATTCTAAGTCCAGGGGTAAGGTTACGAATTCGAGAATTATAAGAATTCTCGAATTCACCTGTTAGAAAATAGACTCTACTAAAATCGACATTAAAATGAAAAAGAGCGGGGAGAAGTTTAATTAATTTCACGAAATTATATCCATCATCATGCAATATAAAAAATGAGGTTTTTTATTTACAAAATATGTACAAATAACGAAATTAAAGTACGAATTACATAATTTAAACAATGACAATAAGAAAGCAATGAATCGAACCTCTTTTGCTTTAGAAGCCCGAATGTGCCGGTTTGAAATCCTTGACTTTGCCTTGCCTTTGGACTTTGATGGAAAGATTGAAGTGGTTTAGGAAATGGTATTAGGGTGATGATATGGATGTGACAAAAGTGATTAGGAGAGGTTTAGAGAGTGATTATGGACGAGGGAATTTTAAGGGAGTGATGGAAATTCGGTAGAATAAGGGATGATTGTTGATGAAATGAGGGTAGGATAATGGTGTTAGTTGATGAGAATGCTTGATAATAGAGAGAGTTTAGGAGAGTGTAGGTAGGATTATGATGATAGTTGGTGAAAATGAATGGAATGGAGGAGGGGTATTTATAGGTGGTGAGGGTGGTGTTTAGGAGGGAAATGGAGGGGACACATCCCTTGGATCATGCCCTCCATCCCCATGCAATCACGTATCATCCAAGTCAAGGGAAAAGTCAAATGCACATGGGCTAAAATCAAGGGCTTTTGCATGGGATTTTGGCGCCGGATCCTGAAATGAAACCCCGCGCGGGTTTTATAATCCCTGCACAGGGATCGCTGACGTCGGCACGACAAAACGGCGCGTTTTGGGCGAAGAAACCCTGCGCGGATTTTGATCCCTGGGCCGGGGCGCGCCTTGGGCCTGTCCTGGTTCTGGGCCATCCTCTTTGTTTAAAACCCGTGGGGGTTTTGTCTCAGCTAGTGGGCCAGATCTTCAAACGACCATAACTCTTTCATCCGGACTCCGATTGAGGCAATTCAAAAGGCATTGGAAAGCTTATGATGTGTACTTTACTCTCATCAAAAGAAATAGGGCCAACAAGATTTGTTGAAAAAATGGGATTCGAAATGATGGCATATGTATGTGGAAAGTATGGAAAATGAAGGCTTTTTATGGTGGGTTGGCCTAGTAACTCTTGATTGATGGAGGCCGAGTGACTTAGCTTTCCTTCTAGCCTCTTTTCTTATTACTCTTGATTTCTACACTTGTCCGGGTACAAAATCCGGTGTCTACAGAGAGCCCCCACTTTGATCGAGTCCGAATAGGACGAAGGTCAAAGTAGCCTGAGATGCTGTCTGCTTGACGTCTGACTTGAAGATGGATGTTGTCAGTGGTATTCTGCGAAGAAGATGCCATTGAACGGCGTCCTGAATGAAGATGGTCGCTTTCATGTCGTCGGAGGCCTTTAGGTGGCAATGATTGGAGATGTCGATGACGTCATCGGAAACCTTTAGGTGGCAACTGCTAGATGACTGACGCTGATGATGGTGTCGCCGGAGGCCTTTAGGTGGCAACCGTTGGACGACTGAAGATGTTGGTGATGTCGTTGGAGGCCTTTAGGTGGCAACCGTTGGACGATTGAAGATGTTGGTGATGTCGTCGGAGGCCTTTAGGTGGCAACCGTTGGACGACTGAAGATGTTGATGATGATGAGGTCGTCGGAAACCTTTAGGTGACAACCATTGGACGACTGGAGATGCTGATGATGAGATCGTCGGTAACCTTTAGGTGGTAACCGTTGGACGACTGATGCTGAGAATGTCGTTGGAGCCCTTTATGTGGAACCCGTTTGGACGACTGCTGCTGACGACATCGTTGGAGGCCTTTAGGTGGCGACCGTTGGACGACTGTCGTTGACGACATCGTTGGAGGCCTTTAGGTAGCGACCGTTTGACAACTGTCGCTGATGGTGCTCTTTTACGTGGCAACCGGATGACAGATGGTCCCTTTTTAGCGGCGACCCGATGATGGTGCTCTTTTATACGGCAAGCTGACGATGGATGGTCCCTTTCAGCGGCGACTGGGTGATGGTGCTCTTTTATGTGGCAACCTGAATGTTGGGGAAATCTCCGGGCCGCAGCCTTAGGGCCATCGGTTTTGGGTTGTGTGGATGGATGACGTCGGTGCTCTTTTATGTGGCGACCGGAAGATGGATGCTGTCGGCGCTCTTTTATGTGGCGGGCGGATGATGGATGATGACGACACCTTTTAGCGGCGACCTGGTGTCAGTGATGGCTCCCTGCACAGAAACCAAAGCAGAATGTCAAATCATTTTGAACAATGGCTGGAGATATAGAGAATTACCTGTCTAGCAGATTGATGACGATGCCCAACGGATTTTCCCGAGGCTGACTGGATTTTCCCGAAGCAGTTGGTGGTGCCCCACGGATTTTCCCGAGGCAGATCAGATTTTCCCGATGTTGGTGACTCTTATTGGTGCGATTGCGCCGAGCTCTGCCGGCGGCTCTGGATAATGGCAATTTAATGATGAGGAACTTCACCGAAACTTTGTCGATTTTCCTTAAATTTTGCTTCAGGCGCATAGGTGCCAAAATTTCACTATGGGGAATGGATTCTTGAATTTGCCCGGTCGTTGATCCGTACTAGTCAAGTGAAGATTCTGTCCTTCGTGTCGGACATGCGCCATTCGTGTCTGGCTGATGATGCATGACTTGACTGGATGCTAACTTGTCCAACAAGAGTTGGATTAGAGATTGCTCTAATATTGCTCTTAGTGACTGGAAACCATGTTGACCGGTCTGATTGAGATAGCATATGGGCTTGAACAGCCCCTCTGTGTTGCGTTTGGAGCAACGATGTAGCACTTCCTTGCTTCTTCTTCTTTCTCTTTTTCAGAGGCGCGGGTATGCATGCAACTAGTCTACTAAACTCTTGCACAAACAATGCATTTCTTTTTTTTCTTTTTTTTTTCTTTTTTTTTTGACACAAGCATTCATGCACTCATGCATTGACTGCATGTATGACAAATTGACTCGATATACAACAGACTAACTTGATACACAATAGACTGACTTGATGCATGATAGACTACCTCGATACATGACATACCGACTTAATGCATAACAGACTGGCAGACTGACTCAATGCACATGATAGACTGACTCAATGCATGACAGACTGACCTGATCCATGACAGATTGACTAAATGAGGCCCTGACACGACTTATAGATGCAATGCAAACCTATTATGCGTAGACAGGACACACACATGATGCTTTTATGCAATGAATGATTATTGACTAACTATTTATGACTTTGACATGACTCATGGACAAGACTCACACATGATGCTTCATGCCTTTATACATGCAATGCATGACTATTGACTTTATGCATGACAGACTGATTCTATGCAAGACAAACTGACTCTATGTGACTCTGACATGACATATGGATGCAATGCAAACCTATTAGTGCTTAGACAGGACCCATGTATGATGCTTTATGCTATTCTTCATGCAGACAACCCCCCCGACTCTATATGTAGACAAAGATTTTCCTAAAGCCATGACTCCCTAAGACAATGCTTTCTAAGGACCAAGGCCACTCGTGGGGAATTTCAGGAAAATTCAGGATGAGTAATGTTTCGATCCATGGAACGGGGAACGATGATGGAGGCAACAGGCCTGAAGGACGCGTTTCTTGAATGATCATGTAGATGACCTTGATTGCTTGCAAACGTAAACTGATGTATGACAAGCCCCCGGTTTGGCGTAGACTCTTAATGACACTGTCCTGCTTTGGAGGGCACCTTGGAAATTTACAAGCCCCCAGTTTTGATGTGGATTGACGAGATGATGCATGGGGACCATAAAATAGGAGGAGGCATAGTCCTTGGTAGTGAGTCTCAATCTCTCCTTTTGCCTAACTTGCCCAAAGGGTTTTCAAGTTAGCCCCTCTTTTCTTTTTTTTCTTTTTTCTTTCTTTTTTTTTCTCTCTCTCTTTTTTTTTCTTGATGAGACCACTATTAGGACATCTATGAGAATGAAGGTACGAAACCTTGTAGGATAGGGAGTAAGTGTCCCTCTTTGAAGCTGATGCCACAAAGGTAGCGCGAGCCCCCAGTCTGGAGTAGCTTGTTTTTGAGTCTGTTCATGATGATGTGGTTGCCAGTTAGCCGTTGATCTGATGTAGATGACGTTCGCTCTTGCTGAGAAATAAGCCACACAGAGCCTCATACTTGCATTAATGAATGAGCTGAAAAGTCCTCAGAGGGTGAGATGGGTTGAAAGGGTCGGTTATGAAGTGTTTGGGGAAAGAGAGGGTGGACGATGGTGAATGGGATGTGGAGACACTTAAGAATGATCGTGTCTTGAAAGGGGGAAGAGATGGTCAAATGGGATAGACATCATCTCTAGAGAAAGGGATGGTAGATGAGACTTTATTGATGAATGAGACAGGGAGACACTGAAGAATGATCGTGTCTTGAAGCGATGGTAAAAGGGGATAGACATCATCTCTTAAGAAAGGGTTGAAAGGGATGGTAGATGAGATTTTATTGACGAATGAGATATGGAGACACTCAAGAATGATCGTGTCCTGAAAGGGTGAAGAGATGGTCAAATGGGGTAAGACATCATCTCTTGGGAAAAGGTTGGAACATGGTTATGGAATGATGTCCAAGTCCGACAGAAGGGAGATGGAGGGTTGATGATGATGAAAGATAGTATCCAGGGTTTCCTCTCCTTTTGCCTAACTTGCCCTGACGGGTTTTCAAGCTAGCCTCTCTTATTCTCCCACTCTCCTTTTGTCTAACCTGCCCTGACGGGTTTTCAGGCTAGCCTCTCTTTTTTTCTTTTTTTTTTTCAAAGACCAACATTTTGAGGGTAAAAGATGCTTCTTGTAGCGGCCGGGCCTCAAAGAGGTTTTCCTACGTATCCGAGGTGGAATCAGGCTAGTCGTAGTTCTTTAAGCGCAACTTTAATGAATTGTGCCTCGAGGAAGGCTTAACGGTTCAAAAAGATGGTTACGAAGGTTTGAGGGTTCATATGCAGGTTATGGATGGATGAAAGGTTTGTGAAGGTTATAGAAGGCTGAAGTGTGTGGATGATGTAGGTTATGAAAGGTTTGTGAAGGTTATAGAAGCCTGAGGTGTGCGTGACTCTTATTTTCGCCTTCTCTTTTCTTTATTCTTTTCTAATCCTCTTTTCTTCTTTCATTTCTCTTTGCTTTCCTCCATTTCCTCCTTTTTTTTTCTTTTCTTTTTCTCAACTTTTTTGTTTTTTTTTTTGCTATCTTTCTCAGCTTTTTTTTCACTTTTTTTTCACCTTTTTTCTTTTGCTTTCACTTTTTTCACTTTTTTCTTTTTTCAAACCCCTTCTTCATGGGTTGACTCTTATTCTCTTTTTGATGACATTAGTCACAACAAACCTTTTTCCTTTTTCAAACTCTTTCTTCAAGGGTTAACTCCTATTCTCCTATTGGTGACATTAGTCACAACACACCTTTTGGCTTTAGGGTAGATATGGATTGGTCATGAGGAGAATGATTGGGTTGAACAAGGCTAAAGTTTTTTGAACGATGCCTTTTATGAGTGATGCAAAGAGGGATGAATGGGAACTTGGGATGGAGATGTAGATGATAGATGTTGTTGGAAAATGGGAAGGTAACAGGTGACATAGATGGTGATGTGGGTGATGAGGCGGTAGCCCCCTGTCCTCGGCACATTTTGTTTAAGTTGCTGGTCTAGGAGCATTGAGATGTCCATTTTCAAGAGACTGATGATTTTGGTCTTCATGAAAGTGCTAACTAATCTACATGAGATTTCCTAGGATGCAAGACCTCTACATGCTGACTTAAGGAAAAGACTTACCTACGACATGGGTCTACATTGGACTTCTAAAGAAAGACAGATATTTACATGATGACTCTAGACACAGACTTGCCCATGACTTAGACCTTATATGAGAATTTCTAAGAATGATAGACACTTACACACTAACTCGAGAAACGACTCAATAACTGACTCATGGCATGGGTTTGTACGACTTAGACCCTTTAGGAGACTTCTATAATGCATGACAATCATATGTTGACCCTGGAAAATGACTCACCCAAGACATGGGTTTACATGACTTATGCGTCTATATGAGACTTTCTAAAGAATGCAAGACACTTACATGCAGACACTAACACAAAGACCCATCCTGACCTTATATGATGCTTTCTAATGAATGCAAGACACTTACATGCAGACATTAACACAAAGATTTATTCTATACCTTATATGATGCTTTCTAAAGAATGCAAGACACTTATATCCTGACTCTAAAACAAAGACTCACCCATGACATGGGTTTAGACTGGACTTTCTAAAAAAGGACAAAACCACATTAACCAAGGAAAAAAAACCCACTTATGACCCAGCCAAAGGCTCAACCATGACCCGGGTTTACACTAGACTTTCTAAAAGAGACAAACACGCATTAACCCAGGAAAAGACCCACTTATAGACTAAAGACTCACCCATGACCCGGGTTTAGACTTTCAAAAAAACAAAACACACATATTGACTTAAGAAAAGATTCACATATGACACGACCTTGTATGAGACTTTCTAAAGACTGAAAGACATTTACATGTAGACTCTGAAACAAAGACTCGTCTATGAACTAGGTTTACTAGACCATATATGATACCTCCTAACATGTAAGACACCTATACACTGACCCATGAAGCAACTCAACAACAGTTTTTTTGCGACAAGAGCATTATAAAGGGCCGGATAAAGTCAAATATAGCGAGTCGACATAAGTTGGAAAGCACAAGTCAGTGTTTCTCAATTTGGATGGGTCTAATCCACAGGTCGACCGTTTTAAGGAGAATCCGTAACTTGGCCCAACAACTCAGACAACTCGAGCTTTGTTGGCTATTATGCGGACTAGAATAATGTTCGACAAAACTGACGACCCTTTTTTTATCTTTTTTTTGTGACGCAACACATTTATTTATTTAACTCATGGAAAGTGGATGTTATAAAGGACCGAATAAAACCTTCAAAAGGCGAGTCAAAACAGATTTATAAACTCAATTATTAATTCCACCATGGATGGGCTTAACAACGAGCCGACCATGGATTTGTTAGACTTAATGATCAAGTTTATGAATTTATCTTCTCTAACCTTGAGACTATTACGCAGGCTAGAACAATACACACTGACTTTGTTTATTATTAATCAATTTTCTTTGGACCATAAATAAGAGTATATTGAGAAGGGTCGAATAAAATCATCAAAGGTGAGTTAAAACGAATCGATAAACAAGGATAATTAACCTCTAAAATGGATGGGCCTCACCACCAAGCCGACGTAAAATTTAAAGTTAATTAATCGAGTTTATAAATTTATTTCTTCCCAAACCCAATAATTATTACGCGGACTAAAACAATATCTCAAAATTAGGTCCGACTCTAAAGAAGACCCAACATACAGACACGTATTTACACATAGCATACAACAAGCCTTATTTATTTAGTCAAGGAAAACGGATATTGGAAAGGACTGAATAAAGCCAACAATAAGCGAGTTATAATTAATTTATGGGTTTAATTGACAAATCCAATATGGTTGGGCCTAACAACGGGCCGGCCATAAATGTGATGTATTTATTAATTAAATCGACAAATTAATTTTCTCAAGCCTAGTGACTATTATGCAGTCTAAAACGCTATCCATTAACTTTGTTAGACTCTTTAATTAATTTTTTCGGACCTTCGTTAGGAGAATTTTGTAATGGGTCATATAATATCATCAAAGGTGAGTAGATTTTTATTTATTAATTAAAATAATCATCTTTCAAGCATAAATGGGCCCTTCCACTTGGGCTAACCACGATGCTTTTTGAGTCAATTATTGTAATTAATAGATAATCATTTTCTCAACCCAATGAATTTTATATGGACTAAAACAAAACCTCTAAACTAGGGTCGACTCTAAAACAAAAGGAAAAGGGAAGGGGTAGCACATAGCATATAGCATACAACATGAGGGGATACCCTAAACCAAGGTTCTATGTTCACGGATTTTTCTATGGTTGGATTACATGGCCTACCGCACGTTTTCATCTCCGTACCCCATACCTTTAGGCAAGGAGTGTGAGGTATTGCTCCAAGAACTTCAAGGAAGCCCTTTGAGTGTAACGCGGGGAGAGGAGAGACCAAATGCTTGGCGATGTAGAGTGCATCACACAAGTAGTGGCCTACCCGCTCTTGAGGGAATCACCTAGGTATAACTTAACTGTCGCCTTTGTGCTAACGTGTCAAAAGACGCGATTAGTGGCCCGGTATGCAAAGGATGTCTAAAAAGAATTATAAATTCGCGAAATAAATCAACTTCTCCCTTTTACAATTTCAATTTAATTCGTTTTTTCAAGTTTTACCCTCTTTTTAAGTTTAAGTCCCCAGTGGAGTCGCCAATCTGTAGGACCCGGAAAATTCCCGTTCGGGGAAATTGTTCTCGGATGCGCTACTTAAGTGATCGGGAGCCGACTAAGGTTGCTTAATCCTTAAATAAGGATATTTTTACTTTATGAAATTCATTTTCGGGGTGATGAAACTTTATTTATTTATAAATCCGTTTTTATTATTTAACCATTCGAAATTACACCGAAATACTTTAAAAATAATTCAATATTGGCCCAAATACCAGATCCAGGCCCAACAAAAGGCAAACGGGCCGCCATAGAGAATTAAAACCCACGCGGGTTTTATTACTCCATGGGCCAGACCGTGCGCTTTTGTGGGCCAGAGAAGATGGGTTAAAATTGATAAAACCCGCGGGGGTTTTTATCAACTTCTTGCCCATTTTCTCTCGGTTTTAACATTGGATGAGTGTGTGGAAAATATTAAACCATTTTTAAATATTTTGGTGTAAATTCGGATGTTTAAAATAATTAAACGGGTTATAAAAGAATTAAGAGTCGCCAGTTGATTTAAGGAAACGACAAACCGTAAAAACAATAAAAATAACTCCGGTCTACGAAACCCGATTCTAAGTCCGGGGGTAAGGTTACAAATTCGAGAATTATAAGAATTTTTGAATTCGCCTGTTAGAAAAAAGACTCTACTAAAATCGACATTAAAATGAAAAAGAGCGGGGAGAAGTTTAATTAATTTCACGATATTATATTCATCATCATGCACTATAAAAAATGAGGTTTTTGATTTACAAAATATGTACAAATAACGAAATTAAAGTACGAATTACATAATTTAAACAATGACAATAAGAAAGCAATGAATCAAACCTCTTTTGATTTAGGAGGCCGAATGTGCCGGTTTGAAATCCTTGACTTTGCCTTGCCTTTGGACTTTGATGGAAAGATAGAAGTGGTTTAGGAAATGGTATTAGGGTGATTAGGAGAGGTTTAAAGAGTGATTATGGATGAGGGAATTTTAAGGGAGTGATGGAAATTCGGTAGAATAAAGGATGATTGTTGATGAAATGAGGGTAGAATAATGGTGTTAGTTGATGAGAATGCTTGATAATAGAGAGAGTTTAGGAGAGTGTAGGTAGGATTATGATGATAGTTGGTGAAAATGAATGGAATGGAGGAGGGGTATTTATAGGTGGTGAGGGTGGTGTTTAGGAGGGAAATGGAGGGGACACATCCCTTGGATCATGCCCTCCATCCCCATGCAATCACGTATCATCCAAGTCAAGGGCAAAGTCAAATGCACATGGGCTAAAATCAAGGGCTTTTGCATGGGATTTTGGCACCGGATCCTGAAATGAAACCCCGTGCGGGTTTTATAATCCCTGTACACGGATCGCTGACGTCGGCACGGCAAAACGGCGCGTTTTGGGTGAAGAAACCCCGCCCGGGTTTTGCTCCCTGGGCCGGGGTGCGCCTTGGGACTGTCCTGGTTCTGGGCCATCCTCTTTGTTTAAAACCCGTGCGGGTTTTGTCTCAGCTAGTGGGCCGGATCTTCAAACGGCCATAACTCTTTCATCCGGACTCCGATTGAGGCAATTCAAAAGGCATTGGAAAGCTTATGATGTGTACTTTACTCTCATCAAAATAAATAGGGCCAACGAGACTTGTGGAGAAAATGGGATTCAAAATGGTGGGCATATGTATGTGGAAAGGGTGGAAAATGAAGGCTTTTTGTGGTGGGTTGGCCCAGTAACTCTTGATTGATGGAGGCCCAGAGGCTTGGCTTTCATTCTAGCCTCTTTTCTTATTACTCCTGATTTCTACACTTGTCCGGGTACAAAATCCGGTGTCTACAACTCCCCAACAACTTTCTCTCTCCTCCAACAACTTCCCATTCTCTTCCTTCCACCAAACCTCACGCCAAACTCTTTCTCTCCCTCTCTTCCATCCTCACGTCAACCTCCCCAATCACCATCCAATAATTCATCCCTTTCCCGTTCAAGATTCATCCTTTCTTGAATCTTGAAACCACAAAAGCCCTCATGGCAAAATTCCCTTCCACTTTCCTCTCCCCCCTCACGTGAACCACCCTAACCCTAACCCTAATTTCACGTGAAGCATCCCACTCTTAGATTGGTTGCACGTCTCCCTTATGATGTGTAATTGATCAACCCAACTTTTGATCCCATTATACATCAGTCCATTATCCAAAAGAGTATGCCTCATTAAAACCTTGCTAGGAAAAACCCAATTGGGAGAAAAACCCAGTGAAGGAAAAAGAGTACACACTTTTTTATACGCAAATATATGTTGCCTCATTAAAAACCTTTCTAAGGAAAACCCAGTGGGAAAAAACCTCAGGTAAGGGAAAAAGAGTACAACGCGTATTACTCCCCCTAATGAGAACATCAATTAAGATCTTTGAGTTGATGTAATTCAACTTTGTGACTCACTTGATACATGAATCAACTTAATTCTCACAGAAACGAATTTGCTTAGCGTGCACATAACTAGTATGTGATCAAGTGTCATATGATTTAGGTAAATATCTATAGCTAATCAAACCAACTTTGAGCTGATGAAGATAATAAATATCTACATCGCTAGTACCATCGAGACACCGAAATAGGTTAAATAATGTATGATTAGCAAGATACCGCAGTGCTTCAATATCATTTAAATACGGTACTTCAGGACCTAAATACACTACTTCAAGACTCAAATACGGTACTTCAGGACTGCTAAATTTCTCATCATCTTTTCGGGATCGAAAGGGGGAGCTGTTTTCATATCAAATGACAGTACCACTACTAGGGTACTGATAAGGAAGTGATTTGCTCACGCAACATTATCTTAGCACTTTGCTATATAAATTAATTTATACATGTAAGATCATTCTCAAAATGTGCAACTTGTAAACCAAGACAATAACAGATTTTACCAAAGCCTTTCATTACAAATACGCTTGTAAAGCCATCCACAACTTTTGAGGCTCTTTGGGAGTCAAAACAATCAAGAACATTTACAAACAATTAGGATCCAGATCATTTAATCATTTTCTTTGATTATGTAATATGCGTCCATATTGCTTTAATCACATAAATGTCTATCAACTAAATAACCAATATTCTCCAGAATTTTCATCTGTGCTTCCGGCACTTTGAACCCTTCAGGAGTTTTATATAAACATCATTATCAAAATTTTCATAAGCTATAGCGATATATATAAGATGCATACTTAGCTTTTCATTTATTGTCAAATTTAAGGTATCGTGATGTAGTGACATGGACTACATAGGAGTATATTCCTTCATAGTTGATACCAAGTATTTGCGAAAACACTTATGTAACAAGTCACTTCTTGTGCCTTATATCTCATAATCTCCCTTTCTCATTCTTTTTCACACAAAGACTTAACTATATCCCACAAGTTTTACACCAGCTTGGTGTATGGACAACAGGTCCTGATATTTCCGATATTATAAGCGAATCTAATTCTTAAATGCATCTTTCCACTTGGCCAATCTCATCTTTGTCTTTATTCATTAACAGACCTAAATTCATGATCCTCATGATTACTCATAATAGTGAGTGCTTTTTATAACCAAACACTATATCGACGTCGACTTCATTTCGGTTCCACCTTATCCAATTCATGATATAATTAATTGAGATCTCATCATTTTCGCGAATTTCATGTGTTTGAGCTTGTGGTGTAACTTCCACATTTGTCATGATTGAGGACTCTTCTAGAGTCACAATTTCCTCGTTTCGGTTATCATTAATTATTCGCTCCTTTTCTTTTCCAGGACTATTGTCTTTGGAACCGACTGGTCTACCATGCTTCATATGTGGTCGAGACTCTTTAACAATTCAATTTGTCCTACCTTGACATCAATTTTTATAGGAGCATTAGTTGTTGGGACATAGGATTTAATAACTATTTGTGGGTCACTAGAATATCTGGCAGTAGATTCCCTCAGTTTATAGACAAATTATATTTTGAACTTCTAGTTCACATTACATTATATGAGGATCATAATAATTCGTTCCAACTTATTTCCTTGTCCAACAACTTCATTTCTGCCCCCAATGTTGGGAAAATTATGTCATCATGATCGAAAAATTGTGCCAATAAGTATATCTCCAATGAATGATTCTATTTTAAGTATGGATATACCCAACATATATTCTCCAATCCTTCGGGGTCCCATCTTAGTGCATTATCATGGAGCATACATCGCACATGCTCAAATTCATAGGTGGGATATATTTGGTTCATGGACAAAAACCATTTGTAGGGGAGGAATAAACATTCATGATAACCTCTTGGCCTTATTTGGATCGATGTTGGTGCATGCAACATGATATGTCCTTGAATAGCTGTAGTAAGCTCGGCTCTCAAAAGTAATAGGTTTGCCATTTATTATATACTCAACATCTCATATATTAATGATTCTGCAGGATCATTTTACTTATAACATAGGATGCTTAACATCTATGTCCATTGGCATACAAAAACTATCAAAATCCTTCACCATCTTTATCAATATGAATCTTCTTGTTTGATAATTTAAAATGTGCTTGTAAATTAATAGAGCAAACAATCTTGCAAGCGCCAAGTTGCAAGTTGATAGTAAACATACAAGTGATTATCTCATTGATGTATCAAGTAAAACCATACTATATTCAAATGGTTTACATATGGGTCTACAGGACCAACACAAACATCACTTGTACAGAACCCAGGAATCTAAAGGATTCGATCCATATCTGAACCGTATCGGGTTCAGTGTCGGGTTCGGTGCCAAGCTTTCATAGCCGGGATTGCGGTTAAAGATAAGATCGATGAAATCCCGACCCATCATCACCGGACTAAAACCGCTCACCCACTCGTTTTCAGGAATCGATACACCTTTACAAAAGGCGGGGTGGTGAGCATCACACTATCGTGGCATCGGCGAGCCATCCTTGTTGGAGTAAGGAGAGGCTCGGGACTTGTCAACGACCTCGGAGGCCTCGGGACCGGATTGGGTCATCCCGGGAATGAAGGGCGTGTTGGTATCAAGTCTCGGAAGTAACCAAGTTAATAACTTGCAAGGGGGAAGACGATCAGAGGTTGGAAATACGCGCGCCTTCACGTTTCGGGTCATAACTCCTTCAATACAACTCCGATGAAGCTCAAATTTTGGGAGCTTATAGTACACACTGAGAGCTTTCCAACGATATCTTACGGGCCTAAAACGGAGTTCGGATGAAGAAGTTATGCGCATTTGAAGTCGGCAGGGAAAACTGCCCAAAAGCGTTGCTCGCCCGAGCCAACCTATGGCTCGCCTGAGCAACCATTCTGCCCTGTTTGTCACGGGCGCCCAAGGCGGACAGAAGGCCTGCTCGCCCGAGCAAGCTGCTGGCTCGCCCGAGCCAACATTCTGTCGCGCCCGCGACCCATCTTGGCGCCGACAGGCGAAGCGATCAGAGGCGGCGCCCGAGCCACCCATCTGCTCGCCCGAGCCGCTCTTCTGGTCGGACGCGTATTTTCGTCATTTTTGCCCTGTTTTAGCCTAATTCCTAGTTTATTATAAATAGCTTGTTATCTCATTTTTCCAAACAGCTTTTTTTGATTATGAATATGCTTATGCATTGGTTAGGGTTTCCCTAAACTTCTCTCAAAATCTAGATTACTTTATCCATTAATTAAATGGTGGTGTTTCTAGTCATTCCTTTATTGATCATTTGGTGGATTCTTCCTTTATGATGGTCATGGTGGGGTGTTAGGCCTTTGGTGGTGGAATCTCCTTTATCCAAGGTCATATCCAATCCTTTTGGGGTTTCAAGCTCTTATAGATTGTTGAGTCAAGATTCTCAAGCTAGTCCATCAATCTCTCTCCCGCCGCGCCACGCTCCAATATCTTTGCTAATAATGGTGTTATAATTAATTTTCTTTGATAGCGAGCAGTTAATTAGAACTCATTTGATTAAAGATCTTCTGGCCCTTTAAAATGTATCCATATGAGTTATTCTTGAGATGATTGATCTAAGATGCTCCTACTTTGATAAAGTTTTCATCAATATATAGTAAACTTCTAGTTTACTAAATTATGTGTTTCAATTGGGTTAGTTGTGTAAAATAACCCAGAAAATAAGGATGATATCATTTTCAACACACATGTTTGTCAAAGCAATTTTCATAATATATGAATACTAGTTGTCTCAACATGCAGGTATTCATTCCTACAAATACCTTTGAAACTTAATTAATAAGTTCCTTTGAGACTAACTTGGTGGAGAGAAGTACGTCCACAATATGAAAGTTAGTTACACCAAGTAATATTATATGCGCTCTTCTAGAACCTTTAATCAAAGTAGAGTGTCATATATATATATAATGGTAATATTTGCTTCCCTGATTAATGGACAAGAAGTAATTTATTATCAATAAAAATGTGTGTTGTTCTGGTGTCTGCAGGACACGTATCTATCACCTCATTTATTCATGTTCCAATCAAGTAAGTATCCATGAAAATTCACTTCAAGATAAATATAACATCAATGCATATAAAGCATATAGTGGAAGTGTTTTAATCACTTATTCATAAAAAGAAACTCCACTTCAGAAGTACATACACGATTCTTGAAAGTTGAATACTCCATAGTGAATATGCATTAATCATGGATATCAATATCATTGATTACTTTTAAAACATGTCTATGAGCATAATGAATAATCACATGAATATCATTAAATTCTCACAAAGATATATTACATCCATATGCTCATATAGTATCACAATCAGATATCTAATACACACTATAATTTATATTATGCTTAGGAAACAAAGTTCATGCATATTTGGTCAAACAATAACAATGCACTTTGTGATTAGGCATTACAAAACATACAGTCATGTTCATGATGCTGGAAAATACTTAATAATTCAATATGATCAACCAATTTCAATAAATCATTGATATCATATAGTCTTAGACAGATGAGAGTATATTACTCGCAATTTGTATGCAAAACATTTTCAATAAGGTGCATACATCAAATCATACGAATATCCATGAAATAATAACATCACATGAGAACTCATATTAATCCATAATTATGTACATATCAACATGATAATATTTCCATGAACTCAATAATCAATATTATATTTTATCACCGTGCATATAATCAATTTTATAGCAAGGATGTCAAATTCATAATGCCAAGAATAATTAAACACAACAATTGCTAAAATCTTTGAACAATGCCAAGAGGGAAATCTAAGAAGTGACGACTTGAAATAACGTGCACAACATAAACAATAATATCACTTGCTATCAAAAGTTTATAAAGTAGTATCTTGTGCTTTTTTATTAGGCTTGATAAGGTTCAACAAGATATTATGACGTACAACAGGTACGTGTCGTTTCCATTTCCTCGTTAATAATACATTTCTCACTTTTGTATCATTCATGCTTTTCAATTCCGTGTCCCTACTTCTGGTAGAGATATCATCTTTTAAAAGATTAGCATGACTACAATCACAACTATGTCAACAATCACGACTACTGGCGTGACCTTTGTTTTTGCTCATGATTCTTGAGATTATATCCTGCCACATTCACTTCAGGAATGAGACGAAACTATTTGGGGGTTCTAATGATCCCATAGATAATTATTAATAAAATTATGTACATTTTTCATCTAAACATTAAACTCCACACTTGTAACTAAAATGTTCAATTTAATCAACGATTGAAACCTTAATAACCTCAAGTATACTATCATCAGGGGCGGATCTATGTGTGTAAGTGGGGTGTCAATTGACACCACAAAAATTTTCTTCAAAAAATATCTGTTAAGGAAAAAAAAGAGAAAACAAGTTAGGTTATATAGCATTTGATACCACGTATAATCATAAAACTCTGCATAGTCGGCTGGTATCCTTCGCTTTTATTTGTAGACACTGTTGAGTGACATAAATGCCATGGGTTCGATACCTGTTGGCAGCTTTTTTGTATGTTTTGTTTTATATATATATATATATAAGATAATTGGATTCTAATAATCCCTACTTTCACCAATTGGACAATGGTGGACCGTACTTTCTACCACTTTGTATTCTGGTGGTCCAAAAAAAATATAATTGGATTGTAGTGGACATAATATTCAATATTGAAGTGAACTAATAAATACTATCATAAATAGGTTATATTTTGACGTTTATTTTAGCGTTTATTTGTGATGTTTGATTTTTCTTTAAAAAAAAAATTATCCTGACACCACTGACTCATAATTCTGGATCCGCCACTGACTATCATCGTCTTTCAACAATTATTATGCCAATTAACAACTCTATACTCTAATTGGCAGGAAATTAAGTGAACTCCTGGTTCACTAACGAGATTATATATATAGATCTTCAATGATTGGAGTGAACTTCTGGTTCACTACTAATACGTGTAATCAACGGAAATAAAATTCAACATTAGTGGTAGCATAAATTTCTGGTTCACCAATGAGATAAGTAATCCTTTTTCTTAATAACAGAGTGAACTTCTGGTACTAATAAAACTAGATAAAAATCTAAACATTAGAGTGAACTTCAGGTTCACTAATGAAAATAGCAAAATTCTTATTATTGGATATAACTTCTCGTTAACTAATAAAATTAAATAACAATAGCAATATTAGAGCAAATTTCTTGTTCACTCATAAGATAAAATTTTCGATATATGAGTGAACTTCTGGTTCACTTAATGAAGTAAGGTAAACTTCTTATCATTCGTGTGAACTTCTAGTTCACAAATAAAATTAAACGAAAACTTCCGTTGTAGGAGTGAACTTCTGGTTCACATAAAATAGACTTCGTATTATTGAAACAAACTTCTGGTTCGCCAATGAAAATATACAACCTTTAACTACAACTATAATATTTTAAAAAAAAAAATTCAGCCATATAGAGGTGATGGAATGAACTTCTGGTTCACAATTGATATTGGACATAATATTCATATTGAAGTGAACTTCTGGTTCACTATTAATAATTACAATTTATCATATTCGACAAAATTTTAATATTGGGTGAACTACCAGTTCACTAATGAAATTGGATGGATATATAGCATGTATTAGTTAATAACATGCACATATTGTTAATACCAATAAATTTAGAAGACTTATAATTCATACCAAACTTTATGGACAAATAGAGACGAAGGAGAAGCAAACCTGATGCTTCCAAACAAAAGGCAAAAGTATAATCTTTTGTGGTAGTAATTCACAATTACAATCCTATAAGTTGTAGTCCTCTCATTGATCTCTTTGTGCAATATATATAATATATTTTATTTGGTTGTACCCTTCGTCTTCTTTCCTTTGTGATCCGACCCTCGGCTTCTACTTCCTTGTCATGATAACACTGGCCCTGGCCGTGGATGAAAGTTCAGTATGCGATAACACTGGTCAAGAGACTATGGTGCTGATAACGTGTTATAAAACAATAAATATATGAACACAGTATAGAGAGAATAATAGAGAAGAACGATAAAGAAAAGAGAGAATGAGAGAGGAGAATCAGATGATTTATTCATAACCCACAAGAGGTATTTATACTAGTTACATAGCAAGAGTCCTATACAATATATACTTCATATGGGAATAGAATCCCATATGAAGTATATCATCCTAACAGATAAAAATACCCAATAGATATCTGATTGATATATGGACATTCACAAATACATTATTTCATAACATAGATCAAATTATAATTTCTCTCCATTATTACCAAAGAGGTGGTTACTAAAGTGACAACTATCAACCATTTCTCCAACTAAAGTTCAATTCCTGAATGAAGCAAATGCATTTCGTTACCTGAAAATTGTGCTATTGTTGAGTTACACTTGTCATAAGTAATTTAATATTTTATCCTTTGCTTTCTGCTCTTAATTTTTCTTCTCCGATCAAACATACCATCTAAGATTTTCTATTTTTCTTCTTGCTCTACCTGAAGCTTTCCTAATAGTAATAGTTCCTCTTGGATAAGGGTACATTCTTAATCTAATTTTCTTCATGGTATCAAAGCACTGATCCTTAAAACTCAACCAATATGAGTGATGATGGAAAGCCAGAGGGAAAGCCACAAGATGGCAAAACGATGATAAGGAGAAGCCGAAGTCAAAATCTTTTCTAATCACACCTGACTCGCCTTACTATCTACACCCTTCTGAAAGCTCAGGAGCATCAATTGCTTTAATTGTCTTTGATGGGACCAATTTTGAGACATAGAAGAGATTTGTTCAAATAGCCATGAAGGCAAAAAACAAGATCAAGCTTATTGACGGTCGAATCAGCAAGCCGACTGAAGAAGGTGACGAATTAGATGCTTAGGAACGAGTAAACTCAATGATTTTTCTATGGATGCAAAATTCAATTGACTACAAGCTACACTCAACACCTGTCTACACTGATTCGGCTAAAGTTTTTTTGGACGATCTGAATCGGAGATATTCAGCACCTAACACTCCAAAAATCTATCAACTTAAAGAATATCTGCCTTCAAACAAGGATCACTTGATGTAGGAGATTTCTATGCAAAATTAAGGAGTATGTGTATGGAGTTAGGGAACTACGAGAAGATACCGAAGTGCAGTTGTGGAAAGTGTGAGTGTGGGCTTGAGTCCCGGCTGGACGGTTTGCTAGGAAGAGAGAGCACACATCAATTCCTCATGGGCTTGAACGATATGAAGTACTCAAATCTCAGAAGTCAAATCTTGGCAATGGATCCTTTTCCCTCCTCGGACAAAATCTTTAATTGTGTCCAACAAGAAGAGGAACATCAAAAACTGTTGAGAGGGCGTGAAGAAAAGGAAGCGGTGGTTGCCTTCGCCATTGGCCTTCGACAAGAAGCAAGATCTGGGGAGAGACCAATATGCAGTCACTACGACAAGTACGACATGAGGCCACTAGATGTTTTGAGCTGGCCAGTTACCCACCCAATTGGGTACTCGTGGTAGAGGAAGAAGTCGGAACAATCAACAACAGGGAAATGCGGTGGTCATTACTGGTTGATTTTGCTCAACCGTCGATGGATCATATGCGAACCCTAATGCTTCAGAAGGCAGTGCACCGATCGTGATGATGTTGAGAGGAAAGGGGGAGCAAGGAAACCAAAATAAAGTAGAGCCAACCTCCATTGGGCATGCCAATACTGGGCCTAGATCAGGCAACTATTTCAATCTTCAACAAGTGTAAACTATACTCAAGCTCATAGAGCTGTCAAAGATCAGAGAAACTCATATAGGTAATCCAAAAACCCCGTGGTTGATTGACAATGGGGCTTCCGCCCATATGACAGGAGATGCAACCCTATTGAGCGAAGTGGAAAATATCTAGCCCATAGTAGTAGATTTGCCAAACGGCAAAAAAACAATTGCTACAAAACAAGGAAAATTATCCTTCTTGAACAACATGCAGCTTGATCAAACACTACTTGTGCCCTATTTAAACTGCAATCTTGTTTCAGTTTATCGTTTATGCAAAGACTTGAACTACACAGTCACCTTTGATGAAAACACTTGCATTTTCCAGGATCGCACCTTGAGGACTCCGATTGGTACGTGTAAACAACGTGATGGGGTTTACTTCTTCAAAGAGCAGGAAAAAAGGACAAGAAGTAATGTTATGCAAACAGGAAAGCTCTGGCATCAAAGATTGAGTCACTCATCAAAGGAAATAACGAATTTACTAAACAAGACTTTGAAAGGTACTGGCACACCTACAGAGAACGATGATTGTAAGATCCGTTTTAGGGCAAAACAAACTAGAAATTCTTTTGTTACTAGTGAAAATAAAGTCGAAGGATTATTTGATGTTATTCATGTTGATATTCGAGGTCCTTATAAAGTTCTTGCTTCGTTTGGTGCACATTACTTTCTCACTATTTCGGATGACTTTAGTAGAAGTGTTTGGATTTACCTGATGATTGGAAATAGTGAAACTAAAAAACATTTAAAAAGGTTCATTACTTGGGTACATCATTTTGGAACCAAACTTAAGGTAGTAAGGAGCGACAATAATTTAGAATTCAAATCAGGGGCAATGCAAGAAACTTATACAAAAGAAGGAATCTTGCAACAAACCAATTGTGTAGACACACCCCAACAAAACGATAGAGTCAAGAGAAAGCATAGACATATATTGAATATTGACCAAGCCTTGATTTTTCAAGCCAACCTACCCATACAATTTTGGGGTGAATGTGTTAGAACGACATCATACTTGATAAATCAGACTCGAAGCAAATTGTTAAAAGGAAAGTCTTAATATAGGCTAGTCTTCGGTGAAGGACCTGACTATGATCACATTAAGGTGTTCGGTTGTATGTGCTACGCTCAAATTAGGACAAATGATAAGTTTGCCCCGCGTAGTTGTAAATGTGTTTTTATGGGATACTCCCTTGGGAATAAGGGATTGAACCGTTATGATATGGAAAGACATGAATTCTTAGCTTCTAAAGTAGGGATACAAAACTTGTTGAAAATATCTTCCCTTTTGGTAGTAAGATCACATCAAACCAAGAAAAATTTCCAAGGAATGAAAATCTTTATGTTGAAGATGAGTTGGATCACATGATGTCAAGGAATGAGTATGCCTTACACGACCTGGGCCAGGTGGAAAATTTAATTAGTGGACCAAACTTAGGGGGAGTCTCCTTGGTTGGCCCACTTGAGGAACATGAGGGAGATCATTCCAACATCACACATGGGCAGTCCTAGCCTGAGCAAGGAGACAACCAAGAACATGAACAACACATAGAAGGCTCTGAGCTTTTAGATACTATCCCACAAAGCACTCCAAGATCATAAGAAAATGGTGGCCTACAGCCCACAATCTCACAGAGCCGAAGATTTGAACGAGCCCAACGATTGGCAATCAAACTAAACAATTACATATGCTAAAATACAAGTATTAAAAACCTCATCTCTCTTATTCAACCTCGCCAAAAAGAGCCCTCAGATACGCTCTATCCCTTGCAAAATTATGTGAGTTGTGAAAATTTTTCCTCATCACACAAGATTTTTTTAGCTCTTATTACAAAAGTTAATGAGTCCAAGTATTTTCATGAGGTCGTAAAAGAAAACAAGGAGCGTAATGCACATGGGATATTGTTGACCTCCCTATAGGAAAAAGACCTATTGGATCTAAATGGGTCTACCCAATGAAATACAATGCAGATGGGTCCATTAAGAGATTCAAGGCTAGGCTAGTGATCCATGGAGACCATCAGGAAGAAAGTATAGACTATAATGAAACTTTTGCACCGGTTGCAAAAAGGACAAGTGTTCGATGCTTTCTTTCTGTTGCTGTGGCCAAAGGTTGGGAGCTACATCAACTAGATCTCAACAATGCGTTTTTATATGTAGATCTACATGAAGAAGTATATATGAGATTCCCACCAGGATATATAATCGTCACACCTAACAAAGTTTGCAGATTGAAAAAGTCCTTGTATGGACCTCAAGCAGGCACCAAGACAATGGTTCACGAAGTTATCATCTAAACTCTATGAGTATGGATTTGTACAATCCTACGCAGATTACTCTCTTTTTACCTATCGGAAAGGGGGAATATTTATGGCACTTTTGGTATATGTTGATGACATTATTCTGGCAACAAATAATACTGAAGAGTGTAAAAAATTCAAGATCTATTTAGAGAATTGCTTCAGAATCAAGGACCTCGGTCCTCTTAAATATTTCTTAGGCATTGAAGTGGCGCATGGAAAAAATGGCATTTTTTATGTCAATGCAAAGCGATAGTGGATGGATGTGGATTGCTTGGTGCAAAACTACCCGCCTTTCCTATCAAGCAAAATCACAAACTAACTCTTGCTCGGGGAAACGACCTGCAAGATCCAACACCCTATAGGAGACTTGTGAGGAGTTTGATCTACTTAACCATAACAAGGCCAAATCCCACATATGTTGTTCATATTCTATCTCAGCTTATGTAGATACCTAAAGACCACATGGAGGCAGCAAAGTTATGATTGGTTTGATACATTAAGGGTTCTCCTAAACAGGCCATTCTCCTGCCAAAGGAATCCAACCTTCAGCTTGTTGGCTATCATGACTCAATTGAGGAGGTTGTCCCACTACAAGATCTCTAACTGGATATTTTATCACTTGGGGGTGCCCCCTTATCTCTTGGAAAACCAAGAAATCAATCGCGTCGCGATCCTCTGTAGGAGCAAAATATCGCTCCATTGCAGCAGCTCCATGTGAGTTAACGTGGCTACAAACCTTATTGGTTGCTCTATGACTTCCACTTATTCAACCTATGAAACTTTTCTGTGACAATCAAGCAGCTCTACATATTGCAACTAATCTGGTCATGAGATGACCAAGAATATAGAAATTAATTATCATTTTGTTCGTGATAAGGTTGAAGACAGTCAACTCCATCTATTCAAAATACACACAAAGGATCAACCAACAGACATTTTTACCAAGGCACTTAGCTAGGATCAATTTCAATATTTGCTATCCAAGTTGGACGTTATCAACCTCATGCTCCAACTTGAGGGTGAGGGAGAGTATTAAGATTCAAGAGTCCTACTTTCGGTTGAAATACAACGTGAAGTCTCATGTATAAATTAAACCTTTGGTTTTTCAATGAAAAGAACGAGAAACACAATCTCTTTTCCTTCTCAATATCTCAATCAAATTCTCTTCAAATAGAGCGCGATGGTTTTAAGTTACAAAGCAGTAAAGCAACAACTGCATTGCATAGCATTTGTTTGGCCTCTACAAACTCATCCCATTTCTAAAGCATCAGTGAATGATGGAATATTCATACCAAATCCTGCTAGTATTTGAATGCTCCAGAATTTGCTCTGGGAATCAACTCAAATATGCTGAACTAGACACTCAGGACTGGACTAACCGAAAAAAAATAAAAACAAAATAATGTACAGCTCAACTACCGGCTACATCCAAAAAGAAAATCCGAAGACTAGTAGCTGTAATATCATGGAATGTTTGCAGGCTGGCTGAATGATGGATCAAAAGTGAAATCGTACCCATCTTACTTCACGGGACAAGTCAACAATGCAATAAGTTGATAACATGTGGTGCCATCCTTGAGTTAGTTCTTCTCAGATCCTATTTTAGAGTTACCATGGCGGTGAAAGCACAGCATGTAGACAAGCTTATTATGTTCCCTTCGCCTCAGAGGGTGAAACTTGAGCTGCACTTGATGGTGGTGGGCTTTGGAGCTGAGGTTTGCTCACATTCGCCACAGAAAAGTCTTCATGAATACAGTCCAGTTCAGTCCATTCCACTCCAGCTATGCGACAGTCAGGGAATACACTCAAAGGGACTTCAAGTTTTTTTTTCAAACTGTGTGTTTTTTGGAGGAAGGGGGCTGTTAAAGGGAGAGATATTAAAATGGCCACAAGGATACAGTCTGTCCTCCACATGTCAGTGATGCTAACATCAGTATCTGACATCAACCAGTAATCTGCCTCACTCTGCCAATGAAGCCGCAAATTTAAACAAATTAGCTCCATCTCAACTAAGCACCAACCACGTGCAACTCCCCAAACAACAACAAAAAAAAAAGAATAAATAAAGAAAGAAAGAAAGAAAGAAAGAAAATGAAAAAAGTAGCAAATCATCCCACCAATTTTTCTAGAGGTGGATGTTGAATGGCATTGGGCATTCCCAAAATTTACGTGTAATATAGAAAAGGGAAATTCCAAATGGTAAGCACCAACTATTGCATATTCCAAGTGGTGAGCACCCTTTTTATATACTCCGAATGGTAGGCTTATTTACCAAACAATTCCATTCCGTAGACATTAATTAAACTGCCGTAAGAATATTAAAAAAAAAAGAAAAAAAATTTCTGGTTTGGATGCCCATCGATCTCTTCGCCACTTGAGTAAAACTCAAACTGGAAAAACTCAGCCCTCCCATCTCCTCCCCTGTGATTTCTTCTGCCGTCTCTTCCAATCTCCGACGCAGGTGGTGGCCGCCGGTGGACAGCTGCTTTCCAACGGTGGTGGTGGACGACGTCGACGGCCGCTTTCCGACGCTGGTGGTGGACGCCGTCGACAGCCGATACAGGTATGTTTATGTGTCACTTTTAGGGTTTGGATTTTTAGGGTTTATTTGTCAAAATTTGGGTAAATATTTCAGCAATTGTTTGATGCGTTGTCGTTGTTTGGGTCTTTTGCAATTGTATGATGCATAAAATTTCAAGAATGCACAATTGTAGTGTATCATGGCTGTTGAGACTAGTGAAGTCCTTTTTGGGTTTGCAGCAAAAAAGACATGGCTGTTTCATGCAGGGTTTCAATCAGCTCACACCCTTGGTGTGCTGAATGCACAATTCAGTGAATTCACCAGTCCGAGGGCGAAGATATCGATGGGCATCCAAAACAGAAATTTTTTTTTTTTTTTTTATTTTTATATTCTAACAGCAGTTTAATTTATGCCTACATGATAGAATTGTTTGGTAAATAAGCCTACCATTTGGAATATATAAAAAAGGTGCTCACCACTTGTAATAGGCAAATAGTTGGTGCCTACCATTTGGAATTTCCCTACAGAAAACCATGAACAAAAGGAATTATCAACCACTCTCCAATGTATGATAGCTCAACCATATCCATGCACAGGAAACTTGGCTAGTACCATATAGCTTAGGGAATTGATCACATGGGCATGACACTTTGGTGAACATGTGAGCATGGTTAAATATCCGGTGAACATCAAGTATTGATTTCGAGGACATCAAATAAGCATGGTGGACACCAAGAGTTGATGTCCCTCAAGCAAACTCATCAAGTTCCCCTTGCATACTTGATTTCTCCTAAAACAAGGTTTGATGTCCCTCTTATATCCAACCATGCTCCTTTTGTCCTTTTATTTGTTTATAGTTTTCTAATGACAACAAAAATGCAAAAAAGCGAAACTTACATCAACTTCAGGTACTATCTTCATGATTCCACCTACAAAATCTTGAGAAGTGTTGGCATCTGAGCATGTCCTATGAGTTTCTTGTCCTTGCATTTTGAGCTCATTGCCTCTGATTTCATTTTCTGTCATAAAGGTCATCTCTTCTTTATAACCTGAGGTACTTGGGTGGCTTGAAGGAGCCTCAGCACCATTGATCTCCTCAAACCTCTCTTCAAATTGACTGAAAAATGAGGACTGAAAATGTTAATTAACTTGTAACTTGTAAGGATTAAGAAAATGGGAATGAAACCTGGAGGGGGAGGGTAACAAAGGTAGAACCAATAGCGAATAGCCTGTTTTCCATCCATTTGTCATTAATGTGTTTGGTAGAGGAGAATGTTTTCCCAATTTTCTAGTGTTTGGTATAGAAAAGGTTGGGAAAGTAATTTTCAAAGAAATTATTTTCCCCTATAGGAAGGAAATTGACTTCCTTGGTTCAAACTACTACCCTTGATCGTTCAATTGATTTTCCAAAAAACTTTATAATACAATAGGGTTGATCATAAAAGGATAAATAAGAATTTTGAACTATTTTTTTTTATTTTACAACATACACGGTGACTATTGGTGACATTTTTCACTGCTAAATCTAATTGAAATATAGGGCAAAATTCAACATCAATGGATTAGCTCGAAATTTTATAATATGATAGAATTGATTAAGAAAAGCTCAAATATGAATTTTGGGCTCCAGATATTTTCATTTGTAACATATATCGCCACTTATGTCGACATTTTTCGTTGTTAAATCTTATTGAAACTTAAGAGCAAAAATTCAATTTCAACGGTTTGACTCAAAGCTTTATAATATGATAGCAGTTATTAAGAAATCTCAAATATGAACTTTGAGCTCAAAATATTTTTATCTGATAACATTTATCCCCACATATACCAACATTTTTTGTCGCTAAGACTAACTGAAACTTTAAAACAACATTCTAATTTAGCCGTTTGAATTGAAACTTTATAATATGATAGAATGGAGCGAATAAAACTCAAATATGAATTTTGAGCTCCAAATATTTTCATTTGTAACATATATCGCCACTTATGTCGACATATATGGCCATTTTCCAAAAACTATTTGTGTTCTACCAAACAAAGGAAAGTGTGACATGGAAAGCTATTTTCCTTGGAAACCATTTTCTTTGGAAAACCATTTCCTCCGAAATCATTTCCCTTCAAACCAAAAACACTCTAAAGGAAGGAAACTTACTTTATTCAACATAGGGAAAAAAAAAATCCACCTTATGTTGTTCGATTGATTTTCCACCTAGAGTTTATAATACGACGGGATTAATTAAAAAGTATAAATAAGAATTTTGAACTCCGGATTCTTTTTATTTACAACATATACGGTAACTATAGTTGACATTTTTCACTGCTAAATAAACTGAAAATTAGAAGCGAAATTCAACTTCAACTATTTGACTCGAAACTTTGTAATACGAAAGAGTTGAGTAAAAGAAGCTCAAATATTAATTTTGAGCTCCAAATATTTTTACCTGACCACGTACATCGCCACATATATCAGCAATTTTTGACGCCAAAACTAACAGAAATTTCAAAGCAAAATTCAATTTTAGTTGTTTAAATCGAAACTTCATGATATAATAACATGGAAGGAAAAAACCTCACATTGAATTTTGGGCTCCACATACTTCCATTTATGACATATATTGCTACTTTTGTCGACATTTCCTGTCGCTAAATTTGACTAAAACTTAAGAACAAAATTCAATTTCAAAGGTTTGGATCAAAACTTTCTAATACAACAAAGTAGATATAAAAAATGCTCAAATATATATTTTAAGCTTCAAATATTTTTAATTTGTAACATATAACACCACTTATGTAAAAACAATTCCGCTGCTAAAACTAACTTGAACTGAAATTTAAGCTCAAATGTCAATTTTAACTGTTTGGATCAAAACATTATAATATGATAGGATAGATCAAAAAAAGTTCAAACATGAATTTCAAACTCCAAATATTTTCATCTCATATTGTATATCACCACTTATATCGACATTTTTAGTCGTTAAAATTAACTGAAAGTAATAGAATTCAATTTCATCTGTTAGGATCATAACTTTACGATATGATAGGATAGATTAGAAAAAGGTTTAAATATGAATTTTGAGTTTTAATTATTTCATTGATAATATATACAATACATATTGTCATTTTCCAAAAAAATTATTTGCCTCCTACCAAACAAGGGAAAATTTGACATAGAAAGTTATTTTCCTCCGATAGCCATTTCTTCAGAAATCATTTCCTTCCAACCAAACACACCCTAAGCATTAAAAAAAAAAAAACAAATAGGCTAAAGGATTTTTCCTTATTTATTTGTTCTAGATACAACTCAACTATTATGTGTCCAAAGCCCAAAATAAGCCAATGACTTATTATCAAGCAAAAACATCACAACTATGTAAAACAGATGTAATGAGGATAGAAGAACTCTTGCTGTATGGTCAAAAGACTCAAAACGAACTCCTGCAGCAAATGTCAACAAGGCAGACTATATTGTACTTTTGGTATAATTGTATAAATACCATCAAACGTTACATGTCACATATCTACCCAGGTCACTATGTGTATTTGTCATAGAGAAAATTTTTAATAAGTGTATGTTTTGTGGCTCATAGGTGTTTGATATACAAAGTTAGGAATTTGATCTATGTAGAAGAAGAAATCAAACCTGACAAGATAAACATCAATAGGACCCATTGTGCTCCGAAGAACTATTCTGTACGTTCTCTGGGGATAGTCGACAACCTAAGAAAGCCAATTACGAACAAAAGTGACCACATACTTGGAAGTTCAAGCATTCAAGAACAATAATCGCATTCATCTCATTTTGTACCTCATCTGGATCAGGGACCTCCAAAGTTGTGCCATGAGGGGCTTTAATTGCTATCAAGGTTTCATTCTGCCATAACTCCCTAGATTAGCAATTATAAGTAGCAGAAAGCACCAAAACTAGTATTTGCCAGAAAAGCCATGTTACAACTGAGAAATTTGACAGGAGGGACAGTTTTTTTTTTTTTTTTTTTTTGGGGTTGGGGGGGGGGGTTGGAGGGATGATCACAAACCTGAAAGCAGGGTAAACATTTTATATCTTCTTCAGTAACAAACAGCCACCTGAGTTACATGAAGCCCATTGATTATGAGTTTGTCATTCTGTTCAACTATGGCAAACTAAAGAAACCAATGAAAAAGGGGACGAGAGTGTACTTCTGATTGTGTTCATTTTCACTCATTTCCCTCAACCTTTCTTGCATTTCCCTGAAATAGTTTAAGCAACAAACATTAGTTAGATACTTATATAAGAGACAATCAGTACGTCCAGGCTTCTAAAGCATACTTATGTTAAACAACCTTATCTGTTCATCCAATCTGTGTTCCTCCATTGCAAGATTTTCAACATCTCCCTGAAAAAGGAAAAAGTGATGTGCTGAGACTAACACCATAGACAGATCATGCGCCACTACACGGGAGAATAAAAAAAACAATTTATTCTGCCATACACCTTGTCAAGAAGTATCATTATTTTGATATTCCTTCTGTTCCATATTAATTGTCATCTAAGCATTATTAATTTCTCAACATATACAATGTTCTATTACACAAAAGTAGTATCATTTGATTCATAATCAAAAACACTATTATAAAAGTATATTGTTGTAATTTTTTGATAAAATATGCTATAAGAAATTCTTAGTTAAAGGGAATTGAAGACAATTAATATGGAATGGAGGGAGTACTAATATGGAATGGAAAATTAAGAAATATAGAAAAAGTAAAACATATTCAAGGTCAGCATACCTGCAGGCTAGCAACACTATCTTCTGCCCCGCATGGCCTTGAGACATCAAGTCCTCTGAAAAGTTAATAACCTTCTAAGATATAGCATCAAGAATATTGGTAACCACAAAAAACGAGGAAAAGGCACATCCCCTTCAAGTAGCAATACATACTTCCATTGTATTTTGTTCTTTATATTCTTTTCAATGAGACCTATGCCCTCTAGAACATTAGTAATATCATAAATCCGCCTCTTCTGGACCTGGAACACACAAAAAGCGGTAGCAAGATGCTTTAGACAAGAGAAAAACGAATCACATTAGTAGGACCATATTACAATAGTTACCTCCAAAGTATCAGCAGCTTTGTTTAAATCAAGCATACCATCTTCAGCACGCTTGATTAATTCAATAAACTTCCTTGTCAATAGTCCTAAACACCCAGAAAGGCATCTAACATTCGTCAAATCATACCGGACGATAAATAAACATAAGCCTTCAATAACTCGCTTGAATCTAAATGAAAAGGAAAGTCTAATTACCAAGAGAGCTATCATAGCGACAAGAACCAACTGGAGTGTTGCCAGGGGAACCTGCAAGGTCACGTCTTCAACATGAAAATACAGATATCCTACCAGACCTACAACCATGATCCATGAAACATCTGCAGATAAAGCAGATCCCTCAACTACATGACTCAGAAAGAAATTCATAACACCATGGCTCAATGCCACGGCTCCCTTCACAGCACCTAACCCACGAAAAATGCAGAAACAATAGGAAAGAGTCTCATTAGACCATAAGGGCAAGCATATAGAGGTCCAAGAGCAGACACTGACCAATACTTGACACTGGAGTCTGTGGTGCTGCTTTGTTGGATTTGCTAATTCTTGATGCTCTCTGTCCCTTGCTACCCTTTCCAGCTACTGGTGTTTGGAGAGGACTGTGGACTACTTCAGTGTACCCTGGACTAGATGCCCAGTCACTGGACTCAGCAACATACTCAGCTGGTTCAGTCTTCCGCTTCATAGGCTGATAAACCTCAACATTGTCTTCAAATTAGTGACAAAGACAAGTTGATGGAACAAAATGACAGAAGCACACAAAAGTAAACCTTCCGCAAAGGAAAGGGCCAGATGTGATTGGAGAAACGCACTTTTAGAAATATAGTACAATAAGATTCATATCAATAATGGCCATATAGATAATTGAAGCCTGAAAAGTGTATGGTTTTCTGATTGAGCAATGAGGGCAACGAAAGAGCATGCATAGTTTCAGATACTACTAACTCCTGTGATCTCCTTAAGTTCAGATACAACAGTGAACAAATTTACTGACTACAAGAAAAGCATGAGTTCAATTGCCTCCAGAATCCTTGTTATTCACACTTGAAGGCCTCAGGAGTATTGGTAGTGTGCCAGGCTTAGTGCCATCCTCTTCCACAGCAGCAATTTCAAAACTAAGTCTAGCAGGCAATAAGGTTATAAATTGTTTTCTCAAATAAAGTCAAGATGCATGACTCCTGGACATTACGTTTCCCATCATGAGTCATAGAAATCAAAAAGTAACTTAACTGATAGGAGATAAGACAGATAGGCATGACGGAATAAGAAATTGCAGAATGAGGAAATACATATTAAAACAAAAGAAAAAGGACTACCAAACCATTCAAGATCAACAAGGTGGATATATGAGTATATTTATCTAGAAGGCACACTGAATTAAGCTAATGATGACCATTATCTCATCAACATTACATAAACACAAAAGAGAAATTAAATTGTTAACCAGACAAGCCCATGCTGTGGAACACATTTGGTCACTTCTTCACATCTTTTACAACTCTACCACAACTTTTCTCCATTTTAAAAGAGGTGCATCCCTTAGTTGAACACCTAGAGTAAGTGCAGGAAGTTTGACGCGAACATTGCATGGTAAACCAAGTCTTCCACACACTCCACCCTCACATTTCAAAATCACTCCAAGAAATGAGTTGTATTATGTTGTAATAGCGTAGCGGCATGACCGTCTGTCTTCTATCTAAAATAATTCATGGTATAACAACATACTCATCATGACAGCCCATCTGACCATGTCTCCAGTGTACGAGTAGTCTAAAATAATGTTGTATGCTCAGCCATGAAAGCTCAGACCATACAATAAACTTCTGTTAACAACTCACCTCTGAGTCACAAATCAATACTGATTCCCCCCAAAGAAACATATATGGAACAAGAGTTCAAAAGCATGCAACAAACTAAAAGATTATCCCTCAATAAGTATGATCCTGATTTAGAAACAATCAAAAGAAGAAATCTTCTGATTAAATTGTCTAACTAGAATACTTTAACATAAAAAAATTAGAAGGAACATAGCAAAAGCACGTTCGCAATGAGGCTCTTAATGAATCGGGTCATATTCTATGTGAAGAAAATTTACATGACATCCGGAGAGCACCCAACTTCAAGCTCAAAAAGTAGTTTATCTAAACAGTAAGTTAAGCAACTTAGCATCCCCATATGTCTTGCCCATAACACAAATGCTGATCATGCTTTAGCAACCAACCCATAACCTTGTAGTTGCATACATAATGGAAAAGATTATCCTCGGTTGTAGTGCCCATAACCACACATGAAGACCAAATACTTGTAGAATGTTTGCAGGGTGTAACGAACTAAGAAATTAACGGTTAGTGTCGAGATGCAAATATAATCCATGGACATCTGAATTTGTCAGCACAATAACAAGAAGATGAGTCATCCTGGTGTGATAAGCAGAAATGCAAATGAATATCCGAATATGAGAAGGCCGATAAGGAACTTGTGAATTTAACTTGGTAATGTCAACAGAGTAGCAGAGTGTAAGACAAAGGCTGCATCACTTCCCAAGCCAGAGATCCACATTATACTTTGGATACAATGAGCCAGCAAAGAATCATCCTCAGCATAGTTACCAGGAACGCGATGTATGCCTGCTATCTGCATTCCGGGAACTAGCATACCGAAGTCAAAACTAGACAAAACTTGTGTAAAACTTAGTGAGCCGCGGTCCAGAACAAACCACCGGGGAAGTGTTCCTGTTAATCATGATTCTCAGAGTACATTTCACAGAGTTCATGCAGTAAGGCCGTGACATGGCAGACCTGGGCATGCGGAAGAAAAATACCCCAACTATCAATTCAAATTTTCATGGTAATCCAGTGCTATTGACTGGTCTATCGTATATGGTACTCTAATTTCATTTTTTTTTTATTTAAATACCTGAGACCCATCCCTATTTCTATGGGCCCCCCTTCCAAATTATCCATCCAAATTGTGTCACCTCACCAGAGTTTACAGTGCAAATGCCATATTACAAGCAACAAAGAATCAGAGATAGTATACAAACTGACCATTCAACAATGACTGTTTTGTAGCAGCAAAAATGGTGACTGTAGACCTAACCCAACAATTAACAAAGCAAGAAATTCAATCAATGCCAGTGGGAACATGATGTTGCACTGATACAATAACCAGTAAGGTTCTTTACCAATATTTAGTTCTTTCTAAACAAGCACACAAGCTTACATCTAAATATGGAAGGCCAGCCACAATTAAGTAACATACTCCACTAGCTGATTAAACAACCAATCTCATTCCCAACTATTCCAAAACAACAGCAATTAAAACCGACCATTAAAAACAACAAATTAAAACTTGAGGGTGTGGAGAATAACCTCAGGGTGTGGAGGTGGAGGCAGCGGCGGTGCGAAACGGTGGTAGTCGGCAGGCTTGAAGGCAGTGAATGGGAGCTGCTGCGATTGGTGAGTGGTTGGTTTAGGCGTCGACATCAAAACCCACAAGGATGGATTACTGCACAATTTGCAGCGATTCAAGCTTCAGTGGGTTTGGTCCAGTCTGAGGTTTTACAAAAAAGTGTGATTAGAACCGAAAACATAAGTATGAGGTGGAGAACATCGGAGGAGGCGGCGGAGATCTTGTACAGCTGCTTGCGGGCAGCGAGAGAAGAGAAAGAGAAGAGAAGAAAACGAGGGAAGGAGGAAATTTGGTTCGGATGTACGTGTGGAGGGAACCACTTACATTTCTTCTTTTATTTTACTAACTAGTTTTATTTTTCTCTTTAATTAATCCTTTCTGGGGTTTTGTTGCGGGGGGGGGGGGGGGGAAACGGAAATGAAAAAGTAGCGCGAGAAAGGGATGTAGGGACCATCCTCATCCTGTGGCTGCTCACGCCCAATGTGAATGTGATGCCCCGATTAGCGGTTCTGATGCTAATTCGATCGGGGGCTCTTTTTTTTTTTTTTTTGGGTTTTGTTCTTTGTTGTCTCCTTTTCATTAGTGTTGCTTTATGTTATAAAAATTCTCTAATTTTTTCGATTATTTAAAGCCTAAAAGGATATAAGAAGTCTTGCAACAAAGGTTGCATAGAAACAGCACGATAGCAAAACAAGTAAAATTTACCCGAACAAAAACACCAAACAAAACAGCAAATAAGATTTATCATTCAAATTGCCCTCATATCTTCTTTTCATTGCTCGATGAACAGTCTTGCAGTCTTGTCGCAGTCTCTTGATCTTCATGAATGATATCAATGTCACAACCAAACTTTGCTGCCCTAAGAACTTCATCAACCATTCTATCAAACAAGCTATTCAAAGACTTCTCTACTTCCTCTATCTGATTGCAATTTCACGCTTGTTTGTTCTTCCTTTTGATTTTTGAGATGGTGATCCTACAAGTTGCTTGTCAAACCAGTTGCCATTTAGGCTTCACCATAACGCGTTGTTTCTTTTTGCACCTAGATCTGGCCCTACAAGCAACTAAGGAAGCGTCTTCAACATCAATGGCCAAATCAGGGTCAACACTAATACATGATCCAATCGGGTTACTAAGAGTACGCTCAATGTCAGAGTTAGCCCCTGATTGCAATCCACCCTACCATTAGACTAGGACCCAAACAAAAGAGCATTCATGTATGACAATTTGCTTGCACCCTTATCGTTATAGCAGAGCTTTATAGGGTCTATGATGGTCTTACTAGGCTCAGAGTTGCCATCAGCCAAAGGCTCAAGAGAGTTCCCACAATCGTATTATCGACAACGGTATCCGACCCAACAAAAATCCCACACATAGGAGACATGTTATGCGATTTCTCCTGATAAGAAAAGCACGATCATCTACCTTGTTGGGAACCCATTTTTGAAAGATTTCTGAGACAACTAAAGGCCTTCTAGATTGGTTTTTTTGAAACTTAGCCCATGTAACAGACAACTTCTTTTGATCAACAAATATATGGTTCAAGCCTTCAATAGTTTTTCTCCCTTCCTCCTTGCTAGCATACCTCACAAAACCAAATTTTCTACCATTTTTGCCTAATTTCATGGGATCATATGCATCAACCACCTCATCAAAACCACTGAATAAGCATTTAAGCCTTGAGTTCCCCATATTAAAAGGCAAATTATCTATAAAAAGGGAGAAGATTTGAATTTTCTTATCAAATTTTTCGGTCACCACAGGGGCTTCATTTGCAAGATGGCGGTTCAAAGAAGAGTAGGTGTTAACCAAAACCTCATTCAAGCCACTCAACTCTTTTAAGCCAACAAGGATTTGAAATGCCCTATTTGAAGAAGCCAAGCAGCTAAAACCCAATGCTCCACCCTCCAAAGAAAGAGAGGCAACGACAATTTCAAGTTCATGCTGCAAAGACTTAAACCTATTACTAATCTGGATACAACACTCCATGACTGGGACTACCAAACCACACCAGCTCCCTCACAAGAAAGGCCACGACAAAGATCACCAAAAGCCCACACTCCACGCTTAAAATTGAAACATCCACAAGAAAAACACCACCAAACAACACCAGGGACCAAAACAAATTAAGAAGAGCCAGAAAGGAAGCACCTTAGGAAAACCCCTCCAGAAGGTGGACACAAGGGCGGTGGAAAAGCGAGGAGACTTGTCGTCCACAACCCATTGGACACGGCTCCTGGAGACTCACCCACCAGGGGAAGATGAGCTAGCCTCCGATGACCGAAGCACCCAGGATCAGAGCAGACGCCGACGAAAACCCAGACACCGGAAAGGATCGCCTGAGTGCGCAAGCAAAGGGCTGGAGCGGTCACGTGAAAAGCCGAGCGCGCCCGGGAGGGAGGATGAGAAGAAACGACACCAGAGAAACAAAAACGAAAGGCAGAGACGGAAGGGAAGGTTGCTAGAGCACCGGGAGGCACCACCGACGGGCAGATGAGAAGTCATTTTGAGGAGGTTCGCCCGTAGGAGCACATTGGGAAGGACCGACTAGCTAGCATTATAAAAATTCTCTAATTGCCCCTCACTCCTCTACTTCATTCTCTCAACCTCCATCAGTTTCTCTCTCTAAATTTAGTAGGCTTTAGATAATAATCTCTTCAAAGTGAGCAATGGAATATCATCTAACTAAGAATAGCTAAATTTTCTAATAAATTCGTTCATTAGAAATCAGATTGAAAAAAACGAATGGACAGACAGGAACACCCCAAATAGACATTGGAAACTTGGCCCAACCCCCCTCCCCAAATGGCGTCTCGGCCAAGGTCCAGACGCCTGTCTGGGGCGTTTGGTCCTTGGCTGAGACTCCATTTGAGGGCTTCTGGGCCAATGGTCGAATGCTCCTTTTAGGCGTCCGTATGCTGGTCTGAACACCTAATTGAGATGTTTTTGGGTATTTTTTCGTAATTTTATTTTGTACATTTTTTATTTTTATTATTCTTAATATTATCATTATTATTAATATTATCTATATAATACTAATGACAAAGTGTGTGGACCCCATAAAATAATGAAAGGAGAGCATTTTTAAGTAAGTGAGCCAATAGAATTTTAGATAAATAAAATCAAATGAAAATTTGAGCCAATAGATTCTTTTATTAATTCACGAAAACAATATAATACTCCTATGTAGGTTGCCAAAATTCAACTTTTGTGTAACTGAATGTGAGTTAACTCCATACACCCACGTCAATGGTTATTAAACCCTTTTTTCCAGAAACTTTAATCTTTTAGATTCATAATTGACATGATCACATTTGGGACAAGTAAGCTTTTGCACAATTTTATTTATCAATCCTCATTCTAATATTCTAATATGTCGGTTTCAAAAAACAAAATATTCTAATATGTCAATTTATTTTATATGATAGTTATACAATCGTACTCATGTGATTTACCTATATTTAGAGTCTACATAATTAGCATGATTATTCCAATTTGTATGGTTAAGAGTTAAATAGTGAAATGAGAGTAATTTTTTTTTTTCCCAATTTTGGTCTATTTAAGAATAATTTTCCTTTCAAAAATTGCATATTTAGGCCCTGTTATTTTATGCGGTAAATTGCGGTGAGATACCACAACTCTTTAATTTCTATCACACTTTATCACATTTGACCACATCACCCCATAATCATTACCAATATATCTTTTCAGTTTCCCTTCACCTCATTTTTCTCTTCTACTTTCACATTCTCTCTCCTCACCTACCCCACTTACCATAATTATCATCACAATTCACCACAACTCACCACAATTCACAACACTTTTTCAAATTCCACTGCACTGCACCATTACCACACCGCAATCAACCATATAAAAGAACGGGGCCTTAATAGAATATCTAACCCATCATAATCGAAACTGCCCAAAATTGAAAATTTTGGAATCGGTTGGGAAAAGTAAATAACATCTCATGTATCAAAGCACTAACAAAAGTTTTAATTCAATAGAATTCTTCATCACACAAACCATACCTCTTGATAAGTATATGATGTGAGCAATTTGATTGCTAAGGATTCCATAGGTAAAATCCAACAATACAAAAGAAATAGAAGCCAAACTAAATAGAATCGAATAAGTGTTGAATTATGTAAAGGGGTGTTCTATTTGCTTTTGATGATATTAAAATTTTTATTTCAAGGAGCTTTGTACCATGTTTATTATGAATGGAAAAAAGGAAGTAGAATTAATTTTATCGTAATAGTGTTGGTAATAAAACATAGCAAATGTAAACACAACAAATTATGTAACTCATAGTAAATAAGTATTTTACTAAGTAGAACTAACATTAAAAATTACGAACATTAAAAATAAGTATTTTACTAAAGAGCTTCTAGCCCATACACACGTACAAAGCTCCTTAAACATTCTAAGAGATAAAAATTTTAATTAGGACTTTCTTAGATTTTTTTTTATCATATACAACGAATAAAAATTTGGCTTTTTGAGAGAAAGATCAACTCTTAATACATAAGATGTCTTTCAGTTTTTAATATTAAAATAAAGTATACATTGTATTTTATTAGCAACACCTATCGGTACAAAGGGTACACACCCTTCACTTTTACACTTCCATATGTATAGTTTGTTTGATAAAATTGTACCATTACTTATAGGATAATTTTAAATTGCAGGTCCACGTAAGGAATGATGTGCATCATGCAAGTCGTCGTGGTTAATGTAAATTGTCATTTTAAGAAATTTTCTATTTCTAAATTACATGTTTTGTTGGAACAATTTATTACGATGTTTTCCATTTAACAATTTTATTAATGTTTCTTTTGGTTTACTTTGTATCGACAGTAACTTATCAATAACTTTTATAAAATTTTAAAAATAACTAATTTATTACACTCCGTGCATCACACGAATTTAGGACTAGTTATTATTAATAATATTATTGTTATTATTGTAAATACTAATAATTTAAATTTTAAAACTAATACTCGTATTATTATTGTTAATGTTAGTATTACTGAATAACATGAAATCAATTATTATCGAATAACAATTGTCAAGAATATTGTGATTAATATTGTTACATAATGTGTTCTTTTATGATTAATATTATGTTATAATTGTAAATAGTTATTTTTAAAAAAATTTGATCGTAGGTTCTGCTCGAGGATTTTGGCGGAGACGGTGTTGACTATTCAGAGTATTTTTCTACAGATCATTGGTTCGATTCGCTCGACGATCTCCATGAATGGGCTGACGGAATTGCAAGGGGAATCAATTTTAGATTTGTGAGGGCATCTTATAAGCAAAAGACTGACGACGGCTTGGTGCGATTATATATTAGATGCTGGAGTTATGGGAGATACCGCGGAAAAGTGAGTGCGATAGACTGTGATAGTTAGTTAGATACGAAGATGAAGTGCCAATGTTCGTTCATCCTTGTAGCGTTCTCTCAATCGGGACATATATAGGTGGGGCATCTGGTCATACAGGGGAGACAATGGGGTACACAATCATAGGTTTGTTCTTTACGAGGATGGACATCGAAGGGGACACCTTTTGACATCCGACATGAAAGCGTACATACAGGAAATGACTGACCCCGGGTGCACTCTTGCAACAATACACACATTGTTGAAGTAGAATTTCATGGATTATAATGTCAATGTCGGGCAGATTTATGATGAGAAATTCAAAGTGCGGTTGGAGGAGATGGAGGGTAGTACACACGTGCAACATTGTCTATACTTGGCAAATAAGCACGAGTCCTTGTCCGGTACCGACATTGATGATGAACGCGATATGCGACAGATCTTCATATGCCACCCCTTCTTTTTAAAGTTGCTCCGCACATATCCAGATGTTCTCCTCATTGATAGTACATACAAGACTAGCAAGCACAAGTGGCCTTTTTTGTGAGATAGTTTGGGTGACTTCTACAAATCAGAACTTCTTTGTTGTGTACTCAATAATAAGAGACGAACGGAAGGAGTCATACGAATGGGTGCTTCAATGATTACATGATCTCATGGGCGTCGGTATGACATCGAACGTATTCATTGTTGATCAGGAGCAAGCGTTGTTATTATGGGCTATATGTCGCATATTTCTTGGTGTTCCTCACATATTATGCGTCTGGCATATAGGGAATGATGTTGAGAATAAAGTGAACGAGCGGACTAGATGGAAGAAGAATGGACATGGGTTGTTTTTCAGAAAGACATGGTGACACCGCATTATGGGCTATATGTCGCATATTTCTTGGTGTTCCTCACATATTATGCGTCTGGCATATAGGGAATGATGTTGAGAATAAAGTGAACGAGCGGACTAGATGGAAGAAGAATGGACATGGGTTGTTTTTCAGAAAGACATGGTGACACCGCATTGTGTATTCAAGGACAGTTCTGGAGTTGGAGACGAACTGGATGCATTGGTGTCACATTGGGTTCAGAGAAACTCGAGGGTTGTCGATTACCTGAATGGTACTTGGATGGAGTACAAGGAGAAGTTTGTTCATCCATACACCGACAAAGACGTCCATATGGGAAACACCGGGACTTAGAGTAGAGAGCCAACATTCGATGTTCAAGTACTATCTCGGTAGCGGTAGAGGGTCGTTTGATCGGTTGTGGAGGAGGGGTCATCATCATCAAATAGAAAACAGTGTACTGAGATTAAGAAGGCACTTGATCAATCCAGAAGTGGATACTTGGTGTTGAAGAAAGTCGGACTATTCAAGCATCTCCATGGTTGTGTATCTCACTATGCGATGAACCTAATAAGCGAGGAGTACACTAAGATGACGTCTATGAAAGGAGATGTGAAGGACTCGTGTGATCACTTGATGTGGAGAACACATCCCCTTCCAGGTGTCTGTATATTGAAAAGCCTCCTAGTTCACGAATCCGATTTGTACACGACAAATATTCACAAGTTTTGGAGGTAACCTGAAGTCATTGGTGATATCGATAAACCATATATAGTTGCTGATCCATAATCCACGACATGCCTTATTTTGATTCCATTGTGAAGAAGGCCAAGGAAAGTGATCCCGCCGTCATACATCGCTTGTCTCGAGTCATAAACGATGAGCTGCATCCCGATATAACCAACATACCAGATCCCGAGAGCATCCCCCCTCATAGAGAGAGACACAACATAGGGAAGTCAACTTGATGTATCCCTAGCGCGTTTGAGTACAACAATTGAAGGAGCAATAGGAGTAAGTCCAGTACTCGCTGCAACAGGAAAAGATCGAGCTCTTCTTCAGTTGGAATGGGCAACGACTTCATCACATATGGTATGGTTATCTTTATTTGTTATCATAATTTATTATAGTACAAATTTAAGTTACACCAACATTTTACTTTTCCGCGCAGGGAATCAACGGATAAGTACAGGTGCATTTCCTTCACTTGATGACGTCCTTGATTTCATTCTTCCATATATCATTGGCTGGACGAATGATGTAGCTGATGGCAACTGTAGGTACTGATCGATCAGTTCGATGTTGCGTACGGATATGATGACGGCATGCAAATAGCAATGCAAAGGATTGGGGGTCATTTGTATGGACCATGTGATTGACCCTATTGGTTGGAAACACCTTCAAATTTGTTTCCCGCTGCTACTTGTAGACACCGGATTTTGTACCGAAAATACACAAAAGCAAAACCGTGGATATTAAGAAGAATAAAATGGGTCAAAAGGCACTCGGATTTTGGCAAACAATGCCACTAGCCCTCAATAAAAGCCACAAAGCCCACAGAACAAGCCCAAAGTAGTGTGAAGGCCCAGAACTGGTTGGAAATGTCGTTTGGCCTTCGCTAGCCAATTAGTTGGCCCACGCGCGACGCCACATCACCGATCCGTGTGAACACCCTGCATAGGTTGTTTGGACTTCATTGCTGCCACTTCATCCGCGCCAACTCCCGGTCAAGAATCCCACAATGCACGCTTTCCCGCCTTTCACTGATGCAAAGTCAAAGGCCATACGACTTTTAAGGTGGGATATGGCCATATGGGGCTTGAAATTTGGATCATGTCCCCTCCCTCCTTCTTCATGCACCCTTCACCTCACCTATAAATATCCCCCATTCTACCATCTGGATCATCAAGAATTCCTCTCAAAACCCTGCTAGAAACTCTCCCTTTCTTCCCTCATTTTTCACACAAAAAGGTCCCGAGATTCCCGTCCCGTAGGTATCAAAATAATTCTGACATATTGACGTTGGTTTTCTCTAACCTACAATCATCTTGCATACTTTGTGTGTAGACAAGGTTTGATTGCTCAATCATCATCATGTAACCTTGTAATTCATTTACGTTATTCTTGTACATCATTTTGTAAATAATCATCATGTTTAAATGACACGAATATTATATCGCGAAACTCTTTTTAAACTTCTCCCTACTCTGTTTCATTTCAATATCAGTTTCAGTAGAGTCCCTTTTCAAAACAGGTGAGTATGAGATTTCTTTAACTCTTGGGCATGTAGCCTTACCCCCACCAGGCTTGGAATTCAGGTTCATAGGCTGGAGTTTTATCATTCTTTCTTTGGTTCGTTTATTTCCTTAAATCAACTGCCGACTCCTTTCTATCCTAACTTGCAAAGTTCGTTTCTTGTTACTTTTCTTTCTGTGTTGACGGGATGAATGAATATCTCTCCTGAGGCCAACATTAAAAAGCCAACCGAGGAGAAAATGGGGTAGAAATCATGGAAGGCCAGACGACCTTACCTTCTTTCTAACCCATTTCTCCCTAGCTATGGACTCAGTGGGTCACTAGCTTGGCCCATACACAGGCCATCTGGCTTATAGGTTAGTCCAGTGGCCTCGATAATTCTTAACTACAGTGGGATACGAAATCGATATGATTTAGCATCTCCAAACCGAAAGGATTGTCCTTAAAAGAATTTACGAGTTTAGGATACTTAAAGAATCGAAAGAGTTTTATTAAAAACAAACGCATCCCTATTTAAGGATTAAGCAACCTTAGTCAACTCTCAATCACACCTAAGTAACACAACGGAAAAAGGCTACGCTACCTTTTCTCAGGGTCCTATAGATTGGTGACACCACTGGGACTTAAACTTAAAAAGAGGGTAAAACTTGAAAAAATCGACTTGGTTTAAAATTGTAAAAGGGAAAAGTTGATTTGTTTGCGGTTTTATTATTCTTTTAGGCATCTTGAATACCAGGCTACTCCCGGGTCTTTTCACAGGGGAGCACAAAAGCGTTGGTTTAGGATTAACCTAGGATTTGTCCCGAGAGCTGGTGGCCACTACTTGTGTGATGCACTCTACATTGCCAAGCATTTGGTCTCTCCTCTCACCCATGTTATACTCCAAGGTTTCCTTGAAGTTCGACGCGCAATATCTCACACACTTTACCTATAATTTCTATATGAGTGGAGTGCACCGAGGCGAGAACATATGGTACCTCATCTTATCCCAAACCTAGTAATCCATAAAGTTAGAGCCTTGGTTAGGATTAACCCTTCATTTGTATGCTATGTACTTGCTATATACCATTGTAGGACCCCGGAAAAAATCCTTTTTTCCTGTGATGCGCTACTTAAACGATCGGGAGCCGACTAAGGTTGTTTAATCCTTAAATAAGGATATTTCTATTTTATGAAATTCATTTTCGGGGGGTAACTTTTTTTTTATTCAATAATCAATTCTATTATTCACATGTTTGAAATTACATCAAATTAATTTACAAATAATTTTACATAAAATCCGACTCGAATCTGGGCCAAAGCCCAATAGAGAATACTTAGAAAATTCAAAGGTCATGTAACCTTTAATAATTCCTATGGTATTTTCTCTTGAGCGGACTCCGGATCGGAATATGGAATTATGTAAATTATTTTATCAATTCATTCGATGTAATAAACATTCATGTTTAAATAATACAAAGAGATTATATAAAAAAGAAAGAGTCGCCAACCGATTTATGGAAACCGACAAATCATAAAATAATAAAAATGACTCCGGTCTATGAACCCAAATTCTAAGTTTGGGGGTAATGTTACGAATTTGAGAATTAAAATAATTCTCAAATCTGCGTGTTAGAAAACAAACTCTACTAAAATCAAACTTGAAATGAAATTGAGCGGGGAGAACTTTAATAAATTTCACGAAGTTATTATTCGAACATGCAAATGAAATAAAAGAATGATGATTTAAAAAATGAATGTACAAATAACACGTTTACATAAAAGAAACTACATTATTGAAACTTTAAAGGATGAACGAACCTCACTTAAAACTTTGATATGATGGATGGAAGATCGAACTCCTTATGATGACCCTTTACCGTGACTTGATAATGGCTTGGAATGAAGATTATTTGGTGGTGGATGTGGTTTATGATCGGTGTGATGATGATATGTATGATGGTTATGGATGATGGAAGAGAATATGAGTGTGGTATAATGAGAGTAAAGAAATGGAGAGAGTAAGGATATAGGATGATGATTATAGAGAGATAGAGGGTGATAGTATGAGGATGATAGTTGATAGTAGGTGGTTGTAGATAATTGTAGTTGTTGGAGAGAATAGAGAGGATGGATGATAGTCGAGAATTGAGGAGTATGGATGATGATTGTTGGTGGGAAGAATTGATGGTATTAATTGATGAAATGAGTGAGAATTAAGGTGGTATTTATAGTGGCAAGATGGATGGATGGATGGAGATGGAAGTTGAGGGACATGATCCCTTGGATCATGCCTTCCATGCCAATAGCAAAGCCGCCGGGGGTTGCTCCGGTCAAGGGTCAAAAGTCAACGAGCATGGATCAAGGGATTACATAGAAAACAAGGGAAAAAGTTGGCGGCAAAATCTGATTTGAAGAGGAAGGCCGCCGGGCCAATCATTTTTGTTTACACGAATTGCCACGCTGGCAAATCAATCCCGGTCCATAGAAATCGAGGAAGGCTGCTGGTCCTTTTTATTTTTAAGGAAAATAGGAAGGCTATCGGGCCTTCCTTTTTCTGCTGGGTCAGACATGCTTTTCGGGCCTGTTTCTGGGCCTGGGAACTGAGTAGGTCCGCTTGGCCTTCCTTTTTGTAACACCCCCAGGATATTAACCATCAGATTAAGCTAATTACTTACTTAACCTAATAATTAGTGCATCGAAAATACTCACCTGAGGGCATTACCGTCGTCCATCAAACATGGACAAGGCTAAACTACACTCCAACACAACCAAAGTATGACAACCATAAACATACAAACCATCAGAGACTCTGAACTTTATATATAAATTGAAACCACAATACATTTACTTAAAGCAACACCTCGACACTTAGAATTTCACAAACCACAAGAGGTGTTCTAACTTTTACTGTCCATAAAAGGAGTCTCCAATTCACCTGAGATATCCTTAAGAAGCCTTTGAACTTTGCCCGTCCGGGAGCTTACCCTTGCCTTTTCCCGAGCTTCCTAAGAAGAGACAAGAAACTCAAAGAATGAGATTTACTCAGTACGTATACTCCCTTCTAAAAATAAGAACAGTAGAAAGCTTATGAATTTATTTTAGTGCGGCTCCATTAAACTTACAACAATAAAGGTAAGACAAAAGGAAAATAAGTAAAGCATACTTACAACATAGTCACATTTAACCCATTTTAGCTAAACTGAACCTCATTAGAACATCAAAATTGTGAGTTTCTCATTTTAATCGCACTTGAGTAAATAAATAAATAAATAAATAAATAAATAAATAAAGGAAAAAAATAACACATGAACACTTATCTAAAAAGTGCACGTGAAAGGAAAACATTTCAAAAGGTCACACCTAAAAGAGTCGGTGCCAACCTTCAAGATGTTTTTCCTTTGATTTAAGAAAAAAGAAATAATTTTAATCCAGTACTTGGTTGATTTAGTTCGTAATTAATAAGAAGGTCCCCTACTTGCGATCATCGGCTAAGCCTCAGTATGCGCATACCCAGATCGATCGGGAGATCCGGATAGTAGATAAATATCCTATACTGGCCAGATTTTCATGGTGTGCACTTAAGGCACCATAGACATGTTTTTCCCTGGGGTGCACTAAGGCACAACTAAAGTTAACCTGGGGTGCACAAAGGCACAAATTTTCTGATGTGTGCTAAGGCACGATATATCATGGGCGGGGGCCTTATTAACTTTAGAAAACTCGAAAATCTTACTCTTGAAACCTTAACACCTTAAACAACTTTACTCGCAACTTAAGAAAAACTTCCTTGACCTTTTTGGATGATGATTGTACTTGTAAGGAACTTCAAACATGTAATACTCTTGATTTTTAAACGAAAGAGTTTAATAAAAGTTTTTCTAACGTGAAGTGGGTATAGCGTAAATTCATAAGGTAAGATGTGATTTAACTTGATAATTCGCTATAATACAAAAAGCCATGAGAAATGGTGTCATTTTAGACATGAATCACAAGTGCTTACAAATGACATGAATCACAAGTGTTTACAAATGTACATGAATGATAAAATAGCATAACGAACTTGGTATAAATTAAGAATACTTAAATCTAATATGCATAAAATACCAGGTAGTATACGTACCTGACGCTTTAGAAATGCACATTGGACGGGCAGAGACTTGAACAGTTTGAGTGCAACAATCTCTTGGAAAGGCTTAGAAAAGAAAAGGGAACATGAATTAGGATTTAACTTAGGTTGAAAGATTGAGGAAAAACTTTAATAAATCTTTCATGGTACACTAAAGAATTTATTTCTCTAAGGCGCACTCAATGGGCCATAACGTTTTCCAGAAGATTCATATCAAGGCATAAAAGGACTTTTCGGAAAGCTTAAATCACCAACTACAACTTTCTAGTTAACTATGAAGGTCAAGGACATGGTTAAGAAGGGTAAAACTCTCATCTTAACAAGTTGCCCAGAAATAAATACTTTAAACTACACTTCTTCGGAGAATCATAACTCAAGCTACACTTATCAGTTTGGGGCATATAAGCTATCTATGGAAAGCTTGTGACTCATACTTCAACTTTTATTTTAACCACAACTTGATCTAAGATGGGAAAAGGTCGGATTTTTGCCAAGAACAGAGGCAGTCACAAAAACATTTCCTGGATAAACTCAGATTTTTGCCTCTCCCTTGAGGGCTCATAACTCTCATTCCCGATATCCTATGAACGTGTACTATACCTTTCTGGAAAGCTTAAAGTGTCCTCTAAAATTTTCATTTTCATTTTGAACGAAAGAGACCTCTAAACCTTCAAAAAATACCCATCTTCTGACTAACGTCAAATATTCACAAATTTGTGCAATCTTACAGTTTTGGCCATATACATATAATTGGCATAAAATAGCATAGAATCACAACTATCATTCTCTGGAAAATCAAAAACCAACTAGATTGCAATTTTTCTCAACAAATCATTGGCATGCATGCTTAACCTTCATGATTTAGCATAATCCTTACATAAAACATAATCTTCCATCACAAGTATAATTTTCAGACTTGAAACACCCAGAAAACTATCATTAGAGTCTATTTTAAGTACATGCAAGGCCAATACTTCACCTATTTCATAAATCTCATACCTAAACTAACATACATCACTTAGAAAACCTCACTTCACTTACTCTAATACTAGTCTACATGCATGCACTTCACTTTAAATGATCTTCCATTCTTCCACGGTGAATTTAACTACTACAATCACATGCACGTTCATAACTTACACATCTTTCACTTATTTAAACACTAGAACACAAAAAGACATCACAACTTACCCAAATCTTCTCCTTGAGGCTTGAATTCCTTCACTCTTTCTTTGTTGAACACTCGCACCAAAGGATTATCTCTGAAAACAACATAAAAACCTTCTAAAAATCAGATTCTAACTATGATTTTCATAAAGAAAAGAAGAGGAGTAGAGGAATGAGATTACACTTGCAAGAGGAGAGGAGAATGAAGTGAGAAAGGATGATGGTTGAGGCGTGGTGGTGCGTCGGCTAGAGTGTGGCTGAAAAATGGCGCCGACAGCGGCTGGTCTTGGTGGCAGAAGGTAGGGAGCAGGGTGGTTGGGGGAAGGTGATGGGACGAAAGGGAGATAGAGTGAGAGAGGGAGGGAGTGTATTTAAAAATGGGTTCACTTAACTCTAATACTATCACTTATATATATCTATACACATCTATACCCAAGCCCAAAATAAAAACCCCCATCTCTTCCTTCCTTGACCCAGCCGATCCACATGAGGCCCAAATGATAGAAAAATTTCCATCAATTTAATCCTCCCTCTCATATTTATGTTTCCCTAATTCCCAATTTTTTTTTGAGCAACCTAATTCCCAAATTACTTAAACTTAATATACCGTAAAAATATATGGCAACCAAAAAAAATATAGTCATATACTTCCTCGAAGCTTCTTATAATTATATCCTAAATTAACTCGAACAAAAGAAGGGCCCCATATGTCGTTCTCGGTAAAAGAATTTATGAACGATCATGATCACTATAAAATTATCAGAAGAGATTCATCAAGAAACGAAATTTAAACTGATTCATTGACGATTGTTGCATTGTTCAAGTCCTGCAAAACATACACTGGCTTAGAAAAAAATGAGACACGCGCTTTAATTATTCATGATTTATTCTTAACTTTGATTATTTAAACTAACTAATACGTATTAATGGGTGATTTACTTTGGATTGTTACATCTTACTCCCCTTAAAAGAAGTTTCGTCCTCGAAACTTAAAAAACTACCCGCATATCTCTAGTGTCTTACTTTAAAATAGATGGGGGTACTTGCTTCGCATGTCCTCTTCGGTTTCCCATGTAGCTTCCGATATGGAGTGATTAGTCCACAGGAGAGGGTACTTTTAATCTTTATAGGAGAATTCTCCATCTCCTACTCATTCTTCATCGCACGTCTCATTTTAATCTTTGTAATCCCTCCATTCTTATAGTCATTCCACCATCCTTTTTCCATTATCTTTCCACCACTCTCTTACCATTATCATCTCCATTTCTCCACCTTCTTAAACCTCAAAATATTCATTCATCAAGGTTCTACGCCAAACCGGGGGCTTGTCATACATCAACATAGATTTGCAAGCAATCAAGGTCATCTGCATGAGCATTCAAGAAGCACATCCTTTAAGCCTAGCGCCTCCATCATCGTTCCCTATCCCATGAGCCAAATGTTTCTTATCCTGAATTTTCCTGAAATTCTCCACAAGTGACCTTGACCTTTAGGAAGTCATTGTCTTAAGAAGTCATTGTCCTAGAAAAGCGTTGTCTTAGAAATGCATTGTCCTAGAAAGTCATTGTCTAAATATACAATCGGGGGGTTATCTGCATACAGAATTACATGTATAGAAGCATATAGCATCATCCATATGTCTTGTCTATGCATAATAGGTTTGCATTGCATCCATAAGTTGTGTTAGAGTCACATTGGGCCAGTTTATTGTGCATAGTCATGCATAAATGCATAAGTGCATAAATATTTGTGTGAAACAAAAAAAGCATTGTTTGTGTAAGAGTCTAGTAGACTAGTCGCATGCATATCTGCACATCAGAAAAAAAAGAAAAAAAAAAGCAGAGAAGTGCCACATCATCATTCCAGAACTCAACACTAGGGGCTGGTTATGCCCGTATGTCATAAAGGTTTCCAATCACTAAGAGCAAGATTAGAGCAATCTCTAATCCAACTCTAACTGGCCAAGTTAGCATCCAGTCAAGTCGTGCATCACCTGTCATACACGAATGACAAGATCATCATCCGCTAGACACAAATGGCGATTGTCCGACATGAAGGACAAAATCATCATCCGCCAGACATGAATGGTGAATGTCCGACATGAAGGATATAATCATCTTCATAATCCAAACACGAATGGCGACCGTCCGACACGAAGGACAAAATCTTCATCCGCCAGACACGAATGGCGCTTGTCAGACACGAATGATAGAATCATCATCAACCAGACATGAATGGCGCCTATCAGACACGAATGACAGGATCATCATCAGCCATACACGAATGGCGACCGTCCGATACGAAGGACAAAATCTTCATCAGCCAGACACGAATGGCACCTGTCAGACATAAATGACAGGATCATCATCAACCAGACACGAATGGCGACCGTCCGACACGAAGGACAAAATCTTCATCCACTAGACACGAAGGGCGCCTGTCACACACGAATGACAGGATCATCAAACACAATCCATGAGCCATCGACATCGCGATCGACGAAATCTCCCCAACAAGTAGGGCGTCATTCTCACCTGAGATCAAATTCACAGATTCAAGTAGGGACTCATTCTCGCCTGAGATCATTCATCATTTCAAGTAGAGCATCATTCTTGCTTGAGATCAGCCGCAAACGACACAAATTCACTAGCAACCAAGTAGGGCATCATTCTTGCTCGAGATCACGTACCTAAGAAGACGCAAGTCGTCAACAGTTAGGCGTAGGACTCTGACTTCCAAGCATCGCCCTAGGCTTTGCACTCCACAAAGTCATATCCCAACCGGTGTACATCAAATCAGTTCTACTTTGATTCTTCTCCTACTCGTACTCAATCAAAGTGGGGGCTATTTGTAGACACCGGATTTTGGCATAGAAAAATATAGCATAACTATATAAATACAAAGCAGAAATAAAGAAAAAGTCGGTCAATAAGCTAGTTCAGACACCAGGTTTTAGCATAGTGTTCGGTTGTAATTTTTGTGGTTTTAAGGTAGGGTTGTCGGTCCATGAGGATGGGTGTTTAGGCTTGACAAGGAGATCTGTTTGTGTTTGGGTTTTCACAAGTGCGGAAAGCGGTAAATTATGTAAAGAAAGCAATTAAACTAACCTAGACATGCATTCATAATAGCAATAATCAAGAGGCATGAAAAGATGAATTAAACCTAATTTCAAATAAGAAAGCAATTAAGAGCAAGAAATAAGAAAGAAATAAATCTTCTACTAATAATGAAATTGGGAACAAGAATTTATACCTTTGATGAACTGATCTTCACTTGAATCCTTCACCTCGAACTTTCCTCCGAGCAAACAAGAAAGTTGTGAATTGGATTACTAAGAATCCTCAAATCCTCACTTTGAAGTAGGATTTGTGACTCTTAATCCTCCTCCTCACTAAAAGTTGAATTGTTTTGTGGCTAATACTAATAAAGACTTTAGGGAAAACTGACCTAAACAAACCCTAGACAAAACCCTAATAAAAACTAATGAAAACTTAGTAACACTTAACCAACCCAAGAAACCTAACACTAAAACTAACCTTAATAAGACTTAACCCTAAACTGAATTACTCTGATAAACCTAACTTTAATTAACGACCAAACAGACCCTAAACCCTATTAACTCTAGGGACTAACCCTAAACCTAATCCTAGATTAAAACTGACCTTAACAAAGAACCAAAACCTAAGAAACCTAATTCTAATCTACTGTACGACCAAACAACAAATGATAAGAAAAGGGATTCAACTTCCTACTCCCCATTAACCGAGCAGAGGAAGAAGCAGGGGAAGATGAAGAGAAATAGAAGCCGAGACAGAGAAGAGACAGAAGAAACCAAGATTGAAATCAGAGCAAAAAAAACGAGCAGAACCACACACAAAAATCGAACCAAAATCAACACAAACTTACCCAGAACATGTAAACAAAATCAACACAAGAATCAAATACAATTTAATCCCAGAAAATTACACTAATAATTCGAAAACATTCAAGAACAAACCCATAATCGATTGAAAGGAAACTGAAAATAATGATTCAGAACAGGAATTCAAAGCATGAATAAAGACATAAATCAAACCTAAATCTAATTCTAACCCTAATTGAGGCCGAAACCTCCATGCTGCCAACCGGCACTTCTCCTCTCCTTTTTATACTCGAACCCCATCTTCCTCTTCAATTCTTAGCCCTCGATCTCCCTTCGGATTGACGGTGCAGATGCGTTCTGTTTGAGGATAAAGACGCATCGAGCAGCTCCATTGCATTGTACTTCTTCGGCTATCACAACCGAATCTGCAAAGATGAAGAGAAATAGAGTGAGAAATTGAGAAAGTCGCGAGAAAATGAGAAAGGGAAGAGAACACTACAAGAAATATGGTTATTTGTGGCATCATGTTTTGCCACAATATATCCAATGATCCAATATAAGGGGGACTGAAGCATGATTTGCAATTCCAGATGATATTATTTCATTACCTCATAAAACTTTAATGGTCGTTCTTCAATAATTGTCAAATACAAAAGAGTTTACTTATTTATGTGGGAAAAAAGATTTAAAGGAAAATTGATTATTTAATTTTATTGCTCCTTACAATTGATCAAACCTATCTCTGGCTCAGCAAAAATTGTAAAAGTAGATACCATTTATATAATGCATGAAAATTATATAATTTTAATTTATTGTATTAACGGAACACAAAAATATTGTTTATTAGTTTTGTATTTTAGGCCCCTTCACTATTTATTATAAAACAAGGCTAGCTTTGATATATTATATAGATTTCAAGAGCCAATCGCCTACCACCTAAGCCTTGTATATTATCTGGTTTATACAATCTTTGATATATTTGTCATTTACATTGTTACATTGTCACTTTTTCAATTACTGGCTTAAGCAGACATCCAGAAAGAAAAGGGAGGACAAAAAGCAACAGAGAATGGCCAAGATATTTACATACCTCAATAACTACTGGCAAAATATCGTCAAACCATCGACCATCGAGAACACTAGCAAAAGGGATGATTGCGCTTGCTTTCTAGGATTTGGAAAGGTAAACATGTTTTAGAATTGCAATAAGAATTGGTTCAGACACAAATTAGATGAGAAGATGCTAAAAAAGGACAAAGAATTTACCTGGTGGTTGGTGGTGGCCATTTGAAGATCAATTGGCGGTATCGTGGTCGACTTTTAAGTGCCTTGTGGCGGCTGTTTTGCAGCTCATTCGAGAGATTGGTAGTGAGGAGAAGTCGAATGGCTGAGAAAGGCAAGGCTTGCAACAAGCGACAATGGAAATCTATGACTAGATGCCGAGGACATGGTCAACAGCCAAGAACGTCGTGAGGCTGAGAAGGCAGAAGAGTCGAAGTGGAAATAGGTTTAACCAAAACGTCGTGGTTCTTCCCATAGAATTAAAGTAACAGAAGTAGAGCATCAAAAAGTGACATATTAAATATCAAGTTTACTCATTCCACCATTTTAATGGGTAACTAAATTTGCATAGTGACTGGCAGGTTACTAACTTAGGAGCAAACCAAGGTTAATCAATTTTCATAATAATATTTTTTTTCTAAATTAAAAATTAAAAACAGTCCAACAATCAAATTGATGCTCAAGCTGTAAATTAACAACAAAATAGGGAGCAAACCATATAAAAGTTGATGAAATCAGGGTTCAAGGGCATTTGATTGATGCCTTTCCAAGATCTGTGAAGTTTAAGATGATTGAAATAGCTTCAATTAATTTCTCACTCAAACAGTTTACAACACTGCAACTACTTTGATTCTTTGACACATACACGTATTAAAACATTACGCAATGAAAAACAGAAGTCAAAAGTCATAATTCCAACAAGTTTATTCTTAAATATGCCAGTTGAAAGTTCAACTTCAAAATGTGGAACTATCAAGGCTAAACATTTTCTACCAATTCATATCTATCCCACAATGTTGAAGACTAATCTACAAAATAAACATCAAACTGCACTATTATCAACATATGCTAACCAACCACAATTGTACAATACAGACATAACTGCTACCATTTCCTTGTTCATGTAATGCTTGGCTCAGGAAAGGAAAATATGTTCATTCATATAATACAACCTTGGCCTTGATGTTATTGTCTTTCATGTAACACATTTGCAACACCAAATAATTTCAATTTTTGCAAGTGCAGATAAGAAAAATCAATCACTCATTTGTGATTACAATCCCGAATCTTAGAGTACATCATAAATAAAATAAAAAAAAGGAGCTGCTACAGGGTATAAATATTCATTACTTGCACTCAGTAGCGAACGAATTTGGAAGGGCTAGAAGAATTAACTGGAGAAAAAAAGGATCATAAGAAATATACTGACCTTATCTACTGATGGTTTAGAAACCACAACAAATAGTGAAGGAAGTTCGTTTAAAGGAAGGGTGCAGTAGTTCATGTTGTAATATGGTTCGTACGTATGACCTTGGTCCTCCGCCACTCAGTGTACAACACAGCAAAAGAACTTATAGGAACTAACTACTGACTCATTCTTGCCCCCAAAACTGATGTGAAATCAATAAGCATCAACTCAGAGAAGATGAAGACATTGTAGAAAAACAATAAGCATTAACTCAGCTATCCAAAATAGACTAAATAAACATGGAAACTAATAGTTATTAAGAGGAGACAGAAATTACCGCTTTGACTCAATTAATTGGAAACCTACGGTTTCTGATTTGGGTTTGAATTTGGCAACTATGATGACCAGTAACCACTGCCTACGAGTTGACCATCAGCACCGAATCTTGAACTCACAGCCACCGCCGAAGAGGCACCCCACGACAGCCATCACTGTCATCGCTCCTCCATTTTTCCTCTCTACAAGCTGCAAAAGGCAGACTCCGACCTCAACCCCTCTCTCGCGTGGCCGACCGCCGGCGACCACCATCGTCTCGAGTGACCACTCTCTCCCCTTGCCTCTCCCTGTTTGCCTGCATCGGATCAAGTGATCGAAGAAGAAGAGGAAGGGGGTCATCCCCTTTGTTTTATCTGTGTATTTTGCGAAAACAGTAGTCACTACTACTCACTAGCATAGCCTGCACTTCCACCCCCAATAGGTCAAAATTGTATATTAATTAGATTTTTTTTAAAGGAATCATGTGCGTATATTAATTAATTAGGTTAGTCATGTAGAAATATATGCTATTAAAATTAAAAGATTTGGAGGGAAAATTTTTTATCTAACAAAAAATTAGAGTGAATTTTCCCACCTAATTAACACCAATTGTGGAAATTTTCAATAATTGCTACTATAGACTAACTATTTTGTGGCAATTTTTATATTGCCACAATTAATTCATTAACTTGAGTTTTTTTGTAGCAATTTCAATTATGCCACTTAAAAGTTGCTATAAAAGGCCAAATTTGTTGTAGTGGAAGAAGGAGAAATGAGATGAAGAGGAGAAGAAAAAGATGAAAGAGAGAAGGAGATGGATGAGGTTATGGAGGGTGGTGTCGGGTGTGTTTGGTGCGCAGAAATAAGAGAACCAGAGAGAAAGTGAGAGGGATGAGAGACGGGGAAAGAGAAAGAAAGAAGAAAGGGGGAATTGAATGGGCCGGGGAATTAGGGTTTGGGGAGTTTACTTTAATCGGCTGAGGGGGAGAAATGGGATACGGGTAATAGGGTCAGGGTTTCTGGTTGGGGTAGATGGGTATGGGTTAGGCACTGGGTAAATGGAGAATTGGGCTGGGCCGAGAAAGAAATAGGAAGGGAATTGGGCTGAAATTGAGAATTAGAACTTAGGTTATTTTATTTTATTTTTAATTTGTATCACTTTGATTTATATTTAGCAATAATAATAACAACAATAATAAAATGCTATAACATCTAATAAAAGAGTAAAAACATAATAAAAATACTAAAATAATTATTAAAGACAAGCAAAACACCTTATGAAATGATATAAATTCTGCTCGGAACGAGACCGAACACATAGATTTTATATACCTTTTTAATGTAATTTTATTATTTTCTTTTTATGTGTTTTAGTTAAGAAAATTAGAAAATAAGGAAAGCTATAGCTAAAGCCAGAGCTGAAGCTGAAAGACACTTGATCGCATGCACTTTACATGCTCAAGATTATGAGGGAAATTGCATGCATAACCTTTACGTGATTAAAATGTTAAATTCAGACATGCATACCATGCATGAGCTACGTAAAGGTGAAATGCAAAAGAACTATCAGAGGTCCCAAGATCGAATCCTCATTCATCCAAGTTTTAAGCTCAAATGTGCAAAGATTAAGCTCAGGTGCGAATAGGGGAGTTGACATATGCATTGTTTACACCTTCACCGTCCAAGAATACATGAATTGAATTAAATACATTCCCCCTAGTGTGAAGGTCGATCGGCCATTAACTTAGTCCACACCTGAGTTCATGAACTTGCAATTGCCATCCACTCTAAACACTCCCCTTGTACCTAGTAGTTTGTGCCATGTTGACTACGAATCTTGTAAGTGAATGTATGTGCATGTCTATGCATGTATCTCCTAAGCCTTCCTCAAGCCTATAAATACTCCCTCTTGCCAAAGCTAGACTCACTCACCAATCACTCCATCATTCATTCATTCATTCATTCATTCGTCCCTTCTTCCTCCTACACTCTCATTTCTCACATTCTCTCATTTCTATCATCATTCCCTAATCTCTATTCTAGTATCATCACTCTACGACCACTTTCTCTCATCTTTCTATCCTTTCTTTACTTCCATAATCTCCACTTCCATCCTTCCCTAAACCTCTAAACCATCATTCTACCGCACCTCATAGAAAACCCACAAAAACTATCCTAAAAATACCACTAAAAATCCATAAAAAAGCCCTTTTTCCTACACCTTTTATGTCACCTTTCCACCACATTCTTACCATCATAATCTCCATTCCTCCATCTTCTTCAATCCCCTAATCCATACTTTCATCCTATGCTCCCTTATCCCTACATAAATCTTTCATAAAACCTCCCCAAAACATCACAAAACTATTCCAGAAACCCACAAAAAAGAGTTCTTTTTTCCTATCCTTCTCCACTACTTTCCTACCATTATTATCTCCATCTCTCCACTCCTTGAATCCCCTTTATCTCCATTCCCATCTTACCTTCCATTATCCCCCATAAATCCCTAAATGCTTCACAAAAAGCCTACCTTTCTACTACCCAAAAACTCCACAAAAAGCCTCCTTCTATAACCCTTTTTCCCTTTTTTTTCACACTCATTTCTATCCACTTTTGGCACTATTTTGGCATCTTCAGGAGGAGTATTCAAGGATTTCAAAGGCACAAAGAGGTTTTACAAAGGCTAGGCAAGGCTTCCCTAAAGAAAGGTCACAATGTAAGCTTCTAATTGTCTCCCTTTTGTATAAATAAGTGTTGTATATTATGTACCTTTCTTTCTTTCATTCTTTTGCATGTTCAATGAAATAATTCTACAAAGTTCTCATTTTTCTTTCTTCCAAACTTTATCAAAAGTACACTTAAAACTTTTAGTACTCTTTCCTTTGTGAGAGGCGAACTCAAAAGGTTCCTACCTTTCGAGTTCATAGCCTTACCCCGGGATCCATTCTTGGGTTTCACATGCGGAGTTTTTCTTGTTTTTTTTTTTTGTTTTGTCTTAGCTTTTCCCTTAAAAAGTCTGGTGGCGACTCCCATTTCGAACCAAAACACATTGGGTTGCATAAACTATGGTAAAACATGGTTTTACAATGTCTCGATGCAACTTTAAGGTTTTCTTTGTATATTTCTAAATAATATTTGCATAAATCGCTTTCTTCCGAGCCTAACATTTTTCGAGCAAGTTGGGTTAAATTTAAAAGAGTTTGGAACAAGTGGATGTTCACTCTTGAAAGTTTAATTCAATGACTCATGAAATGCACAAAGTAAAGGGAAAATGATTTTACAAATTATTATTCCTGAAATATATAATTAATTTCTTAACAAATTTTCAAAGGTTCAAACCCCAACTCAAATCATCAAATCACCCCCAATCCGCGTGGACGTTCGAAAGCCTGAACGGCGTGGAAAAAATGTCCACACCCGACGCATTGACTAAGGCCCGAAACAGGGGCCCAAAACAGAGGTGAAGATGGGTGTTTGTGGTGGTATCGAGGTGGATTTTGGGTGGCTGTTTTCAGTATTTTCCGGCAAGATTTCGGGTGTTGGATGATGAATGGGTGGTAGTGAAGATTGTGGAAGGATTTTTGGTATGAATTTGGTTTAAATCTGAGGAACAAATGGTGAGTCAATTGGGTTCTACTTGTGCTTTTGGTTCTCGATTTGGGGATGCGGTGGAGCAGACAATGGTAGTGGTGGCGCAAGGTGGTGATAGAGGTGGCGAAAGTGGTGGTTTGAGCCTGGCGATGGGGGTCTCAAATGAGTGTTTGAGGAAGGCTTGAAAGTGCATGAAATTGGAGAAATATGGGTTTGTGATTATCCGAATGGTACTAAAATTTTGAGATGTTGAGTTCTGATTTATAAAAATTTATTCTTGCTTGTAGAAGTACTAGGATGATTTGATGTCAAATTCTGGTAAATACGCACTGCCACATAGCATCATATTTTAGAAAGAAAGCCATTGGTAAGGCCAAAAGCTCAAAAGGAGATAGAAAAATGGGGGAGGGGCGGTAAATAAGAAGAAGACAAGAAGGAGAAGGAACTGGGGAGTAGGAACGGTTGGAAGAAAGAAGAAGAAAAAATAGAGACGGTGTAATTGAAATTTTGATTGTCTATCATTGTAATACCAAAAAGAGTCATGCTAAAAATTATCATTATTATTAGGGTTTTTGGATGTTAATATACTGAATTTTTGGGGTATTGGACAATAATACACTGAGCTTTGACCTTGGACAATAATACACTGTACTTTGAGAGGTGTTGAACAACAATGCACTCATAACGATTTCAGCAGTGACTGACTTTGTTTCAATCCTACATAGCAGGTGGAGGAGATGAATTGGCCCAAAAACATTTAAATTATGACATGTCAGCTAATCCACACATGAGCAAAAAGAATCAACTTTGAAAAGAGTAAAAAAATAACATAAAATCACATTTGTTTAAACATGTTTCCTTTGAGGGATTGTTGTTATAGTTGTATAAAGTCACATTTGTTTGTGTAGATTAGCTGATATGTCATTAATTTATATATTATTTACCCTATTCATCTTCTCGGTCTGCCACGTAAGATCGCCACCAAATCAGCTACCGTTGAAGTTGTTTTAGGTGCATTATTGTCCAACACCCCTCAAATTTCAGTGCATTATTGTCCAAGGTCAAAGTTCAGTGCATTGTTGTCCAATACCCCAAAAGTTCAACATAGTAGCATCCAAAAATCCTTATTATTATTATTATTTTGTTCACAGTTGAGCGGATGACACAGTAGTTAATAAAAGTACTTAATAAAATAATTTAGATTATAAAATATCATTAAAATCTCGGCTGTTACATCCTCCCCCCCCCCTTAAAATAAGTTTCGTCCTCGAAACTTGAATGCAACAATTTACCTTAAAACATATATGGATATTTGTTTTGCATATCCTCCTTCTGTTTTCCATGTAGCTTCTGAGGTGTTATGGTTGGCCCAAAGAACCTTAAGAGCATGAGCAACCATGGCATGATTTGCCATGGTTTTTCTTCCTTTTTCTACAAACATACCACTTTATGGTACAAACACACTACTACCATCACACCCATGGCACAAATAAACATCAAAACTTACATTCTCTCTCTTACTTTTTCACTTTACCACCTTTTTCTCTTTCCTATATTATCTCTCCTTTTATTTTTATTTATCCATACTTTAATGAATAATCATGGTTTTAGATTAAATAATTGTATTTCAGTAAAATGAAAAAATTTATATTCAGTTATTTTTTAATTAATGTTTAATTAAAAAATCGTTAATTGAGAAGTGTTAAATAAAAAACGTTAAATTGTAAAAATGCTAAAAAAAGTCAAATTAAAAAACGAAATGTAAATTACAAAAACGTTTATTAAAAAAACGATAAGTTTAAAAAAAATATTTTAAATAACATTAATTTAAAAAACGTTGATTAAAAATGTAAATTAGCAGACAAAAATTAATAATTAAGTTCAAGTAATAAATTAATTACAACAATGTAAATTTTTTTCTTGCTCAAATGTAGGCAAAATGGTACTCTATTTATAGAGAAGAAAAAGTTAGGAATTTTGGTATTTTTTTTTAAAAAAAATAATTTTATTACATAATTATTGGACTTACAAATAATTGCTACAAAATAAATTATGTGTACTGAATTGCCACGTGTCGCACGAACATTGGCTGACACGCCCTGTGCGTTGTCAGCCTGTCCCCTTTTTTTTTGACTGAAGACCATCAAAAACGGCGTCGTTTTGAAGCTCCTTCAGCCAAAACGCGTCGTTTTGATGCTGAAAAAGTGAAAAAAAATAAAAAAAAATCAGATTTCTACAACAAGCTAGCACACGGACCAATGCAAACCTCCACCACGAGATGACACACAACCATTTCTACCATCTCATGGCCAAAATTTACCATGAGTGTGATTCCTTTTTTTTTGTACCATCTCATGGACAAATGCATTTAATGGTATTTTATACCATGGATGCAAGTGCTCTAACAAGTGGTATAGTTTTGTTTCGAAGCTACATGATGTGACGGTCAAGAATTTGAATTGTTTGCTCTGCATTGGCCAAATTCTCCTCAAGGTTTATGGGATCATAAGGTAATATTGTATGGCTGGAATCAAGGATGTATTTTCTTAATTGTGAGGCATGGAAGACATCATGGATATTATCAAGGTCAGGTGGTAAGGTTAAGCGATAAGGTGTTGAGCCGATTCGTTCAATAATTTCAAAGGGCCCCACATATCTAGGACTTAGCTTTCCTTGAACATTGAATCTTCTCACACCCCTAGTTGGAGATACTTTAAGAAATACGTTATCACCTACCTGGAATTCAACGTGTTTCGTTTTTAGGTCAGCATAAGTTTCATGTCTATTTTGAGTTGTTAACATATGTTTTCTGATGAGGTGAATCTTTTCTAATGCCTCCCGCACTAACTCTGGGCCGACAATGATTGGTTAAGGACTTTCATCCCAGTATAATAGGGTTCTACACTTCCTTCCATATAATGCTTCAAATGGTGACATCCTAATTGTGGCTTGGTAACTATTATTATAGGAGAATTCTATCAATGGTAAAAGCTCATTCCATTTTCCTTGAAAATCTAGGACACAAGCTTAGAGCATGTCTTCTAATATTTGGTTTACCCTCTCGGTTTGTCCATCAGTCTCAGGGTGGTAAGCAGTACACATGCTTAACTTAGTGTCAAAAGCTTCCTGTAAGGGTTTTCGAAACCTAGAATAGAATCTAGGGTCCCAATCCGACACTATGTCTTTTGGTACACCATGCAACCTTACTATTTCCCTTATGTATATTTGTGCCAATTTGTCTACCCCTGAAGTGTCATGAATGGGCTATGAAATGAGCGGACTTAGTGAGTCGGTGAACTATAACGCAAATGAACGAGGGTTGGTAACCCAATGATAAAATCCATTTAAATAGACTCCCTTTTCCAAGTAGGGACTTCTAAGGGTTGTAATTCTCCTCCCGGTTTACTATGGTCAAACTTAACCTTTTGACAAATTAGACACTTACTAACATAATCTGTTATTTCCTTCTTTATGTTATACCACCAATATTTTTGCTTTAAATCCACATACATTTTATCTCAACCAGAATGTACTCAAAACAAAGAGCTATGAGCTTCTTCCATGATCTTTTCCTTTAACTCTTCATTGTTTGGAACACAAATATGTCCCTGAAATCTTAGTGATCCATCTTTGTATATTTCAAAGCTAGGTGATTTCCCAATCGTGACATTATTTCTCAACTTCTCTAGGTACGGGTCACTTTGAAGGGCTCTAATTTCAACTAATAAGTTTGACTTAATTTCTATTGACATGTAACAAAGCACTTCTTTCTTTATGAACAATCTCAAGATTAAGACCGCTAAGATCTGCTAGAAGAATAGGTTGGGTGGTAATCAAAGTATTGAGACTATGGTGAGTCTTCCTACTAAGAGCATCTGCCACAACATTGGCCTTGCCTGGGTGATACTGAATATCTAAATCATAATCCTTAAGGAGTTCTAACCAATGATGTTGTCTCAATTTTAACTCTTTTTGTGTAAAAATATACTTAAGACTTTTATGATCCGTAAAGATACGACAAGGAACGCCATGTAGATAATGTCTCCAAATTTTTAATGCAAAGACCACTGCAACTAGTTCAAGATCATGAGTAGGATAATTTTTTTCATAGGGTTTGAGTTGCCTAGAGGCATACACTATAACTCGATCATTTTTCATAAGTACACATCGTAAACCATTCTTGGATGCATCACTATAAACAGTTAATTCTCCATCTTTAGACAAAAGGGAAAGAACAGAAGCTGAGGTAAGACGAACTTTGAGTTCTTGAAAGGATTTATCACACATGGAATCCCATTCAAATTTGGTGGTCTTTTTCAACAGATTGGTAAGAGGTAGTGCAATTTTAGAGAAATCTTTTACAAACCTACGATAGTATCCAGCGAATCCAAGAAAGCTTCTCACCTCAATAATATTAGTTGGTCTAGGCCACTCAATGATAGCTTGAATCTTTTGTGGATCCACTCTAACTCCTTCCTTAGATATCACGTGTCCCAAAAAGTTTACTTCCTCAAGCCAAAACTCACTTTTCTTGAATTTAGCAAACAACTTTTAGTCTCTCAAGGTTTGCAATACTATCCACAAATGATTCTCATGCTCCTCCTTAGTTCTAGAATATATCAAAATATCCTCAATGAACACGACCAAAAACTTATCGAGGTAAGGTTGAAAAATTCTATTCATTTGATCCATAGATACAGCAGGTGCATTAGTAACTACAAAAGGCATAACCATAAATTCATAATGACCATAACTAGTTCTGAAAGCAGTTTTAGGAATATCCTCAGGTTTGATTCTAAGCTGATGATACCCTAATTGAAGATCAATCATAGAAAAGACACTAGCCCCCTCAAGTTGGTCAAAGAGATCATCGATTCTAGGTAAAGGATATTTGTTCTTAATGGTGACCTTATTGAGCTCTCGATAACCTATACAAGTTGAAGACTTCCATCCTTTTTCTTAATAAAATCAATGATGAATATACTTTGGAGTCTTTGATTAAATCACGTATGTTATTTGGAAGATATTTGTTGTTTGAGAGTGATTGTTGGCATGATAAGTTGTATGGTGCGTCTTATGTGAATGTTGGGTGTTGCGATACGAGCTCTTTGAACGGGTCGTAAACATTGTTTGGTCGTCATTGGTTGTTCGAGAATTCCATTCAGATGTTGGTTGGGTCATTGTCCATCACACCCTTTGCTATTTCCCCTATTCTGGAGCTATATTGATGCTCTTATGCCCCTCAATTGGTGTTTCCAACACCGTGTCCTTCCTATGCCTTTGAAACCACCGTTAACCCACAAAAACAAAACTTGGGTGGGAAGTGAGTTGAGGAACCTCCTATCGACCGAAACACGGGATGAGTGTGTTCTTGGTGAGGGCAAGCGATCTCTAGCTTTGCCCTTACCGAGTAGCAAGCTTAGTGAGGTTGAGTGTTCCTTAACTCCATTGTCTCCACAAAAGTTTCCTCCTTCCGTCCTTTGTCCTTCACGCCCAAGCCTCTTCAAGAATTCCTATGTCTTCAAGTAGGGTGGAGTTCATAGCGTGGTCATGATCAAGGAGAGACACTAGGTCTAATAAACCCCTTTTTAAGCAACTCCTTTAGTTGAACCTTAAGTTCTTTTAATTAAGGCGGGGCCATTCGGTAAGGTGGCTTGGATATGGGTTGAGTCCCAGGTACTAATTGGACCTCAAAATCAATATCCCGTTTGGGTGGTAAACCGGGCAGCTCATTAGGAAAAACATTGATGAATTCACACACAATAGGTATGTCTTGGGGTTTCAGCTCGGACTTAGAATTCATCAATACACAATATAAATATGCTTCACACCCTTTCCTCATTAATTTCCTAGCTTTCATCAAAGATATGGTATGACACTCTAATTTGGTATTGTCCCCATGAAACAGGATTCTCCCCCCCTTACTACAATCTATAAACAGGGTTCGTGCAACGGTTGGCCGAATCATGGAACGCGCATGCTTTTTAACTTCCAAGAGTTGAGGGCAACTCTTTTTCAAGAAGGGGAGTACGAAGCGTATCGGGCTGGGGCCAGATCCACAAAATCCATATCCTTCAAGTCTTTTCGCACCCCCTCCCGAGAACACGAGAGAAACAACTCCAAGATCGGGTGTGGAGTCCATTTCAAGGTGGACTCGGGACCTTCGAGGCGTATTCGGATCATCACCGGGTGTGGTATCCACTTCAAATGGGACCCCGGACCATGGGAGTGGAGCTACGGGTCCTCATCGGGACCTACTTCAGGCCTTTAAAAGGGTTCAGAGTCTTTTAGAAAGAATAAGCGTAAACGGGTCAACGTGGGTATTTGGAATGGACGTGCCTTCATTCTTTGGGTCATAACTCCTTCAATACAACTTCGAGGGGTACCAAATTTTGGGAGCCTAAAGTGCACACCCAAAGCTTTCCATCGATATCTTATGGGCCTAAAACGAAGTCCGGGTGAAGAAGTTATGCGCGTTTGAAGTCGACAGGGAAAAGCTGCCCAGAACAGTGTCGTGCCCGCGGCTGGTTTGTCACGCCCGCGACGCTCCACTGCCCGGTTGCTAAAGTCGCACCAGTTTCCCATCCCAGACGCCCGTCGCACCCGCGACCAGACTTGTGGCGCCCGCGACACTCAGCTGCCGGACGGAGGGATGGCGAGACAGAACGTCGCCGCGCCCGGGACCGCCTTTGTCACGCCCGCGACCCCCCTGCGACACGCGCGTGCTGTTTTATTTTTGCTGAGTTTTTTTTTTATTTTTCCCCCATTCCTATATATACCCCCTCCCTTGGAATTGTTTGGAAGTTTTTAGGACATTGTATATTTGATGCTTTGGCATTATGGGTTTTTTCCTAACTTTCTCAAAAATCTTGTTAACTTTATCCAAGTGATTTGGTGGTGTTTTAAGTCATTCCTTTAGTGATTATTGGTGGATTATCCTAGATAATCATGGTGGGGTGTTAGGCCTAGAGTTGTGGTTCTCCTTGCTCTAGGTCATATCCCACCTTTGGGTGTTCAAGGTCATTGTTCTCGGTGATTATCGATCATCCATCATCGCTCAAGCTAATCTTCACCCATCCACGCGACGGTAACGCTCCAAAATGCTCAAGAAAAACTCAAAGGCCGGAAGGCGTAACTCGCCGGCAACGACGCCATTTTGTTCAATTTCAACATAGTATGGGTGTATTATCGTATCCACAGGGAGTTGGGGCTTACTAACCTAAGAATTTATCGAGCTCTCTCTTCTAGGTTTGATATTCGAGGTTGTTTATGATTGTTAAACACATAGACTAAAAGACAAAAGAAAAGCACATAATGAAAAGGGAAAGAGCTCAAGGTATTATCGGGCCAACCTAGTGAAGAACTAAATATAAATTCCATGGTTTTTGGAACGATCGATACTCGGTTATAGGGTGTGAGAATTGCATGCATAAACTAGCATTGATTTCCCTCTCTCTAGCGGTAAATCAATACTTACTTCCCAAAGTCCATCATCACCCTCGCATATGACATGCCTTTATTGTATTCGAACGCAATTCTAGCCATACTTATTAAAATCCTGATCCTTATCTACGATCCTACGATTTTATGATCCGAAATCCTCGATGCGATTTTACTATCTACATTCCAATCCACGATCCTACATGGGTTAATTTCGATCTTAACTACCCCATGGAACCGAGTTAGGATCGCGATTCTAACAACCTTGATTCTAGCTAATTGGTTCCAAAATTCCTCTCTTGAGTGGATTAGGAACCAATTAATCCTACCTCTATCTCCAACTCAATGTTTAAGGGGGAGTTTATAACCTCTCGACACCAAAACTCTCCAACATCGAGTGAAAATAGAGGAAGGACACCCAATTACCTCATTAATCGCCTTATTCCCACTAATTTATGCCTAATCCCCCATTAAGTGCCCTAATTACCCTCTAACCCTAGAAAACCTAGCCACTAATCATATTAGTTATCATACTTAACCTAATAAAACCTAAACCTAACTCTAATAAAACCTAACCCTTAAACTGACCCAAATAAACTCTAACAAACCCAAAATAAGACTCGACTTATCCTAACAAAAACATAGCTAACCTAGCAAAAAGAATGATAAAAGGAAATAAAATACTTACCTAAATAAAAAAGAGCTAATCAATTCTAATGAATCAAAATATTGACCTAAGACTTGACTTAATCCAAAATACAAAATAAAATGGAACATTAAAACTTACTGCCTAAAAGCTACTAGCCAAAGCTACTGGCTGAAGGAAAGAAAAGAAACGAAGAAAGAAATAGAGGACTACGGAAGGGATGTTTGCTACCACATAGTCAAGTAACTCGAGTCCTAATCTAAAATAAAATAAAATAAAATGTTACAATATATTAAATTAAACTAGGATAAAACCTGGTGTCTGTAGTAGTCCTTTGATGTAAACCCGGTATGGGTGCATTATAACATTGCGTACCATATTACCTTGCAATTTCTTACGTTCCAACATAACCTCCTTTTTTCTCCTTACAGTATGTGAGTCCTATTGCAGCCCTTGTAGATAATGCTAATTATGGAGGATCACAGATGTCGGTGCCTCCCCGGGCATCAGATGTAGGCACAAGGTGCACTGGTAGTGTGTCAGGACAAGTTCCTCGCCATTCATTTGCTGGAGAATCAAGTAGGAAGTCTCACTGCTCAAGTTAGGGAAAAGCTCCGATGGTGGAAGAATAGTCGGTCCAAAGGATGGACCAACACGTGATGGCAGGCGTTCAGATTCATCACCTTAGCTCTTCTCGATCTTCTAGAGGCAAAAGCAGGTTTATTGGTTCTTAGGAGGCCGTGGTGGAGGATTTGTCGGAATTTAGCATCAGTCATGGATTCCAACGATCCCGGGAATAGAGTCTATTGGTTAAGTTCCTCATCGGTCCTGAGGCCATTGTTCCTCTTTGTCAAGCCCTGGGAGCCCCCGATGGCTTGGGTTATGGTAAATATGATTTGTTGGAATCTAACATCAGCTATGGATTCCAACGATCCCTGGAATAGAGTCCATGGGTTAAGTTCCTCATCGATCTTGAGGCCATTGTTCCTCATGGTCAAGCCTTGGGAGCCCCTTGTGGCTTCGGTTATGGTAAAGATGATCTATACCTTTCTTGAAACCTTAAAGAGTCATTTACAACTTCTATTGTCATCAGAAAACCTAAAACATACTCTAAAAGTTTCAAAAACAATAAAAACAACATATGGTCCAAACTGACACTTTTTCGATAAAGTAGCTATAACTCCTTCCGCACTCAATGTACACTCAAAATCCTTTTACAGTTAACTCTTTAAGGTACTGATAGAAATACATATTAATATATTTAGGAATAATAATTAGATATTTTATATATTTTAGTTTCCTATTCTTGTTAGGAATATTCTAGTTTCCTAGTTTGATTAGGAATATAACTCTAGTTTCCTATTTCTATTAGGTTTAGTATTAGGTAGATTATTTACCTATAAATAAGGGCTTTGCTAGCCTTTATGAAACAGACTACATTGATATTGAATATTAAATATAGGGTTTTTGGCTGGGAAAAATCGTACCGAGGTCCTTGTGATTGAGAATAATCTAAAGTGACTTTTTGACTGGTGGCAGTCTATACTTATTCATTATTTTCTCCTAGCATCCCAGATTGAAATTCCGGCACTGAAATGCTAATGTGGCAACCGGAGCACGTGTCCTTTTAATTAAAAGAATGCCACTTCAATTTTTTTAAATTTTATTTTATCGTTAAACAATAAAATAGAATTTTAAAAAATGAAGTGACATGCTTTTAATTCATCATTGCTAATGTTTTCCCCCATAATGTAAGTTGAACGATAAAATATAATTTTAAAAAATTGATGTGCCATGCTTTTAATTAAAATAACACATGCTCCGGTTGCCACATCAGCATTCCGGTGCCGGAATTTCAATATGGGATGCTACGAGAAAATAATGAATAAGGATAGACTGTCACCAGCCAAAAAGTAACTTTGGATTATTCCCAATCACAAGGCCCTTAGTACGGATTTTTCCCAGCCAAAAAATATATGAATTCTTACTGATTATGCACCGAGATGCTAATCTTTTCTTGAATCCAACACAGGGATACTGAACTCTTCCCTTAAATTCAACACGGGGATGTTGAATTCTTATCTTTAGCTTTTATTTATTTCTTGTTCTCTATCAAATTGGCATCAGAGTAAGTTCTCGATTCCAAGCCTTCACCTAAATTTTTTTTCTTTTCCTTTTCCGCTACCAAACTTTTGAAAAACAAAAAAAAAAGACAAAAAAACCCCATCTACCCAGAAAAAACCTAGCCGCTGTCCCCGCCTGAAACCAACACGTACCACCACCGATCACCGGCCGCCGACCACCGCCCGAACACCAGCCAAGTCCGGTAACCCTTGTGGCCACCACGACCCCGCCACCAGCACTGAAAACCCTAAAATCCCCAATTTCGCAAACCCTATTCTGCGAAATTCTCAATTCTCAAACCCTAATTCCCTAAATTCATCCTCAATTCGTCTACCTACTTCAAATTGCCTTCACCCGTCAACTTCCTACTAAATTTCGCACAAAGCCCTCAGTCAATTACGCTAAACCTGCCCTAGATCGCTTCCAATTGATCCAGCCTGACATTGTGAAACCCTAGACCGGGAATGTTCGGCGCCCTGCTGTTATGATCTTGTTGTTGTTCCGTTCTTGCTGCTTGATGGTTTTGTTGTTCCGCTCTTGCTGTTTTGTCTTGCTGTCGTCGCCGGAGTTGATGTTCGTTGTTGTTGTTGTTGCTGCTACGGTGTGCTACTGTCTGCTGCTAGGTACTGCTCGTTGGTACAAATTGGTGCCTTAGCAAGGGTGTTGCTAACTGACTGGGAATTCTTGCTTCAACACATAGGTTTCTTTGGTATTTCGTAATTTGTTTAAATTCTCACTTTGATTTTAGGTTAATTGATAATTAGCTGATTGTTAACGAAGTTTTGTTGGGTCCTTAAACTTGTTTTCTATTTCAAAAAAAAAAAATCAGGACAATTAGGATAATTACGTACTTGTCTTGGTTGCTCTACTTTCTCGTGTGCATTGGTAGTAGTTTTAGTTGAATTTACTTAGTGTGTTCTTTGTTGCATATCGGGGAAAAAAAAAACTTTAATCTTGTATGCCAATCACTAGAGCAATGGCATTAGAAGAAAGAGTACAGATACTTGAGATTAGTGTTCCAAACTTTGATAAAATGCTGGAAGATAAGCTAGAAAAGAGTGTTAGGGAAATATTTTGATCATATAGTCAACATGCTTAATTATAAGGTAGATAATGTCCAAACTGACACTCGTGTTGTCACTAGTCGTGTCACAAACCTACTGCCTAATTATTTTGATTTAATTCCATCCTACCAACTAATGTGAATTTCCTAAGCCGTAACCAAAATTCATCCCAAATAACACAACATCTCCAATATAGTAAAATCATCCAAACTTCATCCAACTTATAAATTTTGACTCCTACTCACTACTAACCTTGACACATCTATTAACCACACCCAAAATCATATTGTAGTAATAATAAATTTGAAACTTTAAGGTTAATAGGAACGATAATAATCACAAAAATAATAACGTTTTCTTTAAAATAATAATCACAATAATAGGATTTTATAACTCAACTAAATGAAAGATATAAATTTCTAGATTATAAATCAGTAAAATAATTTACAATTACAAAATAATTTTGGCAAGATAGTACAATTACTCAAGAAGAAAGAAACTAAAAAAAATATAACAATAACAATACAACTAGGGTTAGGGTTAGGTTTTTATGCCCAAAAGAGAGATGAGGGGGTTACGGCTGGTGGTGGTGGTTACTCAGGCGACGGATGGGCGTCAGACAATGGTGGGGCCACCAAGGTCGGTGGCAACGCGGGAAGAGGGCCAACAGTTAGCAGGAAAAGAGAAAAATGAAAACAAGAAAAAAAAAGAGAGAGGACGATTACCAGTGGTTGTTGCGGCGACAGTGGGTGTGAGAGACGCTGATGGTCTAGGTGACGATGGAGCGGTAACAACACTCTGTTTGCACAAAACGAGAGACAAAGGGAGAGGATGACTTGCAAAAGCATAGCGCAGGGGTTGCATTGGGCGTCTAGCGGCGATTTCCGGCCGACTAGTGGTGTCGGCTGATGCAGCAGGGTTGACCACGTGGGTGGCGGATTTGGGCGCCTGATCTAGTGGTTTGGCCAAAGAGAAACAAAGGTGGGGGATGCCAGGGTTGTGCCGGCGGTCGACGGTTGCCTCCGACGATGATGACGATGGTCTGTTGACTGCAGAGGCGGCAACAAAGTGGTTGCGCGATAGTGAGAGTTTGAGAGGAAGAGGAGGGTGGCCGAGTGAGTTGTTAGTATTAGTGTTTTGGTTAAAATATTTAGGATTTTGGGAGATAAAAAAAGTATTTATATCCTTAATTAAAATTAATTTAAAAAGGGTAAAATGATTATAAATAACTTAGCTGAAACAATAACAATTATAATAATATTAGCGAAAGAACCCTTGAAGGGGATTGATTGAAGTGGTTAGAGAAAGAACACAAGTCAGTCAAGGTCCTTGGCATAATCAAGGATAAAGTATTAAAACGAAATGTAAATGACGAAAATAAAAGAAGATAATGCACGGGAATTTAGCCGATATTCACCCTTCCAAATAGGTTAAGTCACCGGACCTAAGCTTCTCTTCACTTGAGATGTCGAACTACTTCACATCTTGTTCACTTAAGAAGTACAAGTAGGTCCTCAATCTCGGCTCCCTTGAGTATCTCCAAGGGAAGCTTACAAAAAACTCAATCAAGGCAATACTCTTGATCTACAACTCACTAAGCATTAACCATACTTAGTTGCTCAAGTGAGTTTCCAAACTCACTTAATACAAGTCCCATTACAAGAATATATTTCCAGACCAAGGACCTCATGAGACTAAAGGATGTGAAATTACAATGCATCTCTCTTGTGGAGTGGAATGTTTCCCTCATTTTTCTTCTCTATCTTCGTCCTCGTTTTATACCCAAAAGGTGAGGTGAATGTTGGACTTTGAAAGGATTGGGAAGGAGCCTTGAATGCCCAGGTTAATATGTTAATAATATTCAAATAGTTTGAATGTTGGACTTTGAAGGCGTTGAAGATCTTCACAAAATCGGTTTCTCATTAATTTCTTGCTGGAAATAAGGTGCCACGAGATAGTTATTGGGATTACAGCAATCAAGCCATCCTTAAATGGCTTGATACTGTAACAACCCGAAGAAAATCGCCCCTTAATACGTACTTATTTGTGTAAATAATCAAGGTTAATGATAAATCACGAATAATTAAAGCGCGTGTTCCAAAATTTTTGTTTTCCTAACCAAGTGTGTATTTTGCAGAACTTGAACAGTGCAACGATCATCCATGATTCAGTTCTAAATTTCTTTTCTTGATGAATCTCTTCCGATAATTTTTATGGTGATCAAGACCGTTTACGAATTCTTTTCCCGAGACGGATATATCGGGTCCTCCTTTTATCCAAGTCAATTTAGGATATAATTATATGAATTCTCATGGAGGTGTAGGGATATTTTTATTTGGGTTACAGATGATATTTTTTATGGTTTAATAAATTTAAGTAATTTGGGAATTTTGGAGATATGAGTATAAGAGAAGAACATAAATTGATAAAGTTTGGGTTGCTTTCGGCCAAGTGGTCGTCCACCTTAGCAAGGAAGAGGGGGAAAATTCTTGTGTTGGGCCTTAATGAAATGAGGGTATATATGTATATATGTATGTTAGTAAGGAGGGGGTACCACTTGGGAATTCAAATATAACTCTTTCTCTCACTGTCTCTTGTGTGCCTCCTCACCTACCGTGCCTCCCTCCTCTATGTCGCTGCCGTCGCGCCGCCATGCTCGCCGGCGACTTCCGGCTGTCGGCCAGCCACCGGACAACCACCTCTCTCCCTCCTTCTCTTTTTGTTCTTCTTAAGTGGTAAATCATCCCATCTCTCTTCTCTTTGGTGTTTTAAATAGAATCAAGGGTGTATTTTAAGTTCTTCCATTGAATTTTTAGGTTTTTTCTAGAGGATTGTTCAAGATTTTAAGATTTCAAGAAGAAATCTCAAAGGAATTCTAGAAGTTCAAGTGCTTTAGGGGTAAGTTGTGATGTTCTTGAGTGTTCTAGTGTTTGATTACTTGAAGGATATAAAAATGGTAAGCATGCATGTGTATATTATAGTTAGTTCTCCATGGAAAAAAGGAAATTTGGTTTTAATCAAGTATATGCTTGTAGATTAGTTCTAGAATGGGTAATGTAAAGTATTCCAAGTGGTGCATATTAGTTTAAGTGATGAATTTAGGAAATACATGATGTAGTCACCTTGCATGGCTTTAAGATGGTCTTAAATGGTGATTTTATGGGTACTTCAAGTCTGAATATTTTGCTTTTGGAAGCTAAAGTATGTTTTAGAAGAGATATATGCTAAGTCATAAGAGTTTAAGCTTTCATGTTAAGGATGTATTAAGAAGCTTGCAATCTGGTTGATAAATGTTTTTTTCCAGAAAATGAAGATTGTGATTTTGGGTTATTTTATGGCATGAATAGGTAGATAAAAGTGTTGGCTAACACCCGGTTTTTATGGTTCGTCGTTTCAATAAGTACATTAGGAGTTATAGCCAAATTTGTAAAGTCGCGTAAAACTATGAATTTCTGATGTCAGTTTAAAGATGGCTATTTTTGGATGGTTGGAGGTTTCTATGGTTTATGAAATGAACATAAAAGTTTTAGAGGACATTCTAAGCTTTCCAGAATGATATGGTATGCATCCATAGGATATCGGGAGAGAGTTATGAGCTTCTAATTGAAGGACAAAAATCTGAGTCTCTTCAGAAATTATGTTGTTGTGGCTGCCCATTTTCTAGGCCAAAATCCGATCCTTTCTCATATTCAAATCAACTTATGGTTAGAACGAAAGTTGAAGTATGTATTACGAGCTTTCCATAGACAACTTACACGTCTCGAACCGATAAGTATAGCTCGAGTGATGATTTTCTGAATAATTGGAATTCAAAAGATTTTTTATCCTGGGCAGCTTGTAAAGTTGTTAGTTTTTGCCCTCCTTAGCCACGTTTCCAGCTTTCATGATCAACTACAAAGTTGGAGTGTGTAATCTGGGCTTTCTGAAAAGTTCTTGTATGCCTCGATCAGATATCCGACGGATAAGATATGACCTTATGAGTACGCCTTAAAAATCGAGTTTATTATTATTATTCTAAAAACATTCACCAAGTTATTCCTCCATGTTTCCACCTAACTTAAATCCTAGTTCGTGACTTCTTTTCTTTTAAAGTCCCTCCAAGATATCGTCGCACTACTGTTCAAGTCTCTGCCCGTCCAGTATGTGTTTTTGAGTCTTCAGGTACATATATTGTCTGACCTTTTATGCGTAATATTGTGAATTAATCTTTTGTGTTAAGTTCTAAATTTATATTATATTATTCATGTTTATATGTAAAGTATCATGAGTTATGTTCAGAAATATATGCAAGTTCTCATGGATTTTTAAGTATTTAAGATCAATTTATCAGTATACTTTTACAGTTATTTCTAAGTATTTAGGTTACGTACACTCTATGGGAGAAACTTTTACGATAATTTCATACTTTGGATGTTTAAGTTATTTCATGAATTAACTTTGTTTATGAGTCAATTCTTATTCAAGGAGATTACAAGTTTATATTTTAAGCTATGACTAGAAAGGTCATTTTAGGATCCGACCCTGTTAAGAATCCAAGGTCAAGGTATCAAGGTTTAAGTTTTCAAGTGTTATAAGATTTAATAAGGGCCCCGCATAAGTTTAATCATGCCTTATAGCACTCCAGGGAACCCGTGCCTTGTAGCACACCATGTTAGCCATGTCGTGGTGTACACCAAGATAACCGTGCGTCGTGCACACCAGGGAAAACATATAAATATAGTGCCTAAAGTGCACCCTATGGAAATCTGGCCAGTATAGGTTCTTGTCCACCATCTGGATCTCTCGATCGGTCCGGGTATGCGCATACGAAGGCTAATCCGATGATCGCAAGTAGGGGACCTTCAAGATAATAATATGACAACTAAGTTTTATGTACTCTAAGTTTCTAAGAGAGAGAGAGGGAGAGAAAGTAAGGTTTTATAAGTGACTTTTCAAGGGTTTTAAGTCTCGTTTTCTAGAAGTTTAAAGACATGTTTATGGAATGGTTCGTGTGTGTGTTTATGTCAGGTCATGCATGATTTAAGTTGCTTTCAAACAAGTTATGGATATGTATGTTACTTTCACTAGGAAGAACTCAAAAGTATTTTCACTTAAGTTGTGATTTAAGAACATGTTAAGTTATATTTTCCATGTACAGGTTAAGTATGGTCAAGCTATGTAAGTTATGTTATCTTTTAATGTTTGTTTGTAATTTTTCTTTTGTTTTAATGTTTTGGAACCGCGCTAAATAACTAAAACGAATTATGAAAAAATACTTACGTTATTAGGGGTATACGTACTGAGTTTTACTCACTTTGCGAAGTTTTATGTTTTCGTTTTAGGAATCTCAGCAAAGGAGAAGGGAAAAGCCCCGGAAAGACGAACCCCTAGAGCTTCTAAAGGAGATTGAAGATGGTTAAAGACTCTTTATGAAAGATTTAAGAGAAATTTGTGATATTTTGGCTCGTATAAGTTTTATTGGGTTGTGTTAGGTTGTTTTGAGATAGTTTAAGTTAAGTTATGTCTTCTTGTGAATGTTTGAAGTTAGTTTATATTTTGGTTGTTTTGTTGGGTTTTAGTCTTAGCCTTGTCCATCTCCGTGGATGGCGGTAATACTCCCAGGTGTTTATCCGCTGCTAATCATTGGGTTAGGTGTATCTTTAACTTAATCTAGTGGTTAGTAACCTGGGGGTGTTATAGATACCTTCAAAGAGAGATATGCCTATAATTAGTAAGCATATTATTATATTTGATATTGATTTAGATATCATGGAAGGAGGTAGTTGTAGACACCGGGATTTTGATGCATAAAATAATATGAAAAATAAGAGCAGAAGAAATACAAGCAACTCGATAAATATATGCATTTACATGTATTTTGTTCACTTAAAATCACATGCATGATCACATGTGATCCTTTCCTAGCTACATGTACATTTTTTTTATACAAATGAAAGACATGCAAGCCCTAAGAACAAATGCCAGAGGTCGCGAGTTCGCGAGTTCGAATCCTCACAAAAGCACTCAAAAAACACCTCAAAAGCTAGCTAAATAATACACTCTCTTCGTCCAGTGTGAATGGCTGCTTCCCTAGGCAATCTCTCTTCACACTCCACCGTCCATGCATGCATGGACGAGGAGGGATTCCTCCCCCCTGCATGAAGGTCGGTCGACCTTGGAGGCTCCGCCCACACGTGGTCAATTGACCACGTGTTGCCGTCCACAGTAGCTCATCCCCCCTAGCAGCCGGTGTTTTGTGCCAGTCCGGAGTCTATGAGGTGAATGCATGCATGTGTATGAATCTCTACTCTCTCCTCCTCCTATAAATACCACCCTTCTCTCAAAGCTAAAGGCACTTCATCTCATTCTCATTCACTCACTAACTCACTCTCTAATTCATTCTTTCATCTCTCAATTCTCTCTAATCTCTTATAAACTCTCTCTACTTCTTCGTATACTTCTATACTATATCCTTCCTACATTCTTATATCCACCACTTCTATCATCTTTTCCACCATAATCCTAGTTCTCCCATCACAAAAAGCCTAAACACATATCCTATCCTATTTCATCCCAAACTCCACAAAAAACCCTAGCCTAAACACATTCAAAAACCACAAAAAGAAGCTTTCTTACTACCCTTTCTACCCTCTCTTTAATCCCTTTTCCTAGCATCTTTTCTATCATCATCTTGGCACTTTTAGAGGAGTTTTCTAAGAACATCGAAGAAGGATTCATCAAGCATCAAAAGGCTAGGCATGGTTTTTCCAACAAGAGTATCAATGTAAGCTTTTAAGTGTTCTTCCTTTCTTGTAAAAAATTGTGTATTTTGTACCTCTTTTTGTATATTACATTCTTGTTGCATGATTCAATGAAATAATTCTATAAAGTATTCCTCTAATTTCCTTCCAAACTTTATCAAAAACACATTTTAAACTTTTAGTAGAGTCTTTCCTTTTGCAAGAGGCGAATTCTTAAAGTTTACTTTTCGAGTTCGTAGCTTTATCCCCCGGATCCATTCTTGGGTTTCACGGGCGGAGTCTTTCTTTTCTTTTCTTTTGGTTTTGTCTTGACTTTTCCCTTAAAAAGTCGGGTAGCGACTCCCATTTCGAATTAAACACATCGAGGATTGCATAAACTATGGTTAACGTGGTTATACAATGTATCGATGCAACTTTAGGGTTTTCTTTCTTATATTTCTAAATAATAGTTGCATAAATCACTCTCTTCCGAGCCTAACATTTAATTGAGCAAATGGGGTAAAATTTAGAAGAGTTGAGAACAAGTGGATGTTCACTCTTAAAGGTTTAATTCCATGACTCATAAAATGCATAAGTAAAGGAAAAGTGATTTTACAAAATATTATTCATGAAATATACGATAGACTTCCTTAAATAGTATTTCAAAGGATAAACCCCAGCACAAATCTCCGAATCACACCCCCAATCCAAACGTGAACGTTCGGAAGCTCGAACGGCAAGGAAAAAATGTCCACAGTAGCAAATCTACCAAAGCAATTAGGAAAGTATCACTCTAAAAAATATCAAGGTTATATGTCAATAGTGTTGGAATTTTGACTTTCATTCAAACCCGTTCCAGTCGCCAAGGTCCTTGAGCCTGGGCCTATTGAGGTTCTTATGTCTGGTCTGCCATGGTCCTCGAAGGGTTCTAACGATTAGTTTTTTCAAAATTCTTAAAATAATTAACACAATGGATGATGAATAACCAACATAAAATAATAGAAAAACTAGCCAAACATGTAAAATTACCATAATGTCCAAGAAACGCTACCCGTGATAGTCTCTCTACGATCCTATGGGCTCAAGTGTTAACATATAAATTTCACAAAATAACCAGAAACAAAAATAAAATATTAACTACGTAACAATAAGCACATTCAGAATTTTCAGGGTTTTGCAGTAACCATGAGCGGATATGGTAAGAGCTTAAGGACACCCTTAGTCCAAAAAAAAATAAATTGTGATTCTCTAATATGATTGGAAGAAAATTTACTTGTTTGGAGCAAGTGGACACCTTAAAAAAAAGTCCCAAACAATATAAATAGGGGTCTCTAATTTAGTAGTAATCTAAAACGTACCAAATTTTTTTTTTTTAAAAAAAAATTGCTCAATGAGTTGGATATGTATATGTCAACTTCCATTTTCAATTTTCTCTCTCAGATTCCCCATCTTTGTGCAAACATGTTAATTTATTTGTCATTATTTAAGCGCATGATTTATGATTAAAGATGTTGAAATATATAGTGTAAATTGGAAGCTAACTCTTTTTATTTTTTTTTTTAACATAGGTAATAGTCCAACCCATCGGGCCCCTATCTCAGGGGTATAACACCAACAGGCCTTTGTAACAGACCGGGACAGGGGATGCCAATGGCCCAAAGATGGGCCCCACTCCAACCCACAGCACTCCCGAAATGGTAAGAGAGAGATGCCGTTCCCAGGATTCGAACCCTGGACACCTGGCGTAGAAGGTGGACCCCTTACCACTCATGCAAGAGGTGATTGGCAATTGGAAGCTAACTCATGCCTTAGCCCCAACTCTTCCAATTCAAGTGTATAAGTTTAAGATATAAATATCTAAGTAATGTGAAATTTTAAGGTATGATGTGAAATTTTGTTAAACTTGTGAATTGTCATTAAATATTTATTTTTACTATTTTAAATTTTTTAAATTTTTTTTTATGAAAGTACTTATAAAATAACAAGTACACTGGACACCCCTAAATTGAATGGTTAAATCTGCTACTGACAGTAACGCTCATCTCACCAAATTCATTTCCAATTTAATAGGCTTTTATAATTACATAATACAAATTAGTATATATTAAAAATTATTTGAATGAAAAAAATATAAGTATCGTGATGATATAAGTATCCGTTTCCAATTTAATGGGGTTTGTGCAGAGTAGTACCCCATACGTCACCGGTGTTAGGGCCTTGTTGAACACCTCTGACGCAGGCATGTGGCCAGAGGAAGGGAGAAGTAATTGTGAGTTGAATTATTGATGGCGATGGAGCAGGGACTGGAGAAAGCAGTGAGAGAGTTGAGACTCACACAATAGTAAGGACTGGAGCAGGGACTGGAAATAGTAGTTGAGTGTCATGAAGATGAAGATGTTGAAAAGGTGGAACAAATTGCTTTGAGCCTCATTGGAAAATTGCAAACAAATCACTCCTTCAATATTGGAGCCATGAAAGCAACCTTTAAGAACATATGGAAGCCGGCAAAAGGGATGATAGTGAAGGAATTGGACAAAAACCTGTTTATCTTCCAGTTTTTCTTAAAGGCGGACAAGATGGTGGTTTGGATGGAGGGCCCTTGGATGTTTGATGGGTGTACCCTATTGCTACAAGAACTCACGGGAGTCGAAAAATATTCTGATGTAGTGTTTAATTCTGTACGCTTCTGGGTCAAACTTTATGACGTGCTGGCACTGAAATAAACCCGAACCTTTGCAGAAAGCCTGGCGAGATCAATGGGGAAGTTCGTGTGCGTTGATGAGTATAACCTGATTGGAATAGATAAATCCTTGAACTTTTGTGTGGATATAGACCTGAATAAACCTCTTAGAAGGGGGATCCAGGCCAAGATCATGGGAAAGCTAGTTTGGTTTGATGTAAAGTATGGAAAACTGGGGGACTATTGCTATAGATGTGGGCTCCTTGGGCATATATATAGAGGGTGTGATATGTATGAGGAGGACAAGGCGGAAGATGAGCTACCGTATGGAGTTAACCTTAGAGCCTCGCCTCTAAAATCCAAACGAAAAGGGCGGGATGTAGAGAAAGAGGAGGAAAAGAGCCATCTATAAGCCTTTAAAGAAGGACGGATGAAGCAGGAGGCGAAGAAAAAATTGAGATTTGATGACCAAGAAGATCACCGCAACACTCAAGCGATGGCTCTCGATTACCAAGAGGAGATCAATGTGGGGGCAGAATCTTTCAAGAGGAAATTCCAGGAACATGATACACATCTGTTGGGACATAGACAAGGCAGTGGAGATGGTACAAATTTGAAAAAGGTGGAGGCTGTGAGGCAGCCCCGCCTACAACCATGAGTATCCTTTGCCTCAACTACCGGGGATTGGGCAACCCCGATGCAGTGAAGGATCTCCGTCGCTTGATGGGGACCCAAAGGCCCAGTTTAGTCTTTCTCTCAGAGACTAAACTCACAGCAAGAGAGATGATGGATGTCGTCAAACTGTTCGATGGGTTTGAATGTGTGGCGGTGGATTGTAGAGGTCGTGCAGGTAGAGTGGCACTATGGTGGAAAAGAGAGGTATCTGTGGAAATTTTCTCCCTTTCTCTGCACCATATTAATACCAAGGTGAAATGGAGAAGCATCGATAAATGATGGAAATTTATCGGAGTCCATGGTTACCTGGAAGCGGAAAACAAATACATAACTTGTCATATGCTGCAGGACCTTATGACACACTCAAGTTTGCCTTGGGTCGTAGGCGGGGACTGGAATGAGAATTTCTACGATCATGAGAAGAAAGGAGGACCACTGAAGTCAGGTACCATCATAAAAACATTATGAGATACAGTGGCAACTTGCGGTCTAATGGAGCTTGAATGGGTGGGTCACAAATTCACATGATCGAATAGACAAGAGGGAGGGGGATCGATTGAAGGGGTCTTAGACAGATTCTGTGCCCAAGGTGATTGGGTGGGGCTATTTCTGAAGGCCAAGGTGTACCACATTGATGAGGACCTCTCAGACCATTTACCCATCATTCTAAAGTGCTTTGGGTCGCACAACAGCAGGAGGAAAATCAAGAGGAGGAGATTTGAAGCCATGTGGGCTTTAGATGAGAGGTGCCAAGGCGTCATTCAAGAGGTGTGGGGCGAGTAACAGGGGGAGACCGTTCGGCGAAGTGTATGGGAAAGATCAAGGAATGTATGAAGGCGCTGGAAGTATGGAACAAGCATGTAGTTGGTCACGTACAGACTGAAATCATGAAGATCAACAACTTCCTCAGGTTTGTAACTGACCCGACAGAACGCAAACGGCTTCTCACTGACATCGAAGAGTGGCTGAGAAAGGAAGAAGCAATGTGGTGGCAACGCTTAAGGGCTCAATATCTAAATCATGGCGATCAAAACTCCATTTGGTTACACCAACGAGCAAACGGAAGAAGAAGTGCAAATTCCATTATATCTCTATGGGATGACCAAGGAAATGCGCATAAGGATTCGAATGAAATTCAAGAAATTATTATCAACTACTTCCAGACATTATTCACATCAGAACAACCGCATTCCATGGATGATGTAATGGTGCATCTTGAGCCAAACGTAGCAAAGGACATGAATAACGCCCTTTGCTAACCTTACAGGCGTAATGAAGTTTGGGAGGCGCTCCAGCAGATGAATCCAAATAAGGCCCCGAGTCCCGATGGTCTAAACCCGTTCTTTTTTCTGAAATATTAGGACATAGTTGGCGAGGATGTTATAGCGGTTATTCTCAATATTCTTAACGAGAATGACATCCCACCAAGAATGAACAACACTCATGTTACCCTCATCCAAAAGAAAAGCAAACCAGAAGCGGTAATGGACTTTCGCCCGATAAGCTTATGTAACGTTTGCTACAAGCTCGTGAAAGTAATCACTAACCGTCTGAAATCTTGCCTACTGGCTATTATATCCTCGTTCTAAACCGCTTTTACGCCAGGGAGACTGATCACTGACAACATCTTGGTGGCGTTTGAAGTATTTCACTCTATGCGAAGCGCCCAAGTGATAAATGGCAGTATGGCGGTTAAACTAGTTATGGCCAAAACCTACGATAGGGTAGAGTGGGAGTTCTTACGTAGGGTAATGCTGAAAATGAGCTTTAATCCGGACTGGGTCAAGATGGTTATGAATTGCGTTGAATCAGCGACATTCTCCTTCATTGTGAACAACGAATCATGTGGTTTTGTGAAACCAAGCCGGGGTTTGCATCAAGGCAACCCGATTTCGCCCTATCTGTTTCTCTTTTTGACTGAGGCTCTTTCGAGCCTTATAACAAATGCTGCAAGCTCAGGGTTTTTGACAGGTCATAAAATCTGCCGAAATTCTCCGGAAGTAACTCACCTTCTTTTTGCCGACGACTCTCTTGTGTTCGAGAATTCTCACTAGGCAGCAACGCTGAAACTTTTATTGGGGGAGTACGAGAATGAATCTGGGTAGAAAGTTAATTATGAGAAATCAAGTGTGGTGTTTGGAAAAAGGGTTCCCCGAGCAAGAAGAGACGAGATATTGATCACCATTGATATGAGGGAAGTCCTTGCTCATGAAAAATATTTGGGTCTCCTTACTCACGTCGGGAAATCCAAGAGAAAGGCCTTCGCAAGCATTTGTGACAAAGAAGCAAAGCGAGTCCAAGGATGGCTAGGAAGAAACTTATCATGGACGGGTAAAGAGATCCTTATAAAGGCAATTTCCCAGGCGATACCCACCTACGCAATGAGTATATTCAAGCTACCTAGCTCACTGTGCTCACGAATCCAATCAACCATTCTTAGATATTGGTGGGGGCGAAGGAGGGTAAGCAACAGATCCAATGGATCAATGGAGATAGATTGTGTGAGACAAAAGTAGAAGGGGGCTTCGGATTTAGAGCTCTCGAACCATTCAATGAGGCTCTTCTCGCCCGACAGGTGTGGAGATTGATGAATGCGCCAAATTCTCTAGCTTACCAAGTTCTGAAGGCCAAATACTTTCCACACACAAGCATTTTGGATGTAGTGAGCCCCAATGAAAGTAGTTATACATGGAAAGGTCTGTGGGGTGCAATGTGGATAATTAAGCGCGAGACAAGATGGCTTGTAGGGGACGGATACTCATTGAACATCCGGGAGTCAAATTGGATACCACGACCGACCACTTTTCGAGTAGTCACTCCTCGAAGGGAGGACCTCTTATTACTCAGTGTAGCAGAGTTAATTGATCACGAAAAGGGGGAATGGAGAGAAGCTATGATAAACATCATATTTATGAAGGTTGTTGCTGAGATTATATTATCGATCCCGCTCTCTACAGCTTGGCCCCGGGACAAACTTATGTGGCATTATGGAAGAGACGGCGAGGTAACGGTGAAATCCGCATATCACGTAATCCGGGAATGAGAAAAGCTTGATCATCCCGCAGCAAGCTCGAGCTCGGAGCTCGACAAATTCTGGAAACAACTCTGGAGTGCTAATACTCCCCCAAAGTTGCGCCTGTTACTTGGAGGGCCATCGTCGCAGCTATCCCGACACGAGCTAGTCTAGCAAAACGAGTCAAAATAATACATCCATGGTGCGACTGTTGCGATTTCAGAGAGGTGGAAACAAGTACTCATGCGATTTTCCTCTGTCGGCGAACTGCGAATGTATGGGAAAGGAGTGGATTCTCACATGATCTCTGGCACCCTAGAGGACCGGACATACTTGAGGTGTTTAGAAACGCTAAACAGAAGCTGGGCGACCTATGGGTAGAATTTGTGGGGATAACTTGGATGATTTAGAATGACCGCAATAGCACACTGTTTGGCAAAGGGAGCGGCAACCTAGAGCGTTTAGTCACACAAGTAAAGTCTCTGATCCATGAATATCAATAGGTGAGACAAAAAATAGATATTTGGAGCGACCTTTAGTCCAACTGGAAACCACCGAGTCCGGTAATTTTAGAAATCAATTTTGATGGAGGGAAGCTCGGTGAATGGGGAATGGGGCTGTCAGGCGTTGGGAGAGACTGCAATGGTGTTGTTCACTTTGTAGTAGTGAAACATAGAACATGGTTTGAAGTACTCGAGATAGCGGAGGTGAAAGCTTGTGTCCTGGCACTCACAGTGGCAAAGAATCAAGGGTATGCAAGAATAGAAATTCAGGGAGACAGACTTGCGATGATATGAAAGCTATGGAAGCATAGCACACCGAACACGGAACTGGGATTTATAATTTCTGAAATTTTTACCCTTGTTGAGGCCTTTGTGTTTTGTTCTTTTACCCATGTCTGTAAAGAGGATAATAAGGTGGCACACCAGTTAGCTCATTTACAACCCTTTCAACTAGGGCGTAGAAGTTGGATTGAGGACAGTCCAGATATTGTCAATGGTCTGGTACCAGAAGACATTTGTATGGCTTTTAATATTTAATGAGACGGAGTTATTCAATAAAAAAAAAGCAAGTAAAAAAAGGTTTGTTAATAACCCCACGTACAATCTTTTAAGGTCTTGTTCTTTTGTGTGGGGTTCGTACGATACGAAAATGGTGTGATATGGATGTGGTGAAATTGTGGAAAGTACGATTGATGTGGTAGGTGAGAAAAGAAAATGTGAAAAGAATGAGAGAAAATTGAGGAGAGAGAAAGGTGAGGAGATATATTAATAATGATTGTGGTAAAATGTGATATGATATGGTAAATTATTGAAAAATTTTAAGTGGTATGGTGAGTTGTGATAGCGTACCATACAGTATTTAGATATCTTATATCCTCATATAGGATTGTATCCTAAACTATCATACGACGTATAGATGCTCCTCAATTGGGCTAGCTAGCATCCATTAATACTACTGCATTGCACACATGAGTATTAGAGTATAGTTTTGAATTGGAAAATTGGCTTCTACTTTCTAGTAATGCCTACTTTCAGCTTTTGTATGTCAATAAGTTCTATTTTATTTTTGTATTCTATATAGTGGTCCCAAAAAAAAACAAAAATTGTATTTTTAGCTACCAAATCCACCTCCACATTTTTTTCTTATTTCGTTCCTGCCTCATATTGTCTTTATTTTTTTTCATTTCTTCCCCTAAATGATCATGAGGTGGAGTTACTAAAAGAATTTTAAAATATTTTTTAAGATCGAGCATGATCAACTATTATGAATTTTTAAGGGAATAAATGTGAAAATCAAGATTAATCGAAAATAACCTGAAAAAATTTGGTACGTCAAACGTTGTAAATTCATTAGAAATGGTGGGAAAAATGCTGTGTTAAGTTTTGAATCAAACGTAAGTCAAAATATATGATATTTAAGATATACACTCGGTGATACCTCATCAGAATATAATTTTCATTGGTTTTTCTAGACCACCAAAATACAAAACCAAAATAAAAATTATTGTCATACAAAAATTGGAAGTAAGAATTATTTGAATTCCAAATTTCCTTGTTAATTACTCCCTCCATTTCTAAATAACTCACTTTCACACCATTTAAAGTTCATCATTCTTCAATAATTTCTTATTTAATATTTTATCAAAAAAATTTATTTTATACTTTTTAAAATGTATTTTTAATACGAATTTATGGTATCAATTTTGTACAATAAGTTATTATATAAATCGAAAAATTAACCTATAAAGTTTATGATAGGAAAAATGGGGCCACAATTAAAAAGAAAAGGAGGGACTAAGTTATTTCGGAGCTACGTAAAACATCATCATCATCATCATCATCATCAAAGAAGGATGAGCAGGTGTTGAATTTCAAGACACTCTATCTCTCTCTCCCTAATGGTTGAGACAAAAATAGGGATCCCATGACATGACATGCTTTTGGATACCTTCCTGACTCAGGAATTAGTCCCACTTGTGTCAAGAAACGTAAGCTTCACTCTCACTTTACATATCTCTTAATTTGACAACACCCCCATCTTTTTAGGTACAACATCCATGTGGGATACAACTTCCACCCCACCTAACAAATATCACATTTCCCTTAATTCATTACATCACTGCCCGCCCCATTTCAAGGGTTATCATTTTCGATGGCCCGCATATAATGACCTTGACATATTGTGGAATCGAGGCACGATATCCTCACGTTATTTCAAATGAATTTCGGCTTTGGTTCAACTTATTCCAAGTTTATTTTAAATTTTTTTTTAAATATTTCTACATAATTTATTCTGACAAATTTTTTATCAATTTGATTTTTTCTAAACTTATTTTGAACTTAACTTTTTACTAGAAAAAATAAAAGTGGTTGGTGGAACATATCTTTGATTTATGTTCCATATCTAAATTTTATAGATCATTTTTTTTTGTTAGATTAGGTTAAGGTTAAGTTAGTTAACATATGTTGGGATAGGATATGATAAGGTTTGAGTTAAGGTAATTATTGGGTGAAAATATTCTATTAATAAAATTTGAATATTTTGGAGAAAATATATGAAAAAATTTACTTTATTGATGCACTGCACCTCTAATCACAATTGTGTCAATATATATATATATATGATACCAATAGCGCCAAAGTAAAATCATATTAGTTTTAAAGGCCTAAATGATTAAGTTGTGATATTGTAAATGTGGTAGTCACTAATTGATTTTTTCTTTCCTTTATTTGATGTCTTTCTAATGAGGAGTTTATTTGTTCCCACTCACATGCATTTCTTACTAGTGGCCAAAATTTGGAACGGTGCTTAAGGGTGCTATGAAGCTTACGCCTAAAGAGATGCTCATTTGGACAACTACTCTAAAGAGTGACGCAACTACCTCCAAAATTTTCCTCTAATCGTAACTTTCTATGCCTCAAACTCCACTTGCTGACTCCTCCACCTAGGTTTATGACGTGGCGTTCACTTAATTGCCCTGTGCGAGAATTTTTGTGGACAACAACTCAAAATAATGAATAAAGTGTCAGGCTAAAACCAATACGGATACATGGAAAATTGATATCCAAAAACATGTTCATAATAAATATACATGAATAGTGTAGTTGTTGGACATATTTCTACGGTATGTTTCCAATGTATGTTTTTGATGATGGCAATCCAAATTAAAACTTGATTGCTGGCTTAGAAAATTGAAATGTTATACTACTTCAGTCTCAAAATATTTGTCCTTTTATCTAATTTTTTTGTCCCAAAATATTTATCTCATTTACTATTTCAACAACGGTAATTACTTTTCTGTCTCTAATTAATATATTCATTTTTCACTTTTTATAATTCCAACAACTCTTATCTTCAATTAAAGTAGTGATATTTTGGATAAATTACAAACTTTTTACCTTAATTTTCAATATATATTGGTCTTTTCAAATCAGGTAAATGAACAAATATAATCAGATGGAGGTAGTATGATGTGTTGTGTTTGTGCATGTAAAACTTGAAATTGAGAACAAGTATGAAGCATTATCTCCATTAACTCGAGTAGCAACTACTTGTAATTCGTTCTAGAAGATGCTCTTGTTGACCAATACAGTGAAATTATTTAAAAGCAAGAGTAAGAACCATTGCTGTTTTTTCAAGGACGTGCATACAAAAAAAAAGGACGAAATCAATCGGAGGTTTCTTTAAAGCACAATACCTTAATCAAGTAGCTTTGCATTAATAGTAGCAGGAGCCCTCATCAAAACCCTTTGGCGACTTGCCTATATATCAATAAATATCTTGCTCTTTCCACCCATTTCTTTGTTTATTCCTAAAGATTATAGAATTTACAATCTTAATAAAAAAAAAAAACAAACAATGGACAATAATTGCGTTGTAATCAAAACCTTCGCCAAGTGAACACGATCTCATGACTACACTTCACCTAAAAAAAGGTATTCTTTTTTCTTTTTAAAAAAAAGGGGTAAATTATATTGTAATGTGGACTACCTACGGTTAAACATCAACTTGACAGCCGCTAGCAAGCTGAAACTTAATACCAGCATCCCCAAAATCAACCCCAGCAGTACCACCATTGTTATTATCGTTACGGATTTTAGCAGAAGTGATATAAGCGGGACAATTAACCCACATATGATATCCCCCAGAAACCCAAGTGCCGACCTTCCATTTAAGCCTGGCATCAATCTTGACATGAATAAGCAGCAGCCCAGCATTGAGATCCTGGTGTAGCAACTGAGCCAAAAATGGTGCAACAGGGACGGAGTTACCGGTGAGAAAGGGCGACCAAAGGGTGGCGTCCATGTGACCCTCGTAATTTGGTGGTATGCGAGTGGGTAGCGTGATCTGCTGGTTCCTATACACTGCAAACACATCCAGGCGTTCATAGTAGACCCCGATGCGCTCGTTTGGGTTCCTGGAAGAGATTGTGACTTGGAATGTCGTTGTGAGGAGGTTTGGTTGGGTGATGTTGAAGGCGTACACCGTTGCATCTTGGAGGATGAAACGTGGTTTGGTTGGCCGGAGGATTAGCCATACTAAAAGGATTGCTATTAGGATGAGTATGATGGCGGCACCCACTACAATGCCCACAACACGAAGCCGGAGTTGCTCCCCCCGCTCCTCCTCGTCGTGGCAGCAGTACTCTTTGGATGAAGTCATTTTTTGATTTATTACTTTGGGTCGTAGAGGAAGAGGACTGACTCGATCACCAGTCACCAGAGGAGGTTTCATAAGAAAAGGGGAGGGCACACATTTATAAGGATAGGATGTGAGTGTGTCTGGTACTGTGACTGGTGGGGTTCCAGAGGCCATTGGAACACCATCTTGTTAGATGAAAAAAAAAAAAAAAACAATACCAAAATCATATAAGTTTTAGGCCTTATTCTTTGGATGAGTTAATTTTAAGTTAGGATAATTAGGTTTGGATAAGTTAGAATAAGTTGAGACAAAATTAAGATGTTTTTTTGGGAATTGGGTTTTAGAGTGGATGGGTTTTTTGAGGAATTGTGTTGGTTGGGATAAGTTAATATAAGTTAAGATAGTTAAAACCAATCTAACGAAAGAATAGAGTCTTAATGTATTATTATTTAATTATTTTATATTGTACATTAGATCGAAATGATATGATATAATTCTATAACTTTAATATTATATATAAATTGGGTAAGATAGTATTTTATTTATTTTTTATATTTTTCAAAAATGTCTAAAATATGTTTAATAAACGGGGTTGTTTGGATTAGGGTATCATTTGTGTTCATTAACGCAGCTAAAACTTCTTATAATTGATAATTAGTAGTTAGTATTAAACAATTAGCGTCAAAAATCATTAGAAATACTAATTTGAGAAAGGGCAATTCAGGAACTTAAAAAGTGTTTTGTTGTAAAATTCATATCATCACCTTAAAAAAAATAACAGTGTAAAGTTTACTTGTTAAACTCATGTTATTTTTGGGATAGGTAAGTAATTAAAAAGTAACATAAAATAATAAAAAGTGAACAAAATAGTGGAGGTAGGTAAACGTTATATCATCTATGTCCTTTTCATTTTCAAATAAATTTTATGAGTTGAATAAAGAATTTTTAATATATATTACCTAAAAGATATAGTCATATTCTTTTGGATTGTAAGGTAAGTTAAAGCAAGACAAAATAAGGTAAGGTAAAATAATGTAAATTTTACTTATCTTGCAAAAGAACATGACATTCTGGCTTGTGTACATATAAAACCTTTAGAAGATTCTACCATGGCTAAAACTTTTTCAAATACAGTAGTTAGAAAAGCACATTTTAGCTTAAAATATCGAAATTTATATAATATATATTTATAAAAGTAATTAATTTGTTGAAATAATTATATAATATTATTGTAGACGCAAGATTTTGTCCCGGTTTAATTTTGTATAATTATTATTACAGGGAAAATTGCTCTCGGTGTTGAGTTAAAAAAGGAATTTACACTAAAGTGTTTTTACTACCCTTATGTGTTGCCATCAATCAAAACCCATTTGATCAAGAAAATATTGACAGTTTGGTGTTTTGTATAGGTCTCATACCTATTTTGTAGGTGTAATAATGATTTTAAATGAATGTTTGATTTTAATATAGAAAAAAAAACATGTTTTCAATAAGACGATTATAGTTGACAACTAGACTCACCTTGTTAGACTACCTACTCCAATACAATCATATTTAATCTATAGAATATCTGATTTAATAATTAATTAAATAACAAAAAAATTATATGATATTTATGCATTGGAATACCTACTTCAATTCTAAAATGGGTATAATCGATCATATATAACTAGATCCCAAGAATAGAGAATAAAATTATATATTCTTGCAATTATAATATAAGTTTCAACCTATAATTCTCTTACAGATGTTAACTATAGTCATACAACAGTGTGTTGAAGTTCAAAAGATATACTATTATTTGCAATTTAACGCTTAAAAATTTTAGCAACAAAATTTGATATAAGGAACAATATAACTTTATAATATATCAGAGAAGAGAAGAGGTCTTGAATTCAAAAACTTAGAAAAGTAATTGAATTTATATGGGTTCCTTCTCCTCGACGTTATCTAGGTCCATTGTTGAAACATATCATCAGTTATGTTGTTGGTCAATGCTAACCCAGGCAAATAATGTTGTTAACCTAACAAGTACTGGGTTAACATGAACATTTTGTAGGTTAACCAGCTAAGAATTGCATGGACAAATATTTTGTGACCATCCAATGGATGATGGATAAATTGAAACCCTAAACCCTTATCCCTTGACACACCCTGAAATAGGTTAAATTGAGATGAAAACATGTAGTTATAAGTTGTTGGTCATGGTTAATCCGGGAAAATAACATGTTTATCCTATCAATTACTCAAAGCGGGGCATTTGCGACGTTACTGACGTAAACATCAACAAAATCTGGCTAATCACCCCTTAAAATCATATTGCCCACTAGTAAACAAGAACAATTACCAAATTTTCAATTCAAACAACCCAAAAACAAAAACTACAGTAATTTGATGCAATACTAAAGTTATACTTGATATATTATAAAGTTATATTGTTCCTTATATCAGATTTTGTTTTAGTAACTACTTTTCAACTAAATTCAACTACTTTTCTAAGTAATTTAATAAAATTTATACAACAGTATTGAAAGTCAAAATTTAGTGTTATTTATTACAAAGTCAAAATTTTACAAAAGGCTAATTATATCATATTATAAATCCATATATATTATAAAGTCAAAATTTATTTATTACAAAGTCAAAATTTTATCCATAAATATTATAAAGTCAAAATTTAGAGTTATTTATTAAAAGTAATTTGATGCAGCACTAAAATTTTATACAACAGTACTGAATGTAATCACCTCAAAACACAACCGAATAAAAAAAATGAGATTATTGCAAATTAATTGTCTTTCCACATCATCAATCTTTTTGAAAACCCTATACAAGTTTAACAAATTTAAATAAAAAATAAATTGTTTGGTCAAATGTACTTGATTGATGGCAACACCTAAGGGTAACAAAAACACATCAGTGTAACGTTCTTTTTTAACTCAACACTAGAGAGAAATTTTCCCTTACTATTTTACGTTCTTAGGGTAGCAAGTCAGCACGATTGCATTAAGCCGAAAAAATAATCCGTCTAAAACTATCTCCTAAAATGAACTCAAGAAAAAAAAAAGATCCTAAGCCTGGTGCGCGTCGGCCCGGCCTAACCACACTAACTTGCGGGTTAGTCAATATCCCATGAACGTGATCCGAAAGAGGTACACAGATTTGAGCAGGCTAACTAGCCTGTGAGTTTTGCGTGATCCTGCGACTGCCTTCCTTTTCCCCCTCTTTTGTCTCTTCTTATTCTTATTCTTTTTCTCTCTTTTTTCACCAAATAAATTCCTAAATATTTTACTTTATTCTACCATTATTCTCTAAATATTCTCACATTTAGACTATAAATACAACCCTTTATTCATCATAAAAACTCCCCAGAATTTCCATCATATTGACACTGCGAAATTCTCTTTTCTATTCTTTCACTTTCTTCACTGGTAATTGCTTTCATGTTGATTTGAGGTTAGTTTTAGATTATTGATCTTGTTCTAATTTCAGTTTATCATGTAACTCTTCACGTGATATTATCTTGTATATTTTGTACTTCTATTAATCAATTATCATGATGCATGCATAATTGATGAAGTCTTTTATTCTTCATCTTCTATTCATCTCTAAATAATCCTGGTTTTACTCAACAAATTTGTAATCATACCATCGAATCCGATTTTTGATTTGTAGGTCGGAGTTTTTTTTATATACTTTGTTCATTTATCTTTAAAATTAAGTAGCGACTTTTTCTTGAATTGTTTTTTTGAAAATCTTAATTAATTTGTAACATTGAAATTTGCAAAATCATCATGAAATTTGAATGCGGACAATGGGCCTTTAGACTAACTCGCCTATTAGTCCATGGGGCCGGGTCACTGTATGGGCCGTGGAATTGGGTCCATACACTGACATGGACAAACTAACCCATCGATTAGTTGCATAGTTACTAAAATCACGTTCCGGATGTACAATTGTAGGATCCGGAAAAATTCCCATTCGGGGAATCGGTTTCGGATGCGCTACTTAAGTGATCGGGAGCCGACTAAGGTTGCTTAACCCTTAAATAAGGATATTTTTATTTCCGAAATTCATTTTCGGGGTGATGAAACTTTATTTATTTAGAAATCATTTATATTATTTAAATACTCGAAATTGCACCAAAATATTTTATTAATGATTTATTATCAGCCCACTATTGAATCTGGGCCAAAAAAAAAAGAATTAAATGGGCCGCTAGAAATCATCAAAAGCCGCATAGCTTTTGATGTTTCTAGGTTGGGCCATTCGTTCCTTCGGCCCAAAAGAAATGGAAGGAAATTAGCAAAAGCCGCACAACTTTTGCTAATTTCTGTGTCCATTTCTTTTGGGTTAGCCGTAGATTAGTAACAAGTGATATTAAATCATTTTAATGCAAAGACGTATATAATAAATAATTAAAAAGATTGTAAAATGAAGAAAGAGTCGCAGCCGATTTAAGGGAATCGACAAACCATAAAATGAAGAAAATAACTCCAGTCTACGAAACCCGATTTCTAAGTTCGGGGGTAAGGTTACGAATTCGAGAATAATAAGAACACTCGAATCCGCCTGTTAGAAAACAAACTCTACTAAAATCGAACTTGAGATGAAAAGAGCGGGGAGAAGTTTAATAGATTTCACAATGTCATATTCTTGATCATGCAATATAAAAACGATGAGGTTTTATTTTATCAATACAAGCAAGCAAGGGAATTAAGGCATAAATTATATGATGAAATACAACAACAAGAATAATGAAATCGAACCTCGCTTAAAGGTGGTCGATGAGATGGAAATTGATCCCTTGTCTTCCCCTTAGTTTGGAGTTTGAATAGAAAGATGTATATGGTTAGAAGGGTAGTGTAAGAATGATGATATGGATATGATAAGAGTGATTTTGAGAGAATTAGAGGGGGAGTATGTATAATGAAATTTTGAGAGAGTTTAGGTGAAGTGATGATAGTAGTTGGTCAGAATGGGTGAAGGATGATGGGGTATTTATAGGTGGAGGATGGATGTTTTTGGAGGGAAATGGAGGGAGTCATATCCAACCAATCAAGTCTTCTTCACCGTGCAAAAGGAAAACCCCAACGGGCTTTGATCAGAGTCAAGCAAAATCAATTCACGTGAGTTAATTTCATAGGATTGCATGGGGTTGATTGGCGCCAAAATCAGGAAAAATGATAAAACCCCAGCGGGTTTTGATTTTAGTCACACGGATCAGTGACGTGTCTGGCAAAAAGGCAGGTTGCTTCCTGAAGTTAAAACCCCAGCGGGTTTTATTTTTCCTGGGCCGAATAAAACCCCAGCGTGTTTTATTTTTTTTCTGGTTGGATATGCTTCTTGGGCCTGCCTGCGGTCTATTAAAACCCCAGCGGGGTTTAAATTGTAATTTGGGCAGTTTTGAATTGCACGGCCTGCATTGCTGATTCCATGGGCCGAATGACCAACTTTGGCCCAAATGACTTTGTTGAGTTTTGACGGGTCGGAATTTCAGTGTCTACAACGATGCTACAATTTTATGATCCCTAAATCCTTGATGTGATTCTACTATCTACATTTCTATCAACGATTCTACGTGAGTTTATTCCGATCCTAACTACCCCATGGATCCTAACTAGGATTCTGATTCTAGCAACTTTGGTTAGTTGTCTTGTCTAGTGGCTAGATTGTTTTGTTCAACTGGATTTTTTTGTTAACAATTTTTTAAATTAATAATTATTTTCTGCATATAATTCGAGAAATGAATAATTATTAAGATTTGTCGAAATTCTCTTCAATTATTAATTGGACTTTGATCCAGTATTAAATAACCTCATTTGACTCCCAATTCAAAGTAGCACCACGAAAACATCTTCATAAATGGAGATTCTTTTCAGGATTTATAGTTGTTCCTTGAGACAAATTATTTTTTTTTTACAAAATTGGGTAGTTTTTCGAGATTTTATCACAATTGATTTTTTGTTTTCAACTATCATAGTTAATAGGGAAATTGGATTCTAATAATACGAACTTTGGGCCATATAAGACTTAATAATACGAACTTTCGATTTGGTTCTTAATAATACGAACTTTGACCCCCTGTTGCCCACAGTAACACGCCACCGAGTTACTTTTATTTTGACTCGCTGGTAAAATGACTTGGCGGTGGTGGCATGTGCTCCCTCATGTTTGACGTTGCCACCTCAGCCATTGACCAAAAAAAAAATGTCACGTCAGCCACTTCTTTTCCCTCCAGACCAACGGTACGTTATGTTTTTTTATTTATTTTTGTTTTGAAAAAAAGTCTCCTCAACTACTGTAACGTTCATCCATCATCTTCATCGTACATTCTCTCTCTATCATCTGCGAAGAAGAATTCTGGGTTTGGAAAAGGGTTTTGTGAATTTACTTGCAAATCTCCATCAATCGGCTGCTCCAGGTGACGTCTCCAATAGTCATAGCAAGCCTCAATCGACACTGTGCAACGGTAAAAGCAGAAGCAGAGGTTAGTAGTTTTCTTCCTTTCAATGATGACAATGTCGACCAAAACCCTAGCTTTGTTTGATAGGGTAAAAGATTCTCTTTTTTTTTTTGCAGAAAAAATTTATTTTTTAAAGTTTAGGGTTTCTGTGTAGGGAATCTAGTGGGGAATTTTACCATTTAAAGTTAGGGTTACTTGAAAGTTCGAATTCGGGGGTTTAAAATTGAACAAAATGGTAACATTTTTTCTTGTTTTTTTGTCTTATGCGAACATTGTCTTTTGATTTTCTGGAATTGACAATTTACTATGGGGGTAAGTTTGTGGAGGACCCAGAATATAAATATGAGGGTGACATGGTGAGATATGAGGCTTATGATGTGGATAAACTCTGTTATTTGGAGATAGTAGGGCTTGTTAAGGATGAAGGGTACACTAATGAGAGACTGTTTACTATTCCATACCTGGTTTGGACTTGAAGTTGTCATTGAGGAGGTTTTTAAAACATTTTGAGAGCATTGATATGCTAAACTGTGCAATGACATATGGGCAGATAACTGTGTATGTTGTGCACACAGTGGATGAGGCCATATTAGATGATGTAATAGCTGGGTATTTGGGACCCCCCTGTGACACCTTCTGGAAAATCAGGGAAGAGGTTTAAAAGAGGGGCATCAAAGACTCCCAAAAAAACTCCATTGCCTCGCAGCCTAAGCTTTTGTGGGGGAAAGAGAGTTAAATCTGTGATTCCTAAATCCTCTTTTAGGAGGGTGAAGTCCAAAACTAACCCTGCAACACATGGATGATTCTGTTGCTGAGCAACCCACAACACAGGCATCTTCTCAAGTAGATGACATTGAGATACAACCAAGCACCCAGCCATCTTCCCAAGTTGATGACCCTTTCAATGAGCCTATGAATGAACCAACCATTGAGCAATCCCAAGTGAATGAGCCTATGAATGAACCAACCACCCAACAATCCCAAGTGGATGACTTGAGATGCAACCATCCAACCAGCTTGACCACATTGTTGAGGGCCCTATCATTCAACCATCCTTCCAACATTCTGAAGTTGATGAGCAGTCATGAACCCTCTACCCATGCTGATGACCATGATTTGGGACAGAATGTTGAGGAGCCTGTGAATGACATTTCTGTTGGTAGAAGGTCTTCAGAGAATGTTGATAAAGGCAAGGAAAAGGTTGATAAAGGCAAGGAGAAGGTTGTCTTCTATGATGATTCCAGTAGTGATCCTGATGATCAAACTTGGGTGCCGTGAAGAAAGGATCTTGATGAATCAGATGATGATGATGATGTGACTGTGAATGAAATTAAATTAGGCGGTAGGAAGGCAAGAAGGAGATTGGATATGGATGGTGAGGATGGGTGTGATCATGATGATGATGAATCAAGTGATGATGATGTTGAGGGTGAAAACTCTATAAATGAAGAAGTTGATACCTCATATGATGAATACAAAACTGCCAAGGTGAAGGAGGCTGAGTTTAAGAAGAAACAGAGGGAGGAGGTGTTGAAAGATGATGGAAGTGTACGGATAGACACAATAGAACATCCTCATGACTGTGTAAGTGACTATGATGACTCTGAAGCTGAGATGGAGACAGATGGAGAAAGTGGAGAGGATATTCCAAGGATGTTGAGGAAAAGGACCAAGAGATGCAATGTTCATGAGCAAACACAATTCAAGGATTTTTCAGTGGTAAGTTGGTATGACTTTTGGGACTGCAAAAAGATTCAAAGAAGCAGTTGCAAGGTATGGTTTGTATGGAGGTTATAGTGTTAAAATAGGTGTCGCATAATGAGGTTGGGAAATATGCACGTGTACAACCAAGCTGTAAGTTCAAGGTATATGTTTCATGGGATAAGAGGCTGAGGACCTTTGTTGTCAGATCAGCTAACAACCATCATGCTTACAGTAGGAGCACGACAAAGAATTGTCGGTTGAAATCCCCTTGGGTAGCACAACACTATCTTGCAAGGTATAAGGAAAGGCCTCATTAGCCTTCAAAAGAACTGAAAGCCCAAGTGATGCAGGACTTTGGGTTTGACAAAGCAAGGTGGTTCTGCTATGATGTGAAAAGAAGAGCTCACAAGATGCTGCATGGTTCAATGAAGTCCCACTACTGCAAGATTGGGAGTTATTTGGAAGCACTCAAGGATGCTACACCTGACAGCACATTCAAATTATGTACCAATCCAGATGGTGACAGTGATGTTCCTGAGTTCCACAGACTGTTCTTGTGTTTTCATGGGATGAAGGAAGGGTTTTTGAAGGGATGCAGACCTGTTATTTGCATCGATGGAGCTTTCCTAAAACCATTCCTTGGTGGGTGTCTGTTGGCTGCCATAGGAATAGATGGAAACAATCAAATGTTCCCCATTGCATGGGCTATAACAGAAGGGGAGAACAATGATAGTTGGGAATGGTTCCTGTTGAACTAACAAGCAAGCTTAGGGGGATCTGATGGCTCTGGTTGGGTGATCATTTCTGATGAGCACAGTGTAAGTTTCAGTAATTTCCACCTTCAATTCTGTGTTTGTTTTGTCGTTATGAATAATATGAAGTTTCTTTTATGTCAGTTTGAATAATATGAACTTCATTGTAAGTTAGTAGTTCAGATAAATACAAACTTTAATGTATGTCAGTTTCAATAATATGAACTTTTCCTCATGTCAATTTCAATAATATGAACTTAGTTTTTTGTTAGTCTGAATAATATGTACTTCATTTCAAGCTACTGACTGAACAAATGTGATTATTTGCAGTCCATATTGTATGCAGTTCCAAAGGTGTTCCCCAATGTTGAGCATAGGCGTTGTGCTAGGCACAAGTATGCCAACTGGAAGAAAAATCATAGGGGTGAAGAATTGAAGTTACTATTTTGGAACTGTGTGAAGGCATACAAATATACAATGAAGCATACTTCAAGTATGTTTTTGATGCTCTTAAGGAAGAAGACCAGCAGGCAGCTGAAGATTTCTTTGCTGAGAATCAAAGCCAATTTTGTAGGGATTTTTTCAGGACAGATAGAAAATGTGATGTTGTATGCAACAACATGGCCGAAACTTTCAACGCTTACATTGTCCAAGCTAGGGCTAAACACTACATCTACATGTTGGAGGAAATCAGAGAATCACTTATAGAGAGGGCTGTAACTAAGAAGAAAATCATGGAGGAATCTGAGTATGAAATCTGCCCCAGGATTCGGACTAAATTAGAGAAATCTAAGCTTAGAGCAAGGAGTGCATATGTTCACCCAGCATTGAACAACCAATTTGAAGTGAACTTGCATGTGGACAAGTGTAAGGTTGATATGACCAAAAGAACTTGCACTTGCAGAGAGTGGGATCTGACTAGCATACCTTGATGTCATGCCATAGCATGTACTATGTGGTTGAAGCACAATTCTGATGATTATGTGGACCCTTACTACAAGAAGGCCACGTATCTAGATGCTTATCTTATTGGAATCCCACTTGTTGAGGGGGAGAGACACTAACCAGCAGTGCAGCTACCTCTAGATCCACCACCAGTGTAAATTGGACCAGGTAGGCCAAAGAGGAACAGAAGAAGAGGCCCAACTGAAGACCCTAAGAGACTAGGGAAGCTCACAAGACATGGAAGGGTGATGGTTTGTTCAATTTGCGATTCTCAAGGTCACACTAAAAGGAAGTGTCCTAACAAAGATGACCCCCGATACACCTAAGATCCAAACATCCCACCTCCAGCAAAGAGACGAAGGGAAAGGCCAAGGAGGAATCTATTGCAGACTCAGCAAGGTCCCAGAGCAGAAGCAGCTCAACAACCAGCTCAATAAACCACTGGCAGAGGAGGCGCACAAGGAAGGGGAAGAGGTAGAGACAGGGGTAGAGGCAGAGGGAAACAACCTATGATTGGAGTTGGGAGGATGTTTCAAGCAGAAGATGTCACAGGGTATGCTCCAAGAAGGGGGTCTTATAGGGGTTCTAGATCTTGTGGGAGAGGGGTTTCTTCTAGTGGTAGATCTGGATCTGAAACTGGTAGGGGAGGGGTTCAAGGCAGATGAGGGGCTAAAGGCAGAGGTAGAGGAAGAGGAATGATGGGGAACATTTCAGATTGGTTCAATTGTAGCAGTGGGAGAGGGGTAAGTTTTTATTGCTACTCAACAAACTTATGTATTTATTTTAATTTTTTTAAATTTTTTTTAGGGTTTATAAATTAAACATGTTTCCCCACTTTTCCATTGGTTAGGTGGTTGGTGATGTTGCTGGTGGAGGACCACAAAGTGAAGGGAATGGTCAACAAAGTGGGGCATCACAATCCTAAATATTCTCCATGTCTCCACCCACTTTTTTTGCTCGAATAAGCTCCTGTTTTCAATGCTCAAAAGATGCTTCCATTTTGATATTTTTGTAGCAGCATGTACCTAAAACTCTATAATGCTGTAATTAAGTTGATCATGTTGTATCTTTGGCACTGGTTGATACCATTTTGTGATTGAAACACATGGAATCTTTTGTTGTAATTTGGATGATGATATTCAGTCAATCTAATCAGATGCTTCTAAATTATTGTGTCATCTGATTTTGTCTACTTCTTAAGTTGAATTTTAAAAAGTCTTTTTCAATAATATAAAGTTTAAATTATACATGTCTTAATAACATGGACTTCCTCATTTGTAATTACTAATAATACGAAGTTATACTTCTCAATGTCTGAATAATATAAACTTTCATTTTGTCAGTGGCAGTAATATGAACTAATGGCTTTGTCAGTTTCATTAACATGAACTAATGCATATTTCTGTATGAATAATACGAATTTTTCTATTTGAGGTCATGTACACACAGTATTATGTCACAAACTCTCAACTACAGCAACTCATGTACACAATGGTGAAACTAATGCAACTGATCCATTCATTCAATTTGCAATTCATTGTTCACCAAATTACAACACCTACCCACCCAAAATGCTTACATCCAAAACATCAACATGCTTACATCCACAAATATCAACACTACCCACCCTAAACTACCCTAGTCTTACATCCACTTTGAAACTATAGCAACCAGTAACATACCAAAAACTATGCCTAAAACCTCCATGGGAGACCTGTTAAAGGTCTTCTTCTTCAGCATGGCAATTTCTTCCTCTGCCTTCATTCTCTTTTCTTTCTCCTTTGTAAGTTTCTTCTTCAAGCCCAAATTCACCTCCTTCAATTGTGCAACAGTTCTAATTTCAGACATCAATTGGTCAATCTCTCCTTCAGCATCTTGTTCTGCTCCACCAAACCTTCCACTGTTCCAATTTCAACTTCCCCGACCAAATCCTTTTCCCATTTGAAGAATCCACAGTTAAGGTCCTTCGACTGAAACCAGAACTAGCAGTTAGTTCATGTTCTGGAAAAACCTACCCCAAACCATAAAGTCGAAAAAAACCCTAACTTCAACCCCTTTCCATCATATACGATAAATCACTAGCAAACACCTCAAATTTTAGGGTTTACCTTCCACATTGGATATCCATAGAATCCTAATCCAACATTTTCTCCCCTTATACAAATCTTACGCACAGTAGGGATCCCATGTTCACACTTTATCCGTCCATGATCCGCAGTCAACCTAGAAAACGCCCCACTCGAACCTCCTTCTGACTTCATCAGTTCGAAATTTGAAATTAGAGGAGAGAGCTTTGTAGAAGATGAGCAAAAAAAAATAATTCAAACCCAGATCTGGGCTGTGAAGAGTAACGATGAAGATGAAGGAGGGAGATGGAGGAAAAGTGACGGGAGTTATTTTTAAGGAAAATTGGTTGTTAATGAAATAATTTGAGAGTGAGAGAGAAACACAAAGAAGGAGGGAAAATTAATGCTGACATGGTGTTTCTTAAAATGAAGAGTGTAGTTCTGTGGTCTTGAATAAACTCACTCCAAAGCTTAAAGACCTTGGGAGTTTCACTATTTCTTGTGGCTTAGGAACCATCAACATCGACCGTGCTTTATGTGATGTGGGCTCAAGTGTGAGCTTGATGCCTTATTCCCTTTATAAGAGACTGAACTTAGGTGAGCTTAGATCTATCGCCATGTCACTGCAAATGGTGGATCGTTCTGTTAAATACCCAATGGGTATTTTAGAGAACCTTCCTCTTAAGGTAGGAGACTATTATGTGCCTCTGGATTTTGTGATTCTTGATATGGCCGAGGACACCCGTACCCAAATTATTTTGGGTTCTTGCCACTGTTGGCTGCATAATAGATGTTAAAAAGGGAAAAATGAGTTTTAAGTTTGGGGAGCATGAGGTTGGATTTGATTTATTTCATGAACATATACCTCAAAATGTTTCTTCTTGCTGTAGTGTTGATGTGATTGGGAACGATGAGTCTGATGATGTATTTCCTAAGAGCCATGTACTTGGTGACGCGACGGATTGGGTACAAGTTATTGAACCCGAACCTAACATCACCGAGGACAGGCCTTATGCTACTAATGAGGATTGGTTGAGGAAGTTTTGCAGGTTTGACTCCATGATGCCTTCCATTGCTGAGGAAGGAAAGCAGTTCGACCCTTGCTGGCGGGTTCAACTTCGAGATGCTGAGGGAACACATGCTGATGGTGTTCCAAAAGAGTTTGACTATGACGTGGAGCATTCTCCGGACTGAGGTGAGTTTTATCTAGCTAAACACGTTAAACTAGCGCTTCTTGGGAGGCAACACAAGCATTTAACTGCTTTATTAGGTTTTATTTTGTCTTATTTTGCTTTGATTGTGAAAACCCTCCTTTGTTGAGTACTTTATGGTGTATGTTTGGATTGTCATTACAAGTGTATACTCGTGAGATTTTTGGCTTGTTGTAAATGATAGGAGAGACTTGGTTGTTTGTTTGATTTAGGTTGCTTGTCTTTGTAGACACCGGAATTTGTACCGGTATGATCCTGATTATCAAAAATATGCAAGGCAGATGGGCCAAGTGAAACGGGTCATTGGGCCCAAAAGATCGATAAACCGAGCCCAAGAGAAAAAAACAGGCCGCAAACAATTATTAAAACCCACTGGGGTTTTAATTTCTATTGGCAGCCTATGCAGAAGCTTGCCAAACGCACGCCCCGGCCAAGGAGTCTCAAAACCTGCCTAGGCTTTGAGAAGAAGGAGCGGAGCGACGTCGTTTGGCTCCACGTCAGTGATCCGCGTGCTACTACTACCAAAACCCGCCTAGGCTTTGAGAAGAGGAGCGGAGCGACGCCGTTTAGCGCCACGTCACTGATCCGTACGCTAATAATATCAAATTCCGCCTAGGTTTTGAGGATTCTGGCGCCAAAAAAAATATAATCTACATGCATGCAATCCCATGATCATAGCCCCACGTGTTTGACCCCCTTGACCACCCAAAACCCGCCTAGGTTTTGGTCTCTGATGACGTGATTTGTGGGGTATGTCCCCCACTATTTCCCTCCAAAACTCATACTCCCTCACCTATAAATACTCCTCCATTCCACCTTCATTTCATCAACGATCATCATCAACTCTCACCATCAACAACTATTCACTACTATCATCCACTTACTATACTCTCATTTTCACCATATTGTACTTTCACTCTCTCAAATTCTCATCATTATTCTATTCTCCTATCATCTCCACATTCTACTTCCATCATCCACTTCCATCACAAAATCACCTTCCTACACCACATCCATATTATACTTCTTTTCGTTTCCCATAATACCTTTCTCAAATAATATTCTTCACCTCCATACAACCATCCACATACCACCTTTTTCTACACTACCCACATCATCTCATCCGGGTTTCAAGTCAAGGGGCAACTCAAGGGATCAAATCCGTCATCGCTATATCTTCAGCAAGGTTCGATTCTTTTATTTAAATTATTGTGTTTAATCATGTAATTCTTTATTTAATTCCGTGTTTGTATATATTTTGTAAAATAAAAACAGCATTGTTTTATATTGCATGATTTGAATAATAATTCCGCGAAATTAATCAAACTTCTCCCCGCTCTCTTTCTTTTCAATGTTGATTTTAGTAGAGTCTGTTTTGTAACAGGCGGATTCGAGAGTTCTTATAACTCTCGAATTCGTAACCTTACCCCCGAATCTAGAAGTCGGGTTCGTAGACCGGAGTCTTTCTTCTCTTATTTTATGGTATGCCGGTTTCCATAAATCGGCTGGCGACTCTTTAAACATTTTTACGAATCCGTTTAATTATTTAAAGTACTCGATTTCTTACAGGAAATAATTTGAGAAAATAGTCTGATTCTTGACCAATGCTAATGATAGGTTAGGTCAGAGGAGAAAAGAGCCAGAAATTAATAAAACCTAGGCGGGTTTTACTAATTTCTATCCATGATCTCCCTAGGCCTGGAAGCGAGAGGTCCGGCCCAGGACTCGTCAAAACCTAGGCCGGTTTCGATGAGTTCTGGTGGTCCGCTCACTTCTTGGGCCAGATTTGTCAAGTGGACCAGAATTAAATTATTATTAGATTATTTTGTGTAATTTTCGGATAGTTTAAATAACAAAAAACGGGTTTGTAAATAAATAAAGTTTCATCACCCCGAAAACAAATTTCGAAAAATAAAAATATCCTTATTTAAGGATTAAGAAACCTTCGTCGGCTCCCGATCACAATTGTAGCGTATCATGAGAAAACATTTTCCTCGAACGGGGAGATTTTTCCGGGTCCTACAGATTGGCGACTCCACTAGGGACTTAAACTTTAAAAAGAGGGTAAAACTTGAAAAAATCAAACTGATTTGAAAGTGTAAAAGGGGGAAGTTAATTTATTTTGCGACTTTATTATTCTTTTAGGCATTCCTTGCATACTGGGCCACTAATCGGGTCTTTTGTCACGTTAGCACAAAGGCGACAGTTTAAGTTACCTAGGATTTCCCTTGAGAGCGGGAGACCACTTCTATGGGGATGAACTCTACATCTCTAAGCATTTGGTCGCTCCTCTCCTGCTGTCACATTCCGAGAGCTTCCTTGAAGTTCTTTGAGAAATACCTCAACTGCTTACCTTATGGTATGAAGAACCGGGGCGAAGGCATGCAGTAGGCTATATACCCAACCATAAAATTCCATGAATTTAGAGCCTTGGTTTAGGGTATCCTTTTCATGTGTATGCTATGTGCTATATGTATCCCTCCCCTTTTCTTGTCCTTTTTGTAAAGAGTCGAGCCTAGTTTTGAGGTTTTGTTCTAGTCCATATAAAATTCATTGGGTTGAGAAAAGGGTTATTTATTAATTAATATAATTAACTCAAAGGCATTTTGGTTAGCCCAAGTGGAAAGGCCCATTTATGTTTGAAAGCTGATTATCTTAATTAATAGATAAAAATTGACTCACCTTTGATGATATTATATGGCCCTTTATGAAATTCTCTTAACAAAGGTCCAAAAAAAAATTAATTAAAAGTCTAACAAAGTTAATGGATAGTGTCTTAAACTGTATAATAGTCACTAGGCTTAAGTGAATTAATTTATCGATTTAATTAATAAATCCATCACATTTATGGTTGGCCCTTTCTTAGGCCCAACCATATTGGATTTGTCAATTAAGCCCATAAATTGATTATGACTCGCTTATTGTTGACTTTATCCAGTCATTTACAATATCGATTTTCCCCGAGTAAAAAAAAGAGTATAAAAAAAGAAAAGGTCAAAAAAAAAGTGGGTTGTCGGTTTTGTTGAACATTATTCTAGTCCGCATAATAGCCAATATGGTTTGAGCTGTCTGAGTTGTTGGGCCAAGTTACAGATTCTCCTTAAAATGGTCGGCCTGTGGATTGGGCCCATCCGAATTGAGAAACACTGACTAAAGCCTGTCAACTTATGACCTGATCGCTATGTTGACTTTATCCGGCCCTTTATAGTGTTCTGTTTTTTAGGACCATATTGAGTTAGGTCATGCACTCCCAAAAAGTGGGTGAGTCCTCTGTGTCAGCATATATGTGTCAAGTTGGTTAAGATCATATAGGTCATCTAGGTCATACATGCATCGGGTAGAGCGTGTCGGAGAATGTCATCGAGTGTCTTAACTTTGAATTTCCATGCAAGCATCATTGGTGATCGACTCCAAGCCCGCATTCGAGATCCACGAACCGGTCGTTTGATTCCGAACCCTTGCTACGATCCGTCTGCAACTAGTGACTGCATCATGTCTGGAGAGCAATTCCAAGAGATCCCGGTCCAGAGCACCGAAGCCAACATCACGAAGCATTTGGATGATCTTTACACCAAAATGCAAGGTTTAGTATTCGCCAATACTTTAGAACAGGAGCCGAAGATGGGCAAAAGACTGAATAAACAGCAACAAGTGATGGATGGTATGCTATAAGCCATCACTAAGATCAATACCAAATTGGTGTTGAATGTTGAGGAAGACGATGAAGAAATGCAGGGATATGAGTCCGAACCTGAAATCATCAAGACATCCTCAGATTTTGGAGGAATTGGGATATCCAAGACAAAGGTCACTACCTCTAAGGCATCTAAATTCATAAAGGACCCTGCTGTTAACGCCCTCGAGCAGAAATTAGAAAGCCTTACCAAAGCAATGAGCACTGTGCCGGCCTTTGCTGACAAGTACCTGGAAGTGTGCCATTGCCTGTTCAGCCAATTCTGAAGGTAGCTGATAAAGTGGAAGTACCAAACATCAGGTTCAGACCCTCTGAGAACCCAATTCATCACATTGAAGAGTTCATAAGGCTAGCACCATTAAATCGGATTAATGTCGGTTTATACTCTACTGTTTTCCCATCCACTCTAGATGGCGAAGCCAAGGTGTGGTATCACGCTTTACCACCCCAAACGAAGGCCGATTGGAATGAACTATTCAAAGCCTTCATCAATCACTACAGTCGCATCCAGAGGAAGCAAGCCACGATGGATGACTTGACCACGATGAAGCAACGAGATGACGAATCCTTCCTGGATTACTTTGAGCGATTGCATACCAAGCTGTCTCACATCAATGAGACAATTCCTCTCCGCCTACAGCTGTCTACTTTCAACCAAGGGCTAAAAGGCAGCTTATCCAAGCACTTGGGCTACCACGTCATCAAAGACTTTGACTACTTGAAGGACATCTGTGTCCAACTAGAGGCGTTGCATAATGATAAGACCACTTCTCCTGGATGGAAGGGGTCTAGTTCCAACAGGAGGGCCACTAGTGTGCCTAGCCACCCTCATAAGGTTATGGAAACTAACTCTATCCAGCGCAAGGGGCCTTTCATACCAAAATATGAGACTTACACACCATTGGACATCTCTTACTCACAAGCTTTTGATCAGTTGGTCAAGAAAGGTTTTTTGGTCCTACCTTTGCCAAGAGAAGAGTCAGCAACAAAAAGGAAGAATTTGGATCAATTCTACCGCTACCATCGTTGCCGAGGACATGATACTGAGAAATGTTGGTCTCTCAAGAACAAGATAGAAGACATGATAAGGGATTGGACGCTTCCCATGCCGAAAGCTTCCCAGAAGCCTAACAATCAAAGCAATCCGATGTCCGAGCATACAAATGCTATCTTTCATGGAATTTGTGGCTTTGATCCTTCCACTTTGATTGTTGAAACGGGTCAACCTGTCCCCGAGGTGTTTGACTTTCATGAAGACATATCCAGTCATGGTATTTGGGATAGTGATGACGATGAACAACATGAATACTCCAAGATGGAATGGATGGAAACGGATGAGCCAACATCAGATGATGTAGCATTTCTCACTCGATCAGGTCGCCAAAACAACAGGAACACCACCACCCTAGTGGCTGTTTCTAACCCTCTGCTAGTGGCTACCGATGACAATCATGTTCCGCTTGAAGATCCCCTCCTTACACAACTCAAGAAGACCAGAGCTGAAGTTACCATCTGGCAGCTGATTTGCACCTCGCAAGCACATAGACAAAAGATGATGGATGCTCATACTACGTTAACAATATCTCCCACGACAACTCCTGAATCTTTAGTTGCTCATGTGACTACCCAGCAAGAGGCTATCACCTTTGGGATTGAAGATCTGCCTCAGGGAGGGGCATCCCACAACAAAGCACTCTATCTTATAGTGCAATGTTCCAACAAGGCCATCCCTCTAATTTTAGTCGACAATGGCTCAGCTGTGAATGTGTGCCCTTGGAGGACAACACATAAATTGGGAGTCCAACAACAACACTTGGCTCAAAATGGTGTACAACTAAGGGCTTACGACAATTCTCCTCGAAAATCGGTTGGGTCCATAATATTGCCCATTACTACAGGCAAAATCACTCGGAATGTGGAGTTCGTAGTGCTAGACATTCCAGCCTCCTTCAATCTGCTACTATGGAGGCCATGGCTTCATGAATGCAATGCTATAACATCTACCTTACACCAGAAGGTAAAGATGTTGGTCCAAGGACAAGTCATCACTATCTCGAGAGAATCCATCAATGCTGTCTTTACTCCCAAGCAAGCAACCCTTGAGGTGGAACACAGTTCCATGGACGAAGAACTTCACAACTTTGAACTTGTGGTGACTTTGAGCCAGGATGAAGCTTCTTCGTTTGACTTCGATCCCTTCTCAAATCCTAAAGTGCATGCTATACTCAAGAGACAAGGACACTTCCCTGGGATGCCGTTAGGAAGAAACCCAAAAAATAAGATTCCTCCTGTGTTCAAGATATTTAAGCAGAAGGGAAGGTTCGGTTTAGAGTACAAACCAACTGAGAAGGAAGTTAGGCTCGCCAAGATAGCCATAGCTGAGCAGAAGAGGATGGACAATCCTCCTACCTTGTTCCAAATGAAGCCTTATCCACTCACTCTGAATGGACAGTTTGTTAGGGAAGGTGATGACTTCCCTTACTATGGGTTCCTTGAACCACACTACCTGAAGAACAAGGGAGTTCAAGTTGCTGGGTTAGAAGTTTTCAATGGTTGTACCATTAATATGTCTATTATTTTTATCCACGCTCGGGATAAACAACCACCATTGGAATGGACCCATATAGCTGGGAGCAACATATTTGGCATGCTGTTCGGACAAGAAGCTATTAAGGAAGAGTCTGAAGCTGACGCTGCTATTGCTGCATTATCCAACCCAAGCTTTGACCCAAGACTCATGATCATTGAAGAAGAAGAAGTCAAGGCGGTCTCGTGGGTCGATGCTGAGAAGAATAGCTTTGTTTTATCTGTAGGAGAGTCTGTTCCTATGGACATAGAGTCTGGTCCTAAGAGTATAGAGTCAAGTGAGTCTGGTCTTCAGTCTGCTGGCGATGTACTCATTTCTGCATTCAATAAGATGAACCTTTCTGTTTACTCTGATCTTCTTCCCCCTCTTCCCTGAACTGCTGCGCCAATAATAATCTGGAATTTAATGAACCCTTAAAAGAATTTTCTAATGAACATGAGCATAAGATGGCGGTGTTAGAAGACACCATCACCATAAATGTGGGCACGTAAGAATAACCTCGGGAGTTGAAGTTAGGTAGTTCGCTCACAGCAAAAGAACGGGTGTCATTTACAGAGCTTCTCAAGGAGTTTGTGGATGTATTCGCATGGTCCTATGAGGATATGTCGGGGATTGACAGGGAAATTGCGGAGCACACCATACCTTTGCTCCCCGATACAAAGCCGGTTCGACAAAAGGCTAGGAGGATCAAACCTGAATAGGCTAAGAAAATTGAAGAAGAGGTGATCAAGCAACTTAACGCTAAGTTCATCAAAGCAGTCTAATACCCTGAATGAATTGCTAACATTGTCCCAGTACCCAAGAAAGACGGGAAAGTGCGCATGTGTATGGACTTCCGAGACCTTAACAAAGCTAGTCCCAAGGATAGTTTCCCTTTACCCCACATCGATGTATTAGTGGATAACACTTGCGAACATGAGCTCTTATCCTTTATGGACGGATATGCCGGTTACAATCAAATAAAAATGGCAGAAGAAGATATGGAGAAGACATCCTTTACTATACCATGGGGAACGTACTGTTATGTCGTCATGCCTTTCGGTCTTAAAATTGTCGGACAACATACCAGAGAACTGCCAATACCCTACTCTATGACATGATGCACGTCGAAGTAGAAGTGTATGTCGATGACATGATTGTTAAGTCCAAGACAAGGGAGGGTCATATTCCTAATCTCCGCAAGTTCTTTCTGCAACTTCGCAAATACAAGATGTGGCTCAACCCAGCAAAGTGCACCTTTGGTGTTACCTCTGGGAAACTACTAGGCTATGTGGTCAGCCAACGGGGAATTGAAGTTGATCCTTCAAAGATCAAGGCTATCCAACAGTTACAACCACCTAAGACAGAAAAGGAGTTAAGAGGCTTCTTGGGACGAATCCAGTACATCAGTAGGTTCATCCCAAAGCTCACAATGACTTGTGAACCTTTGTTCAAGAAACTAAAGAAAGGAAGTAAAGTAGAATGGGACAATCAATGTCAAGCTGCTTTTGATAAAATCAAGGAATATTTGCAACATCCTCCAGTTATGCTAGCTCAAAAGGTAAAAGGTCAAGAGAGCGCCATCTACTACTTGAGCAAAAAGTTCCTAGACTACGAAAGTCGATATGTAGACATAGAGAAAATGGCTCTTGCATAAGTTTGGGCCACCAAGAAGTTAAGGCATTACATGCTTTCGCATACTGTATATGTCATAGCTGAAAACAATCCCATCAAATTCATCATGGAGGAACCAATCATCAACAACCGCATCGCTCGATGGGTAGTCATGCTTTCTGAGTTCAATCTTCAATACTTACCTCAGAAATCTATCAATGGGCGAGTTGTTTCAGATTTTCTGGCTGCTTCACCATCATAGGAACCTCCAAGCATTCACTTGGAATTCCCAGAGGAAGACGTGTTCTTGACTGATGAAGTTACTTGGGAAACGTATTTTGATGGAGCTTCTAACCAAATGGGTTGTGGAGTAGGAGTCCTGTTAATATCTCCAGAAGGGGCACACGTCCTTGTATCATTAAAATTGGATTTTGATGCTACTAACAATGCGGCGGAGTATGAAACATGCATCAAGGGCCTACAAGCTACCTTGGCTTTAGGCATATGCCACATAAAGGTCTTTGGAGACTCTAGCCTCATCATCAACCAGGCTAAGAGTGCGTGGAAGGTTCGAAATGAGTGCCTCTTAGCTCATCAGTAGAAGCTTTTGGGACTCGCGGACCAACTTGACCAAATTAGCTTCCAATACCTTTCTAGGGATCACAATGAACTGGCCGATGCACTGGCTAAATTATCTTCAATGATATCCATCCCATCAGGCACGCTCGAGCTACCAGTAATTGTAGAGCGACAGTCTGAACCTGCATACGTTTGCACCATGGAAACACAAGAAGAGGAGACTGAGGAAAGGTTTCTTGACATATACAATTTTCTTCGGAAGGGAGAATATCCGGCTGAGTTAGATGCTCGAGGACAACGAGCGATCAGGTCTTTAGCAGCACAATACTGCTTGATCCAAGATTGTTTGTACAAGAAGTCACCTACAGGCATCAATTTACTATGCATCGACGCCAAAAGTGCAAAGGAAGTTATGGCTACTGTCCACGGAGGAGAGTGTGGGCCTCACATGAATGGGTGTATGCTAGTGAAGAAGATTCAAAGAATTGGTTATTACTGGACCACTATGGAATCAGACTGCTTGAATTTTGTTCGAAGATGCCGTAAATGTCAGGAGTATGCCAATCAGCAACATCAACCTCCTTCATATCTGACAACACTGACCTCTCCATGGCCATTCTCGGTATGGGTATTGACATCATTGGCAAAATACACCGAACCGGGACCGGAGGACATGAATATATCTTGGTCGCTATTGATTACTTCACTAAGTGGGTAGAGGCAGCCTCTTTTGCCAAACTCACATCCAAGCAAGTGGCCAAATTCATCCTTTAGAACATCATATACCGATATGGAGTGCCTCATGAGATCATCAGTGATAACGGGAGTCACTTTCAAAAGGAAGTAGAATTTTTGCTCACCAATTACAAAATTCAGCATCATCGGTCCTCACCCTACCGACCTCAAGCCAACGGCGCTGTAGAAGCGGCCAATAAAACGGTGGCGGGAATCATTAATAAGATGGTTGTCACTTACAAAGATTGGCCTGACAAGTTAGCATTTACCTTATGGGGATACCAGACCTCAATTCGAACTGCCACAGGAGCAACACCATATTCATTAGTGTATGCGATGGAAGCAGTCTTGCCAATTGAGTTAGCAATCCCGTCGTTACGAATAGTGGCATAAAGCCAATTGCCAGAAGCCGAATGGGCTAGGGCAAGGTTCGAGGAGTTCATGTTGATGGATGAAAGGCGATTAAGGGCATTGCATAATGTTCAGGTGTACCAGAATAGGATCACTCGTGGCTTTAATAAAAAGGTGAAAAGTCGTTCACTTCAAGAAGGTGATCTAGTGCTTAAAGAAATGAGGGCACCAATACAAGACCCAAGGGGAAAATTTGCACCTAATTGTTCCTTATATGATTAAGGAAATTTTACCGGGAGGAGAAGCTCGGCTTGCCACTATGGATGGAGAAGATATGATTCAACCAAGCAATTTGGATCAGCTCAAACGATATTATGTTTAATATAGCCAAGCAACTGGAAAACCAATTTTCAGGCACTTGGTTAATATTCAATTTACGCTCATAAAAGATGGAAAGATAAAATTTGCAAGGACACAATGATTGTAAATAATAGTTCTTCTATTAAAATGCAAGTACACTGCTTGTAAATATGAAAATTCAAAAGGCGTAATTGAATAAAAGTTTATTCTAGCAAAGTAGTTCAGTTCCTTCACTTCCATCCATCTTCTAGTCTTGTTTCACCTTCCCTACGTCGCCAGTGGTCTCATGGTCAATCTCCATGTCTTTAGGCTCATTTGGGTCCGTCTCTTTGTTTTTAGGCTCGCTTATGTGGTTTCCGTGTCTCCACCCTCGAACCAAGCCGATCCTTTGCCGTCACCTTTGCACCGAGACGATCCTATATCGTTGAACGAGGACCCAGTCTCTCCCTCATGGATGTTCAACTTCTTAGCGCCTCTCTAGCACGGCGAGACTCGACGGCCGCAATTAGCCATCCGTGATATCCAGCGTCAGTGATTTCTGATGCATGTGCCTTTGATGGAGCCTTAAGGGTCGGCCTTCTCGCCCAGTACTTCAACCAAGACTGTATCACCGAGCCACGAAGCTTTAATTGCTCGGGGGCTTCACATAACCGCTGGGGGATGGTCTGTTTGCGGCCCATCTGTCGCAGCACCCGCTCCGGAAAATAGAAAGTCATGTGTGTCAAGCCGGCGATACACACATAGGCGTTGCGATAGTCACTGGTCACATATTCAGGAACATGCCACCACTCGATCCACCACGTGATGTCACGAGGTTCCTTCAGAAAGGCGCTCCATTCAGTTACCGATCGGTGCTCGGTATATTTGCGCCTCCTTTGATAATAATTTGCAAGTGCTGAAGGATTACGAGGATCTTCGATAAGGCCCAAATGCTCCATCAGCCAGATCTTCCCAAAAAGTTAGCACAAGATACAATTGCATTCCAATTATTCCCAAACTAACGAAAAAAAAAGCCCCTAAAACCCGCCTAGGTTTTACAGGCAGTACGCAGGTTTGAACAGTGAAGAACGAAGGAATGAGGGAGGAAATGTACTTGAAGAAGTAGGGGGCTCCCACGAAGCTCCTATTCTAGATCCGGATTATCCAAGCCCATCAAAGTTTCCACTAGCATCAACGACACTGGATTAAAGCCTCGAGCCATGTCTTCAACAATCAAAATTAGGCCCGTCGACCCGGTTCTTCGCCCGCCATGATAGAAGCAAAATTCTCCAAGAAGACATAATACGAGCGCTCGCACTCGTATCACGGGACAATATTCCAATGTGTCAGGAGATTGAAAGTATTCAACAATGGTTTGGAAATGTACCTTATCACCGAATAGCGCGCTTCCTATGACTTGGTTCGGAAGGCATAACAACTCCTTGTACTGTTTGGTGTTGTCAGCAGCAGTTGGAGGTGATGTCGGCCGTACGAAATGATTCGTCCCGAGAATAGACGACCACTCTTTGGGTAGCGGACATAACTCCTTCAAGGAAAACCGGAAAATGTGCATCTTCGGAACCCAAAAAGCTCCTACTGCTCAAATGAAGTCATGGTTGACTCTCGCTTGCTGGAGACTCAGCAATATCGTCAGGCTATATCTCCCGAGCTCTTTCTTCTCGTCTCTGGACAAAGTGCTCATCCAAGTAGCGAGCTTCTTCTCGAAGGCCATGATAAGAGGATTTTTGTAATTTTAGGAGGCTTTTTAGATAGAAGATGCAATTGAAGATGATGAGTGATATCCATATGCATGGGGTGAGGTATTTATACACCTTTGTCCATGATCAAAATGGAGCAAATCGGCCAACAAGTAATCACATAGTCGTTGCCATCATATCCCATGATTCAAGCCTTTCTTCAACGGCTAGCAAAAGAAAAAAAAACAAAAAAAATATTATAACCCGCCTGGGTTATAATTTCAGCAGGCCAACACACGCGCGCGCCAGCTAGCCTAGGCCCAGCTCTTCAGCCGCTTAAAACCCGCCTAGGTTTTAAGCAGTCCAGGCCCAGCTTTCCAGTTTCCGTGGCCCGTCTGCGTGAAGACTTATCTTGGGCCTCTCTATTTTGGTTACAATTGGCCCATTCGTGTATTTTTGATGTTCCGATTTCTGTTATCGACCCAATGATGTACGGTTCTGAAATTTTCGCTCGAGCTATCTCCGACACTTAAGTTTTTGTTCTTTTTATTTTATTTTCTTTTAGGGGAAGCGGGATTAATTGGGATTAATCCCATCATGTAGAAAATCATTCGAAATTGCAATAATAAAAGCATCAAAGTTGTGCATACATCAAGTCTTGGAGTCTTGCACAAAATAAATAAAAAAATTGTATTACAAAGAGTCTTGCATAAAAAATAAAAAAAAGAGAGAGTCTTGCATTGCATAACTCTGATCACCACAGGGAACCAGAATCGTCGCTGTCCTCCGCCAAGTTGCCCTCTGCATTTTAAACTCCCGCTTTGGAAGTACCGGGCGTGCCAAAATAGGTATCCCAGGAGTAATAATCAGGTCTAGGAGCAGTTTGCACAGGAGGCGAGGGCCCAGTCAAGGGAATTTTCGAAGGATGTACCCTCGACGATGAAGACACATAATGCTCCTTCGAAGCAACCAACCATGAATGATCAGGAACCTGCCATTCAACAGATGGAGTAGGCTATACAGGACCGGTTCCATAATCGGGGGCTGGCCAACCAAAAGAAGCAGATCCTCCCAGCCAAGAGTGTTGAGGCAGAGACCACTCTTGGGAAACCATAGGCCATGTCGGACCCATCTCAGGAGCAGGGATAGGCCATCCTGCAGAACCGGAACCAAAAGATGAACCATCATAGGGTGCCGGACGTGAAATAGTGTCATCCGCTAGGGCCTGACTGCCACGATACCCTACGGATGCACCTGAGTCACGATCTCTCACCACCATCTCCCGACTACGACGAGCAAAGCGCACTGAAGCTGGGGTATGACGAGAAGGAGGAGGCCACTAAGTGGTGCTTGATTCGGAAGCATCCTCCACCCAGTAAGAATGAGGCTAGGTATCACAACCATATCCAGTACTGTGATATGACCCTCCATTACCTAGTGGCTCCTCCAAGGACATCTGAGCCATGTCCTCTTCCATACTCGGAGGGCGACGACCTCTACTACCGGATCTGCTACAATGGAATCCAATGGAGTGTTGACCCTCGATCCGAATGCCTTTGCCCCGACCTTCTGGTACAGCTGCTAAAGGAGGACGAGAAGAACCACCGATTTCCTCTCGAGATCGACCTCGAGAAGAATATTCCCCAACTGAAGAGCGACGTGGGGGCTCTGTGCGAGGAGCGCTTGCAGTGGAACGTCGAGGTGGTTCTCTGGGAACAGAGTCTGCATCGGCCTCCATATCGGCCCTTCCAACAGCACCACCTTGATATCTCCCCGAACCGGTGAATCCCCGATCAATGAACTTCCTCATAGTGCTCCACTCCCTAGTCAGTTGCCGGAGAAAAGCCCATCTCGGTTGGGAAATAACAAGACAAGCGTCATTCATAAGTGGTATATGTGATAAAAGGAGGCAACATAAAACAAAGTTTTACCGGCTTGCGGTCAAATGCTTGAAGTGCAGAGCACTCACTGCTGTTCTCCACATCCAAGAAGCCACCGATCTTTCGCCTCTCTTGTGGAATCTCCACTTCGGCAGACTTAGCATAGGGCCCCAGCTGTAAACTTTCTGGTTAGAAGATAGCCAAAACATGATAAGGACAAAGAAGAAACATACATACCACTCAAGGAGCCAAACGGCTAAGATATCGCTAGAACTCTTCATGAAATTGCTCCTGGGGAACATTATGCACAAAATTGTCGAATTCTTGACCTTGGACCAAATCTCTCATAATGCCCGGGTCGACCCGCCATGGCTTAAACATGTGTGCAGGAGGATCCAGGGGAATTAGACCAGGGTAACCTCCCAAAATTTGCCTCGAGGGTCTCTCGCCTAAGTACCACACATAACCGTAAGGCCCCTCAACCAGGAGACGAAGACGAGTGTCGTGTTCCACCAGATCCAGAGGTTGTGGTAACCCTCTGACGTCAAAGTCGGCCAAGGACGCCAATTTACTTGATCCTGCAAGAAGAAGGATGCGTTTAAGTATGGCATGCAAAGGAAAATAGGAGAAAGATGCCAGGAAAAGGGAGATACCGGCTGCAAGTTGTCAAGGATGCTGCGAATGAGGTCAAGGCACCCCGACTTATACTTCTTGTCATGGATGCCCTCGGTGGTCCAGCGTTCAGCGGCCGACACCGTCTTGTTCTTCTTCGAACGATTTCTTAGGGCCAAGATATACTCATATGCCCACGACTGCATGCACAAGATATCAAACAAGGACCGAAAGATGAATGGCACATTGAAAAGAGAAGGTTTGAGCATATACCTCGAGTACCTTCCACAAGGAAGGACCGTACTAGTAGCGAGCTTGTGCTGCATGAAGGTAAACCGGATCCGTATCCAACGAAAGACGAACGCCATGACGGAGCCAATGGATGAAGTTGGCATAGGACCCCTTGCCCCAGTTCAGGTTTCAGATATTATCAAAGTTGAGGAGATTCTGAAACCATGTCAGGGAAATGTTATCCCCATGGTTAGCAAAGAGGGTGGCAGAAATGATGTACGCCTAGAAAATGAAGCGGCGTCGCTCTAGAGGCAGGTTTTGAAAACATGCATCGTGAATGGCCGTCTCAAAATGCTTATAGGCAAGGTTAGGGAGACCTTGACGTGGTCCCAAACGTGCAGATCCTGGAGCCAACAAATCTAGAACTATTGGAGGGACGTCTGCATCGAAGACCATATCCTGCCCACCCCAAGGAAGGCCGGTGATCATGAGAAAATCTTTAGGTGTGATTGTCATCTCACCCCAGGAGAAGTGAAACGAGTTAGTGGAATCCCACAACCTCTCAGCCATCGCTCGACCAATAATGCAAAACGTGCTTTTCTATCAAGCCTCCAAGCATTTCCAAAAGGGCATGAAGCCCGCCGATGTCAAAGTCTCCCGAATGAAATCTCCCGGGATTGATTTCGCTGCCTTACGTAGCTCCTTTAGGGCACCGGGAGTTTTCAGGTTATCCTCTTAAGGGTAGAATTCCAACACATCATTTTAAAATGGAGGGCTCAATGCATAATTTCGTGGACTCAAGCTGGATCCAACACAAATACTGGGCTTACAGCCACAACCCATGAAACAAATAAACAAGCCCAAATGCCGCGGCCCGAGCCGGATCAGCAGCAGAACTGGGGAAATTTGAGTCCAAAACCCGCCTAGGTTTTGACTCAACCAAGCCCACAGTCACGACCCATGAAGCGGCCCAACAAAAAAAAAGGGGGGGATTGCGCGAGGCAAAACCCGCCTAGTTTTTGATCTCGCCAGGCCCAGTTGACCAACCCAGAGCGTGCGACGACCCAGTGGGTTTAGAAACAAAACCCGCCTAGGTTTTATTCCGCTTAGTGGGCCGCTACTCAGGTATTTGGCCCAGAATGCATGCAAAATGTTTTTGGTCAATTTTTTGCAAAGCAGTTTGTAGATATTTTTCGGTTAAAATGCAAAAAATAAATGGGTCACTCTACATCCTAACATGCATACTTAAAATAGCTAAAAATCGACAAGGTATGAAAAATAAATCCGTGCTTGCTCATTTTTACGCTAAACTAAGTACAAGAAGAAAGTTTAAAGGGTTACCTTGCCATGGGAACGGTAAAACCAAGCATGGTTCCAAGTTTCAACAATGAGATCGAAGGGAGCCGCTTCCATGCCGGGAACAAAGTTGCGTCATGAAGACCGCTCATAAGGCCAAGCCGCCGCATGAGGAAGAGGTGGATTCCTATGACTTCGGGGTTGCATCTTTTTAAACCCGAGAATTGCTTCAAAAGAACAAGACTTCTTTTCTAGAGAGAGAAGGGGTGAGCCAGAAGGAAATGAGGATGTGAAGAAAGTGAAGGAAATGCTTTGAATTTATAGAAAGGTCGGGTGAACGTGAGCCGTTCGTTTTTAGTAACCGCCTCGAGATGCCAAGCACATTTCATTGGTCGAAAATCCGAAAGGTTATCCTTTTGTCACCTAAAAGAGAGGCATGGCGACGTGGCCTCTTTATGACCGCAAGTGGGCCGAACCCCACTTTGATTCCTTCATGAGGCAGAAAAAAAAGAAAAAAAAGAAAAGTCCACAAACCCGCCTAGGTTTTGTTTGGCCCAAAAAAGTTGCCCAGAGGACGAGGGCCAAGCGCGGACACAGCCCAATAAAAGCCATTAAAACCCGCTTGGGTTTTGTGGCGCCTACAACCCAAATTCACAGCACACAGTCTGAGCCCACACTCTGGCTTTGCGGCCCGCAGGTAAAAATCGAACCTTTTTTCATTTTTTTTTCAGTAAAACTAATACTCGATTTTCTAATGATTTTCAGGTTGCCGACAACGGGACCACCACCACTCAGCTACCGCACGAGAGGTCGCTGTCATCATCATCATCCAGGACTATCGGCAGAGTTTCGATTTCTCCCCGGTGAAGTCTCAAGTCCCGAGCCAGGCATCGCGCCCGATGAAGTCTCGACCCCCAAGGCCATCAACAACGCGCCTGATGAAGTCCTTTGGCATAAAAAATGCCAACCATCATCAACAGTGACACCGGGAAAGACTGGAAGCGACACAGGGAAAGATTGGAAGCAACACCGAGAAAGACTAGAAAATTCCATCAACCATCGGCATCGTGTCCGAACAAGTAAGGCGTCATTCTCGCCCGAGATCAACATCGACTCATCAACGGTCAGGTAGAGCATCATTCTTGCTCGAGGTCACCCTGAAAGAGGCGCATGCCACCCGCAACCACGATGCAGGACTCAGCTTCCAAGCATCAAATCAGGCTTTGCAAACCAAAGTCATATCCTCAGGCTACTTTGACCTTCGTCCTATTCGGACTCGATCAAAGTGGGGGCTCTCTGTAGACACCGGAATTTGTACCGGTATGATCACGACTCATCAAAAATATGCAAGGCAGATGGGCCAAGTGAAACGGGTCATTGGGCCCAAAAGATCAATAAACCGAGCCCAAGAGAAATAAAACAGGCCACAAAAAATTATTAAAACTCACTGAGGTTTTAATTTCTATTGACGGGCCCATGTAGAAACTGGCCCAAATGCACCCCCCGGCCCAGGTGTCTCAAAACCCGCCTAGGCTTTGAGAAGGAGCGGAGCGACGTCGTTTGGCTCCACGTCACTGATCCGCGTGCTACTACTACCAAAACCCGCCTAGGCTTTGAGAAGAGGAGCGGAGCGATGCCGTTTAGCGCCACGTCACTGATCTGTGCGCTAATAATATCAAAACTCGCCTAGGTTTTGAGGATTCTGGCACCGAAAAAATACAATCTGCATGCATGTAATCCCATGATCATAGCCCCACGTGTTTGACCCCCCTTGACCACCCAAAACCCGCCTAGGTTTTGGTCTCTGATGACATGATTTGTGGGGTATGTCCCCCACCATTTCCCTCCAAAACTCATACTCCTTCACCTATAAATACCCCTCCATTCCACCTTCATTTCATCAACGATCATCATCAACTCTCACCATCAACAACTATTCACTACTATCATCCACTTACTATACTCTCATTTTCACCATATTATACTTCCACTCTCTCAAATTCTCCTCTCATCTCCACATTCTACTTCCATCATCCACTTCCATCACAAAATCACCTTCCTACACCACATCCATATTATACATCTTTTCATCTCCCATAATCCCTTTCTCAAATCATATTCTTCACCTCCATACAACCATCCACATACCACCTTTTTCTACACCACCCACATCATCTCATCCGGGTTTCAAGTCAAGGGGCAACTCAAGGGATCAAATCCGTCATCGCTATATCTTCAGCAAGGTTCGATTCTTTTATTTAAATTATTGTGTTTAATCATATAATTCTTTATTTAATTCCGTGTTTGTACATATTTTGTAAAATAAAAACCGCGTTGTTTTATATTGCATGATTTGAATAATAATTCCGTGAAATTAATCAATCTTCTCCCCGCTCTCTTTCTTTTCAATGTTGATTTTAGTAGAGTCTGTTTTGTAACAGGCGGATTCGAGAGTTCTTATAACTCTCGAATTTGTAACCTTACCCCCGAATCTAGAAGTCGGGTTCGTAGATCGGAGTCTTTCTTCTCTTATTTCATGGTATACCGGCTTCCTTAAATTGGCAGGCGACTCTTTAAACATTTTTACAAATCCGTTTAATTATTTAAAGTACTCGATTTCTTACTGGAAATAATTTGAGAAAATAGTTTGATTCTTGACCAATGCTAATGATAGGCTAGGTCCTAGGAGAAAAGGGCAAAAAAAAAAAAAAAACCTAGGCGGGTTTTACTAATTTCTACCCATTATCTCCCTGGGCCTGGAAGCGAGAGGTCCGGCCCAGGACTCGTCAAAACCTAGGCGGGATTCGATGAGTTCTGGTGGCCCGCTCACTTCTTGGGCCTGGATTTGTCAAGTGGACCAGAATTAAATTATTATTAGATTATTTTGTGTAATTTTCGGATAGTTTAAATAACAAAAAACGGATTTGTAAATAAATAAAGTTTCATCACCCCGAAAATGAATTTCAAAAAATAAAAATATCCTTATTTAAGGATTAAAAAACCTTAGTCGACTCCCGATCACAAATGTAGCGCATCACGAGAAAACATTTTCCTCGAACGGGGACATTTTTCTGGGTCCTACAGTCTTGTTCGTGATACAACTAGTCTTGATCGATTCATGCGCATGATAATGAAGTTCTTGTGTTTGGTTCATCAAAGGAACTAGTTGTTTGTGATTGTGGTAGATTAACCCGTGAGACTTCTTGAGCCTAAAAAGACTATCACTTTTATAGTCTCATTTTCTTTTGAGTGTGACCTTACCATGTTTGCATCTCCATAACTTGATTTGACTCTCTTCGAAACTGCATTTGACTTGTGCATTGTGTTAATATGATTGAGGCCCTTTTTGAATCCACATAGCCAAAAGCCACTTAACAATATGACCTCTTTTTACTAGCCCTTTTTCTAACCATTTTTCCTATCTTGTTGTTTACCCTATTCGTGCGCATCCTTAGCATGCTCTTAATTCCTTACCCTTTTAGCCAAGTTAGGGGAGCAACAATTCAGTTGGGGACAGTTTTGTAGTCTATTGGTTTGGCGACTTCCTTGGTTGAGTGCTTGATGAGTGGAATGTTATTCTTGATCATTGTTTATTCCTTCTTTTGATTTGAGGTTGAAATAGGGTTGAAAGCAAATGATCCTAATTTTATGTATCTATGATATTCACCACAAAGAAAAAAAGAAAAAAAAGGAATGAAAAGTAAAAAAAAAAAAAACAAAAAGGAAAAAAAGAAGAGAAGTTTTGAGCAATAAGGTGAATAGCATGGTTGTTTTCTTGCTTATATTAACTTTTCCTTTATTCTGCTTCGATCGGGAAGGTATTTATGCTTCATTGCGGTGCGATGTAAGAGGTGTTGTGTTATATGTATTGGGAATGTTGCTCTTTAGGTCCTTGGCACTTAGCTCCACATTACCCAAATGAATTCCCTCCTTACCCTACACCTAAGCCCCATTACAACCCTTAAAAAGTCCTCATGATTAACTTTTATGCTTGTTGTCTATAGCGGTAGAGAATTGAGAGTCTTGTCAAGCTTATGGTAGGTTGTTTACATTGGTTAAAGGTTTTGAGCGAACCGTTATACCTTTTGCAAATACATGAGGGGAGTGATCCACATACCCTAAAGTGAGGTCCTACCGATCCCAACTAGTTCGCCAAACATGTGAATGAATTTTGATTACATTTGAGTTGTGATGGATTGGTTGTGTTGCTTCCGACCCGTGTTTCTCTTTCGAATAACGACTTTTGTTTCAATTTGAGTCTTATTCTCGCCAGGAAATCCTTGAGTGTATGCTTGCTTTGGTATTCTTACATTGACCTTACACTAGAGGAGGTGTCAGTAGGTTTCTTTTTCTTTTTGAGTCCTTTCATCTAGTTTTGAGTCTTGTATTTGCTTGGGGACAAGCAAGGAGTAAGAATGGGGGGATTTGATAACTGCGTTTCATGACTATATTTTTAGGGGTTTTAAATAGTGAATTAGGGATAATTTTGAGTGTAAATTTTGACTTTTATTACAATTTCCCTACTACACTTGGCGTTGTTGTTTGTGTTGTAAATTTGTAGGTTTTCAGGCCAAAACACCCATTTTTTCTCTCAACTTTTGACGAGATCGAGTATACCATGGACCTCCCCTACTAAATCCCGAACCGTGGTACAAATTTGGATCGAAAAGGAGTAGGGAAGGACCGGGCAGCAGCTACCACGGTCTGTCCATGGGCTACCTCACGATCCGTGGCGCAGCAGCAGTTTTATGGGCCGAAAAATTCATTTCATTCGGTCCAATGACCAAAGGAGAGGTGGGGCGCAAATATCATTTAGCCCTTAATTAGGCCTAGTGGAAAAAAGAGAGTAGTGGACGCCCATTGACTTCATTTGGACTCCATTCGTTCGGTCAATCACAAAGAGTGGGAAGTGGAGGAAATTGAGAAGATTGGTGCACACCCACTCATTCGGTCCAACCAATTCAAAAGAGAACTTAACCCCTTCATGCGGCCCAATAATGAAGGGGAGAAATTGAGATCCATTGACTCCATTCGGCCCACCACTCATTTGCCTAATCAAGAAAGAGAATAGTGAATGAAATTTAATTCATTTCATTCACTCTTCATTCGGTCCAAAAAGGGATAAGTGGGGAGCAATTTATATCATTTTTGTTCACTCCCTTCAACGGCACAATCATGACGGGAGAAAGTGAGGGCTTTGACTTCATTGGCCAAACCACTTCATGCACCCAGGACAAAAAGCGAAGGAAAGAAAGGAATTGGAGGCAGGGCATGTCACGGGTAGCCCGTGACAAAGGCCACGGTCCGTGGCGAGTGGCTGCTATACGTGCATCGCAAGGAAGTGACGGTTATTTTTTTGGCCATTCATCGTTCATTCTATTCGTCCATTATTCAGTCAATTAACATGAATTCGTTCGACCCTTGAAGGAGAAAAAGGGAGAAAGCCCTAAGCCTCTATCTACTCCTCACATCTTGAATCAAGATCAATTCGAAGAGAAACGAAGTTCGAGATTCGGGAAGAAATTACATTACTTGCGAGGAAGACTCCACCCCGAGATCGAAAGGCTCGACGGTTGTAATTCCTTGTATTTATCTCTCTTTTCGATTTCTTTCTTTGTTTTGAGAATTAATCATGATGTTTGGAACTTGTGTTGTATTTTCTTGAACATGTGTGAGTAATTTCTTTGAATTCTAGGGTTTTGCAACCCAAAAAAATGTAGTTTGATTTAATATTATTAGTTTGTGCATGAATTCTTGATTAGAATCAATAGAAGGTTGTGTTTTCCATGTTCATGTGTGTTCTTTGAGCGCCCGAATACTCATGAGTTAGAGATTAACCTAAGAAGTACTGAAAGGTGAATTAGGGTAATCTGACTACCAACCTGTCTACCTAGGCTTGCGAAAGTTGAGAAAGGAGTAGTGAACTGGGGAATCATTAGATAACCTGACTTTTTGAGTCCTTCAATTCTATTTAACCTAAAAGGCAGACGAAAGTTGTTGATTAGGTTGCTTAGAATAATTCTATTTAGCATCGAAAGGGTGATAGAATTCAGAGGTTATCGATTCTTGATTCATTCTTGAATGTATGATTGTGCAGGCTAGGTTTTAGTAATCAAACTCGTTGTTAGGTTAGCATCTCCCTAGAAGTCTTTTTCTCTTCATAGATTCTTTGATTGATTTTTCCTTGCTTATTAGTTTTCTAATACCTTCAAAAATCTAAACATGATTAGCTTAGCAATCGAGATAGAGATTAGTTTATTGAGCTGCTAAGTGAGTCCCTGTGGGATCGACCTTGATGTGCTACTACGTACACCGTGCGCTTGCGGCCCTATCAAGTTTTTGGCACCGTTTCCGGGGAGTCTAGACCTAGCAGCCGGCAAACGAACCTCTTGCGTTCACTAAGCAGTTTTTATTTTTTATTTTATTTTTATTTTCTCTTTCTTTTTCTTTGATTTTCTTTGATTTTCTTGTTTCACTGCGTTGATGTTCTTGTTTTTGTCTTGCTAGGATCTTTTGGTATATGCAACAATCTCCGGAGTTCGAGTTCAATCCAGAAATAGAGAGGACATTTTACCAGAGGATGAGGCAAAGACTAGAAGAAATCAATAGAAAAGCACCAGTGCAACAATCTGAGATGGCCGAGGGAGAAAAGCAAACTTTCGGCCAGTATGTGACTCGGAATGTCACAAGCCCAACCTCCGCCATCAAACTACCAGAAATGGGGAACAATTTCGAGCTGAAGAACTCTCTCATCAACTTAGTGAGAGCTACATTGTTCCATGGTCTCCCGAGCGAGGATCCCAACCGCCACCTTCGTATCTTCCGCCAAGTGTGCGACACATTCAAAACCAACGGGGCCTCACCGGATGCAATCAAGCTGAGATTGTTTCCCTTCTCCTTGGAGGATCGAGCATGCGAGTGGCTGGATTCCCTACCACGGAACTCCATCACTACTTTCGATCAGCTGGCGAGCGAATTTCTTGCTAAATACTTCCTGCCAAGCAAGCTGACGAGCCTCCGGAACCAGGTCTCTACTTTCTCCCAGGAGCCGGACGAGACACTATATGAGGCGTGGGAGAGGTTCAAGGGATTGCTTCGACAATGTCCCCAGCATGGTCTCGGGCCATGGGTTCTCATCCAAGCCTTCTACAATGGGGTAGATGATTAGTTGAAAGCAACAATCCTTGCAGCAGCTGGAGGGAACATTATGAACAAGACGGTGGAGGAGCTTCATGAGCTGATTGAGCAAATGGCGTCGAACAGCCACCAGTGGTCACGACCCCGTTCCATGAGAACGGGAGGTAAGTATTCTGTCCTTGCTATTACATTGTTTTTTGCTAAACTTGATGCAATAAATGTAAAGATGGAAAGAATGCATGTGAATGTTTCCCCTTCTCCCCAATGTGCTTCATGTTACTCTTTTGAGCATGCGACTCTATATTGTCCTAATGGGGTGGGTAGTAGTGCGCAACCTGACCAAGCCAACTTTGTTGGTAACCCTACCCAAACACTTCTTTTTTACCCCTATTCCAACACATACAACTCCGGTTTGAGACCCCACTCTAATCCTTCTTACCGGAACCAAATGGGTCACCCACAAGGACAAAGACCTTCCACTCAACCTTACCAAGCCTCTCAAAATTCTGAATTAGAGGCTATAATGAAAGCCATGCTCTTGTCCCAACAAAAGCAATCGAGATAGAGATTAGTTTATTGAGCTGCTAAGTGAGTCCCTGTGGGATCGACCTTGACGTGCTACTACGTACACCGTGCGCTTGCAGCCCTATCAAGTTTTCGCATCAGCAAAGACAAGATGAGGTGATTAAAGCTTTACCACTAAGGTTAACCTTTTATCCACCCACAACCAAATAATTGAGAACCAGATAGCCATTCAGTCTGGTACTTCCACCACCCCTCCTGGACCACCCGTGCCTAACCTAAAAAGCATTGCAATGCTATAGTCTTGAGGAGTGGGACACAACTTGAGGGAACTGAGAGGCCAAATGCTAAGCATGAGGGGGGATTTGGGTGAGAGGAGTGCTGAGAAAGAGAGTGAGGAGGAGAAAGACCATGAGAAAAGACCATTGAAGAGGGTAGTGTTGAAATCCCTCAACCATCACCATCACCACCACCTAAAGTTTATGTACCCCCTATTCCATTCCCTTCTAGGCTTGCTAAGTCTAAGACCGATGTTCAATTTGGAAAATTCCTTGGTATGCTTAAAAAGTTGAATGCGAATGTTCCTTTTCTTGATGCTTTGTCCCAAATGCCTTTGTATGCTAAATTCTTGAAGGAGATTCTATCCAAGAAAAGAAAAGTAGATGACTGTGAGGAAATTGCATTAAATGAAGAGTGTATTTCTGTGGTCTTGAATAAACTCACTCCAAAGCTTAAAGACCCTGGGAGTTTCACTATTTCTCGTGGCCTAGGAACGATGAACATCGACCGTGCTTTATGTGAAATGGGCTCAAGTGTGAGCTTGATGCCTTATTCCCTTTATAAGAGACTGAACTGAGGTGAGCTTAGATCAACCGCCATCTCACTGCAAATGGCGGATCGTTCTGTTAAATACCCAATGGGTATTTTAGAGGACTTCCCTCTTAAGGTAGGAGAATATTATGTGCCTGTGGATTTTGTGATTCTTGATATGGCCGAGGACACCAGTACCCAAATTATTTTGGGAAGACCATTCCTTGCCACTGTTGGGTGCGTAATAGATGTTAAAAAGGGAAAAATGAGTTTTAAGTTTGGGGAGCATGAGGTTGAATTTGATTTATTTCGTGAACATATGCCTCAAAATGTTTCTTCTTGCTGTAGTGTTGATGTGATTGGGAACGATGAGTCTGATGATGTATTTCCTAAGAGCCATGTACTTGGTGACGCGACGGATTGGGTACAAGTTATTGAACCCGAACCTAACATCACCGAGGACAGGCCTTATGCTACTAATGAGGATTGGTTGAGGAAGTTTTGCAGGTTTGACTCCATGATGCCTTCCATTGCTGAGGAAGGAAAGCAGTTCAACCCTTGCTGGTGGGTTCGACTTCGAGATGCTGAGGAAACACATATTGATGGTGTTCCAAAAGAGTTTGACTATGACGTGGAGCATTCTCCGGACCGAGGTGAGTTTCATCTAGCTAAAGACGTTAAACTAGCGCTTCTTGGGAGGCATCCCAAGCATTTAATTGCTTTATTAGGTTTTATTTTGTTTAATTTTGCTTTGATTGCGAAAACCTTCCTTTGTTGAGTACTTTATGGTGTATGTTTGGATTGCCATTACAAGTGTATACTCGTGAGATTTTTGGCTTGTTGTGGATGATAGAAGAGACATGGTTGTTTATTTGATTTAGGTTGCTTGTCTTGTTCGTGATACAACTAGTCTTGATCGATTTTTGCACATGATAATGAAGTTCTTGTGTTTGGTTCATCAAAGGAACTAGTTGTTTTTGATTGTGGTAGGTTAACCCGTGAGACTTCTTGAGCCTAAAAAGACTATCACTTTTATAGTCTCATTTTCTTTTGAGTGTGACCTTACCATGTTTGCATCTCTAGAACTTGATTTGACTCTCTTCGAAACTGCATTTGACTTGTGCATTTGTAGACACCGGGATTTGCACCGTTATAATCCCGACTTATCAAAAGTCTGAACAAAGTAATTGGGTTGATACCAAAATGGGTCATTGGTTTAATGCAGAAAACAAGGAAAACAATAAAAAGCGGCCCAGTACAAAAAACAAAACCCGCACGGGTTTTCATCACGAAAAGCGACCCAGAACCAGGATAGGCCCAAGGCGCGCCCCGACCCAGCCTTCAAAACCCACGCGGGTTATCGCCTCGCTAAAACGCGTCGTTCAGCTCGTCCACATCAGCGATCTGTGTGTGGGTATTTTAAAACCCGCGCGGGGTTTAATTTTCATAATCTGGCGCAAAAATCATCTTGATCATCCTCCCTTGATATTAGCCCCATGTGCTTTGACCTTTGCCCTTGACTTGGGTGCTACGTGATTGCATGGCATGATCATAGGGATGTGTCCTCCATGATTTTCCCTCCTAAACCTCACCTCCTTCACCTATAAATACCCCCTCCATACCATACATTTTCACCAAGGATCATCATAATCCCATCAACTATCCTCCACAACACTCATACTCTACTTAAATCTTCTCTCAAAATTTCATACTTCCATCCATTCCACCAACCCTCATAAACCACCACCATCATACTCCCATTTCAACCAACTAACACCATATTCTACCCTCATTTCATCAACAATCATCCCTTATTATACCAAATTTCCATCACTCCCTTAAAATTCCCTCATTCATAATCACTCTCTAAACCTCTCTCAATCACTTTTGTCACATCCATATCATCACCATAATACCATTTCCTAAACCACTTCCATATTTCCATCAAAGTCCAAGGTCAAGGCAATGTCAAGAGTTTCAATCGGCGCATTCAGGCTCCTAAAATCAAAAGAGGTTCGCTTTATTGGTTTCTTTATTATCGTTGTTTAATCATGTAATTCGTATGTTAATTCATTTACTCGTGCATATTTTGTAAATAAAATAACCTCATTTTATATTGCATGATGATGAATATAATTTCGTGAAATTAATTAAACTTATCCCCGCTCTTTTTCATTTTAATGTCGATTTTAGTAGAGTCTGTTTTCTAACAGGCGAATTCGAGAGTTCTTATAATTCTCGAATTCGTAACCTTACCCCCGATCTTAGAATCGAGTTTCGTAGACCGAAGTTATTTTTATTATTTTTAAGGTTTGTCGGTTTCCTTAAATCGACTGGGGACTTTTAATTCTTTTATAACCCGTTTAATTATTTTAAACATACGAATTTACACCAAAATATTTAAAAAATGGTTTAGTATTTTCCATGCACTAATCCAAGGATAAACCGAGAGAAAATAGGCCAGAAATTGATAAAACCCTCGCAGGTTTTATCAATTTCAGCCCATTTTCTCTAGCCCAGAGAAGACCACGGTCCAACCCATGGACAGTTAAAACCCGCGCGGCTTTTAACAGTCTATGGCGGCCCGTTTGCCTTCTGTTGGGCCTGGATCTAGTATTTGGGCCAATATTGAATTATTTCTTAACGTATTTCGGTGTAATTTCGAGTGTTTAAATAAATAAAAAACGGATTTATAAATAAATAAAGTTTCATCACCCCGAAAATGAATTTCGAAAATAAAAATATCCTTATTTAAGGATTAATCAACCTTAGTCGGCTCCCGATCATTAAGTAGCGCATCACGGAAAAAGGGTCACTTTTTCCTGGGTCCTACAGATTGGCGACTCCACTGGGGACTTAAACTTAAAAAGTGGGTAAAACTTGAAAAAATCGATTTAATTAGAAATTGTAAAAGGGAGAAGTTGATTTATTTCGCGATTTTATAATTCTTTTTAGGCATCCTTTGCATACCGGGCCACTAATCGCGTCTTTTGACATGTTAGCACAAAGGTGTCGGTTAAGTTATACCTAGGTGATTCCCTCGAGAGCGGGTAGGCCACTACTTGTGTGATGTACCCTACATTGCCAAGCATTTTGTCTCTCCTTTCCTCGCGTTATACTCAAAGGGAAGTTCTTTGAGCAATACCTCACACTCCTTACCTAAGGGTATGGAGCACGGAGATGAAAACGTGTGGCAGGCTTTGTAATCCAACCGTAGAAAAAATACCATGAACATAGAACCTTGGTTTAGGGTATCCCCTCATGTTGTAAACTATGTGCTATGTGCTACCCCTTCCCTTTCTTCTTTTGTTTTAGAGTCGACCCTAGTTTAGAGGTTTTGTTCTAGTCCATATAAAATCCATATAAAATTCATTGTTTTAGAGTCGACCCTAGTTTAGAAAAAATGATTATTTATTAATAAATAAAAATCGACTCGCCTTTGATAATATTATATGACCCTTTACAAAATTCTCCTAACGAAGGTCCAAAAAATTAATTAAAAAGTCCAACAAAGTTAATGGATGGCGTTTTAGATTGCATAATAGTCACTAAGCTTGAGAAAGTTGATCTATCGATTTAATTAATAAATCCACCGCATTTATAGTCGGCTCGTTGTTAGGCCCAACCATATTGGATTTGTTGATTAGGCCCATAAATTAATTACGACTCGATTATTGTTTACTTTATTCAATCCTTTACAATATCCATTTTCCTCGACTATAATAAAAAAAAAGAAATGCAATAAAAAAAAGAGAGGTAAAAAAAAATGGGTCGTCAGTCTTGTTGAAACATTATTCTAGTCCGCATAATAGTCATTTTGGCTCGAGCTGTCTGAATTGTTGGGCCAAGTTATGGATTCTCCTTAAAACGGTCAGCTGTGGTTTGGGCCCATCCGAAGAGAAACACTGACTTGAACCTATCGATTTAAGATCTGCTCGCCATGTTTGGCTTTATGCAACCCTTTTTAATGTTTTGTCCATAAGTCCATATAGAGTTAGGTCATGCACTCCCAAAAGTGGGTGAGTCCCTTGTGTCAGCATATATGTGTCGATTTAGTTAGGATCATATAGGTCTCTTAGGGCATGCATGCACCGGGTAGTATGTGTCAGAGTATGTTATCGAGTGTTCTACCCTTGAATTTCCATGCAGGTATCATTGGAAATTTGATTATGAACCCGCATTATGATCCATCTGCATGCAACCAGTGACTGCATCATGTCTGGAGAGAAATTCCAAGAGATCTCGGTCCAAAGCACCGAAGCTAACATCACGAAGCATTTGGACGAACTCTATACCAAGATGCAGGGTCTTGTATTCGCTAATACCCTAGCAGGAGCAGAAGATGAGAAAAAGGCTGAATGAACAACAACAAGTGATGGATGACATGCTGCAAGCCATCACTAAGATCAACACCAAGTTAGGGTTGAATGCTGAAGAGGATGATGAGGAAATATAAAGGTACGAATCTGAGTCTGAAATCATCAAGACATCCCCAGATTCTGGAGGAATAGGGATATCTAAGACTAAGGTTAACACGCCTAAAGTGTCAAGACCTACAAGGGAGCCCGCTATTAAGGCCCTTGAACAGAAGTTAGAGAGGTTTCATTGCCTGTTCAACCGACTTTGAAGATAGCTGACAAAGTTGAAGTGCCAAATATTAGGTTCAAACCTTCTGAGAACCCTATTCATCATGTTGAGGAGTTCATGAGGCTGGCACGTTTAAACTGAATTGATGTTGACTTATACTCTACCGTCTTCCCATCCACCCTAGATGGAGAAACAAAGGTATGGTATCACGCGCTGTCACCCCAAATCAAAGCCAAATGGACTGAATTGTTCAAAGCTTTCATCCACCATTACACACGCATCCAGAAGAAACAAGCTACAGTGGATGACCTAACCGCCATGAAGCAGCGGGATGATGAGTCCTTTATGGATTACTTTGAGAGATGGCATACAAAGTTGTCCCACATCAATGAGACAATCCCTCTCCGCCTATAGTTATCTACCTTTAAGCAAGGACTCAAGAGCAGCCTATCCAAGCACTTGGGGTATCATGTTGTCAAAGACTTTGATTACTTGAAAGACATATGTGTCCAATTAGAAGCTATGCACAATGATAAGGCAACTTCGCCTGGATGGAAAGGGTCGAGCTCCAACAAGAGGGCTACTAGTGCAGCCAGCCACCCTCCTAAAATTATGGAGACAAACTCTATCCAGCGCAAGGGGCCTTACGTACCAAAATATGAAACTTGTACACCATTGGATGTTCCTTACTCTCATGATCTCGATCATCTGGTCAAGAAGGGTATCTTGGTTTTGCCCTTACCGCAAGAAGAGCCAGAAATCAAAGGCAGAAATTGGGATGCCAACCAATTTTGCCGCTATCACCGTTGCCGAGGTCATGACACTGAGAAATGTTGGACTTTAATGAACAAGATAGAAGATATGATAAGGGCAGGGACGCTGCCAATGCTAAAAGCTTCCAAGAAATCAAACAATCTAAGTAATCCTATGCCAGAACATGCAAATGCTATTTTATGAGGGGATTTCAGCTTCGACCGCTTCGCTTTGATTGTAGAAACATGTCAACCTGTCCCCGAAGTAGTTGGGTTCCCTGAAGGTCTATTCATCCATGGTATTTGGGACAGTGACGAGGATGACGAGCACGAGCATTCCGAGACAGAATGGATGGGGAAAGATGAACCAGATGATGTGGCGTTCCTTACTCGGTCTGGCCGCCACAACAATAACAGGAGCACCACCATCCCAGTGGCTATTCCTAACCCTACACCAACGGCTGGCAGTGACAATCAGACCTCCTCTGAAGACCCTCTTCTTTCTCAACTCAAAAAGACCAGGGCTGAGGTCACCGTATGGCAACTCATATGCACATCGCATGCTCATAGACAGAAGATGTTGGAAGCCCTTACAATACTCACGGTATCGCCTACAACAACTCCTGAATCTTTAGTTGCTCATGTGACTACCCAGTAGGAGGCTATCACCTTTGGGATTGAAGATCTGCCTCAGGGAGGGGCATCTCACAACAAAGCCCTATACCTTACAGTGCAATGTTCCAACAAAACTATCTCTCTGGTTCTAGTTGGCAATGGTTCAGCTGTAAATGTGTGCCCTTGGAGGACTGCATAGAAGTTGGGAGTACAACAACAACACTTGGCTCAAAACGGTGTGCAGCTCAGGGCTTACGACAATTCACCCCAGAGATCAGTCGGATCTGTAGTGTTGCCCATTACTACTAGCAACATCACTCGGAATGTGGAGTTCGTGGTGCTAGACATTCCAGCCTCTTTCAATTTGCTACTAGGGAGGCCGTGGCTTCATGAGTGTAATGCTATAACATCCACCTTACATTGGAAGGTAAAAATTTTGGTTCAAGGTCAGGTGATCACCATCTCAGGAGAGTCTATCAATGTTGTTTTCACTCCTAAACAGTCGACTCTCGAAGTGGAACACAACTCAATGGACGAAGAACTCCACAACTTTGAGCTCGTGGCATTGATGAGCCAGGATGAAGCACCTTTTAACTTCGATTTCTACTCAAATCCCAAGGTGCATGCTATGCTCAAGAGACAAGGATATTTTCCTGGAATGCCGCTAGGAAGGAATCCGAATAACAAAATTCCTCCTGTGTTCAAGACCTTTAAGCAAAAGGGAAGGTTTGGCTTAGGCTACAAACCAACTGAGAAGGAGGTCAGGCTCGCAAAGATGGCTATCGTTGAACAGAAGAGGATGGACAATCCTCCAACTTTGTTCCAGATGAAGCCCTATCCGCTTACTCTGAATGGGCAATTTGTTAGGGAAGGTGATGACTTCCCCTACTATGGGTTTCCTGAGCCATTATACCTAAAGAACGAGGGAATTCAAATCGTTGGACTAGAAGTTTTCAAGGACTGCTCCATTGATATGGCTACTGTCTTTGTTCCCGCTCAGGACAGACAACCTCCATTAGAATGGACTCATCTTGCTGGGAGCAACATTTTTGGCATGCTGTTTGGACAAGAACCTGTCCCAGAGAAGTCTCAAGCTGATGCCGTTATTGTTGCTTTGTCCAACCCAAACTTCGATCCAAGCCTCATGATTACTGAAGACGGAGAAATTAAGGCGGTCTCGTGGGTCGATGCTGAGGAGAATAATTTTGTTTTATCTGTAGGAGAGTCTGTTCCTAACGACATAAAGTCAGGTTTTAAGGGTTTAGAGTCAAGTGAGTCTGGTCTTGAGTTTGCTGGCGAAGTATTCCTTTCTGCATTCAATAAGATGAACCTTTCTGCTTACTCTGATTCTTCTTTACCCTTTTCCCTGAACTGCTACGCCAATAATAATATGGAATTTAATGAACCCTTAAAAGAATTTTCTAATGGACATAAGCATAAAATGGTGGTGTTGGAAGACACCATCACCATAAATGTGGGCACAGAAGAACAACCTCGAGAGTTGAAGTTACGTAGCTCACTCACAGGAGAAGAGTAGCATTCGCAAAGCTTCTCAAGGAATTTGTGGATGTATTCGCGTGATCTTACGAGGACTTACCTGGGATTGACAGGGAAATTGCGGAGCATACCATACCTTTGCTTCCTAATACAAAGCTAGTTCGACAAAAGGCTAGAAGGATCAAGCTTGAATGGGCTAAGAAAATTGAGCAAGAAGTAATCAAGCAGCTTAATGCTAAGTTCATCAAAGCAGTCCAATACCCCGAATGGATTGCTAATATTGTCACAGTACCCAAGAAAGATGGGAAAGTGCGCATGTGTGTAGACTTTCGAGACCTCAACAAAGCTAGTCCCAAGGATAGTTTCCCCTTACCTCATATCGATGTATTAGTGGATAACACTTGCGGGCATCAGCTCCTATCCTTTATGGATGGATATGCTGGTTACAATCAAATCAAAATGGCGGAAGAAGACATAGAGAAAACCTCATTCACTACACCATGAGGAACATATTGTTTTGTAGTTATGCCTTTTGGTCTAAAAAATGTTGGGGCAACATATCAAAGGACAGCCAACACCCTACTTGATGATATGATGCACATAGAGTTAGAGGTTTATGTAGATGACATGATCGTTAAGTCCAAAACAAGGGAGGAGCACATTCCTAACCTTCGCAAGTTCTTCCTGCGACTTCGGAAATACAAGATGCGACTTAATCCAGCAAAGTGCACCATCGGTGTCACCTCTGGGAAGCTACTAGGCTATGTGGTTAGCCAACAAGGCATTGAAGTTGACCGTTCAAAGATAAAGGCTATCCAAGAGTTGCAACCACCCAGGACAGAAAAAGAGATAAGAGGCTTCCTAGGACGTGTCCAATACATCAACAGGTTCATCTCCAAGCTCACCATGACTTGCGAACCTTTGTTCAAGAAACTAAAGAAAGGAAGCAAAATAGAATGGGACGATCAATGTCAAGCGGCCTTTGATAAGATCAAGGAGTATTTGCAACATCCTCCAGTCCTCATGCAGCCAGTACCAGATGAGCCTCTACTCCTTTACCTTACCGTGATTAGCTCTGCAATGGGGGCTATGCTAGCTCAGAAGGTAAAAGGTCAGGAGAGCGCCATCTACTACTTGAGCAAGAAGTTCTTGGACTATGAAAGTCGATATGCAGATATAGAGAAAATGGATCTTGCACTAGTATGGGCCACCAAGAAGTTAGACATTACATGCTTTCACATACAGTATACGTCATAGCTGTGAATAATCCCATCAAGTTTATCATGGAACAACATACCATCAACAACCGCATCGCTCGAAGAGTTCAATCTTCTGTGCTTGCCTCAGAAGTCCATCAAAGGACGGGTTGTTTCATATTTCCTGGTTGCTTCACCATCACAGGAACCTCCAAGCACTCACTTGGAATTCCCAGATGAGGATGTATTATTCACTGACGAAATAACATGGGAAATGTATTTTGACGGAGCTTCTACGCAAATGGGTTGCGGAGTGGGAGTTCTATTAATCTCTCAAGAATATGAAACATGTATCAAGGGTCTGCAAGCCGCCTTGGCTCTAGGCATACGCCGTGTAAAAGTTTTTGGAGATTCTAGCCTCATCATTAATCAGGCTAAAAATACATGGAAGGTCCGGAATGAATGCCTCATGGCGTATCAACAGAAGCTCTTGGGACTTGCTGACCAATTCGAGAAAATTATCTTCCAGTACCACTCAAGGGATCACAATGAGTTAGCTGACGCCTTAGCCAAGTTGTCTTCAATGATATCCATACCATCAGGCACGCTCCAATTACCAATAGTAGTAGAGCGACAGTCTGAACCTGCATATGTTTGTAGCATGGAAGCATAAGAGGAAGAAATTGAGGAATGGTTCCATGACATATACAATTTTCTTCGGAAAGGAGAATATCCAGCTGAGTTGGATCCTCGAGCACATCGAGCCGTCAGGTCTCTAGCAGCACAATACTGCTTGATCCAGGATCGATTTTACAAGAAATCACCTACGGGCATTAATTTGTTATGCGTTGATGCTAGGAACGCCAAGGAGATCATGAGTACAGTATATGAAGGAGAGTGTGGTCCCCACATGAATGGACGTATGCTAGCGAAGAAGATTCAAAGGGTCGATTACTATTGGTCCACTATGGAGGCAGATTGTTTAGAGTTCGTTCGAAAGTGTCACAAATGCCAAGAATATGCCAACTTACAGCATCAACCCCTGTCATGCCTAACTACTTTGACATCTCCATGGCCATTCTCGGTGTAGGGTATTAACATCATTGGCAAAATACACCCAACCGGAACATGAGGACATAAGTACATATTAGTCGCCATCGATTACTTCACTAAGTGTATAGAGGAAGCCTCTTTTGCCAATCTCACATCCAAGTACGTGGCCAAATTCATCCTTCAAAACATCATATGTCGGTAAGGAGTGCCTCATGAGATCATTAGTGACAATGGAAGCCATTTTCTGAAGGAGGTAGAGACTTTGCTCGCCACTTATAAAATTCAGCATCACTGATCTTCGCCATACCGACCTCAAGCCAATGGAGCCGTGGAAACGGCCGATAAGACAGTGTCAGGAATTATCAAGAAGATGGTTGTCACTTACAAAGATTGGCCAGATAAATTAGCATTTGCCCTGTGGGGATACCGAACCTCTATACGAACTGCTACGGGGGCGACACCATATTCCTTGGTATATGGGATGGAAGCGGTGTTACCGATTGAAGTAGCGATCCCTTCGTTACGGATAGTGGCAGAAAGTCAGTTGCCAGAAGCAGAATGGGCTAGGGCAAGGTTCGACGAGTTGATGTTGATGGATGAAAGGCGATTGAGAGCATTACATAATGTGCAAGTATACCAAAATAGGATCACACGTGCTTTTAACAAAAAGGTGAAAAGTCGTCCGCTTCAAGTGGGTGATTTGGTGCTTAAGGAGATGAGGGCACCTATACAAGATCCGAGGGGAAAATTTGCACCTAATTGGATGGGTCCTTACATGATTAAGGACATTTTTGCCAGGAGGAGTAGCTCAGCTTGCTACCATGGATGGAGAAGATATAATTCAGCCCACAAATTTGGATCAACTCAAGCAATATTATGCTTAATATAACCAAGCAACTGGAAAACCAATTTTCAGACACTTGGGATATATTTATTAAATGCTCATGTACTTAAACACAATACTTGTGAACAATATTTCCCCTTTATTAATTGATAATGCAAGTACACTGCTTGTAACATAAGAAAATTCAAAAAAGGCATAATTAAATAAAAGGTTGTTCTGGCAAAGCAGTTTCAGTTCCTTCATTCCCATCCATCTTCTAATCTTGCTTCACTTTCTCCACTTCGCCAGTAGTCTCATGGTCAGTCTTCATGTCTCTAGGTCCGTTAAGAGCTTTCTCTTTGTCTTTGGGCTTATAGACCCGCCTGCCTGATTTTCGTACCTCAACTCTCGGTCCAAGTCAATCTTTAACCGAGTCTCTTGTGCCAAGGCGGACCTTCACCGAAGTACAGAGACCCAACCCTTCCTTCGCAGATGCTTGCCTTCGTCTCGCTTCCATGGAACAGCGAGATTCAATAGCAGCAATTAGCCATCCATTGTAATCAGCATCGACAATATGAGACACATGTATCTTTGGAGGGGCTTTGAGAGTTGGCCTTCTTTCCCAGTACTTCAGCCATGACTCAATCATCGAACTTCGAAGCTTCAACTGATCGGGAGTTTCACACAAAAGTTCGGGAATGTCCTGCTTGCGACCCATCTGGCGCTTCACTCGCGCCGGAAAATAAAAGGTCATGTGCGTAAAGCCGGCAAGACACACATAGGCATTGTGGAAGTCATGGGTCACATATTCGGAAATGTGCAACCATTCGATCCGCCATGAGATCTCCCAAGGCTCCCTTTAAGAATGCGATCCATTCTGCTGAGCGGAGGTCGGTGTATTTTCTCTTTCTCTGACACTAGTTCGCCATCGCCGATGAAGTCTGGGGTTCTTCGATGAGGCCCAAGTGTTCCATTAACCAGATCTTTCTGACAGTTAGCCAGAGTTAGATTGCATGCCAATTATCTCAAACTAATGAAAAAAAAGTGTAAAATTCGCGCGGGTTTTACAGGCAGTAGAGACAGAAATTGAGCAGAAGTGGATAGAAGGAGTGGCATACCTGAAGTAGCAGGGGGCTTCCTCGAAAATCATGTTCTGGATTCGGATCATCCAAGCCCATCATGGTTTCCCCTAACATTAGAAGCACGGGATTGTTGCCTTGGGACATGTCTTCGACGATTTGGATCAAATTCGCCGGTCCGATTCTTTTGCCGCTATGGTAGAAGCAGAACTCACCGAGAAGGCAGAATACGAGCCCTCGCACTCGTATCACGGGACCATATTCCAAGGTATCGGGCGATTAAAAAAATTCAACAATGGTTTGAAAGTATACCTTTTCACCAAATATTGCGCTTCCGATAACCCGAGATGGAAGACATAAGAGCTCCTTGTATTGCTTGGGGATGTCCGTTGGCATTAGAGACGACGTCGGCCGAGCAAAGTGATTTGTCCTTAGGATCGAGGAAAAGGGGGATTTATGGACAAAACTGCAGAGGAAGCTTGAGACTTTTTGGAGAGTATGTCAGAAAGGGTAATGCAATGGAGGAATACTAGGGATGAGTCCATAGGAGCACAGTTGTCCAATGCACGGGGAGGGGTTCACGCGGTGAGTGAGAGTACTGGGTATGAGGCTAGGTTCGCTTCTTTAGAGAACATGGTAAAAACACTAGCCCAACAGCAAATTGCATCTTCTAAGACCCAGCCTTGTGCACAAGTGAGTTCTTTAGAGCGACCCATGTCTTCGAACCCTCAATCTCCATTGATTTGTGCTTGGTGCCAAGGACCTGACCATGTATATGTTAACTGCCCTTTGTATTTGCAACATGTGTCGCCCAATGTGGAAAATGTTAATGCTATGTTTAACCAGTACCGGCCCTACCAATTTCCTAGGGTTCCAAAACACGCTTTCTTGTCTTATGGGCCGGACAATCAAAATGTCTTGAGGCCTCCTCCTCCTTACCAACATCAGGCCCAAGCAAGACCACCCCCTCAGGCTGCTTATCAAGCATCTCGAGGGCAGACCATCCATCCGCAGATTGCCTATACCCGACCTCCACCAGGATACCAAAGTGAGGACAAGGGGGATAGGAAGTATAAGGAGTTAGAGTCTGGTTTGAGTAGGGTTGAGGATACAATGAGTGATATGGCGAAAATGGTAAAACAATTGAATGAGAGTGTAGCTCAACTTATGATGTCTAATGGGGATAGGGGAACCTTTCCTGGACAGCCAGAGGCGAACCCCAATGGGAAAGCTTCTAGTTCGTCCTCTTGTGACCCGAACCATGTTAGGGGACTTAATGTGGTGATTACTCTTAGATCAGGGGTCCCGGAATTACCTTCAGACTTGCCTAGGAAACAACCTGTGAGTGTTGGACCTTGTGATGAATTAGTATCAGTTGAGGATGAGTCATATGAGGAAGAGAGGTTGACCAACTTAGGTGAAACCCCGAGTCTTAAGACCTTACCTAGAGTACTTCCAGAGTCTAGTCCTATTCAACCTATGGCGTATAAGCCCTCCCCACCTTTTCCTCAAAGGTTGAGGGGAACTAAGGACCAGAAATTTCTTGAAAAGATTAGGGAGACGTTTTCTCAAGTCAAAGTCAACATTCCCTTGCTTGATGCTATTCAACAATGTCCTTCCTACGCTAGGTTCATCAAAGAATTGTGTACAACAAAGAGAGCAACTCAGGTTCCTAAGAAGGCCTTTTTGTCCTCTAATGTGAGTTCCATCTTGTCTAGTCAAGTTCCAGTGAAATAGAAAGACCCTGGGTGCCCAACCATCTCTATCACCATAGGGGACAATCAAATTGAGAGAGCCCTCCTTGATTTAGGGGCAAGTGTCTACTTGTTACCTTTACATGTGTATGAGACCTTGGGGTTGGGGGAACTCAAACCTACGAGAATGGTTCTCCAATTAGCCGACCGGTCTAGGAGGGTACCTAAGGGAGTAGTTGAGGACGTGTTGATCCAAGTTGGAACCTTTGTTTTGTAGACTTTGTTGTGTTAGAGACAGCTAGGGTTCATAGTCCCCATGACGAGATTCCAGTCATTTTAGGTAGACCCGTTCTAGCTACATCTAACGCTTGGATTAATTGTAAAGATGGGAGAATGAAACTGACTTTTGGGAATTTAAGTATGGAGTTGAATATTTTCGACCTACAGAAGTCACCATTAGGACATGATGAGCAAGAGTGTAATGCCTTGAATTGGATTAGTGACCTTGAGAGTAGTGATCCTTCTGATCTTGATGTTGCTCCTAGTGTGAGTGATCTTGTTGAGTTAGGATTTGACCCAGACTGTGTGACCTCATTGTGCGATTCTGATGTGTTTGACGGTGAATTGTTGTATGAATCATTGTTTGCCTTTTAACATGTGCCTGACATAATAGAGCCTGAGCCACCATCTTCTAGAACCCTTGAACTTAAACCTCTTCCATCTGAGTTAAAGTATGTTTTCCTTGGACCTAGTGAGACCTACCCGGTTATCATTGCTTCGAACCTAGGTGAGGACCAAGAGAACAAATTAGTTGAGGTTCTTAGGTTAAACAAGGGGGCTTTGGGATGGAAGCCTGGAGACATTAGGGGGATTAGTCCATCTATCGTGCAGCATAGGATATTTTTAGAAGATGGTAGTGTGGCCCAGAGGGATCCTTTAAGGAGACTCAACCCCCAAATGAAAGAGGTGGTTAAGAAGGAGATTCTGAAGTGGTTAGACAATGATATCTTCTACCCGATTTCTGATAGTAAGTGGGTTAGTCCTATACATGTGGTCCCTAAAAAGGCCGGGTTGACAGTTGTGGAGAATGAGAGAGGAGAGTTAGTGTCAACCCGCATCCCTTCAGGATGGAGAGTGTGCATAGATTATAGAAAACTCAATAAGGCTACGAGAAAAGACAATTTTCCTTTACCTTTCATGGATCAGATGTTAGAGAAGCTGGCGGGGCATGATTTCTTTTGTTTTCTAGATGGGTATTCGGGGTATACTTAGATTTCTATAGCCCCATGTGATCAGGAGAAAACTACTTTTACATGCCCATTTGGTATATTTGCTTTCCGTAGGATGCCCTTCGGACTTTGCAACGCCCCCGCCACTTTTCAGCGGTGCATGGTGTCTATTTTCTTGGACCTTGTTGATGACTGTGTTGAAATTTTCATGGATGATTTCTCAGTATTTGGCACCACCTATGATGATTGTTTGTCCAATTTGAGTCGAGTCTTGAGTCGGTGCCAAGAAAAACACTTGACTTTAAACTGGGATAAGTGCCATTTTATGGTACGAAAGGGAATAGTTTTGGGCCACGTGATATGAAAGGATGAAATCGAAGTGAATAAAGCGAAAATTGACCTAGTTAGGAACTTGACCCCCCCCCCTCCCCACTTGTGTGAAGGAGGGTAGGTCTTTCTTAGGACATGCTAGGTTTTATCGTCGATTCATTCGTGACTTTAGTAAGATCGCCAAGCCCCTTTCTGCTTTATTGGCCAAGGAGGTGACTTTTGATTTTTCTGATGAGTGTTTAAAGGCCTTTAACACACTTAAAGATGCCTTAATATCACCTCCTATTCTCAAACCTCCCACATGGGGGGAACTGTTTGAGTTGATGTGTGACGCCTCCGACTTTGCTATAGGTGTGGTCTTAGGACAACGGATTGACAAAAAACCTGTCGTGATTCACTATGCAAGTCACACTTTGAATGAGGCACAACTGAATTACACGGTAACTGAGAAAGAGTTTCTAGCTGTGGTCTATGCGTTTGAGAAACTTAGGGCTTACTTGTTGGGAGCTAAAGTGATTGTGTTTACTGACCATTCGGCCATTCGTTATTTGATGGAGAAGAAAGAGTCCAACCCTAGATTGGTTTGGTGGGTGTTGTTACTTCAAGAATTTGACTGTGAAATCCGTGATAGGAAAGGATCTGACAATCCAGTAGCGGACCACCTTTCTAGGATAGTGCTTGAACATGAGATAGAACCTCCTATAGATGCTTGTTTTCCCGACGAGTGCATTCTTAGCATAGGAGTAGAGCCGTGGTTTGCCGATATTGTCAACTTTAAAGTCACGGGAGAAATGCCTAGTAATTGGAACAGGCATGATAGGGATAGGTTCCTTTACATTGTCAAGAATTTCATATGGGATGACCCCTATCTGTTTAAGTATTGCCCTGATCATATTCTTAGAAGGTGTGTTCCGGATGAGTCTATCATGGATGTCCTCTCGTTTTGCCACGACCAACCTTGTGGGGGACATTACAGTGGGAAGAAGACAGCATATAAGGTCTTACAAAGTGGATTCTATTGGCCCACCATCTTTAGAGATGCCTATAACTATGCCCAAAGCTGTTTTTGGTGTCAAAGTTTGGGAAAACTTTCTAGAAGAAACATGATGCCCTTGCAACCTGAGATTTTTGTGGATGTGTTCGATGTTTGGGGTATTGATTTTATGGGACCATTTCCCACCTCTTTTGGGAATGAGTTTATTCTTCTAGCAGTGGATTATGTCTCTAAATGGGTCGAGGCAATTCCGTCAAAAAGAAATGATGCAAAAGTAGTGACTAGGTTCCTTCGGGAAAACATTTTTTCTAGGTTTGGGGTACCTAGAGCAATCATTAGCGACCAAGGAACTCATTTCAATAATCGATCTTTTGCGGCTTTGCTTCGAAAATATTCTGTGGAGCATAGAATGACCACCGCCTATCATCCTCAATCAAATGGCCAAGCTGAGGTGTCCAATAGGGAGATTAAGCAAATTCTTGAGAAGACAGTGTCAAAGAATAGGAAAGATTGGTCCACCAAATTGACCGATGCTTTATGGGCTTATAGGACGGCTTACAAGACTCCCATAGAAATGTCGCCGTATAGAGCAGTCTTTGGGAAACCTTGTCACTTGCCAGTAGAACTTGAGCATAGGGCGTGGTGGGCTTTGAAAACCTTGAACCTTGACCTTTCGGTAGCTGGGGATATTAGAAAGCTTACTTTGTGTGAATTAGAGGAATTAAGGAGAGAAGCATATGAAAACGGGAGGTTGAGTAAGGAGCGATCGAAAGTCTTGCATGATAGAGTGATCCTTAGGAAAACCTTTGTCCCGGGGCAGAAAGTCCTCCTTTATGACTCACGTTTGCACTTGTTTGCGGGTAAGCTGAAATCTAGATGGACCGGCCCATTCATTGTGACCACCGTGTTTCCCTCGGGAGTAGTTACGATTAAGGATCCCACTAATGCATTTGTGTGGAAGGCAAACGGTCACAGGTTGAAACCTTTCTTGGAGCTTCCGGAGAAGGTGGATGTGGAGTGTGTGACATTCCACATTCCATCCGATGATTGAAGGAAAATGAGGTAACATTCTTGTATATATTATAAATTAGTTTATTTTTCTTGATTTGTTTCTTTGTTTACTTCTCTTAACTATGCATTAACAAGAAGGAAGGACCATTTATTGCTCATATGTGAATCATTTCATGGCTTGTATACTCAATCTCCATTTACAAGTCATGCGACGATTATTTGGGATCTAATCAGGTATTATCCTTCTTTATCTTTGGAGTTAGTTGGTGAGAAGTTTCTTTTTCCTTCCTTTGGTGTGAGTTTTCATTTTTTTTTTCTCTTCTTTTAGGGTGTTTGTCTTCCTTTATTTCTTGTCACAATGAGGACATAGTGTGACCTTTTTGTGTGGGAGTGGGGAGGCATGCATGCCGGCTTCCTTCATTTTCTTTGAAAATTTAAAAAGAACAAAAAGAAAAAAAGTTTTTGTTTTAATTTTTACTCAGGGTAGTTTTTTTTTTTTTGTTAGGATTGCTTTTGTTAGATTTTTAGTTAAGTGTTTCGGGTTTTAAGGTGCCCCGGGAGGTTTTTGAGTGTTTGAGAGTTTGAAAATATTTTTAGTGGAAGTGAAAATACTTAGTTATTTTGAGAAATTTAACTTTGTGACGTTTTGGCCAGGAACCCAGCTCGGGCAAGCAATATGTCCACGCGACCGAGCGCGTTCACTGAGCTGAATTCATGAGTTAAGGAGAACAGAAGGGGAAAAGTTTCCAGAAGCACTGCTCGGGCGAGCCAGAACCTTGCTCGACCGAGCTAGTCTTCTGCGTCCAACTGAGAGTGAGCTCAACGCTAAGGCAGGCTGTCGACAGAAGCGTTGCTCGGACGAGCAACATCCTGGCTCAGTCGAGCCTGTCAACTGGAGCGCAGAAGGAAAAAAGTTTGAAAGACACGACCACCCATCCAGAGGAGCAGCTCGGGCGAGCCAATCTAACGGCTCGGTCAAGCAGTTGTTCGGACAGAACTGACTTTTGCGCCCAGAAACACAGCTCGGGTGAGCAGGTTCTTTGGCTCGGTCGAGCCAATAGCAGATCTGCTTTCTGTCGGGGTTTTTTATGCAATTTTCTCTCACTTCCTTCATATTTTCTCACTCAGTTTCTCTCTCATATCTCTCTCTTACTTCCCCCAAACCCTAGCATCAAACCCTAGCTTCTAATTCTTCACTAATTTCTTCAATCTCTTCCAGATTTGGTCGAAGTTTGCCCTAGCTGCGCGAATTGCTACGTTGTGTTGTCAAAGAGCGAAGGGCCTCGCTGTGCGAACTGCTGCTGTGCGATTGGTGCGACGGGTACCCGTGTGTAGGTACCTTGTGCGAACGTCTCAAGTGTGGTGTTCCAAGCCTCGTTCTGCGTCGGTCCTTGCTGGGCATCAAAACATTCAAGGCTCTGAGTGTAAGTTGTTGTGAGAGTGTGCTGCGTTCTTTGTTTTGTGCCCAAGATTGTGTTCACTATTTGTTGTGTGGTGCTTCAAGTTAGTGTTCACTAGCAAGGGTCAATTTTACTATCACCATTTCAACCACTCTTCCTTTTGGTGCTATTTGGGAGGTAACATTCACTTAGAGTTTCAAAGTTCGATTTCAAGATTAATTTGGGTGTTACTTGTGATTTGTTATCCGAACTCAGGGTTTGAGTGGTTGTGTGTGTATTGGTTGCTATTTGGGTATTCTTGAGTTGCTAGTGTTGCTTTGACTTCAACATGGTTCGTTCTAAGAGAGCACACACGAGTGAGGAAGGTTCTCCCTCACCACCGCCCGAGTCTTCCTCAGCGGCGGTAGACAGGGATCGATATAAAGCCCAAATACGTACATCTCTTCGAGCTGAACCGGGATTACGTATTAGATTCAGGGATGAACATCATCGTGAGAAGTACGAACTCTATCAGCACCGGAAACTTTGTGCTCCGGATATATACGATGAGGCCACAGTGAGGAAGGTGCATTGCGGCCCTAGCTTCGACTTTATCATGAGAACCTTGGGGTGGGGATCATTCATCAAGATTGATGAATCTCTTTATAACCAACCAATCCTTGAGTTCCTTTGTTCGTTGCAAGTTGAGGATGCTAACACACGCCAAACAAAGTTCCGATATAGAGTAGATAACAAGGAGAAAACTTGCACTGTGCAAGAGCTATGTCAGGCACTTGGGCTACCGGAGGATGGGCTTTATTACGAGGAGAGCGTACAGTTTGATGAACAGTCCGCCATGAAAAGCCTTACTTGTTGGCGGCGGAAACATCAATGGTCACATGCCCTAGATGATTGTTCCTTCTTGACTAGGAATTCCAAGTCTCGTGACTTGTGCAACTTGGCCATTCGAATTTTTCATCGCATAGTCTCAAGTTCGGTTTTCGGAAGGGACGATGGAAGGGCGAATGTGAGGAGGGACGATTTGTTTGTTATCTTTCATACCCTCCAAGGAACACGGGTGAACACGTGGTCTTGCATTTTGCATTGCTTGAAAGAAATTACCTCCAAACACCTTACCACTACGATCGGCATGGGGCATATTATATGCCACTTTTTGATGAAGCACCCGTCGAGTTGGGGGTCCCGATGACACGTTTGCGCATGAAAATGAGGAAGAAGAAGGGGAACCGGCAAACCAAGGCGAGGCTAGCGGTAGCGGTTCCCAGGAGATCACGATGGGGTACTTAGCAAGCCGAATGGATCAATTGAGTGTTGATCTCCGAGAACAACGAACTTTGATGCAAAGTACGCATAACTTGGTGGAGAGTCGACAAGAGCTCCTTCGTGCGCAGCAATCAACACTCGAAAGGCACGAAGGATACTTTAGACACTATGAAGAGTACTTCCATTCACAAAACCAGTACTGGAGGAATTGGGGGTACTACCATTATGCTATAGCCGACCATCCGCTGGCACCGCCCGACTACGTCAATCAGTACTACCCAACCTATTTTCCTTATTATCCATACCCTCCTCCGGGAGGTGATGAGCAGTGATTGTAAGCAATCCACACTCCCCTCTTATCTTTTGCATTGGTGTGTGTGCTTTATATCTTGAAATATACATGTGCGGGGGGTTGTGTGGTGTTCCCGGGTAGTGGCGAGGTGTTTCATCCTTAATTCCCGCCTTATATAGTGAGATTCAGGGTTGTGGATATTCAGTGATCATGTACATTTGTAAATATTCAAAGTTTCTTTTAATTAGTAAGTCTTAGTTTCTTTGTCTTGTTTAGTTTGGTTTACTTTTTTTTTATCTAGCATGTACACATTTCATCCATAGAATGCTTTCATTGTCTATCTCTCACCTATGGTGTTATGTTCGTGGATCGTGCGCGGGGTGTGCGTTTATTGAAGACTTTCAGGTAACATCATCTAACCCTCTCTTTCATTGTGAATATAGTAGTGATCCGTGTTGCATGCTTGATTTTTCCTTTCGGGTGGCGAACCCCTTGAGTGTGAATGTTTGGATATTATTGTTGTTGGAGCCGTGTGGGCTCGGGTCGCCACCAATTATTGTTTGTTATGTGTTTTTAGGTTTTCTACCTTATTTGTGACACCTTTCTTCTCACAATGGGGACATTGTGAAGTTTTGTGTGGGAGTGTGGGGTGATACTTCCATTTGTCATGGGTAGATCACCTAGTTTTGAGTCTTTGTTTTCGTTTTTCGTAGTTTGTGTCGATAAATTTGAAAAATTTTGTGTGAAAAGGAAAAAAGAAATTTTGTGTGGGAGGGTTGACCACACGTGGTCAATTGACCACGTGCCACCGTCCACTCTCATGCAATCCCCTTTGCTGCCTAGTGACTTGTGCATTTGACTACGACTTGCAAGAGTGGATGTATGTGATGGTATATGCATGTATCCTAAGCCTTCTCTAAGTCTATAAATATCACCCTCCTCTTAAAGCCAAACTCACTCACTCATTCACTCATTCATCCCTTCTCCCTCCTACACTCTTAATTATATCATTCTCCCATTTCTATCATCATCTCTATTCTAATATCTTCACTTTCTTACCTCCATAATCTCCATTTCTATCATTCCCTAAACCTCTAAACCTTCATCCTACCCATTCTTACATAAACACCACAAAAATCCTATCCTTACACCACCCAAAACACCCTAAAAGCACCATAAAAGAGTCCTTCTTCCTACACTTTTTCTATCATTTTTCCACCATATTCTAACCATCCTAATTTCCATTTATCCATCTTCTTCAATCCTCTAATCCACACTCTTATGCCATTCTCCCTCATCCCAACATAAATATCCCAAAAAACCTCCCAAAAAATCACAAAACTACTACTTAAAACACCACAAAAAGAGTCTTTTCCTACCCTTTTCTCACCCCTTTTCCATAATTTTCTCCATCCACTTTTAGCACCATTTTGGCATTTTCAATAGGAGTATTCAAGGCTTTCAAAGGCATCCAAAGAGGCTTCTACAAAGGCTAGGCAAGGCTTCCTTAATGAAAGGTCACAACGTAAGCTTTTAATTGTTTCTTCATTATGTAAATAAAGTATATATGTTGTATATTCCTTTCTTTCATTCCTATTTTTTCATGTTCAATGAAGTAATTCTATAAAGTTATTATTTATCTCTTTTCCAAATCTTATAAAAGCACACTTGAAACTTTTAGTAGAGTCTTTCCTTTTGTGAGAGGCGAACTCTTAAAGTTTCTAGTTTTCGAGTTTGTAGCCTTACCCCCGAATCGGAGTCTTTCTTTCTTTCATAAAAGTTTGTCTTGGCTTTTCCCTTAAAAAGTCGAGGGTGCCGATGCAACTTTAAGGCCTTTTCTTTATATATTTCTAAATATTATCTGCATAAATTACTTTCTTCTGAGTCTAACCTTTAAATGAGCGAATTGGATTAAATTTGGAAGAGTTTGGAACAAGTGGATGTTCTCTCTTAAAGGTTTAATTCCAATGACTCATAAAATACACAAGTGAAGGGAAAGTGATTTTACAAATATTATTCCTGAAATGTGTCAATAAAATTGCTTAAAGGGTCTTTTTCAAAGGTTCAAACCCCATCACAAATCATCAAATCCCACACCAATCCAACGTAGACGCTCGGAAGCCCGAACGACGAGGAAAAATGTCCACATCGATGCACCACACACCACCACACCACCATCTTCTTCTTCCTTCTTCTTCTTCTCACTTGTACCCTGATAAGTCATTTTTATATAGAGTTTTTAGGACTCAAATCATGCCAGTTTCATGCTTTTTATACCCGATATCTGTATTTTTATAGCAATTTCTGTGATTTATACGTTTGTTCGCGAGTTTGGTATGTTTTGCAGGAATTGGTGAAATTATATCGAAAAGCATGAAAATTTGGAGGAAGAATACCAAAAATCAAAGAAATAAAAAAAGAAGTTGAAGAAGGAGAGAAGAAGAATGGAAGAACGACCCAAATAACACGGCCCGAGACCAGCTGAGGCGGAAAGGCAAGGCGCAACGCTTTAAACGCACGCCTTGTCCAGAAAGTTTGGCGACCAAAGAGAACCAAAACGCAGGCCGCGTTTTGGAGGCGCAGCCAGCGCCCTCTCACGAAGAATTCCACTATTTGGGGAAAACGCAGCCAGCGTTTCTAAAACGCAACCAGCGTTTCTAAAACGCAAACTGCGTTTTGTGCCCTAATCCAGCCCTATAAAAGGGGTTTGACATCCGCCGTTTCAAGAGACGTCTTCAGCGAGCGATTGTTCTTCAGTTTACATTAATTTTCGGAGACATTTTTAGGTAGCTTTTAGAGTAGATTTAGATCAATTTATTTACAGTTGATTCCTAAAGATTATTATTAGATTAGATTATTGTTCGTGATCGAAGAACACGAAAGTGATCGATTCGGGTGACACGAAGAGATCGAATCCGCCAATTCGAACACGGTTTATTTCTATTCTTCTTCAATGCTTTCTTGTTGTTATTTAGATTTTGCGATGTTTACCTTTATAATTATGAGTAGCTAATTTCTTTTGTTTTGGGGATAAATTCGATGTCAATTGATTGAATTTGAATACTGTTTCGGTGTTAGGTTATCCTTTTATTCGTTTAATCTGCGTACAATGTATGTCATGGTAATTTGACAATAGAATGACAGTTTGAGTCTATACCTGGTTTTAGATTCTTTACAATAGAACGAGTGTTTGAGTCTTGAATCGGATTGCGTAGATTGAATATGTTAGAAAATAGTTAGACATAATGATTCTTGCCTAAGGCCAATTTATAATCAGTTCTTATCTTTGATTAAGCTAAATAGTTAGAAATAATGTTTAGGTTAATCAATGTAACTCACCTAGGATCGAAAGATCGAAGTGATAGGGCCTAGAAAGATTATAGACCCCGAATTATCTTGTTACCTACACCGGGATTGTTGATAATTTGATTAATTGACTAGAGTGGATTCCCTTGAATGTTTTTAATTAATTGATAAAACCCTAAAAATTCCTGCTTTCTTAGTTTAATTTAGAAAACATTACAACACCCTTTGGATCGACCTAGCATTCTTTGTAGCGAACTAGTTTAGTGCGTGGTTGAACGCAAATCCCTGAGAGAGAACGATATTTTATTACTACACAGACCCGTACACTTGCGGTACACAGACACCTATATGTTTTAGGTCTGTCAAGTTTTTGGCGCTGTTGCCGGGGATTTGTTTAACTAATCGCACTTGGACGAACACGCTCTGGGTGAGTAGGTTATTTAATTTCTGTTACTTTTCTTAATTTTTCTTTATTACGCTTGGTGTTCTTGTTTTTGTCTTTTTCATGTTTATGCAAAAAGATTTCTCTTTCGAGTACGATCCTGAGATCGAACGAACACTTCGAGAGATAAGGAAAAGAGCAAGACTGGAGAAAGAATTTCAAGAAAATCAACAAACGGACGAAGAGGAGCTAGAATCGGAATCGGAAAAAGATGAAGAGATGGGATAACAGCGACCAAAGACATTCGAGCAATATCTTACTCCCAATGTCACCAACCCGCAATCAGCAATCAACGTTCCCACCATCCAAGAAAATGACTTCGAGCTACGTCAATCTTTGATCAACCAAGTGTCAAAATCACCATTCCATGGGTTGACTAACGAAGATCCGAACCGACATCTGCGACTCTTCCGTCAAGCTTGTGACACTTACAAGGCCAACAACGTGTCGGAGGACGCCGTCAAACTACGTCTCTTCCCGTTCTTGTTGGAAGGCAAAGCGTGGGAGTGGCTCGATTCACTTCCACCAAGCAAGCTCACCAGCCTAAGGAATCAGATTTCTACATTCACACAAGAGCCGGATGAGTCACTGTACGATGCTTGGGAAAGATTCAAGGACATTCTCTGGCAATGTCCTCAGCATGGATTTGAACCTTGGGTTCATGTCCAATCCTTCTTCAATGGAGCGAATGAGTCAACAAGAGGAAGCATCTTCTCTGCAGCCGGAGGCGATCTTATGGACAAAATTGTGCCTCAAATCACGAGTCTAATCGAGCATCTGGCAAACAACTCTTATCAATGGTCCAAACCCCGCCAAAAGGCGGGAAGTAAGTTTAATGTTGACGCGATTTCTTTATTATCATCTAAACTTGATTCTTTAACGCAAAAAATGGACCGATTAAGTTTGTCATCTAACCCTTCGACCTGCAATGTTTGTCAGTCAACCGAACATGAAACTTTTACTTGCCCTACAGGTGGAGTTAGTAATGAACAAGTCCAATAGGCCAATTATATTGGCAATCCTAGACAGAATTATGACATGAATTCTAACACTTACCATCCTGGGCTTAGAAACCACCCTAATGTTTCCTATAGGAACGACAATCCCACTGGTCCTCTTCAAGGACAAGGACAGCAAAAGTATGTTCCCCCACCTCAAAGACACCTCAACAAGGACCTCCCCGAAAGTCCAATTTAGAAACCATGATGGAGAGTCTTATCGCAGGACAACAGAAACAGGAAGGTGTTATAAAAGACCTAATGCAAAATGTAGAGGCTTTAGCAACCCACAATAAGATTTTAGAAAATCAGATCGCCAATTCGGCGACTCCCTCTACTAGTTTACCACCTCAACCTGTACCTAATCCGGGTGCTCAATGTAACGCTATAACCTACGAGAAAGTGAACCTTGAGTGTGAATCCTTAGGAGAGCACATTTTACATAGGGTAGTCAAGACCGAACCTAAACCAAACCTGTTAGAGGGAACTAAAAACCCCTCAATTATGCCTAATAAGGAAGACTTAAGCAGTTTTAGGATCCCTGTCCAATTGGATGGTAGACCCATCAAGTATGCACTGTGTGATACGGGATCTGAGGTGAATGTTCTGCCTAAGTCTTACCTAAGGAAATATGAACATAGGGAATTAAGGGTGACTGACAAGATTCTTCGTCTAGCAGATAAAATCCTTAGAAAACCTCTAGGGATCTTACATGACACTCCCCTCCAAATAGGAGAGCATATTGTTCCTGTCGATTTCTTGGTACTAGATACAGGAGAAGATCAATAATCGGAGATTATTCTAGGGGAGGGCCTTCCTTTCAGCTGTCAATTGCAAGATGGATATGAGGAAAGGCACAATGATCATCGAGCTAGGAAAGTCGATGACAGAATATGAAGTACGAAAAGGCAAGTTGGTTCAGAGACACGTTCAAAAATATTTCATGATGAAGGAGATCCGGTTCCAAAACAGATCAAGGACCCCGATGAGTATGATCTATAACGTCGAGCTAACGACGTTAAACAAAGCAACCCCGGGGAGGTACGCTATTATCTACATATTTATTCCTCCCCACTTTTTTTTCATTATTATTTTAGTTCAATTATTTTAGCTTTCAGTTTTTTATTCCTAGTAATTTTATTATTATTTTGAAGTTTACTAATATTTTTCTTTGTGGAGAAAAAGGAAGAAATTTGAGAAATTCATGGCTTTTATTGAATTTTTATTCCTAACCTAATGAATTCTATGTTGGTAGATGTTTTTAGGGATTTTTGATGTGTCAAATTGTAGGGAAAATAAGGAGGGAAAAAAAGAGAAAAGGGAGAAAAACAAGCAAAAATTGGCAAAAATCGAGCTGCTCGCATCAGGTAGGAAAACGCAACCAACGTCCAGAAACTTCAGGTACGTAGTTTTTACAAAACCCAGGCCGCGTTTTGCTTCTTGCTCAGAAATTTTGGCCCGCCTTTTAATTTAGTCGGTCCCTTTCTCTTTCTTTCAAAACAAACTCTCCGCTTCTTTTGCCCTAACTCCCGATGCACCTCACCACCAAACGCGGCCAGCGTACCACCTGCGCCACCGACCACCACGCCGCCATCGACCCTCGCCGCCGCCGCCACCACACACCACTTTCGTCTCTATTTTCTCTTCTCACTTGCACTCTAACACTTTGAGTCTTCAAACTCCATTCCTCTTCAAACTCAAGGTATGGAATTCTCAACTCTTCCCCTTGTTCTTTTACTATACACTCCGTTCTTGGTATGATTTTTGTCGAATACTTGAGTTTATTGGGTAATTTGTTTAATTTATACCAATTATTATGTCCTAGATTCAAATTTCTTGATTTAGGTTAGAATTCTTGGATTGATTTCTTGATTAGGGCTTGGGTTGAGTTGGATGATATTTAATCTTTTTGTTCCAGGATTGAGAAAATTATGTTGTTAGATGTGTTTAGAGAGCAATGTGATGATAAAATTGAAGAATTTAGGTCTAGGTTTTGGTTGTGATTATGTTGTTGTGTTATGCTCAGTTTTTAGTAAGGTTTTAGGTTAGATATATATTGATTTCAATCCCTAGTATCAAATAAGCATGGGGGGATTGATCGTACTAAGTTTATATGTTATGCACATATGCTTATTTGATACTTAGGATTTGTTTTGGAGATTTTACTGATTTTTGTGAGTGTTTTTAGATGGTGAGAACTAAGAATCCTAGCTTCTCCGGACCACCGGGAGATGATAAGGAAGCCGGAGGTAGCCGGAAGCGAAAAGCCACGGCGGCGGAGAAAAGAAAACAGAAAGTCGCGCCTTTAAAAGATTCGAGAGACCCAAACCCCTTCAACTTTGAAGGGGACGTCAAGAAAAGGTACGACTCCCTCTCCAAAAGAGCCCTCTTCCCCACCAAATATATGCATGAACCTTTCTTGCGTAGTTGTGGTATGTTGGATGATGTTGATTGGATGTTAGGTCGTTGCCACATGACCAACATAGCTAGGTTAGGAGAGTCGACCTATAGGGGAATTACCCTTGAATTCTTGTCGACCCTAGTTGTAAACCTCCAAGGGAGGGATGGGTGTATTCGTTTCCAGCTTTTGGGGGTAGAGAGGAACATGACCGTATCCCAATTTGCCCGCGCTTTTGGTTTTCCTGAACGCACATGTAGGGATTCATCCCTTATACCCATAGAGTGGGACGGGAGGGGTTTCTTTTTCAGAATTTCTGGTTTTGACAGTTGGGACCCTAGCAACACCCCCGCGACCTTGATTAGGAACCCCGTATTGAGGTATGTCCACCGCATACTCTCTTGCAGTATATTCGGGAGGCCCGGTAGCTCAAACAAAGTTTCCCGGGCTGATTGCTACATGTTGCATGCCATGTTGGATACCGACCCTCGTACCGACCCAGCAGCTATGCTAGCCCACCATCTTTCTAGTGTCGCCACCTCAACCAACAAGGACATTGCCGTAGGGGGCTACATTACGCACCTTGCACGCCAATTCGGCTTTAGGCCACCTAGGAACCCCACTGACATAGCCCCGTGTAACTTATTCTTGGATGGGGGACAATGTAATTTCTTTGGCTTGTGTAAGTTTGACAAGGACTCGCGTTGTCTCTGGGTCTATCCTAACAACGCTAGGTTTCCCGTGCCTAACCCCCACACCTCTCCCCAAGTTGTTAAGAATTTAATGTGGATACCTCCCTTCCCCGAGTTCGACCCCGAACCAGAACCAGAAATCCACCCTAACCCTTAACTCGAACAACCCCAACCACTATGAGGCGCGCTTTCGCAACCTCCAAACCTTCATTGACCGGACCGAACACCGTGTCAACGAGTTGAGAGATACCTTTGTTGAGTATAGGGGGCAATCTGACCTGCGATTTAACCGTCTCAACGAGTCAATCGCCAACCTCACCGGCCTTATTCAGGCCATGTTCGGTCGAGCCTCACCACCACCAGGACCGAGCCATACCGACCCTTCCCCACCGACCGAGGATCCTTGATCCTTGGCTAACCCTTACCCTTCACCATTGTCTTCTGCATTGAGGACAATGCAACATCTAAGCATGGGGGGTTGAAAAATATTTCTTTTTGCAAATTTTTCTTATTTCTCTGTTTTTTTCGTTTATTTTTCTGTTTGTCCTTCATTTTTCTTTTTATTATCGTCTTTCTTTTTCTTGTTTCATGGTTGTTTTTCGAATTTTAGTGTGCTTTCTCCTATTTTTGTGTGTTTCCTTTATTTACTTGTTCATAGTTATTTGAGTTTCTAGTTTGTTTTTCCTTTTTATTTTTCTTGTTTCTTAAGTTTTTCTTCTAAATTTTTCTTTTAATTTGCATCCACCTAGTTTGCATTAGATAGAAGCATGTAGTTTTTCCTTTTTCTTTTCCTAGTTTGTTTCTTTTTCTTTTTCTTTCTTTTGCATCCACCTATTCAAAAATCCAAAAAAATCAGAAAAATTAGAAAAAGACAAAAAAAATTAGAAAAGACAAAAACAAAAAAAATAGGATAGGATTAGCATTAAAACCGGAAACACCTTCAGTGATGATTTGTAAACCTTTCTTACTTTCAGTTTAGCTTGCTTCGCTTAGAAAAGTCTGGATTATATTTCAAAATTTTTTGAACCATTTTCCTTCAAATCTTCTGATTTTGAGACAAGTTATGAAAGTTGTATCTTACTCCTTTGACTATCTTAGAAAGTATAAATGTGAGTGCCGCAAATCTTTGGGCTAAGTTTAGTTGATTGAGCCCCATCCCGTGAGTCCACATTGCCTAAATTTTGAATTGATCACTTTTATCAATTCCATATTCCCTGAGTGACTCACCCATTAGTTGCATCTCTAGAACTTGCTTTGAATCTTGCTTGAGACTACATACTTGCATTGCACGCTATGACAAAGTGATTAAGGCATTCGTTTTATTTTGCTAAACTACATAGCCAAATAGCCTACCCTACACTATATTTAACCGTTCTTTTTGCCCCGCCTAGCCTTTGTTTATCCTTCTTTCATGATTGAACCCTGACAATGGAAGCCTTGGCCTTTGATATCCGGTATCCCTTTCCCTTGCTTGGTAGAATGAGAGTTTGTCGTTTTTTCGGAAGGAACGTTGGTTAGGTGTGTTTGGACAAAAATGTGAAGTTTGGACGAAATTATGCTTATTGTTTCAAATAGGGAGAAATTAAAGTCCCACCTTTTGAATAATTGGTGCTTGGTTATGTTGTTCATACATTTTATCGAGGTCGAAGTTGTAATTTCATAGTTTTCTTCTCCCCGATCACCCACCCCAAAAAAAAAGAAGTAAAAAAAGAGAGAGAAAAAGAGTTCCAAAAGAAAAGGGTGTTTAGGGATATTCAATTTAAATTTGTAATCTTTACTTGGTTATATTCAGTTGAGATGTTTCATATCGTAGAGGGAGAAAGGTGAAATTCCTTGCATACACTAAGCAAGAAGGTGAGTTTAGAGTGTTATATTCATTCAAATTCAATCCAAGCATTGCTCTTAACTCCTCAATCCCAGATTTTACCGCTCCTTTCCCCTAACCTAAGCCCCGTTACAACCCGGTAAAGTCCTTTTGATTGTCACTTGTGCATTGCATACAAGTAGTGGAGAGCGAGGTTCTTACCAAGCTTATAGTAGTTGTTTCTATTGGTTTGAGTATGAGAAAACCCACATACATATTGAAATTTGAGTGATTGAGTGATATTATTCTTTTCTATGTGAGGTTTGCTCTTTTTGACTTACTTACGTCCATAACTAACTGCGCACATTTGCATTATTCTTAAGACTGTTAGCAGGTTTATGCTTCACAAGTACTTGTTCTCTCCTTTTGGTTTCAAAATTTTCTTCCTTTCTCACTTAAACTAAGTTTTGATCTTCTCTAGACTGATCTTTGTGATTGCTTGATTAAATTGATGTGTTAGATTGGTTAGCCTGAGGGGGTGTTAAGATTTTGTTTTTATAATCCTTTCGAAAGCTCTTTCCACCTCTTTCCCTTCTTACAATTGGTTTCTCCTGTTTGAGCCCTAACCCTCCTATTTTTAATTCTAACTTGGTTGAGGACAAGCAAGAGCTAAGCATGGGGGGATTTGATAAGTCATTTTTATATAGAGTTTTTAGGGCTCAAATCATGTCAGTTTCATGCTTTTTATACCCGATATCTCGTATTTTTATAGCAACTTCTGTGATTTATACGCTTGTTCGCGAGTTTGGTATGTTTTGCACGAATTGGTAAAATTATATCGAAAAGCATGAAAATTTGAAGAAATACCAAAAATCAAAGATATAAAAAAAGAAGTTGAAGAAGGAGAAAAGAAGAATGGAAGAACGGCCCAAATAACACGGCCCAAGACCAGCTGAGGCGGAACGGCAAGGCGCAGGCAGCGTTTTTAAAACACGGCCAGCGCCTTGTCCATAAAGTTTGGCGACCAAAGAGAACCAAAACGCAGGCCGCGTTTTGGAGGCGCAGCCAGCGCCCTCTCACGGAGAATTCCACTATTTGTGGAAAACGCAGCCAGCGTTTCTAAAATGCAAACCGCATTTTGTGCCCTAATCCAGCCCTATAAAAGGGGTTTGACATCCGCCCTTTCAAGAGACGTCTTCAGCGAGCGATTTTTCTTCAGTTTACATTAGTTTTCGAAGAGATTTTTAGGTAGCTTTTAGAGTAGATTTAGATCAATTTATTTACAGTTGATTCCTAAAGATTGTTATTAGATTAGATTATTGTTCGTGATCGAAGAACACGAAAGAGATCGATTCGGGTGACACGAAGAGATCGAATCCGCCAATTCGAACACGGTTTATTTCTATTCTTCTTCAATGATTTCTTGTTGTTATTTAGATTTAGAATTATGAGTAGCTAATTTCCTTTGTTTGGGGGATAAACTTGATGTCAATTGATTGAATTTGAATACTGTTTCGCTGTTAGGTTATCCTTTTATTCGTTTAATCTGCGTGCAATGTATGTCATGGTAATTTGACAATAGAACGACAGTTTGAGTCTGTACCTGGTTTTAGATTCTTGACAATAAAACGAGAGTTTGATTCTTGAATCGGATTGCGTAGCTTGAATAGGTTAGAAAATAGTTGAACATAATGATTCTTGCCTAGGGCCAATTTATAATTAGTTCTTATCTTTGATTAAGCTAAATAGTTAGAAATAATGTTTAGGTTAATCAATGTAACTCACCTAGGATCGAAAGATCGAAGTGATAGGGCCTAGAAAGATTATAGACCCCGAATTATCTTGTTACCTGCACCGGGATTGTTGATAATTTGATTAATTGACTAGAGTGGACTCCCCTTAACGCTTTTAATTAATTGATAAAACCCTAAAAATTCCTGCTTTCTTAGTTTAATTTAGAAAACTTTACCAAACCCTTTGGATCGACCTAGCATTCTTTGTAGCGTACTAGTTTAGTGCGTGATTGAACGCAAATCCCTGAGAGAGAACGATATTTTATTACTACACAGACCCGTACACTTGCCGTACACAGACACCTATATGGTTTAGGTCTGTCACACCCTCTCACTCAACACTTCGAGTTTTACTCTTCTCTATTCAACTTCAATGGTATGAATTTCTCAACTCCTTTTTCATGTTCTTCGATTATATCGTTTGATTGTGGTATAATTCTGATTGAATTCTTGAATTTCTAGACTAATTTGTTGAAATTATACCATGTTCATGCCCATAATTCGAATTCCTTGTTTGGGTTTGACTTTTGGGATGATTCTTGGTTAGGGCATGAACTAGAGTGATGATTGTTACTCTTTTTAGTTTCAAGATTGAGAAATTTGTTATGTTGGGTGTATTTTGGGAGTGATGTGATGAAAAATTTAAGAAATATAGGTTTGATTTGAGTTGATGAATACCTAGTGGTGTTGTGCTCTGTTTTTGGGTGTGTTTGTAGGTTAGAGTAGTTTCAATTTCAATCCTAAGAATCAAATAAGCATGGGGGGGATATTAGTCTTGATAATCTCCATTGTGATCATCCTTCTTTGATGCTTAGTGTTTATCTTGGTGGTTATATTGACTTTTGTATATTTTTTAGATGGAAAGGACAAAGAACCCGAGCCACTTTGGACCTCCATCAAGTGATGACGATGGAAGGGGAAGCCGAAAACGCAAGGCCACGGCCGCTGAGAAAGGGAAGCAAAAGGCTACCCCGTCCCGTGACTCAAGGAGCTCAAATCCGTTCAATTTCGAAGGAGACGTCAAAGCAAGGTATGACTCTGTCACTAAAAGAGCGCTTATACCTACAAAATATTTGAGTGAAGGCTTCTTGAGGCATTGCAGCATGCTTGATAATGTTTTATGGCTATTGAGATGTGGAAAAATGATACATATAGCTAGGCTTAATGAGCCGACCTTTAAGGGGCTTACTTTAGAGTTTTTGTCTACTCTTGTGGTGAACCTCCATGAGAGGGATGGCTGTATTCGTTTCCAGCTTCTTGGTGTGCTTAGAGAGATGACTGTGTCTGAATTTGCTCGTGCCTTTGGTCTGCCTGAATGTACATGTAGAGACCCCCACCTCATTCCTATAAACTGGGACGGGAATGCTTTCATTCGTAGGATAGCTGGTGTTGATGAATGGGATCCTAACAACTCCCCTTCTTCCCTTATTAGGAATCCCGTGCTGAGGTATGCACACCGCATCCTCTCATACGGCATATTTGGGAGACTCGGTAGCCCAAACAAAGATACTAAGGCTGACTGCTACATGTTGCATGCCATGCTTGATGTTGACACCCACGCTGACCCTGCTGCCATGTTTGCTTCAAATCTTTCACGCATTGCTACCTCATCCAACAAAGGGATACCCATAGGTGGTTATGTTACACACTTAGCACGCCGATTTGGTTTTAGACCAACCCAGGCCATCCCTGACTGTGTTCCAGGTAGCATGTTTTTGGATGGAGAGTAGTGTAGTTCATTTAATATGTGCAAATTCGACAGTAACTTGCGTTGTCTTTGGATTTACCCTAACAATGTTAGGTTTCATTTGCCTCACCCTCATCTCTCCCCTAAAGACGAAAGAAACCTTCTTTGGTTGCCCTTTCTCCCTGATTTTGAGCCCCATCAACAACCCGAGCCTGCGTCCGAACCCCAACCTGACCCTCAACCCCAACAACGTCCTGTAGACTATAAAGCGCGTTATCGCGATCTCTAGATATCTATCGACCGGACCGAGAGCCGTGTGAGTGAGTTGTAGGAGTATCTAGTTGAGTCAAGGAGTCAGTTTGACATGCGTTTTACCCGTCTTGATGAGTCAGTTGCCAACCTTGTCGGCCTTATTCAGGCCATGTTTGACCGGTCCTTACGACAACCACCTCCGAGCCAGAACAACCCTTCCCCATCGAGCGAGGATGGCGGATCCTTTGCTCCGACTTTACCCTCTTCACCATTGTCTTCTGCATTGAGGACAATACAGTGTTTTAAGCATGGGGGATTGCATATCACTTTGTGAATATTTCTTCTTTACTTCTTTGATTTTTCTTTTATTTTCATCTTTCTTTTCTGGTTTCGTCCTTATTTTTTTCAATTTTTAGTGTGATTTTTCTTTTTTTTTTTAGTTTGTTTCTTTAATTTGATTATTCTTATTCTAGTGTGTTTCCTTTTATTTGAGTTTTAAGTTGTGTGATTTTCTTTGATTGTTTTTAGTTTTTCTTTCTAAATTTTCTTTCCTTAGTTTATCTTTTAGTTTTCAAAATTGCATTCACCTAGATTGCATTAGTTAGAGCATGTTAGATTTTTCTTTTCTTTCTTTTCTTAGTTTGTTTTCTTTTTCTTTTGCATTCACCTTATTCAAAATCCAAAAAAAAAAAATCAGAAATTAGAAAATGCCAAAAAAATTAGAAAAGACAAGGAAAACCAAAAAAAAATTAGGGTATGATTAGGATTAGAATCTGAAATACCTTTGGTGATGATTTGTAAACCTTTCTTACTTTTCAATTTACCTTGCTTCACTTAGAAAAATCTAGATGAGAACTCAAAAGTTTTTGAAACTATTTTCTTCAAATCTTCTGATTTTGAGTCAAGTTATGAATAGTGTGCTTAATTGCTTAGACTATCTTAGTAAATGTAATTATGCGTGCCACAAATCTTTGGGCAAAGTTTAGTTGATTGAGCCCCTTCTCGGGAGTTCACATTGCCTAAATTATGAATTGACCACTTTTATCAACTCCTTGATTTCCTAAGTGACTCCACCATTAGTTGCATCTCTAGAACTTGTTTTGCATCTTGCTTGAGTTACATATTTGCATTGCACGTTGTGACAAAGTGATTGAGACATTCATTTTTATTTTGTTAAACTAGATAGCTAAACAACCTCCCTGACATTATATTTACCGTTCTTTTTGCCTCGCTTAGTCTTCGATTACCCTTCTTTCATGATTGAACTCTGACAATACAAGCCTTGGCCTGTAATAATTCCTATCCCTTGCCTTGCTTCGATATGTGAGAATTTATTATTTTTGGAGGGAAGAATTGGTTTAGTATATTTTGAATGAAATATGGAGTTTGGGAGAGATTGTGCTCATTGTTTTAAATTGGTATAACCTAAAGTTCCCATCTTTTGGATATTCAGACATTGGTTATGTTGTTCATGAATCATATTGAGGTCAAAGCTATATTCCCATGATTTTCTTCTCCCTTGATCACCCACCAAAAAGAGAAGCAATATATATATATTAAAAAACATTATTAAAAAAAAGGAAAAAAAAGAGTTCCGAAAAGAAAAGGGTGATTAGGGAGATTCAATTTAATGTTCTGAAAGCTTTTGACTTGGTTGTGAAGCAGATGAGGTGTTTTGGTATCAATGAGGGTGAAAAGTGGGTTCCTTGCATAATTAAGCAAGAATATGAGATTGAGAGCAAGATCTTTGTTGAGAATCAATCCAAGCATGGCCTCTAGCTCCTCATACCTAAATTTTACCGCTCATTTCCCCTAGCCTAAGCCTCGTTACAACCCTGAAAAGTTCTCTTGATTATCACTTGTGCATTGCATACTAGTAGTGGAAATCAAGATTCTTACCAAACTTATGGTAGATTGTTTCTCTTGGTCTGAGTATGAGAAAAACCCACATACATATTCAAATTTGAGTGATTGAGTGTTCATATTCTTTCCTAATGTGAGGTTTGCTCTTTTTGACTGGCTTACGTCCATAACTAACCGCACTTATTTGCATTATTCTAGAGACTGTTGGCAGATTTGTACATCTGAAGTACTTGTTCTCTCCCTTTGGTTTCGGAAACTCCTTATCTATTTTGAACTGATTTTTTTTGTTCTCTTCCAGATTGATCTTAGTGATTGCCTGTTGAACTAATGTGTTTCACTGATTAGCCTGAGAGGGTGTTAAAATTTTGTTCTTTTGACCCTATCAAAAACTCCTGTCACTTCTCTTTAATTTCTTCCTAAGTCCCGTTTTTCCTGTTTGAGCCCTTTTCTTCTTGTTTTTAATTATGACTTGCTTGGGGACAAGTAAGAGCTAAGCATGGTAGGATTTGATAAGTGATTTTTATATAGTCTTTTTAGGGCTCAAAACGCACCTATTTCATGCTTTTTATACCCAGAATTCCATATTTTTATATCAATTTATGTGGTTCCTTCACTTGGTTGCGAGATTGGTACATTTTGTAGGAAATATTGTAAATACATTGAAAAGCATTGAAAATCAATGAAAAAGGGGAGAAAATATAAAGAAATTGGAAAAAGAATTGAAGGAATGTTCGGTTGTAATTTTTGTGGTTTTATAAGTAAGGATTGTCGATCTCAGGGATGGGTGTGAGGCTTGATTAAGGTAATCGGTTTGGGTTTGGGTTTTTCTCGATGCGGAAAGTGATAAATTATGTAAAGGAAACATTAAACTAATCTAGACATGATAATAATGAAGAAAGCAATTAAAGGAAAGCAATAAAGAAAGCACTTAAAGATGAAAGCAATTAAAAGGCATGAATGAAGACAATGAATGAACAACGAAATTGGAAACAAGAAATTATACCATCGATGACTAATCTTCAATAAACCTTCAATCTACACTTGAATTTCACCTGAACAAACAAGAAATTGTTGTTTGGATTACCAAGAATCCCCCAAATTCTCACTAGTAAGTAGTATTGGAGTTCCTTGACCCTCCTCCCCACTAAAAGTGGATTTGATGTCGCTAACCCTAGAAAGTTTTGAAATCAACATCAATGGAGAAGAGAGAGAGAGAGAGAGAGAGAGAGAGAGAGAGAGAGAGCTTGTAAAACACTTCAATGAAGACTAGAGAAAGCTTGAAAGAGATTGAGAATTGAAATTGTAAGAAAACTTTGAAGAACAATGAAGAACAAATGAAAACTTGAAGAACAATTAAAGAGAGATTAAAGCAAATAAAGGAAAGCAATAAAACTAATTCTACTCCTAAACTACCTATGCTAATTGATAAAACATAGATTAATAAAAGTGGGTATTTAAAGAAGAAGGAGAAATACAACCCAAAACCCTAGAAATAAATCGCAGAACGCACGTCAGATTTTTCGCAGACAGAGTAGCTCGGGCGAACAATGGTGGTGGCTCGGGCGAGCAGGCCTAGGCTTTGCTCGCGGCGTGTGTAGCGAGCCGTCGGCGTCTGTCCGATTGTCAATCGTTGCTGCTTCAATCTTCGCGGGGGCAACAGAGGCGTGGATCGGGCGAGCGGCTCTTCGCGCGTGACCGATTGTTCTTCTTGAGCTTGCGTCTTGTGAAGGTGAAACAACTTGGTCGAGTCACAGAAGTTGCTCGGGCAAGCTTGTCCGCTGGCCCTGTTTTTGCGCCAGAAATAGAAATGGAGTTTCCGGGTCGGGTCTTGCCTCGGTTCCTGACTCGGGTCTCGGGTTGGCTCGGGAAATAGCTCGAAATTCCCTAAAAAGCCACAATTAAGCCCAAACTTCTTCTAACTCCTTATTTTCCTACAAAACACCAAATTATTATATCTAATATATAAATAAGGTCTAAAACAAGCAAATATACCCTTATAAAAGAGAAGAAATTCGGCTCGGAACGAGACCGAACACCACTCCAACACAAGGGTTTGCTCGCCCCGAGCAAACTAAAAACAAAGAAAAACTAAAAACCCTAACTCACTTTCGCAGGAATCGCGGATGCATTTAGCACATGCATCAAGCCCTTTAAACCCCTCGGTAGCCCGGGTGGATGAGGTAGGTCTCGTGAGGGTTTATAGCAACTATACCCACAAAAGCCCGAGAAAAAGAAAAAGGGGAAAGAAAAAGAAGTGAAAACCGAAAAACAAAACAAAACAAAAGTAAAGAAAATATTCCCGTCCCCAATCACGCACCTAGTTCCCCAACCCGCCTCAAAAATCTATTGGAAGAAGCAAGTATAAACAAATTAAGACACGAAGGTTGGAAAACCACTAATCTTTGAGATTTTGAACCAAAACACTTCCTGATGAGCAAAACACCTCGTGCATATGTGCAAGTAGGCTCTAGTCGGTCCTTCCTATCCTAAACAAGACAAGCAGAGTTGTTCTCATGCTCAAGCTCGGGATTATCTATCCTACTTCACTCTTGGTTTTTCTTTCAACCTCTCTTTTCTTTCTTTTTCTTTTTTTTCATATTTTTCTTTCTCTTTCTTACCATTCTTTTGCTCAACTCTTTTTTTTTCTTTTTCTTGCTTCGCTCTTTTCTTTCTTATTCAAAACCTACGCTCTTTGCTTTCCACTCAATCGGTTTTGTGTCTTTTAGACCGTTTGTGTCGGGTTTTGCGGGATTTAAGCACCGACCTTCGCAAAGGGTTACCCTCCCTGTTGGGTTTCTCCATACATGAGTCATTGCACTTAAGGGGCATAGGGTGCCGATCCACCCAAACCAACCCATGACGGTAGGCCCGACAGTAATTATTTAATGCATTAATTAAGAGCTTAAGCAATTGAACAACTAAAACTGCCTAACTTAGGTAAGAAGACAGAGTCAAAGCGTGTAAGATTTGAGGATTTCGCTTTCCCATTCCATGTAAAGGTCTAATAGAGATGAGTCATGGCAAAAATCCTTCCTAAGGCCCATCATTATTCATACCGGCCGCTTCTAACTGATTGAATCAACCAATTAGACAACTATCTATACAACTGTGAACGGAAACATCTTCAAAAAGAAAAACAACTTTTGGGTTTTTCACAACATTTCTTCCCTTTTTCACACAAACATTTTTCAAACTTTTGGACACAAACTAAGAAAAACTAAAACAAAAGACTCAACAACTAGGTGGTCTACCCATGACAAATGGAAAATAGCACCCCCCCCCCCCCCCACATCACAATGTCTCCATCATGAGAAGGGTGTCACAAGCAAGGTAGAAAACCAAGAAGGACATATATACAAAACACGTATCACATAAAAAGTGGTGGCGACCTGAGCCCACACGGCTCCAACAACAAAATATTCCCAACAATCACATTCAAGGGGTTCGCCACCCAAAAAGAAAAGCAAGCATGCATCAAGGATCATTGATATATTCACATAAAGAGAGTGGAAAGAGGTTACCTCGAAGTCTTCAATCAAAAGTACTCAATCCGCGATCCAACGAACATCACACCATAGGTTAGAAATAAACAAGAAAAACATACTATGTGTGATGGTTCACATGCAAGATCAAAAGGAAAAACAAACTATACAAGACACTAAGGACTAAAGAACTAAAAAACTAAAATATTTACAAAACGACTCTTTTTTTTCTTTTCTTAGACTCGAAAACTGGAATGCAAACTACCCTCCCACTCCAACACAAAGAGGTTGTCGAGTCCTAAAAATGGAAAAACAGAAGTAGGTAAGCAAGCATCCCAAAATAAAAGAAAAAAAACACACACAAAAAGAAAATAAAAGAAGAAAAGAAAGCCGATTCACTAAATATACACAGATGGTGAGGAAGGATATTACCTCGAAGACATCTTATCAAGAAATTCACTCTTTCTCACCTCAAGATATCGGGCACCATGTCAGAACCATTCAACGCCCGGAGTAACAAATCATGCATCCTCTCATGCATCTCAGAATGATGTTGGTAAGAGCACACTCGCAATGGCACATAAACAAACATTAGTGCCCTTAACAATTTATCAAATGCCTTAGAAAAGTCATAGAAATGATGAAATGCATGAATATACAAGACTTTCCTAGGCATAGGCATAGTGAAAGAAGACATGACAAATAGATCCTCCCATTGACTCGTAAATGGAGATTGGATATACAAATCAACAGGAGGAGGCAATACAACACAATCTAGAACATGATCATGAGAATACTTGGATGCCAACAATGGTTCAAACTCAATATCCATGCAGTTTTCATCAAACACAAATTCCAAATCACAACTTTCATCCAAACAATCATCATAATCATCCATGGGTGATAAGGAAAAAGCAGGGTTAGACCACATCATAACACTCCCAACATCACAGACAAGCACATCTTCATCTTCATCAATATCAGACTCACTAGAAGAACTATCAACATCAAAAGACAAAGGTGCATCAATCAAAACAACATCAAAAGTGAAAGTGGAAGGCTCTGGGTCATAACTCATCGTGAATGACTCATAAAGCATGTCATCATCAAAAGCATCATCATCTACAACCAAGTTCAAACAATCATGATCAATCCCCAAAGGATTATGCTCATCATCACAAGTATGCACATCAATAGGCTCACATACAAGGGTAGCTAATGCCTCTCTAATGCAATGATCATCAATGAAAGTGAACAAATTGGTATCAAGCACACATTCAATCACAACATATTCAATTTCACTCTCAACAAGATCATGCTCAATTATATCACAAGCATCATGGCATTCACTAAACTTAATCTTTTCTTCACACAAAGGCATGGACAATGGTGTAGACAATGGTTCATCATTTAGCATGTTTTCATCAATTTCTACATCATCACACACAGAATCAACAATTTTCTCATGCTCTCTAGATGTGGCTAAAGATTTCCTAAGCTCAGTACATGCAAAATTAGGTCTGTTATAGTAGTCATCATCCTCATCATAATCATACAAATAAGAATCAACATGCATTTCAGGACTCAAAGATGATGAATGTTCTACTTCAACTATCGACTCAACCACTGAAGAAAGAATGTCTACCCTAGGTTTAGTCTCATGTAAAAATACTCGCGTGTACTCAGTCATTTTCGCACATATTTCATTCATTTTCGCACTCATGTTAGCTCGAAAATCATCTATTTCAACTTTTAAACAAGAATCAGAACTATGGCACGGCGAATCACAATATGAGCACAAAGGATGAGACTCAACAACGTCACACGGGGGAAGATCATAAGAATTTTCCACATAACCCCCACTATAAGATTGATCATCAACATACATGGGATATTCACATAATTGTTCAGTTTCGGTCCCCGAGGGTGGCGCATAAGGAGGTTGGAAGCTAGGACTAACACTTTGTTGCTCAAATTCATAGGAATCCCTAGACAACCATTCAAGTAACTCCCATGTTGGTTCTTCTCCTAAACTGGAAAACCCGTAATATTCTAAGTGGTTTCGGGTCTCATAATTCACACCCTCATTCACAATTTCCAAAAGAGATAATGTGTCATAAAAAATACCATACAATTCACATTGAGCACGATAATCATGTAATCTAGCAAAATACCTCCAAATTATTTCATGCTCAAATTGAGGAAATTGGGGACTATCCATAACTTTTTTTTTCTAATTTTCTATTTTTTTTTCTTTTCATTTCTTTTCTCTCTTTTTTTCGATATTCAATTATTTTCGCTACATTTTTCTAGCATAATCGAGAAAGCAATAAACTATGTACACACAAACCAATAGCCTAATCTACCAAATAACGCCATCCCCAGCAACGGCGCCATTGTTCGGTTGTAATTTTTGTGGTTTTATAAGTAAGGATTGTCGATCTCAGGGATGGGTGTGAGGCTTGATTAAGGTAATCGGTTTGTGTTTGGGTTTTTCTCTATGCGGAAAGCGATAACGTATGTAAAGGAAACATTAAACTAATCTAGACATGATAATAACAAATAAAGCAATTAAAGGAAAGCAATAAAGAAAGCACTTAAGGATGAAAGCAATTAAAAGGCATGAATGAAGACAATGAATGAACAATGAAATTGGAAACAAGAAATTATACCTTCGATGACTAATCTTCAATAAACCTTCAATCTACACTTGAATTTCCCATGAACAAACAAGAAATTGTGGTTTTGATTACCAAGAATCCCCCAAATTCTCACTAGTAAGTAGAATTGCAGTTCCCTGACCCTCCCCACTAAAAGTAGATTTGATGTGGCTAACCCTAGAAAGCTTGAAATCAACATCAATGGAGAAAAGAGAGAGAGAGAGAGAGAGCGAGAGAGAGAGAGAGAAAGCTTGTAAAACACTTCAATGAAGACTAGAGAAAGCTTGAAAGAGATTGAGAATTGAAATTGCAAGAAAACTTTGAAGAACAATGAAGAACAAATGAAAACTTGAAGAACAATTAAAGAGAGATTAAAGCAAATAAAGGAAAGCAATAAATCTAATTCTACTCCTAAACTACCTAGGCTAATTGACAAAACTTAGATTAGTACAAGTGGGTATTTATAAAAGAAGGGGAAATACAACCCAAAACCCTAGAAATAAATCGCAGCACGCTGCCGATTTTCGCAGACCAGTGGCTCGGCGAGCAATGATGATGGTGGCTCGGGCGGCGGCCTCTGTCGGGCTTTTCTTTGTTGAGCGTGTGTAGCGGTACGTCGAGGCGCGTTGCTCGGGCGGTCATCTGTCCGATTGTCAATCGTTTCTGCTTCAATCTTCGCGGGGGCAACAGAGGCGTGGCTTGGCGGCGACCAACTGCCCGGGCGGCGGCTCTTACGCCGCGGTGATTGTTCTTCTTGAGCTTGCGGGCGCGAGGGTGAAACAACTCGGTCGGGTCACTGAAGTTGCTCGGTCGAGCTTGTTCGCTGACCCTATTTTTGCGTCAGAAATAGAAATGGAGTTTCTGGGTCGGGTCTTGCCTCGGTTCTTTACTCGGGTCTCGGGTTGGCTCGGGAAATAGCTCGAAATTCCCTAAAAAGCCACCATTAAGCCCAAACTTCTTCTAACTCCTTATTTTTCTACAAAACACCAAATTATTATATCTAATATATAAATAGGGGTTAAAAGAGGCAAATATACCCTTATAAAAGAGAAGAAACTCGGCTCGGAACGAGACTGAACAAGGAAGAAAGATCGAAGGGAAGAATGGCCCAAACAGCCGTGGCCCGGCCCAATTTTGGGTGGAGTAGGGAGACGCTGCCAGCGCCCCTCAAGCGCAGCCAACGTCACTGGCAGAGATTTTAGGGGTTGGGGAAAACGTCAAACGCTACCAGCGTTCTCCAGACGCTGCCAGCGCCTAGACATGGAGAATAAGCCTCAAGTGTCATACGTTGTCAGCGCCCAGAGGGACGCTGTCAGCGTTTTGTTCCCTAATCGTTCTATATAAAAGGCGCCTCAACTAGCCGTTGGAGAACATCATCGAATACCAGAGTTTTTTTTTAAAGAGCTTTTAAAGTAGTTCTGTAAAACCCCGAAAAATTCGATTATTATTACCGTTAAAATTTCTAACGTGCGTTACTTTCCGTTTATTTATATGATATGTTATCACACGGAGCTTTTAGGACCGCGAGTGCGTTCATTAGAATTTTTAGAGTGTTAAAAATATCAGTTAGAGACTTTTGGGTATCGGTTAAAAATAATTGGGATCAGTTGGTAAAAATCGTTTAAAGAAAGGTATTGTTTTAGGAAAAGATTAATTTTGGAAGGGTGTTACTAACACCTAGGTTTAATTTGTACTAACTTTACCCTAATTTCTCCCTCTATGGATACCCTATTTGGGACCCCTACCCTTTTTATAATACCCTAGTTTTATCCATCAGCCGCAAACCCCCCTATTTTATTTTCTCTCTCTCCTTTCTCTCTCCTCCCCCATATTCTATTTCTTCTTCTTCCTCGCTACACAACCCGATCACCACGCACCACCACACCAACCACCATACGCCACCTCCTTCCACCAGCTCTTCGACACCGGCCACAACCCCCACCCTTTCCGACCGCCACCACACCATTTCTGGCTGACACCGCCGCTCAGAATCACCCCAAAACACCACCACAACCCTGCTTGCCTGACGCGTGGAGCTCCGACCCCGACGACATCGTCATTTTTCCGAAGACCATCGAACCGTCGTCGATCCTCTAACTCCGGCGACCTCCTTTGACCACCGACAATCTCCTCCCGTCGACCACCCAGCTCCAGCGACCCCCAAATCGTTGCTCTGGTTGGTTGCTGCTGCTGACCCCGTCGCTGCTGTCGCCGCCAACACCGGGAACCACCAAGCTGCCACTTGGGAGCTCCACCGACGCCGCTTGGCCGTTCGACGCCCTCACCGTCTCCGATCGTCGTCCGTTTTGCCCAGTTTGAGCGAGACGACGCGATAGTTAGCTCCCGTGTGTAAGTGTTGCAGTAAAGAGAAGTTGTTCAGGTAATGTCTATGCCCTAATCCCTATTGGATGCTCTTGAACTGTTTTAAGTGTTTTTACTATATTTTGGAACATGCATCCTGATTGGGACCTTATAACTAGACTGTCTGTTTGCTGTGAAAGTTAAGCTCCTTGTTTTATCAATTACAGACAGTCTTTTGGCTTTAATGTTGTAAGTTTTGGTTTTGGAAATGGAATGGATGAGTATGGTTGGGTCTGAAATTATTAACCTGACTAAATCAATGGATATGAGATAAAAGCGGGTTCGGGCAGTCTTCCCTTAGACCAGGTGGAACCTGTGAGGGGGACTGTCAAGAGACCAGGTAATGCCTAGTAATGCGGTTGTGAGTATGCGTTGATCAGTCGAATGGAATTGTTTTTGCGAGTCCGTGGGACTCCGGAGAAAGGAAAAGAAAAGAAAAGAAAAGAAAAGTATTGAGATATGTTTATGCGAGTCCTTGGGACTCCGAAGTATGTTCTGCGAGTCTTTGATTCCGAGGGGTATTGTGGAAACCCCGCCCGCTATAAAATATGGAAATTGGTAAAGTTAAACATTGAAAATCGTTTGTGAAATGTTGAACTGTTTTTCCCCTTCCCTTAAAATTATTGAAATGAATTGTATAATTAATGGTTTTAAACTGTTAGGGGTAGACATTATTGAGGTTTTCCCCTCATGTTTGTAATGTTTTGTTTTCAGGTGAAGGCTTTTGTGATAGGGACGGGAACTAGAAGTGAGGACGTTAGTTTAGAAGTTAGAAGTTTTGAGAATATAGCTTTGTTCGTGTTTTAGAATTGAAATCAGTAAATGTTTAGTATGTGTTGTCTCAAAATTCAAGTTTTTTTCGTTTGTAAAATTGAAGTAAATAATTAGCAGTTGTTAGTTCATCTTTCTTGCCTTGTATTCTTTCGGGGATACGGCAGTAACGCCCAAGTGAAAAAAAAATGAGTCTTCCGCTGTTAATGTTAGTCAACGTTTGACTTTGATCGTTAAGTTGGACTTGAATTTTCGGGGCGTTACAAGTTCTTAGATAGTTTCTTTCCAGTTTTTTTCCTCAGTATTATTAGTAGTTTAGATTATTGTAAGTGATCGGAGGATACGATAGAGATCGATTCGGGTGACACGAAGAAATCGATTCCGCCACTTCGAACACCGGTTATTTCTACTTTTTCTCTATGTTTCCCAATTTACATTTAGTTTGCATGTTGTTTATTTCTAGCATTATGAGTAGCTAAATTCCTTTGTTTAGGGGATAAATTCGATGTCTTTTGATTGGTTTTGAATACAGTCTCGGTGTGAAGTTATTCTCTATTCGTTTAATCTGCGTAATTTGTTTGTCATAGTAAAATCTGGCTAACCGCCTTTTACATGGTATTAGATTCTTGGTAATATGATGAAAGTTTGAATCTTGAATTAGAAAGACGTAGATTGAACAAGCGCAGAAAATAGTTAGAAATAATGATTCTTGCCTAGGTTCGATTATAATCAGTTCTTATCTTTGATTAGATTAAATAGTTAGAAATAATGTTTAGTTTAACCATTATAACTCACTTCGAATCGAAAGATTGCTGTGAAAAGGCCTAGAAAGATTATAGACTCTGAATTATCTTGTTACTTTACACCGGGATTGTTGATAAACTGATTGATTGACTAGAGTGGACTCCCCTGAATGCCTTTAATTATCTGTTAAAACCCTAAAAATTTCCACTTTATTAGTTTAATTTTATAAATCCTTACCGCAAACCTTTGATCGACCTAGCATTCTTTGTAGTGAACTAGTTCAGTGCGTAGTTGAACACAAATCCTTGAGAGAGAACGATATTTTATTACTACACAGACCCGTACAGTTGCGGTACACAGGCTTGATATGTTTAGTGTCTTCCAATATTCTAGTAAACGAGAAGTTTACTATAGTGAAAAAGAGTTTATCATATGGCATGGTAGATTGGGGCATCTCGGGTCAACTATGATGCGCAAAATCATAAAGAACTCATATGGACATACTTCAAAGGACTAAAAGATCCTTTAAACTAACGAGTTCTCATGCGTCGCCTGCTGTCAAGGAAAATTACTCATAAGGCCATCACTTGCTAAGATACGGGTTGAATCCCCTTCATTCCTGGAACGTATAAAAGATGACATTTGTGGTCATGTAAACCCACCATATGGACCGTTTAGATATTTCACGGTTTTAGTTGATGCATCAACAAGATGGTCACATGTGTGTTTAATTGTCAACCCTTAACTTGGCATTTACAAGATTACTTGCTCAAATGATTAAGTTACGAAAACATTTTCCAGATCAATCAATCAAGAATACTCGTCTTGATATTGCAGATGAATTTACATCTAAAGCCTTTAATGACTATTGCATGTCAATTGGCATAGAGTTTGAATATCCTGTGCCACATCTTCATACACAAATTGGCCTTGCAGAATCGTTTATTAAACGATTTCAATTAATTGCGAGGCCATTACTTATGAGAGCAAAGCTTCCAACCTATGCTTGGGGGCATGTCATATTGCATGTCGTGACATTGATCCGAATAAGGCCAACAGGTTATCATGAACGTTCTCCCCTATAATTGCTTTCTGGCCATGAACCAAATATATCGCATCTATGAACTTTTGTGTAGTGTATGTACTTATTGCCCCACCACAACGCACCAAGATGGGACACGAAAGAAAATTAGGAATATATGTTAGGTATGAATCTCCATCTATAATTAAGTGTCTTGAACCCTTAACTGGAGATATATTTACGACACGGTTTGTCGATTGTCACTTTCATGAAACAGTTTTCCCAACATTAGGGGGAGAAACTAAGCAGTTGGTCTAGGAGATAAATTGGAACGGATTATCGCATATGCATTTAGATCCTCGTACAAAACAACGTGAACTGGAAGTTCAAAACATAATTCGTTTACAAGCTTTAGCAAATTAATTGCCAGACGCTTTTACTGACCTACAGAGACTTACTAAATCCTATGTCCCAGTTGCTAATGCTCCTATTCAAATTGATGTCCCAGTAGGACAACAAGTTATTGCTAAAGAATCTAGACCACAATTAAATCATGGTCGACCAGTCTGTTCCAAAGACAATAATCCTCGGAAAAGAAAAGGAGCATAGGATACTGATAACCAACAGAAGGAAATATTGACTCCATAAGAGTCCTCAGACATGACAAATGTGGAAGTTTCACCACAAGGTCAGGTACCTGAAAATCACGAAAATGATGAGATCTCAATAAATTATGTCATGACTGGGATAAGATGGAATCGAAATGAAGTCGACATCGACGAAGTATTTTCATATAATGTAGCGCTCACAATTATGAATGAAAATGAGGATCATGAACCTAGGTAAATTGAGGAATGCAGACAAAGAGATGATTGGCCAAAATGGAAAGATGCAACCAAAGCAGAATTAGATTCGCTTACAAAAGGAGAAGTATTTGGGCCAGTAGTCCGTACACCAATAGGTACAAAACTTGTGGGATTCAAATTGGTCTTCGTGGGTAAACGAAATGAAAAAAATGAGATTGTGAGATATAAAGTACGCTTAGTTGCAGGAGGGTTTTCACAAAAATCATGTATCGACTATAAGGAAACATACTCGCCTATAGTTGATGCTACTACATTTCGATACCTATTAAGTCTGCCAGTACCTGATAAACTCACTATGTATCTTATGGATGTCGTTACAGCTTATTTATATGGAAAACTTGATAACGACATTTACATGAAACTCCCTAAAGGATTTAAGTTGCCTGAAGCACACAACAAAAACCCGCGAGAGATTTAATTTACTCAATCAAGTTAAACAGATCTCTTTATGGGTTAGAACAATCTGGATGCATGTGGTATAATCGTCTCAGTGAGTATCTATTGAAAGAAAGATACGCAAATAAACCTATTTGCCCATGCATTTTTATAAAAAGATCCAAATCCAACTTCGTTATAATGGCAGTTTATGTTGACGACTTGAACATTGTGGGGACTCCAGAAGAGGTTCGACAAGAGGCAGTTTGTTTAAAGAACGAGTTTGAAATGAAAGATATTGGTAAAACTACACTTTGTCTTGGGTCACAAGTTGAACATTGTAAGAATGAAATTTTTGTGCATCAATCGACTTATGTAGCAAAAGTGCTAAACAGATTCTACATGGACAATGCACGTCCATTAAGTACTCCTATGGTGATGAGATCACTTGATGTGAGAAAGGATCCATTTAGACCACGAGAAGATGATGATGAACTCCTTGTGCCCGAAGTACCGTATTTAAGTGGTACTGAAGCATTAATGTACCTTGCTAGTCATACACGACCATATATATTCCTTTTCTGTGAATCTGCTAGCAAGATTTAGCTCATATCCAACACGCAAACATTGGAATGGAGTTAAACATATATTTGGATACCTTCGAGGTACGATGGATATGGGTTTATTCTATCCTCATGAAGTGACAACAGATTTGACTAGCTATGCTGATGCCGGATATTAATCTGATCCCCACAATGCTCGATCTCAAACTGGTTATGTGTTTACTTGTGGTGGAACTGCCATTTCTTGGCGGTATATGAAGTAAACTATAACCGTCACCTCTTCTAATCATGCTAAAATCTTAGCAATTCATGAGGCTAGTAGAGAATATGTTTGGTTAAGATATGTCATTCAACACAGTCGGGGAACATGTGGTTTATCTTCAAGAAAAGATATTCCAACATTTTTAAATGAAGATAATGCTGCATGTTTAGCACAACTAAAGGCAGGATACATCAAAGGTGATAGAACAAAACATATCTCACCAAAGTTCTTTTTCACTCATGATCTCCAAAAGAGAAATGAGATTAATATTCAACAAATCCGTTCTAGTGAGAATTTGGCAGATTTATTTACCAAGTCACTTTTAACTGCGACGTTTGAGAAGATAGTTAATAAGATCGGGTTACGTAGACTCAGAGACCTTAACTGATGTTCTCATCAGGGAGAGTTAAATACGCGTTGTACTCTTAGGTTTTGTCCCATTGGGTTTTTCCTTGGAAAGGCTTTTAATGAGACAACATATATAGGCGTATTGAGAATTATGTATTCTTTTTCCTTCACTGGTTCTTTTTCCCATTGGCTTTTTCCCAGTAAGGTTTTAACGATGCATATTCTTTTGGTAATGGACATTCAAGGGTGAGTGTTATGGACTAATAGTGAGAATGTCCACACTCTTACTTTTCTTAGTAATGAAGTATTCTTAGTGATGAAGAATCCTTGTACTATAAATATTTCCTCGATGGCAATAAAATATTCATTTCTTTCTTTCTTTCGATTCCTCTGTCACTATTTTCTCTCAAATTCCTCTTATATTCATAACACTCTGAAGTTTATTCATCTTATTTATGTATAGTCTGTATAACTAGGAAACGATCAAAGATCTAGTCTAACTTGTTTTTACTTAATTTCAATGGCATCACTCCACTTATACTTGTATGTATTAACTCAAAGTTATTTTTGTGCTCTAAACTGTTGGTTTCATATTTTATTTAAAGCGAAAATCACATGTAAAATATCTTTCAAAAGGACAAGCTTAACACTAATTATTAGTTTTTCAGAAGCGGGTCGCTTTATGGCGAAATTGAGGTAAGCAAGAACAATCTAGGAAACCCAATTGAGATTTTGAGGCGATAATTAGTCCCTTTGTTTAAGGGGAAATTAATTTCTCATTAGTTGTGTTGCATATTTAATTAGCTTTTTAATTGCCTCAAATATCAAGAGTTTTAACATATATATTTGCAGTCTATGTAGATGGTGTTTGGGGGTCCAATAGCTCAAAATGGTGTATTTAATTCATTTTAAAGTTGAACACGCTTGCGAGTTACTACCTCCATCCCTTTTTAATTGTCCAATTACCTAATTTCTCCGTCCCTTTTTATCTGTCTAATTAACTAACTTTCACATTTCCAATAACTATAATACTCATTCTAACCCTAATAAATGCACTTTTTACATTTTTTTAAGGGTATTTTCAAGGTAGAGCGGAGAAAAGCTGACCCGACACGATTACCTACCTGAACCTAACACGATATTAAACGGGTTTAGGTAAAAAATTTCAACCCATTTAACTAAGTGGGTTGACACGGTAAACCCGTTTAGTTAAATGGGTTAGGTTCAGGTCAGGATTTTCGACACGAAAAAATACCTATTTAACCCCTTTAATTAGGCATGTTAAATGGGTAAAGTCATTTGTTCGATAATTGTTACCCAATTATACCGTTTATCAATAAATTTAGGTGAAAGTTAACGTTAATACTCTTTGAAATATATGTAAGACTTGTAATTTTGACTTACATTTATATTTTACTATGAACTAAAAGACATCTCCTTATATATAAATCGAATTATATTACCATATAAATTGTTGAGTATGATATGCCATTGTTTCGATCGCACAATGAGTAGTTTTGTATAAATGATTAATGGTTAAATAGGTAAATTGGTAACTTTATTCCAACACGTTTACTTAAATGGGTAAACATGTCAAAATAAGGTCAACCCGTTTAAAATTTAAACGGTAAACGGTTTCAATTTCCAACTCGTTTAATAAATGGGTTAGGTTCAGGTCAGGGGATTTTGAACCTGTTTAAGTTTGACATGAACACGAACTCGATTCGACTTGACCTATTAGCCAGCTCTATTTCAAGGATATTTTTGACAATGTATAAATATTTTGCTCAATACCCTAGATTCCTTGGTTTTGTGAAAGTAGTCATAGGGACAAATAATCAGGGACGGAGGTAGTATTTATAATTTTGAAAATTAGAAAAATAGATTTAAACGAGCAAATGCTATGGTACAAGTTTTGTCACTGACGAAACTCTTTACACAAGATGACAACTTTTACCTTGTTTTTAATATAACAAAAAGAATATGACTATTCCCTCCTGCCTTAGAGGATTGTTCTTAAACAAAGATAAACTATACAAAATTGTACTTGCTCGATCTCTGTACACAAACGCGTACATGGTTGAAGAAATGATAGAAATAAAAATCACTTCCCTTCACACACATGCACATATCTACGCAATGAAAATAAAAATGTAGCAAATAATGTAATAGTCATTGCATATTCAATCATCACTTGGAAACATAAGCCTGCAACCTCTAAGTGGATGATCTTTGGCAGTTGTCCCGCTGCTATTGTTGGGCCCGGCCATCACCACCGCCATCGAATCACATTTGGCAGTTACATTTTTTAGCCCGTTCGACTCCCATGGATAAATATCCTTCATTTCTGCCTTCAACTCGGTGTTGAAAGAAATATGCCCTCTATTGGTCGTTTCAAAAATTATGTCGTTAATCTTATGTGCAGTCAGATGAGCCTCATGAACCTTAATCGTAGTTGAAACCAATCTACTATCCTTGACATCTTGCATGAAATCACTTACATGTCCAGACCCAATGAAGTTAGTTTTATAGAAGACATATCCATGGACTTTTTGATACCCGAGTTTGAGTACACGGTTAGGGTTGTAGGCTTCGAATCCAACCTCAAAGGTGCCGGAAAGGCTTTTTTCAGTGTGGGAGAAATTGCTAATATGAATGTAATTGGCGTTGAATACTGGGTACAATGGGTGCAAGAAGATGACAAAAGCGATGACTACAATCACAAATAGGACAAAGACAATGGCTATGAAGCAAAAAATGCACTTGAAGAATCTTGTAGGAGGAGGAGGCCCTCCGATTGCTGGCTTTAGCCCGCTAGTTTCGTCGCCAGTGCTAGAAAAATACTCCGGCGTTGTCGATAATGCCGCCGTCTGTAGCCGATAAGACATTATCGGCAACGGAAGATGTATACTTTAATGTCCAGTTCCAGGCCAATTAATGGGGATACTTTACTATGGGGACAGATTTTAATTTTTAGGAGGGGAGATCCGAGAGAGGATAAAAAAAGTTTAAGGATGAAAGGGGGATACTTTGTGCTGTGTGGATACCCATCGGAGGTTCGCCAGCGGCGTAGAGTGTTCTGCGCATACCATGCAAATTTTAGTGCCAACCAACATGCGTAGCACACAACCTTCACATTTCTCTCCTTTCCAATTAGCAATTCCTATTAATTTACGTAATATCCTTTTTCTTTTTTTTTCAATATATTCACTATTCATGTGTCATGGGTGTAATCAAATCAACCTCCTTAATATTGATTTTTAAATATTAATTTCTAGTTTTCCCCTTTATCTACTTTTAAGGAGCTTAATTATTATTTTTATTATTATTATTATTGTAAAAATGATATAAGTATATTTAAAAATCAATATTAAGGAGGTTGATTTGATTTTACTACAATATCTTTCTAATGGTGGTAGTTTCATATTGTAGTTCATAGTAATTTGTGAACAATCAACGGTGAAAACCTAGTCAAATTAACATTTATTTGTGAGCATTCATAGTAATTTGTGAGTCATATCTTTCTAATGGTGGTAGTTTCATATTGTAGTTCATAGTTCATAGTAATTTGTGAGCAATCAACCATTGGCATATAATTGAAGCAAGAGCCAACTTCTTGTGTTATTAGCAAATTCAGAACCACATCTATCCAACATCCTCCAAACTGTCCAATTTGTGATCAAATTAAACTGATCAAACCAAATATTTTGGCCAACCATCATTGAGAGAATTCACAATCAAAGAACAAGTGTTCATTTGATTCACAAGCTTTATGGCATAAGAAGCAACGATTAGCCATAGAAAACCCAAATCTCTGTATCCTATCCAAGTAAGAAGCCTCCTTTGAATCACCATCCATTTTCTGAAAGAACACTTGGGTATTCTGGAGCTAAACCAAACCAACCTGCACCAATTTACCTTAGGGCTGTGAGATTTGATAAAATCATACCCCAATTTTACCTTATACTGCTTCCCTTCACTGATTAACTTCTGAAACAAAGGAAGAAGTTCATCCCTTGCTTTCAGCAGCTTCCTCCAATACCAACTTGAATTTTTCTTAATATCACATTCAAGAACGGAAGACTATCGGGTATAGATGTGATGAACCCACTGTACCCATAATGACTAGCTCTTTCCTGCATATCAGTTGCCAAAGAATGTTCCCAAGTGCAGCAGTGTTCCAAGCCATGGCATCTCGAATATTCAGCCCCCTTCACTTTTATATAGACAGCATATACTCCAAGAAATAGGCAGGACCTTCTTATTCTCACCCCATAAGAAACCACGACTCAATTTAGTAATTGAAGCAGTCACATTCTTCGGGATAACAAAAATTTATGCCCAATATGTATGAATAGACATAAGTATGTTGTTCACCAACTCAACTCTTCTAGCATATGCAAGCTTACACACAGCCCAACCACTGATTCTCATACTCATTTTCTCTAATAAAACAGCACAGTCATGTCTATTCAGGCTGTACTGTTTAATTGGGACACCCAAAATAACTGAAAGGAAGGTAACCCTCCTTAAAACCAATAGCGGACAAAATGTTCTGCTTCTCAAACTCAGGCACATTGGCAAAATACACATCAGACTTGGTCTTATTTGGGTTTAGGTCAGAAAAAGAAGAAAAGTGTTCCACAGCACCAAAAATAATTTTGACACTCTCCACATCTCCATTACAAAACATAAGCAAATCATATGCAAAACAAAGATGTGTAAGATTTAGTGGAGCACAGAATTGGTGGTACCTGAATAAAGGAGATTGTGTTTTGTTTTTCAAAGCACGATTTAGATAATCCATCACCAAAACAAAAAGGAGAGGCGACATGGGATCACCTTATCGAAGGCCCCTACCACTCCTAAAGAGACCATAAGAGGATCCATTGAAACCAATTGAGTGATATATATATATATATATATATATATCTCTTAAATATACAAATTTTAGAATAAGGCCCTTAAAAAGCCTTCCCACCCTCAAATCTGAAATCTCATGCATTTGGATATATGAGCGGTTGATCTTGCTCAAAATAAAATCTCAACCCTTAAATTTAAAAAAATAAATCGAGCAGGTTTTTTTTTTAATAATTGGGGCAGTTTTTTTTAGATAACTTCCACTTTCTGTCTCTCCTCACACGCAGTCAGTTACTCCACTATCTTCCCCTATTTAACCATCCCCTATTCTCTCTATTCCCTCATCCGGTGCTCCTTAAAAACTGTCAATCCCTATAGTTCTATCCCTCTCTCTAATTACATGAAGTAGTATTCATCAAATTTGTTATCCTGGCAAATATATTTTCGGTGACTTGGTTCAGTCTCTATGGGCATGGTTGTGAAAAGTGGAACTCCACAACTCACATAATTCGTGCCACATGCTTCACATTAAGTTTTGTCGATCCCCTTTTACATCGATTTAATACAATTAAACCAAGAACATGCATGGATTAGGATGTGGTAATGTGGTGATTTTGGAATGATATGGTGGAAGTAAATTTGTTATACATGTCTCCAAGAGGATGAATGATCCTTTGTTGGTGTTTATTGTTAATATGTTCTCACAGTAATTATGATCTATTGGGCAGTGAGAGTGTTCAAAGGATATTGTTCTCAGTGACCGCATATATATGAGTAACTAAGTATGCCCTTATATATACACTTTCTATAAAAGAGAATGCAAAATATTGTTTGTGCATGGTGCAACTACTTTTCCAACTATTTGATTAGACTATCAGTTTATTAATCAATTTAAATTAACCTCTAATATGGTTATATTTTCTAATCCATGGCTGTGATATTTTATTTTTTTTCCTTATTATGTAGCAATTAATAAAATCCCCTAGCTATTTATTATATTTTTAATTTTTCTATCATTTATTCCAATATATATTTTGTAGTTACATTTATTTACCGAAACCACACACATTCGGAAGAATGGGCAAAAACCTAGTATAGGAAAATTGGATTATAATAATCTCAACTTTTACTAATTGGACAACAATAATCCCTACTATCAAATAGTATTTTGGTGGTCCAAAAGAAAATAAAATTGTATTGTAGTGGGACGTCGCCAAGTTAGAGGGTGATGACTCGGTGGTTTGCTGACATGTACCAGCGAGAGTATGGTTGACCAAAAAATTATTATTTTAGTTGTATTCTAGTAATCCCATTTAAATTATTATTATATTGTAGTAGTCACATTGACATACTTATTGTATTTTGGTGATCCCATTTCATAGCTGATTATGTTCTAGTGGTCCGAACTTTAATTTTGTCAAACACGCTGTCGCCGGTCCACGTCAGCAAACCTCAGAGTCAGCACCTAACTCGGCGGCTACCCAGTACAATACAAATTTATTTTCTTTTGGAACACCAGAATACAAGTCGGTAGTAGGGATTATTGTTGTCCAATTTGTAAAGATTGGGATTATTATAATCTAATTTCCATATATATATATATATGTGTGTGTGTGTGTGTGTGTGTGTGTGTGTGTGTCTGTGTCTGTGTCTGTGTCTGTGTCTGTGTCTGTGTGTGTGTGTGTGTGTGTATATATACACACACACACACACACATATATATATATACACCATGATTATCTCCTACATGCATCATTACAAGAAATATTATAAATTATATTACAATTATTCAATAATTAAAGATACATATTGTGGCAAATATTTGCCACAAATGCTTCTTTAGAATTAAAATATTATTTGTAGCAAATCATATATGCCACAAATAATGTACATTTGTTGCAAAGTTAGTTTTGTGGCAAAGTGAAATTGCTACAAGTTGTATGATATTGTAGCTGTAGACACCGGACTTTGTACCGGTATTAGTTTTAGTTATTTGTAAAAAATAAGCTAGCCGAGTAATTTAGTGGCATGCAAACCCATTTCTCTTCTAGCCCGAAAGCAAGCAAAGTGGCCCAACATTACGGCCCAAACCCGGCTGAGTTTTGCTCAGCTCTGCGAAAACCCGGCTGGGTTTGGTGGGCTAAAGCTGAACGCAGCTCGGCCCAAACCCGGCTGAGTTACCGCGGCTAAACCTAAACTAAACCCTAATCGCCCCATCTAACCTACATCCCACTATAAATTAAACCTATTCCCCCTCCATTTCGGGAGGGCGGATTATGGTAGAGTATTGACACTAGTATACTCTCTCTACCTCTTCTCTCCCTTTGCATGCTACTTCATTTAAAGTTAGAATAATTATCGCATTGATGTAAACCATGCAATGTAACCTAGCGAATTCATGTGATTCTTGTGTTTTCAATTCATAATTTGCATGACATTAATGTTAAACTCGTGAAATTTATATCAAATTCCTCCCTTTTCAATTTATTTGCTTTGATTTAATCCTAGTAGAGTCTATTCGTTTGAATAGGCGGATTTGATAATTTTAATTGTCAAATTCGTAACCTTGCCCCCGAATCCGTCTTTTGGTTCGTAGACCGGAGTTTTTATCAAAATGGTTTGTTGTTTTTCTCCTAAAAATTCAACTGGCGACTCTTCATTTGTACTTCAATGTTTTTCTCCTAAAAATCCAACTGACGGGGTTGCTCACTAAAAACCCAGACGGGTTTTTGTCCCTGAAAACCCAGACGGGTTTTAGTCCCTGAAAACCCAGACGGGTTTCCGTCCCTGAAGACCCAGGCGGGTTTTCCCTGAAAACCCAGACGGATTTTTGTCCCAGAAAACCCAGACGGGTTTTCGTCCCTGAAATCCGACGGGTTCTATCTGTAAACCCAGACGGGTTTGGTTCGTATAAACCTAGAGGGGTTGACTATTTTATCGAGTCTAAAATCATTCTTAAAAGTTAAACCTTATTTAAGGTTAAGCAATCCTAGTCGGCTCCCAATCACTTTTAAGTAGCGCCGCGAAAAAGGTTATCAATTTTTCGGGGTCTATAGTAGCATTTTAACATTTGTAGCAATTCAAAATATGCTACAAAAGACTCATAATTTGTGGCAATTTTAAAATTGCCACAAAAGTCTTTTGTAACAAGGTATTTGTGGCATCTTTGTGGCATTTCGAAAAAATGCTACAAAGCCTATTGTAGCAAGGCTTTGTAGCATTTTTTGTATATTTTGTGGCAAAATTTAATGCCACAAATAACCATATTTCTTATAGTGTCACCCTAGGTTCTTCCTCTCCCATTCTAGGCAAGTCAACTAAAGGTATCTCTATTCTAACCGATCTATTGGTCTCCAGAACACCTACAGGTTGATGCACTTTCTCTCTTTTGTTGGTTTTTCTATTTTTCAATTTTTAGTGATTTCAAACTTAAGTTCTAATCGATCAAATCAATAAACTATTCACAACTATTCACAAACAAACCAAGCTCCTAAACTACCAAATAACGCAATCCCCGGCAACGGTGCCATTGTTCAGTTATGTATTTTGGGTTTTTCTAAAGTCGGGATGTCGAACCACGGGGATGGGTGTTAGGCCTGTTCAGGTTTTCGGTTTGTCAAGATTTCTCAATGCGGAAAAACAGTAAACGAATCAAAGGAAAGCAATCAAACTACACTAACATGGAAAACAATAAACTATGTAATGAAAGCAAATAATCTACCCTAATCAACTCTAGAAACCATCACTTAAATCATCAAGACAACACATAATTAACTCAAGATAAAGTAACCAACAAGAACATTCACAATCAAAGATGTCATTGATAACAAATAAACCAAGCAATAAACTAATCTAGATAAGGAAATTGGGAACAAGAAAATATACCCTTGATGAACTCAAACTTCTACTCTTCAATCTTCACCTTTGATCTTCATCATCTTCACCTCTCGAACAAATAGGAAGATTGTGATTAAGATAATTACCAAGAATCCTCAATCCCTCACTAAGGAGTAGGAATTGTGATCCTTGACCCTCTCTTTCACTAAACTTGGATTTTGCGACCCGGCAACGGCGCCATTGTTCGGTTGTGTATTTTTGTGGTTTTTAGGTAAGGGTTGTCAGTCCATGAGGATGGGTGTTTAGGCTTGATTAAAGAAATCGGTTTGTGTTTCGGTTTTTCTCAATGCGGAAAGCGGTAAATTATGTAAATAAAGCAATTAAACTAACCTAGACATGATAATAATCAAGAAAGCAATAAAGATGAAAGCAATTAAAAAGCTAGAAATATGAAAGCAATAAAAAGCATGAATGAAGAACTAGAATGAACAATGAAATTAGGGACAAGATATTATATACCTTCGATGACCACACCACTAAATCTTCACTTGAATTTCCCCCGAACAAACAAGAAATTATGGATTGGATTACCAAGGATCCCCAAATTCTCATTAAAAGTAGAATTGGTACCCTTGAGCCTCCTCCCCACTAAAAGTGGATTTGTGGTGAGATTAACCCTAGAAAGCTTTGAAACAAATCAACAATGGAGAATAGAGAGAGAGAGAGAGAGAGAGAGAGAGAGAGAGAGAGAGAGCTTGTAAAACTTCAATGAGAATGCTTGAAAGAAGAGTTGAATACCAATTGCAAGAAAACTTGAAGAAAGCTTAATTGAAGAATAATGGAGAAAACTTGAAGAACAATTAAAGAAAGCAATTAAATCTACTCTAATCCTAACTACCTAGACTACTTGATCAAAGTTGATTACAATCTAAGCTTGAAGAATAAGAAACTTGAAACCCTAAGAGAGAGAAAGAGATTGCAATACTTGAAAGGAAAAGTGTATGAAAAACTAAGTAAAAACAATACTAAAGCTAGCTACTACTGAATTCATTGCTGAGAGTATTTATACAGAGCCAATTCTGTTATACAAAACGCAGCATTTCACCCAGCGATTGTGCGCGTTAAAGCAGAGTGACTCGGGTGAGTCGCTCCCTGACTCGGGTTAGTCGGCCTTCTGGCCACCAGAGGATGTCTTCTTTGGCAGATTTTCTCGGTCACTCAGGAAATGGTCACGACCGAGTCGCATGATGACTCGGTCGAGTCAGCCCTCTGATCCTTCCTTACCTTAGCCATTTTCTTGGCTTCCATGATGATTTGCAGAGGTTGGTCATGACCGAGTCGTTAGGTGACTCGGGTATGAAACCCTGCTGATTCTCCTCCTCCTCAGCTGAATTTGCATGGTAACAAAATCCTAGACCCTTGTCACGGGCAAGACATAGATAGACTCGGGCGAGTCATCCTACTGCCCAGTACTTCTGCTTCTGCTCTCCATACTTTGTGAGATTTTGCTCCGTTTTTGCCCTTTATGCTCTGTTTTTGGCTCAACACTTTATTTTCCTACAAAACTAAGAAAACATCTTAACTAACATATATATCGGGGGTAGAACAAATAAAAACACCCTAGAAAAGAGAAAAATTCTGCTCGGAACGAGACCGAACAAACGGGTATTTAGGTCGAGCTAGGGACCTAAAACTAGCGCTCTATGGGAGGCACCCTCTAATTTTTGAGGTTCTTCTTTCAATTTTTAATTTTTTAATTTTTCTAATTTTGTTTCTTTTCTTTCTTTTTAATTTTTCTTGCTAGTTTTCTTTAGGTTTTCCATTTTTCTTGTCTTTTAGTTTTTCTTTCTTTCTTTCTTTTGTAATTTGAGGTATTAGTTCTAGGTTCAAAAGAAAAGTTTGAAAAAAAAAAAGAAAAATGATGTGAAAAATAGAAAAAAAAGAGATGGAGTTGAAAAAAATAAGAAAATTGATGTTGAGAGTAAAAGTAGTGTGAGTTAGTAAGGTTTTGAAAAGAATATGAGTGTTGAGAGAGTTCGAAAGTTAGAAAAATTTCTAAAATTAAGAGTGAGGGTAGAAGAAAAATTTAAGTGTGGTTTTTGGAGTTAGAATGTTTTTAGAGGGGTTTTTGAAGGAAGAACAGCATAGGGTAGCAGGGGCTACCCATCGTGTAGCACCCGCTACAACTAGCAAAAAGGCAGCATCAGGACCCCTCTAGAACGAGGTAGTGGCTGCGATCAAAGGGGATAGCGCCCGCAAACACCTCCCAAGCACTTTCCAGTCTTCTAGTATGTCGCGCCCGCGACAGTGTATGTCACGCTCGCGACCTGACACTGTTCAGCGATAATTTCAGCCCTAAAACCCGACTCTTTCTCACTTCTCTCATTTCTTTCTCTCACAAACCCGACTCCCTCTCCCTTTACAAGCCCTAACACTTGCGACAAACTCACACCCACACCTATGCCTTCCTCTCAATCTCAATTCGACCCTCACTATCTCTCCATTTTCGAAATCCAAACCCTAATACTTCCCATTGCTACGCAAATCGGCGGCTAGAGTCCTGTTTTTCGCCCAGATTCAATCCAAGTGTGCAACATTACTCAAGCATTCGTTCTTCACAGCTAAGTGAGGTATTTCTTGTGTCATTGTGTGAATTTCCTTTCCCTTCTCACTTGCATTTGGTTCGTTTGTCATCCTTGCTGAGTTATGACAAGTTCTGTCAATTTCTAAGCATATTTACCTTGTTGTGCACTAATGTTTGGGAGCTATGTTCTTGCATATGTTGTGTGTAATTAGTTATTGCATTTCATCTGTCAAAACACACACACACACTTGTTGTGCTGTACAGAATCACACACTCGCACTGTAGACTCAGATTAGTAAGCTGTTTTTGTGTTCTGTGTGTGTACATTGTGTAGTTGTTCTTTGTGACGAGCAAGAACTCATCCCCCTTACTGAATCAATGTTCAAGTGCTTTGATCTGAGGTAATCTTTAGTGAATTTTGTGCATAAGCTTTTCAAACTCACTTGTTTGTTGGTTGTGTCGAATTTTTGGTTTACTTTTGAGATTAGGCACTGTTATTGTCAAAATTCTTGCCAAGGTTTCTTGTTCCCACATTCTATGGTTCATCATGAGTGGAAGGAACAAGTGTTCACGTGTTGAAGAGATTCCTTCATCGCAAGCAGGGCCATCCTCATTCTCAAAGGAACGTTACCAAGCGCAACCGGCCACACTAATCCGGTGTGAGCCAAATACGGATGTGACTTTCCGGGATGATGAGCATAAACAAATGTATGAAGCGCTCCAAGCACGGAAGATATGTGCACCGGACATATATGATGCGGCGACGGTTGAAGCCATCCATTGTAAACCATGCTTCGATTACCTTATTCGCATTGTCGGGTGGGAGATATTCATCACAATCGATGAATCGATTGTGGACCAACCCGTCCTTGAGTTCTTAAGTTCCTTGAAGGTTCACAAGGATGGCAAGAAGGATTCTTATTTTGAATACCGAATCGCTAACATAGATAAGCAGTGCACCGTGAAGCGTTTATGCCAAAGGTTGAGGTTGCCCGATGATGGAAGATTTTTTGAGTGATGCGAGAACTTCGATGAGCAAAAGGCAATGAAGGAATTGACATGTTGGAGGAGGATAGATCTTGGTACGAGAGACGGAACCCCACGTTATCATTGCCCCTGAAACTCTAAGGGGCGTGATTTTTGCAATCCGGTCGTCCGAATTCTCCACAGGATCGTGACAAGTTCGATGTTCAGGAGAGATGATGGACACCCCAAAGTTCGAAAAGATGATCTCTTCGTGATCTACAATGTTGTGAGAGGCAAACGGGTCAACACTGGATCCTATATTTTTCATTGCCTTCGGGAGATTAGCACAAAAGCCCGACCTACTACTATCAGCATGGGGCACATCATTTGCCACTTCCTCGTCCAAGAAGGTTTCGGGAAGTACTTCAAGAAGTGGACTCCACGCTATCTTCCGGATCCTATCGACAGGGTACTGTTCCTGAAAATGAACATCCTTGCTAAGCACCCGACTTTCACGATCTATTGCCATGGATACGAAGGTCACAGAAAGGAGGTTCTCTTGGATCCGGACCATGCCGAGCAGTGGTTGGATATCACTAACGAGCATAACTGGTCTTGTAGCCAACAGCGTGATACCCACCACAAGGTGGGAGGCCCGGATATGTCGGATGGTGAGAAGGAAAAGGAGGATGAAGAAGAAGGAGAAGAAGAGGAGGAAGAGGAGGAGCATGCTGACCATGACGGAGCTAGTGGAAGTGGAAGTCAGCCATGGGAAGCTTCACTTGAGCATCTCAGCTCTCAATTCGAGTAAATGAGAGTTGACCTTCGAGAACAAAGAACTTTGCTCCAGGGTCAACACAATCTTCTGGAGACCCAACAAGATTTGCTACGTGCCCAGCAGTCCACGCTCAACAATGTGCATGCACATCTCCAAAGGCACGAGGAGTACTTTCAACAGTAAAACCAGTACTGGCATGACTGGGGATATTACTACTACTCCGTTGAGAACCATGCCCCGGCACCGCCAGAGTATAGAAACCGCCACTATCCCACCTACTTTCCTTATCACCCATCCCTACCCCGGGAGGATCCGATCAATGAATTGTAAGTGTCCCTGCCCCCACTTTACTCTCTTTATTGATTTGATTTACACTGATAGTGTTAGATAAGTGTGGGGGTGCTTTATGGGGAAGGTGGGGAAGTGTGTCATTTAGTTTGGTTTTGTTGAGTTTGTTTTCCCCATGGATTGGTAGCTTTGTTTCCATTGCTTCATCATTAGTAGGACCGGTTAGGACAGTTGTTTCACACTCAATTCCCGCCTCAAAAGAGTGAGATTCGGGGTTCAGGTTAGCCAGTGTCAATGTAAATGTGTAAATAGTTTGTCTTTCGTTTGTTCTTTAGCTAGTGTCTTGTTTTTATTTTTGTTTTTGTTCTTTTTCTTTTATGCATGCGAACAATCACACTTATTATGTTTTTCTTGTTTATTCCTAACCCCAAGTGTGATGTTTTCTTGGATCGCGGATTGAGCTTGTTCTTTACTTGAAGACCTTGACGTAATCTCTTTCCGCACTCTTTATTGTATATATCTTGGATCCATGTTACATGCTTGATTTTCTTTTGGGTGGTGAGCCCTTTGAGTGTCTGTGTTAGGATTATTTTGTTGGAGCCATGTGGGCTCGGGTCGCCACCATTTGCTTGCTAGTTGTTTTTGTTTGTTTTCTTTTTGTAGGTTCTCTACCCTTTCATGTGACACCCTTCCCACAATGAGGACATTGTGGCGTTTTGATAACTGCTTTTTATGACTATGTTTTTGTTGGTTTTTGATAGTGAATTAGGGATAATTTTGAGTGTGAACCTTGATTTATATTCCAATTTCCCTACTACACTTGGTGTTGTTGTTTGTGATGTGAATTTGTAGATTTCGAGGCCAAAACACAAATTTTCTATCAACTTCAAGTAAGAGTGACGTACACTACGGACCTCCTCTACTGAATCCCAAACTGTGGTACGAATTTCGGAGCAAACGGGACAGAAAACGGACGGACAGCACCCACCATGGGCTGCCCGTGGTAATGGCCACGGTCCAGTAGCATTATGATTTTGAGCCATTAATTTTTCCTTCATTGGCCCTACGACAAAAGTGAGTGGAAAAAGAGAGAAACGAAGCAAATTTTGGAGGCCAATTCATTTCATTCGCTGGGCCATCCATTCGCCCAACTCCAAAGAGGAAATGAGGGAAATTTAGTCAGTCAACCCTTCCACTCGGCCCAACAATCAAAGCAAAAGAGAAATCGGCCCAATTACTAGAGAGAAAGGTGGGGAGTGGGGCAATTTACTTCATTTTCATCCAACACCCATTCGGGCGGTCCAATCAACAAGTGAGAGAAATGGAGGGTAATTCATGGGATTGGTTGAACCATTTATGCGGCCCAATCATGAGGGAGGAAAGTGGAGGCAACCCATTCATTCCAATTTCAGGCGGCCCAGAAAAAATGAAAGATGAGTGAAGTGGGCCAAGAGTGAGATTATGGCCGAATCAAAGGAGCATGCAAGCGGCCCAATCATAAGAAGTGGGAAGTGGAGAAATTGAGACCAAATCAAACCCCTCCATTCGGCCCATTGAATTCCTTCATGCGGTCCAATGATTAAAGAGAGTGGTGGGAATGATTTCGTTGGTTGAACCAACTCATGCGCCGAGCACAAAAAGCAAAGTGAAGGAAAGGCGGGCAGCGTATGCCACGGCCAGGCCGTGGTATGCCCATGGTCCGTGACTGGTGGGCTGGGCTGGGCTGTGCGGTGTGACATCTATCATTCATCATTCATTGATCATCATCTATCGAATATTCTACCATCCATCAAGAGAGCCAAATCCTCCCATCTACTCCTCCATTGAAAAAATCAAGACCAAGATCAAGATTGATTCATTCAAAAATCAAGATCAAGAGTCGGGAAAAATTTATCTACACTCACGAGGAAGACTCCACCCCGGTATTGAAAGACTCGACGGTTGTAATTCTTCGCAGTTATTTTTTTTCTTTTCGATTTCTTTATTTGTTTTGAGGATTAATCATGATGTTTGAAACTTGTGTTGTGTTTTCTTTGATAATGAGTGAGTACTTTTCCTGAATTCTAGGGTTTTGCAACCCGAAACAATGTAGTTTGATTTAATATTACTAGTTTGTGCATGAATTCTTGATTAGAATCAATAGAAGGTTGTGTTTTTCATGTTTATGAGTATTCTTAAGGCCTTGGATATTTGTAAGTTTGAGATTAACTTGAGAAGTACTGAAAGGTGAATTAGGGTAATCTGACTACCAACCTGTCTACCTAGGTTTGCGAAAGTTGAGAAAGGAGTAGTAAACTAGGGAATCATTAGATAACCTGACTTTTTGAGACCTTCAATTCAGTTTAACCTAAAAGGCACACAAAAGTTGTTGATTAGGTTGTTTAGAATAATTCATTTTAGCATCGAAAGGGCGATAGGATTCAGAGGTTGTCGATTCTTTGTTCATTCTTTAATATATGATTGTGCATGCTAGGTTTTAGTAATCGAACTCGCTGTTAGGTTAGCATCTCCCTAGAAATCTTTCTCTCTTGATAGAATCTGTGATTGATTTTTCCTTGCTTTATTAGTTTTAATTAATTGTTAAACCATTTCAAAAACTTAAAACCTGATTAGTTTAGCAATCGAGATAGAGATTGGTTTATTGAGCTGCTAAGTGAGTCCCTGTGGATTCGACCTTGACGTGCTAATACGTACACCGTGCGCTTGCAGTCCTGTCACGTTTTAAGTGTTGGGGGGGGGAGATATTCTGTTTCAAGGTTAGATCACCTAGCATTTTATTTTTGTTTTTCTAAGTTTTTTGCTAAAATTTGAAAATTTTTCGTGTGAAAAAAGAGAAAAAAAGGAGTGAAAAACCTTAAAAGTTTTCATTTTGCTCTTGTTTTTGCTTCGTTTCTTGGATAGTGTTGTCAATATAGGGAAGACTTTCTTAATCTTCTTGAAAGAAACCGGTTTGAGCATTTTCTATCCTAGCTTGGGCGTTGTCATAACTCATCTATCTAAATTTCCTTCATTGAGTGCCTATCGAGATCCTTGTTAACTTCACGTTCTGGTTAAAACTGTGAGTCTTTAGTTGGCCACATCCGAGCTTGTTGAAAAAGTGAAATCTAATTAAATTGAATTAATGAGTTTTTGTCGGCTAAACCTGGCATTAACCATGTTTAAGTTAGTCTACCTACACGGGACCAGTATGAGCGGCGCGACGCTCTTACCCTTTAAGCACTTCATTATCGCAATGATGAGGCGTACGGAGTAGCCCGTGTTGGGAGGGTAAACCCCGTTATGGGCCGTTCAATTCCCGAAAAACTAACACCGACTTTTGTTGCGCTAAATTGAAATGTTGGGAAATTCTAAAACCCAACACCAAAGGAAGTTAATTGCTAATAAATGTGGAGTCTCACCTTGCATTTCCTGCGGCCCTCACCAAGCCAAGGGCGACATAAGCAAGGGAAAGACATCACCTAATTAATCCTTTTCGCTTTGATTCGAGTTTGGATGTGAGTTTTCTTTTGTATCGATCTGAATCATCCAGAACCCACTAAGCACTTGTGCACATGGGATCTTGCTTTGCATGAGATGTTGGGAGTCGAAAATCTCTAAGAGTGCCAATTGCTTGAGTTAGGTGTTTTTGATGTGCTCACAACGGTTCCTTTTGCATGATTAGTAACGTTTTCTTGATTGCGATTACTTGATTCCTGGAAGCAAGCTGTTTTCTCTTTTCTTTTTCGTTCCCTTGTTTTGTTTTTCACTTTCCCTCTCTCCTTTTTCTTTGGCTTTTGTGGGTAAAGCCGCTACAAACCCTCACGAGACCCACCTCGTCCACCTAGGCTGCCAGGGGGTTTAAAGGGCTTGGTGCTTACGCTAAATGTACTCGTTTCCTCCCACAACAGAGGAGTTGGTGTTTAGTTTTTTATTTGTTTTGTTTTGTTTTGCTCGGGACGAGCAAAAGTTTAAGTGTGGGGGGTGCTTAGTCCCATTTTTGGGCCTAAATATCGCCTTTTATCTTGTTATTTTTGCTCGATTTTGAGTCTTTTTCATCGTTTTTATTAGTGTTTTAGTTGTTTTATAGGTTTTCGTACTTTTGGAGCAAAAGCAAGGAAAACTGGCTATTTTGAGGCTTTTTAGAGATTTCCCGAGCCAAGCTATGCCGAAAGCCGAAGCGGAGCCGACCCGGGAAGCCCTTCCCCAACTTTGGTGCTGATCAATGGCGTAACACCCACTACAACCCTTGTAGCAGGCGTTACAAGCCTTGGAAGTAAGGAAGCAAAGGGAAGAAAATAGAATTGTCGCGCCTGTCACACTCGTTGTGACACCCGCTATGCCTGTGTCGCGCCTGTCACCTTAGCCGCGCCGCCCGGTACGCAATGCCAAGCACAGGGCAATTGGCTGGACAGAAAGAGATCACCCCGCGATCATCCCTGGTCGCGCCCGCGACCTTATGAAGCCCTGAATCGCCTGATTGCTCTTCTCACCCGTCGCGCCCGCCATCTCCCAGGTCACCCGCGCGACCTCATGTCTTTCAGACCCTTGTTCCGGGCCTGAAATAGCAGCATTTTGGGCAACTTCCTTGCCTTGTATATATTCCAAAAGTGACGATTTTCTTGGGGGCCTTTTAGATTTACTTTCTAGCTTTGTATTAGTGAGTTTTAGAGAGAGATTAGGGAGAGATTAGCTTGGATTAATCTAGGGTTTTGGTGATTTTTGGGGTTGTTCAAGGATTGAGGATTCAATCAATTGAGAGATTGTTGGATTATCATTTCCTTTGTTCATTTCCAGCATTTTGATAAATATTCTCTTCCCTTAACTCCTTTATTAATTGCTTAGTTAATTACTTTGCTTGTTTTTTAATTGCTTTGCTTGTTACTTTCATTGTTTTGCTTTGTTTATGGTTGTTTGATGTTAGAATTCATGCTTAGGGTTGGTTTTGATGTTGTTAGCTTAGTTTTGATCATGATTAGTGGCTAGAAATCCTATGGGTTAGGGGGTAATTAAGGGTGTGAATGGGTGATTAGGTTTGGGTTAGCAATATTAGTGAGTAATTAGTTGGGAAATCAATTTCCCACTCGTATCCTTCCCTCAAGTGGGACGTATTTGGGTCCGAAAGTTCCCGAATACAACCAACACTTGTGTTGGAAGGTAGGAGATTGGATAGTTAATGCTCTCACACAAAAGTGGAGGGAGGTTAACTAGGGAATTCAATTTCATTAACCCTCCGGGTCCGTGGTGGACTTTGGAGAAGTGTAACAACCCACCCCAAAATCACGTTTAATTATATATAAAGCACAGTAGTTACGCAAATCGCGTTCTAATTTTTTTCTTCCGCGTTTACCGTTACTTATTTATTTATTGATTTATTTATTATTTATTGTTATCGGTGTCGTGTCTTGTGCAGGAGATGGCCAAGATGCCGAATTATCGGTTTAAAAATTTCACTTTACATGTTCATTCAATGAGTTAAAGTATTTCAGGTTATACGATTTAGGTTATAAAGTTATTTACACGTTAAGTTAAATTGCACCGGGTTTTACCGTCTACGCGGTTTTCTTAACCGAACGGGGTCTAATTATTCGACCTCGTAACATGTATATTTTATTGCCCAAACCTTAATTTATTTGGGGTATATTTATTTCATTTAAAGTACAAGTAATATTGGTGTTTCATTTATTTGGATTTTCTACATCCAAGTGTTATTTTATTTTAACCCAATTATTACCAATTGATTTTATTTGGTACAAAGTAATTATCATAAGTTTATTACATTACAATCATTGTATTTTAATTACAAATTCAGAATGGTTTTAAGTGTTTAGAGGGAGTATATTGATATTAGTAAAGGGGAGGGGGGTTTATTTCATTATAATTCATGCTAATTTCCCACACCAAGCTCTTTCTCCTCTAATCTCCCTCTTGCTATCTGTGGCCGAGAACCACAGCACCGCCTGGATCACTGTTTCCGGCACCACCGGCGAGGTGCCCAGCCGCCGTCCACAGTGGCCGCCACCACCCTTCCTCCCTTTTGTGTTTTCTCCAATTTTTAACTCAAAGGTAACTTCTCAAAAACCCCAATTTCAATTTCTATGAACCCTAATCTGAAAATCTATGTTTCATACTTGTAATTCTCATAGATTCTACCTCTTTTACTCTCTTTTATCTTGAATTCAAGTATATAATCGTATTGGTTAAGTTAGGGTTTGATTTTGGAATACATGCATGTGATTTTTGGAAGTGTTCTTGAGGTTTCTTGAGTATATTCATGGTGGATGATGTTTATATGTTTATGCATGTGGTTTTTGAGGCCTTTGATGAATGGATTTTCATAGGTTATATTCTGGAAATATGATGGATTAAGGTTATATGGGATTTGGTTATGTTTTGATATGATTAGGAGTGAAAGACCAAGTTACAAACCGAATTTTCAGTAAACATAAGTCTCTGTTTATATTCTGGAAATTTACAGCAGGACAAAAGTGAGATTTTTGCCCAGATTTCTACTCCATTTGATAGCCTAAAGTGTTAGCAAACCTTAGGCTTTGGAATTTCGAGTTTCCGACATGTATAGCCCGAGTTACGACCAAAACCGTAACCTCACGTTTTATATACGATTTCTGAGTCAGTGTTTTGAGGGCTGATTTTCGGACCTTTGGAGACTTTATTGGTTTTAGTGATAAACATAAGAGTTTTAGGCCACATTGCAAGCTTTCCGGAAAGGTATGGTTCATAGTCATCGGATATCGGGAGTGTGAGTTACGAGCCCGGGAAGCAGGGCTGTCGGATAAATTTCTGCCCAAGTTGGTTTGCGTAAATGTATGTCTTTTGGGCCTCCAATCAACCCAATAAGGGTTCTAAGCATAAATGGGTCATAGCTATAAGTTAGCATGTTGGAGTTATGTGTTTAAGGCTAAAAGTACTATATTGGAGTCTTAAGTGAGTCTTAAGGATGGCTTCCCAAAAGCTAATGAGTTTGTTAAAGTATTTTGTTTCCCATCTTTCTATGGTATGATATTCAATGTCTTAAGCTAGCTAAGAGTTCTTTTAGCTTAGTAGCTTCCAAGTTTAAAGTCCATTCCATCTTTATTGCTTAAATCATTTATCCAAGCTTGTCTTATCGCATCCGAATATGTTGATCGCACCCGTTTACCGCTCAATTGCTATCATATTATCACGGCATGTTTAACTCCTCATGCTTATCATAGCTTTCAAGTTCTAATTACCCCATTCATCATCGATTCAAGCTTATTGTATTGGATTCAAGTCCTTTCAATTGAACCATATTCTACGTTATTATTCTCATGCTTTCCGACCCGGAAATTTCTAAGGTTTTATATGCACTGCTTCTGTCCGGGCCATTTTTCGGCCCTTCCTTTCATTTCTAGCCTTTGGGCCAGTTGACAAAGTTAAAGATCATGATTTTCCCTATTCCGAGATGTACTCTTTTACTTCGTTTCGATTTTCCTAACTCAAGTTATGCTATAAACTTTATTGTGCTACAACCTGAAATTTTATTCCTAAAGTATTTTATTTATAATTACCAAGTTTCCCAAACTCATGATTCTAATTCAGAACCTTATTCGGTTCTTCATTTTTTTATGTATGCTTACATTGGTTGACAAAGTTTCCAAGGCCATCTCCAAGCCGAGCCGAGCCGCCAAAGTTTTAGCGTCTTAAGGTACGCAAATTGTCCAACTCTTGCTTCTATTAAGAGTCAAGTACAGTTTTATTGCATAGTTATATGTTCTAATGATTTTATTGTTTTATAAGTGGTCCCGACACCTATTCTACAGTAGCTAGAGTGAAGTCTAGCATTTTACAGGCTCCTACCGGAGTAATCTTGACCTGGCCAGTGTCGACTGCCTAGCAGTCACCCATCCAAACTCGAGGTCGGTTTGGGCGTACGTGCGTGAGGTGCTTCGGCATCGATCTAAAAGGGATACCACGTCTTATAGTATGAAAATTTTTCAATGTTAAGCACAACATATGCGTAGAAACTTTATAGCTTAAAGTATTCCATGGTTTAGCATTCTTATGTCCCCTTCCCGTTTTCAAAATGAATTTAAATGCCGGCACTAAAAACCGTTTTCGACCGGTTTGGCGTTGGAGGTTTACGTCTTGAGTGTTTCCCCACTCACTTTGCGAATGTATTTCAATGTTTTGTTTTAGGCGGTCCGAGCTCCCAGGATAAAGACGAGGTTAAGCAGGAGCAAGTTGTCTGTACAGGGTAGTTCTCTAAAGGCGATCGAAGATCGGTATTCAAGGTTACTCAAGAGCATTAAAGGTCACTTGGTTGTGAAAGGTCTATACGATATGTTTAATTAAAGGTTGTATAATGTATTTGTACCTTAAGTTTAGCAGTTGTGTTGTATGGAGTTAAGTCTGATTTATGGTGGATTGTTATATTGTGGTTTGTGTATGTGCCTTGTCCCGAGTGGGGACGGCGGTAATGCCTCAACCTAAGGTGTTCCGCTGCGCTAATCACAGGTTTGGGATTCTAAAGTATAGTCTTAATCTTGTGATTAAGGTTGGGGCGTTACAGTTGTGGTATCAGAGCGGAGTTATAAGAAAGATTCGAGGATATAGAAATTTCTAAGCAATTGTGATAAGCATTTGTGAAGTATGGATGCTAAGTGTGGTGACATATGTGTCCCTTATAGGCGTATGAGTCCTTTATGGGTTGAGTTGGGAATATGTGAAATTGTTGGGATGGATGTTGAGCTTGAAGCTCTAGATAGGTATATGAAATGTAAGTGTTTTCCCTTGCAGGTTTGAAGAATATGTAAAATTTGGGAGAGTCCAATTTATAGGGGAAGTGCTGCCGAAATTTCTGCAGAAATTAGAAAGTTTAGTAGCAAGTTTAAGAAAACTTAATTACAGGTTGTGTTTAACTTAAAAGTTTGGCACAAGTAAAGCATGTTATGTGTATAAGTGTCGTTGTGGACACGAAGCACGTTGAAATAGTCCTTAAAGGAGACTTTAGTCATTCAAATGAGAATTTATAAGTCCAATTCCAAGTGGAATTGATGTAAAGCTCAAGTGAGGGGCTAAAAGCCTTGCCTAAGTGTAGAGTGAAATGATTAAAGATGTTTAGATGATACAAATGTTCAGCATGATCCAAGGATAGTAAGTAAGGTCACAGTAATCATGAGATGGAACAAGAGTTCCTTTTTAAGATAAGTAAGGTTCAGTTGGTTGAGTCTCTGACCTGCTTTAATTCTCATTCGTTTAATTCTTTCAACAAAGTCTATCAATGTCAAAGTTATTAAAGCTTTTTATCGATGTTACATAGAACATAGGGCATAGATGGATCACAAGCGTGACCCTTTTCCCAACCTCTTCACAATGTTACGGGAGCACAAGACCAACGTCCAAGTTCATCTCAAGAGGTTGCAAACCGCCTTTGATATCCATTGTGCGGCTAATCCGCTATTTGAGTATCGCAGTGATGAGTGCCAAGTTGGTGCTTATTGCCCCCCCTCCCCACAAGAGTCTGTGGGACGATGTAAGACGTTACCTCCGCCAACTGCTCCGTCAGGGAGAACCGGTCGATACGCCTGGTGCTTCAGCTACGACTACATTGAGCACAGAATCACACCGCATTGGAAATAATTTTGGGGACCTTAGAATTTGTTTTGTGTCAAAATATAGTTTGGATATGGTTGAAAAAGGGGTACCCTAAGGACAAGTGGAAGGGGCATCCTCATATTCTAGGATATTTACATTAGTATCATACGTTGAAGGGTTTTAACTAGCAAGTGCTTGTGATAGTCTGTAGGGCGGTGAACTTTATGTCATTATAGGGTCGTGGGAAATTAATTGGAGTTTCCTTACTATACGAACACGCTTGTGGATTTTATAGCCAGGTGAGGCGAGGAAGGCCTTATGAGAATGCAATTGGCTACAAACTAAGGACGTAGACATAACAAGTTATAAAGTGGTGATGGCAACAAGTTATGTGGAATAAGGGTATACTCCGTGGTAATGTTGAAATATGTTTCAAAGATCGGAAATCAATTTGAACTATAAGGTCCTCGCCTAACTCAGGAATAGCTATGCGCCCATGCACATGTTCATTCTGTCATTAGGATAGGAGAAGCCGCTTTTGTGGAGAGCTATTAACAAATAACCATCATGAGGACCAAATCTCTTACGTATGACTTTTATACTTCAAAGTTCATCGCTCAAGTTCAACTTTTATTCCTGCTCTCATTGTACATCCTCCTAATAAAGTTTACCCTCTCATTGCAATATTAGAATCCAAGCTTCGTTTCCTATCCTTGTTATTCTCAAGAATCTTTATCGATCCTATCGTTGTTATCACCCGAGGTGTTAAGAAATTCAACAACTCGCCTTTGGTGGCTCGTTACCAATTTATGAATGATTTCGTCAGACCATTATCTACTCTTGATCATTGTCGACTCGTTATGTCCCCAAAGATAAACTTCATTAGATTCATATGACCCTTCTTACTCGTTAAGATTTATCTTTCCGGTGATGGTCACGTTCTATCATGAAGTGAACACTCCTTTCAAAGCTTAATTTCCACAAACGTTGTACCTTGTTTAGAATCAATAGCTTATGCTCTAATGTTCGGAAAGTTACCACAAAGCATTCATACTTCCCAAACTTTAATTGTTTTAATTCAGAATCAAGACCGATCCGATAGCTTTCTCCCAATTCAAGCTCATTTCGAGGTACTTATAAACTTCCTTGTTCAGGAAATCATTGTAATCATCATCTTTGGCAATTATGCTATCTCTTGTTGATCTCAATTTTCTTAATCGATATACATGCGTAGTTGGGTTAAAGAATACCTCTATTCCTCCACGTCGTCTTAAAGCCTTAAGTCTACCAATGTAAACCTTTGCTTTGTTGTTGTTTTCCAAAATTCATGTTCTTACCTCTTAATTGATGGCACCTTCCTATTATCGCGTTTCCTCCATGCCTATTGGTGCCTTTCATAAGAAATAGATGCCTTGATGGAAGTTGATAAAGGGAGGGAAAGCGAAGTGGAAAAATGTTGGATTGCACGAATTATGTGATACCGAGGTAAGATGGGAAAGGTAGAGAAATCGTTGTTTAAGAAATGTTAGGGACCTTTGGGTCAAGGCTTCTTACGATGAGAGGTTCAGGAGTTGACGAATATAGAACGCTTGAAGGAAGATTAGCTCTTCTTCCAAAGGACATAAAAGCCATATGGATATATCTGAGAAAGAAAAGGTTCTTGCCCTGTAATTTATAATGGGAAGAGAGTGCTCAGTTAATTAACAGAGATAAAAACCCAGTGTTTTGGACTTGCCTTGGGAAGGGATACCAAGAGAAATGAGTTCAAGGTTGTATGAATAACTGTGGTAAGGTGCTTGTCATGATGAGGACCGTAATCTTAGGATGAGATACGATATCATGGAAACATATGGAAAGAATGAACAGGTAGCATACCTATGACCGACGAATACAATGACAAAGTCTTATATGAGCATGATAAAGAAGATTATACTTTGACTACTGAAAGTTGAGAACCGAGGACAAATACCTCCCAAGAATCAATAGATCGCTCGACTAACCCCAGGGGCAAGAGTGTCATCCGAGATTGTTAAGGTTAAGATACCAACCACTCAGAGTTAGGCCAAGAATACTCCTAAAACTACCTTTAAAACAAAATGTGGGCGCTATGAGTTACGAAAATGCCCTTTTGGGACTTACGAATATTTAACAGTATTTATGGATCGGATGAACCGAGTGTTCAAACCTTATGTGGTTCGGCTATAGCGATGGTTAACGATGATGTTTTGATACACTCGAAAGGCCGAGAAGAACATGTGAATCAATTGAGAGTGGCATTGCAATCATTAAGGGAGCAAAGACAGTATGTGAAAATTTTCAAAATGTGAACTCTGGTTCAAAAAGTAGGATTTTTGGGAACATATAATGATCCATGAAGGGATCTGATTGGACTCTAACGAAGTATGCGCCATTAAGAGTTTGGCAAGACCCACTGCGGTTATCAAAGTTTGAAGTTTCTTAGTTATGGCCGAATACTATAGGAGAGTGTTCCGAATCTTTCTAAAATAGCTCTTCCATTGACCCATCTCCTCAAGAAGTCAACCCGGTTTGAATGGACCGGCAAATGCGAAGAAACCTTTCAAGTGTTCAAGGAAAAGCTAACAACCGCCCCAATGTTATCCCTTCCCAAGGAAGGAAAGGAGTATGTAGCATATAGCAATGCGATTCATTAAGGGTCGATATGTGCTAATATGGAACAACAAGGTAGCAACTATGCGTCACAAAGAATTAAAGTCACTACGAGAATTACCCAATGCATGACCTAAAACTCGCAATGCGAGTGTTGCCCAAAATTGGAAGTTTTACCTTTATGGGGTCTCTAATGCCATCTTTACGGATCACAGGAGTTTCAAATATATATCCTCAGGGAGAGTTGAATCTAAGGCAACGGAGGCGGTTGAACTCATTAAGGATTATGACTTGGATGCCAACGTCACTCCAGTAAGGCAATTTCGATAGCAAATGCTTCAAGCAGAAAGGCTTAGCATAGGGTGTGGACTCGTCTTGTAAGTCGTCCATAAATGCGGCAAGAACTGAATAGGGAGGGAGCATTGTCCCTACAACCGTCTAACTTGGAGAGAACCAAGATAGAACGAATAAATGCCCCAGGACCCAAGAGGATTACGAATAATCTAGCCACGAAAGGAATACCTGGATTTTCAGCCATGAAAGCAAAACCCTAAGGTTTCAAAATAAACTATGTATACTGTTAAGGGAAGCTTAAGGCTCAAGTTTTTGGAAGGAAGCCACAATTCGCTGTACTCTGTGTATCCTGGAGGTACAAAATGTATAGAGGTTTAAAAGGGCACCTTTGGTGACCTAACGTGAAGGGAGGTATAGCCAGCTATGGGGATCAATGTCTGTCATGTCAAAAAGGGTCGAAGCAGAATGTTAAAGAGCATCAGGTAAATTTAGACCCTTAAAAGGTCCCACGTGGGAATGGGAATCAATTTCTATGGATGCTATCATGGGATTACCCCTCACAGCTTCTAGAAGAAAGGACATTTGAGTCATTACGGATCGCCTTACCAAGTTGGCATTTTTCGCTCCTATCCATGAAGGATGGAAGATAGATAAGTTAACGGATATCCACACACAAAAGATTGTTAGGTTACCTGGAATTCCGAGGGGCATAGTGCCCGATGGGGATACATGTTGTCAATCGTGATTTTGGAGCGCCCTACAAAGTTATCTAAGTAATTGTGGATCGCCTGACAAAGTCGGCGCATTTCATTTCTATCTATGAAGGAGGAAAGGTAGATAAACTGGCCGATAATTGCGTACAAGAAGTTGTAAGGTTGCATAAGATTCCCAAAAGGACATAGTATCCGAATGAGATACGCGACTTCAATCACGATTTTGGTGCTAAGACCAATGGTAGTAGCCTCTACCATCTAGAAAGCGATGGCCAGACAGACAGAGTAAACCAAATTGTAAAGATATGCTACGCGCTGCATTTTAGGTTTTCAAGGAAATCAGGAGGAATTTCTCTCGTTTATGGCGTTTCCCTATAGTAGCAGATAGTGGTCTACCATTCGAATGACCCTTCTGAAGCACCTCATGAAAGGTAATGTCGCACCCATGATGTAGGCACAGGGTGGAATAGTTAAAGCTGTAGTCACAGATCCTGAATTAAACCAGGACGCAGCACATAAGATCAGAGTCTTCCGACCACATGACAAGAACGACAAAAGTAGACAATGTAGCGAAACCGCTCGAACTTCAATTGGAAACCGTGTTTCCTTTAAAGTGATTCAACTCAAGGGAATCCGGAGTTACGATATCTAGAGGAGATTAAACCCTTACTATAGTAGGATCTTACTCCGTTGTGGAGGGGATCAATCTAGTGACCTATCGTTTAGATGTACCTTCGAATCCAAGGCATTGCGTGACGTTCACATCTCTCCAACTCCGGAAATATGTATCGGGCTCGACTCGCAATCTTGAAGAAGAACCTCTATTGAAAACGGAAGGCCTCATCACAACAAATGATCGATCCAAAATTTTTGGAACACAGAATCGAATGACTTCACCCACAGGAAAGTCCCTTAGCCGAAGTACTTCGGACAAATCAAGATACCTCGGAAACCTCGGGGGAAACCGAGGAAGGCATGAAAGAAAGCTACCCACGCGTCTTTTAAGGAATATAAAACGCAACGGAACCAACAAAGAAGTTTCGGGACGAAACTTCTTTTAAGGGGGGGAGGATGTAACAACCCACCCCAAAATCACGTTTAATTATATATAAAGCACAGTAGTTACGCAAATCGCGTTCTAATTTTTTTCTTCCGCTTATCGTTACTAATTTATTTATTGATTTATATATTATAAATTGTTATCGGTGTCGTGTCTTGTGCAAGAGAATCCCAAGATGCCGAATTATCGGTTTAAAAATTTCACTTTACATGTTCATTCAATGATTTAAAGTATTTCATGTTATACGATTTAGGTTATAAAGTTATTTACACGTTAAGTTAAATTGCACTGGTTTTACCGTCACGCGGTTTTCTTAACGAACGGGTCTAATTATTCGACCTCGTAACATGTATATTTTATTGCCCAAACCTTAATTTATTTGGGGTATATTTATTTCATTTAAAGTACAAGTAATATTGGTGTTTCATTTATTTGGATTTTCTACATCCAAGTGTTATTTTATTTTAACCCAATTATTACCAATTGATTTTATTTGGTACAAAGTAATTATCATAAGTTTATTACATTACAATCATTGTATTTTAATTACAAATTCAGAATGGTTTTAAGTGTTTAGAGGGAGTATATTGATATTAGTAAAGGGAGGGGGTTTATTTCATTATAATTCATGCCAATTTCCCACACCAAGCTCTTTCTCCCTCTAATCTCCCTCTTGCTATCTGCTGGCCGAGAACCACAGCAGCACAGCCCGCTGCTGGACTGTTTCCGGCACCGGCGAGGTGCCCAGCCGCCGTCCCTGGTGGCCGCCGCCACCACCCTTCCTCCCTTTGTGTTTTCTCCAATTTTAACTCAAAGGTAACTTCTCAAAAACCCCAATTTCAATTTCTATGAACCCTAATCTGAAAATCTATGTTTCATACTTGTAATTCTCATAGATTCTACCTCTTTTACTCTCTTTTATCTTGAATTCAAGTATATAATCGTATTGGTTAAGTTAGGGTTTGATTTTGGAATACATGCATGTGATTTTTGGAAGTGTTCTTGAGGTTTCTTGAGTATATTCATGGTGGATGATGTTTATATGTTTATGCATGTGGTTTTTGAGGCCTTTGATGAATGGATTTTCATAGGTTATATTCTGGAAATATGATGGATTAAGGTTATATGGGATTTGGTTATGTTTTGATATGATTAGGAGTGAAAGACCAAGTTACAAACCGGAATTTTCAGTAAACATAAGTCTCTGTTTATATTCTGGAAATTTACAGCAGGACAAAAGTGAGATTTTTGCCCAGATTTCTACTCCATTTGATAGCCTAAAGTGTTAGCAAACCTTAGGCTTTGGAATTTCGAGTTTCCGACATGTATAGCCCGAGTTACGACCAAAACCGTAACCTCACGTTTTTATATACGATTTCTGAGTCAGTGTTTTGAGGGCTGATTTTCGGACCTTTGGAGACTTTATTGGTTTTAGTGATAAACATAAGAGTTTTAGGCCACATTGCAAGCTTTCCGGAAAGGTATGGTTCATAGTCATCGGATATCGGGAGTGTGAGTTACGAGCCCGGGAAGCAGGGCTGTCCGGGATAAATTTCTGCCCAAGTTGGTTTGCGTAAATGTATGTCTTTTGGGCCTCCAATCAACCCAATAAGGGGTTCTAAGCATAAATGGGTCATAGCTATAAGTTAGCATGTTGGAGTTATGTGTTTAAGGCTAAAAGTACTATATTGGAGTCTTAAGTGAGTCTTAAGGATGGCTTCCCAAAAGCTAATGAGTTTGTTAAAGTATTTTGTTTCCCATCTTTCTATGGTATGATATTCAATGTCTTAAGCTAGCTAAGAGTTCTTTTAGCTTAGTAGCTTCCAAGTTTAAAGTCCATTCCATCTTTATTGCTTAAATCATTGATCCAAGCTTGTCTTATCGCATCCGAATATGTTGATCGCACTCGCTTTACCGCTCAATTGCTATCATATTATCACGGCATGTTTAACTCCTCATGCTTATCATAGCTTTCAAGTTCTAATTACCCCATTCATCATCGATTCAAGCTTATTGTATTGGATTCAAGTCCTTTCAATTGAACCATATTCTACGTTATTATTCTCATGCTTTCCGACCGGAAATTTCTAAGGTTTTATATGCACTGCTTCTGTCCGCCATTTTTCGGGCCCTTCCTTTCATTTCTAGCCTTTGGGCCAGTTGACAAAGTTAAAGATCATGATTTTCCCTATTCCGAGATGTACTCTTTACTTCGCTTCGATTTTCCTAACTCAAGTTATGCTATAAACTTTATTGTGCTACAACCTGAAATTTTATTCCTAAAGTATTTTATTTATAATTACCAAGTTTCCCAAACTCATGATTCTAATTCGTAACCTTATTCGGTTCTTCATTTTTATGTATGCTTACATTGGTTGACAAAGTTTCCAAGGCCATCTCCAAGCCGAGCCGCCAAAGTTTTAGCGTCTTAAGGTACGAAATTGTCCAACTCTTGCTTCTATTAAGAGTCATACGCTTTATTGCATAGTTATATGTTCTAATGATTTTATTGTTTTATAAGTGGTCCCGACACCTATTCTACAGTAGCTAGAGTGAAGTCTAGCATTTTACAAGCTCCTACCGGAGTAATCTTGACCTGGCCAGTGTCGACTGCCTAGCAGTCACCCATCCAAACTCGAGGTCGGTTGGGCACGTGCGTGAGGTGCTTCAGCATCGATCTAAAAGGGATACCACGTCTTATAGTATGAAAATTTTTCAATGTTAAGCACAACATATGCGTAGAAACTTTATAGCTTAAAGTATTCCATGGTTTAGCATTCTTATGTCCCCTTCCCGTTTTCAAAATGAATTTAAATGCCGGCACTAAAAACCGTTTTCGAACGGTTTGACGTGTTGGAGGTTTACGTACTGAGTGTTTCCCCACTCACTTTGCGAATGTATTTCAATGTTTTGTTTTAGGCGTCCGAGCTCCCGTGATAAAGACGAGGTTAAGCGAGAGCAAGTTATGTCTGCAGGTAGTTCTTCAAAGGCGATCAAGATCGGTATTCAAGGTTACTCAAGAGCATTAAAGGTCACTTGGTTGTGAAAGGTCTATACGATATGTTTAATTAAAGGTTGTATAATGTATTTGTACCTTAAGTTTAGCAGTTGTGTTGTATGGAGTTAAGTACAGTTTATGGTGGATTGTTATATTGTGGTTTGTGTATGTGCCTTGTCCCGAGTGGGGACGGCGGTAATGCCTCAACCTAAGGTGTTCCGCTGCGCTAATCACAGGTTTGGGATTCTAAAGTATAGTCTTAATCTTGTGATTAAGGTTGGGGCGTTACAAGAAGTTAATCCGGACTATCCTCGAGAGAGAAAGCTCGGTGGGTATTTTCTAACGGAATTGCCACTTGGTTCTCCCTCCTTATTATTCTCTTGTTGCAAAACCCATTTCCTCATCCCTGTTTGCATCCCGAAAAGCCTTCGAAGCCCATTTTCTTACCTTGACCGACCTTAGCTTTCTTTCTTGCATTGCGATCCCTCTTTCAACCGATTTCCTTACCTAGCGATCTCGACCCGACCTAAGACCTAGATTCTATGACCAAGGCCCCTCGCTCCCTGAGAAGAACGACAAAAAATCGGGGTTACAAAACCACGTTACATCCATCTAACACCGAGTCCAAGCATCCACCACGAAGAATGGATCATTTTGAAAGCTTAAGGTAAGAGTCTTGTATATCTTCATTATTGTATTTTCAACCATGTAATTTATTCTTAGATCATTCTACTTGTACATTATTTTGTAAAAGAAAAATTTGTTTTATTCTTGCATGATTGGAATATAACGTCGTGAAATCCATTTATCTTCTCCCCGCTCTTTTCCTTTTCAACTTCGATTTTAGTAGAGTTGTGTTTTTTTAAACAAGCGGATTCGAGAATTATTTAATTCTTGAATTCGTAACCTTGCCCCCGAATTCGGAGTTGGGGTTCGTAAACCGGAGTCATTTTTATATTATTTTCGGTTTGTCGATTTCCTTAAATCGGCTGGCAACTCTTTCTTTATAGTCTTTTTTTTGTTATCCAACATGCATGTTTATTATATCGAAAGAATTTATAAAAAATAATTTTCATATGCCCATATTCCGATCCGGAGCCTACTCAAGAGAAAATGCCATAGAAGTCATCATAGGCCACATGGCCTTTGAATTTTCTAGGTATTTTCTGTTGGGCCTTGGGCCTGTGTGCTTCCTACTTGGCCCGGGTTTGAATCGGATTTTATGTCAGTTATTTATAAATTAATTTGATGTAAGTTCAAGTGTGTGAATGATAAAAATTGATTATTGAATAGATAAAAACCTCCTCTCGAAAAACGTTTTTTTATAAAATAAAAAGGATTATTGGACATCAATAATACCAACTTTGGGGGTATTGGATACTAATAATACAAACTATTTTCTTGGACACTTGAAGTACCAACTATCGACCTATTTTCCTCCAACAGTATACCGCCGAGTTGTTATGGTTTTAACTCATCGGAAAGATGACGTTGCTTCATAATGTGTGACGTAGAAGGCAGAGTTTGGGTAGAAAAAGTTGACGTGGACACTAACATGCCTTCCATGTCACATATTGTGGAACCACGTCATCTTTCCGATGAGTTAAAACCATAACAACTCGGCGGTATACTGTTGGAGGAAAATAAGTCGATAGTTGGTACTACTAGTGTCCAAGAAAATAGTTTGTATTATTAGTATCCAATACCCCCAAAATTGGTATTATTTACGTCCAAAAACCCAAATAAAAATTATCCTTGTTTAAGGATTAAGCAACCTTAGTCGGCTCCCGATCATTAAGTAGCACACTCGAGGAAAAACGGTGTTTTTTTTCTAGGGTCCTACAACATGACACCAATTTTTTTGGTTGTATATAACCTGATCCAGTGTGTGTATGTTTACATGACTTGATTCAAGCTCCTGTTAGGCAATACGAGCCTTGGGGAAGCAAATTGGATCATAGGGTTCACTGCTAGTGACACCATTAAACAAATTAATATTCAGGCTGACCATATTGTCAATGGAATTTGCTTCATCATTGCCAATAATCTAACCCTTGTTTGTAGTTGTTCCAAAGGGAGGTCACCATGGTTCCCAAAATATCCCGCTGATCTCAAAACATTGCAAAGAACGACTCCAACATTCAACTGTTTTCAATCATAATCAGAAACACAAACCCACAGCCTAAGGGAGAATTCCTGCACAACACTTAGATGATTGAAAACAAGTTGGGCCAGAGTTGTCATTCCCAACCCTCCCATTCTAACAATAGAGAGCACAGAAACCTTAGGTTCAGTTATCATTAGCCAGGAGCATTTTCACAATGCTTTTTGTGTCATCTTCACTGCTCATGACACTATCTGCATACAAAAACAAATAAGTCTCCTCTTTCCTCCTCCTAGTTGACCCATTCTTAGCAGGAAGGCCAAATTGAGTATAATTACTGTAAATGGCATTCAACTCCTTCCTAATGTCCTTCATCACAAAAGGAGTAAAACTTGTTAATTGAAATAACCATCAAGAGCTTTAAGTTAGGAATTCATACCCAATAGTTGTCACTGACTCAGATCTTACATCTGGCCTAGTATTGGATTGCATTATGAACTAATAAATAAAGGACAAGCACACCTATATAAGATAATAAACTTACTTTACCTCTTGAATAGCTTGAAACTTCCTTCCTAATGCATTTGATTCTCCGAACCTCACAAACAAAAACTTAAACTAATTAACTTAATCCCCAACGAAATTCAATTAGAAATTCAATAGGACTACAAGAAAACTTATGGAAAAAAGAAGCAGTAAACAGAGAAGTAGCAACCAAAAAAAATAGTTTCAAACCCTAAGCAAAACTCACGGCTTAGTGAATAAGGATGAGCTTGTGGAAAAAATCGAATTCACATAGGGAAAAATCAAAGGCTTACTAACTAGAGCTAAGAACTTTTATAGTTAAAAAGAGAGTGATAGACTAAGAGACTGAGAGAGAATCGACTCACATGAGAGGGATAGATAATGGAGACTGCTTGGCCAGAGGTGGGATTCGCTGAAGAAGCAATGGTCGCAGCGGTGGGTGGAGAGCCATGGCCGATGCATGATGCTCAGAGGCTCACGGCTGGATGACAGCTCTTGTGTGCAACGTCACCGACGAGTGAATTATCATGTCATACTCTGTAACTCGGACGGGAGGTGTAGGAACCCAAGAGGGGAGTGAATTTGAAAAATAAACTCTACACACAAGATAAGGACGTTAGAGCAAACTGCCTTGAATTCAAACCAAGGATCAAAACACAGTGTAACTGAAATACCTCATTATATTTGTAACAATCAAAGAAAAGGTTACGCTTAGAAAACAAAACAAGAAGTAACAACCTGAAGACAATTACTAATAGGTTCAATGACAAAGACCGAAGGTCCTTAGGACAACTACAGATAAGGATCGTCGTAGGAAAAACCCTAGCGGCGATTTGGAACATGATAGATTACATTATATAGAAGCACAAACACACAAAGTCTTAGTCCATCAAGACTCTGCTACACAAACTCTCACCATCACATATGAATACGATGAGCACTCACCAAGGTCGTCGGCTATACCTTCACCAGAGGTCCTTTACTGGCTACCTTCACCTTGGAACCATTGGCTACAAATCAGAAATCCTCACGATTTTTTACCCTGTGATTACTTCCGTGGAATCGTCTACTTTCTCAGTTCTTTTATCGTTCTTTTTATAGAGGCCTTTGGATGCTTGAACTTGAGTCCTTCAACGGTAACTTGCCTTATGTGTTGATTTCTTCCCTTTTGTTGCTGCAATAATCATGATTGATTTCCCTTGATTTGTTTCCTTTTTGTATCAACAAGAATCATGCCCATAATCTGAATATATAATATATAATCAGAATATATATTATATACACATAATCAGAATATATAATATAAGGAAATATCTCTTTTATGGATCATGTGCGTGATTTTGGCTTTCATTTAAAACTTTGCATGCTTCATATAAGGTCCTTCATGGATGCGTAGGTGAAGGACCTTGACCTTGCTCCCAACAATCTCCCCCTTTTTCATGAAAGACAAAATTCTGCAACAATAAATCCTTTTTTCCCATTTTGGATTATCACAAGGTCAATAAGGAAACTCCCTCTTAATGCAACACTTACACTATTTTAGAGGTCGTATAGATATCTGTAGCACTTGATAAACTTGCCAGTTCTAAGAGAGGGTCCTCCCCCTCAATTCATGCCAGAAGTAACTTAGATCAATGAATGGTTTACAGATGACATACCTCAAAGTTTGTGCCAGATGAAAAACATAAAAATTATCTTATCAATGCCCTTATGGCTGAACGCATCAACGTCTATGACTCACCTTGTTACTTTGACTACCCCCCGTGATCTTTTCCACAGAGCGGTTAGTCTCTTCTTGAGTGGACCAGCTCTGATACCACTTGTAGGAACCCAAGAGGGGCGTGAATTTCACAAATAAACTCTACATACTATGTAAGGACGTTAGAGCAAACTTCCTTGATTTCAAACCAAGGATCAAAACACAATGTAACTGAAATACCTCATTATATTTATAATAATCAAAGAATAAGCTACACTTTGAAAACAAAACAAGAAGTAACAGCCTGAAGGCAGTTACTGATAGGTTCATTGACCAAGACCGAAGGTCCTTGAGACAACTACAAATAAGGATCGTCGTAGGAAAAACCCTAGCGGCGATTTGGAACATGATGGATTACATTGAAGCACAAAATCACAAAGTTTTAGTCCGTCAAGACTCTGCTACACAAACTCTCACCATCATATATGGATACAACGAGCACTCACCAAGGTCCTCGGTTATACCTTCACCAGAGGTCCTTTACTTGTTACCTTCACTTTGAAACCATTGGCTACACACTCAGAAATTCTCATGATTTCTTACCTTGCGATTACTTTCGTGGAATCGCCTACTTTCTCAGTTCTTCTATCGTCCTTTTTATACAGGCGTTTGAATGCTTGGACTTGAGTCCTTCCAACGGTAACTTGCCTTATGTGTTGATTTCTTCCCTTTCGCTGTTGCAATAATCATGATTGATTTCACTTGATTTGTTTCCTTTTTGTATCTACAAGAATCATACCCATAATTAGAATATATAATATATAATTAGATATACACATAATCAGAATATATAATATAAGGAAATATCTATTTTCTGGATCTTGTGCGTGATTTTGGCTTTCATTCAAAACTTCGTATGCTTTATATAAAGTCCTTATGGATGCGTAGGTGAAGGACCTTGACCCTGGTCTCAATAGGAGGAACCCTAACTTACTAACTCTGAAACATAATCATAAATTGTAAGTTGTGGCTATATACAGTATACACGTTTTTAATAGTGCAACAGAAACAATTTAATTGTTGTTAATAAATCTATAATACCAACAAAACAATTAAATGTTGGTATTACAATATTAATGCCAACAGATATGTTTTAATCTGATGGTAAAATATTTCCATTACCAACAGATGGGTTTGTTGTTGGTAATATAATGACAATACCAACATTTTTCTTTCTGTTGGAAAAAGCATAGTTTTACAAACAGAAAAAATATGTCGCTAGAAATTTGTTGGTAAAGCCCCTTTTTTTTGTAGTGTAGGCCTTGTTCTTTTTTGCGATGTGGCGGAATTTGAAAAAGTGTGGTGAGTTGTGGTGAAAGTTGTGGTGCATAGGGTAGGTTAAGAGAGAAAATGTTAAAAGTAGAGGAGAAAAGTGATGAGAGAGAAAAATAAAAAGATATATTGGTAATGATTGTGGTGTAGTGTGATGGAAAATTAAAGAGTGCGGTGCGGTGCGGTACCACACCGCAACTTACCGCATAAAAGAATGGGGCCTTAATTTTAACCTTAGTTCTGAAGTTTGCCGTTCAATCGGGAGATAAATTCAAAAGTTGGAAGAAAAAGAAAAACAGTACACGGGTCTTTTTTTTCAACCTACAAACTTTAAGGTCCTTTTTTATTGAACCCATAAACTTTAGGGTCCCAAAAATAAACAATTAAAACGTACCTAGGGTCTAGAAAATAAATACTCTTATATTTCAGGGTCCAAAATGCAAATAACCCATCTTACTTTAGATGAAATTTACACTTATATATTTTTTATACCATTTTTTTTATAAACACAATTAATTATCACTTATAAAAATGTTCGAATGTGTTGGCTATGTCAACAATTATCAATGACACCCTAAATGAATGAGAGGTTTTTTGCATTTTGGACCCTATATTATAGGGGTATTTATTTTCAATATTCTCAACAACATAAATTGATGATTAACAATCCCAGCAAATTCTCAAATCATCGAAACTGAAGAAACACAAACCCTACCTACCTACCCAAACGAAGCAGAGATAGAACTAAACCTGGAACCAGAACGCAGATCGAAGGAGAGAGTGTGAGGAAGAACATCGAGAAGCTTCTGGGGAGGAGTCAAGTGATGAGAGAAAGCAATGTCGTAATACGGCGTTGTATGGCCGTCGGAAAAAGCTCGGAGTAGACGCTGACCCAAGTATCTAGTTCCACCCACTATCAACACTTTCTTCTTACTCATCTCTCTCTCTCTCTCTAGATTTCGCCGGCATCGGGAGTTCGAATTAGAGGTCGTCGGAGATAAAATCTTTCGCCCCAAAGAATTCGCCCGCGTCTACTTAAGAAATTGATAAATTAGGCGATACAGTCTCTTTCTTCTAACTCTTCTCTCTCTCTCTCTCTGGATTTTGCCGACGTCGAAATACAGTGAGTTGGAGGTAGCCGGAGATACAATTTCTTTCCCTGAAGAGGTCGCCGGCGTCGGAAATATGGGGAGTCGGGGTCGCCAGTGATATGCTCAGGTTTCGGTTTGAGCTTCTAGCTAATAGTTAAAATACAATTTCGAGCTTTTTGGTGCAGAAATTTGAAAGTATTCATGAAATTATGGTGTAAAAACAACAAATACCAACCAAAACATAAAAAATCTGAAAATATTCATCACACAATCACATTGTCACCCGAAACTTATCCAGAAAATACCAATTTAGGGGTTATGAACAATTTAAGGTTTATACAAACACAGAGCAACAAAAAAAAACAAAGTTTGTGGTTGCTGTTTCAGATTCGAAGATGGTGGTTTGAAGATGATGTTTGAAGATGGTGCCTGGAAGATGGTGTTTGAAGATGAGGATTGCACCTTTGAGGGGGGAGGGAGATGAAAATGGCAGAATTGTTTTTTTTGGCTTGTGGGACTTGTGACAATAAATTAAGGGCATTGTTGGAAGTATACATCACAATTTTAGCTTAAGGGTTTCTTTTGGCCGGAGTCCATTAACTATGTCCAGATAGTCGCCGGCGATAAACTATAGGGTCCAAACATTAAACATTGAAACATAGGGCTCCAGAAAATAAATACCCCTATAGTACGGGGTCCAAAATGCAAAAAACCCAATAAATGAGCTTCATCCAATGGGTATATGTTAGCAAAGTTTTGCAATTTTTTAAAATCATGGACAAAAAAATAATTTTAAATAATTTATATATCTTTATATATAAATTGTAGAATGATTTTTAACCGTATGCCTTCCCGCCTTCAATTCACACCTCTCATTCAGTAAGCAATTTAAACCGTTGATTTCTTTCAACAAGAGATCTTAGCCTTTGAAAAAAATAAAAATAATAAAGAGGGATGTTACATGAGTTCTAAATTTTAGGACGCGGTGAATCTAAAATTTCCATTTTAGATTTTATTGGCTTTACAATTGAGAAAACACTACATAAGCTATACTCCATCAGTTCTTTTTTATCTGTCATTTACAGTTTTTAGTGTCAATCTTTAATAAATCATTTCTAATATAAAATTTTTATAAGAATATATAATACTATGCATTTTTAATAGTATTTTTCATTACGAATCGAGCGACATCAATTTTGTATGATAAATCATGATACAAATTAAAATATTAATGATCATAGTTTTTAATACAATTTCCTAAGCAACAGATAAATAAAAACGGACGGAGTATTTAATTTTTTATTTCATGTTTCCTCGCTCAAACTGGCTTTTAGCATGGTTGTTTTCCTCCCATCTCAATACCTTTCACTGAGTTTTTTTTTAAATCATAAATTCTTATATTATTTGGACCCATATTTAATATCTACTTCCGGATCCCCCAGACCGCGCTTTAAATGTGTTCTCCTGGGAAGTTGTTGTTGTTGTTGTTATATTTAATATCTACTCCCTCAGTTTTTATTTATCTGTCGATTAGGAAATTGTATTAAAAACTTTGACTGTTAATATCTTAATTTGTATAATAATTTATCATAAAAAATTGATGTCATAAATACTATTAAAAATATAATATAATATATTTTTATAAAATATTTTTTATTTAAATTATAGATTTAATATTGACAATTAAAATCGTAAATGATAAATAAAAAAATGTAGGGAGTATTATATTGTTTGATGAGACTTTTGTCATTTAGGTCTATAATACCATATATTATTTTTTCTAATGCCACAGCTAAGTAAGTCCCCATTCTTCCAGATAGGCAAAAAATTAGTTGTATTATCATCATAGAAGACTCATGATCGTTGTTTAAAAACATTGCATGTTTGTATATGAATCGATCTAAATTACACATAATCTACCAAACAATTAACGGTGGTAGGCGCAGACTGTAAAATTTCAATCTATATCAGCTTATTTTGCGATTAATCTGATCCTTACCCTCGTCACAAAATCTAACAGTGTTCCCGAATTTATGTCTCCCTGACGACTGCACCACGAACACTTTGCTATTTTTATTTGTGGTCTCCGTCTCCCTCTGTGTCTGTCTCTATATATGTATATTCCACAGCTCTCCATCCAATATTTTGCAGCAACGCAAAGTCCTCGATACCCCTGGTTAATTCTCTCTCTCTGTCTCTGTTGCCGATAATGGACCCTTATCGGCAACACCCCCCGGCCCCGGTTGGGTATCCCCCGGGCTATGCAGCAGCACCGGTAGGATATCCACCTCCGCCACAACCTGCCGGGTATGCGGCCCCACCACCGCCAGTAGGACACCAAGCTGGGCAGTACCCGCAGCGACCATATGGAGAAAGCAGCTACTTGACAAACTATTTGTGCATGTTGTTGCTGCTAAGCGTAATTGTCGGGTGCATAGTCTGCGTGATCGTATTCACTGTGATGATGAAGGCCAACAACCCCCTCATTATGGTGGACTCTCTGGCAGTGTCGGGGCTCAATGCCACGGGTTCCTCCATATCAGGTGTCTGGGACATCAGCATGACCATACGTAATGGCAACAAACACCTGCATGCCTACTACGACGAGGTCCAGGTCAAGGTCATGTACGAGAATGACGTCCTTGGAGTCGCTCTCATGCCACGGTTCGACCAGGATAGGAAGACTCAATCCACCAAGACCGTCAGAGTTGTGGCTGCTTCGACCCCACTTGACGGGTCCAAAGTCGGAAAGTTGAACAAGGAAAAGTCCCAAGGGAACGTCAAGTTTGAGCTAGAGATCAAGGCTGGTTTAGATTGTCTAATTTCTTTAGTGGACGGGTGCTACTACTTGACACCTTTTGTAAGGATTTGTCCGTTGGAATCAAACCCAATGCCAACGATGGCAAGATGGCTGACGGTTCCAAGCAATGTGATGTTAACATCCAGAGAAGAAGGAGATACGGGTGGATTTGAATATTTTTCTTGCTCCCATCTCCATCTCCTGACATATATACTTCCTTCATGTGTAGTGTTATTCACGATCGATGTGCCTCATAGCTTAGTACAAACTAGTAGTTCTTTAGAAGAGAGACGGGAATCCATGAGTTTTCTTTTAGATTCCTACACTTTGAATTTGGATTGAACTTAGCCGCTTTTGGAAGACTTTTTACCCTTTGCACACTCCTAGTTTTTATTCACTATTTTATTGTCCCCTTACATTTTACATTATACTTTTGTGCATTTCTCACCCTTAAATTGTATCTTGTCTATCTTCCGAAAAGTTGATTGTCGTAGGTTTTACGCTCAGTCTTGGGTTTTTTGCATCTTGGAGGGCATAGGGGAACCAATATTGCAACAGGAACAACAATGGGAAACCCTTAACTTGCAAATGAAAATTAAAATTGAAGCTAACCCTAACGTTAGCTCTGATATCAAATGGAGCGTATCGGCATGGTGGAATAAAGAGCTTGAGTTGGAAAGCTTCTAGAAGGAGAAAACTGGGGATAGCCCATTACTCATCCTTGACATTGGAGATGGTTGATGATGAAATTTATTCAATCCTTGACAAATGATCGCCAATAGTGAAAACAAAAAACCAAAATCAATCAACTACACAAAGCTTGCACACTTAAGAACACATATATGGATATGACCTCGGATAAAAGAAATTCCACAACCTAAGGCCTAGCATTCCACCATGATTAGATAAAGGATAATCCACCACTAATCAATAAAGAAATGACTTACTAACACCACCATTAATAATGGATAAAGTAAAAACAAGATTTGAGGAGAATATTTGGGAAACTCTATCTTTCATTAGCTTAAGCATCAAAGTCTGCCTGTGAAAATGAGGAAAAACGTACTTATACAAGGTAATTAGGCCCTTAAACGCAACCGTTTAATGCCGAAAAAACGCATCAAACTGGGCCGTCGCGGGCACGACGCTATTGGCGATCGAGCGGGGCGAAAGCGAGAAGACGGGGTGTCGTGGGCGCGACAAAAAGTGTTGTGGGCGCAAAGTTTCTGGGCACATGGCGTCGCGGGTGTCACGACATTCTAGTCAATTCTCAATTCCTCCTCCTAGTGTTGTCGCGAGCGCTACGGTAAATGTCGCGGGCGTGACCTTTTTGGGCAGTTTTCTGCCAACTTCAAACTCGCATAACTTCTTTATCCGGACTTCGTTTTAGGCCCATAAGGTATCGTTGGAAAGCTCTTGGTGTAGTAAGCTCCCAAAATATGAGGTTCATCGGAGTTGTATTGAAGGAGTTATGGTTGAAAGAGTGAAGGCACACCCTTTTCTTGCCTTTAAATACCTTCCTTGCCTTGTGTTTTATTCACCCGGTCCCATGTCCGACCCTCGATGCAAAAACCTCGATCTCCCGGGATGACCCAACGTCCCATAGGCCCTTAGGGTTGTTGATAGGTACCGAATCTCTTCATTCTCCCCTTCTTGAGAAGGATTTCCCTCAAATTGAGGGGGTTAGAAACAACCGTGGAAAAGATCGGACCCCAATAGTGGACAACTTCCAAGAGCCATGCTAGTTTGATGCTTACCACCTCGCCCTTGTTGAAGGTATAACAATTTTTGAGAATATGCGGGTGAGAGGACTCGCCACGTTGGTCCCGGTTAGCTCCTCTACTCATGATCTTGTTGAAATCCACGATGTAATCTTCACAAGAGAGCATAACACCCATTGCTTGCTGAAACGGTGGCTTATCCCTCGCACCATCAAACTCAAATTAGGTAGGCACCTCGACTCACATCAAACTCCAACGCAAATACTTCGTCGTGGAAATTCAAATCAAGAGGGGGCCTGGGGCTTGGGCTTATTAGGTAAGGAGGTAAAATGGGAAAATTTTGAGGAGTTAAGGTACACTCACTCACTTTAGGCTCACTACACGGCAAGGATAGAGCCAAAGGATGTTCATCCCTACCATGGGTACTCTCTTCCTGTGTTTCTTACTCAAAGAGCAGGTTCCTCAACTCACTTCCAACCCCGGGTTTTGGAGGTAAAATGTCATGTGGGGCTAAAGGTATTAGCTTAACCCTCCCATCTACATGGGTAAAAGTGTATGTGTTGTCCAATCCATCATGCAATGTGCACTTTTCGGATTGCCATTGATGCCCCAAAATAATATGACAAGTACTAATCAGAACAACATCACAAACAATAGAATCATCGTGAGTAGGGCCAAAAGACAAATTAACAAGAACTTGCTTCGTTACCTTAGTGTTGCCTTTATTGTTGAGCCATTTGAGGGAGTAAGGCTTCACTACTAAAAACTTTCTTATTGCGATAGAAATTGCCACAGATTTTTCTGTCGCTCGGTCTGCATGAGGTTATGGATGATTTGACAAAAAAAGGACCTTGCGACGGACCTTGCGATGGATCAGTCCGTCGGTCGGTCTGTTTTTTTTCTAAAGAAAAGTTTCCGCCTCAGGTAACTGAGTTTGGCTCGACCTTGAGGACTCTCGAGTCTCAATGGAAAGAGCAAACAAAAACACCCTTCACTGAAACCCCAAACACTACAAGAAATATGGTTATTTGTGGCATCAAATTTTGCCACAATATATAAAAATAATGCTACAATAGCCTTTTGTGGCATTTTTTGGAAATGCCACAAAGATGCCACAAATGCCTTGTTACAAAAGGCTTTTGTAGCAAATTTCAAATTGCCACAAATTATGAGGCTTTGGTGGCATATTTCAACTTGCCACAAATGTTAAAATGCTACGATACTATACAAATTGTAGCAATTTTACTTTGCCACAAAACTAATTTTGCCACAAATTTATAGTATTTGTAGCATGTATGAGTTGCTACAAATATAATAATTTAATTCTAATAGTACATTTGTCGCAACTTATATTTGCTACAATATCTATTTTTAATTATTGGATAATTGTAATATAATTCATAATATCGTTTGTAATAATTTGGAAAATAAATCATGATAATACGCACAGAGCAGACAATGTATACTAAACATGGAAACTTTATTTATAAATCATAATTTCAGTACGTCCAATTTCTAAAATTTAAAAAAATTGCACGATTTTGTTTCTTAGAGCGGTAGGGGTAATATTCTTATTGTTCTAAGCTAATTAAGAAAATAAAAATAACATCATGATAGCCTAAACTAACATCTTCATGCTTCGAAGTCTCAACGAACTTTACATCTGCAATACCGTCTTTGTTTGCATTATATACCGTGTAAGAAATCCCTAATTGAATATGTAACTGCAAAGAGAAAACAAGTTCATTACAATCATTCTTAAAAATAAACTACAAAAAATCTGGTACCATATCCCTTAAAAGTTGGTCATATCCTAGGCAAAGTGCCTTCCATATTAGATATACATCAAAATAATAAGCTCAATGGCCACACGCCGAGATACATCACGAGCTACATGCTCGTATTTCAATCAGATATAAATATAAATAAAAGTATACATCATAAGATAATCATCATACCTTTATACTGTCTATCACAACATAGCACACCCTTACCATTTCACCAAAACCCATTATCAAATGGCTCCCAATCAATATTCTAATATTGTCCAAAACAACGAAACTGCTCTCCCCACATCCTTGTCAATTAACTGCACAAATTTATCCATCAAATTAGGTATGAATGCAAGCTATTATAGAGATACACATAGAAGTCATACCACAATGCAACCGTGTCCTAAAAGCCTAGTTTACAACTATGAAAGAAAATCAAAAGAAACCTATACAATTTCATGAGCAATTAGAATAACCAATATGATTAAGAAAATCAAAAGAACCCTATAAAATAGGGAAGGAATGCCCACAACTACTCAAGCATAAAAGAGTATTTAATTATCCTGAATTCCCTGTCAAACCAAATAGAAGTAAAATCAAGGCTTCCAGGACCATTCCAGACAGAGCACGATGCAACCAATTTCTGCTCACTAATTCTATTGTCACATTCAAATATCTATAGACAAAAATGAATGTTCTGCATGCAATATCACTACAGTAAAACGGCACAAAGAATTTCAAAAACCTTCAACAATCATCAATTTCATAAGCTATATAGTTGCTTATTGTGTTGCAGCAGTTATTCTAAAACCCTAGCTGGTTTGATCATTGTAGAAGGATTACGTGGGGTCAGGGACAGGGGAGTTTTCCCCCCTTCACCTGGTTGATTTGATTTTATTCATATTCCTCTTCCTTTCTTACTATTCGCATTCAACAATTGTCCAGTGATAATATACATCATGGACGACAAACAAAGTTAGTGACTTCATTACATCCATTTATTAGTGGAATGTGTCACTACTACAACGAACTCTCAAAATTCACCAAATTATATAGATTACTCAAGGTATTTACATACTCAACACTCCAACAAAGGAAATACCACTGTCAGGGATTCCAAGTCAGTCACTTGGCTGTCACATGAACAAACATTTCATAACAAGAATAGAAACCGCAACTAAAATAAAAATACAGCAATAAGAAATGAAACTAACTAAGACAATAAGAAATAAAAAGTTTAATAGCATGGCATATTTTCTAAATTTGTACATATATTCTAATCAAGACCCATGAAAAAAGTAGATAACAATGACTAATTAGATTTCTGAATTCAATTGAGTTTACACGTTACAAATGACAACATACTTGTCAATTAGGCCGGTGATATTTTTCATAGCTCTATATTTGGGAAAAAGAAACCTTCTGTTGATATCTCGATTTTTTAGGAACACTAGACTCGTTGTTGACCTACAAAATAATTAAGAACAAAAACAACCTTAAATAATTATAATTATATATGCTAGTTTAAGTAACAAATAATGAAAATTAACAACTTACGTTTCCATCTCCATGTACGGATGAAGTTGATGGTCACGTTGATTTCAGGTAGCTTTATTTTTTTATCAGGTTGGATTCGTGTCCATTTCGGATTAACTAGTTTTTGCATTTTCAAGTCCGGGCCAGGTCAGATTCAGGTGGATCATTTAGAATCGGGTTAGTTTTGTCATGTCTAGTTCGATACCTTTGATCAAGGGGATTTGGAGAAGGTTTGGAAGGGCACGTCTTGTCTTGACATAGTGTTGGACTCTGGGGCCATGATGAAATGGCTCGTCCTCAGTGAACCTCTGCAACACCACCTGAAACTTCTGGAACTCCCTGGCGACTTGGTTGTGCTGTCGAAACCCATCCGGGTCGTGACAAGGCAGTTGTTGTGCCTTCTGACGCTGCCATTTCAGAGTCTCCCATGACAGGCACAGCTGCTCTACGTATACCAGCTCCGATCCAGGTCCCTCTGAAAATACCTGATCAGTTTCTGAACTGGGTCTGCCTTGTGCTTTCTCAGCTGGTTCGACCATAAATTCTGGGCCAGCGGGGACCTTATCACTGGAGCTGATGATGATGATCTCTTGTTTGAAGCTAGCTCGTCTTGGTTTTTCAGCTGAAGAAGACCAGCAAGCAATTTGAAATAAAACAAGAGACAAACAAGTAAATAAATCAAATGCGTAAAATATGAAAGAGAAAAAGGCAATACCCTCCAAAAGGCAGAATTGCCATGGGTTACAACTGCCCTCATACTGCAATAAGTGACTTTGATGCCAAAATTAAACCATTCACACCCTTAAGCTTGAACCACACCTTGGCTTGTGTAGGTTATGGAAGATTTGGCAAGAAAGAGTAGGTATCTGCAAGTTCAATACAATAAGTGACAAGTACATAAATTAACATTTAAAAGGTAAGAAAGGATATACACAATAATTCATGATAACAATTGAAAAGAAAATAAACAAAAGTTTCACACAGATAGCAAGTAGCAACAAAGAGAAGCTAATATGTAATGGAAAGAAATAGCAAAATAATCGCTAAAAGACAGAAAATGTGAAGCTTACAAAATCCTACTAGAGTATTGCAGATCCTTGATCAGTTTGGATCAAATAAAATGACCTTTTTAATAAGATGCATGGAAAAACACAGAGCAAACATTAAACTGAAGTTGGTAGAGTTTAACCCAAAGAAAAAAGATGCAAACTCCTCTCTATGTGAAATAAGACCCGAGTTAAACTCTCCTTAGGAAACAATCCTTCATAGCATGACCCTGGTACACGCACCAATGAAGTGTATAATTGGCATGAACAAGATGCAAACTCTCCTTAGGAAACAATCTTTCATAGTATGACCCCGGTGCACGACCAAGAAGCATGCTGGCATCTTTTTCTTACCCTCAACATCTAAATCTTTCCCCTTTTCACGATCTATTTTTCTCATCAAATCCTTAAACAAGTTGAAATCATTACTAGGAAGATCATTCATATAAATCTGAATTTCTGGCATTTGATCAGCCTCCAACATTAGTTCTTCTCAATTGTTCTTCACATTTTCCCTCACTAATGACACCAAGGTTAATGGGACTTGGTCTACTCCACAACCCAAATCAGCCACATTGAAGGCTTTTTTTGGGATCAATTCCTCTGACAGTATGGATTTAATTGCAATATCTGACATAGGCTGGCTCATTAGAGACACTCCTCTTTGTTTGAGTTAAATAAGAGCCGAGTTAAATGCTGATTAATCTCATATGGAGTAATTTAAGAGAATATTACTTAAGCGACTACACATGGTAGTAAAATTGGAGAAAAAGCACGAAGAAGATTCACTCTACTAATTTTCAAGTTGTCCTCAAGAATTAGATCAAACCCACTAAGGAAAACCAATTTGTGCATGCACCTCACAAGTAAGTTCATGTAGTCAACCATATGTTGTTGTACCCAAAATGGCCCCTAGTCTCCATTTCAACCCCTCCAGGAGCAAACTTTTTGTCTCCCCACAAGCTCCCCTAAGAATTGTTTGGAGTCTAGTTACTTGGATTGCACACAATGTGGTCTATAGAGGTCTCCAAGTGCTTTTATATTACTCATTGGCCAAGTTCAAATTTATACCTACCCATTCCATTGATCATGTCCTCTATCTAGATAGTTGAAAAAGTCATCAGTATGCAATTTTTCAACAAATCAACACATACTAAATCAAGAAAAATGGCCAATAGCATTACAAGATCAAATTGAGTATCTTTGCATTTTGAACTGAAATTAATGGGATATATATATACTAAAATTGCAGTATCCTTGCATTTTGAACTGAGCAGACACCTTTCAAGAATTTCAACAAATATACATCTAATTAGTAGCATGAGCATACACTACAATTGGAGTATCTTTGCATTTTGAACGGGAACAAAAAAAAAAATGCAATTAGCCAAGCGGAGGCCAAGGATATAGAACCAAATGAAGAATAGAGAATAAACAGCGAGGAAACTCATAATAGTAGCGCAAAGCCCAAGGTTAGAGAACCATAAGAGCTGGGAATACCAGTGTTGTATTGTATCTGAAAATTACATAACATGTTATAACTTGTATACTTTGCATCCAGAGAATAGACCACTGCTATAAAAAGACCCTTGGACCCCAATATTTTCATGCTATAGAGCTTCTAGTTTCACAGAAACGTTAAACAAAACCTCCTAATAAGGTTCTAAGAATTTGATACTTGCGGTTGAACTTATCTGCAATTGGCAATGTTTCTAGGTCCAGGATGAAATATTGCTCACAGAACTAGCAAGTTTTACCCTCCAAGTGAACATACAGATGCAACGAGTAGTTTAACTATCAGGAAAAAAAAATCAATGAGATTTAACTGGCTTAAATTTGCAGCACCAAACAATTAGCTATATATGACAACCATAATGACCAGAGCTTATACAATAACTACTTTACTTAGAGCATATCAGGTCCTGTGATTTTGCAACACAACTTGAGTACACATCATCTTTGAACTCTTTCGTCAATTTATCAAAATTGAGACCAAGGAGCGGGGTTTACTACGAACATTAGTATCATACTTGTAAAATTCGTACTCAATGTGAAGCTTATTCACAACAGTTGAATACTCATCACAACAATTGAGTATTCGTCAAAAAAAGGCAGTGACCAACGCTTTACTAACAAAATGTTTCCATACTCGTTTTTAATGCCTAATCAATGTGAAGCTTGTAACATTCCTTATATTAGAAGTGACAGAGAAGTTGCACCTCAAACAAATGACCTTCATGACAATTCAAATGCAATCAACCACCTTATATGAAAAACAACATTTACAAATGGCTCAATTTCAATCTTTGGTTACTAATCCAAAAAAACAATTGCCAAATCGCAGAGAAACTAAATCTTAATCAAAATCAAGAAACCAAATTGAAGCCGAATGTAAACCCTAAAAACAAATACCTAAACACTAAAGTCAAAACCTTGAAATTGAAGTTATGAAACTACGTAAAGAATCAGAGAACTAAAGGATAGACAAATGATAACTCACAATGAGTAGTGCGTAAGGTCCGATCGCCGACGAAAGGAGGTGGGGACTGCGGTGGGCGGTGGCGTCGGTCTCAACGTCTAGGAAGTATTTCAAGAACCGAAGCAATAATAAGATGACGTGACAATTCCAAAAACTTCAGAATTACCTTGAGTAAGGTGTGGAGAAGGTACCATGCAATGAACGAGTTGCGGGAACTCGACAGTTGCAATGGCGGACCGTACAATCTCAATGTTTGACGGCAATGGCGGACTGACTGTTTTGGGGAGAGTTGGGTGTGCCTGGCGCGATTCTTTCCAATCAAGATTTGGACTTTGATGCGGTAGTTCGTGGTAATTAGGGGGGAGAATTGTAGACTATCCACGATTTGGACTTTGATACAGAGACAATAGACCCTGGAAAGGAAAAGGAAATTTGGGTTTTGTATGATTTGGTTGGGAAAAGAAATCTAAATTAGATTTTTCTTTATTAAAATTGAAAAAAATAATAATTGGAGGGAATTTTAAATTGGGCTGGAAAAAATAAGAGTGAATGTATGATTTGCTGGAAAAAAAATTGGGGGGAAATATAATTTTGTTGAAATTTTTTATTTTCTCGTCTCATAGAAAATTATTAAGTGTCTTTTGTAGAATTTTAAGTTATTTGCTAGAATAGACCCTCCCTTTTGTCGCAAAATCGTATATGCTGCTATTGTTTCATAACTTTTTGCATATTGTGGCAATTATAAATTTTCCACTAATAAATTGCCACAAAACATAGATTTTCTTGTAGTGAAACCTCGCCGCTCAAGCCTAGCCCCAACCCTTGCAGCGACGTACGCTAAGCCCGCTTCCCAGCTGTCGCCGCTATGCCGTGACTTACTACCACCCTTCGCTGAAACCCCAGCCCCTGCAACGCACATACCTCACCTCGCAACCCTAGAACGTCAGACGCCGCTCCGCGGTTATCCGCTACGTTTCTGTCGTCTTCCGCCACCGATCCGCAAGTCGCCGCAACCCCCTGCGGTTGGTCGGTGGTCAATCCGTCTACCATACAAAACTCCCCAAATCAATTAAAAGGAAAGTTAAAGTTGGTTTAAATTCAGATTTTTGTTTAGCTAAACCAAGTTTTTGTGAATTTGATGTTATTGTTAGATGTTTTTTTGTTAATTTTGTATATGTATTTGTATTGGTACGTACATGTAGATTTATGGTTTAATTAGGTTTTAAATGCAGATTGTGGTTAATTTTGGTTAATTTTGTATGAATGATGTAGATTTATCGTTTAATTAAGGTTGAAATTAAGATTTTGGTTAATTGTGTATGAACGTTGCAAATTTAGGGTTTAGTTAGGGTCTAAATTCATATTTTGGTTAATCTTTGTATGAATTGAGTCAAAATGCTCAATTTGGTTGAGAATCCTAGAAGTTTGTTCTAAAACCCCGGATTAGGCTTTGCGTAATGTTGGAAAATTGACTCAGAATGCTCAGTTTGGTTGAGAATTCTTATGCATTGCAGTAGCTTCACCATGTTGTTACTGACTGGTTCCAGTGTTTACCTTGATGCAGTTGACAGTGCTTACTATGTATGTCTTCTTGTATGGGAAGAATTATTTGGTAAGTGGATCTTTTTAGCGCAGTTACAATGTAGTGTCTTTGATTGAAAGATTTGAACAGAGCGGCAGTTATGCAAACTATCCTATGTGGGAGTATTTACTTGAATGTCAAGTTTGATGTTTTACCGCTTGTTCAAACTACAGCTTTAGAAACTTCTTCATTTTGGGCAATATCATATCAAGTTCATCTTAGTTACATGATTATATGGCTTGGTTTCTTTCTCCGAATTTATGTTTCATCTCACCCTTTTTCTTGATCCTCCACTTTCCATATGTGATTCATAAATTCTTACTTCAGGCACTGTCAGGTGTTGGTGCAATACTCCAAGAACGTGCTCACATAATGCAAAACATTGCCTTGAGTTCTGCTCTTAATACGCAATTTCTTGTTTAGATTAGAATCTTTACTGCAATTCCAACGATACTATGTTTTATCTTTGAGCAAGGCTTTTTTAGGGTATGTATTTCACCTTCTTTCTACAATTGAAATTAATATTATGTAAGTGTAGCCAATGGTCAGAATTTCAGCTCCATTTTATTCTCATTTGACCCTTCTTCAATAAGTAGATGAATTTATGAATTTCTGATATCCATTTTATTAGGACTGTAGAGGACTTCAGAGAATGGACTCGGTCACTTTGCTTCTCTTATATCCAATTGTAGGAACCCAAGAGGGGGGTGAATTTGACAAATAAGATCAACACACTAGGTAAGGACGTTAGAACAAACTTCCCTGATTTCAAACCAAGGATGAAAACAAAGTGTAACTGAAATACCTCTTTATATTTATAACAAACAAAGAACGAGATACACTTATGAAACAAAGCAAGAAGTTACAGCCTGAAGGCAGTTACTGATAGGTTCACTGACCAAGGCCGAAGGTCCTTGAGATAGCTACAGATAAGGATCGTCGTAGGAAAAAACTCTAGCGGCGATTTGGAACACGATGGATTACATTGAAGCACAAACTCACAAAGTCTTAGTCCGTCAAGACTTTGCTACACATTAGCTCACCCGCATGTTTGAACACTCACCAATGTCTTCTACTATACCTTCACCAGAGGTCCTTTACAGGGTACCTTCACCTTGGAACCATTGGATACACACTCAAAAATCCTCACGATTTCTTACCTTGCGATTACTTCCGTAGAATCGCCTAAGTTCTCAGTTCTTCAATCGTCAACTTTATAGACGACTTTAGATGCTTGAACTTGAGTCATTCCAACGATAATTTTCCTTCATAATTGATTCTTCGCTTTTGTGTTGATGCTTCCTCAATCATCAATTATCCAACGGATTCTTTCCTTTTGGTCTTGTATTTGATTTCACAATCCTCCTGATTTGTTTTCCTTATACTTTCCTTATGATTTGTATATGCAAATAAATCATACAATCAGAATGTATCAGAATATATATTATATAATCAGAATATATAATATAAGGAAATTTCTTTTTTATGGATTTTGGATTTCATCAAAACCTGTCCTTCGTGGATGTGCAGGTGAAGGACCTTGACCCTATCTTCAACACCAATCAATGGATGTTATGCAAAATTTATAAATTTATGATATTTCACGTTAGTTCAACGCCTTCTTTGGATGGGGTTTTTTTTTGCATTTTGCACCCTGTATTTTGGGGGTATTTAATATCTGCACCCCCATATTTCAAAGTTTATATTTTTTACCATATACTTTCAGGACCCAAAAATTTAGCCCAAGGTTAAGTTTGACTCCGGTGAAGACCAAAGTCTTGCCTAAACTGACCGATATGCCTTTGTATCATTTATCCTTTTTTTTTCTGAATTTCCTTTTGAAGTTGACCAGACTGAAGACTTCCCTTTATACGCATATCCCAACTCTTTTGTGATTTTCTTAGTGACTATTCAACTCCAAACTCCCAGAAACCCAACCCTTCGAAACCCTTTGAAACCCTTCTCTCATCTGCGTTCTCTTCTTCATTTGTAGCCATATCTACAATGGCGTTTGGTTAGCAGCCAACAACAAGTAAATCGAGTTCGACCATATATCAGAGACGTGGAAGTTGTGGAAGAAGAGGAAGTACACGTCGAGGCGGGAAAAGTTTCAGAAGGGAAAAGATCGATCTTTCGCATGCTACAGTGAAGGATGGCAGGTAAGAATTCAATGTGGCACTCTTAGTTCATAGATACCGATTTTCTTCCAAAACTTCAGAATTTTTAGGGTTTCTTTGTAAGTTGAGTTTAATCTCGAAAACGTTTTGCGGAAGTTGCTGTTTCTAGGGTTTTTTCATCAGTCAAATGAATTAATGTTGGGTTTCAGAACCGTGTGAGGATCGTTTCACTTTTGGTTCGTCTTTATCGGACCAATCCTGAGCCTTCTAAGGGGCTTTGGAACCATCGGCAAACATAAACTCAAGGTGGTAAGTCGTTCAAATGGCGTGCCTCACTATTTGGGTCATAACTCCTTCAATACAGCTCCGATGGACTTGAAATTGTTGGAGCTTAAAGTACACACCGAGAGCTTTCCATCATGTCTTATGGGCCTAAAATGGAGTCCAGATGAAGAAGTTATGCGCGATTGAAGTCGGTAGAAAAAAAAAACCTGTCCAAAAAAAGGTCGCGCCCGCGACCTCCAGCGTAGCGCCCGCGACGTCTTGCTGTCTTAGCAGGTCGCGCCCGCGACACCAGTGTAGTGTCCGCGACCCTCCCCTATTTAACGCGTGTTTACTGTTTTAACCCCATTAGTATAAATACCCCTTTAGCTTGTTTTTCAAGATAGATTTTTATGATGAATGTTTAGGAGTTAGACTCAAGAAAATTCCTCTCAATTAGAGAGTTTGTAATTGTGGGTTTTCAAACACTATTGCAATGAAAGCTAATCCTTTGGGTGGAAGTTGCTTTGTGATTTCTCTTCTTTGTGAGTGGGTGTTTATTCTCTACTCTTCGTGAGATATCTTGGGTGATTCAAGACTCTTTGCTTGTTGGAGATCCTTGTGCAAGTGTTTGAACATCTACGTTCAATTTGGTGAGATTTCTCTCTTTAGAATTGTCTATATCTTTTAATTTCATGTTTATCTCCATTAAACCAAAAACCCTAAAAATTGGTTCTTAGTGTTTATGAGTTCTATGGATGGATTTCCATCATCCACATGGTTTATTTAGACCATAGGCTATTGCACATCCCTCTCCATTTGGTATCAGAGCTAGGCATAGAACTCATAGTTTGTTGGAGATTTCTTGTTTGTGCCCGGAATTATTCTTGTTGTTGTTTGGTGGTGATTTTTGGTGTTCTTGGTGTGTTGTATGCAAATATTGGTGTTCCCCATCCCTTGTGCCTCCAAGTGTGTTGGATAATCTTGTATTTTATTGTGTTTGTTGATTTTGATGCATATTGGATCTTTAAGGTGAAGTTGGAAAATGGTGTACGGAAGATGTTCGATGAAATGTCAATGTGAGAATAACACAAAGAACCCTTAGCCAAATACTATCCAACTACAAGAAAACCCCCAAACTCCACAAATTTTCCCCAAACACAATTTGTCACTTCATCCCAATTGTTGGGTGTTATTGTTGTTTTTTATTGTTGATTGAATGGTTGGAAGTTGGTATTGGGTTGTGTTAAAATTTATTTGTTGGATTTTGTTGAGTTGATGGTTGTGTTAGTGGTTGTGGTGGATCTTGTTGGTGGTGGTTGTGTGCCCATCCGGGTTTGTTCTTCTTGGTGCATTCCCCTTGCTAGTTTCACTCCATCTTTCCCCACAAAACTAACCTCGCAAAAAAAAAAAAAAAAAAAACCCTCAAAATTTCCTAGCTACAAAAAACCCAAGCCTCCATCCGCTCAAATTATACACACCACAAGATAACCAAGCTCCACAAATTGCCTCCATGTCCTATGCTTTAGGCAAACATGATGTCCTCTTTTCCCCTAAACCCAAACCCAAACCAACCTTGGAAGAGACTCTTCAACATATCGAAGAGAAGGTTAGAGAAGTTTAACGTCGAATGGGTGACTTACTCCGCGCTACGACCCCTACTCAACTAGAGTCATTGAAAAGGGATTATGGTCTTTCAACTCGGTATCCTAGAACTCACCATAGTGGCTATTCGAGGTATTTTGATGATTATCAATATGGTGGTTCTCGAGGAAGAAGAATAGAGAAGAAAGTTACTTCATGGCCTTCTAGGAAGGGAAGTGCTCACTCTTGGAGTAAGGCTTCATCCAAGGGAAGTCGAACTTCCAAGCTACCCAAACCATCTTTCCGAGCTCCTAAGGAAAGTGCGGAATATCTTCGGAAGCTCAAAGGTAGAAAATGCTTTATATGTCGGGTTTATGGTCACTACCAAGCCCAATGTCCCACGAAGATGGTTGAAAGTACCAGAGCAAGTGAGGTAGCCACACCGGAGGCTCCAAAGACTAGTGTTGAGGTTCGCAAGCAAGAAGGGGACAACACGATTCCTAGGCGATCCCTTATCATGACCAAGGATTCCCGGGATAACTCTCAACGGGAGAACATCTTTCGAACTCGGTTCACCATCGGCGAGAAGGCAACCCAGATCATCATCGATGGTGGGAGTTGCACCAACGTGGCCTCTACCTACATGGTAGAGAAGATCTGATTTCCAGTCTCGGCTCATCCTCAACCGTATAGCTTGCAAGGGCTAAAAGATGGCGGCGACTTCGAGGTAACCCAACAAGTCTTGGTCTCTTTCTCCGCTGGTTCTTATGAGCATAGTGTTTTTTGTGATGTTGTCCCCATGGATGCTTGCCATTTACTACTTGGTAGACCTTGGCAATTTCATCGGCATGCTATCCACGACGGTCGGAAAAACACTTACACTATCCGTATGGGAGAAAAGAAACTCAAACTCATTCCTTTACCTCCTTTCGAAGCCGATACACCACAAACCGGGGTGGGAAGTGAGAAGAGAAACCTCCAAGAGAGTGAAACACGGGATGAGAGTGTTTTGAGCAAAGAAAAGCCACATCGGGCTTTCCTCTTACGAAGAAGCGACCCTAGTGAGGTTGAGCAATCCTTAGCTCCACAAAAGTTTCCAACCTTCCTCCCTTGTTCCTCACCCTTGCCAACAACTTCTAGTGAGCTCCGCATAGAAATTCCAAGTGTTGAGGCTTGCTCAATCACTCCCGAGCCTCGCCATGGAGTTCAGTTGCTTGATGACACGTCCATGACTACTCACCCGAGCCTAATACTTCCACATCGAGGTTGAATGAGGAAGAGTTTGTCTCCATTAGCCTTGACCCCGAGCTCTCATGTGACGAATTCCTTGCTGCTTTCAATAAGTTGATGGGTGCTAGACGTGTTCGGGTCCTTCGTGATGTCGACTTGGCCCCTCCTTTCCGCCAGAATTGCTACATTTCTTAGAAGGATGGGTTGATGAGCGTCACTCTACTTCGTCTGTTCGACTACGTATTTTTGGGTTTGCACGGGTATGCGGTTAATCTTGAACCTTCAAGAGTTGAGAACAACTCTTTACGAAGAAGGGGAGTATGAACTGTATTGGGATCGGTTCATTTTTGGTTCATCTTGATCGGACCATTCCCGAGCTTTCTAAGGGACTTTGGAACCATCGGCAAAAATAAACTCAAGGTGGTAAAGGCATTCAAATGGCGTGCCTTCACTATTTGGGTCATAACTCCTTCAATACAACTTCAATGGACTTGACATTTTTGGAGCTTAAAGTACACATCGAGAGCTTTCCATCGATATCTTATGGGCCTAAAACAGAGTCCAGATGAAGAAGTTATGCGCGTTTGAATTAGGCAGAAAAAAATTGCTCATATTGTGGTCGCGCCCACGACCTCCGGCGTAGCGCCCGCGACTGTTAGGAAGAATGTGGCCGCACCCGCGACCGTCCCTGTCGTGCCCACGACGTCTTGTTGCCCCAGCAGGTCGCGCCCGCGACACTAGTGTAGCGCCCGCGACCCTCCCCTGTTTAACGCGTGTTTTAGTGTTTTAACCCCATTAGTATAAATACCTCCTTAGCTTATTTTTTAAGATAGATTTTGATGATGAATGTTTAGGAGTTAGGCTCAAGAAAATTCCTCTCAATTAGAGAGTTTGTAATTGTGAGTTTTCAAACCCTATTGCAATGAAAGCTAATCCTTTGGGTGGAAGTTGCTTTGTGATTTCTCTTCTTTGTGAGTGAGTGTTTATTCTCTACTCTTTGTGAGATATCTTGGGTGATTCAAGACTCTTTGCTTGTGGGAGATCCTTGTGCAAGTGTTTGAACATCTAAGTTCAATTTGGTGAGATTTCTCTCTTTAGAATTGTCCATATCTTTTAATTTCATGTTTATCTCCATTAAACCAAAAACCCTAAAAATTGGTTCATAGTGTTTATGAGTTCTTTGGGTGGATTTCCATCATCCACATGGTTTATTTAGACCCTAGGCTTCCGCACATCCCTCTCCCTCTCCATTTTCATATATAATTCCTTCTACTTTGAAGTGAATATGTTAAAATCGGCCTTGTCTATTCAAGATTTTTGACGTCTTTGTTGTGATTAGTCATGTTGCTTGTTGGGTGTGATCGTTTTTCACGGGCTAACCAAAACAGAGGGTACTCAAAGTGAACTTGCTTTCACTTTATTTGTCTACTATATCATCCTACTCTTTTCCATGTTTGTTGGCATCTGTCTGTTTCAGCTTTAAAATGGAATGTTTGTTGTTTTCAAATGAATTTCATGGGACCAAATCAGAATGAGACCAACAGGGGGTTACCAACAGGGGGTTAAAAATTATACTATTCAAAGTTTGTTGTTTGGTATGTCAATTAAGTTCGTATGGGGTTAAAAATTAAACCATATTTCAAAGTTCATATCTTTCTGTGTTTGGTACTGAAAGTTGGTTGTTTGGTATGTCAAAGTTCGTATGTTTGGTAATGTGCCACTGTGAAGTCTTCTACCCTCTGTTTACCGAACACAGAAAGCTAAAAATGTTGATATGTTTCTGATTCTTCATTATATGTTGAAAGTATTATATGGTTCATGTTTGGTAAACAGAGGATAGAAGACTCTACTGTCAAAGTTGTAACACTACAAAAAAGCATCACTTGTGCCACGGTAAAGTTCGTGGCACAAGTTCGAAATTCCCGTGGCAAAACCGTCTTGCCACGGGTTTTCTTCGAATTAGCCCCGTGGCACAAGTGGCCGTGGCAAGGATGTAGCCACGAGAAATTTACTACCGTGGCTAAATGAAAAATCGTAGCCACGGGACCTCCCGTGGCAAGCACTGTCATTTGCCACGGGAAGACCCGTGGCAATCACTTTTCTTGCCACGTGTAGTCCTGTGGCAATTACTTTTCTTGCCACGTGAAATCCCGTGGCAACAAATTTTCTTGCCACATGAAGACCCGTGGCAATCACTTTTCTCGCCACATTAAGGCCCATGGCAATAACTTTTTGGGCCATGTTGAAGCTTGTGGCAAGTAAATGTCTAGCCACGAGCACTTCCGTGGCAATGTTAACTACAAGAATTCATTCCAGTAGCTACATTATTTACTCGTAATTCTACATTTAAAGGTGTAATTCTACATCATTCAATAATTATAATTATTATTATTATTATTATTATTATTATTATTATTATATATATATATATATATAGATACACAATGTAATAGAATATTATAATACAATATAATATAAAAAAGTAGCTATATCTATATATATTTCTTTTGATGGAAAAAGGAACCTTCATTCAATAGTTATCATCCATAAGAACATAAATACTAATTTGATTGGGGCATACCCCAAAAAGACTTGCTCAAACTGTGATAGACACTTCTACCAAGCTAAGAGTTACAATATTGTAGTCTCTTAACATGACTACAATTACAAAAATTGTAACTACAACTAGAAAAGGATAATAATCTGAAATAAGAAAATAAGAGCAACATCGCTAACAAAGAAAGCCGCCTTCGCTTCTGTAATCAAAGGAGACCTGTTGGCCTTGATCCTTTGTACCCTTGCGAATTGTCCAATAGGCCAATACTACTCCTTCCAATTGATGATTCTAACTGACCCAATATACCATCTTGTCCAAAAGTTGCATCACCTATACATTCACCATGAAAACCATATCACAAGCAATATGTGATTGGAGAATCAATTAGTATGGCATCAGTGGTATTTACTTAAGCTTCGGCATCCGAATCAAAATGTGGGATTCATAAAAATTAGAGCTAACCTAATGATTCAAAAAGGAAACACAAAGCTAAGTTAAATAATTAGGTGCATACAATATAAAAGCTTCAAACTCCAAATGCAGAAAGCAAAATTAGAGTCAAAATTATTCTAACCTGCACTGTAGAGAACCAGGGCTATAGACCATAATAGTTGTACATATTAAACTTCAAGTTTCTATATTGCTCGATCATTAGAGACCTGCACCAAACAAAATTCAATAAGCTTATAAGTTCAATTCTGAAATCAACAAAACATAATTCAATAATTGCAGAAAGCAAAAGGTATAATAGAGAAACCAAAAATAAAATGAAAAAAAAAATCTAGTCTCGTTCGACAATAAATCCACTCCAGTATTAGCATATTACACATGTCACTAAGTTAGTGTAACCAAAGAACTTACTACCAAGCTAGGTAGCCATTGAGCTTGATAGTTCAGAAACTGGAAGTTGTAATAAAAAAACAAATACATTGTATGAACAATTCAAATCAACCACGTAACAAGATATGGATATCATAATCATATGAGTATGAGTACAAGTACGGCCATGTTCGATTATGCACCTGGTTTCATTTCAAAAAACTAATTGAAGTCCTGATTTGAGAGCACAAAGAAAAGAATTGGAGACAATTTAGGGAAGGGGCATGAAAGTTCATACAGGTATATTACCTTATACTGTATCAGTTTGTGCATACTTGACAATCGGAGCTATATATCAGCTGCGTAATGATCTTTCTGCAATATATGAGTTCATATTGGTCGAGAATGTGATTCCATAAAGAAATTAAAAGAAGCTTTTTCCCAGATCAGAGTCTACTCACAGTCAAAACTGAGCTGACTCGCTTCTTGTAGACCAGGCAAATGGGTCATTCAGGTCGAGTTCGGGTTGAGTCATGTTTGGGTTGACCTGGCAAACTGGAGCTATATATCAGTTCTGTCATGGGCATGGTCTGCTCTGCTATACAGACTCAACACCTCGTCTTCCCCAAAGAGCGTGGATCGCGTTATCCCTGCTGCATAAACAGCACAAAAAGTTGAGACGGTGTCGTTCCGAGCCTCACTCCAGGAACAAGCTGCTGCTAATAACCAAAACCCAGCCTATAATAAACCATGTTGTACTGTATTAATTCCATCTTAATTCTCACATGAGTTAGACATCTTTTGCATTAAGCAAGAATTGCAAACAAGAGTTATGGCTCCCCACTTATATTATGTATGAGATCTTACCATCACCAGCAACATCACCCTAATACGGGATAAAGTTCTTGGAAAGACCAAGTAAATGGCTATAGAGGCCATCTAGCAACTACATAGACCCTCAACAGCTATAGAGTTGGCGGCTAAGGATCAAAACATCCCAAAAGAGACTCTGTACTTAATAAAAGTCACATATTTACCATGAAAAAGGTGAAATTCAAAAACGCTAAAGTCTAGAATAAATACTGGTCCTTTGTGCTTTTTACTTACCAGACCAAGAATCCCAAATGAATGGAAGGATCGTCATTATCATGTTTATTCACATCTTGCTCATCATCTTTTGAATACTGGTCCTTGTGCTTTTTTTCTTAGCAGATCAAGGCCCCATACACTACAACCGCACCAAAGTAAAACATCGCAAAAATCAAACCAACTTCCAACAATACAGAATCAATCACAATTGTAGAATCTCTCTTCCTAGAAACTAACATATATACTCTTTATCTTGAAGAAACCCATCGAATAGCCACAATCGGAAACATAAATTTGAAGATTAAAGTTTGGTAATATCAAGTTAAATTCAGTGAATCATGCGGAACCATGGTAGCAATTCGCAAGGTAATCGATCAAAGGAGATGTTATTACCATGGTAGAAATGAATTAAGGGACCTATGGTCATGCTGGAACCAACAGCGTATGGAATCATATCAAGGACCCTGAAGAATAGCATTTCATTGCTTCCTCATGTTGGTGAATCGAGCAGAGGGGACCGCATTGGCTTGCAGTGCAGCCTTTGGAGGTCGCCGCCGAGGAGCAGCCGAGGAGGCCCAGGCGTCTTTGGGTTCAGGCGAGTGAGTCCGCGGAAGTTCGATGGAGGTAGGAAGGCGTGGCGGCGACCATGGTGGTGGCTGCAAAGGTGCGAATGGTAGCGAGAGTGGTTGCGACAGTTGCTGGGAGTCGCGGTATTACTTGGAGTCGAGGGCTGAGGGTGATTGGGTGTTGCGATGGAGAAGCGGTGAAGGGTATTGTCGGCAAGTGGGTGGCCCGAGGATCTGGCGTGGTGTGAGGAGAGAGTGGAGGTTGGTGGGAAAGATTAGGGTTTGAGAAAGGAAGTGAATATGGAAGTAACTTGCAATTTTTTACTACCATAGTAGAATTTATTTTAACTATAGTAGTTGAAAATTTTATATTATTCATTTATCAAAAATAAATTATATTTGTTAAAAAAATTTATATCCTCCTAAACATAGTCTATTACATATATTAAAAACAAAATAAAAACAATCTACAATTGACATGTGGCATGCTTATGGAAAAAATTTATTTATTTAATAAGATTATTAATTACCTTAGATCACCTATTCATTTTCCCCCTCTCAAGTATTGTCAATAGCACATAATAACATTTAATTTTAAAAAAATAACTATCTACTGACAATTACAATTCAAAGACAACTCAAAATTGATTATATGATAGCATTAAAATCCAAAATTAATATAAAAAATACAAATTAAAAATAATTAAAATATTAAAATGAACAACAAATTATAAAATATCAAATTTGTCTCAATGATAAGACAAAAGATTGAGAATTTGAGATCATTATGATCATTTACAACAAGTAAAATATTATTTCTTATTAGAAAATGGGTGAAAAAATTACATTTATGATCATCATCAAATACATAAATTGTAATTTCATATAAAAAAAATAGACCCTAAGATTCTAGATTTATTCTCCTAATTTAATTATACAAAACTAATAATACAAAGGATTTTTGGATGCTGATATACTGAACTTTTGAGGTATTGGACAATAATGCACTGAATTTTGACCTTGGACAATAATGCACTGAACTTTGAGGGGTGTTGGACCATAATGCACCCGAGACAATTTCGATGGTGGCGAACTTGGTGAAAATCTTACGTGGCAGACCGAGAAGATGAATAGGCTAAATTATATTTAAGTTTGTGACAAGTTACATAGGATTGCCACCAAATTAGCAACTGTCAAATTCATACTGAGTGCGTTATTGTTCAACACCCCCCAAAGTACAGTGTATTATTGTCCAAAGTCAAAGTTCAGTGCATTATTGTCCAATACCCCAAAAGTTCAGTATATTAGCATCCAAAAACCCTAATACAAAAAAAAAACTATGATATAATTAATATATAACTAAAATAATATTCATAAGTTTTCTATAAAAAAAAAAAGGATTCATGAGTCAATCTTTCTTAACCAAAATTATAGTTACAATATATCAATCACTATATAAAAATCATATTAAAATAAAATATAAGAGATATTAAAGCATAAAACTCCCATAAACAAATCTATATTATTGTTGTATGTTTTCTTTAATAACTAAAAAAGAAGAAAAAAATACTAACATTGCGATAAAAAAAAATGTAAATTAACCTCTCTTTGCTATGAAAAAAAAAGTAATGCAACTTGGTTTTGATTGATGTTGCGATTGTTGATATATGCTTAAATTTAGAATTAACCATTAGTTTAAAATTACTTTATAATTAGTAGTTTTTACTACTTAATGGTATAATTATTTATAATTTCTCTAAAACATGTTTTTATATTTTTTATAAAAAATTTATATTTATTTATGAAATACAAGTTTTCAACAAAACAATATTTATAATGTATGTACATAGTTTCTATTATTTTAATCATTTATTCCGATATTTAAAATTAATATTTTTTGAATGTTATTGAAAAAGATTTAAAGAGAATTATAAAGTTCCTTGCATTTATTTCAAATTAAATAATAAAAATTACTATTATTCTTTATTATATGTAATTAAGACAATATTAAAAATAAATATAGATGTTAGTATCATTTACTACTATATTACGTAAATTAATTTTGAAGACTATTTGTACGAAACAATTACAAAAATAATGATAGTAAGATTGTTGTATAATTGATTTTATTAATTTTTAATTATTATTTTAATTGTTAATTATTATAAAATTTCTCCAAAAAGTTACATATAAATACTGAAAAATTTCCCGTGCATCGCACGAGATATACATTGCTAATTAATTATTGTAACAAGTTACTTTGATCAACCTATATTAATTTTGAATTTTTAAGATAAAATTAATGATATTTTCACTCTTCAACTACGATAGTTGAAAAAAAGTCAACTAAGGTAAAATTTCCTTAAAAATATTCAATTTTGTAAAAAATTATAACTTTAACATATTGATTTACTTATTGTAACAAGTCATATGGTGAATATATATTCATTTTAATTTTTTAATAGTAAAATTAAGAATAGTTATACATTTCAACTACCATAGTTGAAAAAATTTTCAACTATGGTAGAATCTCTAGTTTGACACTAGCAGTATCAACTATGGACATATTTTCCAGAAATAGTACACAACCAAGCTGGTAGATTTCTTACTACGCATAAAGATTATGTATGTCCTAATATACTGAGCTAAAGACCAAAGGTTGAAAAAACGTTAATAGTCACTTTTTTGGCCAACTAAGCAACATTAACAAACTTTTCTATAGAATAATGTAAAAACAAAAATTTAATTGTTTTCTAGATAAATTAATCAATGCTCTGCTTAGTCGGCAAAAGGAAATTGACGGTCGACATTTTCTCCACTTGCTCCAGCTTCAAGTTTGGACAATTAGGCGACAAGTCATCTTTTTATCGAGTTAAACACCTATCAACTAGGCATCGTACTACTGTTGGTAAATAGGTCCATAGTTTGTACCACTAGTTTCCAACAAAATTGTTGGTATTATCATCGGTCAATACCCCTAAAGTTTGTATTATTATTGTCCAATAACCTTTTTTTATTTTTTATTTTTTAGAAGAACTTAGTCTTGAATTTGAAAACGGAATTGAATCTTCTTTTTGAATACATAATCTAATCCTAAAATCTTTGAGAAAAATCTAAACCTAGAACTAGAGGCTTAGGGAGAAATCTCCCTTCAAGCACTAGAGAGAAAAACAATAAGTGAAAGAACGTAGAATGAAAAATCCCTTTTTCTAATTAATGAAACTACTTAAAACAAAATACTGCAAATTTGGCTCAGTTACCAGTGCCGACCTTTGTGTGCCAAACTGAAAATTCCTATTTTGCCTTGGCTTCTTTTACTCCTTATTTCCAATCTTTTTCCTCTATTGCCATCATCATTTGCACTCGAATTGCCTAAAAATAAGACAATTAAATAAATTAGTCTCAATTAGCAGTCGACAAAGTCATGGCGATGTTTCCCAGTTTTGATCAAGTAAAAGCCCGCCTCTTCTGACTATTGATCGATATTCGTAGGGCTTCTCTCTCCTTTTTCTTCTTTTCTTCTTTTTTTATTTAATGAATACTCCTCCTTTTTCAAAAACAAAAACCCCTATTGTTTGTATGTTTTGAAAAATTAAAAAAGCTTGATTATTTTTAAAAAAAAGAAAATTATTGATATTATATGAATGGATTTTTTTTTGGGAAATCATTATGTTATTCATCCCATATTTATTGTCCTTCCATTCTTATATATAGTTTGCACGGTTATAGGTAGTATATCAATGAATTTTATTTAGGGATGGAACATATTGGAGGTAGGTACTTCCACCTCTCTCCGATTAATGATCAGAGGAGGAAGTCTCCAAATTTGATTAATTGGAGGAGGGGTGGACCTCCACATCTAATTATAAAATCGAAGTTGGAGGTACTCGAACTATAATCGGAGGTCCAATTAATTAGCTTTAGTGGTATTAATTTTTTTTAATTTTTCCATATTTTTTGACAATATTTTCTTTGTGTAATTTAATATATTATACTTGTAAAAAATAAAACACCAACAATAAACCTAAAAGTATTTTAACATAACCAAAAATACATAACATAATAGGCATATAATATATGTCAAGAAAATAAAAGTCTATCAACTATTAAAATATTGGCAACACAAGCCCCGTTTTTCTTAGAGAACAAAAAACTAAGATTTATATTTTCCACTCAATTTTCAAATTCAGTCATACTATGATTATCAATTTTTTTATATATTTATTATTCTAATCGGACTTAATCGAACTTAATCAGATATGAGATGGTCAGATCACCTCTATGTCCACTTTGATCAAGTTATAATAAAAGTCGGGCCTATTTAATCGGATTCTTACACAAATTTCTTTTTATCCAATTAGGATTGGATCTTTTTACTTCGCATCGGAGCTGATTCATTTTGGAGTCGGATTTGACTACCATCCCTAATTTTATTGAGTAGAAGAAAACTACATTATTTAGCTTGTGGCCTGTAATTGCCACGGGCATGACCGAAGCTATTAAGGGTCAAGGGTGGTAAATTGACCACCCAATTTTTTTAGTTTTATTTTGTTCAAATATTCATAATTCAAACTATGTAGTTATTTGTTTGATTGATTGGTTACAATTAAAATATTGTTATGGATGGTTGTTTCGTTATTGTTAATTGTTGATTTCTAACAATCAAATATGAATATGCTTTACCGGATGTTTTGAATTTATAAAGTGAATTCATTTTTAATTGTTTGTGAGTTTGAAATGGAGAAATTTTTTAGTAAGAGAGTGGAGACATCGCATGGTTAAGGTTCTGCAACACAAAATTCCCCGTCGCCTCAATAAAGTACTCATCCATCATCTGATAATGAACCGCCCTCAGTCACTAATCCCTTTTCTTCTAGGAGAGCTCGTGTTGATATAAAAACTCTTCCTGCAGACCTGGGTGAAAGAAAACCCCTGCGTTTGAATCCTTGCATGTCATTAAACTTTATGTTATTTGAATATGTTATTTTTTTTTTAGAATTTGTTCCAATATAATTTGTCTTTTTTATTAAATTTTATCTTAACACCCCTGCCTTTGAATCCTGGTTTCGCCACTGGCCACGGGCGATATTATCCCGTGACATAAGCACTTTTGCCACATGAGTTATAGTCCGTGGCATGCTATTGCCACGGGTGATATTTTCCCGTGGCATAAGTATTTTTTTGCCACGGAAGTTCTAGCATGTGGCATGTTATTGCCACGGGTGATATTTTCCTGTGGCATAAGTACTTTTTTGCCACGAGAGTTGTAGCCCGTGGCATATTTTTAAACATCAAATGCACTACAAAATTTTCCCGTGGCAAGACTAATAAATTGCCACGATTTTAGATTTCCCGTGGCGTAATTCGTGGCATAAGTGACGATTTTTTGTAGTGTAATGTGTATATTATAAATGTGTATATTATTAGTGTATCTATTATAACATTTGTTTAAAGTTTTAAACTTTGTTTAATGTATCTGTTTGGTTTGTATAGATCAATACAACACAAAGATTGTTGTAGTGTTTAAGTATAAGAAGTGGTCAACAGAGTATATGAGGGATAAAGATGAGTATGACATAGCTGATTTAACTATGGATGCATACAACTTTCCGCTCTCTGAATCTCTTAAACCACACAAGCCAAAATTTTGTTGCTATATCATCCCACACACCTGGAAAGGCTCACACTAAGTGGCTTGTGAGGAATGAGAATGACTTGCTTAGTGTGTTTGAGAGGTGGAAAAATAGGAAGAAAGTAGAGTTCATGATTCAGGAGAGGAGCAGCCTTCATTCGTGGACAAGATTATTATAGAATTGGAGGGTAAATTTGCGAAGGATCCTGTACCTGAAGATCGGATAAAAAATTTAGGAGATGGAGGTACAATGAAAGTGAGTACCTTAAGTCCTGAGTTTTGGGACAACCTAGGAGGGAGCACTGGTGCTAAGTTGTCAATTAACATACCTATTGGTAACCCTGTTTCTGAACCAAGTTAAGCCAACGTCACTTCAACTAGCCATATTTCTTCCAAAGAACATACAACCTCATCGAACCCTGGTGACATCTGTTTGTCCCAACAACCTTTTTTGAGTGAATTGACTCTCTCCCAATTGAACACTCCAAACATACAAACCAACAACAAACCTCATGGAATGATATACTAATTGAGGATGTTCATGTGAGTGAGGGTGATGAGAGTGAGGGTGTTGAGACAGAGGCTGATGAGAGTGACCCTGATCACAGTGATGGTCATGACAGTGAGGATGATGCTTGAGTTTGAGGGCGATGTGGGAGAGTCACACAATGATAGTGATGGGATCGAACCATTATTGGTTCCAGAGGATGAGATTTTTAATTCAAATAGTGACTCAGATGGTTATGTGGAGATGAGGATAGACTGTGGGAACCAGAACAAGATGGGTCAGTTGAACTTAGGTCGGGGGACATGTTCATAGAAAAATCCAAGTTTCTTGATGTGCTTAGGGATTACATGGTTCAACAGGGGATTTAGATTAGGCACATCAAGAATGAGGGTTATCGATATACTGGTAGGTGTTCGGGGAATGGCTGTGATTTAAGAATACATGCCTCATTGATGCAAGATGGTGTGACCTTTCAAATCAAGAGCTTTAGGGGTACTTGCACTTATAAAAGGTTAATGGACAACCCTGCTGCGAACTCTACTTGGATAGCTAGGAAGTTGTTTGATGATGTTAGGTTTGAACCAAACATGTATGTAGCTGCAATGTTGAAGAAGTTGCATGATGAGTATCATCTTGTTAAGTCCAAGAACACAATTTAGAGAGCCAAAATCAAAATTCTAGAGCAGATTAGGGGGAAACATTAGGAGGGTTTTAAGTTGGTTGCCAAGTACCTTGAGATGATCAAAACAAGTCATCCAGGGAGCATTTTCCGCATCAAGTGGGAATATGATGAGGAAGGGAAGCATGTGTTCAAGAGGATGTTTGTATCATTCAAAGCTTGGATAGATGGGTTCAAGGCTGGATGCAGACACTTCATTGGGGTGGATGGCCGCCACTTGAAAGGTGTGTACAAGGGTTGTTGTTGATTGCCTTAGGGTTTGATGCTGAAAACAACTGTTTTCCACTTGGATATGCTATTCTGAGCATGGAGAACAAAGAAAACTAGATGTATTTTCTACGCTGTTTGATGGGAATCACAGGTATACAAAACAAAATCTAACCTTTTTTACTTTTCAATTAGCTCAAACAATTTGATCTTGATCAATTAAATTTATACTTGATTAATAATAGGTGAAGATCAAGAAGGCAAGTACACTTTCTTTGTTGATAGATGTCAAGTGATCCCTTCAAAAGCTCATTTAATTATGTCTTGATTAATTAAATTTAGTGTTATTAATAATTCAGTCATTATTTAACTCTTTTGGTTGTTATACTGCAGGGTGTGATTTATGCACTTGAGGAACTTTTTCCTCACTCCGGTAGAAGAATTTAATTTGTCCACGTACTATAAAAGGAATTTTAGGAAATACTTCCCTGCCCCAAAACTGAATTCTCTTTTATCCAAGGCTGCATATGCTTATTCACCAGCTGAATTTCAAAAGTTCATGAGCCTTTTATGTCAACAGGACAAAGAGGCATATGAATGGTCATTGCAAGAACATATAGAGTTGTGGTGTAGACATACATTTCCACCTAACATTTGTATGCCAGATAACTCAACCAACTTTGTTGAATCTTTCAACAAAGTGCTTAATAGGTGTAAAGACATGTCTATATTCACCATGTGTGAGAAGATTCATGAAAAGGCTTTGGACTGGTGGGTAGAGAGGGCAGATTGGGGTGCTAGTTGGACAGGTAGGGTTACCCCATTAGTGAGACGAACAATGGTGAAATATCAAAAAGAATGATGGAAGTTTTGTTTGAGAATAATTGGTGGTGGGGCATGGGAAGTGCATAATGGACAAATTAGGTACATTGTGAATGTGAATGATAGAACTTGTGACTGTGGGGAATATCAAATCACAGGCATTCCATGTAGACATGTTGTGAAGGTTTTGACATTCATGAAGGTAGACCTTGAAGAGTATGTAAGTGATTGGTATACGGTTGAAAAGTTTAGGGTTGCTTACAGTTTTCCAATGAAACCAATCAAAGACAAGTTCTTTTGTCCTGCTATGCCTAATGTGCCTGACTTATGTCCACCAAAGATTGTTAAGAAAAGAGGCCCAGTGAAGAAGGACAGGATCAAGGCAAATGATGAGCCAAGAAAGGAGAGGACCAAATTTAGGAGTTCGATAGTGAAGTTCTCACTTTGCAAGTATGAAGGGCATAACAAGAGAAGATGTCCAAATGTTGAACATGGCCCAGCCGAATCTGTTAAAAGTAAGAGAATGGGAAGGCCCGGAAAACAACATGACTCAGCTACTAATCAAGTATGTCTACTTATATTTCAATTTTTTTTTATTTTGCAAAAGTATTTCACCAACCTCAACTAAGTTAAAAACTTGTTTTATTAATTAAACAAGGCTGCATCTTCTGTTTAATAAAGTACTCCCCTCAGAAGAAGCCCCAGAAAACATGGCACTTCTCGGCAGGAAACTAATCAGGTTTGGCATAGCTTCTGGTCAATAAAGTAAACTTTTGTTATTTTTGTTAGATCCCCAAAAAACAAGGCAATGGAATACCTAAGTAAACTTTTTGTTTTTGGTTTTTTTCAGATACCTAGAAGGAGTCCTAGGAAGCAATCCAACTTGAGGAATGATGTTCAAATTAGTTGTAGCCTCCCCTCTGGAAGCACGAATGAGGCATACAAAATAAATCTAACCCTTTTACAGTAGAAATTCATGGTGTCTTTACTTAAGTATATATAAAAATAAAAAAAAATTATTATTTTCCTAGATCCCTAGAAGAATCCCTAGGAAGCAATCCAACTTGAGGAGCGGCGTTCAAACCAGTTCTAGCAACCCTTCTGGAAACACTAATGAGGTAAACAAAACAAATCTTATCCCTCGATCCTTTCAACTTTGGACTTATCCACACCTATCTATCTTTCTATTTTCATCCGTAATCTAGTTTTCTGTAATAGCACTTGAAATTAATTAGCACTTGAAATTAGCACTTGTGAACTTGTGAAATTAGCACTTGTGAAATTAATTAGAGGGGAGGAGGTGGTCAGCTTGACTAATTCAATGTTAATTGGTCATGCTTTACTAATTTGATTTTGTTTTATTGCTGAAGAAATAGTGGTCAGCTTACAAAGCTGAATACATTTATGACCTTTTTTATTAGACTAGTGAAAATGATTGAGAGACCTAAACATGATCCAAGTTTCATCCAATTGGTGTTGCTTATCCTTGTGAACTTCTTGAGTTCAAATATGACCTAGGAAACAACCCATTTATTTCTGGACGTAACAATGTGGTCTTTACTTAAATATATATTTTTCTTATTGGTTTCATAGAATCCTAGAAGAAGCCCTAGGAAGCAATCTATCTTGAGGACTGGTGTTCAATTTAGTTCTAGTCTCCAGTCTGAAATAACAAGTTAGGTACTATTATCCATGTCACACTAGGACAAGACACCATATTTATTATCCATGACTAAGTTAAATGATATATGATTTCCAAGGTTACAAAGCAAACACCAAGAAGGGCTACTACTGTCGTAAAATAGTCCAACAAGAGGAGTTATGAAGCTTATGCTACCGGAAGCACATCTCATGTAACTTGTTAAATGACTTGCTGGCATGGGGTTTTTTTGGACAAGTCACCTTGCTAAATATAACTTGCTGACATGTTGTTTTTTTGGAAGTGGTGACTTCTATTTGCTAAAGGACTTGCTGATTTGAATTGGATGGTTTGATTGGTGACTTCTATTTGTTGACCTTGCTAAGTAAAACAGTCCAAAGGTGTTGTTTTCCTCTTATTGATCAGGTTTTATTGTGGTTTGGTATCAAATTGAATTGGATGGTTTGATTGGTGACTTCTATTTGCTGACCTTGCTAAGTAAAACAATCCAATGGTGTTGTTTTCCTCTTCTTGGTTATGTTTGATTGTGGTTTGTTATCAAGTTGAAGTGGATGGTTTAATTGGTGACTTCTATTTGCTAACCTTGCTAATTAAAACAGTCCAATGGTGTTGTTTTCCTCTTCTTGATTATGTTTGATTGTGATTTCGATGGTTTGATGTCACTTCTATTTGCTTAATAGAATTAGATTGTTGTTAACAACTTTGGTGTGACTTCTATTTGCTAAATAACCTATTGGATTCTCCATTGCCAGATTTCCATTCCGTCCAAGAAAGCAAGGCTCGACAACCTTAAATCCCTTGCGACAAAAGTTAGACAGAGGATCGAGATGTTGGCCAGCAAATTTGACAGATATAACTAGTGTTTGTTGGTGATTCATATTTTGTGTGTCCATCAGTTTGGGAACACTTTGTTATCTATTGACATATTTTGTATGTGTCCATTAGTTGTGGAACACTATCATAAATATTAACAGTTTTTTGTACGTGTCCATTAATCGTGGAACAGTATGTTTTTGTATGTGTCCATAACTTTGTGAACACTCATTTGGACATATGTCAGATAAATATTGACAGGTGATACGTACGTACTTTGTTGGGGCTCTAGTAATTGTATAGCCCTCGCCCCATTATCAGATACAATGTTGCCTTTATGGCTTTATTTGGGCAAGGTTCAATTTCAGGCTATATATTTTTGGGATATTTAATTATGATCAATTATTAATAGGTTCCCTTTCCATTTTGTTCATCTTTTGACATTTTTTTTGGACTATCCAAACCCTTAATCATTAATAGTTTCACATATTAGTACCAATTAATATCCAAACAAAAGTCTATAACTTGCATATAATAGTACCAATTAATATCCAAACATATTAATAGTTGCACATATTAGTACCAATTAATATATCAAAACAAAAATTTATAACTTGCACGTATTAGTACCAATTAATATCCAAACATATTAATAGTTACACATATTAGTACCAATTAATATTCAAACATATTACTATCCAAACAAAAGTTAACCCATTGAACTCAACAAGGACACCCAAATAATATTACTTGCACATATTAGTATCAATTAAATAGTGGTGAACTCAACAAGGACACCCAAATAATATAACTTACATTAACAACATATACCAAGGACACCCAAATCAAAACCATTGAGCCACATACTATAACTTGCACATAATACCATGCCAACACAACCACATAATATAACTTGCACATAATAGTATCCATTAAATAGTCTTACATTAACAATATATAACAAGGACATCCAAATCAAAACCATTGAACCATATCTAGCTTACTTGAGTAACGCAACCAAGACAACAAAAAAAATACCACAACACACTAACGACATAACTTTAGCTACATCATATATTTTCATCAACCATTGTCTAACTTCAGCCCTAAACGCACTTAATTCTTCAACAAATCGACTACGGTCAACTGAATTGCGTTCTTGTTCATTTGTCATTTCTTCATTTGACCCTCCAACAGTCTTCCACTGTTGTGTTCGTCAGTCCTCTAGCCACACCCATTTCCTGTCGACTGCGTTCACCTTCTATCTAACGCAAGAACTCACCACACCTTTGACAGCACCAATAAGGCCTTAAGTAATTCAAAATTGTCTTGGAAATTCGTCGTTGCGAATCTGTTCCACTTTTGCATTTCCGACAATAATATATGCCCTGAAACTCATCATTGCACTCGAGCTGCATTCCATCTAAACATAAATATAGTTTTAATATTTTTTAATATAAATTCTTAAAAATTTACAATGTAAATAAATTATGGAGAAGATAACACTATCAAATTGCCACATTGATAATACTCTCCAACATAGTAATCAATTTAATGTTGTAATTTCAAATGCTAATTAAAATTTAAAAAAGAGATTTTTTTTAAAAAATATGCAAATTGACTTGCAATTTTTGACAATTTTTGACCAATTAACCATCATACTATAAATTGCTCTATGTTTCTTATGACTATTATGTTGTATAAATTTCAAATTAACTAATATTTCCTCTGTTCTCTGTCGTTCATCTATCAAAATATGGGTTTATGAACCGGTAGTAGTTAGATGAAGTAAAGACATTTATGGTTTGCACTTCCAATTTGTAGTTTCAAGTTTTCCATGACAATTATGGTTTACAAACAACCAATACCAACCAAACAATATGAAATTTGACATTATTCATCACTCATTCACCATAACCACAAAATGTCAGACTTCCAATTTGGGGTTTATGAACCCGAATTCCAACTTAAAAAAATATAATTTGATATTTCAATTCATTAGCTTGTTAAGATTCTCGATAGATAAAAATAAATTTTTAGGGTATTAGCTTGTTCTATTAGCTTATTCAAACAAAAAATAGTTTCATTAGCTTCTTCACCAAATCAAAACGAAATCTCAATTCATTAGCTTGTACAGATTAACCAAAACCCTAAACTAATAAAGATTCATTTTAGGTTTTATGAACAATATGAATATGGAACTATACTTACCAGCTTCTTCTAGTGGTATTCGATCTGGTCGTTCCTCTTTATGGTATGCAAAGCTTCCCCATAATCTGACAATGGAGATTCCAACAAGTGGTTGAAGATTTGAAGTTAGAAGCGAGTTCGAAGGTCGACGTTGGGTTCCAAGTTGATGTTTCAGGGGGGAGAGTGACCGGGGGGAACGAGATGGAGATGGCAAACGGAGATGGTGAGGTTTGATCTGGTAATGGAGATGGTGTTGTTCGACGGGGAGTCGAGCAGTAAGGAAGAAGGAGATGAGGAAGATTGTAAAATAAAACAAATGTGAGAATTGTGGTAGTAATAAATAAGTCAATTAATGTATGAATAAATAAAGGGAAAACTTGGAAGTTCAGAAATAATTAAACGGCAACTTTCGAAGGAAAAATCAGTCAAACTTCAATAAGGGCTTCTTTTGGCCGGATTCCTCTAATTATGTCCAAAATGTTGCCAAAAATAAAGTATAAGGTCCAAATTATAAACTTTGAAATATGGGGGTCCAGATATTAAATACCCCAAAAATACAGGGTCTAAAAAGCAAAAAAAACCCAACATTGGATACGATTCTAAATTTCTGATTATTAGTTTGACTTGATTCGTTGATGTCTTCTTTGACCTGGTATTGTGTTTGTTTGGGGTAATTGATGTTTTGGTGTATTGCCAGGTTCCTTATGGCGTGGTCTTTTGTCTGTAAAATGTGTAAAAAGAATTTATGGTTTATAGTTTAATCCAAGTATGATGGTAGGGACTAGACCTGTCAATTCGGGTGGGCGGGCGGGTTACGGGTCGGTCGTAGATCGGGTTCGGGTAAATATGAGTCGGGTGTATTCCGTTTTGGGCGGTTTGAGTCGGGTTTACGGGTCATGACCGCCCTTTTTCTCAGTCACTTACAACTAATAAAATTGATTATAATTAGTTAAAGACACTTGTGCAATGTACCATTCCATTCTAAGTTCGACCACCACGATATGTCATAGTTGTATAGACATATTACTATACATCTAAGGGGCAAAATTTGGCAATCTTCAAGTCTACAAGTATTATGCGGTTTACGTCAACAATCCACGAATAACAGTAGTTATGAAATATATAGGGTTTTGGGATGCTAATATACTGAAATTTTAGGGTGTTGGACAATAATGCATTAAAATTTGGCCTTGGACAATAATACACTATTTTATTGAAAGAGAGGAGAGCGGCGGGACTGCAGGAGTTTGAGGGTTCACTGAAAGAGTGAGTGGGTGACAGTGTTAGTGTTTTATTTTGGTCATTTGTTATTTGATTATTTAATTTGTATGTCTCTCTCTACGCATAACTTTCCAAAGCCACTCAATATTATACTTTTGGGCCTTAATTTTCATGAAATGGGCCCATTTTTTTTAGAAGGTCAAAGTAGACAAAACACTTAAAATTAAAGTGTCTGACCCAACGGGTCGACCCAAACCTGACCCGATCTGACCCGTTTTTTATCGAGTTCTTCGGGTTGGGTCATTTTCGGGTCCCGAGTCGGAATTTCGTGTTCAAAACCCATTTTTGCGGGTCGAGTCGAGAATTGCCCGGTGTAGTAGGGACAGAGGGGGTTAGCTTTTCACTTAATAGAGAAGAGAAAAGCATGCACTCACAAGTCACAAAAGCTAGAGAACGTTGGACAGATACAGTAATTAGACACCCACCTAAAAGGAAACTCCCCAAAAAGAAGATAGGCTTAGGATCCATTTTTATATTTACAAACTCACTCACTACCCTCCCTTTATTATTCATATTTATATAATAAAAATCGTAAATATCAAACTCTAAATACAATTCTATTACTACTAACTAGTAATCTTTACTGGCATTTAACCTACACTGAAAGCAAAAAAAAGTTTTAGGTTGTCTTACGGTATGGTGATCAGGTCTAAGAGCATATTTTATATTGCAATATTACCACAATGCTCGCATCCAGTCCATATGCAGAGTGTCTATGCTTCTTAGGGCCTAGGACTGTTACTTGACGCTTGAAGCTTAATGTATATATTATGATGGGATTTAGATAAAAACAAAACTTAATTCCTTTTTCTGTGTTTTTCTCTTCCTGTGCTTCTCAATACAATTTTTTTTTTTCAAATTTGTTTTCTTGTTATTAGTTTGAGTGACACTTTTGATTCTACACTCTTTTTTTTATCTGATTTACTGCTCCAGGGTGCTCTGGCCTTGAATGAGTAATATTACGACCGTTTTTCATTGACAAAAACAAAAAGATAGATTATGTCTTTCGGGCCCCGGAAAAAATTGATTTACTATGTCGCTTAGGGCCCCAAAAATGTCAGGACCGAGCCTACTTGGAGTTTGTTGTTTTTATGGTTCATGTTATGGTTTGTTGTATAATTGTCTTTCTTTCTTCTTGCTCTCATCAAAAGTTCCTTCAAATTTGAACTGCTCCCAAATCTGCTTTTCTAATTCCATTCTTCTACTTTTTTCTAGGTATTGGTCTTAGATACAAATGATGACATTGAAGATCGTGAAAGTCAAAATTATGACAATTAATATGGAATGGAGAGAGTACATTGTAACTCTAACAATGTTGTTTTCCCCTATTCCTTTTAGCGTCACAGTCTAACTCATAAAACTAAATAAGAAATTAAAATTTTGTTTCAAAAATTAACCTTACAAAATTTAATCACTAACATAAAGGACATAAAATGTAAATTGTAAACCCATGTATAGCAAAAGTAATTCGCTAATTTCTTTCTAAAATCTGGTGTACAATTATGTAGATCTCATGATATGGCTATCAGGCAAAACCTCAACCATTATTTCAAAATTTTTACGCTATATTTGGACCATTTGGTGTCTGTGAAAATTATTTTTTAGGAAAATGTTTTTCCTTGTAAAATTATTTTTTAAGAAAATTACGTTTTCAAACGATATTTCCATTTGTTTAGTAGATATATGTATAATGTATACATACTTTTCTTGAATTGGATAAAAGAGAAAGAGGAGTCACATGAAAAAGAAAAAACTTGATGAGAAATTAACTATTTCTAGTAAATATAAGCGCGAACGCAAAGAAATTAAGTAGTAAGGAGTAACATAGATTGTGAATTTGATTTTTTTTAAAGATTGAACCTAAATAAATTAATTTACAAAGAGATGGAAAAAAATATAATTTACAATGTAAATGATTTCCCCCTTTTTTGACCATCAATATAACCTATTTACTGCTTATTTTCTTGTCTTTACCACCTGCCACCATTTGCATGTCAGGTCTAAGGGAATCAATTTATCATCAAAGTTAAAATCAAAATGCTGCATGAAAACTTAAATATATGATTTACTTGCAATATGCTCTTGGTTTGGATCATACCATTGGCAAAAAGAATTATACGTACAAGCCTGGCCTTGATGTTCATGGAGAAGGCCTTTTGTTTCATATGATATTCTTTTTTTCTTTTCTTTTTTATTTTTGATGCAAGTTTCATATGATATTCTATACACCACACAATCTTACTTTTGGGTGTCTCTACTTTCTTTTCATATACTCTTTTGAGCTTCTTCTACGAATTGAGTAACTTGTTTGCATCCTCATTACAATTGTTGGAGAAAAGAAACTAATAAAATTCGAGGATCATGAGTTTTGGCCTTTTGGCACATATTTGTTTATAGGTTGAAAGGCATCCAATTGCCTTTGGTTGGACTTTAATAACAGACTGTCAGCGTATTTCGCTAGAGCTCCAAGCAAATTCAACCATGTGTAGATTTAGGGTTTAAATATATATGTGAGTACGTAATTGACATTTTAGATGTGAGTGCGAGAGATTATGCCGGATTTTTTCAAATATTACGTGCATGTCGCCTCTCCTTTTATGTTTTGTATATTTAATTCGTTATATTTTGCTAACAATTTTTACGTTTGTTTGCAAGAAAATCATAAGGAAGAGTTCGACAATGAAGAAAGGAGCAATCCAAATTAAATTCAGTTTAAGTGTATTTTTTATTTTTTATGTTTGTTTTTCAATTAAATGTTACAAGGATTTATTTTTTTTCCTTTAAATTTTCTTAGTCTAGTCAAACTAAATAAAGGTATGAATAATTTGTATTTTTATTTAATTATTTAAATAAAATTCTTAATTATATTATCTAATTATCCATGTTAAGAATGTGTGTGTGTACATATACGTACATATATACATACATACATGTGTGTGTATATATATATATATATATATATATATATATATATATATATATATATATATATATATATATATATATATATATATAGTTGGAAAATTGGTGACACTTTCCATTACTAAAACCAAAGTATACAAAACACTCCAAGCATACCCGGAGGGGCTACAAAGGTTAGCCCAAAAACAACCAATATCAAAACCTGTTGATCTAAACGAAACAAACCAAAGCAAAGCTTAATCACTAAGGCTAAACTTTACATCATTTATAGCAAAACTGCAAACACCCTCAAAACTTCTTTCCATATCTTGGAACACCCTGAAATTGCGCTCAAACCAAGTATGATATATTATAGCTGTCACACCCAAGCAAATCTTGTTCCTCATCTTCTTTGGAAGCTCAAGACAAACTTGTAGCCAATTACACCAATCCATATGAAACTCAAAGAGATTAATCAAAACAAATGAACCAATCTTCTGAGTATACTCACATCTAAAGAATAAATGTGATACTAATTCTTCTTCCTTCGTGCATAAAGGACATCTATTCGCCAAAGCGTAACCAAATCTCTTCAATCTTTCTTGCGTCACTAGCCTGCCATGGATCGACAACCAAGCAATAAAAGAGAATTTATGTACTTTGAGACCGTTCCAAATAAAAGAAAACCATTCAACCTTTTCACCATGATCCTTAAGGAATACATATCCATCAAATATAGAATAAGGTTTCTGTTTTCCAATAAGGTCACGAAATAGGGGTGCAAGATTATCTCGAACTTAGATAAGTCTTCTCCAATACCAACTGTTATTTTGCTTGATTGTACAATCCCAGATATTCTGTTTCTTAAGATACAAGTGATGAACCCACTTGACCCACAGCGACTCCTTGTCAGAAATAAGTTGCCAAACCAATTTGCCTAGAGCAGCCGAATTCCATGCATGAGGATCTCTTAAATTCAGACCACCTTCAGTTTTGGAAAGACAACAAGTTGACCACGCAATGGGATATATATATATATATATATATATATATATATATATATATATATATATATATATATATATATATATACATAGTTTGCTCCTCGGGTTCTTGAAGATCACTCTTGATGAGGAGTTGCTCGAACTCTTGGATGTAGTCACTCACACTCCTCTTACCTTGGGTGAGGGCATATAACTTTGGCATGACGTCTTTCTTGTAAGTGTTAGGCAAGAATCGACGATTCATCATTTATTTAAGCCTTTCCCATGATGTGATCTTTGCTCGACCCTCCCTAGCCTTTTGTGCTCTGAAATTCTCAAACCAAAGGAATGCAGCTTCAGTGAGTTTCAAGCTAGCAATCTTGAAGGCCTTTTCATCGTTATACTCCTTAATCTCAAAAACCCTTTCCATGATTTGAACCCAATCAAGATAATCATCGGCATCATTTGAGCCATCTAAAACCGGAATGTCGATCTTGACGTCATGGAACTCATCGCGAGGAGGCGTCTCAACCATAATCCGGCGTCGACGTCGTCGAAGGGAGTCTCTATCGTCGTCATTCGACTCAAAGGTGGGATGAGGACGGATAGGACTTTGATTGGGTCTCCGACATTCGGCACGGGGATGACCTTGGCGCTCTTGGGCTAGGTTGTTCATTTGAACCACAAGAGTTTCAAGGGTACGCTCAAATGGTGGATAGTCAGGTGTAACGACCCGCCCTAAACCCGTATTAATTAAAGCCGTAATCACGGTGTTTAACTAAATTACGCTGTTAGAAATTTTCTTTCTTTTACGTTAATATGGTTATTACTGTTATTATGATTATTATTTATTTTTATGCGCGACAAGTCTCGAGCAAGGCGATGGTTAAACGGGTTGATTTTATGTTATCTTGAATTTAAAGTTATGATTATTATTACGAGTTTATGAATATTTTACGATAAGTTTTATAATTTATTTTATCATTCTCAATTTTACGCTTGTAACCGAGGAAGGTTATATTATTCTCAATTCCGTTTCTTTTACGATTTATACTACTCGATCCTCCTAAGTACATTTTATGGCCCAAATTATTTTATTAGTATGTTTTATCAGTTTAGTTTATGTGATTTTAATTTTTAGTCTTCCACCCAATTTTATTTAGTTATATACTAAATTATATTTTCCAGGTTTATGTTATTTATTTATTTGGGTTGATTACCAATTATTTTACCTAGCTAATTTCTTTTACCAATAGTTTAAGTTAAGTGTTAATTAGATGGTAATTTAATTAGGGAAGGGTTTATATTAAGGGGGTTAAAGGGGGTTTTAGTTCATTTTCAAAAACAGATTTTTGAACCAACTCTCAAACTCTCTCTCTCTTCCCTCTCCCCACATGCCAGTCGCCACCCTGCCTGCCTGGTGTTTTCCGGCGACCACGCGTGTCGCCAATCGGCCACCACCTTCTTCCCCCTTTACTTGTTCAATCTCTCACCTCAAATTCAAGTGGTATAATCTCAAACCCTTTATTTATAATCTAAAATTCTACTTCCAATTTATGTTCTCTTGATGTTTTTCATCTTCTTTATGTTTATTAAGCATGAATTTAAGTTGTAGTTAAGTTAGGGTTTGAATTTGTGAAGAGATATATGTTAATTTGGTGAAGTGTGGAAGTAATTCTTGCTAGTTCTTGATGAGTAAAGAAAGTTCTATCTTGCATGTGGATTTTAATGGCTAAATTGATGATTTAGGGGCTGATTGAAAGTGAGTTATATGTTGTTTAAGTTCCTACTCTTGGATGATATGAATTTGGGGTGGAATTGTTGATTTATGAGCTAATTTAAGTGTTGGATGTTTTTGCTTGTGTAATCTATGGTTGCATGTGAGTTTTGTGAGCTTGGTTGAGTATTCTTTGAGCTTTTAATTCTGGAAAAACTATGGGTAATGGCTAATTTGAAGTTTGGGTAAGAATTGATGCAAATTGAGGTCAAAGAAGAGCATGCATGTTAATTTAAAAGGCCAAAGAAGTCTATGTTTTGATGTCTCATTTTTATAGAGGTTATAAAATGAGAGTTTTGCCCAGATTTTTACTGGATATGATAGTCCAAGTCATTAGTTAACTATAGGCTTTGGAATTTCGACAATCCGACATGTATAGCCCGAGTTACGACCAAAACCGTGAAGGTGTACATTGTTATACGTTTTTCTGAGTCAGTAAGTTTCTGGGCATTTTACGTCCGTTTAGGGACCTTATTGGCTCTGAGGGTGAACATAAAAGTTTTAGGTCGTTCTTCAAGCTTTCCGGAAACATAACGTTTGCGGCCATACGATATCGGGAGAGTGAGATATGAAGCTGTGTTCAGAGGCCGACCAACGCGTTTCTGCCCAGAATTTTTATAGCCATTTTAGCCTAAAATGTGCAAATTGGGTCTTTTAAGGAGTTCTTATGAGTTTGTAACCTTGGTGGTGTTGTCAAGATAGTTTAGATGAGTTTTCTAAGATAATTTTAAGCTAGGTTTTTGTTAAGAATTACCTCCTAAAGAATTATAGAATCATTAATAAACCATGGAGTTAATCAGTAAAGTTTTGGGATTCGATTAAGTATGGTTGATGGCTAAAGGGGTACATGTGTGTTCTAAGTAGCCAAAAGCTCATTCCTTCTTTATATTCGATTCACCGTTCATCGATTCATAAATTGTTTCCAAAAATCCATAATTACGACCCTACCTAAATTCCGTCGTTACGACGTTCTTCATGTTTTCATCAGTCGAATAGTTTCTTTTATTGAACCTTCAAGTACTTTAAGTCTATGCTCCTTCAAGCCAATGGTTGAGAATACCTCATAAGCTATGAACCTTCTCTAATCTTATTCTTTTCTCACCATGAATTCTACACTAAGTTTTAAGCCATTTATAATTTACTCATGCACTGCTTCTGTCCGGGCCATTTTCGGGCCCTTCCTTTCATTTCTAGCCTTTTGGCGTAACAAAATTGTCGGGCATGATATTCCCTTTCCGAAAAGTACTCGTTTGCGGAAATCTGAGTTTTCTAGCCCAAGTTATCGCCAAAACAGCGATTTACGAAAATCTGAAATTTTATTTCCCTTTCTTATCTCTTATGAGACAAGTTTAGGTATTTAAGTTCTATTTTATGTAATTACACGAACGTTACCAATTTCTCTACGCTCTTTTACAAATTCCTTATAGTTTCCAAGTCACCCACGCCATCTCAAGCTCGAGGCTCGTTGCTAAGGCTTCCATCGAACTAAAGTACGCGAATTGTCCAACTCTTCGCTCCTTTATGTTTACGGTTTATGCTAAGTTTATGCCTTTATGATTATTTCATGGTTTTAAGTGGTCCCATATTATGTATTCTATGTTTTATATTCTAGCTAGTCACGTGAAGTGCTAGCCCTATTTATTTTAGATGCTCCTGATCAGAGTGTCCTAGACCTGGCCAGTGTCGACTGCTTAGCAGTCACCCATTCCAAACTTAGATCGGTTTGGGCATGCGCGTGTGTGAGATGCTTTGGCATCAATCGTAAGGGACCAAAACTCTTGATTTTATACGTTTACTTCTAAGTTTATGCGACATGTTCTTTCTTTTTGAATTCGAGTTACCTTAAGCATGTTATCCCCTTCCCGTTTTCAAAATGAATTTAAGCACCAGCACTAAAACCGTTTTCGAACGGTTTGACGTGTTGGAGGTTTACATACTGAGTGTTTCCCCACTCACTTTTTATGTTGTTTTAATGTTTTGTTTTAGGGGGTCCGAGCACCCAAGATAAAGGCAAAGGCAAGCAAGGGTAATCACGTGTTGCAAGCAAGGTAGTCATGGTTGAAGTATCCTGGTCGACTTGGGTGTCGCATGTTTTGAAGTACCAATGTTTATGGAAGAAGTGTTGTATTTTGTTCCCTTTAATGGTTGTTTAAAAGTTTGATGGTTATGCTTTGGAGACTCATCTTTAAGTACGAAGTTATGTTTTGGAAGTATAGTATGTAATGTTTATATGTTTTAATGATGTTCTTTTGGGTTGTTGCCTTGTCCCGAGTGGGGATGGCGGTAATACCTCCACCCTAAGGTGTTCCGCTGCGCTAATCACAGGTTTAGTATGAGTTGTTATGTTAATCTTGTGATTAAGGGTGTTGGGGTGTTACAGTTGTGGTATCAGAGCCAGGTTATAAGAAGTGTTTGGGAAATTAGAAGTTTATAGGAAGTATGCTTGAGTATGCGAAGCTTGTGATCTTTATGTGTGGGTTGTGCGTCCTTTATGGACTGATATTGGGAAAGGTGAAAATTGGTTGGTTTGGATGATGAGCTTGAAGCTCCAAGTGGATGTATATATATATTGTATATGTTTTCTTGCAGGTTTGAAGAGATGTAAAATTTGGGATAGTCCAATTTATAGGGGAAGTGCTGCCGAAATTTTCCCGAAAATTGGGGAGTTTAGCAGCAACTTAAGCAAATTTAAGAGCAAAATTAAGGGCAACATAAGAGATTGGATCTAGGAAAGTATGTCATGGGCATGAGTGTTGTGGATGCGAAGCATGTTGAGTTAGTCTTAAAAGAGATTTTATCAATTCAAATAAGAATTCATGAAATCCAATCCCAAGTGGGATTGGTGCGAAGCTCAAATTAGGGGCAAAGTGCCTTATCAAAATGTATGGTGAAAGGTTTAAAGGTGTTATATGACACAAAGGTTTAATGTGGTTCTAGGATAGCTCATGAGAAGGGACAAGAATGCCCTTTTGTAATAAATGAGGTTTAAGATAGTGGAGACTCGGACCTTGTCTAGTTTTCTTTTATTTATGTTAACAAGCTTTTAAGTTGCTAAAGTTTATTGAAACTTCGTGTTTATGTTACGTGTATGATGTAGATGGACGCGAATGGAAACCCTCTCCCAAATCCGTTCGCCATGTTTATGGAACCCCCGCTATGTTTTGGGTAAAGGGAGGTGGTGTATGTATGTTGAACGATTAAACTTGTTTACTTGTTGGGACATACCTTGAAAAGGATGACAACATGGATACCCGAGAAGAACAAAAATAGGATCGAAATTTTCTCTAATGTTTTATGAATGGACATGTTGGTACTATGGTTTATGGCTTGAGGTTTGCAATATTTGGGGGAAAACTGTTAAGGGAGAGTACCAAGGGACCAGCAAAGCTTGGCGGAGAGCTATTAATGAACAACCATTGTGAGGACCAAACCTCTTCTGCTTGGCCTTTATATTTCAAGTTCATTGCTCGAATTCAACCTTTATTCCAGGCTCTCATTGTACATCCTCATAGTAAAGTTCACCCTCTTCATCGCAATATCAAATCCAAGCTTCTCATTTCCTATCATTGCTTATTCTCAAGAATCTTTATCAGATCCTATCGTTGTTATCAGTCCGGTATGTTAAGGCATTCAATAACCTGCCTTTATCGACTTGTTATCAATTCGTGATCAATTCCTTCATGACCATTACCTACTCTTGACTGCTATTAACTCGTTATTTCTTCAGAGATAGACTTCGTTAGATTCATATGACCCTTTTTACTCGCTAAGATTTACCTTTTTCAAGTGGTTGTCATGTTCCACCATGAATCTGCATACTATTTCCAAAGCTTAGCTTCAATAAAAATCATACTCGATTTAGGATCAATAACTTATGCTCTACCACTCCAGAAAGTTACTGCAAAATATTCATGCATTCCAAACATTAATTCCCTTAATTTAGAAATCAGAAGACTGATCCTAATATCTTTCCTTTTGAAATCAAGCTCATTTCGATGTACTTACGAATTTCCTTGTTCATGAAATCATTGTAATCATCATCTGTATCAAATATGCTATATTTTGTTGATCCTCGTTTTCTTAATGTATATACATGTGTCGTTGGACTAAAGAATACCTATATCCCTCCATGAAGCTTTAAATCCATCAGTGTGAACCTTTGTTTCGTCGTTAACTTCAGAATTCATGTTTCTACATCTTATCTATGGCATCTTCCTATTATCATATTTTTCCTCCGTGCCTGTTAGTACCTTTTATAGGAAATAGATGTCAGGAGGGAAGTTTAATAAAGTAAGGAAAAGCGAAGTGCAAATGTGTTAGTTTGTATGGAATTTTCGAGATACCTGAGGTAAAGTAGGAAATGTAGAGAAACAGTTGTTCAAGGAGATACTAAGGATCTTCGAGTCAAGACTTTTTACGATTAAGTTGTTTATAAAGTCAAGAATATAGAACGCTTGGAGAAAGTTTAGCTCTTCTTCCAAAGGAATAAAAGTCATATGGATATATCTGATAAAGAAAACGTTCTTACCATGTAATTTATGAAGGGAAGAGAGTGTTCAGATAATTAACAGAAGTAAAACCCAGTGTTTTGGGGTTTTTGAGAGTTAGTAATGCCCCTGACAATGACTTGTCTTAGAAAGCGATGCAAAGAGAAATGAATTCAAGGTTTTATGAATAACCAGCCTAAGGTGTTCGTCACGATGATGACCGTAACCTCAGGATGAGATACGATATCATGAAGACACCTCGGAAGCCACTTGGGAAGCCGAGGAAGACATGAAGAAAAGCTACCCGCACCTCTTTTAAGGTTTTTCGAACGCGAGTAATCCAACAGCAAGTTTCATGGACGAAACTTCTTTTTAGGGGGGGAGGGTGTAACAACCCACCCTAAACCCGTATTAATTAAAGCCATAATCACGGTGTTTAACTAATTACACTGTTAGAAATTTTCTTTCTTTTACGTTAATATGGTTATTACTGTTATTATGATTATTATTTATTTTTATGCGCGACAGGTCTCGAGCAAGGCGATGGTTAAACGGGTTGATTTTATGTTATCTCGAATTTAAAGTTATGATTATTATTACGAGTTTATGAATACTTTTACGATAAGTTTTATAATTTATTTTGTCATTCTCAATTTTACGCTTGTAACCGAGGAATGTTATATTATTCTCAATTCCGTTTCTTTTACGATTTATACTACTTGATCCTCCTAAGTACATTTTATGGCCCAAATTATTTTATTAGTATGTTTTATCAGTTTAGTTTATGTGATTTTAATTTTTAGTCTTCCACCCAATTTTATTCCAAGGAAATTTTATTTAGTTATATACTAAATTATATTTTCAAGGTTTATGTTATTTATTTATTTGGGTTGATTACCAATTATTTTACCTAGCTAATTTCTTTTACCAATAGTTTAAGTTAAGTGTTAATTAGATGGTAATTTAATTAGGGAAGGGTTTATATTAAGGGGGTTAAAGGGGGTTTTAGTTCATTTTCAAAATCAAATTTTTGAACCAACTCTCAAACTCTCTCTCTCTTCCCTCTCCCACACTGCGTGCGCCACCCTGCCGCTGGTGTTTTCAGCGACCACGCCGCCCTAGCCGCCACCACTTTCTTCCCCCTTTACTTGTTCAATCTCTCACCTCAAATTCAAGTGGTATAATCTCAAACCCTAACCCAATTCTTTTGTTTATAATCAAATTCTACTTCCAATTTATGTTCTCTTGATGTTTTTCATCTTCTTTATGTTTATTAAGCATGAATTTAAGTTGTAGTTAAGTTAGGGTTTGAATTTGTGAAAAGATATATGTTAATTTGGTGAAGGGTGGAAGTAATTCTTACTAGTTCTTGATGAGTAAAGAAAGTTCTATCTTGCATGTGGATTTTAATGGCTAAATTGATGATTTAGGGGCTGATTGAAAGTGAGTTATATGTTGTTTAAGTTCCTACTCTTGGATGATATGAATTTGGGGTGGAATTGTTGATTTATGAGCTAATTTAAGTGTTGGATGTTTTTGCTTGTGTAATCTATGGTTGCATGTGAGTTTTGTGAGCTTGGTTGAGTATTCTTTGAGCTTTTTATTCTGGAAAAACTATGGGTAATGGCTAATTTGAAGTTTGGGTAAGAATTGATGCAAATTGAGGTCAAAGAAGAGCATGCATGTTAATTTAAAAGGCCAAAGAAGTCTCTGTTTTGATGTCTGATTTTTACAGAGGTTATAAAATGGGAGTTTTGCCCAGATTTTTACTGGATATAATAGTCCAAGTCATTAGTTAACTATAGGCTTTGGAATTTCGACAATCCGACATGTATAGCCCGAGTTACGACCAAAATCGTGAAGGTGTACATTGTGATACGTTTTTCTGAGTCAGTAAGTTGCTGGGCATTTTACGTCAGTTTAAGGACCTTATTGGCTCTGAGAGTGAACATAAAAGTTTTAGGTCGTTCTTCAAGCTTTCCAGAAACATAAAGTTTGCGGCCATACGATATCGGGAGAGTGAGATATGAAGCTGTGTTCAGAGGCCGACCAACGCGTTTCTGCCCATAATTTTTATAGCCATTTTAGCCTAAAATGTGCAAATTGGGTCTTTTAAGGAGTTCTTATGAGATTGTAACCTTGGTGGTGTTGTCAAGATAGTTTAGATGAGTTTTCTAAGCTAATTTTAAGCTAGGTTGATGTTAAGAATTACCTCCTAAAGAATTATAGAACTATTAATAAACCATGGAGTCACTACAAAAAAAGGCGCTTCCCTCCACGCATATCTATCCACGCATAATTAAGCGAGCAATACAAAGGAGGCGGAGTTTTCCTGGAAGCAATCAAACTCGCTTATTAAGCGTGGAAGGAAAATAGACTCGCTTATTAAGCGTGGAGGGAAATTAGGCTCGCTTATATCTGTGGTAGGCTGTTATTAAGGTCCTAGCACGCTTAATAAGCGTGACTAGACATTCCAATTTAAAAAAAACCTTGCTTTCTCAAATTTTGAAAAAGGCGGGAAGATGAAAATTTTAGCAAAATTATATGTTCTTCCAAATTCTACATTCCCTCCAATTAATTGTTTTTTTTTCAATTTTAATAAAGAAAACCTAATTGTTTTTCTTTCCTCCAATCAATCAGTTGAAGTAATGAAATTGATAAGTGCCTTGACTTCTTGAATTTCACATAAATTGCTATAAAAATTTATAATTTATGCATATTTAGATTGTTGTAATTATATATTTCACTATTTTGAGGGTTTTTACAACTCATAAGTTCTATAATGTAACACCCCAGATTTTTAGTATTAGTATTAGTTTAGTATGATGGGGAAAAGGGAAAAGGAAAAAGGAAAAAGGATAATGGAAGAAGAATAGAAAAAGGAGAGTAAAAGAAAAACAATTAGGGGAGGGGTGTGTGTTCACTACTTTGCACGCATAACTCACACACAATAACACACTTTTAGAGAGAGGGAGAAGAAGGGGAGAGTAGATCAGTCTGGTTTTTGGCCCCGATCGACGACCAAACGACCTCCGGTTTAATTCAAATTTTAGTATGTTGTTCCCGACACTCTTCTCTTCATATCCAGCGGTGTGATTGTCATTTTGATTTCCTAGCTCGAGTTATAGCCAGAATCATAGACCTACGAATTGTGTTCTTCCATTTATTTTGGTGAGTAATTCTTGTCTTTCTTTGATTAAAATTGATAGGGAAAGATTTTGATTATGATTTATACTCGAATTTGGGTTTGAATTCATGAATTTGAGTTGTTTTTAGGGTTTAAAAGAGTAGAAAACCCTAATTGGAATTGTTAGAAACTCACCCTTAATTTGCATGTGTTGGTTTGTTAAAGTATATGAAATTGATGAAGTTTGATGTTTTGGTTGTGAATCTGAGAATGGATGTTGTTGGATTGTGGTTGTTTCTTGAATTTTAGGGTTTGGAGAACAAAATTGATGGATGAAAAATTGAAAATTATTGGTTAAATTCGTATAAACAGGGACTATGTCACTGTTTGATTTTTCTAGAATTATTGGCAAGTCGAAATTGAACGAAATTTTTACTGTAGGTTTGGCATGCTATTAGACAGCCTGTAGTAAATTTTCATGAATTTTGGAGATGTATTCTATGCGGTATAGTATTTAGTTTGAAACTGTCCTGTTTTTCAGTTCAAATTTGATGAGATTGTGTAATTTTTCGTGAATTATGTATTTGGCTTTCATGTCTATAAACTTTACTGTAAATTCTATATGATATATACTATGTGTGTTTAAGTTTTCAAGAATTTAGGATGCTTATTTTGAGAGTTATGGAGTTTTGTATTTATATGCTTAATTGGTGTAAATTGGGCTTGTTTGTGTGCTAAGTGGAGTTATCAATTGTGAAAATAACATGTATTAAGTCTTGAAATCAGTAACCATGTCAAATATTATGGTGTAGAATATATATATTCCTTGATGGATGTTTATCTTAGTGATTATTATGATTTACTTATCTTCAAGAGAAGGAATGGCTTGTGTTTGTCTTGTTAATGGTGTGATTAAACTAAGTTGGGGAATGAGATTTGTGTCTTGCTTTGGGTTATTGCTTATGTGTCGTTCTAGGACTATGTCCATAGTAGTAGTGTCTTTGTGTCAGGTCGCCTGGTGGGTACCAGGATGTGATTTTCGGCCTGTTTGTTTTGGATTTATGTGAGTCCCTAGTTGATACCTTGAGTGGGCTTTGCCCGGTCCGCTAGGATGTGAATGTGACCACATAGTTTGTGAATTGAGGATATGTAGTGAGAAGGATGAGTTGTGTTGACTGTTATATTGTATATGTATGACTGTTATATTCTATATGTGTTGTAATTGGCTTCCATGTTTTGGGCCTTTAGATTGATAATAAGAATTTTGGTTCTGAATTATTCACTATTTTCAGAATATTATGTATGTTATTGGAAAGTGTTATTTATTTTTTTTAACGGTAAATCCTATTTTTTTAGGTTATTGGAAAGTGTTACCAATGGATAAAAACTGGATTGATAAGAATAGGATGTCCAAAGAATACGTTAATGGAATTACATCTTTTCTAGATTTCGCTTTCGCTAATGCCGAGAATAGTAATGAGATAATTTTCCCGTGCAAGAAATGCACGCTTGGGCCCAACAATTGGTTTTCTAGGGAGGTTGTGACAGAGCATCTAATGTTCAATGGATTTTTGCCCGGCTACAAAGAATGGGTATTTCACGGGGAACCAATTTCGACACCATCTTTTCCTACACCCTATAGTCAAAGTCATAGGTATAATAGTGTTGGTGGTAACCCTGTTGATGATGATAATGCTAACCATTTTGGTCATGTTGATGTCGCGTTATTGTTGAATGATTTGTATGGACAAGGACTCTTTGAGTATTCTATTGGATAATTTTTATGTTTATGCAGACATGTTTCGCTCTAAAGCAACCTACGATGACTACTTGAAGTCTTTACAAAATGAACAAGCTGCACCTAATGATCAGCATCTCAGTTTGGATGTTGATATTGATATTGATGATGAGAAAATTGCTCTTAAAAGTGGTGAGGAAGATAGTTCTATCGGTACATACATTGATCCATCGCTTCTTTCCCTTCCAGAAGATTTCAATGACGGTGAAGAAGTGTTGGTCGTAGGTAATGTATATATCTTGAGAATAGTTGATACTGTTTACTGAGTAGCAAGTCCCTTGTCTTACTCTGCTACTGAAACAGTCAAATAGTTGTGGAAAATAATAGAATTTCAGCTCTCATTTCAACTTCATATACTTGTCGTACAGATGAGGTTGGAAAAATTACCAAACTCGGGGGAAGAGTGACAGTCAAGGATGTCCATGGATTGAATACTGGAAAGAGGATCATAGTGCCACTCAATAAGTTGTACCAACTAGTAAAAAAAGCTGGTAGTTTATTCAACAGATTCTTGGCAAATATGAGTAGGCGTGCTGAATTTTGCCCTTTACATTATAAAGATTGGCGCATAGTACCTAAAGTGTACAAGGATCAACTTTTCAAGTACATACAGGTAATCTTCTTGAGTCAATCAAAAATTTGGTGATTTTAATTTTTTGCCCTTTAATTTTGTGATTTTAATTTTTTTAGTAATTGATTGTTCAACTTTTTGTCACATAGCAAAAGTTTATGCTGCCACCAAATAATGTGCTTGTGAGGAAGGCTGTTCTGGGCTCCATGGTAGACAAGCTGAGAAGCTACAAAAAAGCTTTACGGTCCAAGTACAAAATCAAAAATGATGGCACAAATAAAGAGGAGTTTCAAAATTTACCAGGAGCTGAAACAAGTAACGGTGACCAACTTACCCGACCTAAAGGAGTGAGCCAGCAAATGTGGATCGAATTTATAGAGTTTTGTTTTAGTGACAAGTTTGAGGTACTTAATTGATTGTTATAGCATTGTTGTTACATAGAAGGTCATATTTTATTTTTAAGTTACTAGAAAAATAATATTTTGTTGTAATTTATATTAAATAATTAGCAATACTCTAAAGTCACATGATCATAGAGACAAGCTAGCGCATACTCACACCACTGGTTCCCAAAGTTTTGCTGTTGGTCGTGACAAATTTGTAAGTACTTACTTTATTATACTTGAAACTTCACTTGGATTATTAATATTAAATAGTATGTATAAATTCATACTATGATATTTTTCTTGTACATTCTAGGAAAAAGAACATGGAAGACAACCTGGTGGTATTGAGTGGTTCGTCAAGACTCATGAAACAACAAAGAAGACCTTTCATCAAGATGTTACCCAAGTGTTTGTGGTAAATACAAATATTATGGTCATATACGAATATCTTTATATTATATCTATGTTGATGGTTTATGTAAACTAATATTTGTGACTTATTTTGTTGGTTAAGGACAAAGCTCTAGGAATTATTAAACAAAAGACAGGGGTTGATGAAGTTGATTTTTCAGATCCTAGTGTTCTTGATGTTGAGAAACGTGTTTATGAAAAACTTATGGGAAAGAATGTCAATGGAAGTGTTTTAGGATATGGTCCTCGGGTATATGCTAAAGATTTCGATGACATGAGTGCACACACTCAATCTCAATTGCTGAGTAAACTCATGATTCAGATGTTCAGTATGCAAAGATAAAAGAGCGTGAAACTACTCCACGTGAATCAGTATGTTTCCCATTTATGTCATATTAGCTGCGATATTAGTGGAAGTTATAACAATCTCATCCATTAGAATGAACTTGGTTTGTAACTTATGTTGTCATGAATTTTATGAGCAGGGTGTTGGCTCCCCAGAGTTTTCAAGCAATGACACACCTCAAGAGCATAGCAAATTTAACGAGGCACATATTTCAAAAGATGGCCCCGGTATTGTTGCATGATTAGTTCTTTAACTTACCCAATCAACTTGTTTCTTTTAATAACAGCTTGGAAAAAAAAAAACATCTGTCATGTATTTACAGGGAACGATACTCTAAGGGAGACTCCGCAAGGTCCAACACTAGGAGGTAAAAATGCCCGCATGACAAATGTTGATAAAGGTATTGTTGCATGATTAGTTGTTGAACATACCAAACCTACTTGTTTCCTTCAATAACAGCTTGGAAAAAAAATATTATTCATGTATTTACAGAGAATGAAACCTTAAGGAAGACTCTGCAACATCCAACTCTAGGTGGGAAAAATGCCCGCATGACTAATGCTGATAAAGGTATTGCTGCATGATTAGTTGTTCAACTTACCAAGCCTACTTGGTTCTTTCCATAATATTTTGGAAGTAATGTTCTTCATGTATTTATAGTGGATGAGACTCAGAGTAAGACTCGTTAAGCTCCAATTCCACCAGGGAAAAATGTCCCCATCACTAATGGTGATAAAGGTTTTATTGCTCCAACTCCACCAGGGAAAAATGTCCCCATCACTACTGGTCATAAAGCTATGAGTGTGCCTCCAAATAAAAGCAACCAGATTGTCACTAGACACTTGGGGCAATCAAGAAATACCAGTATGTGCACTTTTATTGAAAACTTGTAATGCACTATTGTAGATGTGGTTACTTATTTATGATTTTATGAGCAGGGTGTTGGCTCCCCAGAGTTTTCAAGCAATGACACACCTCAAGAGCATAGCAAATTTAACGAGGCACATATTTCAAAAGATGGCCCCGGTATTGTTGCATTATTAGTTCTTTAACTTACCCAATCAACTTGTTTCTTTTAATAACAGCTTGGAAAAAAAAAAAAAACATCTGTCATGTATTTACAGGGAACGATACTCTAAGGGAGACTCCGCAAGGTCCAACACTAGGAGGTAAAAATGCCCGCATGACTAATGCTGATAAAGGTATTGCTGCATGATTAGTTGTTGAACATACCAAACCTACTTGTTTCCTTCAATAACAGCTTGGAAAAAAATATTATTCATGTATTTACAGAGAATGAAACCTTAAGGAAGACTCTGCAACATCCAATTCTAGGTGGGAAAAATGCCCGCATGACTAATGCTGATAAAGGTATTACTGCATGATTAGTTGTTCAACTTACCAAGCCTACTTGGTTCTTTCCATAATATTTTGGAAGTAATGTTCTTCATGTATTTATAGTGGATGAGACTCAGAGTAAGACTCGTCAAGCTCCAATTCCACCAGGGAAAAATGTCCCCATCACTAATGGTGATAAAGGTTTTATTGCTCCAACTCCACCAGGGAAAAATGTCCCCATCACTACTGGTCATAAAGCTATGAGTGTGCCTCCAAATAAAAGCAACAAGATTGTCACTAGACACTTGGGGCAATCAAGAAATATACCAGTATGTGCACTTTTATTGAAAACTTGTAACGCACTATTGTAGATGTGGTTACTTATTTATGATTTTATGAGCAGGGTGTTGGCTCCCCAGAGTTTTCAAGCAATGACACACCTCAAGAGCATAATAAATTTAATGAGGCACATATTTCAAAAGATGGCCCCGGTATTGTTGCATGATTAGTTCTTTAACTTACCCAATCAACTTGTTTCTTTTAATAACAGCTTGGAAAAAAAAAACATCTTTCATGTATTTACAGGGAACAAGACTCTGAGGAAGACTCTGCAAGATCCAACTCTAGGTTGTAAAAATGCCTGCATGACTAATGCTGATAAAGGTATTGCTGCATGATTAGTTGTTCAGCTTACCAAACCTACTTGATTCTTTCCATAACAGTTTGGAAATAATGTTCTTCATGTATTTATAGTGGATGGGACTCAGAGTAAGACTCGTCAAGCTCCAACTCCACCAGGGAAAAATGTCCCCATCACTAAATGTGATAAAGGTTTTATTGCATCATTATATGTTGAACAAGTTAACCTTACCAAACCTTACCTGTTTCTTTTAATAATGGTTTGAAACTTTTCTCATGCATTTACAGTGGATGAGGCTATGAGTGCCCCTCCAAAGAAAAGCAACCAGATTGTCATTGGACATTTGGGGCAATCAAGAAATATACCAGTATGTGCACTTATATTAAATACTTGTAATGTACTATTGTAAATGTGGTTAGATTCTAAAAATCATATCTTCAAACTTTGACCAAGCTATTAGATGACCAAAGAAAGTTTGGTTTTGTTTAACAGATCAAGCCTGCTGATGGTGTAGGCAGTTCAGCTAATGGGACTATAGCATCAAAGCGCAATGCTAATTTTACGACACTAAATCAGCTTTGTCAGCAAGGAAATGCTAAACGTGCAAAAGTTGCTGGGGTGAGTAATTTCTTGTGTTCTTATATTCTATTCATTGCTTACTGATCGTATATACTAACTAATAATGTCATTTGTGAATCTTATTAGATGACTCGCGATGAATTAGGGAAAATAATTGATCGAACTTTCCAAAAGAACCCTCAACTATTGGCATACTGTGTTCGTGGTGATAAGAAGAGGATGATGTCTCAATATATTCTAATGGGCATGGTATATGGGTCATCTTTTTTCGATTTGAGATTCAGCTCGCACTATGCTTATTATTGTTTACTTATACTTGGAATAGGTTGTGAATGAATGCGGCGATAAGGTTGACTCTCAAATGGTAGACATGATGATATTGGAGAAATTAAATGAGGCCAAACTTGTAAGTTCAACAATTTATTTACATGCAGTTGAACATAGGTTTCAAGACATCTTGTATAATTGGTTATGCTTGATATGGTAGGATACTTATACGATTATATTGTTGATAAGAATCTTGTTGGGTGATTTCATGAATTCATATGGGTGTGTGACCATATGTGTATTGATTTAGTTTTGTGGTGGTGTATAGTTTATTTACAGGTTTTACTTTGGAGGTTTATAAATTCATGGGTAGCCTAAATACAAATGAAACTCTGCCGAATTTTTTTAAAGAAGATACAAACAATGGTTTCTGATTGATTTGGTTTTAACTGCAGAATTCCTAACAAAAAAGTTAATTGATTTGGTTTCTGATTTTTTACAGGTTTACACCAACAACGCCAATGCTTATATTGCTCAACATGAGAACACAAATTGAAGGTCTTCATTAGGGAGCTCGATGCGTTAGAGATATAGATGATGTTACTTTGTCCTCCCAAGTTGCCAAACTCTCTTTGTATTTCAACTTTATAGATACTTAGTTCGGAACTTTGTTAAGGAATACTTTATTATGCTCCGAAACCCGAAACTTACTTACGATTATTACACAATGTTGACTTATGTGTTTTAGTTGGAACAAATTTCGAGTACTTTGTATTGACTTAATTAAGTTTATTCATTGTTGGATGATGAAACAATTTGTGTAGATTTAAATTTTAAAAATATTTATAATAGGTGTTGAATTTATATATATATATATATATATATATATATATATATATATATATATATATATATATATAAATTTCCCGCCAAATATTCAATTACATTTAAAATTTCCCGAAAATAGTCGTTGCAGAAGGGAAGAGGAAATTTTGCTTGAACCAATATTGTAGGTCTCCACGCTTATAAGTGTGCAATCTCCTTCTCTTCTCGCTTAATAAGCGTGCCTGCAGTCCTATTCTCCACGCTTAATAAGCGTGCCGAAAATTTCTCCATGGATCCCTACTCTCGCTTGTTTATCCGTGGTAGACAACCTTCTCCACGCTTATAAATGAGGTAGGACACCATTTTAAGCGTGGAAGGAAGCGCCTTTTTTTGTAGTGAGTTAATCAGTAAAGTTTTGGGATTCGATTAAGTATGGTTGATGGCTAAAGGGGTACATGTGTGTTCTTGGCAAGATTATGAGTCCCTCTATGTATAAGTAGCCAAAAGCTCATTCCTTCTTTATATTCGATTCATCGTTCATAAATTGTTTCCAAAAATCCATAATTACGACCCTACCTAAATTCCGTCGTTACGACGTTCTTCATGTTTTCATCCGTCGAATAGTTTCTTTTATTGAACCTTCAAGTACTTTAAGTCTATGCTCCTTCAAGCCAATGGTTGAGAATACCTCATAAGCTATGAACCTTCTCTAATCTTATTCTTTTCTCACCATGAATTCTACACTAAGTTTTAAGCCATTTATAATTTACTCATGCACTGCTTCTGTCCGGGCCATTTTTCGGGCCCTTCCTTTCATTTCTAGCCTTTGGGCCAGTTAACAAAATTGTCGGGCATGATTTTCCCTTTCCAAAAAGTACTCGTTTGAGGAAATCTGAGTTTTCTAGCCCAAGTTATCGCCGAAACAGCGATTTACGAAAATCTGAAATTTTATTTCCCTTTCTTATCTCTTATGAGACAAGTTTAGGTATTTAAGTTCTATTTTATGTAATTACACGAACCTTACCAATTTCTCTACGCTCTTTTACAAATTCCTTATAGTTTCCAAGTCACCCACGCCATCTCAAGCTCGAGACTCGTTGCTAAGGCTTCCATCGAACTAAGGTACGCGAATTGTCCAACTCTTCGTTCCTTTATGTTTACGGTTTATGCTAAGTTTATGCTTTTATGATTATTTCATGGTTTTAAGTGGTCCCATTTTATGTATTCTATGTTTTATATTCTAGCTAGTCACGTGAAGTGCTAGCCCTATTTATTTTAGATGCTCCTGATCAGAGTGTCCTAGACCTGGCCAGTGTTGACTGCTTAGCAGTTACCCATTCCAAACTTAGATCGGTTTGGGCATGCGCGTGTGTGAGATGCTTTGGCATCAATCGTAAGGGACCAAAACTCTTGATTTTATACGTTTACTTCTAAGTTTATGCGACATGTTCTTTCTTTTTGAATTCAAGTTACCTTAAGCATGTTATCCCCTTCCCGTTTTCAAAATGAATTTAAGCACTGAGACTAAAACCGCTTTGACGGTTTGGCGTTGAGGTTTACATACTGAGTGTTTCCCCACTCACTTTTTATGTTGTTTTAATGTTTTGTTTTAGGGGGTCCGAGCACCCAAGATAAAGGCAAAGGCAAGCAAAGGTAATCATGTGTTGCAAGCAAGGTAGTCATGGTTGAAGTATCCTGGTCGACTTGGGTGTCGCATGTTTTGAAGTACCCATGTTTATGGAAGAAGTGTTGTATTTTGTTCCCTTTAATGGTTGTTTAAAAGTTTGATGGTTATGCTTTGGAGACTCATCTTTAAGTATGAAGTTATGTTTTGGAAGTATAGTATGTAATGTTTATATGTTTTAATGATGTTCTTTTGGGTTGTTGCCTTGTCCCGAGTGGGGACGGCGGTAATACCTCCACCCTAAGGTGTTCCGCTGCGCTAATCACAGGTTTAGTATGAGTTGTTATGTTAATCTTGTGATTAAGGGTGTTGGGGTGTTACAGTTGGTCTCCATAGCTCTAGCCCGAGGACTACTACGGTGGCTTGATTCCTCTCGATTGGAACTAATTTGATCTTTCATATCGATGGAGGGTGAGAACGGATTGTGTTTGGAAGATTTTCGTGGACTTTTTTTTGTAGTTAACTTGTGTTTGAGGGCTTGGGTTCTTTTGTGGCTAGCATCCAACAACAACGATCAAACACCTCCCATAATAATATCGCCAAATTCACCACAATCTCCAATAGACAACAAAATCAACAAGCACAGTCATAATATAATCTTCTCCAACACACTTGGAGGGAATAGGGGAACCAATATCGCAACAAGAACAACAAAGGAAACCCTTAACTTACAAATGAAAATCAAAACTCAAGCTAACCCTAACCTTAGCTCTGACACCAAATGGAGCATATCAGCATAGTGGAATAAAGAGCTTGAGTTGGGAAGCTTCTAGAAGGAGAAGACTGGGGATAGCCCATTACACATCCTTGTTATTGGAGATGGTTGGTCATGAAATTTCTTCAATCCTTGCTTGAATAATAACACTATCCTTGATAAATGATCACCAATAGTGAAAACAAAATCAATTAACTACACAAAGCTTGCACACCAAGAACACATTGATATGACCTTGGATAAAGGAAATTCCACCACCTAAGGTTTAGCGCTCCACCATGATTAGATAAAGGATAATCCACCACTAATCAATAAAGAAATGACTTGCTAACACCACCATTAACAATGGATAAAGTAAAAACAAGATTTAAGGATAATATTAGGGAAACCCTATCTTTCATTAACTTAAGCATCAAAGTCTGCCTCTGAAAATGAGGAGAAACATATTTTTACAAGGTAATTAGGCCTTTAAACATAGTCGTTTAATGTCGAAAAAATGCGTAACACAGGGTTGTTGCGGGCGCAACCGGGTCGTCGTGGGCACGATGCTCCTGGCGATCGAGCGGGGCGAAAGCAAGAAGACAGGGTGTCGCAGGCACGAAGTTTCTCGGCACAAGGCATCGCGGGCGCAACCCTAGTCGTCGCGAGTGTCACGGCGTTCTGGCCAATTCTCAATTCCTCCTCTCAATGTCATTGCGGACGCTACGGTTAATTTCACGGGCGTGACCTTTCTAGGCAGTTTTCTGCCGACTTCAAACTCACATAACCTCTTCATATGGACTCTGTTTTACGCCCATAAGGTAAAGATGGAAAGCTCTCGGTGTGTATTTTAAGTACCCATAATATGAGGTTCATCGGAGTTGTATTGAAGGAGTTATGGTTGAAAGAGTGAAAGCACGCCCTTTTCTAGCCTTTGAATATATACCTTCCTTGCCTTGTGTTTTATTCACTCGGTCCTATCTCCGACTCTCGATGCTAAATAACCTCGATCTCCCGGGATGACCTGACGTCCCATAGGCCCTCAGGGTTGTTGATGGGTACCGAATCTCTTCAGTAACACTTATAAAAAGCATTACATAAATTTGCGTTACAATAGCTATATTTTGTTGTAATTAATGAACTACATGCCAATTTCAGAATCTCCCATGTTATGACTCACATTTTGGAATTTTACACGATCTAGTTGTACATGTAGACAATGAATTATATATAAGTGAACAATTTCCAAAAATATAATTGTTAAAACTATAGACTAATCCAAGAAAAATGAAGTGAAACTACGTCTGATCAAACTATGTACCAAAGTCGATCTAGTATCTACGATTAGTAGAAGAAAGTACATCCGCAACAGTGCAGTCTCCAAACATCAAATCAGCACCAAAGCTCTCCAATCCTCCCTGTAATTTCAAGGAAGAAAACGTTCTAGATTCACAACGAAAAACAATACACAATTATAAATTGAAGAGTAGAAAGAGCAAGAACAGCACATACGACTTTATCAATTGAGCCATTCATCGTTGAAATTAGGGTTTGTTGCTAAAAGAACCTCGGCCACAATTGCCTCGGTTGTATTGTCAATACACGTGAAGTTATTTCATTGGTGAGCCAAGTACAGTACAAGATTAAAGTAGAGTCGTTGGATATTTCCGAATAAAAATAAATAATGACAATGTGACATAGCCATGTGCTGAGACATAGCTAATGAAGAAAACCTAGGTTTCTTGAGCTTCAAGTGTTGGAAAAACCTCAACGACATTATTATTCTGCTTATGATGAATGTTTTTAAAGCCAGCTTGGGAGGCCAACTCTTGGACTGCATCTACGATTTGATTAGTGCATGTAAGGATGTCTGATAATAAGAATGCCACAGTGGCTGTTGGAGTCACATCTGAAACATGGACATCATTGCTTGTGTGGTAATCCCATAATGTCGATGATCTCAGGAGCTGCATGGCTTGTTTGGCATCTCCGACGTGGGGCTTGGCCTCTGTTGGTTCTCTCATTTTCCTCATTGCCTCTGACAATCTTTTTAAGCATGTCCCTGCATGTATGCTAATCTTTCTGCAAGGCTCTCCAATTTTCTTCTTTACTTCACTTACCTCCTTTATGTTATGAAAACACATACACCAATCTATTTAGATACATGATTAACTACTTTGAATCATATGGAAAACATATATGTGCATCCGCAACAACTGCACGTAAATAAACCCATCATTTTCTTGGTATGCAAATTTTACAAAGAGTGGCGTTACGTACATGTCTCGAGGCAAACACACTCTTTTAAGTATCTTATTTTTTTCATAAAATTGCCACTAATTACTATGATTTTTACACTAATTTGTTTGATAGATACAATTAATTAATAATGATTTAAATACACTTAATATAATTTTTAAATTAATTTAAATGAAACTTAAAATAGTTAATGATCATCTTGATTAAAGACACTTCTTACTTATCTAAAGAACTAGTCTTTATACTCGTGCGTTGCACGCGATGCAATTAAATAGCATATTTATGGAAAAAATATTCATTTATTTATTTTTTATAAATAAATTTATCCATTTGTTATTTAAAATAGTATTTTTCTGTCGAATTAGTATACTATGCTTATTTGACTTTATTTTTTTGTAAAATTAGTTTTTCTCAATATTTCTATCAAAATGACATTCTCTGTATTATACTTATGGATCTTCTACTTTGGAAAAATAAAATAATGTTCTCGAACCTTTATCATATCTTGAATCCAACCAATAAAATTGGATTGTAAATGCAAATAATAATAAAAAAATTTCAATGCTCTAAAATTCTGCCTAGACGAACAAATAATATAACATATCCCTTTTATAAAAGATAATAAGATAATGATTTCAGAATTTAAAATAAAATACAACATATGTTAGAGAAACATAGGAATACCTTATAATGCATTCCTTGATTCAAATCAGATAACTATGAATAGGCTTTGAAGATAGCGTTGCTGCAAATTTTGATGCTAATTTCTATATTTTCAATTAATGGTGAAGACATGACAATGAAAGGGTTTTACCCCGCCGAACAAAGAAGAGATGAAGAAAGGATTGATGTAAAAGGAGTTCTTTTTGTCTCATACTACTTTCAAAGGGGTTTGTTGGGTCCTGGCCATACTACTGCTTGTACTTTTTGCCTTTCATCTTGCTTTTCACTTTTGCATTACTCTTGTTGTGGCTTTGTCTACTTGTTGGCCACCTGTGCTTCTTTGGCACCTTGTGTCTTTCTTGTTGATTTTGAATAAATTGGGCTTTGCCCATAATTATATAAAAGAAAAATGAATAGGCTTTGAAGATTTTCTTTAGTGACAAATGTTAGAAATTATTTATACCATAAAAGTTTGCTACCGATAGGTTCTTTCATTGGTGATAAAATTGAATTTTCGGTTTATCATATATAACCCATTGATTTTGAAAATCAATTTGAACAATTAAGAGTCTCTAAAAAGTGAATGAAACGTTATATAAACCATTAAATTATGAAACTATTAATTTTAGAATAAAATAATAATATTGAATCACAATACCCAAGTAAAATTTTGATAGTAAATTTCTGACGTTGCTAACTTTGCTAACACGTAAACTATTTTGATCTAAAACTAATCACCTAAACTATTTTGATTGTGATATGAACTATTTATTTGTGCAATTTTTAAGGTTGTGAATGTTCATCGAAGGTTAAAGATTGATTATTTATTTTAATTGATAAAATTACAATATTTTTTTTAAAAAAAAGTTTAAGTCATTAACATATTATCCTCCATTCAATTTTTGTGACGCCCCCCATACAGATGTGTCAGATTATGTTAATAGTTGACATCAATGTCATATATATTTGTCCCTTTTTTAGATAAAATTGTATTAATAGTAAAACCATCAAAATTATTTACTACTTACCAGAATATCCTAGGTTTTCGAATGATTTTCATGATTCAAATATATCATTAACATGACAGATATTTAGTTAGCTAGTAGTAGTTCACTAAGAGTTGTTCTAAAAACTTAAGTTCCAATTCCCTGACATTAAGATATATGGCTTATTCATAAGCTAAATAAATAAATTAATAAACGATAATTTTGATATTGTTGACATCAATTTATTGGAGTGGAATTGTGAGCACAAAAAATACTCTTGTGAAAGGCACTATAGTGGTCATAGGGGACGGATGTTCTACTGACTTTTAGCTAGATAAATGGGCTGATTTTAGTCCCCTCTTCGACTCCGCAATTATGGTGATCCCAGTAGAAGAGAGTCGAAAGAGGGTAGCTGATTATTGGGATCGGAATACCGGCTGGAAGTGGGATGAGTTTGCTAAATGGTTACCAAATTCAGTACTGCAAAAGATTGCCCGGTTAGAGCTGGCGGAAGAAGGTGTTGCTGACAACTTCGTCTGGCCTGCAACCGATACCGGTGATTTCAAGCTATCAGTAGCCCTAACGATAATACGAGCCGAGGAGGAAGAAGAGCATACTGAAGAATGGCTGAGGATTTGGCGACTACATGTCCCACCAAAGGTAAGAGTATTTACGTGGCTTGTATGTCATAACAAACTATTGACACAGGATAATCGTGTCAAACAGAACCTTGCATCATCTGCTGTTTGCCCGAAATGCGGCGAGGAAGAAGAAGATCTGGACCATATGTTCATGCGCTGTCCGAAGGTTGTTGCACTTTGGGACGAAATGGAAGCTGCTAGATTTGGAAAGAGAACGGTGCAACGACCTTTCAAAGGGTGGTTCTAGAATGGACTCACTCCAACATCGAGAGAGGACCAGGGACCTGCTGCCTTTGTCGTGATTCTTTGGCATATCTAGATATGGCGAAATCAAAGATTATTTGGAAGACGAGAAGACATATCGTTCAACCAAGGACGATGGCTTCAAGAGAAAATTGACCGAGTTCGGACTGCTTTCATGGAAGAGGAACAACACACTGAGGCAAGCAGATAGATTCTAAGTGACCCTATGGAGCGCATATATCACTGGATAGGCCCGGGGTTAGGATGTTATCAACTTTGTACGGATGGAGCTGCAAGCGGAAATCCGAAAATTGGAGGAGCTGGCGGGGTAATCCGTGGGGCGGGGGGTGACTGGATACGAGGTTTCAACAAAGCGTTAGGCCCACAAACGACATTGATGGCTGAACACCAAGCTATGATTGAGGGACTCAAAATAGCAAAAGCAATGAATATTCGTCAACTTGAGCTGCGAGTTGATTCCTCGTTCGTACTAAATCTAATTACAAGGACTGTTACTCTAAATAATCCGATGCTTGGTGAATCAATGCAAGTTCTGGATTAGCTTAGAAGAGTGGAAAGTCCAAGTGCGATCATGCTATCGAGAGGCAAATCAAGTGACGGATAAACTCGCTAAGCTAGCTTTGGGAAATAATGATCTGAATGTAGTGATTTTCAATGAACCTCCTACAGAGGTACAATATTTACTACACGTGGACAGTATAAAGGCCCGTGGAATCTATCCTATGTAATTTTGTATTTATTAATCTTTGAATAAATTGGGGTCTCCCAACCATTTCTACCAAAATAAAAAAATCAATTTATAATAAACTATAATAATATCTTTATCTTAATTATTTCCACCACTACCATACACAATAAAGAAGTCTAACATATTGGGTTGACAAATGACTTTACTTTTAATGAAGCAATGTTTTCAGCATTATCTTCCCCATTTGAATTGTGAACCCATACATTTAAAGTAAATTACTTGAAACCAAATACCAAAACTCTTGTGAAATTGGGAAAGCAAAAGTGATATACAATTATGACAATTTTACCTCAACATGAGAATCTAAGTAGTTTCGGAGAGCATCAGCTTTGCACGCACAATGATACGTTAGATCCCCAACCGCCCTTGGGAAGATATCAGTCTGGACTTCATTGTTGGGTTGCCAAGGACCCAAAGAGGTGATTCTATTTTGGTGGTTGTTGATCGTTTTTCAAAGATGGCTCACTTTATTCCATGCCACACTACTTATGATGTTGTGAGAGTTGCTGAGTTATACTTCCAGGAGGTTGTAAGGCTACATGGAGTTCCTAAATCCATGGTTTCTAATCGTGATGCAAAGTTCTTGAGTCACTTTTGGGTGACATTATGGAAGAAGTTCGGTACCAAACTCAAGTTCAAAGACAAAGATGTCATCCCCAAACCGATGGCCAAACGGAGGTGACCAACAGACTCTTGGTACATCACGAGGTCCTTGGTGAACAAAGACAAGCAGGGATGGGATACTTTGCTTCCTCACGCTGAGTTTGCATTTAACCGAGCTCCTAGCAAGTCTACTGGTCTGTCCCCATTTCAAGTAGTGTATGGGAGGAATCCAATCACCCCTATGGATTTGGCTCCCATAATTACCTCAACCAGGTTCAGCCATGATGCTAGTGTAAGAGCCAAGGAGATTCAGGAGCTACACCAACATGTCCGAGAAAAGATAGCCAAGTTCAATGAGAAAGCTTCAACTTTGGCTAACAAAGGTAGAAGAAAAGTGGTTTTCCAACCTGGGGATCTCGTGTGGATCCATCTCAGGAAGGATCGTTTTCTATCTAAGAGGAAGGGCAAGTTGGTTCCCAGGGCAGATTAATTAACCACGTTTAGGAGGTTTCTTCGTGATTAGGAAACCTCACTCTAGTTAGTTGAGCTCCTTGCTTGCTTCCTTGGCTGCCTTTTTTCTTTGTTTCAGCCGAGTATATGTATCTTTGTATTAGCCTCTTCATGTCACATCTTACGAAATACAAAACCCAAAGAAAGCTTTGAGCTTCCTCGTTTGTGAGTTTCTCAAACTCTCGTTTTCCACTCCAGTATCTAGGTCTGGCAGCCTAGTGGTGTTGTGTGTACTTGTTGTGATCTTGTTTGGAAGGTGATTAAATTCTGTAACCAAACGAAGGTCCTTCAAGCTGCCCGGGTATTCATTTCACTTGAAGGTGTTTAAGTACTGTAACAAGTGAGATAATACTTGACCTATCTTTTCTTTCATTTGTTTTTCTCTCCTTGATGCTTATTGCATCACAATTGTTGTGGTTAATTGTTGTCCGAGAGATTGGTGTCCTTGTGGTGTTATAAGCTTGTTGAATTCAGTGCCTTTAGCGAGCTTATATACATCAGGCACGCCTAGTTCACTCTCAAGAAGGGGTGAAAGTTTTGATTTTAAAGTTGAAATACCCGAATTTGATGGAAGTCTAGATCCGGAGGTATTTCTTGATTGGATTCAAACGGTTGAACGTGTATTTGATTTGAAAGAAGTTAATGATGAGCTAAAAGTCAAGTATGTTGCCTTGAAGCTACGAAAACATACAAGTATTTGGTGGACAAACTTGCAAAAGAAGCGAGAAGCTAAAGGAAAGGACAAGGTGTGTATATGGGATAAAATGAAAAAGAAACTTCAAGAGAAGTTCTTACCACCTAGCTACCTACGTGACAACTACTACAAGCTACAAAAGTTGGTCCAAGGAGGTAGAAGCGTAGAGGAGTACACCAAGGAATTTGAGCATTTGCTTTGGAGGTTTGATCTTAAAGAGGACGAGCCACAAACTTTGGTACGTTATCTTTTTGGTCTTAATGATTGGATTAGACATGTTGTTGAGTTGCAACCTTATAAATCCTTCGATGAGTTGAGTTCTTTGTCCCTTATAGTTGAAAGGCAAAGGAGAAATAAGGGAAAAGAAGTCCTAAACAAATACCAAACTCCACAACAATCATCCTACTCTACACCCCCTCACACGCAAAACCCCCAATTTTCCACAAAAAGAACTCCACAAAATCAGCCCCCATCCATACCTAAACTACACATACAAGAAGCCAAAACTCTAGCCCCACGAAGGTGTTTTCGTTGCCAAGGGTTAGGTCATTATGCCTCGGAGTGCCCAAACAAAAGAATAGTATCTTTGGTGGAATATCAAAGTGCTTTGTATGTAGAACCGGAGTATAATGAAAGAAAGAATGAAGAGGAAGTAGTTGGCACTATTGACGTGAATGAGGAAGAAAGTGTGAGGAAGAAAGTGTGGAAGAAGAATGTGTAGAAGAGTCGGATGAAGGAGAGTTACTTGTTGTAAGAAGGGACTCGGATCTGCTTCATGTGCCGAAAGACCAAGTACAAAGGGAGGCTATCTTTCGCTCTCGTTGTACAATCAATGGAAAAGTGTTCTTATTAATCATAGATGGAGGAAGTTGCACCAATGCGGCCTCTACAACAATGGTCAACAAGTTGCAATTGGAAGATATCCCTCATCCCACGCCTTATACCGTAGGATGGCTAAGTCAAGGCCAAGACATTCGTGTGGATCAAAGGGTCTTCGTAAGCCTTTCAATTGGAAAGAATTATAAAGATTCCTTATGGTGTGATATTGTTCCTATGGATACTTGTCATATTTTGTTGGGAAGGCCATGGTTATTTGATAGGAGTGTCATGCATGATGGGAGATCCAACACTTAAACTTTCACTCTCAATCAAAAGAAGATCACTTTGACACCCCTAGCACCAACTTCTCGGCCTAAGGAGGAAGAAAGCCATATTGTGTCGATTATGAAGGTGGATCATGAGCATGAAAGGCATAAGTCTTACTTTTACAAATTTGGAGGAAAACAAAACGGATCCAAACAAGCACCCAATTTTGAATTCTCCTATGAAGCGTATCTTCCATGTGCACCCAAGAGAAATCAACTTGAATCTTATAGTTGAAAAGCCAAGGATTGGAAGGAGCCAAGAAGCTAAAGTCGTCAAAGTGGATCGATTCATGCTAAATGATAAAGGCCAAGTGGTGAAACTTGACTTGGGAATTGAGAAGCTACATTGGGAATCTACATCCGTGGAGAAAGTTCAAGGATCCAAGTCTTGTAATGGCCATGGATTACTTGGGAGAAAGATGAAGAAGTTCATCAAAGGGATATATGATGATTTCAAAGCCTTTAAGAAGAAAGCTTGACATTCTTTGAGAAGAAGGCGAGTAAGAGAGTGATGCTCCAAGTTTGAGGACAAACTTTTTCAACCAGGGGAGTATGATGTATATTTGATGGCCATATACATCAAGGTCAACTAGAGAAACATTAACTACTCACCTACACGGAAGAAGAGCTCACATCTCTCACATATCTCTCTATTTGGAAGAAATCTACAAGGGTACTCAAGTAATTTGCTCCTTAACTCAAGAACCATAAAGCTATCATGGAAGGTGTCCTAGAGTGGATTAATCTACATTCCAAGAGCTTTCCAATGGTTCAAGAATCTTTAGATTTGGTTAAGTATTGAGCAAGTTATCATCATTTGTAATCTAGCTTAGTTCATTTGTTTCTTTATGATGTAATCATTTGATTAGGATGATGTAAGCTAGATGGTTGTAGTTTCTTTCATGTCACACGCCTAAGGGGGCCTCTACTAGTATAAATAGACCCCTTAGGGTGCCTTGTAAACACACCTTATTGAATTGAAATACAAACCAAACACATGATGTGTTGTTCTCTCTAGCTTTGTGCTAGTTTCTCTTCGTTTCTTCTATCCAAGGTTGGCGTCCTTGGTGGTGATAGGAAGGAATTGAAGGTTTCTTGAAGGTGGTGTGCCTTTATCCTCCAAGAATCTTCAAAGCCATTATCATTCATTCATTCATCCCCTCAAACGTTTATCTACATTCATCCAACTTGATTGTCTTCCAAGCATCAAACGACTTGTGATTGTTCAAGGTGCATTCGTTCTTCAATCAAACGCCAAGCATTCAACATTTGAACCTTCATCAATCGCTCATCCATTCGTCATTCATCCTACAATCATCAATCGTTCATTCGTTCATCATTTCCAATTCGTTTGGTAACCATCTTTCATAGTTCTTTCCATCTACTTCGTCAATTTCTACTCCATTTTGGTTCTTTTGAACTTTGAGAAGGGATATTCCTATCTTCGTCTTTAAAGATCCTTAGATTGTGGGTAATGAGATCATCCCTTGGTCCCATTATGCATTATTTTGAGGTCATTGAGAAGATTGGTGATAATGTTTATAAGTTGAAGCTAGATGATGGTTATGAGGGAAGTTGTACCTTCAATGTAAGTGATCTCAAACCTTATTATCAAGAAGGAGAAGAGATTCCAAGTTTGAGGGCAAACTTTTCTCAAGAAGGGGTGAATGATGCATATTCATATCATAAGCATCATGAAGAAGCTATCAAAGATTTCACAATTCTCTTAAATGAGTTACAAGCTTCTAATTCATATGGCATCCATGGTAGCTTTTGTGGAAGAGGCTTATTGAGCTACTTACAACAAGATCCATGAAGATTATCTGCATCAAAGTCGAAGGGCTTTGGAAGATCTACATCATGGTTTTTGAATCTTTAAGTTTGGATAAGTATTGAGCTAGTTATCATCATTTTAATCTAGCTTATGTACACTTGTATCTTTGTGACGTCACTTTTGTATTGGGTGATGCAAGCCTTAAGGGCCTAGTTTCTTGATGTAGTTCACGCCTAAAGGGAGGTGCCATTGCTATAAATACCCCCTTTATGGTGCCTTGTAAACACAATCTATTGAATCATAATAAACACACAAAATTCTCTCTAAAGTTGTCATGCTTTAGTTTCTAGCAATCTAGCTAGATTTTCGAATTCCTTGAGGGGTTTTCGATCAAATCTTCTCTTCTATTCCAAGAGGGAGCAATCTTGGATGGTGCAAAGGAGGAGTTGGATATCAAATTGATTGTGGTGCGTCTATATCAATCAAGGAGGTTTCCATTGCCAAATCTATCTTGTTTCTTCGTCAAATCGATTGGTTCTTCGTTGAGTTGGTATGTTTTTGCTTAGTCTTTGTTTCTCTTGATTGTCATTAAAGTCATAATCATTAGAACTCTCATCCAAGCCTTTAGTTTTCGTTCGTTTCAATCTAAATCAATCCGTCCAAGCCAATGCTCAAGAGCTCTAATAATTGCATAGAACTCTTTATCATATGTGCTATACTTCCTTTTTGCTTCATTCAACTTCTCACTAAAGAAAGCAAGAGGTCGACCCTCTTAGGATAAAACGGCGCCAATTCCAACTCCACTTGCATCAACTTCAACTTAAAAGACTTTATCAAAACAAGGTAATGCAAGAATAGGTGCATGACATAATTTCTACTTAATCCATGAAAACTCCTTCTTTTTCAACAACTCCATGAAATGATGTTAAAATTCCTTATGAATCTTGTATAAAATGATGCTAAAATTCAACAACTCGGTCATAGGTGCAAGAATGGAGCTAAAATTCCTTATGAATCTTGTATAAAATGATGCTAAACCATTGAAACTCCATACCTCATGAATAGACGTGGGTGTAGGCTAATCTTGAATAGCTTTAACTTTCTCCTTGTCGACTTGTATGATGTATATTTGATAGCAACATACATCAAGGTTATCAAGAAAGACATCAAATATACATCATGGAAGCCAAATACTTGTTTACATAGCAAAGGAGCTTCATTCCCTCAAGTCTCTCTCACTTTTGAATGGTTTCATCAAGGGCAGTTCGGTAATTTGCTCTATATCTCAAGAACCAAGAAGATATTGTGAAAGTCATCAAAAGGTCAAATGATCTACATCAAGAGAGCTTCACAATGGTTTATGAATCTTGAAGTTTGGATAAGAAACGAGCAAGTTATCATATTTTTAATCTAGCTTATGTACATTTGGTTCTTTATGATGTCACACTTGTATAGGATGATGTAAGCTAAGATGCCTTGTAATTCTTGATTTCCACACGTCAAGGGGGCTCTCATTTAGTATAAATAGACCCCGTTGGGTGCCTTGTAATCTCATTCAATTCAATAATATCAAATACAAAGTAAACACATGATGTTGTTTTCTCTCTAGCTTTTGTGCTAGTTCTTTTCGTTTCTCTTGAGGGAGTTTCGAATATATCTCCACTTCTAGCCTTGGGTTCACATCCCTTGGTGGTGAAAGGTAGAATTGAAGAGTTCTTTGAGGTGGTGTGTCTGTATCCTCGTGGAGCCTTGAACGCCAATATCATTCCTTTCGTTCATCCATTCGTTCATTCAACCATTCAATCATCAAACATTCATCAAGCATTCAACAATCGTTCATCATCCATTCGTCCATCATCATTTGGTAAACGAAATCTCATTCTTTGTTTCGTTTCCATCTTCTTTTCGTTGGATTTAGTTGATCCTTAGACCTTGGAGAAGATAGATTCTTATCATTGTTCATAAAGATCCTGAATTCTATGTGTAATGAGATCTCTTTGATCCCATTATACATCAAAATTGGTATCGGAGTTTATGAGTTTGTTTCTCTTAGTTCTTGAACCATCTTTTTGCAATCTCCATTACACCTCCACCATTAGCTCCACAAAAAACCCAAAACCCAAACACATTCCCTCACAAAATCATAGCCAACACAAATCCTCCATGTCACCTACACCCAAAACCCCAAACCGAGAGTCTTGCATATCTTTCTTTATCAAAGATTGATACTACATGGCGTGTGTGAGTTCTCTAATGGATTCACAAGATGATATGCAACAAATGAAGCTGCAACTTGATTATCTCACAAAACAATTGGAGAAACTTATGCCCCTTCAAAAGGGAGGAGCACGAATTGAGTTTGATTCACGTATAATGGATCTTTATGATGTCGAGTATGAAACACAATATGAATGGAGTACATGTCCAAGGAAGGAGGACATATTTGGTTTCAAAGAAGAGATACCGGAGTTCTTTGGGAGTCATGATCCGGAAGAATTCTTCGAATGGATGCATCAAGTGGAAAGGGTTTTTGATCTCAACGCCATCCATGATGACCAGAAGGTCAAAAGTGTTGCATTGAAGCTACAAAAGCATGCTAGCAAATGGTGGTCAAGCAAGCAAAGAAAGCGGCAATAAAAGGGTTCAAGGTAAGATACGTTCATGGGTCCGAATCAAGTAGAAGCTCCAAGAGAAGTTTCTGCCCCTTAACCATCTAAGTGACAACATCAACAAGATTTAAAGATTGGCCGAAGGGAGCAAAGTGTCAAGGAATATACAAGGGAGTTTAAACGTCTACTTCGGAAGTCTGATCTTAAGGAGGAGGATCAACAAACTTTGGTATGTTATCTAATTGGTCTTGATGATTATATTAGACATATTGTTGAATGGCAACCGTATAAGACTTTGGATGAATTAAGTTCTTTAGCTCTCGATGTTGAAAGACAAAGGAGATATTGTCATTACCAAAGTTTAGGTCACATTGACTTGGAGTGTCCTAACAAGAAAGAAGTGTCTTTGGATGAGTACCAAACGTATGATAATGCATTATTAGAGGAGGAAAATGTAGTAGAAGAGGAGTATGTAGAAGAGTGGGATGTGGCAAGGAGAGCCTTGAAAGAAATATGTGTGCCGAATGAACATCAACAAAGACAATGCAAGATCTCTCATTGTACCAACAAAGGAGAAGTATGTTCATTGATCAAAGAAGGACAAAGTTGTGCCTCCTATGGTAACATTGACGCCCCTACACAATGGCTAAGCCATGACAAAGACATTCATGAGGATCCAAGAAGTTTAGTAAGTCCTTCCATTTACAAGAATTGTAGAGATTCAATATGGTGTGATATTACTTTTATGGATACTTGTCATACTTTGTTGGAAAGACCAAAGTTGCTTGATAGGAATATCATCCATCAAGAGATATCTCTACTTCCGTCTTATACCACACGGCCTAAGGAGGATGAAAACAACATTATGACGAATATGAAGGCGGGATATCATGGGTATGAAGAGCATAAGGGTCTTGTTCTTGCAAACTTGGAGGAAAGCAAAACAAGCAACCACCCAATTTTGAATTCTTCTAGGAGACGTATCTTTCATGTGCACCCTAAAGATATCAACTTGAATCTCATGGTTGAAGTGCCAAGGATTCAAAGAAGTCAAGAGGCTACAGTCATTGGTGATCATTCAAGAATGGATCGCTTATTACGAAATGACGAAGGCAAAATTGTAGACTTTGAAATTGTGAAGTTACATGGAATTCCTATATCCATGATGGAGTATCGAGAATCAAAGTCCAATAATGTCTATGGGTTATTTTGGAAGAAGTTGAAGAAATTTAGTAAAGGAGTCTATGATGACTTCAAAGCCTTTAAGAAGAGAGTTAATCTTCAAAGTTTGAGGACAAACTTTTTTTCAACCGGGGGAGTATGATGTATATTTGTTAGCCATATGCATCACGGTTATCAAGGAAGACATCAAATATAAATCATGGGATCCAAATACACGTTTACATGGCAAATGAGCTTCATTCTCTCCAGTCTCTCTCACGTTTGAATGGTTTCATCAAGGGCAATTCAGTAATTTGCTCTATATCTCAAGAACCAAGAAGATATTGTGAAAGTCATCCAAAGGTCAAATGATCTACATCAAGAGAGCTTCACAATGGTTTATGAATCTTGAAGTTTGGATAAGAAACGAGCAAGTTATCATAGTTTTAATCTAGCTTATGTACATTTGTTTCTTTATGATGTCACACTTGTATAGGATGATGTAAGGTAAGATGCCTTGTAATTCTTGATTTCCACACGTCAAGGGGGCTCTCATTTAGTATAAATAGACTTCGTTGGGTGACTTGTAATCTCATTCAATTCAATAATATCAAATACAAAGTAAACAAATGATGTTGTTTTCTCTCTAGCTTTTGTGCTAGTTCTTTTCGTTTCTCTTGTTGGAGTTTCGAATATATCTCTACTTCTAGCCTTGGGTTCGCATCCCTTGGTGGTGAAAGGTAGAATTGAAGAGTTCTTTGAGGTGGTGTGTCTGTATCCTCGTGGAGCCTTCAACGCCAATATCATTCCTTTCGTTCATCCATTCGTTCATTCAACCATTCAATCATCAAACATTCATCAAGCATTCAACAATCGTTCATCATCCATTCGTCCATCATCATTTGGTAAACGAAATCTCATTCTTTGTTTCGGTTCCATCTTCTTTTCGTTGGATTTAGTTGATCCTTTGAACTTGGAGAAGATAGATTCTTATCTTTGTTCATAAAGATCCTGAATTCTATGTGTAATGAGATCTCTTTGATCCCATTATACATCAAAATTGGTATTAGAGCTTATGAGTTTGTTTCTCTTAGTTCTTGAACCATCTTTTTGCATTCTCCATTACACGTCCACCATTAGCTCCACAAAGAACCCAAAACCCAAACACATTCCCTCACAAAATCATAGCCAAACATAAATCCTCCATGTCACCTACACCCAAAACCCCAAACCGAGAGTCTTGCATATCTTTCTTTATCAAAGATTGATACTACATGGCGTGCATGAGTTCTCTAATGGATTCACAAGATGATATGCAACAAATGAAGCTGCAACTTGATTATCTCACAAAACAATTGGAGAATCTTATGCCCCTTCAAAAGGGAGGAGCACGAGATGAGTTTGATTCACGTATGGTGGATCTTTATGATATCGAGTATGAAACACAATATTAATGGAGTACATGTGCAAGGAAGGAGGACATATTTGGTTTCAAAGAAGAGATACCGGAGTTCTTTGGGAGTCATGATCCGGAAGAATTCTTCGAATGGATGCATCAAGTGGAAAGGGTTTTTGATCTCAACGCCATCCATGATGACCAGAAGGTCAAAAGTGTTGCATTGAAGCTACAAAAGCATGCTAGCAAATGGTGGTCAAGCAAGCAAAGAAAGCGGCAATCAAAGGGTTCAAGATAAGATACGTTCAGGGGTCCAAATCAAGTAGAAGCTCCAAGAGAAGTTTCTGCCCCTTAACCATCTAAGTGACAACATCAACAAGATTTAAAGATTGGCCCAAGGGAGCAAAAGTGTCAAGGAATATACAAGGGAGTTCAAACGTCTACTTCGGAATCCTGATCTTAAGGAGGAGGATCAACAAACTTTGGTATGTCATCTAATTGGTCTTGATGATTATATTAGACATATTGTTGAATGGCAACCGTATAAGACTTTGGATGAATTAAGTTCTTTAGCTCTCGATGTTGAAAGACAAAGGATATATTGTCATTACCAAAGATTAGGTCACATTGATTTGGAGTGTCCTAACAAGAAAGAAGGGTCTTTGGATGAGTACCAAACGTATGATAATGCATTATTAGAGGAGGAAAATGTAGTAGAAGAGGAGTATGTAGCAGAGTGCCATGTGGCAAGGAGAGCCTTGAAAGAAGTATGTGTGCCGAATGAACATCAACAAAGACAATGCAAGATCTCTCATTGTACCAACAAAGGAGAAGTATGTTCATTGATCAAAGAAGGACAAAGTTGTGCCTCCTATGGTAACATTGACGCCCCTACACAATGGCTAAGCCATGACAAAGACATTCATTAGGATCCAAGAAGTTTAGTAAGTCCTTCCATTTACAAGAATTGTAGAGATTCAATATGGTGTGATATTACTTTTATGGATACTTGTCATACTTTGTTGGAAAGACCAAAGTTGCTTGATAGAAATATCATGCATCAAGAGATATCTCTACTTCCGTGTTATACCACACGGCCTAAGGAGGATGAAAACAACATTATGACGAATATGAAGGCGGGATATCATGGGTATGAAGAGCATAAGGGTCTTGTTCTTGCAAACTTGGAGGAAAGCAAAACAAGCAACCACCCAATTTTGAATTCTTCTAGGAGACGTATCTTTCATGTGCACCCTAAAGATATCAACTTGAATCTCATGGTTGAAGTGCCAAGGATTTAAAGAAGTCAAGAGGCTATAGTCATTGGTGATCATTCAAGAATGGATCGCTTCATACGAAATGACGAAGGCAAAATTGTAGACTTTGAAATTGTGAAGTTACATGGAATTCCTATATCCATGATGGAGTATCGAGAATCAAAGTCCAATAATGTCTATGGGTTATTTTGGAAGAAGTTGAAGAAATTTAGTAAAGGAGTCTATGATGACTTCAAAGCCTTTAAGAAGAAAGTTGATGTTCAAAGTTTGAGGACAAACTTTTTTTCAACCGGGGGAGTATGATGTATATTTGTTAGCCATATGCATCACGGTTATCAAGGAAGACATCAAATATAAATCATGGGAGCCAAATACTCGTTTACATGGCAAAGGAGCTTCATTCTCTCAAGTCTCTCTCACGTTTGAATGGTTTCATCAAGGGCAATTCAGTAATTTGCTCTATATCTCAAGAACCAAGAAGATATTGTGAAAGTCATCCAAAGGTCAAATGATCTACATCAAGAGAGCTTCACAATGGTTTATGAATCTTGAAGTTTGGATAAGAAACGAGCAAGTTATCATAGTTTTAATCTAGCTTATGTACATTTGTTTCTTTATGATGTCACACTTGTATAGGATGATGTAAGCTAAGATGCCTTATAATTCTTGATTTCCACACGTCAAGGGGGCTCTCATTTAGTATAAATAGACCCCGTTGGGTGCCTTGTAATCTCATTCAATTCAATAATATCAAATACAAAGTAAACACATGATGTTGTTTTCTCTCTAGCTTTTGTGCTAGTTCTTTTCGTTTCTCTTGAGGGAGTTTCGAATATATCTCTACTTCTAGCCTTGGGTTCGCATCCCTTGGTGGTGAAAGGTAGAATTGAAGAGTTCTTTGAGGTGGTGTGTCTGTATCCTCGTGGAGCCTTCAACGCCAATATCATTCCTTTCGTTCATCCATTCGTTCATTCAACCATTCAATCATCAAACATTCATCAAGCATTCAACAATCGTTCATCATCCATTCGTCCATCATCATTTGGTAAACGAAATCTCATTCTTTGTTTCGTTTCCATCTTCTTTTCGTTGGATTTAGTTGATCCTTAGAACTTGGAGAAGATAGATTCTTATCTTTGTTCATAAAGATCCTGAATTCTATGTGTAATGAGATCTCTTTGATCCCATTATACATCAAAATTGGTATCAGAGCTTATGAGTTTGTTTCTCTTAGTTCTTGAACCATCTTTTTGCATTCTCCATTACACGTCCACCATTAGCTCCACAAAGAACCCAAAACCCAAACACATTCCCTCACAAAATCATAGCCAAACACAAATCCTCCATGTCACCTACACCCAAAACCCCAAACCGAGAGTCTTGCATATCTTTCTTTATCAAAGATTGATACTACATGGCGTGCGTGAGTTCTCTAATGGATTCACAAGATGATATGCAACAAATGAAGCTGCAACTTGATTATCTCACAAAACAATTGGAGAAAATTATGCCCCTTCAAAAGGGAGGAGCACGAATTGAGTTTGATTCACGTATGGTGGATCTTTATGATGTCGAGTATGAAACACAATATGAATGGAGTACATGTCCAAGGAAGGAGGACATATTTGGTTTCAAAGAAGAGATACGGAGTTCTTTGGTCATGATCGGAAGAATTCTTCGAATGGATGCATCAAGTGGAAAGGGTTTTGATCTCAACGCCATCCATGATGACCGGAAGGTCAAAAGTGTTGCATTGAAGCTACAAAGCATGCTAGCAAAGGTGGTCAAGCAAGCAAAGAAAGCGGCAATCAAAGGGTTCAAGATAAGATACGTTCATGGGTCCAAATCAAGTAGAAGCTCCAGAGAAGTTTAGCCCAACCATCTAAGTGACAACATCAACAAGATTTAAAGATTGGCCGAAGGGAGCAAAGTGTCAAGGAATATACAAGGGAGTTTAAACGTCTACTTCGGAAGTCTGATCTTAAGGAGGAGGATCAACAAACTTTGGTATGTTATCTAATTGGTCTTGATGATTATATTAGACATATTGTTGAATGGCAACCGTATAAGACTTTGGATGAATTAAGTTCTTTAGCTCTCGATGTTGAAAGACAAAGGAGATATTGTCATTACCAAAGTTTAGGTCACATTGATTTGGAGTGTCCTAACAAGAAAGAAGTGTCTTTGGATGAGTATCAAACATATGATAATGCGTTATTAGAGGAGGAAAATGTAGTAGAAGAGGAGTATGTAGAAGAGTGGCATGTGGCAAGGAGAGCCTTGAAAGAAGTATGTGTGCCGAATGAACATCAACAAAGACAATGCAAGATCTCTCATTGTACCAACAAAGGAGAAGTATGTCCATTAATCAAAGAAGGACAAAGTTGTGCCTCCTATGGTAACATTGACGCCCCTCCACAATGGCTAAGCCATGACAAAGACATTCATGAGGATCCAAGAAGCTTAGTAAGTCCTTCCATTTACAAGAATTGTAGAGATTCAATATGGTGTGATATTACTTTTATGGATACTTGTCATACTTTGTTGGAAAGACCAAAGTCGCTTGATAGAAATATCATGCATCAAGAGATATCTCTACTTCCGTGTTATACCACACGGCCTAAGGAGGATGAAAACAACATTATGACGAATATGAAGGCGGGATATCATGGGTATGAAGAGCATAAGGGTCTTGTTCTTGCAAACTTGGAGGAAAGCAAAACAAGCAACCACCCAATTTTGAATTCTTCTAGGAGACGTATCTTTCATGTGCACCCTAAAGATATCAACTTGAATCTCATGGTTGAAGTGCCAAGGATTCAAAGAAGTCAAGAGGCTACAGTCATTGGTGATCATTCAAGAATGGATCGCTTCATACGAAATGACGTAGGCAAAATTGTAGACTTTGAAATTGTGAAGTTACATGGAATTCCTATATCCATGATGGAGTATCGAGAATCAAAGTCCAATAATGTCTATGGGTTATTTTGGAAGAAGTTGAAGAAATTTAGTAAATGAGTCTATGATGACTTCAAAGCCTTTAAGAAGAAAGTTGATGTTCGAAGTTTGAGGACAAACTTTTTTTCAACCGGGGGAGTATGATGTATATTTGTTAGCCATATGCATCACGGTTATCAAGGAAGACATCAAATATAAATCATGGGAGCCAAATACTCGTTTACATGGCAAAGGAGCTTCATTCTCTCAAGTCTCTCTCACGTTTGAATGGTTTCATCAAGGGCAATTCGATGTTTGCTCTATATCTCAAGAACCAAGAAGATATTGTGAAAGTCATCCAAAGGTCAAATGATCTACATCAAGAGAGCTTCACAATGGTTTATGAATCTTGAAGTTTGGATAAGAAACGAGCAAGTTATCATAGTTTTAATCTAGCTTATGTACATTTGTTTCTTTATGATGTCACACTTGTATAGGATGATGTAAGCTAAGATGCCTTATAATTCTTGATTTCCACGTCGAGGGCTCTCATTTAGTATAAATAGACCTCGTTGGGTGCCTTGTAATCTCATTCAATTCAATAATATCAAATACAAAGTAAACACATGATGTTGTTTTCTCTCTAGCTTTGTTGCTAGTTCTTTTCGTTTCTCTTGAGCGAGTTTCGAATATATCTCTACTTCTAGCCTTGGGTTCGCATCCCTTGGTGGTGAAAGGTAGAATTGAAGAGTTCTTTGAGGTGGTGTGTCTGTATCCTCGTGGAGCCTTCAACGCCAATATCATTCCTTTCGTTCATCCATTCGTTCATTCAACCATTCAATCATCAAACATTCATCAAGCATTCAACAATCGTTCATCATCCATTCGTCCATCATCATTTGGTAAACGAAATCTCATTCTTTGTTTCGTTTCCATCTTCTTTTCGTTGGATTTAGTTGATCCTTAGAACTTGGAGAAGATAGATTCTTATCTTTGTTCATAAAGATCCTGAATTCTATGTGTAATGAGATCTCTTTGATCCCATTATACATCAAAATTGGAATCAGAGCTTATGAGTTTGTTTCTCTTAGTTCTTGAACCATCTTTTTGCAATCTCCGTTACACGTCCACCATTAACTCCACAAAGAACCCAAAACCCAAACACATTCCCTCACAAAATCATAGCCAAACACAAATCCTCCATGTCACCTACACCCAAAACCCCAAACCGAGAGTCTTGCATATCTTTCTTTATCAAAGACTGATACTACATAGCGTGCGTGAGTTCTCTAATGGATTCACAAGTTGATATGCAACAAATGAAGCTGCAACTTGATTATCTCACAAAACAATTGGAGAAACTTATGCCCCTTCAAAAGGGAGGAGCACGAATTGAGTTTGATTCACGTATGGTGGATCTTTATGATGTCGAGTATGAAACACAATATGAATGGAGTACATGTCCAAGGAAGGAGGACATATTTGGTTTCAAAGAAGAGATACCGGAGTTCTTTGGGAGTCATGATCGGGAAGAATTCTTCGAATGGATGCATCAAGTGGAAAGGGTTTTTGATCTCAACGCCATCCATGATGACCAGAAGGTCAAAAGTGTTGCATTGAAGCAACCAAAGCATGCTAGCAAATGGTGGTCAAGCAAGCAAAGAAAGCGGCAATCAAAGGGTTCAAGATAAGATACGTTCATGGGTCCAAATCAAGTAGAAGCTCCAAGAGAAGTTTCTGCCCCTTAACCATCTAAGTGACAACATCAACAAGATTTAAAGATTGGCCCAAGGGAGCAAAAGTGTCAAGGAATATACAAGGGAGTTCAAACGTCTACTTCGGAAATCTGATCTTAAGGAGGAGGATCAACAAACTTTGGTATGTTATCTAATTGGTCTTGATGATTATATTAGACATATTGTTGAATGGCAACCGTATAAGACTTTGGATGAATTAAGTTCTTTAGCTCTCGATGTTGAAAGACAAAGGAGATATTGTTATTACCAAAGTTTAGGTCACATTGATTTGGAGTGTCCTAACAAGAAAGAAGTGTCTTTTGATGAGTACCAAACGTATGATAATGCATTATTAGAGGAGGAAAATGTAGTAGAAGAGGAGTATGTAGAAGAGTGGCATGTGGCAAGGAGAGCCTTGAAAGAAGTATGTGTGCCGAATGAACATCAACAAAGACAATGCAAGATCTCTCATTGTACCAACAAAGGAGAAGTATGTTCATTGATCAAAGAAGGACAAAGTTGTGCCTCCTATGGTAACATTGACGCCCCTACACAATGGCTAAGCCATGACAAAGACATTCATTAGGATCCAAGAAGTTTAGTAAGTCCTTCCATTTACAAGAATTGTAGAGATTCAATATGGTGTGATATTACTTTTATGGATACTTGTCATATTTTGTTGGAAGGACCAAAGTTGCTTGATAGGAATATCATGCATCAAGAGACATCTCTACTTCCGTCTTATACCACACGGTCTAAGGAGGATGAAAACAACATTATGACGAATATGAAGGCGGGATATCATGGGTATGAAGAGAATAAGAGTCTTCTTCTTGCAAACTTGGAGGAAAGCAAAACAAGCAACCACCCAATTTTGAATTCTTCTAGGAGACGTATCTTTCATGTGCACCCTAAAGATATCAACTTGAATCTCATGGTTGAAGTGCCAAGGATTTAAAGAAGTAAAGAGGCTATAGTCATTGGTGATCATTCAAGAATGGATCGCTTCATACGAAATGACGAAGGCAAAATTGTAGAGTTTGAAATTGTGTAGTTACATGGAATTCCTATATCCATGATGGAGTATCGAGAATCAAAGTCCAATAATGTCTATGGGTTATTTTGGAAGAAGTTGAAGAAATTTAGTAAAGGAGTCTATGATGACTTCAAAGCCTTTAAGAAGAAAGTTGATGTTCAAAGTTTGAGGACAAACTTTTTTTCAACCGGGGGAGTATGATGTATATTTGTTAGCCATATGCATCACGGTTATCAAGGAAGACATCAAATATAAATCATGGGAGCCAAATACTCGTTTACATGGCAAAGGAGCTTCATTCTCTCAAGTCTCTCTCACGTTTGAATGGTTTCATCATGGGCAATTCAATAATTTGGTCTATATCTCAAGAACCAAGAAGATATTGTGAAAGTCATCCAAAGGTCAAATGATCTACATCAAGAGAGCTTCACAATGGTTTATGAATCTTGAAGTTTGGATAAGAAACGAGCAAGTTATCATAGTTTTAATCTAGCTTATGTACATTTGTTTCTCTATGATGTCACACTTGTATAGGATTATGTAAGCTAAGATGCCTTGTAATTCTTGATTTCCACGTCGAGGGCTCTCATTTAGTATAAATAGACCCCGTTGGGTGCCTTGTAATCTCATTCAATTCAATAATATCAAATACAAAGTAAACACATGATGTTGTTTTCTCTCTAGCTTTTGTGCTAGTTCTTTTCGTTTCTCTTGAGGGAGTTTCGAATATATCTCTACTTCTAGCCTTGGGTTCGCATCCCTTGGTGGTGAAAGGTAGAATTGAAGAGTTCTTTGAGGTGGTGTGTATCCTCGTGGAGCCTTCAACGCCAATATCATTCCTTTCGTTCATCCATTCGTTCATTCAACCATTCAATCATCAAACATTCATCAAGCATACAACAATCGTTCAATACTCGTTTTCATGGCAAAGGAGCTTCATTCTCTCAAGTCTCTCTCACGTTTGAATGGTTTCATCATGGGCAATTCAGTAATTTGCTCTATATCTCAAGAACCAAGAAGATATTGTGAAAGTCATCCAAAGGTCAAATGATCTACATCAAGAGAGCTTCACAATGGTTTATGAATCTTGAAGTTTGGATAAGAAACGAGCAAATTATCATAGTTTTAATCTAGCTTATGTACATTTGTTTCTCTATGATGTCACACTTGTATAGGATTATGTAAGCTAAGATGCCTTGTAATTCTTGATTTCCACACGTCAAGGGGGCTCTCATTTAGTATAAATAGACTTCGTTGGGTGACTTGCAATCTCATTCAATTCAATAATATCAAATACAAAGTAAACACATGATGTTGTTTTCTCTAGCTTTTGTGCTAGTTCTTTTCGTTTCTCTTGAGGAGTTTCAATATATCTCTACTTCTAGCCTTGGGTTCGCATCCCTTGGTGGTGAAAAGTAGAATTGAAGAGTTCTTTGAGTTGGTCATGCGTATCCTAGTGGAGCCTTCAACGCCAATATCATTCCTTTCGTTCATCCATTCGTTCATTCAACCATTCAATCATCAAACATTCATCAAGCATACAACAATCGTTCAATACTCGTTTTCATGGCAAAGGAGCTTCATTCTCTCAAGTCTCTCTCACGTTTGAATGGTTTCATCATGGGCAATTCAGTAATTTGCTCTATATCTCAAGAACCAAGAAGATATTGTGAAAGTCATCCAAAGGTCAAATGATCTACATCAAGAGAGCTTCACAATGGTTTATGAATCTTGAAGTTTGGATAAGAAACGAGCAAATTATCATAGTTTTAATCTAGCTTATGTACATTTGTTTCTCTATGATGTCACACTTGTATAGGATTATGTAAGCTAAGATGCCTTGTAATTCTTGATTTCCACACGTCAAGGGGGCTCTCATTTAGTATAAATAGACCCCGTTGGGTGCCTTGTAATCTCATTCAATTCAATAATATCAAATACAAAGTAAACACATGATGTTGTTTTCTCTCTAGCTTTTGTGCTAGTTCTTTTCGTTTCTCTTGAGGGAGTTTCGAATATATCTCTACTTCTAGCCTTGGGTTCGCATCCCTTGGTGGTGAAAGGTAGAATTGAAGAGTTCTTTGAGGTGGTCTGTCTGTATCCTCTTGGAGCCTTCAACGCCAATATCATTCCTTTCGTTCATCCATTCGTTCATTCAACCATTCAATCATCAAACATTCATCAAGCATACAACAATCGTTCAATACTCGTTTTCATGGCAAAGGAGCTTCATTCTCTCAAGTCTCTCTCACGTTTGAATGGTTTCATCATGGGCAATTCAGTAATTTGCTCTATATCTCAAGAACCAAGAAGATATTGTGAAAGTCATCCAAAGGTCAAATGATCTACATCAAGAGAGCTTCACAATGGTTTATGAATCTTGAAGTTTGGATAAGAAACGAGCAAATTATCATAGTTTTAATCTAGCTTATGTACATTTGTTTCTCTATGATGTCACACTTGTATAGGATTATGTAAGCTAAGATGCCTTGTAATTCTTGATTTCCACACGTCGAGGCTCTCATTTAGTATAAATAGACCGTTGGGTGCCTTGTAATCTCATTCAATTCAATAATATCAAATACAAAGTAAACACATGATGTTGTTTCTCTCTAGCTTTTGTGCTAGTTCTTTTCGTTTCTCTTGAGGGAGTTTCGAATATATCTCTACTTCTAGCCTTGGGTTCGCATCCCTTGGTGGTGAAAGGTAGAATTGAAGAGTTCTTTGAGGTGGTCTGTCTGTATCCTCTTGGAGCCTTCAACGCCAATATCATTCCTTTCGTTCATCCATTCGTTCATTCAACCATTCAATCATCAAACATTCATCAAGCATACAACAATCGTTCATCATCCATTCGTCCATCATCATTTGGTAAACGAAATCTCATTCTTTGTTTCGTTTCCATCTTCTTTTCGTTGGATTTAGTTGATCCTTAGAACTTTGAGAAGATAGATTCTTATCTTTGTTCATAAAGATCCTGAATTCTATGTGTAATGAGATCTCTTTGATCCCATTATACATCAAAATTGGTGTCAGAGGTAATGAGTTTGTTTCTCTTAGTTCTTGAACCATCTTTTTGTAATCTCCATTATACGTCCACCATTAGCTCCACAAAGAACCCAAAACCCAAACACATTCCCTCACAAAATCATAGCCAAACACAAATCCTCCATGTCACCTACACCTAAAACCCCAAACCGAGAGTCTTGCTTATCTTTCTTTATCAAAGACTGATACTACATAGCGTGCGTGAGTTCTCTAATGGATTCACAAGTTGATATGCAACAAATGAAGCTGCAACTTGATTATCTCACAAAACAATTGGAGAAACTTATGCCCCTTCAAAAGGGAGGAGCACGAATTGAGTTTGATTCACGTATGGTGGATCTTTATGATGTCGAGTATGAAACACAATATGAATGGAGTACATGTCCAAGGAAGGAGGACATATTTGGTTTCAAAGAAGAGATACCGGAGTTCTTTGGGAGTCATGATCCGGAAGAATTCTTCGAATGGATGCATCAAGTGGAAAGGGTTTTTGATCTCAACGCCATCCATGATGACCAGAAGGTCAAAAGTGTTGCATTGAAGCTACAAAAGCATGCTAGCAAATGGTGGTCAAGCAAAAGAAAGCGGCATGAAAGGGTTCAAGATAAGATACGTTCATGGGTCCAAATCAAGTAGAAGCTCGAGAAGTTTCCGCCCCTTAACCATCTAGGTGACAACATCAACAAGATTTAAAGATTGGCGAGGAGCGAAAGTGTCAAGGAATATACAAGGGAGTTCAAACGTCTACTTGAGTCCGATCTTAGGAGGAGGATCAACAAACTTTGGTATGTTATCTAATTGGTCTTGATGATTATATTAGACATATTGTTGAATGGCAACCGTATAAGACTTTGGATGAATTAAGTTCTTTAGCTCTCGATGTTGAAAGACAAAGGAGATATTGTTATTACCAAAGTTTAGGTCACATTGATTTGGAGTGTCCTAACAAGAAAGAAGTGTCTTTGGATGAGTACCAAACGTATGATAATGCATTATTAGAGGAGGAAAATGTAGTAGAAGGAGTATGTAGAAGAGTGGCATGTGGCAAGGAGAGCCTTGAAAGAAGTATGTGTGCCGAATGAACATCAACAAAGACAATGCAAGATCTCTCATTGTACCAACAAAGGAGAACTATGTTCATTGATCAAAGAAGGACAAAGTTGTGCCTCCTATGGTAACATTGACGCCCCTACACAATGGCTAAGCCATGACAAAGACATTCATGAGGATCCAAGAAGTTTAGTAAGTCCTTCCATTTACAAGAATTGTAGAGATTCAATATGGTGTGATATTACTTTTATGGATACTTGTCATACTTTGTTGGAAAGACCAAAGTTGCTTGATAGGAATATCATGCATCAAGAGACATCTCTACTTCCGTCTTATACCACACGGTCTAAGGAGGATGAAAACAACATTATGACGAATATGAAGGCGGGATATCATGGGTATGAAGAGCATAAGGGTCTTCTTCTTGCAAACTTGGAGGAAAGCAAAACAAGCAAACACCCAATTTTGAATTCTTCTAGAGACGTATCTTTCATGTATGCACCCTAAAGATATCAACTTGAATCTCATGGTTGAACTGCCAAGGATTCAAAGAAGTCAAGAGGCTATAGTCATTGGTGATCATTCAAGAATGGATCGCTTCATACGAAATGACGAAGGCAAAATTGTAGACTTTGAAATTGTGAAGTTACATGGAATTCCTATATCCATGATGGAGTATCGAGAATCAAAGTCCAATAATGTCTATGGGTTATTTTGGAAGAAGTTGAAGAAATTTAGTAAAGGAGTCTATGATGACTTCAAAGCCTTTAAGAAGAAAGTTGATGTTCAAAGTTTGAGGACAAACTTTTTTTCAACCGGGGGAGTATGATGTATATTTGTTAGCCATATGCATCACGGTTATCAAGGAAGACATCAAATATAAATCATGGAGCCAAATACTCGTTTTCATGGCAAAGGAGCTTCATTCTCTCAAGTATCTCTCACGTTTGAATGGTTTCATCATGGGCAATTCAATAATTTGGTCTATATCTCAGAAAGAAGAAGATATTGTGAAAGTCATCAGAGGTCATGATCTGCATCAGAGAGCTTGTGATGGTTTATTTTCTTTGATGAAGTTTTAATAAAGCAGGCAAGTTATCATAGTTTTTTTAATCTATTACATTTGTTTCTTCTATGATGTCCTTGTATTAGTAGTATGAAGTTGTAATGCCTTGCCCTTTGATTTCTCCACATTCCGGGCTCAAGGGGTATAATAAATTAATTATAAAGGGTGTTGGGTGCCTTATAAATATCATTTCAATAATAAAAGTAAAAAAAATGATGTTGTTTGTTGTCTTTGCTTTTAGCTTTTTCTTTCGAGTGAATGGTTTCATCAAGGGCAATTCAGTAATTTGCTCTATATCTCAAGAACCAAGAAGATATTGTGAAAGTCATCCAAAGGTCAAATGATCTACATCAAGAGAGCTTCACAATGGTTTATGAATCTTGAAGTTTGGATAAGAAACGAGCAAGTTATCATAGTTTTAATCTAGCTTATGTACATTTGTTTCTCTATGATGTCACACTTGTATAGGATTATGTAAGCTAAGATGCCTTGTAATTCTTGATTTCCACACGTCAAGGGGGCTCTCATTTAGTATAAATAGACCCCGTTGGGTGCCTTGTAATCTCATTCAATTCAATAATATCAAATACAAAGTAAACACATGATGTTGTTTTCTCTCTAGCTTTTGTGCTAGTTCTTTTCGTTTCTCTTGAGGGAGTTTCGAATATATCTCTACTTCTAGCCTTGGGTTCGCATCCCTTGGTGGTGAAAGGTAGAATTGAAGAGTTCTTTGAGGTGGTCTGTATCCTCGTGGAGCCTTCAACGCCAATATCATTCCTTTCGTTCATCCATTCGTTCATTCAACCATTCAATCATCAAACATTCATCAAGCATACAACAATCGTTCAATACTCGTTTTCATGGCAAAGGAGCTTCATTCTCTCAAGTCTCTCTCACGTTTGAATGGTTTCATCATGGGCAATTCAGTAATTTGCTCTATATCTCAAGAACCAAGAAGATATTGTGAAAGTCATCCAAAGGTCAAATGATCTACATCAAGAGAGCTTCACAATGGTTTATGAATCTTGAAGTTTGGATAAGAAACGAGCAAATTATCATAGTTTTAATCTAGCTTATGTACATTTGTTTCTCTATGATGTCACACTTGTATAGGATTATGTAAGCTAAGATGCCTTGTAATTCTTGATTTCCACACGTCGAGGGGCTCATTTAGTATAAATAGACCCGTTGGGTGCCTTGTAATCTCATTCAATTCAATAATATCAAATACAAAGTAAACACATGATGTTGTTTTCTCTAGCTTTTGTGCTAGTTCTTTCGTTTCTCTTGAGGAGTTTCAATATATCTCTACTTCTAGCCTTGGGTTCGCATCCCTTGGTGGTGAAAGGTAGAATTGAAGAGTTCTTTGAGGTGGTCCATGCGTATCCTCTTGGAGCCTTCAACGCCAATATCATTCCTTTCGTTCATCCATTCGTTCATTCAACCATTCAATCATCAAACATTCATCAAGCATACAACAATCGATATCATTCCTTTCGTTCATCCATTCGTTCATTCAACCATTCAATCATCAAACATTCATCAAGCATACAACAATCGTTCATCATCCATTCGTCCATCATCATTTGGTAAACGAAATCTCATTCTTTGTTTCGTTTCCATCTTCTTTTCGTTGGATTTAGTTGATCCTTAGAACTTTGAGAAGATAGATTCTTATCTTTGTTCATAAAGATCCTGAATTCTATGTGTAATGAGATCTCTTTGATCCCATTATACATCAAAATTGGTGTCAGAGGTAATGAGTTTGTTTCTCTTAGTTCTTGAACCATCTTTTTGTAATCTCCATTATACGTCCACCATTAGCTCCACAAAGAACCCAAAACCCAAACACATTCCCTCACAAAATCATAGCCAAACACAAATCCTCTATGTCACCTACACCCAAAACCCCAAACCGAGAGTCTTGCATATCTTTCTTTATCAAAGATTGATACTACATGGCGTGCGTGAGTTCTCTAATGGATTCACAAGATGATATGCAACAAATGAAGCTGCAACTTGATTATCTCACAAAACAATTGGAGAAACTTATGCCCCTTCAAAAGGGAGGAGCACGAATTGAGTTTGATTCACGTATGGTGGATCTTTATGATGTCGAGTATGAAACACAATATGAATGGAGTACATGTCCAAGGAAGGAGGACATATTTGGTTTCAAAGAATAGATACCGGAGTTCTTTGGGAGTCATGATCCGGAAGAATTCTTCGAATGGATGCATCAAGTGGAAAGGGTTTTTGATCTCAACGCCATCCATGATGACCAGAAGGTCAAAAGTGTTGCATTGAAGCTACAAAAGCATGCTAGAAAATGGTGGTCAAGCAAGCAAAGAAAGCGGCAATGAAAGGGTTCAAGATAAGATACGTTCATGGGTCCAAATCAAGTAGAAGCTCCAAGAGAAGTTTCCGCCCCTTAACCATCTAGGTGACAACATCAACAAGATTTAAAGATTGGCCCAAGGGAGCGAAAGTGTCAAGGAATATACAAGGGAGTTCAAACGTCTACTTCGGAAGTCTGATCTTAAGGAGGAGGATCAACAAACTTTGGTATGTTATCTAATTGGTCTTGATGATTATATTAGACATATTGTTGAATGGCAACCGTATAAGACTTTGGATGAATTAAGTTCTTTAGCTCTCGATGTTGAAAAGACCAAAGGAGATATTGTTATTACCAAAGTTTAGGTCACATTGATTTGGAGTGTCCTAACAAGAAAGAAGTGTCTTTGGATGAGTACCAAACGTATGATAATGCATTATTAGAGGAGGAAAATGTAGTAGAAGAGGAGTATGTAGAAGAGTGGCATGTGGCAAGGAGAGCCTTGAAAGAAGTATGTGTGCCGAATGAACATCAACAAAGACAATGCAAGATCTCTCATTGTACCAACAAAGGACAACTATGTTCATTGATCAAAGAAGGACAAAGTTGTGCCTCCTATGGTAACATTGACGCCCCTACACAATGGCTAAGCCATGACAAAGACATTCATGAGGATCCAAGAAGTTTAGTAAGTCCTTCCATTTACAAGAATTGTAGAGATTCAATATGGTGTGATATTACTTTTATGGATACTTGTCATACTTTGTTGGAAAGACCAAAGTTGCTTGATAGGAATATCATGCATCAAGAGACATCTCTACTTCCGTCTTATACCACACGGTCTAAGGAGGATGAAAACAACATTATGACGAATATGAAGGCGGGATATCATGGGTATGAAGAGCATAAGGGTCTTCTTCTTGCAAACTTGGAGGAAAGCAAAACAAGCAACCACCCAATTTTGAATTCTTCTAGGAGACGTATCTTTCATGTGCACCCTAAAGATATCAACTTGAATCTCATGGTTGAACTGCCAAGGATTCAAAGAAGTCAAGAGGCTATAGTCATTGGTGATCATTCAAGAATGGATCGCTTCATACGAAATGACGAAGGCAAAATTGTAGACTTTGAAATTGTGAAGTTACATGGAATTCCTATATCCATGATGGAGTATCGAGAATCAAAGTCCAATAATGTCTATGGGTTATTTTGGAAGAAGTTGAAGAAATTTAGTAAAGAAGTCTATGATGACTTCAAAGCCTTTAAGAAGAAAGTTGATGTTCAAAGTTTGAGGACAAACTTTTTTTCAACCGGGGGAGTATGATGTATATTTGTTAGCCATATGCATCACGGTTATCAAGGAAGACATCAAATATAAATCATGGGAGCTAAATACTCGTTTACATGGCAAAGGAGCTTCATTCTCTCAAGTATCTCTCACGTTTGAATGGTTTCATCAAGGGCAATTCAGTAATTTGCTCTATATCTCAAGAACCAAGAAGATATTGTGAAAGTCATCCAAAGGTCAAATGATCTACATCAAGAGAACTTCACAATGGTTTATGAATCTTGAAGTTTGGATAAGAAACGAGCAAGTTATCATAGTTTTAATCTAGCTTATGTACATTTGTTTCTCTATGATGTCACACTTGTATAGGATTATGTAAGCTAAGATGCCTTGTAATTCTTGATTTCCACACGTCAAGGGGGCTCTCATTTAGTATAAATAGACCCCGTTGGGTGCCTTGTAATCTCATTCAATTCAATAATATCAAATACAAAGTAAACACATGATGTTGTTTTCTCTCTAGCTTTGTTGCTAGTTCTTTTCGTTTCTCTTGAGGGAGTTTCGAATATATCTCTACTTCTAGCCTTGGGTTCGCATCCCTTGGTGGTGAAAGGTAGAATTGAAGAGTTCTTTGAGGTGGTGTGTCTGTATCCTCGTGGAGCCTTCAACGCCAATATCATTCCTTTCGTTCATCCATTCGTTCATTCAACCATTCAATCATCAAACATTCATCAAGCATACAACAATCGTTCAATACTCGTTTTCATGGCAAAGGAGCTTCATTCTCTCAAGTCTCTCTCACGTTTGAATGGTTTCATCATGGGCAATTCAGTAATTTGCTCTATTTCTCAAGAACCAATAAGATATTGTGAAAGTCATCCAAAGGTCAAATGATCTACATCAAGAGAGCTTCACAATGGTTTATGAATCTTGAAGTTTGGATAAGAAACGAGCAAGTTATCATAGTTTTAATCTAGCTTATGTACATTTGTTTCTCTATGATGTCACACTTGTATAGGATTATGTAAGCTAAGATGCCTTCTAATTCTTGATTTCCACACGTCAAGGGGGCTCTCATTTAGTATAAACAGACCCCGTTGGGTGCCTTGTAATCTCATTCAATTCAATAATATCAAATACAAAGTAAACACATGATGTTGTTTTCTCTCTAGCTTTTGTGCAAGTTCTTTTCGTTTCTCTTGAGGGAGTTTCGAATATATCTCTACTTCTAGCCTTGGGTTCGCATCCCTTGGTGGTGAAAGGTAGAATTGAAGAGTTCTTTGTGGTGGTGTGTCTGTATCCTCGTGGAGCCTTCAACGCCAATATCATTCCTTTCGTTCATCCATTCGTTCATTCAACCATTCAATCATCAAACATTCATCAAGCATACAACAATCGTTCATCATCCATTCGTCCATCATCATTTGGTAAACGAAATCTCATTCTTTGTTTCGTTTCCATCTTCTTTTCGTTGGATTTAGTTGATCCTTAGAACTTGGAGAAGATAGATTCTTATCTTTGTTCATAAAGATCCTGAATTCTATGTGTAATGAGATCTCTTTGATCCCATTATACATCAAAATTGGTGTCAGAGGTTATGAGTTTGTTTCGCTTAGTTCTTGAACCATCTTTTTGTAATCTCCATTATACGTCCACCATTAGCTCCACAAAGAACCCAAAACCCAAACACATTCCCTCACAAAATCATAGCCAAACACAAATCCTCCATGTCACCTACACCCAAAACCCCAAACCGAGAGTCTTGCATATCTTTCTTTATCAAAGATTGATACTACATGGCGTGCGTGAGTTCTCTAATGGATTCACAAGATGATATGCAACAAATGAAGCTGACTTGATTATCTCACAAAACAATTGGAGAAATTATGCCCCTTCAAAAGGGAGGAGCACGAATTGAGTTTGATTCACGTATGGTGGATCTTTATGATGTCGAGTATGAAACACAATATGAATGGAGTACATGTCCAAGGAAGGAGGACATATTTGGTTTCAAAGAATGAATCTAGGAGTTCTTTGGGAGTCATGATCGGAAGAATTCTTGAATGGATGCATCAGTGGAAAGGGTTTTTGATCTCAACGCCATCCATGATGACCAGAAGGTCAAAAGTGTTGCATTGAAGCTACAAAAGCATGCTAGAAAATGGTGGTCAAGCAAGCAAAGAAAGCGGCAATGAAAGGGTTCAAGATAAGATACGTTCATGGGTCCAAATCAAGTAGAAGCTCCAAGAGAAGTTTCCGCCCCTTAACCATCTAGGTGACAACATCAACAAGATTTAAAGATTGGCCCAAGGGAGCGAAAGTGTCAAGGAATATACAAGGGAGTTCAAACGTCTACTTCGGAAGTCTGATCTTAAGGAGGAGGATCAACAAACTTTGGTATGTTATCTAATTGGTCTTGATGATTATATTAGACATATTGTTGAATGGCAACCGTATAAGACTTTGGATGAATTAAGTTCTTTAGGTCTCGATGTTGAAAGACAAAGGAGATATTGTTATTACCAAAGTTTAGGTCACATTGATTTGGAGTGTCCTAACAAGAAAGAAGTGTCTTTGGATGAGTACCAAACGTATGATAATGCATTATTAGAGGAGGAAAATGTAGTAGAAGAGGAGTATGTAGAAGAGTGGCATGTGGCAAGGAGAGCCTTGAAAGAAGTATGTGTGCCGAATGAACATCAACAAAGACAATGCAAGATCTCTCATTGTACCAACAAAGGAGAACTATGTTCATTGATCAAAGAAGGACAAAGTTGTGCCTCCTATGGTAACATTGACGCCCCTACACAATGGCTAAGCCATGACAAAGACATTCATGAGGATCCAAGAAGTTTAGTAAGTCCTTCCATTTACAAGAATTGTAGAGATTCAATATGGTGTGATATTACTTTTATGGATACTTGTCATACTTTGTTGGAAAGACCAAAGTTGCTTGATAGGAATATCATGCATCAAGAGACATCTCTACTTCCGTCTTATACCACACGGTCTAAGGAGGATGAAAACAACATTATGACGAATATGAAGGCGGGATATCATGGGTATGAAGAGCATAAGGGTCTTCTTCTTGCAAACTTGGAGGAAAGCAAAACAAGCAACCACCCAATTTTGAATTCTTCTAGGAGACGTATCTTTCATGTGCACCCTAAAGATATCAACTTGAATCTCATGGTTGAACTGCCAAGGATTCAAAGAAGTCAAGAGGCTATAGTCATTGGTGATCATTCAAGAATGGATCGCTTCATACGAAATGACGAAGGCAAAATTGTAGACTTTGAAATTGTGAAGTCACATGGAATTCCTATATCCATGATGGAGTATCGAGAATCAAAGTCCAATAATGTCTATGGGTTATTTTGGAAGAAGTTGAAGAAATTTAGTAAAGGAGTCTATGATGACTTCAAAGCCTTTAAGAAGAAAGTTGATGTTCAAAGTTTGAGGACAAACTTTTTTTCAACCGGGGGAGTATGATGTATATTTGTTAGCCATATGCATCACGGTTATCAAGGAAGACATCAAATATAAATCATGGGAGCCAAATACTCGTTTTCATGGCAATGGAGCTTCATTCTCTCAAGTCTCTCTCACGTTTGAATGGTTTCATCATGGGCAATTCAATAATTTGGTCTATATCTCAAGAACCAAGAAGATATTGTGAAAGTCATCCAAAGGTCAAATGATCTACATCAAGAGAGCTTCACAATGGTTTATGAATCTTGAAGTTTGGATAAGAAACGAGCAAGTTATCATAGTTTTAATCTAGCTTATGTACATTTGTTTCTCTATGATGTCACACTTGTATAGGATTATGTAAGCTAAGATGCCTTGTAATTCTTGATTTCCACACGTCAAGGGGGCTCTCATTTAGTATAAATAGACCCCGTTGGGTGCCTTGTAATCTCATTCAATTCAATAATATCAAATACAAAGTAAACACATGATGTTGTTTTCTCTCTAGCTTTTGTGCTAGTTCTTTTCGTTTCTCTTGAGGGAGTTTCGAATATATCTCTACTTCTAGCCTTGGGTTCGCATCCCTTGGTGGTGAAAGGTAGAATTGAAGAGTTCTTTGAGGTGGTGTGTCTGTATCCTCGTGGAGCCTTCAACGCCAATATCATTCCTTTCGTTCATCCATTCGTTCATTCAACCATTCAATCATCAAACATTCATCAAGCATACAACAATCGTTCAATACTCGTTTTCATGGCAAAGGAGCTTCATTCTCTCAAGTCTCTCTCACGTTTGAATGGTTTCATCATGGGCAATTCAGTAATTTGCTCTATATCTCAAGAACCAAGAAGATATTGTGAAAGTCATCCAAAGGTCAAATGATCTACATCAAGAGAGCTTCACAATGGTTTATGAATCTTGAAGTTTGGATAAGAAACGAGCAAATTATCATAGTTTTAATCTAGCTTATGTACATTTGTTTCTCTATGATGTCACACTTGTATAGGATTATGTAAGCTAAGATGCCTTGTAATTCTTGATTTCCACACGTCAAGGGGGCTCTCATTTAGTATAAATAGACCCCGTTGGGTGCCTTGTAATCTCATTCAATTCAATAATATCAAATACAAAGTAAACACATGATGTTGTTTTCTCTAGCTTTTGTGCTAGTTCTTTTCGTTTCTCTTGAGGAGTTTGAATATATCTCTACTTCTAGCCTTGGGTTCGCATCCCTTGGTGGTGAAAGGTAGAATTGAAGAGTTCTTTGAGGTGGTGTGCATGTATCCTCGTGGAGCCTTCAACGCCAATATCATTCCTTTCGTTCATCCATTCGTTCATTCAACCATTCAATCATCAAACATTCATCAAGCATACAACAATCGTTCAATACTCGTTTTCATGGCAAAGGAGCTTCATTCTCTCAAGTCTCTCACGTTTGAATGGTTTCATCAAGGGCAATTCAGTAATTTGCTCTATATCTCAAGAACCAAGAAGATATTGTGAAAGTCATCCAAAGGTCAAATGATCTACATCAAGAGAGCTTCACAATGGTTTATGAATCTTGAAGTTTGGATAAGAAACGAGCAAATTATCATAGTTTTAATCTAGCTTATGTACATTTGTTTCTCTATGATGTCACACTTGTATAGGATTATGTAAGCTAAGATGCCTTGTAATTCTTGATTTCCACGTCAAGGGCTCTCATTTAGTATAAATAGACCCCGTTGGGTGCCTTGTAATCTCATTCAATTCAATAATATCAAATACAAAGTAAACACATGATGTTGTTTTCTCTCTAGCTTTTGTGCTAGTTCTTTTCGTTTCTCTTGAGGGAGTTTCGAATATATCTCTACTTCTAGCCTTGGGTTCGCATCCCTTGGTGGTGAAAGGTAGAATTGAAGAGTTCTTTGAGGTGGTCTGTCTGTATCCTCTTGGAGCCTTCAACGCCAATATCATTCCTTTCGTTCATCCATTCGTTCATTCAACCATTCAATCATCAAACATTCATCAAGCATACAACAATCGTTCATCATCCATTCGTCCATCATCATTTGGTAAACGAAATCTCATTCTTTGTTTCGTTTCCATCTTCTTTTCGTTGGATTTAGTTGATCCTTAGAACTTTGAGAAGATAGATTCTTATCTTTGTTCATAAAGATCCTGAATTCTATGTGTAATGAGATCTCTTTGATCCCATTATACATCAAAATTGGTGTCAGAGGTTATGAGTTTGTTTCGCTTAGTTCTTGAACCATCTTTTTGTAATCTCCATTATACGTCCACCATTAGCTCCACAAAGAACCCAAAACCCAAACACATTCCCTCACAAAATCATAGCCAAACACAAATCCTCCATGTCACCTACACCCAAAACCCCAAACCGAGAGTCTTGCATATCTTTCTTTATCAAAGATTGATACTACATGGCGTGCGTGAGTTCTCTAATGGATTCACAAGATGATATGCAACAAATGAAGCTGCAACTTGATTATCTCACAAAACAATTGGAGAAATTATGCCCCTTCAAAAGGGAGGAGCACGAATTGAGTTTGATTCACGTATGGTGGATCTTTATGATGTCGAGTATGAAACACAATATGAATGGAGTACATGTCCAAGGAAGGAGGACATATTTGGTTTCAAAGAATAGATACCGGAGTTCTTTGGGAGTCATGATCCGGAAGAATTCTTCGAATGGATGCATCAAGTGGAAAGGGTTTTTGATCTCAACGCCATCCATGATGACCAGAAGGTCAAAAGTGTTGCATTGAAGCTACATAAGCATGCTAGAAAATGGTGGTCAAGCAAGCAAAGAAAGCGGCATTGAAAGGGTTCAAGATAAGATACGTTCATGGGTCCAAATCAAGTAGAAGCTCCAAGAGAAGTTTCCGCCCCTTAACCATCTAGGTGACAACATCAACAAGATTTAAAGATTGGCCCAAGGGAGCGAAAGTGTCAAGGAATATACAAGGGAGTTCAAACGTCTACTTGGTCAGATCTTAAGGAGGAGGATCAACAAACTTTGGTATGTTATCTAATTGGTCTTGATGATTATATTAGACATATTGTTGAATGGCAACCGTATAAGACTTTGGATGAATTAAGTTCTTTAGCTCTCGATGTTGAAAGACAAAGGAGATATTGTTATTACCAAAGTTTAGGTCACATTGATTTGGAGTGTCCTAACAAGAAAGAAGTGTCTTTGGATGAGTACCAAACGTATGATAATGCATTATTAGAGGAGGAAAATGTAGTAGAAGAGGAGTATGTAGAAGAGTGGCATGTGGCAAGGAGAGCCTTGAAAGAAGTATGTGTGCCGAATGAACATCAACAAAGACAATGCAAGATCTCTCATTGTACCAACAAAGGAGAACTATGTTCATTGATCAAAGAAGGACAAAGTTGTGCCTCCTATGGTAACATTGACGCCCCTACACAATGGCTAAGCCATGACAAAGACATTCATGAGGATCCAAGAATTGTAGAGATTCAATATGGTGTGATATTACTTTTATGGATACTTGTCATACTTTGTTGGAAAGACCAAAGTTGCTTGATAGGAATATCATGCATCAAGAGACATCTCTACTTCCGTCTTATACCACACGGTCTAAGGAGGATGAAAACAACATTATGACGAATATGAAGGCGGGATATCATGGGTATGAAGAGCATAAGGGTCTTCTTCTTGCAAACTTGGAGGAAAGCAAAACAAGCAACCACCCAATTTTGAATTCTTCTAGGAGACGTATCTTTCATGTGCACCCTAAAGATATCAACTTGAATCTCATGGTTGAACTGCCAAGGATTCAAAGAAGTCAAGAGGCTATAGTCATTGGTGATCATTCAAGAATGGATCGCTTCAAATGAAATGCAAAATTGTAGACTTTGAAATTGTGAAGTCACATGGAATTCCTATATCCATGATGGAGTATCGAGAATCAAAGTCCAATAATGTCTATGGGTTATTTTGGAAGAAGTTGAAGAAATTTAGTAAAGGAGTCTATGATGACTTCAAAGCCTTTAAGAAGAAAGTTGATGTTCAAAGTTTGAGGACAAACTTTTTTCAATGGGAGTATGATGTATATTTGTTAGCCATATGCATCACGGTTATCAAGGAAGACATCAAATATAAATCATGGGAGCCAAATACTCGTTTTCATGGCAATGGAGCTTCATTCTCTCAAGTCTCTCTCACGTTTGAATGGTTTCATCATGGGCAATTCAATAATTTGGTCTATATCTCAAGAACCAAGAAGATATTGTGAAAGTCATCCAAAGGTCAAATGATCTACATCAAGAGAGCTTCACAATGGTTTATGAATCTTGAAGTTTGGATAAGAAACGAGCAAGTTATCATAGTTTTAATCTAGCTTATGTACATTTGTTTCTCTATGATGTCACACTTGTATAGGATTATGTAAGCTAAGATGCCTTGTAATTCTTGATTTCCACACGTCAAGGGGGCTCTCATTTAGTATAAATAGACCCCGTTGGGTGCCTTGTAATCTCATTCAATTCAATAATATCAAATACAAAGTAAACACATGATGTTGTTTTCTCTCTAGCTTTTGTGCTAGTTCTTTTCGTTTCTCTTGAGGGAGTTTCGAATATATCTCTACTTCTAGCCTTGGGTTCGCATCCCTTGGTGGTGAAAGGTAGAATTGAAGAGTTCTTTGAGGTGGTGTGTCTGTATCCTCGTGGAGCCTTCAACGCCAATATCATTCCTTTCGTTCATCCATTCGTTCATTCAACCATTCAATCATCAAACATTCATCAAGCATACAACAATCGTTCAATACTCGTTTTCATGGCAAAGGAGCTTCATTCTCTCAAGTCTCTCTCACGTTTGAATGGTTTCATCATGGGCAATTCAGTAATTTGCTCTATATCTCAAGAACCAAGAAGATATTGTGAAAGTCATCCAAAGGTCAAATGATCTACATCAAGAGAGCTTCACAATGGTTTATGAATCTTGAAGTTTGGATAAGAAACGAGCAAATTATCATAGTTTTAATCTAGCTTATGTACATTTGTTTCTCTATGATGTCACACTTGTATAGGATTATGTAAGCTAAGATGCCTTGTAATTCTTGATTTCCACACGTCAAGGGGGCTCTCATTTAGTATAAATAGACCCCGTTGGGTGCCTTGTAATCTCATTCAATTCAATAATATCAAATACAAAGTAAACACATGATGTTGTTTTCTCTCTAGCTTTTGTGCTAGTTCTTTTCGTTTCTCTTGAGGGAGTTTCGAATATATCTCTACTTCTAGCCTTGGGTTCGCATCCCTTGGTGGTGAAAGGTAGAATTGAAGAGTTCTTTGAGGTGGTCTGTCTGTATCCTCGTGGAGCCTTCAACGCCAATATCATTCCTTTCGTTCATCCATTCGTTCATTCAACCATTCAATCATCAAACATTCATCAAGCATACAACAATCGTTCATCATCCATTCGTCCATCATCATTTGGTAAACGAAATCTCATTCTTTGTTTCGTTTCCATCTTCTTTTCGTTGGATTTAGTTGATCCTTAGAACTTTGAGAAGATAGATTCTTATCTTTGTTCATAAAGATCCTGAATTCTATGTGTAATGAGATCTCTTTGATCCCATTATACATCAAAATTGGTGTCAGAGGTAATGAGTTTGTTTCTCTTAGTTCTTGAACCATCTTTTTGTAATCTCCATTATACGTCCACCATTAGCTCCACAAAGAGCCCAAAACCCAAACACATTCCCTCACAAAATCATAGCCAAACACAAATCCTCCATGTCACCTACACTCAAAACCCCAAACCGAGAGTCTTGCATATCTTTCTTTATCAAAGATTGATACTACATGGCGTGCGTGAGTTCTCTAATGGATTCACAAGATGATATGCAACAAATGAAGGCTATGACTTGATTATCTCACAAAACAATTGGAGAAACTTATGCCCCTTCAAAAGGGAGGAGCACGAATTGAGTTTGATTCACGTATGGTGGATCTTTATGATGTCGAGTATGAAACACAATATGAATGGAGTACATGTCCAAGAAAGGAGGACATATTTGGTTTCAAAGAATAGATACCGGAGTTCTTTGGGAGTCATGATCCGGAAGAATTCTTGAATGGATGCATCAGTGGAAAGGGTTTTTGATCTCAACGCCATCCATGATGACCAGAAGGTCAAAAGTGTTGCATTGAAGCTACAAAAGCATGCTAGAAAATGGTGGTCAAGCAAGCAAAGAAAGCCGATGAAAGGGTTCAAGATAAGATATCGTTCATGGGTCCAAATCAAGTAGAAGCTCGAGAAGTTTCGCCCCTTAACCATCTAGGTGACAACATCAACAAGATTTAAAGATTGGCCCAGGGCGAAAGTGTCAAGGAATATACAAGGGAGTTCAAACGTCTACTTCGGAAGTCTGATCTTAAGGAGGAGGATCAACAAACTTTGGTATGTTATCTAATTGGTCTTGATGATTATATTAGACATATTGTTGAATGGCAACCGTATAAGACTTTGGATGAATTAAGTTCTTTAGCTCTCGATGTTGAAAAGACCAAAGGAGATATTGTTATTACCAAAGTTTAGGTCACATTGATTTGGAGTGTCCTAACAAGAAAGAAGTGTCTTTGGATGAGTACCAAACGTATGATAATGCATTATTAGAGGAGGAAAATGTAGTAGAAGAGGAGTATGTAGAAGAGTGGCATGTGAGGAGAGCCTTGAAGAAGTATGTGTCTTAGAATGAACATCAACAAAGACAATGCAAGATCTCTCATTGTACCAAAAGGAGAACTATGTTCATTGATCAAAGAAGGACAAAGTTGTGCCTCTATGGTAACATAACATTGGCCCTACACAATGGCTAAGCCATGACAAAGACATTCATGAGGATCCAAGAAGTTTAGTAAGTCCTTCCATTTACAAGAATTGTAGAGATTCAATATGGTGTGATATTACTTTTATGGATACTTGTCATACTTTGTTGGAAAGACCAAAGTTGCTTGATAGGAATATCATGCATCAAGAGACATCTCTACTTCCGTCTTATACCACACGGTCTAAGGAGGATGAAAACAACATTATGACGAATATGAAGGCGGGATATCATGGGTATGAAGAGCATAAGGGTCTTCTTCTTGCAAACTTGGAGGAAAGCAAAACAAGCAACCACCCAATTTGAATTCTTAGGAGACGTATCTTTCATGTGCACCTAAAGATATCAACTTGAATCTCATGGTTGAGCGCCAAGGATTCAAAGAAGTCAAGGCTATATCAGTCATTGGTGATCATTCAAGAATGGATCTTTCATACGAAATGACGAAGGCAAAATTGTAGACTTTGAAATTGTGAAGTTACATGGAATTCCTATATCCATGATGGAGTATCGAGAATCAAAGTCCAATAATGTCTATGGGTTATTTTGGAAGAAGTTGAAGAAATTTAGTAAAGAAGTCTATGATGACTTCAAAGCCTTTAAGAAGAATGTTGATGTTCAAAGTTTGAGGACAAACTTTTTTTCAACCGGGGGAGTATGATGTATATTTGTTAGCCATATGCATCACGGTTATCAAGGAAGACATCAAATATAAATCATGGGAGCTAAATACTCGTTTACATGGCAAAGGAGCTTCATTCTCTCAAGTATCTCTCACGTTTGAATGGTTTCATCAAGGGCAATTCAGTAATTTGCTCTATATCTCAAGAACCAAGAAGATATTGTGAAAGTCATCCAAAGGTCAAATGATCTACATCAAGAGAACTTCACAATGGTTTATGAATCTTGAAGTTTGGATAAGAAACGAGCAAGTTATCATAGTTTTAATCTAGCTTATGTACATTTGTTTCTCTATGATGTCACACTTGTATAGGATTATGTAAGCTAAGATGCCTTGTAATTCTTGATTTCCACACGTCAAGGGGGCTCTCATTTAGTATAAATAGACCCCGTTGGGTGCCTTGTAATCTCATTCAATTCAATAATATCAAATACAAAGTAAACACATGATGTTGTTTTCTCTAGCTTTTGTGCTAGTTCTTTCGTTTCTCTTGAGGAGTTTCAATATATCTCTACTTCTAGCCTTGGGTTCGCATCCCTTGGTGGTGAAAGGTAGAATTGAAGAGTTCTTTGAGGTGGTGTGTCTGTATCCTCGTGGAGCCTTCAACGCCAATATCATTCCTTTCGTTCATCCATTCGTTCATTCAACCATTCAATCATCAAACATTCATCAAGCATACAACAATCGTTCAATACTCGTTTTCATGGCAAAGGAGCTTCATTCTCTCAAGTCTCTCTCACGTTTGAATGGTTTCATCATGGGCAATTCAGTAATTTGCTCTATTTCTCAAGAACCAATAAGATATTGTGAAAGTCATCCAAAGGTCAAATGATCTACATCAAGAGAGCTTCACAATGGTTTATGAATCTTGAAGTTTGGATAAGAAACGAGCAAGTTATCATAGTTTTAATCTAGCTTATGTACATTTGTTTCTCTATGATGTCACACTTGTATAGGATTATGTAAGCTAAGATGCCTTCTAATTCTTGATTTCCACACGTCAAGGGGGCTCTCATTTAGTATAAACAGACCCCGTTGGGTGCCTTGTAATCTCATTCAATTCAATAATATCAAATACAAAGTAAACACATGATGTTGTTTTCTCTCTAGCTTTTGTGCAAGTTCTTTTCGTTTCTCTTGAGGGAGTTTCGAATATATCTCTACTTCTAGCCTTGGGTTCGCATCCCTTGGTGGTGAAAGGTAGAATTGAAGAGTTCTTTGAGGTGGTCTGTCTGTATCCTCGTGGAGCCTTCAATGCCAATATCATTCCTTTCGTTCATCCATTCGTTCATTCAACCATTCAATCATCAAACATTCATCAAGCATACAACAATCGTTCATCATCCATTCGTCCATCATCATTTGGTAAACGAAATCTCATTCTTTGTTTCGTTTCCATCTTCTTTTCGTTGGATTTAGTTGATCCTTAGAACTTGGAGAAGATAGATTCTTATCTTTGTTCATAAAGATCCTGAATTCTATGTGTAATGAAATCTCTTTGATCCCATTATACATCAAAATTGGTGTCAGAGGTTATGAGTTTGTTTCGCTTAGTTCTTGAACCATCTTTTTGTAATCTCCATTATACGTCCACCATTAGCTCCACAAAGAACCCAAAACCCAAACACATTCCCTCACAAAATCATAGCCAAACACAAATCCTCCATGTCACCTACACCCAAAACCCCAAACCGAGAGTCTTGCATATCTTTCTTTATCAAAGATTGATACTACATGGCGTGCGTGAGTTCTCTAATGGATTCACAAGATGATATGCAACAAATGAAGCTGCAACTTGATTATCTCACAAAACAATTGGAGAAATTATGCCCCTTCAAAAGGGAGGAGCACGAATTGAGTTTGATTCACGTATGGTGGATCTTTATGATGTCGAGTATGAAACACAATATGAATGGAGTACATGTCCAAGGAAGGAGGACATATTTGGTTTCAAAGAATAGATACCGGAGTTCTTTGGGAGTCATGATCCGGAAGAATTCTTCGAATGGATGCATCAAGTGGAAAGGGTTTTTGATCTCAACGCCATCCATGATGACCAGAAGGTCAAAAGTGTTGCATTGAAGCTACAAAAGCATGCTAGAAAATGGTGGTCAAGCAAGCAAAGAAAGCGGCAATGAAAGGGTTCAAGATAAGATACGTTCATGGGTCCAAATCAAGTAGAAGCTCCAAGAGAAGTTTCCGCCCCTTAACCATCTAGGTGACAACATCAACAAGATTTAAAGATTGGCCCAAGGGAGCGAAAGTGTCAAGGAATATACAAGGGAGTTCAAACGTCTACTTCGGAAGTCTGATCTTAAGGAGGAGGATCAACAAACTTTGGTATGTTATCTAATTGGTCTTGATGATTATATTAGACATATTGTTGAATGGCAACCGTATAAGACTTTGGATGAATTAAGTTCTTTAGCTCTCGATGTTGAAAGACAAAGGAGATATTGTTATTACCAAAGTTTAGGTCACATTGATTTGGAGTGTCCTAACAAGAAAGAAGTGTCTTTGGATGAGTACCAAACGTATGATAATGCATTATTAGAGGAGGAAAATGTAGTAGAAGAGGAGTATGTAGAAGAGTGGCATGTGGCAAGGAGAGCCTTGAAAGAAGTATGTGTGCCGAATGAACATCAACAAAGACAATGCAAGATCTCTCATTGTACCAACAAAGGAGAACTATGTTCATTGATCAAAGAAGGACAAAGTTGTGCCTCCTATGGTAACATTGACGCCCCTACACAATGGCTAAGCCATGACAAAGACATTCATGAGGATCCAAGAAGTTTAGTAAGTCCTTCCATTTACAAGAATTGTAGAGATTCAATATGGTGTGATATTACTTTTATGGATACTTGTCATACTTTGTTGGAAAGACCAAAGTTGCTTGATAGGAATATCATGCATCAAGAGACATCTCTACTTCCGTGTTATACCACACGGTCTAAGGAGGATGAAAACAACATTATGACGAATATGAAGGCGGGATATCATGGGTATGAAGAGCATAAGGGTCTTGTTCTTGCAAACTTGGAGGAAAGCAAAACAAGCAACCACCAAATTTTGAATTCTTCTAGGAGACGTATCTTTCATGTGCACCCTAAAGATATCAACTTGAATCTCATGGTTGAACTGCCAAGGATTCAAAGAAGTCAAGAGGCTATAGTCATTGGTGATCATTCAATAATGGATCGCTTCATACGAAATGACGAAGGCAAAATTGTAGACTTTGAAATTGTGAAGTTACATGGAATTCCTATATCCATGATGGAGTATCGAGAATCAAAGTCCAATAATGTCTATGGGTTATTTTGGAAGAAGTTGAAGAAATTTAGTAAAGGAGTCTATGATGACTTCAAAGCCTTTAAGAAGAAAGTTGATGTTCAAAGTTTGAGGACAAACTTTTTTTCAACCGGGGGAGTATGATGTATATTTGTTAGCCATATGCATCACGGTTATCAAGGAAGACATCAAATATAAATCATGGGAGCCAAATACTCGTTTACATGGCAAAGGAGCTTCATTCTCTCAAGTCACTCTCACGTTTGAATGGTTTCATCAAGGGCAATTCAGTAATTTGCTCTATATCTCAAGAACCAAGAAGATATTGTGAAAGTCATCCAAAGGTCAAATGATCTACATCAAGAGAACTTCACAATGGTTTATGAATCTTGAAGTTTGGATAAGAAACGAGCAAGTTATCATAGTTTTAATCTAGCTTATGTACATTTGTTTCTCTATGATGTCACACTTGTATAGGATTATGTAAGCTAAGATGCCTTGTAATTCTTGATTTCCACACGTCAAGGGGGCTCTCATTTAGTATAAATAGACCCCGTTGGGTGCCTTGTAATCTCATTCAATTCAATAATATCAAATACAAAGTAAACACATGATGTTGTTTTCTCTCTAGCTTTTGTGCTAGTTCCTTTCGTTTCTCTTGAGGGAGTTTCGAATATATCTCTACTTCTAGCCTTGGGTTCGCATCCCTTGGTGGTGAAAGGTAGAATTGAAGAGTTCTTTGTGGTGGTGTGTCTGTATCCTCGTGGAGCCTTCAACGCCAATATCATTCCTTTCGTTCATCCATTCGTTCATTCAACCATTCAATCATCAAACATTCATCAAGCATACAACAATCGTTCATCATCCATTCGTCCATCATCATTTGGTAAACGAAATCTCATTCTTTGTTTCGTTTCCATCTTCTTTTCGTTGGATTTAGTTGATCCTTATAACTTGGAGAAGATAGATTCTTATCTTTGTTCATAAAGATCCTGAATTCTATGTGTAATGAAATCTCTTTGATCCCATTATACATCAAAATTGGTATCAGAGCTTATGAGTTTGTTTCTCTTAGTTCTTGAACCATCTTTTTGCAATCTCGATTATACGTCAACCATTAGCTCCACAAAGAACCCAAAACCCAAACACATTCCCTCACAAAATCATAGCCAAACACAAATCCTCCATGTCACCTACACTCAAAACCCCAAACCGAGAGTCTTGCATATCTTTCTTTATCAAAGATTGATACTACATGGCGTGCGTGAGTTCTCTAATGGATTCAATAGATGATATGCAACAAATGAAGCTGCAACTTGATTATCTCACAAAACAATTGGAGAAACTTATGCCCCTTCAAAAGGGAGGAGCACGAATTGAGTTTGATTCACGTATGGTGGATCTTTATGATGTCGAGTATGAAACACAATATGAATGGAGTACATGTCCAAGGAAGGAGGACATATTTGGTTTCAAAGAATAGATACCGGAGTTCTTTCGGAGTCATGATCCGGAAGAATTCTTCGAATGGATGCATCAAGTGGAAAGGGTTTTTGATCTCAACGCCATCCATGATGACCAGAAGGTCAAAACTGTTGCATTGAAGCTACAAAAGCATGCTAGCAAAAGGTGGTCAAGCAAGCAAAGAAAGCGGCAATCAAAGGGTTCAAGATAAGATACGTTCATGGGTCCAAATCAAGTAGAAGCTCCAAGAGAAGTTTCCCCCCCTTAACCATCTAGGTGACAACATCAACAAGATTTAAAGATTGGCCCAAGGGAGCGAAAGTGTCAAGGAATATACAAGGGAGTTCAAACGTCTACTTCGGAAGTCTGATCTTAAGGAGGAGGATCAACAAACTTTGGTATGTTATCTAATTGGTCTTGATGATTATATTAGACATATTGTTGAATGGCAACCGTATAAGACTTTGGATGAATTAAGTTTTTTAGCTCTCGATGTTGAAAGACAAAGGAGATATTGTTATTACCAAAGTTTAGGTCACATTGATTTGCAGTGTCCTAACAAGAAAGAAGTGTCTTTGGATGAGTACCAAACTTATGATAATGCATTATTTGAGGAGGAAAATGTAGTAGAAGAGGAGTTTGTAGAAGAGCGGCATGTGGCAAGGAGAGCCTTGAAAGAAGTATGTGTGCCGAATGAACATCAACAAAGACAATGCAAGATCTCTCATTGTACTGACAAAGGAGAAGTATGTTCATTGATCAAAGAAGGACAAAGTTGTGCCTCCTATGGTAACATTGACGCCCCTACACAATGGCTAAGCCATGACAAAGACATTCATGAGGATCCAAGAAGTTTAGTAAGTCCTTCCATTTACAAGAATTGTAGAGATTCAATATGGTGTGATATTACTTTTATGGATACTTGTCATACTTTGTTGGAAAGACCAAAGTTGCTTGATAGGAATATCATACATCAAGAGACATCTCTACTTCCGTCTTATACCACACGGCCTAAGGAGGATGAAAACAACATTATGACGAATATGAAGGCGGGATATCATGGGTATGAAGAGCATAAGGGTCTTGTTCTTGCAAACTTGGAGGAAAGCAAAACAAGCAACCACCCAATTTTGAATTCTTCTAGGAGACGTATCTTTCATGTGCACCCTAAAGATATCAACTTGAAAATCATGGTTGAACTGCCAAGGATTCAAAGAAGTCAAGAGGCTATAGTCATTGGTGATCATTCAAGAATGGATCGCTTCATACGAAATGACGAAGGCAAAATTGTAGACTTTGAAATTGTGAAGTTACATGGAATTCCTATATCCATGATGGAGTATCGAGAATCAAAGTCCAATAATGTCTATGGGTTATTTTGGAAGAAGTTGAAGAAATTTAGTAAAGAAGTCTATGATGACTTCAAAGCCTTTAAGAAGAAAGTTGATGTTCAAAGTTTGAGGACAAACTTTTTTTCAACCGGGGGAGTATGATGTATATTTGTTAGCCATATGCATCACGGTTATCAAGGAAGACATCAAATATAAATCATGGGAGCCAAATACTCGTTTTCATGGCAAAGGAGCTTCATTCTCTCAAGTCTCTCTCACGTTTGAATGGTTTCATCATGGGCAATTCAGTAATTTGCTCTATATCTCAAGAACCAAGAAGATATTGTGAAAGTCATCCAAAGGTCAAATGATCTACATCAAGAGAGCTTCACAATGGTTTATGAATCTTGAATTTTGGATAAGAAACGAGCAAGTTATCATAGTTTTAATCTAGCTTATGTACATTTGTTTCTCTATGATGTCACACTTGTATAGGATTATGTAAGCTAAGATGCCTTGTAATTCTTGATTTCCACACGTCAAGGGGGCTCTCATTTAGTATAAATAGACCCCGTTGGGTGCCTTGTAATCTCATTCAATTCAATAATATCAAATACAAAGTAAACACATGATGTTGTTTTCTCTAGCTTTGTGCTAGTTCTTTTCGCTTCTCTTGAGGAGTTTCAATATATCTCTACTTCTAGCCTTGGGTTCGCATCCTTGGTGGTGAAAGGTAGAATGAAGAGTTCTTTGAGGTGGTGTGTCTCAGATCCTCGTGGAGCCTTCAACGCCAATATCATTCCTTCGTTCATCCATTCGTTCATTCAACCATTCAATCATCAAACATTCATCAAGCATACAACAATCGCTCAATACTCGTTTTCATGGCAAAGGAGCTTCATTCTCTCAAGTCTCTCTCACGCTTGAATGGTTTCATCACGGGCAATTCAAGAATTTGCTCTATATCTCAAGAACCAATAAGATATTGTGAAAGTCATCCAAAGGTCAAATGATCTACATCAAGAGAGCTTCACAATGGTTTATGAATCTTGAAGTTTGGATAAGAAACGAGCAAGTTATCATAGTTTTAATCTAGCTTATGTACATTTGTTTCTATGATGTCACACTTGTATAGGATTATGTAAGCTAAGATGCCTTGTAATTCTTGATTTCCACACGTCAAGGGGGCTCTCATTTAGTATAAATAGACCCCGTTGGGTGCCTTGTAATCTCATTCAATTCAATAATATCAAATACAAAGTAAACACATGATGTTGTTTTCTCTAGCTTTTGTGCAAGTTCTTTCGCTTTCTCTTGAGGGAGTTTCGAATATATCTCTACTTCTAGCCTTGGGTTCGCATCCCTTGGTGGTGAAAGGTAGAATTGAAGAGTTCTTTGAGGTGGTCTGTCTGTATCCTCGTGGAGCCTTCAATGCCAATATCATTCCTTTCGTTCATCCATTCGTTCATTCAACCATTCAATCATCAAACATTCATCAAGCATACAACAATCGTTCATCATCCATTCGTCCATCATCATTGGTAAACGAAATCTCATTCTTTGTTTCGTTTCCATCTTCTTTCGTTGGATTTAGTTGATCCTTAGAACTTGGAGAAGATAGATTCTTATCTTTGTTCATAAAGATCCTGAATTCTATGTGTAATGAGATCTCTTTGATCCCATTATACATCAAAATTGGTGTCAGAGGTTATGAGTTTGTTTCGCTTAGTTCTTGAACCATCTTTTTGTAATCTCCATTATACGTCCACCATTAGCTCCACAAAGAACCCAAAACCCAAACACATTCCCTCACAAAATCATAGCCAAACACAAATCCTCCATGTCACCTACACCCAAAACCCCAAACCGAGAGTCTTGCATATCTTTCTTTATCAAAGATTGATACTACATGGCGTGCGTGAGTTCTCTAATGGATTCACAAGATGATATGCAACAAATGAAGCTGCAACTTGATTATCTCACAAAACAATTGGAGAAATTATGCCCCTTCAAAAGGGAGGAGCACGAATTGAGTTTGATTCACGTATGGTGGATCTTTATGATGTCGAGTATGAAACACAATATGAATGGAGTACATGTCCAAGGAAGGAGGACATATTTGGTTTCAAAGAAGAGATACCGGAGTTGTTTGGGAGACATGATCGGGAAGAATTCTTCGAATGGATGCATCAAGTGGAAAGGGTTTTTGATCTCAACGCCATCCATGATGACCGTATCAAAATCTGCATTGAAGCTACAAAAGCATGCTAGAAAATGGTGGTCAAGCAAGCAAAGAAAGCGCAATGAAAGGGTTCAAGATAAGATACGCTGGGTCCAAATCAAGTAGAAGCTCCAAGAGAAGTTTCCGCCCCTTAACCATCTAGGTGACAACATCAACAAGATTTAAAGATTGGCCCAAGGGAGCGAAAGTGTCAAGGAATATACAAGGGAGTTCAAACGTCTACTTCGGAAGTTTGATCTTAAGGAGGAGGATCAACAAACTTTGGTATGTTATCTAATTGGTCTTGATGATTATATTAGACATATTGTTGAATGGCAACCGTATAAGACTTTGGATGAATTAAGTTCTTTAGCTCTCGATGTTGAAAGACAAAGGAGATATTGTTATTACCAAAGTTTAGGTCACATTGATTTGGAGTGTCCTAACAAGAAAGAAGTGTCTTTGGATGAGTACCAAACGTATGATAATGCATTATTAGAGGAGGAAAATGTAGTAGAAGAGGAGTATGTAGAAGAGTGGCATGTGGCAAGGAGAGCCTTGAAAGAAGTATGTGTGCGAATGAACATCAACAAAGACAATGCAAGATCTCTCATTGTACCAACAAAGGAGAACTATGTTCATTGATCAAAGAAGGACAAAGTTGTGCCTCCTATGGTAACATTGACGCCCTCCACAATGGCTAAGCCATGACAAAGACATTCATGAGGATCCAAGAAGTTTAGTAAGTCCTTCCATTTACAAGAATTGTAGAGATTCAATATGGTGTGATATTACTTTTATGGATACTTGTCATACTTTGTTGGAAAGACCAAAGTTGCTTGATAGGAATATCATGCATCAAGAGACTCTACTTCCGTGTTATACCACACGGTCTAAGGAGGATGAAAACAACATTATGACGAATATGAAGGCGGGATATCATGGGTATGAAGAGCATATGGTCTTGTTCTGCAAACTGGAGGAAAGCAAACAAGCAACCACCAAATTTTGAATTCTTCTAGGAGACGTATCTTCATGTGCACTTAAAGATATCAACTTGAATCTCATGGTTGAACTGCCAAGGATTCAAAGAAGTCAAGAGGCTATAGTCATTGGTGATCATTCAATAATGGATCGCTTCATACGAAATGACGAAGGCAAAATTGTAGACTTTGAAATTGTGAAGTTACATGGAATTCCTATATCCATGATGGAGTATCGAGAATCAAAGTCCAATAATGTCTATGGGTTATTTTGGAAGAAGTTGAAGAAATTTAGTAAAGGAGTCTATGATGACTTCAAAGCCTTTAAGAAGAAAGTTGATGTTCAAAGTTTGAGGACAAACTTTTTTTCAACCGGGGGAGTATGATGTATATTTGTTAGCCATATGCATCACGGTTATCAAGGAAGACATCAAATATAAATCATGGGAGCCAAATACTCGTTTACATGGCAAAGGAGCTTCATTCTCTCAAGTCACTCTCACGTTTGAATGGTTTCATCAAGGGCAATTCAGTAATTTGCTCTATATCTCAAGAACCAAGAAGATATTGTGAAAGTCATCCAAAGGTCAAATGATCTACATCAAGAGAACTTCACAATGGTTTATGAATCTTGAAGTTTGGATAAGAAACGAGCAAGTTATCATAGTTTTAATCTAGCTTATGTACATTTGTTTCTCTATGATGTCACACTTGTATAGGATTATGTAAGCTAAGATGCCTTGTAATTCTTGATTTCCACACGTCAAGGGGGCTCTCATTTAGTATAAATAGACCCCGTTGGGTGCCTTGTAATCTCATTCAATTCAATAATATCAAATACAAAGTAAACACATGATGTTGTTTTCTCTCTAGCTTTTGTGCTAGTTCCTTTCGTTTCTCTTGAGGGAGTTTCGAATATATCTCTACTTCTAGCCTTGGGTTCGCATCCCTTGGTGGTGAAAGGTAGAATTGAAGAGTTCTTTGTGGTGGTGTGTCTGTATCCTCGTGGAGCCTTCAACGCCAATATCATTCCTTTCGTTCATCCATTCGTTCATTCAACCATTCAATCATCAAACATTCATCAAGCATACAACAATCGTTCATCATCCATTCGTCCATCATCATTTGGTAAACGAAATCTCATTCTTTGTTTCGTTTCCATCTTCTTTTCGTTGGATTTAGTTGATCCTTAGAACTTGGAGAAGATAGATTCTTATCTTTGTTCATAAAGATCCTGAATTCTATGTGTAATGAGATCTCTTTGATCCCATTATACATCAAAATTGGTATCAGAGCTTATGAGTTTGTTTCTCTTAGTTCTTGAACCATCTTTTTGCAATCTCGATTATACGTCAACCATTAGCTCCACAAAGAACCCAAATCCCAAACACATTCCCTCACAAAATCATAGCCAAACACAAATCCTCCATGTCACCTACACCCAAAACCCCAAACCGAGAGTCTTGCATATCTTTCTTTATCAAAGATTGATACTACATGGCGTGCGTGAGTTCTCTAATGGATTCAATAGATGATATGCAACAAATGAAGTCGCAACTTGATTATCTCACAAAACAATTGAGAAACTTATGCCTTCAAAAGGGAGGAGCACGAATTGAGTTTGATTCACGATGGTGGATCTTTATGATGTCGAGTATGAAACACAATATGAATGGAATACATGTCCAAGGAAGGAGGACATATTTGGTTTCAAAGAATAGATACCGAGTTCTTCGAGTCATGATCCTAAGAATTCTTCAATGGATGCATCAAGTGGAAAGGGTTTTGATCTCAACGCCATCCATGATGACCGTAAGGTCAAAACTGTTGCATTGAAGCTACAAAAGCATGCTAGCAAAAGGTGGTCAAGCAAGCAAAGAAAGCGGCAATCAAAGGGTTCAAGATAAGATACGTTCATGGGTCCAAATCAAGTAGAAGCTCCAAGAGAAGTTTCCCCCCCTTAACCATCTAGGTGACAACATCAACAAGATTTAAAGATTGGCCCAAGGGAGCGAAAGTGTCAAGGAATATACAAGGGAGTTCAAACGTCTACTTCGGAAGTCTGATCTTAAGGAGGAGGATCAACAAACTTTGGTATGTTATCTAATTGGTCTTGATGATTATATTAGACATATTGTTGAATGGCAACCGTATAAAACTTTGGATGAATTAAGTTTTTTAGCTCTCGATGTTGAAAGACAAAGGAGATATTGTTATTACCAAAGTTTAGGTCACATTGATTTGCAGTGTCCTAACAAGAAAGAAGTGTCTTTGGATGAGTACCAAACTTATGATAATGCATTATTTGAGGAGGAAAATGTAGTAGAAGAGGAGTTTGTAGAAGAGCGGCATGTGGCAAGGAGAGCCTTGAAAGAAGTATGTGTGCCGAATGAACATCAACAAAGACAATGCAAGATCTCTCATTGTACTGACAAAGGAGAAGTATGTTCATTGATCAAAGAAGGACAAAGTTGTGCCTCCTATGGTAACATTGACGCCCCTACACAATGGCTAAGCCATGACAAAGACATTCATGAGGATCCAAGAAGTTTAGTAAGTCCTTCCATTTACAAGAATTGTAGAGATTCAATATGGTGTGATATTACTTTTATGGATACTTGTCATACTTTGTTGGAAAGACCAAAGTTGCTTGATAGGAATATCATTCATCAAGAGACATCTCTATTTCCGTCTTATACCACACGGCCTAAGGAGGATGAAAACAACATTATGACGAATATGAAGGCGGGATATCATGGGTATGAAGAGCATAAGGGTCTTGTTCTTGCAAACTTGGAGGAAAGCAAAACAAGCAACCACCCAATTTTGAATTCTTCTAGGAGACGTATCTTTCATGTGCACCCTAAAGATATCAACTTGAATCTCATGGTTGAAGTGCCAAGGATTTAAAGAAGTAAAGAGGCTATACGAAATGACGAAGGCAAAATTGTAGAGTTTGAAATTGTGTAGTTACATGGAATTCCTATATCCATGATGGAGTGTCGAGAATCAAAGTCCAATAATGTCTATGGGTTATTTTGGAAGAAGTTGAAGAAATTTAGTAAAGGAGTCTATGATGACTTCAAAGCCTTTAAGAAGAAAGTTGATGTTCAAAGTTTGAGGACAAACTTTTTTTCAACCGGGGGAGTATGATGTATATTTGTTAGCCATATGCATCACGGTTATCAAGGAAGACATCAAATATAAATCATGGGAGCCAAATACTCGTTTACATGGCAAAGGAGCTCCATTCTCTCAAGTCTCTCTCACGTTTGAATGGTTTCATCAAGGGCAATTCAGTAATTTGCTCTATATCTCAAGAACCAAGAAGATATTGTGAAAGTCATCCAAAGGTCAAATGATCTACATCAAGAGAGCTTCACAATGGTTTATGAATCTTGAATTTTGGATAAGAAACGAGCAAGTTATCATAGTTTTAATCTAGCTTATGTACATTTGTTTCTTTATGATGTCACACTTGTATAGGATGATGTAAGCTAAGATGCCTTATAATTATTGATTTCCACACGTCAAGGGGGCTCTCATTTAGTATAAATAGACTTCGTTGGGTGCCTTGTAATCTCATTCAATTCAATAATATCAAATACAAAGTAAACACATGATGTTGTTTTCTCTAGCTTTTGTGCTAGTTCTTTCGCTTCTCTTGAGGAGTTTCAATATATCTCTACTTCTAGCCTTGGGTTCGCATCCCTTGGTGGTGAAAGGTAGAATTGAAGAGTTCTTTGAGGTGGTGTGTCCAGATCCTCGTGGAGCCTTCAACGCCAATATCATTCCTTTCGCTCATCCATTCGCTCATTCAACCATTCAATCATCAAACATTCATCAAGCATACAACAATCGTTCAATACTCGTTTTCATGGCAAAGGAGCTTCATTCTCTCAAGTCTCTCTCACGTTTGAATGGTTTCATCATGGGCAATTCAGTAATTTGCTCTATATCTCAAGAACCAATAAGATATTGTGAAAGTCATCCAAAGGTCAAATGATCTACATCAAGAGAGCTTCACAATGGTTTATGAATCTTGAAGTTTGGATAAGAAACGAGCAAGTTATCATAGTTTTAATCTAGCTTATGTACATTTGTTTCTCTATGATGTCACACTTGTATAGGATTATGTAAGCTAAGATGCCTTGTAATTCTTGATTTCCACACGTCAAGGGGGCTCTCATTTAGTATAAATAGACTTCGTTGGGTGACTTGCAATCTCATTCAATTCAATAATATCAAATACAAAGTAAACACATGATGTTGTTTTCTCTCTAGCTTTTGTGCTAGTTCTTTTCGTTTCTCTTGAGGGAGTTTCGAATATATCTCTACTTCTAGCCTTGGGTTCGCATCCCTTGGTGGTGAAAGGTAGAATTGAAGAGTTCTTTGAGGTGGTGTGTCTGTATCCTCGTGGAGCCTTCAACGCCAATATCATTCCTTTCGTTCATCCATTCGTTCATTCAACCATTCAATCATCAAACATTCATCAAGCATACAACAATCGTTCATCATCCATTCGTCCATCATCATTTGGTAAACGAAATCTCATTCTTTGTTTCGTTTCCATCTTCTTTTCGTTGGATTTAGTTGATCCTTATAACATGGAGAAGATAGATTCTTATCTTTGTTCATAAAGATCCTGAATTCTATGTGTAATGAGATCTCTTTGATCCCATTATACATCAAAATTGGTATCAGAGCTTATGAGTTTGTTTCTCTTAGTTCTTGAACCATCTTTTTGCAATCTCGATTATACGTCAACCATTAGCTCCACAAAGAACCCAAAACCCAAACACATTCCCTCACAAAATCATAGCCAAACACAAATCCTCCATGTCACCTACACCCAAAACCCCAAACCGAGAGTCTTGCATATCTTTCTTTATCAAAGATTGATACTACATGGCGTGCGTGAGTTCTCTAATGGATTCACAAGATGATATGCAACAAATGAAGCTGCAACTTGATTATCTCACAAAACAATTGGAGAAACTTATGCCCCTTCAAAAGGGAGGAGCACGAATTGAGTTTGATTCACGTATGGTGGATCTTTATGATGTCGAGTATGAAACACAATATGAATGGAGTACATGTCCAAGGAAGGAGGACATATTTGGTTTCAAAGAAGAGATACCGGAGTTCTTTGGGAGTCATGATCGGGAAGAATTCTTCGAATGGATGCATCAAGTGGAAAGGGTTTTTGATCTCAACGCCATCCATGATGACCAGAAGGTCAAAATCTGTGATTGAAGCTACAAAAGCATGCTAGCAAAAGGTGGTCAAGCAAGCAAAGAAAGCGGCAATCAAAGGGTTCAAGATAAGATACGTTCATGGGTCCAAATCAAGTAGAAGCTCCAAGAGAAGTTTCCGCCCCTTAACCATCTAGGTGACAACATCAACAAGATTTAAAGATTGGCCCAAGGGAGCGAAAGTGTCAAGGAATATACAAGGGAGTTCAAACGTCTACTTCGGAAGTCTGATCTTAAGGAGGAGGATCAACAAACTTTGGTATGTTATCTAATTGGTCTTGATGATTATATTAGACATATTGTTGAATGGCAACCGTATAAGACTTTGGATGAATTAAGTTCTTTAGGTCTCGATGTTGAAAGACAAAGGAGATATTGTTATTACCAAAGTTTAGGTCACATTGATTTGGAGTGTCCTAACAAGAAAGAAGTGTCTTTGTATGAGTACCAAACGTATGATAATGCATTATTAGAGGAGGAAAATGTAGTAGAAGAGGAGTATGTAGAAGAGTGGCATGTGGCAAGGAGAGCCTTGAAAGAAGTATGTGTGCCGAATGAACATCAACAAAGACAATGCTAGATCTCTCATTGTACCAACAAAGGAGAAGTATGTTCATTGATCAAAGAAGGACAAAGTTGTGCCTCCTATGGTAACATTGACGCCCCTACACAATGGCTAAGCCATGACAAAGACATTCATGAGGATCCAAGAAGTTTAGTAAGTCCTTCCATTTACAAGAATTGTAGAGATTCAATATGGTGTGATATTACTTTTATGGATACTTGTCATACTTTGTTGGAAAGACCAAAGTTGCTTGATAGGAATATCATGCATCAAGAGACATCTCTACTTCCGTCTTATACCACACGGTCTAAGGAGGATGAAAACAACAATATGACGAATATGAAAGCGGGATATCATGGGTATGAAGAGCATAAGGGTCTTGTTCTTGCAAACTTGGAGGAAAGCAAAACAAGCAACCACCCAATTTTGAATTCTTCTAGGAGACGTATCTTTCATCTGCACCCTAAAGATATCAACTTGAATCTCATGGTTGAACAGCCAAGGATTCAAAGAAGTAAAGAGGCTATAGTCATTGGTGATCATTCAAGAATGGATCGCTTCATACGAAATGACGAAGGCAAAATTGTAGACTTTGAAATTGTGAAGTTACATGGAATTCCTATATCCATGATGGAGTATCGAGAATCAAAGTCCAATAATGTCTATGGGTTATTTTGGAAGAAGTTGAAGAAATTTAGTAAAGGAGTCTTTGATGACTTCAAAGCCTTTAAGAAGAAAGTTGATGTTCAAAGTTTGAGGACAAACTTTTTTTCAACCGGGGGAGTATGATGTATATTTGTTAGCCATATGCATCACGGTTATCAAGGAAGACATCAAATATAAATCATGGGAGCCAAATACTCGTTTTCATGGCAATGGAGCTTCATTCTCTCAAGTCTCTCTCACGTTTGAATGGTTTCATCATGGGCAATTCAATAATTTGGTCTATATCTCAAGAACCAAGAAGATATTGTGAAAGTCATCCAAAGGTCAAATGATCTACATCAAGAGAGCTTCACAATGGTTTATGAATCTTGAAGTTTGGATAAGAAACGAGCAAGTTATCATAGTTTTAATCTAGCTTATGTACATTTGTTTCTCTATGATGTCACACTTGTATAGGATTATGTAAGCTAAGATGCCTTGTAATTCTTGATTTCCACACGTCAAGGGGGCTCTCATTTAGTATAAATAGACCCCGTTGGGTGCTTTGTAATCTCATTCAATTCAATAATATCAAATACAAAGTAAACACATGATGTTGTTTTCTCTCTAGCTTTTGTGCTAGTTCTTTCGCTTTCTCTTGAGGAGTTTCGAATATATCTCTACTTCTAGCCTTGGGTTCGCATCCCTTGGTGGTGAAAGGTAGAATTGAAGAGTTCTTTGAGGTGGTGTGTCTGTATCCTCGTGGAGCCTTCAACGCCAATATCATTCCTTTCGTTCATCAATTCGTTCATTCAACCATTCAATCATCAAACATTCATCAAGCATACAACAATCGTTCATCATCCATTCGTCCATCATCATTTGGTAAACGAAATCTCATTCTTTGTTTCGTTTCCATCTTCTTTTCGTTGGATTTAGTTGATCCTTAGAACTTGGAGAAGATAGATTCTTATCTTTGTTCATAAAGATCCTGAATTCTATGTGTAATGAGATCTCTTTGATCCCATTATACATCAAAATTGGTATCAGAGCTTATGAGTTTGTTTCTCTTAGTTCTTGAACCATCTTTTTGCAATCTCCGTTACACGTCCACCATTAGCTCCACAAAGAACCCAAAACCCAAACACATTCCCTCACAAAATCATAGCCAAACACAAATCCTCCATGTCACCTACACCTAAAACCCCAAACCGAGAGTCTTGCATATCTTTCTTTATCAAAGATTGATAGTACATGACGTGCGTGAGTTCTCTAATGGATTCACAAGATGATATGCAACAAATGAAGCTGCAACTTGATTATCTCACAAAACAATTGGAGAAACTTATGCCCCTTCAAAAGGGAGGAGCACGAATTGAGTTTGATTCACGTATGGTGGATCTTTATGATGTCGAGTATGAAACACAATATGAATGGAGTACATGTCCAAGGAAGGAGGACATATTTGGTTTCAAAGAAGAGATACCGGAGTTCTTTGGGAGTCATGATCCGGAAGAATTCTTCGAATGGATGCATCAAGTGGAAAGGGTTTTTGATCTCAACGCCATCCATGATGACCAGAAGCATGCTAGCAAATGGTGGTCAAGCAAGCAAAGAAAGCGGCAATCAAAGGGTTCAAGATAACATACGTTCATGGGTCCAAATTAAGTAGAAGCTCCAAGAGAAGTTTCCGCCCATTAACCATCTAGGTGACAACATCAACAAGATTTAAAGATTGGCCCAAGGGAGCGAAAGTGTCAAGGAATATACAACGGAGTTCAAACATCTACTTCGGAAGTCTGATCTTAAGGAGGAGGATCAACAAACGTTGGTATGTTATCTAATTGGTCTTGATGATTATATTAGACATATTGTTGAATGGCAACCGTATAAGACTTTGGATGAATTTAGTTTTTTAGCTCTCGATGTTGAAAGACAAAGGAGATATTGTCATTACCAAAGTTTAGGTCACATTGATTTGGAGTGTCCTAACAAGAAAGAAGTGTCTTTGGATGAGTACCAAACTTATGATAATGCATTATTTGAGGCGGAAAATGTAGTAGAAGAGGAGTATGTAGAAGAGCGGCATGTGGCAAGGAGAGCCTTGAAAGAAGTATTTGTGCCGAATGAACATCAACAAAGACAATGCAAGATTTCTCATTGTACCAACAAAGGAGAAGTATGTTCGTTGATCAAAGAAGGACAAAGTTTTTACTCCTATGGTAACATTGACGCCCCTACACAATGGCTAAGCCATGACAAAGACATTCATGAGGATCCAAGAAGTTTAGTAAGTCCTTCCATTTACAAGAATTGTAGAGATTCAATATGGTGTGATATTACTTTTATGGATACTTGTCATACTTTGTTGGAAAGACCAAAGTTGCTTGATAGGAATATCATACATCAAGAGACATCTCTACTTCCGTCTTATACCACACGGCCTAAGGAGGATGAAAACAACATTATGACGAATATGAAGGCGGGATATCATGGGTATGAAGAGCATAAGGGTCTTGTTCTTGCAAACTTGGAGGAAAGCAAAACAAGCAACCACCCAATTTTGAATTCTCCTAGGAGACGTATCTTTCATGTGCACCCTAAAGATATCAACTTGAATCTCATGGTTGAAGTGCCATTGGTGATCATTCAAGAATGGATCACTCCATACGAAATGACGAAGGCAAAATTGTAGACTTTGAAATTGTGAAGTTACATGGAATTCCTATATCCATGATGGAGTATCGAGAATCAAAGTCTAATAATGTCTATGGGTTATTTTGGAAGAAGTTGAAGAAATTTAGTAAAGGAGTCTATGATGACTTCAATGCCTTTAAGAAGAGATTTGATGTTCAAAGTTTGAGGACAAACTTTTTTTAACCGGGGGAGTATGATGTATATTTGTTAGCCATATACATCACGGTTATCAAGGAAGACATCAAATATAAATCATGGGAGCCAAATACTCGTTTACATGGCAAAGGAGCTTCATTCTCTCAAGTCTCTCTCACGTTTGAATGGTTTCATCAAGGGCAATTCAGTAATTTGCTCTATATCTCAAGAACCCAGAAGATATTGTGAAAGTTATCCAAAGGTCAAATGATCTACATCAAAGGAGCTTCACAATGGATTTTGAATCTTGAAGTTTTGATAAGAAACGAGCAAGTTATTGATGTATTTTGGCCCACGCCAAATATATCTCTAGAAGCCCAATACATTTCGAAAGAGGAAGAACAAGCTATGAAGGAAAACATGAGCATAGAGGCCCATAGGCCCATATATATTCTGTCCTCCTTATGGCAAGAGGATGTCCAAACATCCTAGGGTCTACAAACCACACGCCCAACAAGCCCAAGAAAGGCCCAAGGTCACGTCCTTGAAGGCCAACTTCGTCATTTGTGTTCTTTTTGGATGTATTTTTATTTTATAGTTTTATTATTTCGGTGTGTTTTAAATTAATTAGGAGTAGATAAATCTAGAACATTCTAAACTGTTCCAGAATGTTCTAGAAAGTCAAAGTAGACGTGTGGTAGAGTAGTATTAGGCGCCAATTGGTTGTTATCCTAGATAAGGTTGGCTTATTTTGTAACTAATCCATATTGGATTAGGAAAGCCTAAACCTATTAGGATAAGCAGTTTGTAACCAACTCCCCTTAGGATAAGGAGTCCTAATCCAAGGGAGAGTAGTATAAGGTAGGCGTCTAGGATTAGAAGACTTGGCTTGCACGCCAAGGATAGGGTTTGTTAGAAACCCTAGGCTCAAGTCTAGTATAAATAGCCTAGGCTTGTAATCGTTTGAATCATTCCAGTTTAGAAATAGGAATTAAGCTTTGAGCTTACCCCCTGAGTGTTTGGATTAACCCTCAACCCCTCTTCTATTGTATCTTGGTGTGGTAACCAAGTGGTTTAGGAAGAACTTGATCCTAGGTTGCGGTCTAGATTAAGAAACCCTAGATTGTCCTTCTTGTGGATTCAAGTAGGAAATCTAGTTCTATCCCTTTATCTTTCTATCTCTTAGAAAGATAATATCTACCCTCACCCTCCATCCTTTCCAACGCCATCCTCATCCCCTTCATCACCACCAATTCGTCCACCCTCCCCTTCCCTCACAAAATAGCTCAACCAACTCCCTCTCTCTCCATAACAACTTGCTAACAACTTTCTCTCTCCTCCAACGACCTCACAAACCTCATCCTCCCTCCTTCACCTCACGTCAACCCTCCCTTTCTCCCCTCTCTTTCACGTAAACTCTAGCCCTTTCCCATCCCAAGAATCATCCCTTCCCTTTTCAAGATTCAAATCTTTCTTGAATCTTGAAACCACAAAAGCCCTCACGGCAAAATTCCCTTTCACTTTTCCCACCTTTCACACGTGAACCACCCCCACCTTCACCCTAAATTCTCATGTGGTGTCCCACTCTTAGATCGTTTGCACGTCACCCCTATAATGTGTAATTGATCAACCGCTCTCTTGATCCCGTTATACATCAGTTATCATAGTTTTAATCTAGCTTATGTACATTTGATTATTTATGATGTCACACTTGTATAGGATGATGTAAGCTAGGATGCCATGTAATTCTTGATTTCCACACGTCAAGGGGGCTATCATTTAGTATAAATAGATCCCTTGGGTGCCTTGTAATCTCATTCAATTCAATAATATCAAATACAAAGTAAACATATGATGTTGTTTTCTCTCTAGCTTTTGTGCTAGTTCTTTTCGTTTCTCTTGAGAGAGTTTCGAATATATGTCTACTTCTAGCCTTGGGTTGGCAACCCTTGGTGGTGAAAGGTAGAATTGAAGAGTTTTTTGAGGTGGTGTGTCTGTATCCTCGTGGAGCCTTCAATGCCAATATCAATCCTTTCGTTCATCCATTCGTTCATTCAACCATACAATCATCAAAGATTCATCAAGCATTCAACAATCGTTCATCATCCATTCGTCCATCATCATTTGGTAAATGAAATCTCATTCTTTGTTTCGTTTCCATCTTCTTTTCGTTGGATTTAGTTGATCCTTAGAACTTGGAGAAGATAGATTCTTATCTTTGTTCTTAAAGATCCTGAATTCTATGTGTAATGAGATCTCTTTAATCCCATTATACATCAAAATTGGTATCAGAGCTTAGGAGTTTGTTTTTCTCGGAGCAATTGAAACGTTACATGCATTTCCAACATAGAGTAAATCGTGGAGGAAGTGATGATGAAGAGGAGGTACAAAGTGAACGAAGTGGACGTCCTAAAAGGGAGGATCGTTTTGACTTCAAAGTGGAAATCCCCGAGTTTGATGGTAATCTTGATCCCGAAAACTTTCTAGATTGGATGCAAACTTGATGTATAATGGGATCAAGAGTATGGTTGATCAATTATACATCATAGGGGAGACGTGCAAACGATCTAAGAGTGGGAGGCTTCATGTGAAATTGAGGCTAGGGTTAGGGTGGTTCACGTGAGGTGAGGGAAAAGAGGGAGGGAATTTTGCCGTGAGGGCTTTGTAGTTTCAAGATTCAAGAGGGTTGAATCTTGAACGGGAAAAGGATGGTTCTTGGATGGGGAGAAAGGGAAGGTTGACGTGAAAAGGGGAGAGAAAGGACCCTGAGGTTTGAGGGAGGATAAGGGTTGAGAGGTTGTTGGAGGAGAGAGAAAGTTGTTATGAGGTTGTTATGGAGAAAGAAGGAGTTGGTTGAGCTATTTGTGAGAGAGAGAGGATGGGAGGACGATTGAAGGGTGTTGTGGAGGGTGGAGGGTGACGTTGGAGAGGGTGGTGGGGTGTGGGTAGATGTTATCTCTCTAAGAGATAGAAAGATAAAGGGATAGAGCTAGATTTCCTACTTGAATCCACAAGAAGGACAATCTAGGGTTTCTTGATCTAGACCGCAACCTAGGATCAAGTTCTTCCTAAACCACTTGGTTACCACACCAAGATACAATGGAAGAGGGGTTAAGAGGGGTTAAGGGTTAATCCAAACACTCATGAGGGGTAAGCTCAAAGCTTGATTCATATTTCTAAACTGGAATGATTCAAACGATTACAAGCCTAGGCTATTTATACTAGACTTGAACCAAGGGTTTCTAACAACCCCAGCTTGGCGTGCAAGCCAAGTCTTCCTACTCCTAGACGCCTACTACTACTACTCTCCCTTGGATTAGGACGCCTTATCCTAAGGGGAGTTGGTTACAAACTACTTATCCTAATAGGTTTCGGCTTTCCTAATCCAATATGGATTAGTTACAAAATAAGCCAACCTTATCTAGGATAACAACCAATTGGCGCCTAACTACTCCTTTCACACGTCTACTTTGACTTTCTAGAACATTCTGGAACAGTTTAGAATGTTCTAGATTTATCTACTCCTAATTAATTTAAAACACACCGAAATAATAAAACTATAAAATAAAAATACATCCAAAAAGAACACAAATGACGAAGTTGGCCTTCATGGACGTGACCTTGGGCCTTTCTTGGGCTTGTTGGGCGTGTGGTTTGTAGATCCTAGGATGTTTGGACATCCTCTTGCCATAAGGAGCACACAATATGTATGGGCCTATGGGCCTCTATGCTCATGCTTTCCTCCAAGATTCGATCTACCTCCTCATAGGTGAGTTGGGCCTCCTTTGATGGGCTTGATGTGGGCTGAAATACATCATTCCCCCCTTGTTGAGAAAAGTTTGTCCTCAAACTTGGGAGGTCTTTTTTCTGATCGTGATAGGGTTTCAAGTCAGCCACATTGAATGTCGCACTCCCACCATAATCTTCATTCAAGGAAAGCTTATATGCGTTGTCTCCTACCTTCTCTAGGACTTCAAAAGGATCATCAGCCCTAGGAACGAGCTTGCCTTTCCTTTTAGAGGGGAACCTTTCCTTCTTTAAGTGAACCCATACTTGATCTCCTGGTTCGAATACTACTTTCTTTCTCTTCTTGTTAGCTTAGTCTGTAACTTGTTGAGTATACTTAGCTATCCTTCTCCTTACTTCTTCATGGAGCTTTTGAATTTCTTGGGCTCGTTTGTTAGCTTCATGACTGTAGCTCATAGAAGTGTTGATAGGCGTGAGATCCATGGGAGTTTTAGGGTTTCTCCCATATACTACTTGGAATGGAGATCGCCCTGTTGCCTTGCTAGGTGCTCGATTGAAGGCGAACTCAGCGTGTGGGAGAAGAGTATCCAACCCCTTCTTGTCTTTATTCACCAAGGACCTTAATAGAGAGCCAAGGGTCCGATTGATGACTTCTGTTTGTGATGTATAATCGCCCAGCTATATACATCAAGGTCAGCTAGGGAGACATCAAATACTCACCTATGAGGAAGAAGAGCTCAAGTCTCCTACATATCTCTCTATTTGGAAGAAATCTACAAGGGTACACAAGTAATTTGCTCCTTAACTCAAGAACCATCAAGCTATCATGGAAGGTGTCTTAGAGTGGATTAATCTACATTCCAAGAGCTTTCCAAGGGTTTAAGAATCTTTAGATTTGGTCAAGTGTTGAGCACGTTATCATCATTTGTAATCTAGCTTAGTTCATTTGTTTCTTTATGATGTAATCATTTGATTAGGATGATGTAAGCTAGATAGATGTAGTTTCTTGCATTTCATACGCCTAAGGGGGCCTCTACTAGTACAAATAGACCCCTTAGGGTGCCTTGTATCATCATTCAATCATATATCAAAATACAATCAAACACATGATGTGTTGTTTCTCTAGCTTTGTGCTAGTTTCTCTTCGTTTCTCTTGAGGGAGGACGAGAACTATCCCCTTCTTCTATCCAAGGTTGGCGTCCTTGGTGGTGATAGGAAGGAATTGATGGTCTCTTTGATGCATATTCATATCATAAGCATCATGAAGAAGCTATCAAAGATCTTATAATTCTCTTAAATGAGCTACAAGCTTCTAATTCACGTGACATCCATGGTAGCCTTTATGGAAGAGGCTTATTGAGCTTCTTACAACAAGATCCATGAAGATTCATCTCATCAAAGTTGAAGGGCTTTGGAAGATCTACATCATGGTTTTTGAATGTTTAAGTTTGGATAAGTATTGAGCTAGTTATCATCATTTTATGTACATTTGTATCTTTGTGATGTCACTTTTGTATTGGGTGATGTAAGCCTACAAGGGCCTTATTCTTGATGTTTTTCATGCCTAAAGGGAGGTGTGTTTACGATAAATACCCCCTTTATGGTGCCTTGTAAACACAATTTCTTGAATCATAATAAACACAAAAGTCTCTCTAAAGTCATCATGCTTTAGTTTTTCTCTCTAGCATTCTAGCTAGGAGTTACGAATTCCTTGAGGGGATTTCGATCAAATCTTCTCTTCTATTCCAAGAGGGAGCAATCTTGGATGGTCCAAAGGAGGAGTTGGATATCAAATTGATTGTGGTGCGTCTATATCAATCAAGGAGGTTTCCATAGCCAATTCTATCTTGTTCTTACGTCAAACGTGTTGTTCTACGTTGGTTAGTACGTTTTGCTTAGTCTTTTGTTTCTCTTGATTGTCATTCTTGTCATAATCATTAGAACTCTCGTCCAAGCCTTTCGTTTCATACCTTTTCAATCTAAATCCATTCGTTTCATTCGTTTGTTTGAGAAATCAACAATCACAAGTTTTTACTTGTGAACGATCCGTTTTCATTTCGTGTACAATGGATTAGTTTTGATTCATTATGCATCAAAAGTGGTATCAGAGCTTAGCTTGTTGATATCTCTCGTTTCTTGCATTGTTTTTGCACCTTGTTTTTCGTCATATTCACGCCACCCTTGAGTTCTTCCAAGAACTCATCAAGAATTCATCAAGAATTCATCAAGAACCTTAAGCTCCACAAAGAACCCTAAGACCAAACACAAACCTAGCCTAATCCGTCCCTTACCTACGTGAGTTCTAAGATTGACATCAAGATTGAATCAAAATGGACGAGTCTCAAACCAACTCACCTAAGAATGTTGACGCTATGAGAATGCAAATTGATATGTTGCAAAAACAATTAAAGACCTATATGGATTTAAACCGTGCTTTACAAAGGGAGTCTTTAAATATTGATGAAGGTGCTTCATATGGCACGCCTAGTTCACTCTCAAGAAGGGGTGAACGTTTTGATTTTAGAGTTGAAATACCTGAATTTGATGGTAGTCTAGATCCGGAGGTATTTCTTGATTGGATTCAAACGGTTGAGCGTGTGTTTGATTTGAAAGAAGTTAATGATGAGCTAAAATTGAAGTATGTAGCATTGAAGTTGAGAAAGCATGCCTCTATTTGGTGGACTAACATGCAAAAGAAGCGACAAGCAAAGGGAAAGGACAAGATTCGTTCATGGGAAAAGATGAAGTACAAATTGCAAGGCAAGTTTCTACCCCAAAGCTATGTCCAAGACAATTATGTCAAGCTTCAAAAGCTAGTTCAAGGTTCCAAATCGGTGGAAGAGTATACTAAGGAGTTTAAACATCTCCTTTGGCGTTGTGATTTGAAGGAGAATGAGCCACAAGTTTTGGTACGTTTTCTAATTGGTTTAAATGATTGGATACGTAATGTTGTTGAGTTACATTCTTATCAATCATTGGATGAATTAAGTACTTTGGCCTTGAAAGTAGAAAGGCAAAGGAAAGAAAGGGGAAAAGATACCATGAGAACGTACCCTACACAATCAAAACCCTATACCACACGTCCACCTACCCAAACACAATACAAAACTCCACAAAATCAGCCCCCATCCTCCCAAACACCCTACGGCAAAACCCCACAAAATCAGCCACAAAATCCCCCATCCAAACCCCATGTCCAAGAATCAAGGACATTGCCTCCAAGAAGATGTTTTAGGTGCCAAGGATTGGGCCATATTGCATCCGAGTGTCCTAACAAACGTGTAGTTTCTCTTATTGAATATCAAAGTGCTTTATATGTTGAACCAAGTTGCCATGAAAGTAAGTATGAAGAACAGCAACTTGAGGAGGAAAATGACGTTTGTGAAGAGGAAAATGTGGAAGAATCGGATGATGGAGAATTACTTGTGTTGAGGAGGGCATTAAGTGTGGCTTCTACACCAAACGAATTGGAGCAACGTGAAACTATCTTTCATACTAGATGTACGGTTCAAGGGAAGGTATGTTCACTCATTATAGATGGTGGTAGTTGTACTAATGCGGCTTCTACTATAATGGTTGAAAAATTGAAGTTAGAAGTGAGTTCTCATCCCTCTCCTTACAAAATACAATGGTTGAGTCATGGGAAGGGTATTAAGATTGATAAACGTGTGCTTATATCTTTATCCATTGGGAAGAGTTATAAAGATCAAATATGGTGTGATGTAATACCAATGGATGCTTGCCGTATTTTGCTTGGGAGACCTTGGCTTTTTGATAGGTACGTCACACATGATGGGAGAATGAACACTTATTCCTTCACCATCAACAAGAAGAAGATCACATTGGCCCCTTTGCCACCTTCTTCTATCATTCGGCCACCCCAACAAAAGGAGCAAGAGAAGGAGTCCAATATTGTTTCTTTGCTAAAAGCGGATCAACATGAGTTCCATGAGCAAAAAGAGTTGATTTTGGCTAATTTGCAAGAGGAACAAGCTGCCCCAACTCATGAACACCCACGGCTCCAACCCATCCTAAGGAGGTTCAATCATTTGTTCCCTAATGAGATGCCACACGGTTTGCCACCAAGAAGGGAGATAGAGCACAAAATTGATCTCATTCCCGGAGCCATCCTTCCAAACAAAGCGGCATATAGAATGAATCCTAAGGAAGCTCAAGAGGTACAAAAAAAGGTTGATGAGCTACTTTCAAAGGGTTTGATAAGACCTAGCATGTGTCCATGTGCCGTTCCGGTGTTACTAGTTCCAAAGAAAGATGGTTCGCAACGCATGTGTATGGATTGTAGGTCCATCAACAAGATAACTATCAAGTATAGATTCCCTATCCCACGCTTGGAGGATCTACTTGATGAGTTATATGGGAGTGTTGTCTTCTCCAAAGTGGATTTAAGAAGTGGATATCACCAAATCCACATCCATGAAGGTGATGAGTGGAAGACGGCTTTCAAGACAAAGGAAGGACTATATGAATGGTTAGTCATGCCTTTTGGTCTTACTAATGCACCTTCCACATTTATGCGTTTAATGAATCATGTATTGAAGCCTTTGATTGGAAAATGTGTTGTAGTGTACTTTGATGACATTCTTGTATATAGTAAGAGTGAGCTTGATCATGTAAAGCATTTAGAGCTAGTCATGTGTATTTTGGAGAAAGAGAAGCTCTACGCAAACATGGAGAAATGCTCCTTCTTCTCACCCAAGGTCGTCTTCCTTGGATATGTGCTTTCACAAGATGGTATTCAAGTAGATCAAGGCAAGGTCAAAGCTATTCACGAATGGCCTACACCATCGTCCATCCATGAGGTACGATCATTTCATGGTTTAGCTTCTTTCTATAGAAGATTTATCAAGAATTTTAGCACTATTATGGTTCCTATGACCGAGTTGTTGAAAAATAAGGAGTTTGAATGGAAGTGCTCAAAAGGCGTTTGAAATGATCAAAGAGAAGCTTTGTAATGCACCAATACTTGTCATGCCATGCTTTGACAAAATCTTTGAAGTTGAAGTGGATGCAAGTGGTGTTGGTATTGGAGCGGTTTTATCTCGAGAAGGAAGGCCAATTGCTTATTTTAGTGAGAAGTTGAATGAGGCAAAGAAGAAGTATAGTACGTATGACAAAGAGATCTATGCCATTATAAGAGCTCTTGCGCATTGGAGACATTATCTACTAAGTGGAGAGTTTATTCTTCATAGTGATCACGAAGCTCTCAAATATATCCAAGGGCAACATAAACTCAATCCAAGACATGCCAAATGGGTTGAATTCATACAATCGTTCCAATTCGTGATCAAGCATAAAGCCGACCATTTGAATAAAGGTGTCGATGCTCTTTCTAGAAGGTACTTTCTTACACATATTCTTGATTCAAAAGTTGTTGGATTTGATCATATTAAAGATTTGTATGAGAATGATCAAGATTTCAAAGAGGTATTTGAGCTCTCAAAGAAGCATCCATAAGAGATGTTTCATATTGAAGAGAGGTTTCTTTTCAAAGGAAATCAACTTTGTATCCCAAGGAGTAGCTTGCGTGAATTATTGATCATGGAGGTTCATGGAGGAGCCCTAGCTGGTCACTTTGGTATTGAAAAGACTTATTTGATGATGAGAGATCATTATTTTTGGCCAAGCATGATCAAAGATGTTGAGCATATTGTAAAAAGATGTGGGACTTGTAATCTTGCTAAGTCTCATTGATGTATGCAAGGTCCTAAGATCAGAGTATTGACCTCACAGTACACCACATTAACACATATCACACACAATCTGGCCTCACAATATAGAATCAAACACCAAAACACCCAAAACAGACCTCACGACAAGAAATCAATCACAACCTCCTCCAAAACAGAGTACAAACACCAATGAACAAATGGATGAATGGATGATGATGAAATGATGATCGGATGGACAAACTTACAATCAAAAAGTAACCGAAGATAGTCTTGAGGCTCGAGCTGATACAGACACACCACAGCTAGAACTTCAAGGGCAATGGACTGGATGACCTCAATGGATACAGGCACACCACCACTGAGATTACCAAGCTCTACACCCACCACAAAGATTGCCAAATCCTTCCTACTGTAGCAGAATTAACCAGAGATGAGAGTTTAACGTTACTCACAAACAAGAGGCTCAATCAAGGCACTCAAAATGCTATTAATTTCACTGATAGATGATCCTCAAAAGCTGCCGATTACAAAGTATATAAAGCTAGGGTTGAGCTAGATGATTAGGGTTTCCCCTTTCTCAAGAAATTCCCTAAATACGCATTAAGTTACTTAACTAACTTAGTAAGCTAATTAAGCCTCATTACAAACTGGATAACTGCAAAATAAAAGGAAATAAAATGAAATAAAACCTAACAAACGCGTTTTCTTTATTACAAACGGTTATATCACCTCACAAGCTGGAAATGGCCTCAACAGCTTGAAGGTGAGTCTTCGTGGAGGACCTCAATGCAGGATCATCTCACGTAATCGAATATCCTCAACAGCCTGGTGATGTCTTCATAGAGGACCTCGAATCGCAAACATCTTCACCGAGTGGAAAGTCCTCAACAGCTAGAGTGAAGTCTTCAGCATCGGTGAGGACCTCAATCCAAAGATATGGAATTGAGAAATAGCCTCACCGTTGGTCTGCCTGGTGATGATGCTGCTGTTGTTGGACGACCTCATGACTTGTTGGACCATCATAAAACACTCTTGGATTATCAGTGTTTGATGTGGTTGATGATGGCCTCAATGCTGATGTTGGTGAGGTCGTTGCTGCTCCTGATGCTGGTTCAGATGGAGGACCTCCATCATCCTCCCCAGGTTGAGGAAAGTTTGTCCTTAAACTTGGAAGGTCTTTATGCTCTGGAAAGTAAGGCCTCAAATCTGCAACGTTGAATGTAGCACTGCCTCCATAGTCTTCAGAAAGGTCTAACTTGTAAGCATTGTCTCCAATCCTCTCAAGCACTTCAAAAGGTCCATCTGCTCTTGGGGTCAACTTTCCCTTCCTCTTGCTTGGAAATCTATCCTTCCTTAGATGAATCCACACTAGATCTCCTTGATTGAAAACCATCTTCCTCCTATGCTTGTTGGCTGATGTAGAAACTTGCTCAGAATACTTGATGATCTTCTCCCTGACTTGATGGTGAAGCTTCTTGATGTCCTCTGCATGTTTACCTGCTTCATAACTAAACCTCACAGAATTTGTTAGTGGGGATAAATCCAATGGAGTTATAGGATTTCTACCATAGACAACCTAGAATGGTGAAAGGCCAGTTGCCTTGGATGGTGCTCTATTGAAAGCAAATTCAGCATGAGACAAGAGGGTGTCCCATCCTGTTTTGTTTGTGGATATCAGTGACCTCAAAAGTGTTCCAAGTGTCCTGTTTGTGACCTCTGTTTGCCCATCAGTTTGGGGGTGACAAGCTGTGCTATACTTCAATTGGGTGCCCAACTTCTTCCAAAGAGTAACCCAAAAATGACTTAGGAACTTGACATCCCTATCTGACACCATACTCCTGGGAACGCCATGGAGTCTCACTACCTCCTGGAAATACAGTTTAGCCACCCTCACAGCATCCTAGGTGGTATGGCAAGCAATGAAGTGAGCCATTTTACTGAATCTATCCACAACTACCATGATTGAATCTTTTCCTCCTTGAGTTCTTGGTAGACCAACAATGAAGTCTAGGCTGATGTCCTCCCAAGGACTGTTTGGAACTGGCAAAGGTGTGTATAGCCCTTGAGGTAAGCTATGACTCTTTGCAATCTGACATGTAGTACACCTCCTGATCCAATGCTCAACATCCTTCCTCATTTTAGGCCAACAATAATGTTCCTTCAGCATAAGAAGGGTCTTCTCAATGCCAAAATGTCCTGCCAAGCAACCTCCATGAACTTCAGAGATCAACAACTCTCTAAAACTGCTCCTTGGAATACATAACCTTGCTCCTTTGAAAAGAAATCCCTGGTCTATATGGTATAGACTTTGAGGATGTCCCTTGCATTTCTGGTACAACTTTCCAAAATCTTCATCATTCTTATACAAAGCTTTCAACTGTTCAAAACCAAGCACTCTTGCATCCAAAACTTGCAACAACAAATACCTCCTGGACAAAGCATCAGCTCCTTTGTTAAGCTTCCCAGATTTATGATGGATCACAAAATGAAATTGTTGCATGAACTCCACCCAAGTAGCATGCCTAGTGTTGAGTTTATGCTGCCCCTGAATGAATTTGAGGGCCTCATGATCACTGTGCAGAATAAATTCAGCTCCATTAAGATAATGCCTCCAATGTTGCAAAGCTCTGATGATAGCATAGAACTCCTTATCATATGTATTGTATTTCCTCTTGGCCTCATTGAGTTTCTCACTGAAATAAGCTACTGGTTTTCCTTCTTGAGTCAACACTGCTCCAATGCCCACACCTGAGGCATCACATTCCACTTCAAAGACTTTGGCAAAACAAGGTAATGCCAAAACTGGGGCTGAGGTTAGCTGTCTTTTGACCTCCTCAAAAGCTTTTGTGCTGTTGGTGTCCAAGTAAAGCTCTTCCCCTTCACTAACTCAGTCATGGGAGCTAAAATGGTGCTGAAGTTCCTCACAAACCTCCTGTAAAATGATGCCAAACCATGGAAACTCCTTATCTGCTGGATTGATGTAGGAACAGGCCACTCTCTAATGGCTTTGACCTTCTCCTCATCTACTTGATTTCCTTCTGATGTCATAATATAACCAAGGAATATAACATGGCTGGTGAAGAATTGACATTTCTTGAGGTTCCCATACAGCTTCTCTCCACTCAGAATCTCCATAACACTCCTCAAGTGGTTCACATGATCCTCCTCAGACTGGCTATAAATGAGTATATCATCAAAATACACAACAACACACTTCCCAATCAAAGGCTTCAAAACCTGGTTCATAAGCCTCATAAATGTTGAAGGTGCATTCATCAAACCAAAAGGCATGACCAACAACTCATATAGACCTCCCTTAGTCTTAAAGGCTGTCTTTCACTCATCTCCCTCATAAATTCTGATATGGTAATATCCACTCCTCAAATCAATCTTTGAAAACACAGTTGAGCCATGGAGCTCATCAAGCATATCCTCAAGTCTTGGAATAGGATATCTATACTTAATTGTGATTTTATTGATGGCTCTACAATCAATGCACATCCTCTGACTTCCATCTTTCTTAGGGACCAATAATGCTGGCATTGCACAAGGACTCAAGCTCTCTCTAAACATTCCTTTCTCCAACAACTCATCAACTTGCCTTTAGATCTCATAGGTTTCAGCAGCGGTCATTCTATAGGCTGGTTTGTTTGGTAGAATAGATCCTGGGATCAGGTCAATTTTATGCTGGATGTCTCTTTTTGGGAGTAAACCTGGTGGCATTTCTTCTGGAAAAACATGTAGGTACTGGTTTAGGATGGGTTGGAATAAAGGATGGCTATTTTATGCGGCTGGCTCATTTTGTGAGGCTGGTTCTTCATCAAGATCAAGCAAAAGTAACTCCTTCTGTTCACAGAACTCATGATATTCAGCAGGTAAAATCACATCAAGGGATGGTTCAACAATCAGGTTCTTGGTTCTTTTTGTGAGCTGGGATGGTTTAAGTGGGGTGAGGACAATTTTTTGTCGTTTAGATTAAGGGAATAAGTATTGGCTTTTCCATCATGGTTAACAGATCTATCAAACAACCAAGGTCTTCCCAACAATAAATGACATGCATCCATAGGTATAACATCACACCACACTTCATCTTTATAAACAGAACCAATTGAAAAATTCACAAGGCATCTAGATGAGATTTTGATACCTCTACTTTGATTCAACCACTGGATGGTGTAAGGTGCTGGATGAGGACAGGTTTGCAAATTCAGCTTTTGCACCATAGTTTATGAGGCTGCATTTGTACAGCTGCCTCCATCAATAATCAAGGAACAGATCTTCCCTTGCACTGTACATCTTGTGTGAAAAATGTTCTCCCTCTGCTCAGCTTCCTCATCATCTGTTGTACTGCTAAGGATCCTCCTGATCACCAACATTTTACCTTCATCAGATCTGGCCTCAACTTCCTCTTCATCATATACAGGATCTCCTTCAGGTTCATCATACTGTTCCTCCTCAATAACTATCTCAGGTTCAACAAACAGTGCTGCTTGATATTCTGCTAAGGTCACTGCTCTTCTGTTTGGACATTCTGAGGCTAGATGTCCAAGACCTTGACATCTAAAGTACCTCTTCTCAGGGAATGGTAGATTGGTAGGGATTGGGGTTCTTTGTGGGGGATTTTGGGATTGTGTTTGAGGTAGTTTAGGGGCTAGATATCTGGTTTGTGGTTGTGGGGATGGATAGGTTCTTTGAGGTGGGTTATAGGATTTGGTTTGAGGATAGGTTTTGGTTGGGTACTTGCTTCCATACTCCTTCCTTTGGGCCTTCTTCTGCTATTCCACCTTATGAGCCAAAGAACTCAGCTCATCAAGTGAATTATACACCTGCACCTCGACCACATTTTAGATGCTTTCATTCAACCCTCCAAGGTACCTCACATAGGTCTGAATTTCATTCTCCTTCATATTGCACTTCCACAGCAGATGTTCAAACTCCTTGGTATACTCCTCAACAGATTTACTATCCTAGTCGAAGTGTTGAAGCTTGAAATAATTTTCCTTCATGTAACTTTCAGGTAGAAATTTCTCTTTGAGCTTCTGCCTCATTTCAACCCATGTACTGACTTTAGGCTCATTGATTTCCTCCCTTATTCTTTGTAAGTTGTTCCACCATGTAGATGCATATTTCCTCAATTTTAGTGCAACCAACTTCACCTTGTTTTCCTCAGACAACTCCCTCAAATCAAACACCCTCTCCACTGTTTGCAACCAATCCAAAAATACATCAGGATCCAACTCACCTCCATACTCAGGAATATCTATTTTGAAATCCAACTTCTCTACTCTTCTTTCTCCCCTCATTTCTTCCCTATCACTCCTACTCCTGGATTCACTAACACTACTTCTAGGTGACCTCCTGTTATACCTCCTTCTTCTGTGATATCTAGGTCTTCCTCCTCCCCTTCCAGGTTCACTAAAAGGGTTATCCTCTTCTTCTTCTTCGCACTCCACATCGCCTCCCTATTGATCTCTCTCCCTGCAACCTCATAATATTGCAACTGCTCACCCATAATTTTCATTCTCCCTTCCAATTCCTCCTTCTCCCACAAGGCTTGTTCTACTACTTCCTGAGGTGTTTTACTGCAGTCCGGCATTATGAAATGCACAAATAACACACATAGACCTTCCTCCAAGATGTTACTCAGCTCTGATACCAATTATGATGTATGCAAGGTCATAAGATCAGAGTATTGACCTCACAGTACACCACATTAACACATATCACACAACTGCCTCACAATATAGAATCAAACACCAAAACACCCAAAACAGACCTCACGACAAGAAATCAATCACAACCTCCTCCAAAACAGAGTATAAACACCAATGAACAAATGGATGAATGGATGATGATGAAATGATGATCGGATGGACAAACTTACAATCAAACAGTAACCGAAGATAGTCTTGAGGCTCGAGCTGATACAGACACACCACAGCTAGAACTTCAAGAGCAATGGACTGGATGACCTCAATGGATACAGGCACACCACCACTGAGATTACCAAGCTCTACACCCACCACAAGGATTGCTAAATCCTTGCTACTGTAGTAGAATTAACCAGAGATGAGAGTTTAACGTTACTCACAAACAAGAGGCTCAATCAAGGCACTCAAAATGCTATTAATTTCACTGATGAATGATCCTCAAAAGCTGCCGATTACAAAGTATATAAAGCTAGGGTTGAGCTAGATGATTAAGGGTTTCGCCTTTCTCAAGAAACTCCCTAACTACACATTAAGCTACTTAACTAACTTAGTAAGCTAATTAAGCCTCATTACAAACTGGATAACTTCAAAATAAAAGGAAATAAAATGAAATAAAACCTAACAAACGCGTTTTCTTTATTACAAACAGTTATATCACCTCACAAGCTGGAAATGGCCTCAACACAAGGGTTATACACGCCTCTTGGATGTCAGTGTTTGATGTGGTTGATGATGGCCTCAATGCTGATGTTGGTGAGGTCGTTGCTGCTCCTGATGTTGGTTCAGATGGAGGACCTCCATCACTCATGTTCTACCACAAGGGTTATACACGCCTCTACCTATTCCCTACCATCCATGGGAAGATGTGAGTCTTGACTTCGTTGTGGGTCTACCAAGGACTCAAAGAGGGAAAGATTCTATTATGGTTGTTGTTGATAGATTCTCGAAAATGGCACACTTCATTCCTTGCCATACTACCTATGATGCTTCTAAGGTTGCAAATCTCTACTTTGAAGAATTTGTGAAGCTACATGGTATTCCAAGGACCATGGTGAGTGATAGAGATTCGAAATTCCTTAGTCATTTTTGGATTACCTTATGGAAGAAGTTGGGTACAAAGCTCAAATTTAGCACGACATGTCATCCCCAAACGGATGGACAAACTGAAGTTGTCAACCGTACATTGGGAGCATTATTACGAGCTTTGGTGAGCAAGGATAAGGAAAGCTGGGATACTTTGCTAAGTCATGCTGAATTTGCTTATAATCGGAGTCCAAATCGAGCTACGAAGTTATCTCCATTTGAAGTTGTGTATGGTAAGAATCTTCTAAAGCCTATGGATTTATCTCCTATGTCTACATCAACTAGATTCAGTTTTGAAGCTAGTAAGAGAGTGGAGGAGATTAAGAAGTTACATGAGGAGGTTCGTGAAAAGATTATGAGGTATACTCAAAGGGTTGAAGAGAAGGTCAATCAAAAGAGGAAGAAAGTTATATTCAAACCTGGAGACTTGGTATGGATACACCTCAAGAAACAAAGGTTTCCGAGTAGAAGAAAAGGGAAATTGAAACCAAGAAGTGATGGTCCTTTTGAGGTCATTGAGAAGATCGGAGATAACGCTTATAAGTTGAAGCTAGATGATGGTTATGAGGGAAGTTGTACATTCAATGTAAGTGATCTCAAACCTTATTAACAAGAAGGTGAAGAGATTCCAAGTTTGAGGGCAAACTTTTCTCAAGAAGGGGTGAATGATGCATATTCATATCATAAGCATCATGAAGAAGCTATCAAAGATCTTACAATTCTCTTAAATGAGCTACAAGCTTCTGATCCACGTGACATCCATGGTAGCCTTTATGGAAGAGGCTTATTGAGATTCTTACAACAAGATCCATGAAGATTCATCTCATCAAAGTTGAAGGGCTTTGGAAGATCTACATCATGTTTTTTGAATCTTTAAGTTTGGATATGTATTGAGCTAGTTATCATCATTTTATGTACATTTGTATCTTTGTGATGTCACTTTTGTATTGGGTGATGTAAGCCTACAAGGGCCTTATTCTTGATGTTTTTCACGCCTAAAGGGAGGTATGTTTACTATAAATACCCCCTTTATGGTGCCTTGTAAACACAATCTATTGAATCATAATAAACACAAAAGTCTCTCTAAAGTCATCATGCTTTAGTTTTTCTCTCTAGCATTCTAGCCAGGAGTTTCGAATTCCTTGAGGGGATTTCGATCAAATCTTCTCTTCTATTCCAAGAGGGAGCAATCTTGGATGGTGCAAAGGAGGAGTTGGATATCAAATTGATTGTGGTGCGTCTATATCAATCAAGGAGGTTTCCATTGCCAATTCTATCTTGTTCTTACGTCAAACATGTTGTTCTACGTTGGTTGGTACGTTTTGCTTAGTCTTTTGTTTCTCTTGATTGTCATTCTTGTCACAATCATTAGAACTCTCGTCCAAGCCTTTCGTTTCATACGTTTTCAATCTAAATCCATCCGTTTCATTCGTTTGTTTGAGAAATCAACAATCAAAAGTTCTTACTTGTGAACGATCCGTTTTCATCTCGTGTATAATGGATTAGTTTTGATTCATTATGCATCACTCTTGAAGGTGGTGTGGCTGTATCCTCCAAGAATCTTCAAAGCCATTATCATTCATTCATTCATCCATTCAAACGTTCATCTACATTCATCCAACTTGATTGTTTTCCAAGCATCAAACGACTTGTGATTGTTCAAGGTGCATTCGTTCTTCAATCAAACGCCAAGCATTCAACATTTGAACGTTCATCAATCGCTCATCCATTCGTCATTCATCCTACAATCATCAATCGTTCATTCGTTCATCATTTCCATTCGTTGGGTAATCATCTTTCATAGTTCTTTCCATCCTTTTCATCCATTTCTATTCCATTTTTGGTTCTTTGGAACTTTGAGAAGGGAGATTCCTATCTTCGTTTTTAAAGATCCTTAGATTGTGTGTAATGTGAATACTTATTGGAGAAAAGGAGAAGCTTCATGCTTATGGCTTTCCATTCATACTTGTTGTTATCATGAGGATATTTGAGCAAATGGATTATTATCATGGAGGATTCATCCTTAAGCTTTGTGATTCTTACAAAGTATTGGAGTATACTTCATATGATAAGGAGATCAAGCCATCATTATACTTTGAGATGAAGTACTTGATTCGTTCATTAAAATCAAGTCACTTGGAGGAAGTAAGTCCTTTGACTAAAAGAAGTTTTCTAGCGAGGAGATACATGTTTGAGTCAAAATTACTTGAGCTCAGATATATCAAGGAGTTATATGAAGATGATGATGATTTTAAAGAAGTATTCAAGGTATGTGAGATGCATCATCAACAACCCTTTCATATTAATCATGGATTTCTTTTCAAAGGAAATCAATTGTGTATTCCAAGGAGTGGAATTCGTGACTTCTTAATCATGGAAGTGCATGGAAGTTCTTTTGATCATTTGGGTCTTCTCAATACGTATTACAAGATGAAGGAGTATTATTTCTGGCCTAGCATGATCGTTGACATTGAGCAAACGTTACAATGTTGTGATATTTGCAATCCTTCTATACTATATGGAGATGAAAGCTTGAATTCTAAGGTTGAAGTACCATGGATTCAAGGAAGTCTTACTATTGTCTTCATCATGAGTTACAAGCTTGTGAATCTATACTTTGAAGTTGAGAAGTTACATGAGGTTCCTACATTTTCTATGAAGAAACGAGATTTGAAGTTTCATGATGTCATTGGATTAGTCATGAGAAAATTTGGAAGAAAGTTGAAGTTCAGATCAAGCATCAAAGGAATCTATGATAGCAAAGCATTTAAGAAGAGAGTTTGTAATCTCTTCAAGAAACGTAAGAGGAAGAAGCAAGTTGATGGGAACAACACTTTTGAGAAGACATCTTATAAGAAGAGGTGCTATGTAACAGTGTAGAAGAAGTTTTGTCTAAGTTTGAGGACAAACGTTTTTCAACTGGGGGAGAATGATGTATAATCGCCCTGCTATGTACATCAAGGTCAGCTAGGGAGACATCAAATACTCACCTATGAGGAAGAAGAGCTCAAGTCTCCTACATATCTCTCTATTTGGAAGAAATCTACAAGGGTACTCAAGTAATTTGCTCCTTAACTCAAGAACCATCAAGCTATCATGGAAGGTGTCTTAGAGTGGATTAATCTACATTCCAAGAGCTTTCCAAGGGTTCAAGAATCTTTAGATTTGGTTAAGTATTGAGTAAGTTATCATCATTTGTAATCTAGCTTAGTTCATTTGTTTCTTTATGATGTAATTATTTGATTAGGATGATGTAAGCTAGATAGATGTAGTTTCTTGCATTTCACACGCCTAAGGGGGCCTCTGCTAGTATAAATAGACCCCTTAGGGTGCCTTGTATCATCATTCAATCATATATCAAAATACAATCAAACACATGATGTGTTGTTTCTCTAGCTTGGTGCTAGTTTCTCTTCGTTTCGCTTGAGGGAGGACGAGAACTATCCCCTTCTTCTATCCAAGGTTGGCGTCATTGGTGGTCTTTTGAAGGTGGTGTGGCTGTATCCTCCAAGAATCTTCAAAGCCATTATCATTCATTCATTCATCCATTCAAACGTTCATCTACATTCATCCAACTTGATTGTTTTCCAAGCATCAAACGACTTGTGATTGTTCAAGGTGCATTCGTTCTTCAATCAAACGCCAAGCATTCAACATTTGAACGTTCATCAATCGCTTATCCATTAGTCATTCATCCTACAATCATCAATCGTTCATTCGTTCATCATTTCCATTCGTTGGGTAATCATCTTTCATAGTTCTTTCCATCCTTTTCATCCATTTCTATTCCATTTTTGGTTCTTTGGAACTTTGAGAAGGGAGATTCCTATCTTCGTTTTTAAAGATCCTTAGATTGTGTGTAATGTGATCAACCCTTAGTTTGCCCATTGGTTTGGGGGTGACACACAGTACTATTTTTGAGCTTGGTTCCCAGCTTCTTCCATAGAGTAACCCAAAAGTGACTAAGGATCTTTGCATCCCTATTAGAGACCATAGTCCTTGGTATACCATGAAGCTTAACAACCTCTTGGAAGTATAGATCTGCAACTCTAACGACGTGATAGGTGGTGTGGCATGGGATAAAGTGAGCCATCTTCGAAAAACGATCAACAACCACCATGATAGAGTCTTTCCCACGTTGTGTCCTGGGTAGCCCCACGATGAAATCAAGGCTAATGTCTTCCCAAAAGATGCATAATGAATCAAAAACTAATCCATTACACACGAAACGAGAAAGGATCTTCGACAAGTAAAAACTTGCAATTGTTGATTTCTCAAACAAACGAAAGAACGGATGGATTTAGATTGAAAAAGAACGAACGCGAAAGGCTTGGACGAGAGTTCTAATGATTATGACATGAATGACAATCAAGAGAAACAAAAGACTAAGCAAAAACCTACCAACCAACGAAGAACAACACGATTTGATGTAGAAACAAGATAGATTTGTCAATGGAAACCTCCTTGATTGATATAGACGCACCACAATCAATTTGATATCCAACTCCTTCTTTGCACTATCCAAGATTGCTCCCTCTTGGAATAGAAGAGAAGATTTGATCGAAAACCCCTCAAGGAATTCGAAAATCTAGCTAGAATGCTAGAGAGAAACTAAAGCATGATGACTTTAGAGAGAACTTTGTGTTTTTATTATGATTCAATAGATTGTGTTTACAAGGCACCGTAAAGGGGGTATTTATAGTAATGGCACCACCCTTTAGGCGTGAATCACATCAAGAAACTAGGCCCTTAAGGCTTACATCACTCAATACAAAAGTGACATCACAAAGATACAAGTGTACATAAGCTAGAATAAAATGATGATAACTAGCTCAATACTTATCCAAACTTAATGATTCAAAAACCATGATGTAGATCTTCCAAAGCCTTTCAACTTTGATGTAGATGAATCTTCATGGATCTTGTTGTAAGTAGCTGAATAAGCCTCTTTCACAAAAGCTACCATGGATGGCATGTGAATTAGAAGCTTGTAGCTCATTTAAGAGAATTGTAAGATCTTTGATAGCTTCTTCATGATGCTTATGATATGAATATGCATCATTCACCCCTTCTTGAGAAAATTTGCCCTCAAACTTGGAATCTCTTCACCTTCTTGATAATAAGGTTTGAGATCACTTACATTGAAGGTACAACTTCCCTCATAACCATCATCTTGTGATGTATATTTGATGGCCATATACATCAAGGTCAGCTAGAGAAACATCAAATACTCACCTACATGGAAGAAGAGCTCACATCTCTTACATATCTCTCTACTTTGGAAGGAATCCACAAGGGTACTTAAGTAATTTGCTCCATACCTCAAGAACCATCAAGCTATCATGGAAGAGTCTTAGAGTGGATTAATCTACATTCCAAGAGCTTTCCAAGGGTTCAAGAATCTTTAGATTTGGTTAAGTATTGAGCAAGTTATCATCATTTGTAATCTAGCTTAGTTCATTTGTTTCTTTATGATTTAATAATGTGTATAGGATGATGTAAGCTAGATGGTTGTAATTTCTTTCATACCACACGCCTAAGGGGGCCTCTACTAGTATAAATAGACCCCTTAGGGTGTCTTGTATCATCATTCAATCATATATCAAAATACAATCAAACACATGATGTGTTGTTTCTCTAGCTTTGTGCTAGTGTCTCTTCGTTTCTCTTGAGGGAGAACGAAACTATCCCCTTCTTCTATCCAAGATTGGCGTCCTTGGTGGTGATAGAAAGGAATTGAAGGTCTCTTGAAGGTGGTATGGCTGTATCCTCCAAGAATCTTGAAAGCCATTATCATTCATTCATTCATCCATTCAAACGTTCATCTACATTCATCCAACTTGATTGTTTTCCAAGCATCAAACGACTTGTGATTGTTCAAGGAGCATTCGTTCTTCAATCAAACGCCAAACATTCATCAAAGAGACGTTCAAACATCATCCATCATTCGTTCATCATTCGTTCAACCATTCGTTCATCATTTCCATCCGTTGGGTAATCATCTTTCATAGTTCTTTCAATCCTTTTCGTCCATTTCTACTCCATTTTTAATTCTTTTGAACTTTGAGAAGGGAGATTCCTATCTTCGTTTTTAAAGATCCTTAGATTGTGTGTAATGTGATCATCCCTTGGTCCCATTATGCATCAAAATTGGTATCAGAGCTTAGGAGTTTGGTTCTCTTAGTTCTTGAACCATCTTTTTACCATCTTTCCATCACAAAAACGATCCCCACCATCCCACCATTCTCACGCCACCCATAAGTTCTTACAAGAACTCATCAAGAACTCATAAAGAATCATAAACTCCACAAAGAACCCCATAGCCCAAACACAATTCCACCCAAAACACATTCCCTTCCCTACCCAACATCAATTTGGACGTTCCAAACCCCTACCATGGCTCACGAATTGTTCTTCATGAGGAGGATCCTCAACAATTCAATTGTTCCAAAAGATCGGCAACAACAAGAAGCTATCTTTCAGTCTCGTTGCACAATCAAGGGAAAGGTTTTTTCTTTGATAATTGATGGTGGAAGCAGCACCAATGTGGCGTCAACTACTATGGTGGACAAACTTCAGTTGGAAACAAGTCCCCATCCAAATCCCTACACCATCAAGTGGCTCAATCAGGGTGAAGGATTACAAGTAACACAACGATGTTTGGTAAGCTTCTCCATTGGAAAATGTTTTCAAGAATCTTTATGGTGTGACGTTTTGCCTATGGATGCTTGTCATATTTTGTTGGGAAGACCATGGTTATTTGACAGGAGCGTGATACATGATGGAAGAGCCAATACCTACACTTTCAGGCTCAACAAAAAGAAAATCACCCTAGCACCACTAAAAATAGCCAACCCATCCCCACCCAAAGAGTGATCCAAATCCCATCACTTCTATGACCACCGAACACCACGAGTTTAGTGAGCATAAGGAGATCACTCCTTAAACCCTAACACAAAACCTAGCCACGAAAATTCCACCAACGAGAACCTAGTCTCAAAAGGGTCACCCACTCGTCACCCACCCATTCCAACGTGATGTTCAAGAAGATTTGGTCAAACCCATAAAACGCTAGTGAACCTCAAAGGTTCAAAAGGAAGCTTCGATCTTCAAGCAAAGGGTCTTGTTCTTGCCAACTCGGAGGAAGCAAATTGGATCAAGCAAGCATCAATTTTGAATTTTCCTATGAAGCGTATCTTCCATGTGCACCCAGAGATATCAACTTGAATCTTATGGTTGAAGTGCCAAGGATTCAAAGGAGTCAAGGTGCCATAGTCGTTTGTGATCATTCAAGAATGGATCGCTTCACATTCAATAATGAAGGCAAAATTGTAGATTTTGAAATTTTGAAGTTACATGGGAATTCTACATCCATGGTGAAACATGGAGTATCAAGGTCCAATAATGTCTTTGGGTTATTTTTGAAGAAGTTGAAGAATTTTTGTAAAGGAGTCTATGATGACTTCAAAGCCTTTAAGAAGAAAGCTTGACATTCTTTGTGAAGAAGGCGAGTAAGAGAGTGATGCTCCAAGTTTGAGGACAAACTTTTTTTCAACCAGGGGAGTATGATGTATATTTGATGGCCATATACATCAAGGTCAACTAGAGAAACATCAAATACTCACCTACATGGAAGAAGAGCTCACATCTCTTACATATCTGTCAACTTTGGAAGGAATCCACAAGGGTACTTAAGTAATTTGCTCCATAACTCAAGAACCAACAAGCTATCATGGAAGGAGTCTTAGAGTGGATTAATCTACATTCCAAGAGCTTTCCAAGGGTTCAAGAATCTTTAGATTTGGTTAAGTATTGAGCAAGTTATCATCATTTGTAATCTAGCTTAGTTCATTTATTTCTTTATGATGTAATCATGTGTATAGGATGATGTAAGCTAGATGGTTGTAATTTCTTTCATACCACACGCCTAAGGGGGCCTCTACTAGTATAAATAGACCCCTTAGGGTGTCTTGTATCATCATTCAATCATATAACAAAATACAATCAAACACATGATGTGTTGTTTCTCTAGCTTTGTGCTAGTGTCTCTTCGTTTCTCTTGAGGGAGAACGAAACTATCCCCTTCTTCTATCCAAGATTGGCGTCCTTGGTGGTGATAGAAAGGAATTGAAGGTCTCTTGAAGGTGGTGTGGCTGTATCCTCCAAGAATCTTGAAAGCCATTATCATTCATTCATTCATCCATTCAAACGTTCATCTACATTCATCCAACTTGATTGTTTTCCAAGCATCAAACGACTTGTGATTGTTCAAGGAGCATTCGTTCTTCAATCAAACGCCAAACATTCATCAAAGAGACGTTCAAACATCATCCATCATTCGTTCATCATTCGTTCAACCATTCGTTCATCATTTCCATCCGTTGGGTAATCATCTTTCATAGTTCTTTCAATCCTTTTCGTCCATTTCTACTCCATTTTTAATTCTTTTGAACTTTGAGAAGGGAGATTCCTATCTTCGTTTTTAAAGATCCTTAGATTGTGTGTAATGTGATCATCCCTTGGTCCCATTATGCATCAAAATTGGTATCAGAGCTTAGGAGTTTGATTCTGTTAGTTCTTGAACCATCTTTTTACCATCTTTCCATCACAAAAACGATCCCCACCATCCCACCATTCTCACGCCACCCATAAGTTCTTACAAGAACTCATCAAGAACTCATAAATAATAATAAACTCCAAAGAACCCCATAGCCCAAACACAATTCCACCCAAAACACATTCCCTTCCCTACCCAACGTCAATTTGGGCGTTCCAACCCTACCATGGCTCACGGTGTTCTTCATGAGGAGGATCCTCAATTCAATTGTTCTGAAGATCGGCAACAACAAGAAGCTATCTTTCGGTCGTTGGACAATCAAGGGAAAGGTTTTTTCTTTGATAATTGATGGTGGAAGCAGCACCAATGTGGCGTCAACTACTATGGTGGACAAACTTCAGTTGGAAACAAGTCCCCATCCAAATCCCTACACCATCAAGTGGCTCAATCAGGGTGAAGGATTACAAGTAACACAACGATGTTTGGTAAGCTTCTCCATTGGCAAATGTTTTCAAGAATCTTTATGGTGTGACGTTTTGCCTATGGATGCTTGTCATATTTTGTTGGGAAGACCATGGTTATTTGACAGGAGGGTGATACATGATGGAAGAGCCAATACCTACACTTTCAGGCTCAACAAAAAGAAAATCACCCTAGCACCACTAAAAATAGCCAACCCATCCCCACCCAAAGAGAGTGATCCAAATCCCATCACTTCTATGACCACTGAACACCCTGAGTTTAGTGAGCATAAGGAGATCACTCCCTTAAACCCTAACACAAAACCTAGCCACGAAAATTCCACCAACGAGAACCCTAGTCTCAAAAAGGGTCACCCACTCGTCACCCACCCATTCCAACGTGATGTTCAAGAAGATTTGGTCCAAACCCATAAAAACGCTAGTGAACCTCCAAAGGTTCAAAAGGAAGCTTCTGATCTTCAAGCAAAGGGTCTTGTTCTTGCCAACTCGGAGGGAAGCAAATTGGATCCAAGCAAGCATCCAATTTTGAATTTTCCTATGAAGCGTATCTTCCATGTGCACCCAAGAGATATCAACTTGAATCTTATGGTTGAAGTGCCAAGGATTCAAAGGAGTCAAGGTGCCATAGTCGTTTGTGATCATTCAAGAATGGATCGCTTCACATTCAATAATGAAGGCAAAATTGTAGATTTTGAAATTTTGAAGTTACATGGAATTCTACATCCATGGTGAAACATGGAGTATCAAGGTCCAATAATGTCTTTGGGTTATTTTGAAGAAGTTGAAGAATTTTTGTAAAGGAGTCTATGATGACTTCAAAGCCTTTAAGAAGAAAGCTTGACATTCTTTGTGAAGAAGAGTAAGAGTGATGCTCAAGTTTGAGGACAAACTTTTTTAACCAGGGAGTATGATGTATATTTGATGGCCATATACATCAAGGTCAACTAGAGAAACATCAAATACTCACCTACATGGAAGAAGAGCTCACATCTCTTACATATCCATCAACTTTGGAAGGAATCCACAAGGGTACTTAAGTAATTTGCTCCATAACTCAAGAACCAACAAGCTATCATGGAAGGAGTCTTAGAGTGGATTAATCTACATTCCAAGAGCTTTCAGGGTTCAAGAATCTTTAGATTTGGTTAAGTATTGAGCAAGTTATCATCATTTGTAATCTAGCTTAGTTCATTTATTTCTTTATGATGTAATCATGTGTATAGGATGATGTAAGCTAGATGGTTGTAATTTCTTTCATACCACACGCCTAAGGGGCCTCTACTAGTATAAATAGACCCCCTAGGGTGTCTTGTATCATCATTCAATCATATATCAAAATACAATCAAACACATGATGTGTTGTTTATCTAGCTTTGTGCTAGTGTCTCTTCGTATCTCTTGAGGGAGAACGAAACTATCCAATTCTTCTATCCAAGATTGGCGTCCTTGGTGGTGATAGAAAGGAATTGAAGGTCTCTTGAAGGTGGTGTGGCTGTATCCTCCAAGAATCTTGAAAGCCATTATCATTCATTCATTCATCCATTCAAACGTTCATCTACATTCATCCAACTTGATTGTTTTCCAAGCATCAAACGACTTGTGATTGTTCAAGGAGCATTCGTTCTTCAATCAAACGCCAAACATTCATCAAAGAGACGTTCAAACATCATCCATCATTCGTTCATCATTCGTTCAACCATTCGTTCATCATTTCCATCCGTTGGGTAATCATCTTTCATAGTTATTTCAATCCTTTTCGTCCATTTCTACTCCATTTTTAATTCTTTTGAACTTTGAGAAGGGAGATTCCTATCTTCGTTTTTAAAGATCCTTAGATTGTGTGTAATGTGATCATCCCTTGGTCCCATTATGCATCAAAATTGTATCGAGCTTAGGAGTTTGATTCTGTTAGTTCTTGAACCATCTTTTTACCATCTTTCCATCACAAAAACGATCCCCACCATCCCACCATTCTCACGCCACCCATAAGTTCTTACAAGAACTCATCAAGAACTCATAAAGAATCATAAACTCCACAAAGAACCCCATAGCCCAAACACAATTCCACCCAAAACACATTCCCTTCCCTACCCAACGTCAATTTGGACGTTCAAACCCTACCATGGCTCACGAATTGTTCTTCGAGGAGGATCCTCAACAATTCAATTATTCTGAAGATCGGCAACAAGAAGAAGCTATCTTTCGTCTCGTTGGACAATCAAGGAAAGGTTTTTCTTTGATAATTGATGGTGGAAGCGGCACAATGTGGCGTCAACTACTATGGTGGACAAACTTGATTGGAAACAAGTCCCCATCCAAATCCCTACACCATCAAGTGGCTCAATCAGGGTGAAGGATTACAAGTAACACAACGATGTTTGGTAAGCTTCTCCATTGGCAAATGTTTTCAAGAATCTTTATGGTGTGACGTTTTGCCTATGGATGCTTGTCATATTTTTTTGGGAAGACCATGGTTATTTGACAGGAGCGTGATACATGATGGAAGAGCCAATACCTACACTTTCAGGCTCAACAAAAAGAAAATCACCCTAGCACCACTAAAAATAGCCAACCCATCCCCACCCAAAGAGAGTGATCCAAATCCCATCACTTCTATGACCCGAACACCCTGAGTTTAGTGAGCATAAGGAGATCACTCCCTTAAACCCTAACACAAAACCTAGCCACGAAAATTCCACCAACGAGAACCCTAGTCTCAAAAAGGGTCACCCACTCGTCACCCACCCATTCCAACGTGATGTTCAAGAAGATTTGGTCCAAACCCATAAAAACGCTAGTGAACCTCCAAAGGTTCAAAAGGAAGCTTCTGATCTTCAAGCAAAGGGTCTTGTTCTTGCCAACTCGGAGGGAAGCAAATTGGATCCAAGCAAGCATCCAATTTTGAATTTTCCTATGAAGCGTATCTTCCATGTGCACCCAAGAGATATCAACTTGAATCTTATGGTTGAAGTGCCAAGGATTCAAAGGAGTCAAGGTGCCATAGTCGTTTGTGATCATTCAAGAATGGATCGCTTCACATTCAATAATGAAGGCAAAATTGTAGATTTTGAAATTTTGAAGTTACATGGGAATTCTACATCCATGGTGAAACATGGAGTATCAAGGTCCAATAATGTCTTTGGGTTATTTTTGAAGAAGTTGAAGAATTTTTGTAAAGGAGTCTATGATGACTTCAAAGCCTTTAAGAAGAAAGCTTGACATTCTTTGTGAAGAAGGCGAGTAAGAGAGTGATGCTCCAAGTTTGAGGACAAACTTTTTTTCAACCAGGGGAGTATGATGTATATTTGATGGCCATATACATCAAGGTCAACTAGAGAAACATCAAATACTCACCTACATGGAAGAAGAGCTCACATCTCTTACATATCTGTCAACTTTGGAAGGAATCCACAAGGGTACTTAAGTAATTTGCTCCATAACTCAAGAACCAACAAGCTATCATGGAAGGAGTCTTAGAGTGGATTAATCTACATTCCAAGAGCTTTCCAAGGGTTCAAGAATCTTTAGATTTGGTTAAGTATTGAGCAAGTTATCATCATTTGTAATCTAGCTTAGTTCATTTATTTCTTTATGATGTAATCATGTGTATAGGATGATGTAAGCTAGATGGTTGTAATTTCTTTCATACCACACGCCTAAGGGGGCCTCTACTAGTATAAATAGACCCCTTAGGGTGTCTTGTATCATCATTCAATCATATAACAAAATACAATCAAACACATGATGTGTTGTTTCTCTAGCTTTGTGCTAGTGTCTCTTCGTTTCTCTTGAGGGAGAACGAAAATATCCCCTTCTTCTATCCAAGATTGGCGTCCTTGGTGGTGATAGAAAGGAATTGAAGGTCTCTTGAAGGTGGTGTGGCTGTATCCTCCAAGAATCTTGAAAGCCATTATCATTCATTCATTCATCCATTCAAACGTTCATCTACATTCATCCAACTTGATTGTTTTCCAAGCATCAAACGACTTGTGATTGTTCAAGGAGCATTCGTTCTTCAATCAAACGCCAAACATTCATCAAAGAGACGTTCAAACATCATCCATCATTCGTTCATCATTCGTTCAACCATTCGTTCATCATTTCCATCCGTTGGGTAATCATCTTTCATAGTTCTTTCAATCCTTTTCGTCCATTTCTACTCCATTTTTAATTCTTTTGAACTTTGAGAAGGGAGATTCCTATCTTCGTTTTTAAAGATCCTTAGATTGTGTGTAATGTGATCATCCCTTGGTCCCATTATGCATCAAAATTGGTATCAGAGCTTAGGAGTTTGATTCTGTTAGTTCTTGAACCATCTTTTTACCATCTTTCCATCACAAAAACGATCCCCACCATCCCACCATTCTCACGCCACCCATAAGTTCTTACAAGAACTCATCAAGAACTCATAAAGAATCATAAACTCCACAAAGAACCCCATAGCCCAAACACAATTCCACCCAAAACACATTCCCTTCCCTACCCAACGTCAATTTGGACGTTCCAAACCCCTACCATGGCTCACGAATTGTTCTTCATGAGGAGGATCCTCAACAATTCAATTGTTACAGAAGATCGGCAACAACAAGAAGCTATCTTTCAGTCTCGTTGGACAATCAAGGGAAAGGTTTTTTCTTTGATAATTGATGGTGGAAGCAGCACCAATGTGGCGTCAACTACTATGGTGGACAAACTTCAGTTGGAAACAAGTCCCCATCCAAATCCCTACACCATCAAGTGGCTCAATCAGGGTGAAGGATTACAAGTAACACAACGATGTTTGGTAAGCTTCTCCATTGGCAAATGTTTTCAAGAATCTTTATGGTGTGACGTTTTGCCTATGGATGCTTGTCATATTTTGTTGGGAAGACCATGGTTATTTGACAGGAGCGTGATACATGATGGAAGAGCCAATACCTACACTTTCAGGCTCAACAAAAAGAAAATCACCCTAGCACCACTAAAAATAGCCAACCCATCCCCACCCAAAGAGAGTGATCCAAATCCCATCACTTCTATGACCACTGAACACCCTGAGTTTAGTGAGCATAAGGAGATCACTCCCTTAAACCCAAACACAAAACCTAGCCACGAAAATTCCACAACCGAGAACCCTAGTCTCAAAAAGGGTCACCCACTCGTCACCCACCCATTCCAACGTGATGTCCAAGAAGATTTGGTCCAAACCCATAAAAACCCTAGTGAACCTCCAAAGGTTCAAAAGGAAGCTTATGATCTTCAAGCAAAGGGTCTAGTTCTTGCCAACTCGGAGGGAAGCAAATTGGATCCAAGCAAGCATCCAATTTTGAATTTTCCTATGAAGCGTATCTTCCATGTGCACCCAAGAGATATCAACTTGAATCTTATGGTTGAAGTGCCAAGGATTCAAAGGAGTCAAGGGGCCATAGTCGTTTGTGATCATTCAAGAATGGATCGCTTCACATTCAATAATGAAGGCAAAATTGTAGATTTTGAAATTTTGAAGTTACATCGGAATTCTACATCCATGGTAAAACATGGAGTATTAAGGTCCAATAATGTCTTTGGGTTATTTTTGAAGAAGTTGAAGAATTTTTGTAAAGGAGTCTATGATGACTTCAAAGCCTGTAAGAAGAAAGCTTGACATTCTTTGTGAAGAAGGCGAGTAAGAGAGTGATGCTCCAAGTTTGAGGACAAACTTTTTTTCAACCAGGGGAGTATGATGTATATTTGATGGCCATATACATCAAGGTCAACTAGAGAAACATCAAATACTCACCTACATGGAAGAAGAGCTCACATCTCTTACATATCTGTCAACTTTGGAAGGAATCCACATGGGTACTTAAGTAATTTGCTCCATAACTCAAGAACCAACAAGCTATCATGGAAGGAGTCTTAGAGTGGATTAATCTACACTCCAAGAGCTTTCCAAGGGTTCAAGAATCTTTAGATTTGGTTAAGTATTGAGCAAGTTATCATCATTTGTAATCTAGCTTAGTTCATTTATTTCTTTATGATGTAATCATGTGTATAGGATGATGTAAGCTAGATGGTTGTAATTTCTTTCATACCACACGCCTAAGGGGGCCTCTACTAGTATAAATAGACCCCTTAGGGTGTCTTGTATCATCATTCAATCATATAACAAAATACAATCAAACACATGATGTGTTGTTTCTCTAGCTTTGTGCTAGTGTCTCTTCGTTTCTCTTGAGGGAGAACGAAACTATCCCCTTCTTCTATCCAAGATTGGCGTCCTTGGTGGTGATAGAAAGGAATTGAAGGTCTCTTGAAGGTGGTGTGGCTGTATCCTCCAAGAATCTTGAAAGCCATTATCATTCATTCATTCATCCATTCAAACGTTCATCTACATTCATCCAACTTGATTGTTTTCCAAGCATCAAAGGACTTGTGATTGTTCAAGGAGCATTCGTTCTTCAATCAAACGCCAAACATTCATCAAAGAGACGTTCAAACATCATCCATCATTCGTTCATCATTCGTTCAACCATTCGTTCATCATTTCCATCCGTTGGGTAATCATCTTTCATAGTTATTTCAATCCTTTTCGTCCATTTCTACTCCATTTTTAATTCTTTTGAACTTTGAGAAGGGAGATTCCTATCTTCGTTTTTAAAGATCCTTAGATTGTGTGTAATGTGATCATCCCTTGGTCCCATTATGCATCAAAATTGGTATCAGAGCTTAGGAGTTTGGTTCTCTTAGTTCTTGAACCATCTTTTTACCATCTTTCCATCACAAAAACGATCCCCACCATCCCACCATTCTCACGCCACCCATAAGTTCTTACAAGAACTCATCAAGAACTCATAAAGAATCATAAACTCCACAAAGAACCCCATAGCCCAAACACAATTCCACCCAAAACACATTCCCTTCCCTACCCAACGTCAATTTGGACGTTCCTAACCCCTACCATGGCTCACGAATTGTTCTTCATGAGGAGGATCCTCAACAATTCAATTGTTCCTGAAGATCGGCAACAACAAGAAGCTATCTTTCAGTCTCGTTGCACAATCAAGGGAAAGGTTTTTTCTTTGATAATTGATGGTGGAAGCAGAACCAATGTGGCGTCAACTACTATGGTGGACAAACTTCAGTTGGAAACAAGTCCCCATCCAAATCCCTACATCATCAAGTGGCTCAATCAGGGTGAAGGATTACAAGTAACACAACGATGTTTGGTAAGCTTCTCCATTGACAAATGTTTTCAAGAATCTTTATGGTGTGACGTTTTGCCTATGGATGCTTGTCATATTTTGTTGGGAAGACCATGGTTATTTGACAGGAGCGTGATACATGATGGAAGAGCCAATACCTACACTTTCAGGCTCAACAAAAAGAAAATCACCCTAGCACCACTAAAAATAGCCAACCCATCCCCACCCAAAGAGAGTGATCCAAATCCCATCACTTCTATGACCACTGAACACCCTGAGTTTAGTGAGCATAAGGAGATCACTCTCTTAAACCCAAACACAAATCCTAGCCATGAAAATTCCACAACCGAGAACCCTAGTCTCAAAAAGGGTCACCCACTCGTCACCCACCCATTCCAACGTGATGTCCAAGAAGATTTGGTCCAAACCCATAAAAACTCTAGTGAACCTCCAAAGGTTCAAAAGGAAGCTTATGATCTTCAAGCAAAGGGTCTTGTTCTTGCCAACTCGGAGGGAAGCAAATTGGATCCAAGCAAGCATCCAATTTTGAATTTTCCTATGAAGCGTATCTTCCATGTGCACCCAAGAGATATCAACTTGAATCTTATGGTTGAAGTGCCAAGGATTCAAAGGAGTCAAGGGGCCATAGTCGTTTGTGATCATTCAAGAATGGATCGCTTCACATTCAATAATGAAGGCAAAATTGTAGATTTTGAAATTTTGAAGTTACATCGGAATTCTACATCCATGGTGAAACATGGAGTATTAAGGTCCAATAATGTCTTAGGGTTATTTTTGAAGAAGTTGAAGAATTTTTGTAAAGGAGTCTATGATGACTTCAAAGCCTGTAAGAAGAAAGCTTGACATTCTTTGTGAAGAAGGCGAGTAAGAGAGTGATTCTCCAAGTTTGAGGACAAACTTTTTTTCAACCAGGGGAGTATGATGTATATTTGATGGCCATATACATCAAGGTCAACTAGAGAAACATCAAATACTCACCTACATGGAAGAAGAGCTCACATCTCTTACATATCTGTCAACTTTGGAAGGAATCCACATGGGTACTTAAGTAATTTGCTCCATAACTCAAGAACCAACAAGCTATCATGGAAGGAGTCTTAGAGTGGATTAATCTACATTCCAAGAGCTTTCCAAGGGTTCAAGAATCTTTAGATTTTGTTAAGAATTGAGCAAGTTATCATCATTTGTAATCTAGCTTAGTTCATTTATTTCTTTATGATGTAATCATGTGTATAGGATGATGTAAGCTAGATGGTTGTAATTTCTTTCATACCACACGCCTAAGGGGGCCTCTACTAGTATAAATAGACCCCTTAGGGTGTCTTGTATCATCATTCAATCATATAACAAAATACAATCAAACACATGATGTGTTGTTTCTCTAGCTTTGTGCTAGTGTCTCTTCGTTTCTCTTGAGGGAGAACGAAACTATCCCCTTCTTCTATCCAAGATTGGCGTCCTTGGTGGTGATAGAAAGGAATTGAAGGTCTCTTGAAGGTGGTGTGGCTGTATCCTCCAAGAATGTTGAAAGCCATTATCATTCATTCATTCATCCATTCAAACGTTCATCTACATTCATCCAACTTGATTGTATTCCAAGCATCAAACGACTTGTGATTGTTCAAGGAGCATTCGTTCTTCAATCAAACGCCAAACATTCATCAAAGAGACGTTCAAACATCATCCATCATTCGTTCATCATTCGTTCAACCATTCGTTCATCATTTCCATTCGTTGGGTAATCATCTTTCATAGTTCTTTCCATCCTTTTCGTCCATTTCTACTCCATTTTTAATTCTTTTGAACTTTGAGAAGGGAGATTCCTATCTTCGTTTTTAAAGATCCTTAGATTGTGTGTAATGTGATCATCCCTTGGTCCCATTATGCATCAAAATTGGTATCAGAGCTTAGGAGTTTGATTCTCTTAGTTCTTGAACCATCTTTTTACCATCTTTCCATCACAAAAACGATCCCCACCATCTTACCATTCTCACGCCACCCATAAGTTCTTACAAGAACTCATCAAGAACTCATCAAGAATCATAAACTCCACAAAGAACCCCATAGCCCAAACACAATTCCACCCAAAACACATTCCCTTCCCTACCCAACGTCAATTTGGACGTTCCAAACCCCTACCATGGCTCACGAATTGTTCTTACTAAGGAGGATCCTCAACAAATAATTTGTTCCAGAAGATCGGCAACAACAAGAAGCTATCTTTCAGTCTTGTTGCACAATCAAGGGAAAGGTTTTTTCTTTGATAATTGATGGTGGAAGCAGCACCAATGTGGCGTGAACTACTATGGTGGACAAACTTCAGTTGGAAACAAGTCCCCATCCAAATCCCTACACCATCAAGTGGCTCAATCAGGGTGAAGGATTACAAGTAACACAACGATGTTTGGTAAGCTTCTCCATTGGCAAATGTTTTCAAGAATCTTTATGGTGTGACGTTTTGCCTATGGATGCTTGTCATATTTTGTTGGGAAGACCATGGTTATTTGACAGGAGCGTGATACATGATGGAAGAGCCAATACCTACACTTTCAAGCTCAACAAAAAGAAAATCACCCTAGCACCACTAAAAATAGCCAACCCATCCCCACCCAAAGAGAGTGATCCAAATCCCATCACTTCTATGTCCACTGAACACCCTGAGTTTAGTGAGCATAAGGAGATCACTCCCTTAAACCCAAACACAAAACCTAGCCACGAAAATTCCACAACCGAGAACCCTAGTCTCAAAAAGGGTCACCCACTCGTCACCCACCCATTCCAACGTGATGTCCAAGAAGTTTTGGTCCAAACCCATAAAAACCCTAGTGAACCTCCAAAGGTTCAAAAGGAAGCTTATGATATTCAAGCAAAGGGTCTTGTTCTTGCCAACTCGGAGGGAAGCAAATTGGATCCAAGCAAGCATCCAATTTTGAATTTTCCTGTGAAGCGTATCTTCCATGTGCACCCAAGAGATATCAACTTGAATCTTATGGTTGAAGTGCCAAGGATTTAAATGAGTCAAGGGGACATAGTCGTTTGTGATCATTCAAGAATGGATCGCTTCACATTCAATAATGAAGGCAAAATTGTAGATTTTGAAATTTTGAAGTTACATGGGAATTCTACATCCATGGTGAAACATGGAGTATCAAGGTCCAATAATGTCTATGGGTTATTTTTGAAGAAGTTGAAGAATTTTATTAAAGGAGTCTATGATGACTTCAAAGTTTCTAAGAGGAAAGCTTGACATTCTTTGTGAAGAAGGCGAGTAAGAGAGTGATGCTCCAACTTTGAGGACAAACTTTTTTTCAACCAGGGGAGTATGATGTATATTTGATGGCCATATACATCAAGGTCAACTAGAGAAACATCAAATACTCACCTACATGGAAGAAGAGCTCACATCTCTTACTTATCTGTCAACTTTGGAAAGAATCCACAAGGGTACTTAAGTAATTTGCTCCATAACTCAAGAACCAACAAGCTATCATGGAAGGAGTCTTAGAGTGGATTAATCTACATTCCAAGAGCTTTCCAAGGGTTCAAGAATCTTTAGATTTGGTTAAGTATTGAGCAAGTTATCATCATTTGTAATCTAGCTTAGTTCATTTATTTCTTTATGATGTAATCATGTGTATAGGATGATGTAAGCTAGATGGTTGTAATTTCTTTCATACCACACGCCTAAGGGGGCCTCTACTAGTATAAATAGACCCCTTAGGGTGTCTTGTATCATCATTCAATCATATATCAAAATACAATCAAACACATGATGTGTTGTTTCTCTAGCTTTGTGCTAGTGTCTCTTCGTTTCTCTTGAGGGAGAACGAAACTATCCCCTTCTTCTATCCAAGATTGGCGACCTTGGTGGTGATAGAAAGGAATTGAAGGTCTCTTGAAGGTGGTGTGGCTGTATCCTCCAAGAATCTTGAAAGCCATTATCATTCATTCATTCATCCATTCAAACGTTCATCTACATTCATCCAACTTGATTGTTTTCCAAGCATCAAACGACTTGTGATTGTTCAAGGAGCATTCGTTCTTCAATCAAACGCCAAACATTCATCAAAGAGACGTTCAAACATCATCCATCATTCGTTCATCATTCGTTCAACCATTCGTTCATCATTTCCATTCGTTGGGTAATCATCTTTCATAGTTCTTTCCATCCTTTTCGTCCATTTCTACTCCATTTTTAATTCGTTGGGAGATTCCTATCTTCGTTTTTAAAGATCCTTAGATTGTTTGTAATGTGATCATCCCTTGGTCCCATTATGCTTCAAAATTGGTATCAGAGCTTAGGAGTTTGATTCTCTTAGTTCTTGAACCATCTTTTTACCATCTTTCCATCACAAAAACGATCCCCACCATCCCACCATTCTCACGCCACCCATAAGTTCTTACAAGAACCCATCACGAACTCATAAAGAATCATAAACTCCACAAAGAACCCCATAGCCCAATCACAATTCCACCCAAAACACATTCCCTTCCCTACCCAACGTCAATTTGGACGTTCCAAACCCCTACCATGGCTCACGAATTGTTCTTCATGAGGAGGATCCTCAACAAATCATTTGTTCCAGAAGATCGGCAACAACAAGAAGCTATCTTTCAGTCTCGTTGCACAATCAAGGGAAAGGTTTTTTCTTTGATAATTGATGGTGGAAGCAGCACCAATGTGGTGTCAACTACTATGGTGGACAAACTTCAGTTGGAAACAAGTCCCCATCCAAATTCCTACACCATCAAGTGGCTCAATCAGGGTGAAGGATTACAAGTAACACAACGATGTTTGGTAAGCTTCTCCATTGGCAAATGTTTTCAAGAATCTTTATGGTGTGACGTTTTGCCTATGGATGCTTGTCATATTTTGTTGGGAAGACCATGGTTATTTGACAGGAGCGTGATACATGATGGAAGAGCCAATACCTACACTTTCAGGCTCAACAAAAAGAAAATCACCCTAGCACCACTAAAAATAGCCAACGCATCCCCACCCAAAGAGACTGATCCAAATCCCATCACTTCTATGACCACTGAACACCCTGAGTTTAATGAGCATAAGGAGATCACTCCCTTAAACCCAAACACAAAACCTAGCCAAGAAAATTCCACAACCGAGAACCCTAGTCTCAAAAAGGGTCACCCACTCGTCACCCACCCATTCCAACGTGATGTCCAAGAAGATTTGGTCCAAACCCATAAAAACCCTAGTGAACCTCCAAAGGTTCAAAAGGAAGCTTATGATCTTCAAGCAAAGGGTCTTGTTCTTGCCAACTCGGAGGGAAGCAAATTGGATCCAAGCAAGCATCCAATTTTGAATTTTCCTATGAAGCGTATCTTCCATTTGCAGCCAAGAGATATCAACTTGAATCTTATGGTTGAAGTGCCAAGGATTCAAATGAGTCAAGGGGCCATAGTCGTTTGTGATCATTCAAGAATGGATCGCTTCACATTCAATAATGAAGGCAAAATTGTAGATTTTGAAATTTTGAAGTTACAAGGGAATTCTACACTCATGGTGAAACATGGAGTATCAAGGTCCAATAATGTCTATGGGTTATTTTTGAAGAAGTTGAAGAATTTTTGTAAAGGAGTCTATGATGACTTCAAAGCCTCTAAGAGGAAAGCTTGACATTCTTTGTGAAGAAGGCGAGTAAGAGAGTGATGCTCCAACTTTGAGGACAAACTTTTTTTCAACCAGGGGAGTATGATGTATATTTGATGGCCATATACATCAAGGTCAACTAGAGAAACATCAAATACTCACCTACATGGAAGAAGAGCTCACATCTCTTACATATCTGTCAACTTTGGAAGGAATCCACAAGGGTACTTAAGTAATTTGCTCCATAACTCAAGAACCAACAAGCTATCATGGAAGGAGTCTTAGAGTGGATTAATCTACATTCCAAGAGCTTTCCAAGGGTTCAAGAATCTTTAGATTTGGTCAAGTATTGAGCAAGTTATCATCATTTGTAATCTAGCTTAGTTCATTTATTTCTTTATGATGTAATCATGTGTATAGGATGATGTAAGCTAGATGGTTGTAATTTCTTTCATACCACACGCCTAAGGGGGCCTCTACTAGTATAAATAGACCCCTTAGGGTGTCTTGTATCATCATTCAATCATATATCAAAATACAATCAAACACATGATGTGTTGTTTCTCTAGCTTTGTGCTAGTGTCTCTTCGTTTCTCTTGAGGGAGAACGAAACTATCCCCTTCTTCTATCCAAGATTGGCGACCTTGGTGGTGATAGAAAGGAATTGAAGGTCTCTTGAAGGTGGTGTGGCTGTATCCTCGAAGAATCTTGAAAGCCATTATCATTCATTCATTCATCCATTCAAACGTTCATCTACATTCATCCAACTTGATTGTTTTCCAAGCATCAAACGACTTGTGATTGTTCAAGGAGCATTCGTTCTTCAATCAAACGTCAAACATTCATCAAAGAGATGTTGAAACATCATCCATCATTCGTTCATTATTCGTTCATCCATTCGTTCATCATTTCCATTCGTTGGGTAATCATCTTTCATAGTTCTTTCCATCCTTTTCGTCCATTTCTACTCCATTTTTAATTCTTTTAAACTTTGAGAAGGGAGATTCCTATCTTCGTTTTTAAAGATCCTTAGATTGTGTGTAATGTGATCATCCCTTCGTCCCATAATGCATGAAAATTGGTATCAGAGCTTAGGAGTTTGATTCTCTTAGTTCTTGAACCATCTTTTTACCATCTTTCCATCACAAAAACGATCCCCACCATCCCACCATTCTCACGCCACCCATAAGTTCTAACAAGAACTCATCAAGAACTCATAAAGAATCATAAACTCCACAAAGAACCCCATAGCCCAAACACAATTCCACCCAAAACACATTCCCTTCCCTACCCAACGTCAATTTGGACGTTCCAAACCCCTACCATGGCTCACGAATTGTTCTTCATGAGGAGGATCCTCAACAAATCATTTGTTCCAGAAGATCGGCAACAACAAGAAGCTATCTTTCAGTCTCGTTGCACAATCAAGGGAAAGGTTTTTTCTTTGATAATTGATGGTGGAAGCAGCACCAATGTGGTGTCAACTACTATGGTGGACAAACTTCAGTTGGAAACAAGTCCCCATCCAAATCCCTACACCATCAAGTTGCTCAATCAGGGTGAAGGATTACAAGTAACACAACGATGTTTGGTAAGCTTCTCCATTGGCAAATGTTTTCAAGAATCTTTATGGTGTGACGTTTTGCCTATGGATGCTTGTCATATTTTGTTGGGAAGACCATGGTTATTTGATAGGAGCGTGATACATGATGGAAGAGCCAATACCTACACTTTCAGGCTCAACAAAAAGAAAATCACCCTAGCACCACAAAAAATAGCCAACGCATCCCCACCCAAAGAGAGTGATCCAAATCCCATCACTTCTATGACCACTGAACACCCTGAGTTTAATGAGCATAAGGAGATTACTCCCTTAAACCCAAACACAAAACCTAGCCACGAAAATTCCACAACCGAGAACCCTAGTCTCAAAAACGGTCACCCACTCGTCACCCACCCATTCCAACGTGATATCCAAGAAGATTTGGTCCAAACCCATAAAAACCCTAGTGAACCTCCAAAGGTTCAAAAGGAAGCTTATGATCTTCAAGCAAAGGGTCTTGTTCTTGCCAACTCGGAGGGAAGCAAATTGGATCCAAGCAAGCATCCAATTTTGAATTTTCTTATGAAGCGTATCTTCCATGTGCACCCAAGAGATATCAACTTGAATCTTATGGTTGAAGTGCCAAGGATTCAAATGAGTCAAGGGGCCATAGTCGTTTGTGATCATTCAAGAATGGATCGCTTCACATTCAATAATGAAGGCAAAATTGTAGATTTTGAAATTTTGAAGTTACAAGGGAATTCTACATCCATGGTGAAACATGGAGTATCAAGGTCCAATAATGTCTATGGGTTATTTTTGAAGAAGTTGAAGAATTTTTTTAAAGGAGTCTATGATGACTTCAAAGCCTCTAAGAGGAAAGCTTGACATTCTTTGTGAAGAAGGCGAGTAAGAGAGTGATGCTCCAACTTTGAGGACAAACTTTTTTTCAACCAGGGGAGTATGATGTATATTTGATGGCCATATACATCAAGGTCAACTAGAGAAACATCAAATACTCACCTACATGGAAGAAGAGCTCACATCTCTTACATATCTGTCAACTTTGGAAGGAATCCACAAGGGTACTTAAGTAATTTGCTCCATAACTCAAGAACCAACAAGCTATCATGGAAGGAGTCTTAGAGTGGATTAATCTACATTCCAAGAGCTTTCCAAGGGTTCAAGAATCTTTAGATTTGGTTAAGTATTGAGCAAGTTATCATCATTTGTAATCTAGCTTAGTTCATTTATTTCTTTATGATGTAATCATGTGTATAGGATGATGTAAGCTAGATGGTTGTAATTTCTTTCATACCACACGCCTAAGGGGGCCTCTACTAGTATAAATAGACCCCTTAGGGTGTCTTGTATCATCATTCAATCATATATCAAAATACAATCAAACACATGATGTGTTGTTTCTCTAGCTTTGTGCTAGTGTCTCTTCGTTTCTCTTGAGGGAGAACGAAACTATCCCCTTCTTCTATCCAAGATTGGCGACCTTGGTGGTGATAGAAAGGAATTGAAGGTCTCTTGAAGGTGGTGTGGCTGTATCCTCCAAGAATCTTGAAAGCCATTATCATTCATTCATTCATCCATTCAAACGTTCATCTACATTCATCCAACTTGATTGTTTTCCAAGCATCAAACGACTTGTGATTGTTCATGGAGCATTCGTTCTTCAATCAAACGTCAAACATTCATCAAAGAGACGTTGAAACATCATCCATCATTCGTTCATTATTCGTTCAACCATTCGTTCATCATTTCCATTCGTTGGGTAATCATCTTTCATAGTTCTTTCCATCCTTTTCGTCCATTTCTACTCCATTTTTAATTCTTTTAAACTTTGAGAAGGGAGATTCCTATCTTCGTTTTTAAAGATCCTTAGATTGTGTGTAATGTGATCATCCCTTCGTCCCATAATGCATGAAAATTGGTATCAGAGCTTAGGAGTTTGATTCTCTTAGTTCTTGAACCATCTTTTTACCATCTTTCCATCACAAAAACGATCCCCACCATCCCACCATTCTCACGCCACCCATAAGTTCTAACAAGAACTCATCAAGAACTCATAAAGAATCATAAACTCCACAAAGAACCCCATAGCCCAAACACAATTCCACCCAAAACACATTCCCTTCCCTACCCAACGTCAATTTGGAAGTTCCAAACCCCTACCATGGCTCACGAATTGTTCTTCATGAGGAGGATCCTCAACAAATCATTTGTTCCAGAAGATCGGCAACAACAAGAAGCTATCTTTCAGTCTCGTTGCACAATCAAGGGAAAGGTTTTTTCTTTGATAATTGATGGTGGAAGCAGCACCAATGTGGCGTCAACTACTATGGTGGACAAACTTCAGTTGGAAACAAGTCCCCATCCAAATCCCTACACCATCAAGTGGCTCAATCAGGGTGAAGGATTACAAGTAACACAACGATGTTTGGTAAGCTTCTCCATTGGCAAATGTTTTCAAGAATCTTTATGGTGTGACGTTTTGCCTATGGATGCTTGTCATATTTTGTTGGGAAGACCATGGTTATTTGACAGGAGCGTGATACATGATGGAAGAGCCAATACCTACACTTTCAGGCTCAACAAAAAGAAAATCACCCTAGCACCACTAAAAATAGCCAACCCATCCCCACCCAAAGAGAGTGATCCAAATCCCATCACTTCTATGACCACTGAACACCCTGAGTTTAGTGAGCATAAGGAGATCACTCCCTTAAACCCAAACACAAAACCTAGCCACGAAAATTCCACAACCGAGAACCCTAGTCTCAAAAAGGGTCACCCACTCGTCACCCACCCATTCCAACGTGATGTCCAAGAAGATTTGGTCCAAACCCATAAAAACCCTAGTGAACCTCCAAAGGTTCAAAAGGAAGCTTATGATCTTCAAGCAAAGGGTCTTGTTCTTTCCAACTCGGAGGGAAGCAAATTGGATCCAAGCAAGCATCCAATTTTGAATTTTCCTATGAAGCGTATCTTCCATGTGCACCCAAGAGATATCAACTTGAATCTTATGGTTGAAGTGCCAAGGATTCAAATGAGTCAAGGGGCCATAGTCGTTTGTGATCATTCAAGAATGGATCGCTTCACATTCAATAATAAAGGCAAAATTGTAGATTTTGAAATTTTGAAGTTACATGGGAATTCTACATCCATGGTGAAACATGGAGTATCAAGGTCCAATAATGTCTATGGGTTATTTTTGAAGAAGTCGAAGAATTTTTGTAAAGGAGTCTATGATGACTTCAAAGACTCTAAGAGGAAAGCTTGACATTCTTTGTGAAGAAGGCGAGTAAGAGAGTGATGCTCCAACTTTGAGGACAAACTTTTTTTCAACCAGGGGAGTATGATGTATATTTGATGGCCATATACATCAAGGTCAACTAGAGAAACATCAAATACTCACCTACATGGAAGAAGAGCTCACATCTCTTACATATCTGTCAACTTTGGAAGGAATCCACAAGGGTACTTAAGTAATTTGCTCCATAACTCAAGAACCAACAAGCTATTATAGAAGGAGTCTTAGAGTGGATTAATCTACATTCCAAGAGCTTTCCAAGGGTTCAAGAATCTTTAGATTTGGTTATGTATTGAGCAAGTTATCATCATTTGTAATCTAGCTTAGTTCATTTATTTCTTTATGATGTAATCATGTGTATAGGATGATGTAAGCTAGATGGTTGTAATTTCTTTCATACCACACGCCTAAGGGGGCCTCTACTAGTATAAATAGACCCCTTAGGGTGTCTTGTATCATCATTCAATCATATATCAAAATACAATCAAACACATGATGTGTTGTTTCTCTAGCTTTGTGCTAGTGTCTCTTCGTTTCTCTTGAGGGAGAACGAAACTATCCCCTTCTTCTATCCAAGATTGGCGACCTTCGTGGTGATAGAAAGGAATTGAAGGTCTCTTGAAGGTGGTGTAGCTGTATCCTCCAAGAATCTTGAAAGCCATTATCATTCAATCATTCATCCATTCAAACGTTCATCTACATTCATCCAACTTGATTGTTTTCCAAGCATCAAACGACTTGTGATTGTTCAAGGAGCATTCGTTCTTCAATCAAACGCCAAACATTCATCAAAGAGACGTTCAAACATCATCCATCGTTCGTTCATCATTCGTTCAACCATTCGTTCATCATTTCCATTCGTTGGGTAATCATCTTTCATAGTTCTTTCCATCCTTTTCGTCCATTTCTACTCCATTTCTAATTCTTTTAAACTTTGAGAAGGGAGATTCCTATCTTCGTTTTTAAAGATCCTTAGATTGTGTGTAATGTGATCATCCCTTCGTCCCATAATGCATGAAAATTGGAATCAGAGCTTAGGAGTTTGATTCTCTTAGTTCTTGAACCATCTTTTTACCATCTTTCCATCACAAAAACGATCCCCACCATCCCACCATTCTCACGCCACCCATAAGTTCTTACAAGAACTCATCAAGAACTCATAAAGAATCATAAACTCCACAAAGAACCCCATAGCCCAAACACAATTCCACCCAAAACACATTCCCATCCCTACCCAACGTCAATTTGGACGTTCCAAACCCCTACCATGGCTCACGAATTGTTCTTCATGAGGAGGATCCTCAACAAATCATTTGTTCCAGAAGATCGGCAACAACAAGAAGCTATCTTTCAGTCTCGTTGCACAATCAAGGGAAAGGTTTTTTCTTTGATAATTGATGGTGGAAGCATTACCAATGTGGCGTCAACTACTATGGTGGACAAACTTCAGTTGGAAAGAAGTCCCCATCCAAATCCCTACACCATCAAGTGGCTCAATCAGGGTGAAGGATTACAAGTAACACAACGATGTTTGGAAAGCTTCTCCATTGGCAAATGTTTTCAAGAATCTTTATGGTGTGACGTTTTGCCTATGGATGCTTGTCATATTTTGTTGGGAAGACCATGGTTATTTGACAGGAGCGTGATACATGATGGAAGAGCCAATACCTACACTTTCAGGCTCAACAAAAAGAAATCACCCTAGCACCACTAAAAATAGCCAACCCATCCCCTCCCAAAGAGAGTGATCCAAATCCCATCACTTCTATGACCACTGAACACCCTGAGTTTAGTGAGCATAAGGAGATCACTCCCTTAAACCCAAACACAAAACCTAGGCACGAAAATTCCTGGCGAGAACCCTAGTCTCAAAAAGGGTCACCCACTCGTCACCCACCCATTCCAACGTGATGTCCAAGAAGATTTGGTCCAAACCCATAAAAACCCTAGTGAACCTCCAAAGGTTCAAAAGGAAGCTTATGATCTTCAAGCAAAGGGTCTTGTTCTTGCCAACTCGGAAGGAAGCAAATTGGATCCAAGCAAGCATCCAATTTTGAATTTTCCTATGAAGCGTATCTTCCATGTGCACCCAAGAGATATCAACTTGAATCTTATGGTTGAAGTGCCAAGGATTCAAATGAGTCGAGGGGCCATAGTCGTTTGTGATCATTCAAGAATGGATCGCTTCACATTCAATAATGAAGGCAAAATTGTAGATTTTGAAATTTTGAAGTTACATGGGAATTCTACATCCATGGTGAAACATGGAGTATCAAGGTCCAATAATGTCTATGGGTTATTTTTTAAGAAGTTGAAGAATTTTTGTAAAGGAGTCTATGATGACTTCAAAGCCTCTAAGAGGAAAGCTTGACATTCTTTGTGAAGAAGGCGAGTAAGAGAGTGATGCTCCAAGTTTGAGGACAAACTTTTTTTCAACCAGGGGAGTATGATGTATATTTGATGGCCATTTACATCAAGGTCAACTAGAGAAACATCAAATACTCACCTACATGGAAGAAGATCTCACATCTCTTACATATCTGTCAACTTTGGAAGGAATCCACAAGGGTACTTAAGTAATTTGCTCCATAACTCAAGAACCAACAAGCTATCATGGAAGGAGTCTTAGAGTGGATTAATCTACATTCCAAGAGCTTTGCAAGGGTTCAAGAATCTTTAGATTTGGTTAAGTATTGAGCAAGTTATCATCATTTGTAATCTAGCTTAGTTCATTTATTTCTTTATGATGTAATCATGTGTATAGGATGATGTAAGCTAGATGGTTGTAATTTCTTTCATACCACACGCCTAAGGGGGCCTCTACTAGTATAAATAGACCCCTTAGGGTGTCTTGTATCATCATTCAATCATATATCAAAATACAATCAAACACATGATGTGTTGTTTCTCTAGCTTTGTGCTAGTGTCTCTTCGTTTCTCTTGAGGGAGAACGAAACTATCCCCTTCTTCTATCCAAGATTGGCGACCTTGGTGGTGATAGAAAGGAATTGAAGGTCTCTTGAAGGTGGTGTGGCTGTATCCTCCAAGAATCTTGAAAGCCATTATCATTCATTCATTCATCCATTCAAACGTTCATCTACATTCATCCAACTTGATTGTTTTCCAAGCATCAAACGACTTGTGATTGTTCAAGGAGCATTCGTTCTTCAATCAAACGCCAAACATTCATCAAAGAGACGTTCAAACATCATCCATCATTCGTTCATCATTCGCTCAACTATTCGTTCATCATTTCCATTCGTTGGGTAATCATCTTTCATAGTTCTTTCCATCCTTTTCGTCCATTTCTACTCCATTTTTAATTCTTTTAAACTTTGAGAAGGGAGATTCCTATCTTCGTTTTTAAAGATCCTTAGATTGTGTGTAATGTGATCATCCCTTCGTCCCATAATGCATGAAAATTGGTATCAGAGCTTAGGAGTTTGATTCTCTTAGTTCTTGAACCATCTTTTTACCATCTTTCCATCACAAAAACGATCCCCACCATCCCACCATTCTCACGCCAACCATAAGTTCTTACAAGAACTCATCAAGAACTCATAAAGAATCATAAACTCCACAAAGAACCCCATAGCCCAAACACAATTTCACCCAAAACACATTCCCTTCCCTACCCAACGTCAATTTGGACGTTCCAAACCCCTACCATGGCTCACGAATTGTTCTTCATGAGGAGGATCCTCAACAAATCATTTGTTCCAGAAGATCGGCAACAACAAGAAGCTATCTTTCAGTCTCGTTGCACAATCAAGGGAAAGGTTTTTTCTTTGATAATTGATGGTGGAAGCAGCACCAATGTGGCGTCAACTACTATGGTGGACAAACTTCAGTTGGAAACAAGTCCCCATCCAAATCCCTACACCATCAAGTGGCTCAATCAGGGTGAAGGATTACAAGTAACACAACGATGTTTGGTAAGCTTCTCCATTGGCAAATGTTTTCAAGAATCTTTATGGTGTGACGTTTTGCCTATGGATGCTTGTCATATTTTGTTGGGAAGACCATGGTTATTTGACAGGAGCGTGATACATGATGGAAGAGCCAATACCTACACTTTCAGGCTCAACAAAAAGAAAATCACCCTAGCACCACTAAAAATAGCCAACCCATCCCCACCCAAAGAGAGTGATCCAAATCCCATCACTTCTATGACCACTGAACACCCTGAGTTTAGTGAGCATAAGGAGATCACTCCCTTAAACCCAAACACAAAACCTAGGCACGAAAATTCCACAACCGAGAACCCTAGTCTCAAAAAGGGTCACCCATTCGTCACCCACCCATTCCAACGTGATGTCCAAGAAGATTTGGTCCAAACCCATAAAAACCCTAGTGAACCTCCAAAGGTTCAAAAGGAAGCTTATGATCTTCAAGCAAAGGGTCTTGTTCTTGCCAACTCGGAGGGAAGCAAATTGGATCCAAGCAAGCATCCAATTTTGAATTTTCCTATGAAGCGTATCTTCCATGTGCACCCAAGAGATATCAACTTGAATCTTATGGTTGAAGTGCCAAGGATTCAAAGGAGTCAAGGGGCCATAGTCGTTTGTGATCATTCAAGAATGGATCGCTTCACATTCAATAATGAAGGCAAAATTGTAGATTTTGAAATTTTGAAGTTACATCGGAATTCTACATCCATGGTGAAACATGGAGTATCAAGGTCCAATAATGTCTATGGGTTATTTTTGAAGAAGTTGAAGAATTTTTGTAAAGGAGTCTATGATGACTTCAAAGCCTCTAAGAGGAAAGCTTGACATTCTTTGTGAAGAAGGCGAGTAGGAGAGTGATGCTCCAACTTTGAGGACAAACTATTTTTCAACCAGGGGAGTATGATGTATATTTGATGGCCATATACATCAAGGTCAACTAGAGAAACATCAAATACTCACCTACATGGAATAAGAGCTCACATCTCTTACATATCTGTCAACTTTGGAAGGAATCCACAAGGGTACTTAAGTAATTTGCTCCATAACTCAAGAACCAACAAGCTATCATGGAAGGAGTCTTAGAGTGGATTAATCTACATTCCAAGAGCTTTCCAAGGGTTCAAGAATCTTTAGATTTGGTTAAGTATTGAGCAAGTTATCATCATTTGTAATCTAGCTTAGTTCATTTATTTCTTTATGATGTAATCATGTGTATAGGATGATGTAAGCTAGATGGTTGTAATTTCTTTCATACCACACGCCTAAGGGGGCCTCTACTAGTATAAATAGACCCCTTAGGGTGTCTTGTATCATCATTCATTCATATATCAAAATACAATCAAACACATGATGTGTTGTTTCTCTAGCTTTGTGCTAGTGTCTCTTCGTTTCTATTGAGGGAGAACGAAACTATCCCTTTCTTCTATCCAAGATTGGCGACCTTGGTGGTGATAGAAAGGAATTGAAGGTCTCTTGAAGGTGGTGTGGCTGTATCCTCCAAGAATCTTGAAAGCCATTATCATTCATTCATTCATCCATTCAAACGTTCATCTACATTCATCCAACTTGATTGTTTTCCAAGCATCAAACGACTTGTGATTGTTCAAGGAGCATTCGTTCTTCAATCAAACGCCAAACATTCATCAATGAGACGTTCAAACATCATCCATCATTCGTTCATCATTCGTTCAAGTATTCGTTCATCATTTCCATTCGTTGGGTAATCATCTTTCATAGTTCTTTCCATCCTTTTCGTCCATTTCTACTCCATTTTTAATTCTTTTAAACTTTGAGAAGGGAGATTCCTATCTTCGTTTTTAAAGATCCTTAGATTGTGTGTAATGTGATCATCCCTTCGTCCCATAATGCATGAAAATTGGAATCAAAGCTTAGGAGTTTGATTCTCTTAGTTCTTAAACCATCTTTTTACCATCTTTCCATCACAAAAACGATCCCCACCATCCCACCATACTCACGCCACCCATAAGTTCTTACAAGAATTCATCAAGAACTCATAAAGAATCATAAACTCCACAAAGAACCCCATAGCCCAAACACAATTCCACCCAAAACATATTCCCTTCCCTACCCAACGTCAATTTGGACGTTCCAAACCCCTACCATGGCTCACGAATTGTTCTTCATGAGGAGGATCCTCAACAATTCAATTGTTCCAGAAGATCGGCAACAGCAAGAAGATATCTTTCAGTCTCGTTGCACAATCAAGGGAAAGGTTTTTTCTTTGATGATTGATGGTTGAAGCAGCACCAATGTGGCGTCAACTACTATGGTGGACAAACTTCAGTTGGAAACAAGTCCCCATCCAAATCCCTACACCATCAAGTTGCTCAATCAGGGTGAAGGATTACAAGTAACACAACGATGTTTGGTAAGCTTCTCCATTGGCAAATGTTTTCAAGAATCTTTATGGTGTGACGTTTTGCCTATGGATGCTTGTCATATTTTGTTGGGAAGACCATGGTTATTTGACAGGAGCGTGATACATGATGGAAGAGCCAATACCTACACTTTCAGGCTCAACAAAAAGAAAATCACCCTAGCTCCACTAAAAATAGCCAAACCATCCCCACCCAAAGAGAGTGATCCAAATCCCATCACTTCTATGACCACTGAACACCCTGAGTTTAGTGAGCATAAGGAGATCACTCCCTAAAACCCAAACACAAAACCTAGCCACGAAAATTCCACAACCGAGAACCCTAGTCTCAAAAAGGGTCACCCACTCGTCACCCACCCATTCCAACGTGATGTCCAAGAAGATTTGGTCCAAACCCATAAAACCCTAGTGAACCTCCAAAGGTTCAAAAGGAAGCTTATGATCTTCAAGCAAAGGGTCTTGTTCTTGCCAACTCGGAGGGAAGCAAATTGGATCCAAGCATGCATCCAATTTTGAATTTTCCTATGAAGCGTATCTTCCATGTGCACCCAAGAGATATCAACTTGAATATTATGGTTGAAGTGCCAAGGATTCAAAGGAGTCAAGGGGCCATAGTCGTTTGTGATCATTCAAGAATGGATCGCTTCACATTCAATAATGAAGGCAAAATTGTAGATTTTGAAATTTTGAAGTTACATGGGAATTCTACATCCATGGTGAAACATGGAGTATCAAGGTCCAATAATGTCTTTGGGTTATTTTTGAAGAAGTTGAAGAATTTTTGTAAAGGAGTCTATGATGTCTTCAAAGCCTATAAGAAAAAAGCTTGACATTCTTTGTGAAGAAGGCGAGTAAGAGAGTGATGCTCCAAGTTTGAGGACAAACTTTTTTTCAACCAGGGGAGTATGATGTATATTTGATGGCCATATACATCAAGGTCAACTAGAGAAACATCAAATACTCACCTACATGGAAGAAGAGCTCACATCTCTTACATATCCACAACTTTGGAAGGAATCCACAAGGGTACTTAAGTAATTTGCTCCATAACTCAAGAACCAACAAGCTATCATGGAAGGAGTCTTAGAGTGGATTAATCTACATTCCAAGAGCTTTGCAAGGGTTCAAGAATCTTTAGATTTGGTTAAGTATTGAGCAAGTTATCATCATTTGTAATCTAGCTTAGTTCATTTATTTCTTTATGATGTAATCATGTGTATAGGATGATGTAAGCTAGATGGTTGTAATTTCTTTCATACCACACGCCTAAGGGGGCCTCTACTAGTATAAATAGACCCCCTAGGGTGTCTTGTATCATCATTCAATCATATATCAAAATACAATCAAACACATGATGTGTTGTTTCTCTAGCTTTGTGCTAGTGTCTCTTCGTTTCTCTTGAGGGAGAACGAAACTATCCCCTTCTTCTATCCAAGATTGGCGACCTTGGTGGTGATAGAAAGGAATTGAAGGTCTCTTGAAGGTGGTGTGGCTGTATCATCCAAGAATCTTGAAAGCCATTATCATTCATTCATTCATCCATTCAAACGTTCATCTACATTCATCCAACTTGATTGTTTTCCAAGCATCAAACGACTTGTGATTGTTCAAGGAGCATTCGTTCTTCAATCAAACGCCAAACATTCATCAAAGAGACGTTCAAACATCATCCATCATTCGTTCATCATTCGTTCAACCATTCGTTCATCATTTCCATTCGTTGGGTAATCATCTTTCATAGTTCTTTCCATCCTTTTGTCCATTTCTACTCCATTTTTAATTCTTTTAAACTTTGAGAAGGGAGATTCCTATCTTCGTTTTTAAAGATCCTTAGATTGTGTGTAATGTGATCATCCCTTCGTCCCATAATGCATGAAAATTGGAATCAGAGCTTAGGAGTTTGATTCTCTTAGTTCTTGAACCATCTTTTTACCATCTTTCCATCACAAAAACGATCCCCACCATCCCACCATTCTCACGCCAACCATAAGTTCTTACAAGAACTCATCAAGAACTCATAAAGAATCATAAACTCCACAAAGAACCCCATAGCCCAAACACAATTCCACCCAAAACACATTCCCTTCCCTACCCAACGTCAATTTGGACGTTCCAAACCCCTACCATGGCTCACGAATTGTTCTTCATGAAGAGCATCCTCAACAAATCATTTGTTCCAGAAGATCGGCAACAACAAGAAGCTATCTTTCAGTCTCGTTGCACAATCAAGGGAAAGGTTTTTTCTTTGATAATTGATGGTGGAAGCAGCACCAATGTGGCGTCAACTACTATGGTGGACAAACTTTAGTTGGAAACAAGTCCCCATCCAAATCCCTACACCATCAAGTGGCTCAATCAGGGTGAAGGATTACAAGTAACACAACGATGTTTGGTAAGCTTCTCCATTGGCAAATGTTTTCAAGAATCTTTATGGTGTGACGTTTTGCCTATGGATGCTTGTCATATTTTGTTGGGAAGACCATGGTTATTTGACAGGAGCGTGATACATGATGGAAGAGCCAATACCTACACTTTCAGGCTCAACAAAAAGAAAATCACCCTAGCTCCACTAAAAATAGCCAACCCATCCCCACCCAAAGAGAGTGATCCAAATCCCATCACTTCTATGACCACTGAACACCCTGAGTTTAGTGAGCATAAGGAGGTCACTCCCTTAAACCCAAACACAAAACCTAGCCACGAAAATTCCACAACCGAGAACCCTAGTCTCAAAAAGGGTCACCCACTCGTCACCCACCCATTCCAACGTGATGTCCAAGAAGATTTGGTCCAAACCCATAAAACCCTAGTGAACCTCCAAAGGTTCAAAAGGAAGCTTATGATCTTCAAGCAAAGGGTCTTGTTCTTGCCAACTCGGACGGAAGCAAATTGGATCCAAGCATGCATCCAATTTTGAATTTTCCTATGAAGCGTATCTTCCATGTGCACCCAAGAGATATCAACTTGAATCTTATGGTTGAAGTGCCAAGGATTCAAAGGAGTCAAGGGGCCATAGTCGTTTGTGATCATTCAAGAATGGATCGCTTCACATTCAATAATGAAGGCAAAATTGTAGATATTGAAATTTTGAAGTTACATGGGAATTCTACATCCATGGTGAAACATGGAGTATCAAGGTCCAATAATGTCTTTGGGTTATTTTTGAAGAAGTTGAAGAATTTTTGTAAAGGAGTCTATGATGTCTTCAAAGCCTATAAGAAGAAAGCTTGACATTCTTTGTGAAGAAGGCGAGTAAGAGAGTGATGCTCCAAGTTTGAGGACAAACTTTTTTTCAACTAGGGGAGTATGATGTATATTTGATGGCCATATACATCAAGGTCAACTAGAGAAACATCAAATACTCACCTACATGGAAGAAGAGCTCACATCTCTTACATATCTGTCAACTTAGGAAGGAATCCACAAGGGTACTTAAGTAATTTGCTCCATAACTCAAGAACCAACAAGCTATCATGGAAGGAGTCTTAGAGTGGATTAATCTACATTCCAAGAGCTTTGCAAGGGTTCAAGAATCTTTAGATTTGGTTAAGTATTGAGCAAGTTATCATCATTTTTAATCTAGCTTAGTTCATTTATTTCTTTATGATGTAATCATGTGTATAGGATGATGTAAGCTAGATGGTTGTAATTTCTTTCATACCACACGCCTAAGGGGGACTCTACTAGTATAAATAGACCCCTTAGGGTGTGTTGTATCATCATTCAATCATATAACAAAATACAATCAAACACATGATGTGTTGTTTCTCTAGCTTTGTGCTAGTGTCTCTTCGTTTCTCTTGAGGGAGAACGAAACTATCCCCTTCTTCTATCCAAGATTGGCGTCCTTGGTGGTGATAGAAAGGAATTGAAGGTCTCTTGAAGGTGGTGTGGCTATATCCTCCAAGAATCTTGAAAGCCATTATCATTCATTCATTCATCCATTCAAACGTTCATCTACATTCATCTAACTTGATTGTTTTCCAAGCATCGAACGACTTGTGATTGTTCAAGGAGCATTCGTTCTTCAATCAAACGCCAAACATTCATCAAAGAGACGTTCAAACATCATCCATCATTCGTTCATCATTCGTTCAACCATTCGTTCATCATTTCCATTCGTTGGGTAATCATCTTTCATTGTTCTTTCCATCCTTTTCGTCCATTTCTACTCCATTTTTAATTCTTTTGAACTTTGAGAAGGGAGATTCCTATCTTCGTTTTTAAAGATCCTTAGATTGTGTGTAATGTGACCATCCCTTGATCCCATTATGCATCAAAATTGGTATCAGAGCTTAGGAGTTTGATTCTCTTAGCTCTTGAACCATCTTCTTACCATCTTTCCATCACAAAAACGATCGCCACCGTCCCACAATTCTCACGCCACCCATAAGTTCTTACAAGAACTAATCAAGAACTCATAAAGAATCATAAAATCCACAAAGAACCCCATAGCCCAAACACAATTCCACCCAAAACACATTCCCTTCCCTACCCAACGTCAATTTGGACGTTCCAAACCCCTACCATGGCTCACGAATTGTTCTTCATGAGGAGGATCCTCAACAATTCAATTGTTCCAGAAGATCGGCAACAGCAAGAAGATATCTTTCAGTCTCGTTGCACAATCAAGGGAAAGGTTTTTTCTTTGATAATTGATGGTGGAAGCAGCACCAATGTGGCGTCAACTAATATGGTGGACAAACTTCAGTTGGAAACAAGACCCCATCCAAATCCCTACACCATCAAGTTGCTCAATCAGGGTGAAGGATTACAAGTAACACAACGATGTTTGGTAAGCTTCTCCATTGGCAAATCTTTTCAAGAATCTTTATGGTGTGACGTTTTGCCTATGGATGCTTGTCATATTTTGTTGGGAAGACCATGGTTATTTGACAGGTGCGTGATACATGATGGAAGAGCCAATACCTACACTTTCAGGCTCAACAAAAAGAAAATCACCCTAGCTCCACTAAAAATAGCCAACCCATCCCCACCCAAAGAGAGTGATCCAAATCCCATCACTTCTATGACCACTGAACACCCTGAGTTTAGTGAGCATAAGGAGATCACTCCCTTAAACCCAAACACAAAACCTAGCCACGAAAATTCCACAACCGAGAACCCTAGTCTCAAAAAGGGTCACCCACTCGTCACCCACCCATTCCAACGTGATGTCCAAGAAGATTTGGTCCAAACCCATAAAACCCTAGTGAACCTCCAAAGGTTCAAAAGGAAGCTTATGATCTTCAAGCAAAGGGTCTTGTTCTTGCCAACTCGGAGGGAAGCAAATTGGATCCAAGCAAGCATCCAATTTTGAATTTTCCTATGAAGCGTATCTTCCATGTGCACCCAAGAGATATCAACTTGAATCTTATAGTTGAAGTGCCCAGGATTCAAATGAGTCAAGGGGCCATAGTCGTTTGTGATCATTCAAGAATGGATCGCTTCACATTCAATAATGAAGGCAAAATTGTAGATTTTGAAATTTTGAAGTTACATGGGAAATCTACATCCATGGTGAAACATGGAGTATCAAGGTCCAATAATGTCTTTGGGTTATTTTTGAAGAAGTTGAAGAATTTTTGTAAAGGAGTCTATGATGTCTTCAAAGCCTATAAGAAGAAAGCTTGACATTCTTTGTGAAGAAGGCGAGTAAGAGAGTGATGCTCCAAGTTTGAGGACAAACTTTTTTTCAACCAGGGGAGTATGATGTATATTTGATGGCCATATACATCAAGGTTAACTAGAGAAACATCAAATACTCACCTACATGGAAGAAGAGCTCACATCTCTTACATATCTGTCAACTTAGGAAGGAATCCACAAGGGTACTTAAGTAATTTGCTCCATAACTCAAGAACCAACAAGCTATCATGGAAGGAGTCTTAGAGTGGATTAATCTACATTCCAAGAGCTTTGCAAGGGTTCAAGAATCTTTAGATTTTGTTAAGTATTGAGCAAGTTATCATCATTTTTAATCTAGCTTAGTTCATTTATTTCTTTATGATGTAATCATGTGTATAGGATGATGTAAGCTAGATGGTTGTAATTTCTTTCATACCACACGCCTAAGGGGGACTCTACTAGTATAAATAGACCCCTTAGGGTGTCTTGTATCATCATTCAATTATATAACAAAATACAATCAAACACATGATGTGTTGTTTCTCTAGCTTTGTGCTAGTGTCTCTTCGTTTCTCTTGAGGGAGAACGAAACTATCCACTTCTTCTATCCAAGATTGGCGTCCTTGGTGGTGATAGAAAGGAATTGAAGGTCTCTTGAAGGTGGTGTGGCTATATCCTCCAAGAATCTTGAAAGCCATTATCATTCATTCATTCATCCATTCAAACGTTCATCTACATTCATCTAACTTGATTGTTTTCCAAGCATCAAACGACTTGTGATTGTTCAAGGAGCATTCGTTCTTCAATCAAACGCCAAACATTCATCAAAGAGACGTTCAAACATCATCCATCATTCGTTCATCATTCGTTCAACCATTCGTTCATCATTTCCATTCGTTGGGTAATCATCTTTCATAGTTCTTTCCATCCTTTTCGTCCATTTCTACTCCATTTTTAATTCTTTTGAACTTTGAGAAGGGAGATTCCTATCTTCGTTTTTAAAGATCCTTAGATTGTGTGTAATGTGACCATCCCTTGGTCCCATTATGCATCAAAATTGGTATCAGAGCTTAGGAGTTTGATTCTCTTAGTTCTTGAACCATCTTCTTACCATCTTTCCATCACAAAAACGATCGCCACCGTCCCACCATTCTCACGCCACCCATAAGTTCTTACAAGAACTAATCAAGAACTCATAAAGAATCATAAACTCCACAAAGAACCCGATAGCCCAAACACAATTCCACCCAAAACACATTCCCTTCCCTACCCAACGTCAATTTGGACGTTCCAAACCCCTACCATGGCTCACGAATTGTTCTTCATGAGGAGGATCCTCAACAATTCAATTGTTCCAGAAGATCGGCAAGAAGATATCTTTCGGTCGTTGCACAATCAAGGGAAAGGTTTTTCTTTGATAATTGATGGTGGAAGCACGCAATGTGGCGTCAACTAATATGGTGGACAAACTTGATTGGAAACAAGACCCATCCAAATCCCTACACCATCAAGTTGCTCAATCGGTGAAGGATTACAAGTAACACAACGATGTTTGGTAAGCTTTTCTATTGGCAAATCTTTTCAAGAATCTTTATGGTGTGACGTTTTGCCTATGGATGCTTGTCATATTCTGTTGGGAAGACCGTGGTTATTTGACAGGTGCGTGATACATGATGGAAGAGCCAATACCTACACTTTGGGCTCAACAAAAGAAAATCACCCTAGCTCCACTAAAATAGCCAACCCATCCCCACCCAAAGAGAGTGATCCAAATCCATCACTTCTATGACCACTGAACACCACGAGTTTAGTGAGCATAAGGAGATCACTCCCTTAAACCCAAACACAAAACCTAGCCACGAAAATTCCACAACCGAACCCTAGTCTCAAAAAGGGTCACCCACTGCCACCCACCCATTCCAACGTGATGTCCAAGAAGATTTGGTCAAACCCATAAAACCCTAGTGAACCTCCAAAGGTTCAAAAGGAAGCTTATGATCTTCAAGCAAAGGGTCTTGTTCTTGCCAACTCGGAGGGAAGCAAATTGGATCCAAGCAAGCATCCAATTTTGAATTTTCCTATGAAGCGTATCTTCCATGTGCACCCAAGAGATATCAACTTGAATCTTATGGTTGAAGTGCCAAGGATTCAAAGGAGTCAAGGGGCCATAGTCGTTTGTGATCATTCAAGAATGGATCGCTTCACATTCAATAATGAAGGCAAAATTGTAGATTTTGAAATTTTGAAGTTACATGGGAATTCTACATCCATGGTGAAACATGGAGTATCAAGGTCCAATAATGTCTTTGGGTTAGTTTTGAAGAAGTTGAAGAATTTATGTAAAGGAGTCTATGATGTCTTCAAAGCCTTTAAGAAGAAAGCTTGACATTCTTTGTGAAGAAGGCAAGTAAGAGAGTGATGCTCCAAGTTTGAGGACAAACTTTTTTTCAACCAGGGGAGTATGATGTATATTTGATGGCCATATACATCAAGGTTAACTAGAGAAACATCAAATACTCACCTACATGGAAGAAGAGCTCACATCTCTTACATATCTGTCAACTTAGGAAGGAATCCACAAGGGTACTTAAGTAATTTGCTCCATAACTCAAGAACCAACAAGCTATCATGGAAGGAGTCTTAGAGTGGATTAATCTACATTCCAAGAGCTTTGCAAGGGTTCAAGAATCTTTAGATTTTGTTAAGTATTGAGCAAGTTATCATCATTTTTAATCTAGCTTAGTTCATTTATTTCTTTATGATGTAATCATGTGTATAGGATGATGTAAGCTAGATGGTTGTAATTTCTTTCATACCACACGCCTAAGGGGGACTCTACTAGTATAAATAGACCCCTTAGGGTGTCTTGTATCATCATTCAATTATATAACAAAATACAATCAAACACATGATGTGTTGTTTCTAGCTTTGTGCTAGTGTCTCTTCGTTTCTCTTGAGGAGAACGAAACTATCCACTTCTTCTATCCAAGATTGGCGTCCTTGGTGGTGATAGAAAGGAATTGAAGGTCTCTTGAAGGTGGTGTGGCTATATCCTCCAAGAATCTTGAAAGCCATTATCATTCATTCATTCATCCATTCAAACGTTCATCTACATTCATCTAACTTGATTGTTTTCCAAGCATCAAACGACTTGTGATTGTTCAAGGAGCATTCGTTCTTCAATCAAACGCCAAACATTCATCAAAGAGACGTTCAAACATCATCCATCATTCGTTCATCATTCGTTCAACCATTCGTTCATCATTTCCATTCGTTGGGTAATCATCTTTCATAGTTCTTTCCATCCTTTTCGTCCATTTCTACTCCATTTTTAATTCTTTTGAACTTTGAGAAGGGAGATTCCTATCTTCGTTTTTAAAGATCCTTAGATTGTGTGTAATGTGACCATCCCTTGGTCCCATAATGCATCAAAATTGGTATCAGAGCTTAGGAGTTTGATTCTCTTAGTTCTTGAACCATCTTCTTACCATCTTTCCATCACAAAACGATCCCCACCATCCCCCCATTCTCACGCCACCCATAAGTTCTTACAAGAACTCATCAAGAACTCATAAAGAATCATAAACTCCACAAAGAACCCTATAGCCCAAACACAATTCCACCCAAAACACATTCCCTTCCCTACCCAACGTCAATTTGGACGTTCCAAACCCCTACCATGGCTCACGAATTGTTCTTCCTGAGGAGGATCCTCAACAATTCAATTGTTCCAGAAGATCGGCAACAACAAGAAGCTATCTTTCAGTCTCGTTGCACAATCAAGGGAAAGGTTTTCTCTTTGATAATTGATGGTGGAAGCAGCACCAATGTGGCGTCAACTACTATGGTGGACAAACTTCAGTTGGAAACAAGTCCCCATCCAAATCCCTACACCATCAAGTGGCTCAATCAGGGTGAAGGATTACAAGTAACACAACGATGTTTGGTAAGCTTCTCCATTGGCAAATGTTTTCATTAATCTTTATGGTGTGACGTTTTGCCTATGGATGCTTGTCATATTTTGTTGGGAAGACCATGGTTATTTGACAGGAGCGTGATACATGATGGAAGAGCCAATACCTACACTTTCAGGCTCAACAAAAAGAAAATCACCCTAGCACCACTAAAAATAGCCAACCCATCCCCACCCAAAGAGAGTGATCCAAATCCCATCACTTCTATGACAACTGAACACCCTGAGTTTAGTGAGCATAAGGAGATCACTCCCTTAAACCCAAACACAAAACCTAGCCACGAAAATTCCACAACCGAGAACCCTAGTCTCAAAAAGGTTCACCCACTCGTCACCCACCCATTCCAACGTGATGTCCAAGAAGATTTGGTCCAAACCCATAAAAACCCTAGTGAACCTCCAAAGGTTCAAAAGGAAGCTTATGATCTTCAAGCAAAGGGTCTTGTTCTTGCCAACTCGGAGGGAGGCAAATTGGATCCAAGCAAGCATCCAATTTTGAATTTTCCTATGAAGCGTATCTTCCATGTGCACCCAAGAGATATCAACTTGAATCTTATAGTTGAAGTGCCCAGGATTCAAATGAGTCAAGGGGCCATAGTCGTTTGTGATCATTCAAGAATGGATCGCTTCACATTCAATAATGAAGGCAAAATTGTAGATTTTGAAATTTTGAAGTTACATGGGAATTCTACATCCATGGTGAAACATGGAGTATCAAGGTCCAATAATGTCTTTGGGTTATTTTTGAAGAGGTTGAAGAATTTTTGTAAAGGAGTCTATGATGTCTTCAAAGCCTTTAAGAAGAAAGCTTGACATTCTTTGTGAAGAAGGCGAGTAAGAGAGTGATGCTCCAAGTTTGAGGACAAACTTTTTTTCAACCAGGGGAGTATGATGTATATTTGATGGCCATATACATCTAGGTCAACTAGAGAAACATCAAATACTCACCTACATGGAAGAAGAGCTCACATCTCTTACATATTTGTCAACTTAGGAAGGAATCCACAAGGGTACTTAAGTAATTTGCTCCATAACTTGATAATTCTCATACAAATACCTCTTTGAAATCTTGATCATTCTCATACAAATCTTTAATATGATCAAATCCAGCAACTTTTGAATCAAGAATATGTGTAAGCAAGTACTTTCTTGAAAGAGCATCGGCACCTTTATTCAAATGGCCGACTTTATGCTTGATCACGAATTGGAAAGATTGCATGAATTCAACCCATTTGGCATGTCTTGGATTGAGTTTATGTTGCCCTTGGATGTACTTGAGAGCTTCGTGATCACTATGAAGAATAAACTCTCCACTTAGTAGATAATGTCTCCAATGCTCAAGAGCTCTTACAATGGCATAGAACACTTTGTCATATGTACTATACTTCCTCTTTGCCTCATTCAACTTCTCACTAAAATAAGCAATCGGCCTTCCTTCTTGAGACAACACCGCTCCAATACCAACACCACTTGCATCTACTTCAACTTCAAAGATTTTGTCAAAGCATGGCAAGACAAGTATTGGTGCATTACAAAACTTCTCTTTGATCATTTCAAACGCCTTTTGAGCACTTCTACTCCATTCAAACTCCTTATTTTTCAACAACTCGGTCATAGGAACCATAATAGGGCTAAAATTCTTGATAAATCTTCTATAGAAAGAAGCTAAACCATGAAATGATCGTACCTCATGGATGGACGATGGTGTAGGCTATTCGTGAATAGCTTTGATCTTACCTTGATCTACTTGAATACCATCTTGTGAAAGCACATATCCAAGGAAGACGACCTTGGGTGAGAAGAAGGAGCATTTCTCCATATTGGTGTAGAGCTTCTCTTTCTCCAAAATACACAAGACTAGCTCTAAATGCTTTACATGATCAAGCTCACTTTTACTATATACAAGAATGTCATCGAAGTACACTACTACACATTTGCCAATCAAAGGCTTCAATACATGATTCATTAAACGCATAAATGTAGAAGGTGCATTAGTAAAGCCAAATGGCATGACTAACCATTCATATAGTCCTTCCTTTGTTTTGAAAGCCGTTTTCCACTCATCACCTTCATGGATGCGGATTTGGTGATATCCACTTCTCAAATCAATTTTGGAGAAGACTACCCTCCCATATAACTCATCAAGTATATCCTCCAAGCGTGGGATAGGGAATCTATACTTGATAATTATCTTGTTGATGGACCTACAATCCATACACATGCGTTGCGAACCATCTTTCTTTGGAACTAGTAACACCGGGAGGGCACATGGACTCATGCTAGGCCTTATCAAGCCCTTTGAAAGTAGCTCATCAACCTATTTTTGCACTTCTTGAGCCTCCTTTGGATTCATTCTATATGCCGCTTTATTTGGAAGAATGGCTCCGGGAATGAGATCAATTTTATGTTCTATCTCCCTTCTCGGTGGCAAACCTTGTGGCATCTCATTAGGGAACAAATGATTGAACCTCCTTAGGATGGGTTGGAGCCGTGGGTGTTCACGAGTTGGGGCAGCTTGTTCCTCTTGCAAATTAGCCAAAATCAACTCCTTTTACTCATGGAACTCATGTTGATCCGCTTTTAGCAAAGAAACAATATTGGATTCTTTCTCTTGCTCCTTTTGTTGGGGTGGCCGAATGATAGAAGAAGGTGGCAAAGGAGCCAATGTGATCTTCTTCTTGTTGATGGTGAAGGAATAGTTTTTCATTCTCCCATCATGCGTGACATACCTATCAAAAAGCCAAGGTCTCCCAACCAAGATATGGCAAGCATCCATTGGTATTACATCACACCATTTTTTATCTTTATAACTCTTCCCAATCGATAAAGATATAAGCACACGTTTATCAATCTTAATGCCCCTCCCATGACTCAACCATTGTATATTGTAAGGAGAGGGATAAGGACTCACTTCTAACTTCAATTTTTCAACCATTATAGTAGAAGCCGCATTAGTACAACTATCACCATCAATAATGAGTGAACATACCTTCCCTTGAACCGTACATCTAGTATGGAAGATAGTTTCACGTTGCTCCAATTCATTTGGTGTAGAAGCCACGCTTAATTCCCTTGAACCGTACATCTAGTATGGAAGATAGTTTCACGTTGCTCCAATTCATTTGGTGTAGAAGCCACGCTTAATGCCCTCCTCAACACAAGTAATTCTCCATCATCCGCTTCTTCAACGTTCTCCTCTTCCCAAATGTCATTTTCCTCCTCAAGTTGCTCTTCTTCATACTCACTTTCATGGCAACTTGGTTCAACATATAAAGCACTTTGATATTCAACAAGAGAAACTACACGATTGTTAGGACATTCGGATGCAATATGGCTCAATCCTTGGCACCTAAAACATCTTCTTGGAGGTAATGTCCTTGATTCTTGGACATGGGGTATGGATGGGGGATTTTGTGGCTGATTTTGTGGGGATTTGCCGTGGGGTTTTTGGGAGGATGGGGGCTGATTTTGTTGAGTTTTGTATTGCATTTGGATAGGTGGACGTGTGGTATAGGGTTTGGATTGTGTAGGGTACGTTCTCATGGTGTCTTTTCCCCTTTCTTTCCTTTGCCTTTCTACTTTCAAGGCCAAAGTACTTAATTCATCCAATGATTGATAAAAATGTAACTCAACAACATTACGTATCCAATCATTTAAACCAATTAGAAAACGTACCAAAACTTGTGGCTCATTCTCCTTCAAATCACAACGCCAAAGGAGATGTTCAAACTCCTTAGTATACTCTTCCACCGACTTGGATCCTTGAACTAGCTTTTGAAGCTTGACATAATTGTCTTGGACGTAGCTTTGCGGTAGAAACTTGCTTTGCAATTTGGACTTCATCTTATCCAATGAACGAATTTTGTCCTTTCCTTTTGCTTGTCTCTTCTTTTGCATGTTAGTCCACCAAATAGAAGCATGCTTTCTCAACTTCAATGCTACATACTTCACTTTTAGCTCATCATTAACCTCTTTCAAATCAAATACTCGTTCAACCGTTTGAATCCAATCAAGAAATAGTTCCGGATCTAAACTACCATCAAATTCGGGTATTTCAACTTTAAAATCAAAACGTTCACCCCTTCTTGAGAGTGAACTAGGCGTGCCATATGAAGCACCTTCATCAACATTTAAAGACTCTATTTGTAAAGCACGGTTCAAATCCATATAGGTCTTTAATTGTTTTTGCAAAAACTCAATACGCATCTTCATAGCATCAACATCCTTAGGTGAATTGGTTTGAGACTCGTCATTTGCCATTTTGATTCAATCTTGATGTCAAATTAGAACTCACGTAGGGTAAGGGACGGATTTGGCTAGGTCTGTGTTTGGTCTTAGGGTTCTTTGTGGAGCTTAAGGTTCTTGATGAATTCTTGATGAGTTCTTGGAAGAACTCAAGGGTGGCGCGTGAATGTGATGAAAACAAGGTGTAAAATGATGCAAGAAACGAGAGATATCCAAAAGCTAAGCTCTGATACCACTTTTGATGCATAATGAATCAAAAACTAATCCATTACACACGAAATGAGAAAGGATCCTCCACAAGTAAAAACTTGCAATTGTTGATTTCTCAAACAAACGAAAGAACGGATGGATTTAGATTGAAAAAGAACGAACGCTAAAGGCTTGGACGAGAGTTCTAGTGATTATGACATGAATGACAATCAAGAGAAACAAAAGACTAAGCAAAAACGTACCAACCAACGAAGAACAACACGATTTGATGTAGAAACAAGATAGATTTGGCAATAGAAACCTCCTTGATTGATATAGACGCACCACAATCAATTTGATATCCAACTCCTCCTTTGTACCATCCAAGATTGCTACCTCTTGGAATAGAAGAGAAGATTTGATCAAAAACCCCTCAAGGAATTCGAAAATCTAGCTAGAATGCTAGAGAGAAACTAAAGCATGATGACTTTAGAGAGAACTTTGTGTGTTTATTATGATTCAATAGATTGTGTTTACAAGGCACCATAAAGGGGGTATTTATAGTAATGGCACCTCCCTTTAGGCGTGAATCACATCAAGAAACTAGGCCCTTAAGGCTTACATCACCCAATACAAAAGTGACATCACAAAGATACAAGTGTACATAAGCTAGATTAAAATGATGATAACTAGCTCAATACTTATCCAAACTTAAAGATTTAAAAACCATGATGTAGATCTTCCAAAGCCCTTCAACTTTGATGTAGATGAATCTTCATGGATCTTGTTGTAAGTAGCTCAATAAGCCTCTTCCACAAAAGCTACCATGGATGGCATGTGAATTAGAAGCTTGTAGCTCATTTAAGAGACTTGTAAGATCTTTGATAGCTTCTTCATGATGCTTATGATATGAATATGCATCACCAAGGGCCATGTGGAATCGGCAAGGTCGTGTACAACCCCTGTGGTAGCACGTGACTCTTTGACAAGTTGCAAATAGAACACCTCTTCACCATATGCTCGACGTCCTTAGCCATGTAAGGCCAAAAATAGTGTTCTTTCATCATAAGATAAGTTTTCTCAATACCGAAGTGCCCTGCTAGACTTCCTCCATGAACTTCTAAGATAAGAAGCTCTCAAAGACTGCTCTTGGGAATACACAACTGATTCTCATGGAATAGGAAGCCATTTTCCACGTGATATTGGTCGTTGGGGCGCTTCTGGCAGGTTTCATAGATCTCCTTGAAGTCTTCATCTTCTCCATAGAGATCTTTGATGTGTTCAAGACCTATCACACGTGAGTCAAGAACATGCAATAACAGATACCTGCGGGATAGGGCGTCTGCTCCTTAGTTTAAGTGGCCAGCTTTGTGTTGAATAACAAAGTGGTAGGCTTGCATGAATTCTACCCACTTAGCATGGCGTGGATTGAGCTTGTGTTGCCCTTGTATGTACTTCAATGCTTCATGATCGCTATGCAATATGAACTCGTAGCCAATAAAATAGTGTCTCCAATGCTCTAGGGCACGTATAATAGCATAGAATTCCTTGTCGTATGTGCTGTACTTCTTTCTTGCATCACTGAGTTTCTCACTATAGTAGGCCAAAGACCGGCCCTCTTGGGATAGTACAGCGCCAATCCCAACTCCAGAAGCATCGCACTCAACTTCAAACTTCTTTTCAAAGCTTGGTAGGGCAAGAACTGGGGCGGTGCAGAGTTGGTGTTTCACATTCTCAAACGCCTGTTGAGCTGCTGGCGTCCACGTGAACTCCTTGGACTTCAATAGTTCAGTCATGGGAGCTAGAGTGGTGCTGAAGTTCTTCACGAAGCTCTTGTAGAAAGAGGCTATGATGTATAATGGGATCAAGAGAATAGTTGATCAATTACACATCATAGGGGAGACGTGCAAACGATTTAAGAGTGGGAGGCTTCATGTGAAATTGAGGCTAGGGTTAGGGTGGTTCACGTGAGGTGAGGGAAAAGAGGGAGGGAATTTTTCCGTGAGGGATTTGTAGTTTCAAGATTCAAGAGGGGTTGAATCTTGAAGGGGAAAAGGGTGGTTCTTGGATGGGGAGAAAGGGAAGGTTGACGTGAAGAGGGGAGAGAAAGGAGAAGGGTTGACGTGAGGTTGAGGGAGGATGAGGTTTGTGAGGTTGTTGGAGGAGAGAGAAAGTTGTTAGGAAGTTGTTATGGAGAGAGAGGGAGTTGGTTGAGCTATTTGTGAGGGAAGGGGAGGGTGGACGAATTGGTGGCGATGAAGGGGATGAGGGTGGCGTTGGAAAGGATAGAGGGTGAGGGTAGATTTTATCTTTCTAAGAGATAGAAAGATAAAGGGATAGAACTAGATTTCCTACTTGAATCCACAAGAAGGACAATCTAGGGTTTCTTGATCTAGACCGCAACCTAGGATCAAGTTCTTCCGAAACCACTTGGTTACCACACCAAGATACAATAGAAGAGTGGTTGAGGGTTAATCCAAACACTCAGAGGGTAAGCTCAAAGCTTGATTCATATTTCAAAACTGGAATGATTCAAACGATTACAAGCCTAGGCTATTTGATGTATAATGGGATCAAAGCTTGCATCTTGATCAATTACACATCAAGGGAGACGTGCAACCAATCTCAACATTGGAAGCTTAAAGTGAACTAGGGCAACAGGTAGGGTGTTTTGTGAGAGAAAGATGGAGTCTTTGAGAGAGTGGAGAGACTTGAGATGGAATATGTATTAGGGATGGAGAAAGATGAGATCTTTGTGGAGTTTGAGAGAAGAGAGAAGGACGAAAACAGGTGACGCATAATGTGACCAAGGGATGATCACATTACACACAATCTAAAGATCTTTAAAAACGAAGATAGGAATCTCCCTTCTCAAAGTTCGAAAGAACCAAAAATGGAGTAGAAATGGACGAAAGAGATGGAAAGAACTATGAAAGATGGTTACCAAACGAATTAGAAATGATGAACGAATGAACGATTGATGATTGTAGGATGAATGACGAATGGATGAGCGATTGATGAACGTTCAAATGTTGAATGCTTGGCATTTGATTGAAGAACGAATGCAACTTGAACAATCACAAGTCGTTTGAATCTTGGAAAACAATCAAGTTGGATGAATGTAGATGAACGTTTGAATGGATGGATGAATGTTTGGTAATGGCGTTGAAGATTCTTGGAGGATAAAGGCACACCAGCTTCAAGAGACCTTCAATTCCTTCCTATCACCACCAAGGATGCCAACCTTGGATAGAAGAAGGGGATAGTTCTCGTCCTCCGTCAACAGAAACGAAGAGAAACTAGCACAAAGCTAGAGAGAACAACACATCACGTGTTTGGTTTGTACTTCAATTCAATAAAGTGTGTTTACAAGGCACCCTAAGGGGTCTATTTATACTAGTAGAGGCCCCCTTAGGCGTGTGAAATGAAAGAATACTACAACCATCTAGCTTACACCATCCTAATCAAATGATTACATCATAAAGAAACAAATGAACTAAACTAGATTACAAATGATGATAACTTGCTCATTACTTAACCAAATCTAAAGATTCTTGAACCATTGGTAAGCTCTTGGAATGTAGATTAATCCACTCTAGGACACCTTCCATGATAGCTTGATGGTTCTTGAGTTAAGGAGCAAATTACTTGAGTACCCTTGTAGATTTCTTCCAAATAGAGAGATATGTGAGAGATGTGAGCTCTTCTTCTATGTAGGTGAGTATTTGATGTTTCTCTAGTTGACCTTGATGTATATGGCCATCAAATATACATCATACTCCTCTGGTTAGAAAAGTTTGTCCTCAAACTTGGAGCATCACTCTCTTACTCGCCTTCTTCTCAAAGAATGTCAAGCTTTCCTCTTAAAGGCTTTGAAATCGTCATATATCCCTTTGATGAACTTCTTCAACTTTCTCCCAAGTAATCCATGGCCATTACAAGACTTGGATCCTCGAACTTTCTCCACGGATGTAGATTCCCAATGTAGCTTCTCAATTCCCAAGTCAAGTTTCACCACTTGGCGTTTATCATTTAGCATAAATCGATCCACTTTGATGACTTTAGCTTCTTGGCTCCTTCGAATCCTTGGCACTTCAACCATAAGATTCAAGTTGATTGCTCTTGGGTTTACATGAAAGATACGCTTCATAGGAGAATTCAAAATAAGGTGCTTGTTTGGATCCGTTTTGTTTTCCTCCAAATTTGTAAGAGTAAGACTCTTATGCCTTTCATGCTCATGATCCACCTTCATAATCGACACAATATGGCTTTCTTCCTCCTTAGGCCGAGAAGATGGTGCTAGAGGTGTCAAAGTGATCTTCTTTTGATTGAGAGTGAAAGTATAAGTGTTAGATTTTCCATCATGCATGACACTCCTATCAAATAGCCATGGTCTTCCCAACAAAATATGACAAGTATCCATGGGAATAATATCACACCATAAGGAATCTTTGTAATTCGTCCCAATTGAAAGACTTACCAAGACCCTTTGATATTTCGATCTCCCTCAAGAGAAACGAAGGGAAACTAGCACAAAGCTAGAAAGAACAACACATCATGTGTTTGATGGTATTTTGATATATGATTGAATGAATGAATACAATGGCACCCTAGGGGGTCTATTTATACTACTCTAGGACCCCTTGGACGTGTGCCTAGGGTTCAAGAAACCAAGAATCAACTATTACATCATATATCCTATTTATGACATCATAAACTGTAAAATATAACTCTAGAAAGAAATTGCTATAACTCCTTCAATACTTGTCCGTTTTCAATGATTCAAAAACCATTGGAAAGCTTATTGAAAGATCTCCAATCTGTCTTCTGATGATTTCCTCAATAGACGTATGGATCTAGAATTATAGAGCAAAATATCAAACTGTACTTGATGGAGTCTTTTGCTGCCATGAGAGATGACTTTTCAATAAGGACTTGAGAATGATTTAAGCTCATTTGATGTCCTCCAAATATGAGAGTAACTCTATATAAGCTTAGAAGTGTGAGGACTAAGCTTAGAGTACCTTCAAGGTCCTTTACGCCTTTTACCTTGATAAACCCAAGACGACACTTGTAGCTTCAAACTAGATTAAGGTCCTTGTAGCTAGACCTTGATGAATATAGCTAGGCAAATATACATCATTCTCCCCCGGTTGAAAAAGTTTATCCTCAAACTTAGACAAAAATTCTTCTAAACCAATACATAACACTTCTTCTTCCTTGTTTTCCTTCCTTCTTTATAAGATGTCTTCCCATATGTGTTATTGACATCACTTCTCTTGTTCCTTCTTTTGAGTTTACAACTTCTCTTCTTAAATGCCTTAAAATCATCATGGATTCCTTTGATGCTTGACTTGAACTTCCTCTTTCTTCCAAATTTTCTCATGACTAATCCAATGACATCATGGAACTTCAAATCTCGTTTCTTCATAGAGAATGTAGAAACCTCATATAACTTCTCAACTTCAAAGTATAGATTCACAAGCTTGTAACTCATGATGAAGACAATAGTAAGACTTCCTTGAATCCATGGTACTTCAACTTTAGAATTCAAGCTTTCATCTCCATATAGTATAGAAGGAGTGCAAATATCACAACATTGTAACGTTTGCTCAATGTCAACGATCATGCTAGGCCAGAAATAATACTCCTTCATCTTGTAATACGTATTGAGAAGACCCAAATGATCAAAAGAACTTCCATGTACTTCCATGATTAAGAAGTCACGAATTCCACTCCTTGGAATACACAATTGATTCCCTTTGAAAAGAAATCCATGATTAATATGAAAGGGTTGTTGATGATGCTTCTCACATACCTTGAATACTTCTTTAAAATCATCATCATCTTCATATAACTCTTTGATATATCCAAGCTCAAGCAATTTTGAATCAAACATGTATCTCCTCGTTAGAAAACTTCCTTTAGTTAAAGGACTTGATTCCTCCAAGTGACTTGATTTTGATGAACGAATCAAGTACTTCATCTCAAAGTATAATGATGGCTTGATCTCTTTATCATATGAAGCATAGTTCAATACTTTGTAAGAATCACAAAGCTTAAGGATGAATCCTCCATGATAATAATCCTTTTGCTCAAATATCCTCTTGATAACAACAAATATGAATGCAAAGCCATAAGCATGAAGCTCTGATATTAATTTTGATGCATAATGGACCAAGGGTTGATCACATTACACACAATCTAAGAATCTTTAAAAACGAAGATAGGAATCTCCCTTCTTAAAGTTCCAAAGAACCAAAAATGGAATAGAAATGGATGAAAAGGATTGAAAGAACTATGAAAGATGATTACCCAACGAATGGAAATGATGAACGAATGGTTGAACAAATGATGAACGAATGATGAATCTATCTTGTGAATTAACACTTTAGACGTTTGAATGTAAGGTAGAAACAATGAGAATGCAATTGAAGAATTCAAACGATTCAAAGGAAACTCACTAAGAATGATAAAATGATAATGGCTCTTTGAAGAATCTTGGAGGATACAGCCACACCACCTTCAAGAATGCTTCAAATCCTTCCTATCACCAAAATAATCCATGGGACAACTTCCTTGAGATAGGACTTCACCTTTCTCAACTCCATTTGTAATGAACAAATATGATGCGAGAATAGGAAATAAAAGAATATGATGATCTTTAGCATCCTTTAAGAGACATAGTACCTCAAGTATAGATGCAAGTATGGATCCTTCTTGAATAGTTCCTTTCTTCCTTTTGTCCACTTGAATTACTCCATTTGATGAGATATGTTGAGATAGCTCATTCTTGGACGAGAGGTAAAGTGAATTCTCCAAGTACTTCTCCAATTCTCCTTGTGGCTCCTCATGCTTTGTCATGATCAAGACTAACTTCAAAGGATTTACATACTACATACAAAAATGTTATCAAAGTATACAAATACAATCTTTTTACATTGCAATGGTACATACTCTTTCAAAATATGTTGTATACTATGAGAACCAAAACCGTTGGTGTAGTTATCCACGAATTGAGCTTGATCCCAAAGAGATAAGTGAGAGAGGTCACTTGTCGATGGTGCTTGTCTTTCATCCAAATATTCACAAATGAGAACAAGTGATGGCATAGGATCTTGATCCTTTGTAGGCTCACGGTTTCCAACGTCCATTGGTGTAAGAATGAGACTCCTTGGTTCTTCAAATTCATGATACTTATTCTCCACAAGTGTCATAAGAATGCTTTGACCCTCCTTGAGCCGTGAAACACAAGGTGGTAATAAGGACGCCTCTTGGAGCTTGATACTCCTATCATACAACTTTGTTTCTTCCAACAAAGTATTACAAGAATCCATAGAAGTAATATTATAATACAATGAATCTTTGCAAATATTGTAAAAACAAAGACTTACTAAACTTCTTGGATCAAAATGAATGTCCTTGTCATGAAGTGAATGACCGTGTGAATAGTTCTCCATTTGCAATGTTTGTACCCTTGTTGTAGTAAGGCCAATATCATTGCCATGGTCCTTATCAATGCTAGCGTCAAGATCCTCATAGATGGCACTACTTCCTCCTTCTTGGAACAATGAACACATCTTATCACGTTGCTTTTCTTCATTCACACCTTCCTCCTCATACAAGGGATTGTCATACACCTTAAACTCTTCTTTAGGCATGCTACAAACTACATTAGCTTCCTCATTCATGCCAAGGTTATCACATACTTCATGAGCATCCTCATACACGTCAAATACATCAAATGATTCACTTTCAAATTCTAGTTGCTCATAGGATGACCTTTGACTTGCACTTACAACATGATCAAAACTTTGGCAAGATAGACTTGTACTTTGGTCAATGATTTCCTGGTCTTGGACAATGGGAATGGGGAGGTTTATGGGCTGTTTTGAGAAGCTTTGGATAGTAGGTGTGAGGTGGGATGGGGGCTGATTTTGTGGAGTTTGTGTGTGTGTACGGGTTTTGTCCAAGAGTTCTTTGCTCTTTACTTGAAGTTCAACATCAAGAGCTAAAGAACTTAACTCACAAACGAGACCACTAGGCTGCCAGACCTAGATACTGGAGTGGAAAACGAGAGTTTGAGAAACTCACAAACGAGGAAGCTCAAAGCTTTCTTTGGGTTTTGTATTTCCTAAGATGTGAAATGAAGTGGCTAATACAAAGATACATATACTCGGCTGAAACAAAGGAAAAAGGCAGCCAAGCAACCAAGCAAAGAGCTCAACTAACTAGAGTGAGGTTTCCTAATCACGAAGAAACCTCCTAAACGTGGTTAATTAAGCTAATTACAAATGATTAAACTAATACATGTCTTCACTATGAAGTACTCGACCATCATTGGACCACCCATGGACGATCACAACCCTCCACTTGGCACTTCCTCATTGGAGGATCTTCATTCACTTAGACTCCAATCCATGCAAGACAAGTGAAGAAACACAAGTGGTTTTGTTCCAAAATGGCGGGAACTCAGCAAGGACCTTTAAGAGTATATGGGAAAACCGGACCTCCTGAGAGAAGACCAAAATGCCCCGGAAAGATTGCCAAAGTATCAAGGCTGCCCAAGGTAAAGGACCTTTACCGCTGTACAGATAAAGGACCTTACCGCAAGTCAAAAATAGAACAGCCAGGCAGAACACCGAATGACCTTCACAGTTGAGATAGGGAGACAAGCAGCAAGGACATCACTTGGGGTGAATGTCCTTGACCTCCTTCTGCACAAATGCCCTTCTTAAGTATGCCCACCAAGTGATAACACTCCTGAATAAACTGTATTTGTGGAGGCTGATTCCCATCATCCCCCCCAAGTTGCGAAGAGTTTGCCCTCAAACTTGGTATCTCGTCTCCTTCAGCATAGTAAGGTTTTAAATCAGAAACACTGAACGTAGCACTTCCTCCATAATCATTTGAAAGTGACAACTTGTAGGCATTGTCTGCCACCTTCTCTAACACTTCATAAGGACCATCTGCCCTGGGAACCATCTTGCCCTTCCTCTTAGATGGAAAACGATCCTTCCTGAGATGGATCCACACGAGATCCCCAGGTTGGAAAACTACCTTTCTTCTACCTTTGTTAGCCAAAGTTGAAGCTTTCTCATTGAACTTGGCTATCTTTTCTCGGACATGTTGGTGTAGCTCCTGAATCTCCTTGGCTCTTACACTAGCATCATGGCTGAACCTGGTTGAGGTAATTATGGGAGCCAAATCCATAGAGGTGATTGGATTCCTCCCATACACTACTTGAAATGGGGACAGACCAGTAGCCTTGCTAGGAGCTCGGTTAAATGCAAACTCAGCGTGACGAAGTAAAGTATCCCATCCCTTCTTGTCTTTGTTCACCAAGGACCTCAGCAGTGTACCAAGAGTCCTGTTGGTGACCTCCGTTTGGCCATCAGTTTGGGGATGACATGCTGTGATGAACTTGAGTTTGGTACCGAACTTCTTCCACAATGTCACCCAAAAGTGACTCAAGAACTTTGCATCACGATCAGAAACCATGGATTTAGGAACTCCATGTAGCCTTACAACCTCCTGGAAGTATAACTCAGCAACTCTCACAACATCATAAGTAGTGTGGCATGGAATAAAGTGAGCCATCTTTGAAAAACGATCAACAACCACCAAAATAGAATCTTTACCTCTTTGGGTCCTTGGCAACCCAACAATGAAGTCCAGACTGATATCTTCCCAAGGGCCTTGGGGTATAGGCAGTGGGGTAGAAAGACCTTGTGGTAGGCTGTGACTCTTCGAAAGTTGGCATATTGAACACCTTTTGACCAAGTGCTCAACGTCCTTCTGCATCCTGGGCCAGTAATAATGCTCCTTCATCATCAATGTAGTCTTCTCGATCCCAAAGTGGCCTGCCAAACTACCTCCATGAACCTCACAGATGAGAAGCTCACGTAGGCTAGTCTTTGGAATACACAGCTTGTTTCCCTTAAAGAGAAACCCATGCTCAATGTGGAATAAATCTCCTTGGGGCCGCTGCTGACATGCTCCATAAATCTCCTTGAAATCTTCATCTTCGGGATACAAGGCTTTGAGGTGCTCAAAACCAAGCACTCTTGAATCAAGGACATGCAACAAAAGGAACTTCCTTGAGAGGGCGTCAACTCCTTTGTTCAAGTGACCGGCCTTGTGGTGGATCATGAAATGATAGGCTTGCATATACTCAACCCATTTGGCATGGCGAGGGTTTAGTTTATGCTGGCCTTGAATGAACTTGAGGGCCTCATGATCACTATGCAAGATGAACTCATTACCAATAAGATAATGCCTCCAATGCTCCAATGCCCAAATGATCGCATAAAACTCCTTATCATACACATTGTACTTCTTCTTGGCATCGTTCAACTTCTCGCTAAAATAAGCAATAGGCCTGCCTTCTTGAGATAAGACAACTCCTATGCCCAACCCAGACGCATCACACTCAACTTCAAATACCTTTGAGAAACTAGGCAAGGCTAACACAGGGGCAGCGGTTAACCTTTCCTTGATAGTTTCAAAGGCCTTCTGTGCCGTTGGAGTCCAAGAGAAACTTTTAGCCTTCACTAACTCAGTGATGGGAGCTAGGATGGTGCTAAAGTTCCTCACAAACCTCCTATAGAAGGAAGCCAATCCATGGAAACTCCCCACTTGCTGGATGGTGGTGGGGATGGGCCAATCTCTTATAGCTTGAATCTTCTCTTCATCCACCTGAATGCCCTCGGCAGAGATCACGTAGCCAAGGAACATAACTTTTTCGGTGAAGAATTTGCATTTCCCTAAGTTTCTATAAAGCTTCTCCTTGGATAGTATCTCCATCACAGCTTGCAAATGCTTGACATGATCCTCCTCATTGTGGTTATAAACAAGTATGTCATCAAAGTAGACAACAACGCACTTGCCTATAAGGGCCTTCAGAACCTGGTTCATCAACCTCATAAAAGTAGATGGGGTGTTAGTTAAACCAAAAGGCATAACCAACCATTCATACAAACCTCCTTTAGTCTTGAATGCCGTTTTTCTACTCATCCCCTTCGAAGATTCTGATTTGGTAGTAGCCACTCCTCAAATCAATCTTTGAAAACACTTGAGCCCCATGAAGCTCATCCAGAAGGTCCTCAAGCCTAGGTATAGGATACCTATACTTGATGGTAATCTTGTTGATAGCACGGCAATCAATGCACATTCTTTGACTCCCATCTTTCTTTAGCATTAAGAGAGCTGGTACAGCACAAGGACTTAAGCTCTCCTTTATCATCCCCTTGGCGAGAAGGTCATCTACCTACCTTTGAATCTCCTGAGTATCACTGGGGTTCATACGGTAAGCTGGTTTATTAGGGAATATTGACCTAGGCACGAGGTCAAATCTTGTGTTGAATGTCCCTCTTGGGAGGTAAACCAGGGGGCATCTCCTCAGGAAACACAAAGGAATAGTGTTCCAGAAGAGGGGCAAGAAGGGGGTGGTCATTTGTGGAGCTAGGCTGTGTGTTTAGGTCTAGGAAAATAAGGTCCTTATGACCGTGAAACTCATGGTGTTCAGCAACCAAGAGAGTGATCAAGCTTAAGGGGTACAAGGGTAATCTTTTTGTTGTTAAAGAGAAGGGTATAAGTGTTTGCTCTACCATCATGAATCACGGCTCTATCAAAAAGCCAAGGCCTGCCAAGTAACACATGACAAGCATCCATAGGTAAAATATCACACCAAAGAGAGTCTTGGTACGTTTTACCTATTGAGAAGTTCAATAAACATCTCTTATCCACGTGAATGCCCTTGCCTTGATTAAGCCACTGAATGGTATAAGGAGCCGGATGAGGACTGGATTGTAACTTGAGCTTGCTCACCATAGATTGTGAGGCAGCGTTGGTGCAACTTCCTCCATAGATAATCAAAGAGCACACCTTGCCATTAATAGTGCACCGAGAATGAAAAATATTCTCCCGTTGCTCCTGTCCTTCCTTCACAGAAGAGCTACTAAGAACTGTCCTTACCACCAACATCTCCCCTTCGTCTGGTTCCTCAACCACCTCATCATAAACTGGATCACCCAAAGGTTCATTTTGAAGCTCCTCCTCCACTCCAAGTTCTGGTGCAACAAACAAGGCTGCTTGGTACTCAGTGAGAGATACCACTCGTTTGTTAGGACATTCGGACGCGATGTGTCCAAGTCCTTGGCACCGAAAACATCTCTTCTTATCAAGGGCCTTGGGTTCAGTAAAGGTAGGCCTTTGTGGGATATAGGGCTGAGGGTTTGGAGTTGGTTTAGTGGGGGTGTATTTGGGCTGGAAAGGTTGTTTTTGTGGGGTAAAGGATGGTTTAGGGAATGTGTTTGGACGTGTTTGGGGTTGGTTTCAGCTATGAACCTCCTTCCCTCTACTCCTCCTTTGCAACTCCACCTTGTGAGCCAAAGAGCTCAACTCATCAAGGGAAGTGTAATGGTGCAACTCCACAACATTCCTCAGTCTTTCATCCAAACCAAAAAGATACCTCACAAGTATTTGAGGTTCATTCTCCTTAAGATCACACCTCCAAAGCAAGTGCTCGAACTCCTTGGTATACTCCTCTACTGTTTTGCCTCCTTGAACCAACTGTTGAAGCTTCAAATAGTTATCCTTAAGATAACTGGCTGGAAGGAACTTGGCTTGTAACTTCTCCTTCATTTTCTGCCATGAACGCACCTTATCCTTCCCAACAGAAACTCTCTTTTTCTGCAAATTAGTCCACCATATAGATGCATGCTTTCTCAATTTCAAAGCTACAAATTTTACCTTCTTGTCATCGGGAACGTCCTTTAGATTAAAGACTCGTTCTACCGTTTGCATCCAATCCAAGAAAACCTCTGGATCGAGGTTTCCCTCGAACTCGGTTATATCCACCTTGAAATCAAGCCTTTCCTCCTTAGGTGAACGTCTCTCTCTTTGTTCGCTGATAATCTCCATATCATCATCTCCAAACGGATTCCCCAATTCAGAAGCACCTCCATCTGAACCCTTAAGCTCTTGGTTCCTCAAATACATATAGTGCATGAGTTGAGCTGTAAGGAATTCAACTCGTTTCGCCAGCTCTTCTTTCTCCCTTAGAACATCTTCTGGACTTTGAGGTTGAACTTGACTGGAAGACATAGCTTCGGTTTCTTCTTACTTCACACCAAATGAATCAAAACAAACTCACCAAGATGGTAAGCTAGCTCTGATACCAATTATGATGAGATAATCTTCATGGATCTTGTTGTAAGTAGCTCAATAAGCCTCTTCCACAAAAGCTACCATGGATGCCATATGAATTAGAAGCTTGTAACTCATTTAAGAGAATTGTGAAATCTTTGATAGCTTCTTCATGATGCTTATGATATGAATATGCATCATTCACCCCTTCTTGAGAAAAGTTTGCCCTCAAACTTGGAATCTCTTCTCCTTCTTGTTAATAAGGTTCGAGATCACTTACATTGAAGGTACAACTTCCCTCATAACCATCATCTAGCTTCAACTTATAAGCATTATCACCAATCTTCTCAATGACCTCAAAATAATGCATAATGGGACCAATGGATGATCTCATTACCAACAATCTAAGGATCTTTAAAGACGAAGATAGGAATCTCCCTTCTCAAAGTTCAAAAGAACCAAAATGGAGTAGAAATTGACGAAATAGATGGAAAGAACTATGAAAGATGGTTACCAAACGAATTGGAAATGATGAACAAATGAACGATTGATGATTGTAGGATGAATGACGAATGGATGAGCGATTGATGAACGTTCAAATGTTGAATGCTTGGCGTTTGATTCAATAACGAATGCACCTTGAACAATCACAAGTCGTTTGATGCTTGGAAGACAATCAAGTTGGATGAATGTAGATGAACGTTTGAGTGGATGAATGAATGAATGATAATGGCTTTGAAGATTCTTGGAGGATAAAGGCACACCACCTTCAAGAGACCTTCAATTCCTTCCTATCACCACCAAGGACGCCAACCTTGGATAGAAGAAGGGGATAGTTCTCGTCCTCCCTCAAGAGAAACGAAGAGAAACTAGCACAAAGCTAGAGAGAACAACACATCATGTGTTTGGTTTGTATTTCAATTCAATAAGGTGTGTTTACAAGGCACCCTAAGGGGTCTATTTATACTAGTAGAGGCCCCCTTAGGCATGTGACATGAAAGAAACTTCAACCATCTAGCTTACATCATCCTAATCAAATGATTACATCATAAAGAAACAAATCAACTAAACTAGATTACAAATGATGATAACTTGCTCAATACTTAACCAAATCTAAAGATTCTTGAACCATTGGAAAGCTCTTGGCATGTAGATTAATCCACTCTGGGACACCTTCCATGATAGCTTTATGGTTCTTGAGTTAAGGAGCAAATTACTTGAGTACCCTTGTAGATTTCTTCCAAATAGAGAGATATGTGAGAGATGTGAGCTCTTCTTCCGTGTAGGTGAGTATTTAATGTTTCTCTAGTTGACCTTGATGTATATGGCCATCAAATATACATCATACTCCCCTGGTTGAAAAAGTTTGTCCTCAAACTTGGAGCATCACTCTCTTACTCGCCTTCTTCTCAAAGAATGTCAAGCTTTCTTCTCAAAGGCTTTGAAATCATCATATATCCCTTTGATGAACTTCTTCATCTTTCTCCCAAGTAATCCATGGCCATTACAAGACTTGGATCCTCGAACTTTCTCCATGGATGTAGATTCCCAATGTAGCTTGTCAATTCCCATGTCAAGTTTCACCACTTGGCCTTTATCATTTAGCTGAATCGATCAACTTTGACGACTTTAGCTTCTTGGCTCCTTCCAATCCTTGGCTTTTCAACTATAAGATTCAAGTTGATTTCTCTCTTGGGTGCACATGGAAGATACGCTTCATAGGAGAATTCTAAGTAGGGTGCTTGTTTGGATCCGTTTTATTTTCCTCCAAATATGTAAAAGTAAGACTCTTATGCCTTTCATGCTCATGATCCACCTTCATAATCGAACAATATGGCTTTCTTCCTCCTTAGGCCGAGAAGTTGGTGCTAGGGGTGTCAAAGTGATCTTCTTTTGATTGAGAGTGAAAGTTTAAGTGTTGGATCTCCCATCATGCATGACACTCCTATCAAATAACCATGGCCTTCCCAACAAAATATGACAAGTATCCATAGGAACAATATCACACCATAAGGAATCTTTATAATTCTTTCCAATTGAAAGGCTTACGAAGACCCTTTGATCCACACGAATGTCTTGGCCTTGACTTAGCCATCGTACGGTATAAGGCGTGGGATGAGGGATATCTTCCAATTGCAACTTGTTGACCATTGTTGTAGAGGCCGGATTGGTGCAACTTCCTCCATCTATGATTAATGAGAACACTTTTCCATTGATTGTACAACGAGAGCGAAAGATAGCCTCCCTTTGTACTTGGTCTTTCGGCACATGAAGCACATCTGAGTCCCTTCTTACAACAAGTAACTCTCCTTCATCCGGCTCTTCTACACATTCTTCTTCCACACTTTCTTCCTCATTCACGTCAATAGTGCCAACTACTTCCTCTTCATTCTTTCTTTCATTGTACTCCGGTTCTACATACAAAGCACTTTGATATTCCACCAAAGATACTATTCTTTTGTTTGGGCACTCCGAGGCATAATGACCTAACCCTTGGCAACGAAAACACCTTCGCGGGGCTAGAGTTTTGGCTTCTTGTACATGGGGTTTCGGGATGGATGGTGGCTGATTTTGTGGAGTTCTTTTTGTGGAAAATTGGGGGTTTTGCGTTTGAGGGGGTGTAGAGTAGGATGATTCTTGTGGAGTTTGGTATTTGTTTAGGACTTGTTTTCCCTTATTTCTCCTTTGCCTTTCAACTTTAAGGGACAAAGAACTCAACTCATCCAAGGATTTATAAGGTTGCAACTCAACAACATGTCTAATCCAATCATTAAGACCAAAAAGATAACGTACCAAAGTTTGTGGCTCGTCCTCTTTAAGATCACACCTCCAAAGCAAATGCTCAAATTCCTTGGTGTACTCCTCTACGCTTCTACCTCCTTGGACCAACTTTTGTAGCTTGTAGTAGTTGTCACGTAGGTAGCTAGGTGGTAAGAACTTCTCTTGAAGCTTCTTTTTCATTTTATCCCATGTACACACCTTGTCCTTTCCTTTAGCTTCTCGCTTCTTTTGGAAGTTTGTCCACCAAATACTTGCATGTTTTCGTAGCTTCAAGGCAACATACTTGACTTTTAGCTCATCATTAACTTCTTTCAAATCAAATACACGTTCAACCGTTTGAATCCAATCAAGAAATACCTCCGGATCTAGACTTCCATCAAATTCGGGTATTTCAACTTTAAAATCAAAACTTTCACCCCTTCTTGAGAGTGAACTAGGCGTGCCTGATGTATATAAGCTCGCTAAAGGCACTGAATTCAATAAGCTTATAACACCTCAAGGACACCAATCTCTCGGACAACAATTAACCACAACAATTGTGATGCAATGAGCATCAAGGAGAGAAAAACAAATGAAAGAAAAGATAGGTCAAGTATTATCTCACTTGTTACAATACTTAAACACCTTCAAGTGAAATGAATACCCGGACAGCTTGAAGGACCTTCGTTTGGTTACAGAATTTAATAACCTTCCAAACAAGATCATAACAAGTGCACACAACACCACTAGGCTGCCAGACCTAGATACTGGAGTGGAAAACGAGAGTTTGAGAAACTCACAAACGAGGAAGCTCAAAGCTTTCTTTGGGTTTTGTATTTTGTAAGATGTGAAATGAAGTGGCTAATCCAAAGATACATATACTCGACTGAAACAAAGGAAAAAGGCAGCCAAGCAACCAAGCAAGGAGCTCAACTAACTAGAGTGAGGTTTCCTAATCACGAAGAAACCTCCTAAACGTGGTTAATTAAGCTAATTATAAATGATTAAAGTTAATACATGACTTCACTATGAAGTACTCGACCATCATTGGACCACCCATGGACGATCACAGCCCTCCACTTGGCACTTCCTCATTGGAGGATCTTCATTCACTTAGACTCCAATCCATGCAAGACAAGTGAAGAAACACAAGTGGTTTTATTCCAAAATGGCGGGAACTCAGCAAGGACCTTTAAGAGTATATGGGAAAAACCGGACCTCCTGAGAGAAGACCAAAATGCCCCGGAAAGATCGCCAAAGTATCAAGGCTGCCAAAGCTAAAGGACCTTTACCGCTATCCAGATAAACGACCTTACCGCAAGTCAAAAATAGAACAGCCAGGCAGAACACCGAATGACCTTCACAGTTGAGATAGGGAGACAAGCAGCAAGGACATCACATGGGGTGAATGTCCTTGACCTCCTTCTGCACAAATTCCCTTCTTAAGTATGCCCACCAAGTGATAACACTCCTGAATCAACTGTATTTGTGGAGGCTGATTCCCATCAGTGCCATATGAAGCACCTTCATCAACATTTAAAGACTCCCTTTGTAAAGCACGGTTTAAATCCATATAGGTATTTCATTGTTTTTGCAACATATCAATTTGCATCCTCATAGCATCAACATTCTTAGGTGAATTGGTTTGAGACTCGTCCATTTGATTCAATCTTGATGTCAATCGTAGAATTCACGTAGGGTAAGGGACGGATTTGGCTAGGTTTGTGTTTGGTCTTAGGGTTCTTTATGGAGCTTAAGGTTCTTGATGAATTCTTGATGAGTTCTTGGAAGAACTCAAGGGTGGCGTATGAATGTGATGAAAACAAGGTGTAAAACAATGCAAGAAACGAGAGATATCAACAACCTAAGCTCTGATACCACTTTTGATGCATAATGGGACCAAGGGATGATCTCATTACACACAATCTAAGGATCTTTAAAGACGAAGATAGGAATCTCCCTTCTCAAAGTTCAAAAGAACCAAAATGGAGTAGAAATGGACGAAATAGATGGAAAGAACTATGAAAGATGGTTACCAAACGAATTGGAAATGATGAACGAATGAACGATTGATGATTGTAGGATGAATGACGAATGGATGAGCGATTGATGAACGTTCAAATGTTGAATGCTTGGTGTTTGATTGAAGAACGAATGCACCTTGAACAATCACAAGTCGTTTGATGCTTGGAAGACAATCAAGTTGGATAAATGTAGATGAACGTTTGAGTGGATGAATGAATGAATGATAATGGCTTTGAAGATTCTTGGAGGATAAAGGCAAACCACCTTCAAGAGACCTTCAATTCCTTCCTATCACCACCAAGGACGCCAACCTTGGATAGAAGATGGGGATAGTTCTCGTCCTCCCTCAAGAGAAACGAAGAGAAACTAGCACAAAGCTAGAGAGAACAACACATCATGTGTTTGGTTTGTATTTCAATTCAATAAGGTGTGTTTACAAGGCACCCTAAGGGGTCTATTTATACTAGTAGAGGCCCCCTTAGGCGTGTGACATGAAAGAAACTACAACCATCTAGCTTACATCATCCTAATCAAATGATTACATCATAAAGAAACAAATGAACTAAACTAGATTACAAATGATGATAACTTGCTCAATACTTAACCAAATCTAAAGATTCTTGAACCATTGGAAAGCTCTTGGAATGTAGATTAATCCACTTTGGGACACCTTCCATGATAGCTTTATGGTTCTTGAGTTAAGGAGCAAATTACTTGAGTACCCTTGTAGATTTCTTCCAAATAGAGAGATATGTGAGAGATGTGAGCTCTTCTTCCGTGTAGGTGAGTATTTAATGTTTCTCTGGTTGACCTTGATGTATATGGCCATCAAATATACATCAGGAATTCGAAACTCCTAGCTTGAATGCTAGAGAGAAACTAAAGCATGATGACTTTAGAGAGACTTTTGTGTGTTTATTATGATTTAATAGATTGTGGTGCGTCTGTATCAATCAAGGAGGTTTCCATTGCCAATTTTATCTTGTTCTTACGTCAAGTCGAGTAGTTCTTCATTGGTTGGTACGTTTTGCTTAGTCTTTTGTTTCTCTTGATTGTCATTCTTGTCTAATCATTAGTACTCTCGTCCAAGCCTTTCGTTTCATATCTTTTCAATCTAAATCCATTCGTTTCATTCGTCTGTTTGAGAAATCAACAATCACAAGTTCTTACTTGTGAACGATCCGTTTTCATTTCATGTATAATGGATTAGTTTTGATTCATTATGCATCACAAAAGGACCATCACTTCTTGGTTTCAATTTCCCTTTCCTTCTACTCAGAAATCTTTCTTTCTTAAGTTGTATCCATACCAAGTCTCTAGGTTTGAAAATAACTTTCTTCCTCTTTTGATTGACCTTCTCTTCAATCCTTTGAGTATATCTCATGATCTTTTCTCGAACCTCCTCATGTAACTTCTTAATCTCCTCCACTCTCTTACTAGCTTCAAAACTGAATTTAGTAGATGTAGACATAGGAGATAAATCCATATGTTTGAGAGGATTCTTCCCATACACAACTTCAAATGGAGATAACTTTGTAGCTCGATTTGGACTCTGATTATAAGCAAATTCAGCATGACTTAGCAAAGTATCCGAGCTTTTCTTATCCTTGGTCACCAAAGATCGTAATAAGGCTCCCAATGTACTGTTGACAACTTTAGTTTGTCCATCCGTTTGAGGATGACATGTCGTGCTAAATTTGAGCTTTGTACCCAACTTCTTCCATAAGGTAATCCAAAAATGACTAAGGAATTTTGAATCTCTACCACTCACCATGGTCTTTGGGATACCATGTTGATGCATAATAAGACCAAGGGTTGATCACATTACACACAATCTAAGGATCTTTAAAAACGAAGATAGGAATCTCCCTTCTCAAAGTTCCAAAGAACCAAAAATGGAATAGAAATGGATGAAAAGATGGAAAGAACTATGAAAGATGATTACCAAATGAATAGAAATGATGAACGAATGGGTGATTGATGAATGTAGAATGAATGAACGAATGAATGGACGAATGATGGATGATTGTGAACGAAATGGATGATGAATGTATCTTGTGAATTAACACTTTACACGTTTGAATGTAAGGTAGAAACAATGAGAATGCAATTGAAGAATTCAAACGATTCAAAGGAAACTCACTAAGAATGATAGAATGATAATTGCTCTTTGAACAATCTTGGAGGATACAGCCACACCACCTTCAAGAGACCTTCAATTCATTCCTATCACCACCAAGGACGCCAACCTTGGATAGAAGAAGGGGATAGTTTCGTTCTCCCTCAAGAGAAACGAAGGGAAACTAGCACAAAGCTAGATAGAACACATCATGTGTTTGATTGTATTTTGATATATGATTGAATGATTGTGTTTACAAGGCACCATAAAGGCGGTACTTATAGTACTAGCACCTCCCTTTAGGCATGATATACATCAAGAATAAGGTGATGAAAATCAGCCCACGCTTGTTCCCCTAGGCCGAATCAAGAAGGTCCAATTAAAGGTCCATCATACACATAGGGTCCTTCATCAAAGGACTACAACTAATACAGGGCCAACAGGGCATGTTTGGTTCAACTACATCAAGTGGGCCAACGAAAAGAGATACAAGGTTGAACTACGGAGGCCCATTCATATGGTGTGTTTCATATTTCAAGAGGATGTCCAAACATCCTAGAAGATGGGCAATGACACACGCCAAGCCCAAGAGGATCAAGGGTACACGTCCAAGTCAAGAATACAAGTCCAATGTTACGATCTTGATTTTAGGATGTAATTTAATTAGTTATAGCTTAATTATTTCTGGTTTGTTTCTTTTAATTAGGCTAGATTAGGTGTGTTTTATTTCCTAGATAGGAATTGGCTAATTTTGTAACTAATCCAATTTGGATTAGGAAAGCCAAAACCAATTAGGATAAGGTTTGTTACAACCAACTCCCCCTAGGATAAGGATTCCTAATCGAAGTAGGAGTAGGAGTAGTTAGACGAGTTCTCCTTGGCTTGCACGCCAAGAGAGAGACTCCTAGGCCTAGTTTAGCTTGGCTTCCACTCCAAGTAGGAGTACAAGTCCCTTAAGGACTCTCCTAGTATAAATAGCCTAGGTTTGTATTCAATTGATACATCAGTTGAGAAATATGAATCAAGCTTTAAGCTTACCCCTTGAGTGTTTGGATTAACCTCACCCCTTCTTCTATTGTATCTTGGTTTGGCACCCAAGTAGTTAGGAAGAGCTTGATCATAGGTTGCGGTCTAGGTCAAGTTAGCCCTAGGTTGTCCTATTTGTGGATTCAATTAGGAAACCTAGATCTATCCGTTCTTACCTTTCTATCAATATAGTTAAGGTAATTACCCTGTGAGCTTTCAGTCAATACAGTTAAGTCACATTAATCCTAAACCTACCCCCATTCCCAACGCCATCCCCACCTCCTTAAGCCCCTTTCAATTCGTCACCCACCTCACCAATCCAAATCCTTTTCGTCTTCCCTTCTCTCTCTCCATAACAACCTTCCAACAACCTTATCTCTCCATAACAACCTAACAACCTCTCACTCTCCTCCACCTCCAAACGCCACCCTCTCACCTCCTCTCCCCCTTCTTACCTCACGCCACCCTCTCCCTCTCCCATCTTCCAACGTCAACTCTTCCCCCTCAAATCATCATCCAAGATTCATCCCTTTCCCGTTCAAGATTCAACCTTTCTTAAATCTTGAAACTACAAAAGCCCTCACGACAAAATAACTTCCACAAAGAACCCCTTTTCACGAGAACCACCCCTCTCTTTTCCACCCTAATCTCGTGAACCACCCCCACTTCCCTATTTGGTTACACGTGTTTCATGTATCATCGGAATCAAGAACCTTTCTTGACCCAGTAATACATCATAAGGCCCTTTTTGGCTTACATCACCCAATACAAAAGTGACATCACAAAGATTCAAATGTACATAAAATGATGATAACTAGCTCAATACTTAACCAAATCTAAAGATTCTTGAACCCTTGGAAAGCTCTTGGAATGTAGATTAATCCACTCTAAGACACCTTCCATGGTAGCTTGATGGTTCTTGATTTAAGGAGCAAATTACTTAAGTACCCTTATAGATTTCTTCCAAATAGAGAGATATGTAAGAGACTTGAGCTCTTCTTCCTCATAGGTGAGTATTTGATGTCTCCCTAGCTGACCTTGATGTATATAGCTAGGCGATTATACATCATTCTCCCCCAGTTGAAAAAGTTTGTCCTCAAACTTAGACAAAACTTCTTCTAAACTGCTACATAGCACTTCTTCTTATAAGATGTCTTCCCAAAAGTGTTGTTCCCGTCAACTTGCTTCTTCCTCTTACGTTTCTTGAAGAGATTACAAACTCTCTTCTTAAACGCTTTGAAATCATCATAGATTCCTTTGATGCTTGACTTGAACTTCCACTTTCTTCCAAATTTTCTCATGACTAATCCAATGACATCATGGAACTTCAAATCTCGTTTCTTCATAGAAAATGTAGGAACCTCATATAACTTCTCAACTTCAAAGTATAGATTCAGAAGCTTGTAACTCATGATGAAGACAATAGTACGACTTCCTTGAATCCATGGTACTTCAACCTTAGAATTCAAGCTTTCATCTCCATATAGTATAGAAGGATTGCAAATATCATGATGCATATTCATATCATAAGCATCATGAAGAAGTTATCAAAGATCTTACAATTCTCTTAAATGAGCTACAAGCTTCTAATTCACGTGACATCCATGGTAGCTTTTATGGAAGAGGTTTATTGAGCTACTTACAACAAGATCCATGAAGATTCATCTCATGAAAGTTGAAGAGCTTTGGAAGATCTACATCATGGTTTTTGAATCTTTAAGTTTGGATAAGTTTTGAGCTACTTATCTTCATTTTATGTACATTTGTATCTTTGTGATGTCCCTTTTGTATTGGGTGATGTAAGCCAAAAAGGGCCTTATTCTTGATGTATATCACGCCTAAAGGGAGGTGCTAGTACTATAAATACCCCCTTTATGGTGCCTTGTAAACACAATCTATTGAATCATAATAACACAAAAGTCTCTCTAAAGTCATCATGCTTTAGTTTCTCTTTAGCATTCTAGCTAGGAGTTTCGAATTCCTTGAGGGGATTTCGATCAAATCTTCTCTTCTATTCCAAGAGGGAGCAATCTTGGATGGTACAAAGGAGGAGTTGGATATCAAATTGATTGTGGTGCGTCTATATCAATCAAGGAGGTTTCCATTGCCAATTCTATCTTGTTCTTACGTCAAATCGTGTTGTTCTTCGTTGGTTGGTACGTTTTTCTTAGTCTTTTGTTTCTCTTGATTGTCATTCTTGTCATAATCATTAGAACACTCGTCCAAGCCTTTCTTTTCATACCTTTTTCCATTCGTTTCATTCGTTTGTTTGAGAAATCAATAATCACAAAAGTTGTTACTTGTGAACGATCCGTTTTTATTTCGTGTATAATGGATTAGTTTTGATTCATTATGCGTCAAAAGTTGTATCAGAGCTTAGCTTGTTGATATCTCTTGTCTCTTGCATCATTTTTGCACCTTGTTTTTCGTCACATTCACGCCACCCTTGAGTTCTTCCAAGAACTCATCAAGAATTCATCAAGAATTCATCAAGAACCTTAAGCTCCACAAAGAACCCTAAAGACCAAACACAAACCTAGCCAAATTCGTCCCTTACCCTACGTGAGTTCTAAGATTGATATCAAGATTGAATCAAATGGACGAGTCTCAAACCAATTCACCTAAGAATGTTGATGCTATGAGGATGCAAATTGATATGTTGCAAAAACAATTAAAGACCTATATGGATTTAAACCGTGCTTTACAAAGGGAGTCTTTAAATGTTGATGAAGGTGCTTCATATGGCACGCCTAGTTCACTCTCAAGAAGGGGTGAACGTTTTGATTTTAAAGTTGAAATACCTGAATTTGACGGTAGTCTAGATCCGGAGGTATTTCTTGATTGGATTCAAACGGTTGAACGTGTATTTGATTTGAAAGAAGTTAATGATGAGCTAAAAGTGAAGTATGTAGCATTGAAGTTGAGAAAGCATGCCTCTATTTGATGGACTAACATGCAAAAGAAGCGACAAGCAAAGGGAAAGGACAAGATTCGTTCATGGGAAAAGATGAAGTCCAAATCGCAAGGCAAGTTTCTACCCCAAAGCTACGTCCAAGACAACTATGTCAAGCTTCAAAAGCTAGTTCAAGGATCCAAATCGGTGGAAGAGTATACTAAGGAGTTTGAACATCTCCTTTGGCGTTGTGATTTGAAGGAGAATGAGCCACAAGTTTTGGTACGTTTTCTAATTGGTTTAAATGATTGATACGTAATGTTGTCGAGTTACATTCTTATCAATCATTGGATGAATTAAGTACTTTGGCCTTGAAAGTAGAAAGGCAAAGGAAAGAAAGGGGAAAAGATACCATGAGAACGTACCCTACACAATCCAAACTCTATGCCACACGTCCACCTACCCAAACACAATACAAAACTCCACAAAATCAGCCCCCATCCTCCCAAAAACCCTACGGCAAAACCCCAAAGAATCAGCCACAAAATCCCCCATCTAAACCCCATGTCTAAGAATCAAGGACATTACCTCCAAGAAGATGCTTTAGGTGCCAAGGATTGGGCCATATTGCATCCGAATGTCCTAACAAACGTGTAGTTTCTCTTGTTGAATATCAAAGTGCTTTATATGTTGAACCAAGTTACCATGAAAGTGAATATGAAGAAGAGCAACTTGAGGAGGAAAATGACGTTTGTGAAGAGGAAAATGTAGAAGAAGCGGATGATGGAGAATTGCTTGTGTTGAGGAGGGCATTAAGCGTGGCTTCTACACCAAACGAATTGGAGCAACGTGAAACTATCTTCCATACTAGATGTACGGTTGAAGGGAAGGTATGTTCACTCATTATAGATGGTGGTAGTTGTACTAATGCGGCTTCTACTATAATGGTTGAAAATTGAAGTTAGAAGTGAGTCCTCATCCCTCTCCTTACAATATACAATGGTTGAGTCATGGAAAGGGTATTAAGATTGATAAACATGTGCTTGTATCTTTATCCATTGGGAAGAGTTATAAAGATCAAATATAGTGTGATGTAGTACCAATGGATTCTTGCCATATTTTGCTTGGGAGACCTTGGCTTTTTGATAGGTACGCCACACATGATGGGAGAATGAACACTTATTCCTTCACCATCAACAAGAAGAAGACCACATTGGCCCCTTTGCCACCTTCTTCTATCATTCGGCCACCCCAACTAAAGGAGCAAGAGAAGGAGTCCAATATTGTTTCTTTGCTAAAAGCGGATCAACATGAGTTCCATGAGCAAAAGGAGTTCATTTTGGCTAATTTGCAAGAGGAACAAGCTGCCCCAACTCATGAACACCCACGGCTCCAACCCATCCTAAGGAGGTTCAATCATTTGTTCCCTAATGAGATGCTACACGCCTTGCCACCAAGAAGGGAGATAGAGCAAAAAATTGATCTCATTCCCGGAGCCATTCTTCCAAATAAAGCGGCATATAGAATGAATCCAAAGGAGGCTCAAGAAGTACAAAAACAGGTTGATGAGCTACTTTCAAAGGGCTTGATAAGGCCTAGCATGAGTCCATGTGTCGTTCCGGTGTTACTAGTTCCAAAGAAAGATGGTTCGCAACGCATGTGTATGGAATGTAGGTCCATCAACAAGATAACTATCAAGTATAGATTCCCTATCCCACACTTGGAGGATCTACTTGATGAGTTATATGGGAGTGTTGTCTTCTCCAAAGTGGATTTGAGAAGTGGATATCACCAAATCCGCATCCATGAAGGTGATGAATGGAAAACGGCTTTCAAGACAAAGGAAGGACTATATGAATGGTTAGTCATGCCTTTTGGTCTTACTAATACACCTTCCACATTTATGAGTTTAATGAATCATGTATTGAAGCCTTTGATTGGCAAATGTGTAGTAGTGTACTTTGGTGACATTCTTGTATATAGTAAAAGTGAGCTTGATCATGTAAAGCATTTAGAGCTAGTCATGTGTATTTTCGAGAAAGAGAAGCTCTACGCCAATATGGAGAAATGCTCCTTCTTCTCACCCAAGGTCGTCTTCCTTGGATATGTGCTTTCACAAGATGGTATTCAAGTGGATCAAGGAAAGATCAAAGCTATACACGAATAGCCTACACCAACGTCCATCCATGAGGTATGATCGTTTCATGGTTTAGCTTCTTTCTATAGAAGATTTATCAAGAATTTTAGCACTATTATGGCTCCTATGACCGAGTTGTTGAAAAATAAGGAGTTTGAATGGAGTAGAAGTGCTCAAAAGGCGTTTGAAATGATCAAAGAGAAGCTTTGTAATACACCAATACTTGTCTTACCATGCTTTGACAAAATCTTTGAAGTTGAAGTGGATGCAAGTGGTGTTGGTATTGGAGCGGTTTTGTCTCAAGAAGGAAGCCCAATTGCTTATTTTAGTGAGAAGTTGAATGAGGCAAAGAGGAAGTATAGTACATATGACAAAGAGTTCTATGCCATTATAAGAGCTCTTCAGCATTGGAGACATTATCTACTAAGTGGAGAGTTTATTCTTCATAGTGATCACGAAGCTCTCAAGTACATCCAAGGGCAACATAAACTCAATCCAAGACATGCCAAATGGGTTGAATTCATGCAATCTTTCCAATTCGTGATCAAGCATAAAGCCGGCCATTTGAATAAAGGCGCCGATGCTCTTTCAAGAAGGTACTTGCTTACACATATTCTTGATTCAAAAGTTGCTGGATTTGAGCATATTAAAGATTTGTATAAGAATGATCATGATTTCAAAGAGGTATTTGAGCTCTCAAAGAAGCATCCACACGAAATGTTTCATATTGAAGAGGGGTTTCTTTTCAAAGGAAATCAACTTTGTATCCCAAGGAGTAGCTTGCGTGAATTATTGATCATGGAGGTTGATGCATAATGGACCAAGGGATGATCTCATTACACACAATCTGAGGATCTTTAAAAACGAAGATAGGAATCTCCCTTCTCAAAGTTCCAAAGAACCAAAAATGGAATAGAAATGGATGAAAAGGATGGAAAGAACTATGAAAGATGATTTCCCAACGAATGGAAATGATGGACGAATAAACGATTGATGAATGTAGAATGAATGAACGAATGAATGAATGTTTGAAACGAATTGAATGATGAATCTATCTTGTGAATTAGCACTTTAGACGTTTGAATGTAAGGTAGAAACAATGAGAATGCATTTGAAGAATTCAAACGATTCAAACGAAACTCACTAGAATGATAGAATGATAATGGCTTTTGAAGATTCTTGGAGGTTACAGCCACACCACCTTTGATGCATAATGGATCAATACAAATCCATTATACACGAAATGCTAAGGATATTTCCACAAGTGAAAACTTGCAATAGTTGAATTTCTCAAAAACTAGTTTCAAACGAAAGAATGAGATGAATTAGATTGAAAATGGACGAATGGAAAAGGCTAAACGAGAGTTCTAAATGTGATGAATTGAATGACAATCAAAACAATCAAAACAATGGCAAAAACGTACCAATTGTAAAAGAACTCGTTGAATTGATGTAGAAACTTGATAGATTTTGGCAATGGAAATCTCCTTGATTGATACAGACACACCACAATCAATTGGATATCCAACTCCTCCTTTGCACCATCCAAGATTGCTCCCTCTTGGAATAGAAGAGAAGATTCAAAGGATTCTCCCTCAAGAGAACCAGATTCTAACACAAAGGTTAGAGAGAAAACAAAGCATAAGCTCTTGTTTGATTATGTGTTTAATATTGAATGTGAATGAATACAAAGGCACCCTAGGGGGTTTATTTATACTACTCCAAGGACCCCCTTCGACGTGCACTTAGGGTTCTAGAAACCAAGAATCAACTATTACATCATATATCCTATTTATGACATCATAAAACTCTAAAATACAACTCTAGAAAGAAATTGCTATAACTCCTTCAATACTTGTCAGTTTTCAATGATTCAAAAACCATTGGAAAGCTCTTTAAATGTACTCCAATCTGTCTTATGATGACTTCCTCAATAGATGCTTGGATTTAGAGTTATAGAGAAAAATATCGAACTATACACGATAAGGTCCTCCATTGCCGCGAATTCAATAAGGACTCTTATTGCCGAGAGTACTTTGAGCTCATTGATGACCTCCATATATGAGAGTAACTCTATGTAAGCTAGAATAACATCAAGGTCCTTCATGCTTGCTTCCTTGATGTATAGAGCTTAATAAACCATTGTAATTGATGATGTCGTTGATGTCTTTTGTAACTTGAAGCTAGATCAAGGTCCTCTTAGCTAACCTTGATGTATATAGCTAGGCTATTATACATCATTCTCCCCCGGTTGAAAAAGTTTGTCCTCAAACTTTAGACAAGACTTTCTTTAAAAACCATCATATAACTTCAATCACAAAACTTCTTTGATTCGTACTCACAAGTGATCATATAAACTTCTTCTTCAAAGCCCTTCTTCCTTCTCTGTAAGATGTCTTTCCATATGTGTTGTAGACATCATTTCTCTTCTTCTTTCTCATGAGGTTACAACTTCTCTTCTTGAATGCTTTGAAATCATCATAGATCCCTTTGATAAGATCTAGTTGTTGTTGAAGCTCTTGATTGAGGAACGTATGATATTTCTCCATATGAGAGAAATGCTTCAAGATTAAATTCAAGTGTGGGTACTCAATTGTTGATGACGTTTTACCTCCTCCTTCAAACTCACGGTAGATAACCTCCAATGGTGCAAGATTGAAACTCTTTTGCTCTTCAAATTTATGATACTCATTCTCCATAAGTGTTATAAGAGTACTTTGATCCTCCGTGGGCAATGAGTTACAAGAGGGTAATAAGGACGTCTCTTGGAGCATGATACTCCAATCATACAACTTTGATTTTCCAAACAAAGTATAACAAAAATCCATAGAAGTAATATTACAATATAATGAATCTTTGCAAATCTTGTAAAAACAAAGACTTACTAAACTTCTTGGATCAAGGTGTATGTTGTTGTCATAAACGTGTAGAGTAGGAAGTGAATAGCTCTCCAAATCCTTCATTTTGATCCTCTTTGTAGAAACGTCAATGTCAAGAACAATGCCCTCGTCAATACTACAATGGGAAGTACAATCTTCTCCTCCTTGATTCAATGGACATACTTCTTCTTGAATGGTATATTGAGAGTAAGAAATAGGCTCTCTTTGTTGTAGATCATTTGATACACTAGCCTCTTTCAAGACTCTACTTACAACAAGCAACTCTTCTCCACTTAATTCTTCTACATACATCGTTTCTAGTACAATATCCTCTTCTTTTTCTTCCTCGTGTACTTCATGAGGCACGCTACATACCTCATTCATGCCAAGTTTATGAACATCCTCATGCTCGTCAAATACATCAAATGTCACTCTTTCAAGTTCTGGTTGGACACAAAATGATGCTTGACAATCAACCAAAGACACTTCTTGCTTCTTAGGACATGCACTTTCAATATGATCAAAACTTTGGCAATGTGGACATGTACTTGGAACAATGATTTCCTTTTCTTGGACAATAGGAGTGCGACGGTTTTTGGGTTGATTTGAGGAGTTTTGGGCAGTAGGTGTAGAGAGTTCTAAGGCTTGTTTTGTGGAGCTATGGATAGGATGTTGTAGGGGCTGTTTTGTAGGTTTTTGAACCATAGGTTTAGGAGATCTTTGTGGCTGTTTTGTAGGTCTTTGGACGTGAGGTTTGGGATTGATTTAGGGTTGTTTTGGGATGTTCTTGGCGTGGGGTTTTGTGGTTGGTATGTTTGGTTTTAGTTGTAGATGGTTCTCACCCCAAGGTTCTTTCATCTTTGCCTCCATCTCAACATTAAAAGCCAAGGAACTTAACTCTTCCAAGTTTGAAAAAAATTGACATACAACAATATCTCCAATGTAATCATTAAGACCACTTAAGTAACATACCAAGACTTAGGGGTCATCCTCCTTAAGAGCATACTTCCATAGTTGCATTCTGAATTGTATCGTGTATGGAACCACGTCCATGCTCCCTTGCTTCATTCTTGCAAGTTTGATGATGTGGTCTCTTTTGATTGGCGAAAATTCTTCTTGGACATGATATCCCTTCTTCTTATTCAAACGTGTACTCCATTCGTAAGGAGCTTCATATTCATTATCATAAGGACTCCTTTCATATGAACCAAACGTGCTTCTTAATCCTTCCTTTTGAAGGTTCCCAAATTTTTCCATTTGATTCAGATTTGATGTCAAATTAGAACTCACGTTGCGTAAAGGATGGAATTAGGCTAGGCTTGTGTTTAGTCTTAGGGTTTTTTTGTGGAGCTTAGGGTTCTTGATGAATTCTTGATGAATTCTTGATGAGTTCTTGGAGAAAACTCCAAGATGGCGTGTGAATGGTGGTGAATGGCGTGTATATGGGTGTTGTTTTGAAGAAAACAAGGTAAAAGAAACTAGAGAAATCAACTAGCAAAGCTCTGATACCAATTTTGATGCATAATGGATTAATACAAATCCATTATACACGAAATGCTAAGGATCTTTCTACAAGTGAAAACTTGCAATAGTTGAATTTCTCAAAAACTAGTTTCAAACGAAAGAATGGGATGAATTAGATTGAAAATGGACGAATGGAAAAGGCTAAACGAGAGTTCTAAATGTGATGAATTGAAATACAATCAAAACAATCAAAACAATGGCAAAAACGGACCAATTGTAAAAGAACTCGTTGAATTGATGTAGAAACTTGATAGATTTTGGCAATGGAAATCTCCTTGATTGATACAGACACACCACAATCAATTGGATATCCAACTCCTCCTTTGCACCAACCAAGATTGCTCCCTCTTGGAATAGAAGAGAAGATTCAAAGGATTCTCCCTCAAGAGAACCAGATTCTAACACAAAGGTTAGAGAGAAAACAAAACATAAGCTCTTGTTTGATTATGTGTTTAATATTGAATGTGAATCAATACAAAGGCACCCTAGGGGGTTTATTTATACTACTCCAAGGACCCCCTTGGACGTGCACTTAGGGTTCTAGAAACCAAGAATCAACTATTACATCATATATCCTATTTATGACATCATAAAACTCTAAAATACAACTCTAGAAAGAAATTGCTATAACTCCTTCAATACTTGTCTGTTTTCAATGATTCAAAAACCATTGGAAAGCTCTTTAAATGTACTCCAATCTGTCTTATGATGACTTCCTCAATAGATGCTTGGATTTAGAGTTATAGAGCAAAATATCGAACTATACACGATAAGGTCCTCCATTGCTGCGAATTCAATAAGGACTCTTATTGCCGAGAGTATTTTGAGCTCATTGATGACCTCCATATATGAGAGTAACTCTATGTAAGCTATAATAACATTAAGGTCCTTCATGCTTGCTTCCTTGATGTATAGAGCTTAATAAACCATTGTAATTGATGATGTCGTTGATGTCTTTTGTAACTTGAAGCTAGATCAAGGTCCTCTTAGCTAACCTTGATGTATATAGCTAGGCTATTATACATCATTCTCCCCCGGTTGAAAAAGTTTGTCCTCAAAGTTTAGACAAGACTTTCTTTAAAAACCATCATATAACTTCAATCACAAAACTTCTTTGATTCGTACTCACAAGTGATCATATAAACTTCTTCTTCAAAGCCCTTCTTCTTACTTTGTAAGATGTCTTTCCATATGTGTTGTAGACATCATTTCTCTTCTTCTTTCTCATGAGGTTACAACTTCTCTTCTTGAATGCTTTGAATCATCATAGATCCCTTTGATAAGATCTAGTTGTTGTTGAAGCTCTTGATTGAGGAACGTATGATATTTCTCCATATGAGGGAAATGCTTCAAGATTAAATTCAAGTGTGGGTACTCAATTGTTGATGCCGTTTTACCTCCTCCTTCAAACTCACGGTAGATAACCTCCAATGGTGCAAGATTGAAACTCTTTTGCTCTTCAAATGTATGATACTCATTCTCCATAAGTGTCATAAGAGTACTTTGATCCTCCGTGGGCAATGAGTTACAAGAGGGTAATAAGGACGTCTCTTGGAGCATGATACTCCAATCATACAACTTTGATTTTCCAAACAAAGTATAACAAAAATCCATAGAAGTAATATTACAATATAATGAATCTTTGCAAATCTTGTAAAAACAAAGACTTACTAAACTTCTTGGATCAAGGTGTATGTTGTTGTCATAAACGTGTAGAGTAGGAAGTGAATAGCTCTCCAAATCCTTCATTTTGATCCTCTTTGTAGAAACGTCAATGTCAAGATCAATGCCCTCGTCAATATTACAATGGGAAGTACAATCTTCTCGTCCTTGATTCAATGGACATACTTCTTCTTGAATGGTATATTGAGAGTAAGAAATAGGCTCTCTTTGTTGTAGATCATTTGATACACTAGCCTCTTTCAAGACTCTACTTACAACAAGCAACTCTTCTCCACTTAATTCTTCTACATACATCGTTTCTAGTACAATATCCTCTTCTTTTTCTTCCTCGTGTACTTCATGAGGCACGCTACATACCTCATTCATGCCAAGTTTATGAACATCCTCATGCTCGTCAAATACATCAAATGTCACTCTTTCAAGTTCTGGTTGGTCACAAAATGATGCTTGACAATCAACCAAAGACACTTCTTGCTTCTTAGGACATGCACTTTCAATATGATCAAAACTTTGGCAATGTGGACATGTACTTGGAACAATGATTTCCTTTTCTTGGACAATAGGAGTGGGACGGTTTTTGGGCTGATTTGAGGAGTTTTGGGCAGTAGGTGTAGAGAGTTCTAAGGCTTGTTTTGTGGAGCTATGGATAGGATGTTGTAGGGGCTGTTTTGTAGGTTTTTGAACCGTAGGTTTAGGAGATCTTTGTGGCTGTTTTGTAGGTCTTTGGACGTGAGGTTTGGGATTGATTTGGGGCTGTTTTGGGATGTTCTTGGCGTGGGGTTTTGTGGTTGGTATGTTTGGTTTTAGTTGTAGATGGTTCTCATCCCAAAGTTCTTTCATCTTTGCCTCCATCTCAACATTAAAAGCCAAGGAACTTAACTCTTCCAAGTTTGAATAAAATTGACATACAACAATATCTCCAATGTAATCATTAAGACCACTTAAGTAACATACCAAGACTTGGGGGTCATCCTCCTTAAGAGCATACTTCTATAGTCGCATTCTGAATTGTATCGTGTATGGAACCACGTCCATGCTCCCTTGCTTCATTCTTGCAAGTTTGATGATGTGGTCTCTTTTGATTGGCGAAAATTCTTCTTGGACATGATATCCCTTCTTCTTATTCAAACGTGTACTCCATTCGTAAGGAGCTTCATATTCATCATCATAAGGACTCCTTTCATATGAACCAAACGTGCTTCTTAATCCTTCCTTTTGAAGGTTCCCAAATTTTTCCATTTGATTCAGATTTGATGTCAAATTAGAACTCACGTTGGGTAAAGGATGGAATTAGGCTAGGCTTGTGTTTAGTCTTAGGGTTTTTTGTGGAGCTTAGGGTTCTTGATGAATTCTTGATGAATTCTTGATGAGTTCTTGGAGAAAACTCCAAGATGGCGTGTGAATGGTGGTGAATGGCGTGTATATGGGTGATGTTTTGATGAAAACAAGGTAAAAGAAACTAGAGAAATCAACTAGCAAAGCACTGATACCAATTTTGATGCATAATGGATCAATACAAATCCATTATACACGAAATGCTAAGGATCTTTCCACAAGTGAAAACTTGCAATAGTTGAATTTCTCAAAAACTAGTTTCAAACGAAAGAATGGGTGAATTAGATTGAAAATGGACGAATGGAAAAGGCTAAACGAGAGTTGTAAATGTGATGAATTGAATGACAATCAAAAGAATCAAAACAATGGCAAAAACGTACCAATTGTAAAAGAACTCGTTGAATTGATGTAGAAACTTGATAGATTTTGGCAATGGAAATCTCCTTGATTGATACAGACACACCACAATCAATTTGATATCCAACTCCTCCTTTGAACCATCCAAGTTTGCTCCCTCTTGGAATAGAAGAGAAGATTCAAAGGATTCTCCCTCAAGAGAACAAGATTCTAACACAAAGGTTAGAGAGAAAACAAAGCATAAGCTCTTGTTTGATTATGTGTTTAATATTGAATGTGAATGAATACAAAGGCACCCCAGGGGGTTTATTTATACTACTCCAAGGACCCCCTTGGACGTTCACTTAGGGTTCAAGAAACCAAGCATCAACTATTACATCATATATCCTATTTATGACATCATAAAACTCTAAAATACAACTCTAGAATGAAATTGCTATAACTCCTTCAATACTTGTCCGTTTTCAATGATTCAAAAACCATTGGAAAGTTCTTTAAATGTACTCCAATTTGTTTTTTCATGACTTCCTCAATAGATGCTTGGATTTAGAGTTATAGAGCAAAATTTCAAACTATACACGATAAGGTCCTCCATTGCCGCGAATTCAATAAGGACTCTTATTGCCGAGAGTATTTTGAGCTCATTGATGACCTCCATATATGAGAGTAACTCTATGTAAGCTAGAATAACATCAAGGTCCTTCATGCTTGCTTCCAAATCTAAAGATTCTTGAATCATTGGAAAGCTCTTGGAATGTAGATTAATCCACTCTAGGACACCTTCCATGATAGCTTGATGATTCTTGAGTTAAGGAGCAAATTACTTGAGTACCCTTGTAGATTTCTTCCAAATGGAGAGATATGTGAGAGATGTGAGCTCTTCTTCCATGTAGGTGAGTATTTGATGTTTCTCTAGTTGACCTTGATGTATATGGCCATCAAATATACATCAGAGGTTCATGGAGGAGCCCTAGCTGGTCACTTTGGTATTGAAAAGACTTATTTGAAGATGAGAGATCATTATTTTTGGCCAAGCATGATCAAAGATGTTGAGCATATTGTAAAAAGATGTGGGACTTGTAATCTTGCTAAGTCTCATGTTCTACCACAAGGGTTATACACGCCTCTACCTATTCCCTACCATCCATGTGATGTTCTCCCCAAAATGAATTGAAATGAACTTAAACTGTTTTAAACGTTAGGGGTAGAGATTATTGAGATTTCCCCCTCATTTTTGAAATGTTTTGTTTTCAGGTGAAGATCTAAATGCTGGGGATGGGAATTAGAAGTGAGGACGACGAGTCTAGAAGTCCTTGAATCTTTTTATATTATTTTCGTTACGATGTCTTAAAGTTTTGTTTTGAGTTGTTAGTAGTTACCGTTAGCAGACAGTTGTGTTTTCCTTTCTCGCCTTGTGTTCCTTCGGGGATACGGCAGTGACGCCCAAACTAAATTTGAAGTCTTCCGCTAAGTTTTGTCTGTTAACGTTAGTTTGACTTTGACTTTTCTATAATTGAATTTCCGGGGCGTTACATTCATTGTATTGTAATATTACTTCTATGGATTCTTGTAATACTTTGTTGGAAGAAACAAAGTTGTATGATAGGAGTTTCAAGCTCCAAGAGGCGTCCTTATTACCACCTTGTGTTTCACGGCTCAAGGAGGGTCAAAGCATTCTTATGACACTTATGAAGAATAAGTATCATGAATTTGAAGAACCAAGGAGTCTCATTCTTACACCAATGGAGGTTGGAAACCGTGAACCTATAAAGGATCAAGATCCTATGCCATCACTTGTTCTCATTTGTGAATATTTGGATGAAAGACAAGCACCATCGACAAGTGACCTCTCTCACTTATCTCTTTGGGATCAAACTCAATTCGTGGATAACTACAACAACGGTTTTGATTCTCATATAGTATACAACATATTTTGAAAGAGTATGTACCATTACAATGTAAAAAGATTGTATTTGTATCATTTGAAAACATTTTTGTATGTAGTAGAAGTAGAAAGGAGTATGTAAATCCTTCGGAGTTAGTCTTGATCATGACGAAGCATGAGGAACCATAAGGAGAATTGGAGAAGTACTTGGAGAATTGTCCTTACCTCTCGTCCAAGAATGAGCTATCTCAACATATCTCATCAAATGGAGTAATTCAAGTGGACAAAAGGAAGAAAGGCATTATTCAAGAAGGATCCATACTTGCATCTATACTTGAGGTACTATGTCTCTTGAAGCACGCTAAAGATCATCATATTCTTTTATTTCCTATTCTCGCATTATATTTGTTCGTTACAAATGGAGTTGAGAAAGGTGAAGTCCTATCTCAAGGAAGTTGTCCCATGGATTATTTTGGTGATATACTTATTGGAGAAAAGGAGAAGCTTCATGCTTATTGCTTTACATTCATACTTGTTGTTATCATGAGGATATTTGAGCAAAAGGATTGTTATCATGGAGGATTCATCCTTAAGCTTTGTGATTCTTACAAAGTATTGGAGTATGCTTCATATGATAAGGAGATCAAGCCATCATTATACTTTGAGATGAAGTACTTGATTCGTTCATCAAAATCAAGTCCTTTGACTAAAGGAAGTTTTCTAACAAGGAGATACATGTTTGATTCAAAATTACTTGAGCTTCGATATATCAAGGAGTTATATGAAGATGATGATGATTTTAAAGAAGTATTTAAGGTATGTGAGAAGCATCATCACCAACCCTTTCATATTAATCGTGGATTTCTTTTCAAAGGGAACCAATTGTGTATTCCAAGGAGGGGAATTCGTGACTTCTTAATCATGGAAGTACATGGAAGTTCTTTTGATCATTTGGGTCTTCTCAATACGTATTACAAGATGAAGCAGTATTATTTCTGGCCAAGCATGATCGTTGACATTGAGCAGACGTTACAATGTTGTGATATTTACAATGCTTTTATACTATATGGAGATGAAAGCTTGAATTCTAAGGTTGAAGTACCATGGATTCAAGGAAGTCTTACTATTATCTTCATCATGAGTTACAAGCTTGTAAATCTATACTTTGAAGTTGAGAAGTTATATGAGGTTTCTACATTCTCTATGAAGAAACGAGATTTGAAGTTCTATGGTGTCATTGGATTAGTCATGAGAAAATTTGGAAGAAAGTGGAAGTTCAAGTCAAGCATCAAAGGAATCTATGATGATTTCAAGGCATTCAAGAAGAGAAGTTGTAAACTCATAAGAAGGAACAAGAGAAGTGATGTCAATAACACATATGGGAAGATATCTTATAAAGAAGGAAGGAAAACAAGGAAGAATAAGTGTTATGTACTGGTTTAGAAGAATTTTTGTCTAAGTTTGAGGACAAACTTTTTCATCCGGGGGAGAATGATGTATATTTGCCTAGCTATATACATCAAGGTCTAGCTACAAGGACCTTAATCCAGTTTGAAGCTACAAATGTCGTTTTGGGCTTATCAAGGTAGAAGGCGTAAAGGACCTTGAAGGTACTCTAAGCTTAGTCCTCACACTTCTAAGCTTATATGGAGTTACTCTCACATTTGGAGGACATCAAATGAGCTTAAATCATTCTCAAGTCCTTATTGAAAAGTCATTTTTCACGGCAGCAAAAGACTCCATCAAGTACTGTTCGATATTTTTCTCTATAATTCTGGATCCATACGTCTATTGAGGAAATCATCAGAAGACAGATTGGAGCTCTTTAAATAAGCTTTCCAATGGTTTTTGAATCATTGAAAACGGACAAGTATTGAAGGAGTTATTGCTATTTCTTTCTAGAGTTGTATTTTAGAGTTTATGATGTCATAAATAGGATATATGATGTAATTGTTGATTCTTGGTTTCTTGAACCTTAGGTACACGTCCAAGGGGTCTTAGAGTAGTATAAAAAGACCCCCTTGGGTGCCATTGTATTCATTCATTACATCTCATATCAAATACAAATCAAAATTTAAACACATTGTGTTTTCCCTCTAGCTTGTGTGCTGGAATTGGTTCTCTTGAGGGAGAGTCTTTTGAATCTCTTCTTCTATTCTAAGATTGGCTATCTTAGATGGTGATAGGAAGAGTTGGAGGATTCTAGGAGTGGTGAATTTGTTTCTCCTTAGAAGATCCCAAGCCATTATCATTCAAATCATCGATTCAACACCATTGTAAGTTCAATCATCAATTCGTTTGAATCTTTGAATGTCAATTGCATTTTCGTTTCATCAAACTTCATTCCAACCAGAATACATTCATAAATCCATCCTTACATTTGTCCATATCATCCACCCTTTCGTTTATCATCCATTATTCATCCAATTACGTGCCATTCCATCGTTCTTATGGTTCCTATCCTAGAGAATCAATCTAGATCCGTTCTACATTTCATGTGTAATGTGATCTTTGATACAAAATGATGTATATTTGCCTAGCTATATAGATCAAGGTCTAGCTACTAGGACCTTAATCCAGTTTGAAGCTACAAGTGTCGTCTTGGGTTTATCAAGGTAGAAGGCGTAAAGGACCTTGAAGGAACTCTAAGCTTAGTCCTCACACTTCTAAGCTTATATGGAGTTACTCTCATATTTGCAGGACACCAATGAGCTTAAATCATTCTCAAGTCCTTATTGAGAAGTCATCTCTCACGGCAGCTAAAGACTCCATCAAGTATAGTTCGATATTTTGCTCTATAATTCTTGATCGATACGTCTATTGAGGAAATCATCAGAAGACAGATTGAAGCTCTTTCAATAAGCTTTCCAATAGTTTTTGAGACATTGAAAACGGACAAGTATTGAAGGAGTTATAGCAATTTCTTTCCAGAGTTGTATTTTAGAGTTCAAGGGGTCCTAGAGTAGTATAAATTGACCCCCCAGGGTGCCATTGTATTCATTCATTCAATCATATATCAAATGCAATCAAACACATGATGTGTTGTTTCTCTAGCTTTGTGATAGTTTCCCTTCGTTTCTCTTGAGGGAGAACGAAACTATACCCTTCTTCTATCCAAGGTTGGTGTCCTTGGTGGTGATAGGAAGGATTTAAAGCATTCTTGAAGGTGGTGTGGCTGGATCCTCCAAGATTCTTCAAAGAGCCGTTATCATTCTGACATTCTTAGTGAGTTTCCTTTGAATCGTTTGAATTCTTCAGCTGTATTCTCATTGTTTCTACCTTACATTAAAACGTCTAAAATGTTAATTCACAAGATACATTCATCATCCATTTCGTTCAAAATCATCCATCATCCATACATTCATTCGTTCATTCATTCTACATTCAGCAATCATTCTTTCGTTCATCATTTCCATTCATTTGGTAATCATCTTTCATAGTTCTTTCAATCCTTTTCATCCATTTCTATTCTATTTTTGGTTCTTTGGAACTTTGAGAAGGGAGATTCCTATCTTCGTTTTTAAAGATCCATAGATTGTGTGTAATGTGATCAACACTTGGTCCATTATGCATAAAAATTGGTATCAGAGCTTAGGAGTTTGATTCTCTTAGTTCTTGAATCATCTTTCTACAAAACTTTCCATCACAAAAACGTTCCTACCATCTCTCCATCACTCGCCACCCACGAGTTCTTGCAAGAACTCATCAAGAATTCATCAAGAACTCATAAAGAACCATTAGCTCCACAAAAAAACCCATAGCCCAAACACAATCTGAACCCAACCCCCTCTCATCCCCACGTGCTAACCCCAAACCCATGAGTTTTTTGTGATCTTTTTGTATCAAGATTCATATTCTATGGTGATGTATATTTTCCTAGCTATATACATCAAGGTCTAGCTACAAGGACCTTAATCCGGTTTGAAGAAACAAATGTCGTTTTGGGTTTATAAAGGTAGTAGGCGTAATATGGAGTTACTCTCACATTTGGAGGTCATCAAATAAGCTTAAATCATTCTCAAGTCCTTATTGAAAAGTCATCTCTCACGGCAGCAAAAGACTCCATCAAGTACAGTTCGATATTTTGCTCTATAATTCTAGATCCATATGTATATTGAGAAGTCATCAAAAGACAGATTGGAGATCTTTTAATAAGCTTTCCAATGGTTTTCGAATCATTGAAAACGGACAAGTATTGAAGGAGTTATAGCAATTTCTTTCTAGAGTTGTATTTTAGAGTTTATGATGTCATAAATAGGATATATGATGTAATAATTGATTCTTGGTTTCTTGAACCCTAGGTACACGTCCAAGGGGTCCTAGAGTAGTATAAATTGACCCCCTAGGGTGCCATTGTATTCATTCATTCAATCATATATCAAATGCAATCAAACACATGATGTGCTGTTTCTCTAGCTTTGTGCTAGTTTCCCTTCGTTTCTCTTGAGGGAGAACGAAACTATCCCCTTCTTCTATCCAAGGTTGGCGTCCTTGGTGGTGATAGGAAGGATTTGAAGCATTCTTGAAGGTGGTGTGGCTGTATCCTCCAAGATTCTTCAAAGAGCCATTATCATTCTGTCATTCTTAGTGAGTTTCCTTTGAATCGTTTGAATTCTTCAATTGTATTCTCATTGTTTCTACCTTACATTAAAACGTCTAAAATGTTAATTCACAAGATCCATTCATCATCCATTTCGTTTTCATCCTTTTCATCCATTTCTATTTCATTTTTGTTTTTTTGGAACTTTGAGAAGGGAGATTCCTATCTTCGTTTTTAAAGATCCTTAGATTGTGTGTAATGTGATCAACCCTTGGTCCATTATGCATCAAAATTGGTATCAGAGCTTAGGAGTTTGATTCTCTTAGTTCTTGAACCATCTTTCTACAAAACTTTCCATCACAAAAACGTTCCTACCATCTCTCCATCACTCGCCACCCACGAGTTCTTCCAAGAACTCATCAAGAATTCATCAAGAACTCATAAAGAACCATTAGCTGCACAAAAAAACACACAGCCCAAACACAATCCGAACCCAAACACAACCCCCCTCTCATCCCCACGTGCTAACCCCAAACCCATGAGTTTTTTGTGATCTTTTTGTATCAAGATTCATATTCTATGGTGATGTATATTTGCTAAGTTATATATATATGGGTCTAGCTACAAGGACCTTAATCCAGTTTGAAGCAACAAATGTCGTTTTGGGTTTATCAAGGTAGTAGGCGTAAAGGACCTTGAAGGTACTCTAAGCTTAGTCCTCATACTTCTAAGCTTATATGGAGTTACTCTCACATTTGGAGGACATCAAATGAGCTTAAATCATTCTCAAGTCCTTATTGAAAAGTCATCTCTCACGACAGCAAAAGACTCCATAAAGTACAGTTCGATATTTTGTTCTATAATTCTACATCCATATGTATATTGAGGAAATCATCAAAAAACAGATTGGAGATATTTTAATAAGCTTTCCAATGGTTTTTGAATCATTGAAAACGGACAAGTATTGAAGGAGTTATAGCAATTTCTTTCTAGAGTTGTATTTTAGAGTTTATGATGTCATAAATAGGATATATGATGTAATAGTTGATTTTTGGTTTCTTGAACACTAGGTACACGTCCAAGGGGTCCTAGAGTAGTATAAATAGACCCCCTAGGGTGCCATTGTATTCATTTCATTACATCTCATATCAAATACAAATCAAACACATGATGTGTTGTTCTCTCTAGCTTTGTGCTAGTCTATTCGTTTCTCTTGAGGGAGGATGGAAACTATCCCCTTCTTCTATCCAAGGTTGGCGTCCTTGGTGGTTATAGGAAGGATTTGAAGCATTCTTGAAGGTGGTGTGGCTGTATCCTCCAAGATTCTTCAAAGAGCCATTATCATTCTATCATTCTTAGTGAGTTTCTTTTGAATCGTTTGAATTCTTCAATTGCATTCTCATTGTTTCTACCTTACATTCAAACGTCTAAAGTGTTAATTCACAAGATAGATTCATCATTCAATTCGTTTCAAACATTCATTCATTCGTTCATCTATTCTACATTCATCAATCATTCATGCGTCCATCATTTCCATTCGTTGGGTAATCATCTTTCATAGTTCTTTCCATCCTTTTCATCCATTTCTATTCCATTTTTGGTTCTTTGGAACTTTGAGAAGGGAGATTCCTATCTTCGTTTTTAAAGATCCTTAGATTGTGTGTAATGAGATCATCCCTTGGTCCCATTATGCATCAAAATTGGTATCAGAGCTTAGGAGTTTGATTCTCTTAGTTGTTGAACCATCTTTCTACAAAACTTTCCATCACAAAAACGTTCCTACCATCTCTCCATCACACGCATGAGGAGCCACAAAGAGAATTGGAGAAGTACTTGGAGAATTGTCCTTACCTCTCGTCCAAGAACGAGCTATCTCAACATATCTCATCAAATGGAGTAATTAAAGTGGTCAAAAGGAAGAAAGGAACTATTCAAGAAGGATCCATACTTGCATCTATACTTGAGGTACTATGTCTCTTAAAGGATGCTAAAGATCATATTCTTTTATTTCCTATTCTCGCATCATATTTGTTCATTATAAATGGAGTTGAGAAAGGTGAAGCCCTATCTCAAGGAAGTTGTCCCATGGATTATTTTGGTGATATACTAATTGGAGAAAAGGAGAAGCTTCATGCTTATGGCTTTGCATTCATACTTGTTGTTATCATGAGGTTATTTGAGCAAAAGGATTATTATCATGGAGGATTCATCCTTAAGTTTTGTGATTCTTACAAAGTATTGGAGTATGCTTCATATGATAAGGAGATCAAGCCATCATTATACTTTGAGATGAAGTACTTGATTCGTTAATTAATATCAAGTCACTTGGAGGAAGCAAGTCCTTTGACTAAAGGAAGTTTTCCAACAAGGAGATACATGTTTGATTCAAAATTACTTGAGCTTCGATATATCAAGGAGTTATATGAAGATGATGATGATTTTAAAGAAGTATTCAAGGTATGTGAGAAGCATCATCAACAAACCTTTCATATTAATCATGGATTTCTTTTCAAAGGGAATCAATTGTGTATTCCAAGGAGTGGAATTCGTGACTTCTTAATCATGGAAGTTCTTTTGATCATTTGGGTCTTCTCAATACGTATTACAAGATGAAGGAGTATTATTTCTGGCCTAGCATGATCGTTGACATTGAGGAAACGTTACAATGTTGTGCTTTTTGTAATCCTTCTATACTATATGTAGATGAAAGCATGAATTCTAAGGTTGAAGTACCATGGATTCAAGGAAGTCTTACTATTGTCTTCATCATGAGTTACAAGCTTGTGAATCTATACTTTGAAGTTGAGAAGTTATATGAGGTTTCAACATTCTCTATGAAGAAACGAGATTTGAAGTTCCATGATGTCATTCGATTAGTCATGAGAAAATTTGGAAGAAAGTGGAAGTTCAAGTCAAGCATCAAAGGAATCTATGATGATTTCAAGGCACTCAAGAAGAGAAGTTGTAAACTCATAAGAAGGAACAAGAGAAGTGATGTCAATAACACATATGGGAAGACATCTAATAAAGAAGGAAGGAAAACAAGGAAGAATAAGTGTTATGTACTGGTTTAGAAGAATTTTTGTCTAAGTTTGAGGACAAACTTTTTCAACCGGGGGAGAATGATGTATATTTGCCTAGCTATATACATCAAGGTCTAGCTACAAGGACCTTAATCCAGTTTGAAGCTACAAATCTCGTTTTGGGTTTATCAAGGTAGAAGGCGTAAAGGACCTTGAAGGTACTCTAAGCTTAGTCCTCACACTTCTAAGCTTATATGGAGTTACTCTCACATTTGGAGGACATCAAATGAGCTTAAATCATTCTCAAGTCCTTATTGAAAAGTCGTCTATCACGGCAGCAAAAGACTCCATCAAGTACAGTTCGATATTTTGCGCTATAATTCTGGAGCCATACGTCTATTGAGGAAATCATCAAAAGACAGATTGGAGCTCTTTAAATAAGCTTTCCAATGGTTTTTGAATCATTGAAAACGGACAAGTATCGAACGAGTTATAGCAATTTCTTTCTAGAGTTGTATTTTTGAGTTTATGATGTCATAAATAGGATATATGATGTAATAGTCGATTCTTAGTTTCTTAAACCCTAGGTACACGTCCAAGGGGTCTTAGAGTAGTATAAAAAGACCCCCTTGGGTGCCATTGTATTCATTCATTACATCTCATATCAAATACAAATCAAATTTAAACACATTGTGTTTTCCCTCTAGCTTGTATGCTAGAATTGGTTCTCTTGAGGGAGAGTCTTTTGAATCTCTTCTTCTATTCTAAGATTGGCTATCTTAGATGGTGATAGGAAGCGTTGGAGGATTGTAGGAGTGGTCAATTTGTATCTCATAGAAGATCCCAAGCCATTATCATTCAAATCATCGATTCAACACCATTGTAAGTTCAATCATCAATTCGTTTGAATCTTTGAATGTCAATTGCATTTTTGTTTCATCAAACTTTATTCCAACCAGAATACATTCATAAACCCATCCTTACATTTGTCCACATCATCCACCCTTTCGTTTATCATCCATTATTCATCCAATTACACGCCATTCCATCGTTCTTATGGTTCCTATCCTAGAGAATCAATCTAGATCCGTTCTACATTTCATGTGTAATGTGATCTTTGATACCAAATGATGTATATTTGCCTAGCTATATACATCAAGGTCTAGCTACAACGACCTTAATCCAGTTTGAAGCTACAAGTGTCGTCTTGGGTTTATCAAGGTAGAAGGCGTAAAGGACCTTGAAGGTACTCTAAGCTTAGTCCTCACACTTCTAAGCTTATATGGAGTTACTCTCACATTTGGAGGACATCAAATGAGCTTAAATCATTCTCAAGTCCTTATTGAAAAGTCATCTCTCACGGCAGCAAAAGACTCCGTCAAGTACAGTTCGATATTTTGCTCTATAATTCTAGATCCATATGTCTATTGAGGAAATCATCAAAAGACAGATTGGAGATCTTTTATTAAGCTTTCCAATGGTTTTTGAATCATTGAAAACGGACAAGTATTGAAGGAGTTATAGCAATTTCTTTCTAGAGTTGTATTTTAGAGTTTATGATGTCATAAATAGGATATATGATGTAATAGTTGATTCTTGGTTTCTTGAACCCTAGGTAGACGTCCAAGGGGTCATAGAGTAGTATAAATAGACCCCCTAGGATGCCATTGTATTCATTCATTACATCTCATATCAAATACAAATCAAACACATGATGTGTTGTTCTCTCTAGCTTTGTGCTAGTATCTTCGTTTCTCTTGAGGGAGGACGGAAACTATCCCCTTCTTCTATCCAAGGTTGGCATCCTTGGTGGTGATAGGAAGGTTTTGAAGCATTCTTGAAGATGGTGTGGTTGTATCATCCAAGATTCTTCAAAGAGCCATTATCATTCTATCATTCTTTGTGAGTTTCTTTTGAATCGTTTGAATTCTTCAATTACATTCTCATTGTTTCTACCTTACATTCAAACGTCTAAAGTGTTAATTCACAAGATAGATTCATCATTCAATTCATTTCAAACATTCATTCATTCGTTCATCCGTTCTACATTCATCAATCATTCATTCGTCCATCATTTCCATTCGTTGGGTAATCATCTTTCATAGTTCTTTCCATCCTTTTCATCCGTTTCTATTCCATTTTTGGTTCTTTGGAACTTTGAGAAGGGAGATTCCTATCTTCGTTTTTAAAGATCCTTAGATTGTGTGTAATGAGATCATCCCTTGGTCCCATTATGCATCAAAATTGGTATCAGAGCTTAGGAGTTTCATTCTCTTAGTTGTTGAACCATCTTTCTACAAAACTTTCCATCACTAAAACGTCCCTACCATCTCTCCATCACACGCCACCCACGAGTTCTTCCAAGAACTCATCAAGAATTCATCAAGAACTCATAAAGAACCATTAGCTCCACAAAAAAACCCATAGCCTAAACACAATCCGAACCCAAACACAACCCCCCTCTCATCCCCACGTACTAACCCCAAACCCATGAGTTTCTTGTGATCTTTTTTCACTATGGATTACAAAAGATCTAGCATGAGTTCTCAACGTGAATTACAACGCTTGGAGCAACAAATTGATGATCTTACCAAACAAATGGAAGAATTTGGGATTCTTCAAAAGGGATCAAGAAGCGCTTGTTCAGTGACTACATCAATAAGTATGAAAGAATGAAGCAAGGGAGCAAGGATGTGGTCGAATATACAATAGAATTCAAGCGGCTATTGTGGAAATATGCTCTTGAGGAGGATGATCAACGAGTTGTGGTATGTTATTTCCTTGGTCTTAATGATTACATTCGACGTGTTGTTGTCAATTAGCCTTTCACAAACTTGGAAGAGTTAAGTTCTTTTGCTCTTGATGTTGAACTTCAAGTAAAGAGTAAAGAACTCTTGGACAAAACCCGTACACACACACAAACTCCACAAAATCAGCCCCCATCCCACCTCACACCTACTATCCAAAGCTCCTCAAAACAGCCATAAACCTCCCCATTCCCATTGACCAAGACGAGGAAATCATTGACCAAAGTACAAGTCTATCTTGCCAAAGTTTTGATCATGTTGTAAGTGCAAGTCAAACGTCATCCTATGAGCAACTAGAATTTGAAAGTGAATCATTTGATGTATTTGACGTGTATGAGGATGCTCATGAAGTATGTGATAACCTTGGCATGAATGAGGAAGCTAATGTAGTTTATAGCATGCCTAAAGAAGAGTTTAAGGTGTATGACAATCCCTTGTATGAGGAGAATAATGATGAGTTTCGAGTATATGTCAACCCATTGTATGAGGAGGAAGGCGTGAATGAAGAAGAGCAACGTGATAAGATGTGTACATTGTTCCAAGAAGGAGGAAGTAGTGCCATCAGTGAGGATCTTGACGCTAGCATTGGCATTGATAAGGACCATGGCAATGATATTGGCCTTACTACAACAAGGGTCCAAACATTGCAAATGGAGGGCTATTCACATGGTCATTCACTTCATGACAAGGACATTCATTTTGATCCAAGAAGTTTAGTAAGTCTTTGTTTTTACAATATTTGCAAAGATTCATTATATTGTAATATTACTTCTATGGATTTTTGTTATACTTTGTTTGGAAAATCAAAGTTGTATGATTGGAGTATCATGCTCCAAGAGACGTCCTTATTACCCTCTTGTAACTCATGGCCCACGGAGGATCAAAGTACTCTTATGACACTTATGGAGAATAAGTATCATAAATTTGAAGAACCAAGGAGTCTCATTCTTATACCAATGGAGGTTGGAAACCGTGAGCCTATAAAGGATCAAGATCCTATGCCATCACTTGTTCTCATTTGTGAATATTTGGATGAAAGACAAGCACCATCGACAAGTGACCTCTCTCACTTATCTCTTTGGGATCAAACTCAATTCGTGGATAACTACAACAACGGTTTTGATTCTCATAGTATACAACATATTTTAAAAGAGTATGTACCATTACAATGTAAAAAGATTGTATTTTTATACTTTGAAAACATTTTTGTATGTAGTAGAAGTAGAAAGGAGTATGTAAATCCTTCGGAGTTAGTCTTGATCATGACGAAGCATGAGAAACCACAAGGAGAATTGGAGAAGTACTTGGAGAATTGTCCTTACCTCTCGTCCAAGAATGAGCTATCTCAACATATCTCATCAAATGGAGTAATTCAAGTGGACAAAAGGAAGAAAGGCACTATTTAAGAAGGATCCATACTTGAGGTACTATGTCTCTTAAAGGATGCTAAAGATCATCATATTCTTTTATTTCCTATTCTCGCATCATATTTGTTCATTACAAATGGAGTTGAGAAAGGTGAAGTCCTATCTCAAGGAAGTTGTCCCATGGATTATTTTGGTGATATACTAATTGGAGAAAAGGAGAAACTTCATGCTTATGGCTTTACATTCATATTTGTTGTTATCATGAGGATATTTGAGCAAAAGGATTGTTATCATAGAGGATTCATCCTTAAGCTTTGTGATTCTTACAAAGTATTGGAGTATGCTTCATATGATAAGGAGATCAAGCCATCCTTATACTTTGAGATGATGTACTTGATTTGTTCATCAAAATCAAGTCACTTGGAAGAAGCAAGTCCTTTGACTAAAAGAAGTTTTCTAACAAGGAGATACATGTTTGATTCAAAATTACTTGAGCTTGGATATATCAAGGAGTTATATGAAGATGATGATGATTTTAAAGAAGTATTCAAGGTATGTGAGAAGCATCATCAACAACCCTTTCATATTAATCATGGATTTCTTTTTAAAGGGAATCAATTGTGTATTCCAAGGAGGGGAATTCGTGACTTCTTAATCATGGAAGTACATGGAAGTTCTTTTGATCATTTGGGTCTTCTCAATACGTATTACAAGATGAAGGAGTATTATTTCTGGCCAAGGATGATCGTTGACATTGAGCAGACGTTACAATGTTGCGATATTTGCAATCTTTCTATACTATATGGAGATGAAAGCTTGAATTCTAAGGTTGAAGTACAATGGATTCAAGGAAGTCTTACTATTATCTTCATCATGAGTTACAAGCTTGTGAATCTATACTTTGAAGTTGAGAAGTTATATGAGGTTTTAACATTCTCTATGAAGAAACGAGATTTGAAGTTCCATGATGTCATTGGATTAGTCATGAGAAAATTTGGAAGAAAGTGAAAGTTCAAGTCAAGCATCAAAGGAATCTATGATGATTTCAAGGCATTCAAGAAGAGAAGTTGTAAACTCATAAGAAGGAACAAGAGAAGTGATGCCAATAACACATATGGGAAGACATCTTATAAAGAAGGAAGGAAAACAAGGAAGAATAAGTGTTATGTACTGGTTTAGAAGAAATTTTGTCTAAGTTTGAGGATAAACTTTTTCAACCAGGGGAGAATTATGTATATTTGCCTAGCTATATACATCAAGGTCTAGCTACAAGGACCTTAATCCAGTTTGAAGCTACAAATGTCGTTTTGGGTTTATCAAGGTAGAAGGCGTAAAGGACCTTGAAGGTACTCTAAGCTTAGTCCTCACACTTCTAAGCTTATATGGAGTTACTCTCACATTTGGAGGACATCAAATGAGCTTAAATCATTCTCAAGTCCTTATTGAAAAGTCATCTTTCACGGTAGCAAAAGACTCCATCAAGTACTGTTCGATATTTTGCTCTATAATTCTAGATCCATACCTCTATTGAGGAAATCATCAAAAGACAGATTGGAGTTCTTTAAATAAGCTTTCCAATGGTTTTTGAATCATTGAAAACGGACAAGTATTAAAGGAGTTATAGCAATTTCTTTCTAGAGTTGTATTTTAGAGTTTATGATGTCATAAATAGGATATATGATGTAATAGTTGATTCTTGGTTTCTTGCAACCTAGGTACACGTCCAAGGGGTCTTAGAGTAGTATAAAAAGACCCCCTTGGGTGCCATTGTATTCATTCATTACATCTCATATCAAATACAAATCAAATTTAAACACATTGTGTTTTCCCTCTAGCTTGTGTGCTAGAATTGGTTCTCTTGAGGGAGAGTCTTTTGAATCTCTTCTTCTATTCTAAGATTGGCTATCTTAGATGATGATAGGAAGAGTTGGAGGATTCTAGGAGTGGTGAATTTGTATCTCCTTAGAAGATCCCAAGCCATTATCATTCAAACCATCGATTCAACCCCATTGTAAGTTCAATCATCAATTCGTTTGAATCTTTGAATGTCAATTGCATTTTCGTTTCATCAAACTTCATTCCAACCAAAATACATTCATAAATTCATCCTTACATTTGTCCATATCATCCACCCTTTCGTTTATCATCCATTATTCATCCAATTACGTGCCATTCCATCGTTCTTATGGTTCCTATCCTAGAGAATCCATCTAGATCCGTTCTACATTTCATGTGTAATGTGATCTTTGATACAAAATGATGTATATTTGCCTAGCTATATACATCAAGGTCTAGCTACAAGGACCTTAATCCAGTTTGAAGCTACAAATGTCGTTTTGGGTTTATCAAGGTAGAAGGCGTAAAGGACCTTGAAGGTACTCTAAGCTTAGTCCTCACACTTCTAAGCTTATATGGAGTTACTCTCACATTTGGAGGACATCAAATGAGCTTAAATCATTCTCAAGTCCTTATTGAAAAGTCATCTTTCACGGCAGCAAAAGACTCAATCAAGTACTGTTAGATATTTTGCTCTATAATTCTAGATCCATACCTCTATTGAGGAAATCATCAAAAGACAGATTGGAGTTCTTTAAATAAGCTTTCCAATGGTTTTTGAATCATTGAAAACGGACAAGTATTAAAGGAGTTATAGCAATTTCTTTCTAGAGTTGTAGTTTAGAGTTTATGATGTCATAAATAGGATATATGATGTAATAGTTGATTCTTGGTTTCTTGCAACCTAGGTACACGTCCAAGGGTCTTAGAGTAGTATAAAAGACCCTTGGGTGCCATTGTATTCATTCATTACATCTCATATCAAATACAAATCAAATTTAAACACATTGTGTTTTCCCTCTAGCTTGTGTGCTAGAATTGGTTCTCTTGAGGGAGAGTCTTTTGAATCTCTTCTTCTATTCTAAGATTGGCTATCTTAGATGATGATAGGAAGAGTTGGAGGATTCTAGGAGTGGTGAATTTGTATCTCCTTAGAAGATCCCAAGCCATTATCATTCAAACCATCGATTCAACCCCATTGTAAGTTCAATCATCAATTCGTTTGAATCTTTGAATGTCAATTGCATTTTCGTTTCATCAAACTTCATTCCAACCAGAATACATTCATAAATTCATCCTTACATTTGTCCATATCATCCACCCTTTCGTTTATCATCCATTATTCATCCAATTACGTGCCATTCCATCGTTCTTATGGTTCCTATCCTAGAGAATCAATCTAGATCCGTTCTACATTTCATGTGTAATGTGATCTTTGATACAAAATGATGTATATTTGCCTAGCTATATACATCAAGGTCTAGCTACAAGGACCTTAATCCAGTTTGAAGCTACAAATGTCGTTTTGGGTTTTTCAAGGTAGAAGGCGTAAAGGACCTTGAAGGTACTCTAAGCTTAGTCCTCACACTTCTAAGCTTATATGGAGTTACTCACATTTGGAGGACATCAAATGAGCTTAAATCATTCTCAAGTCCTTATTGAAAAGTCATCTTTCACGGCAAAGAAAAGACTCAATCAAGTCATTAGATATTTTGCTCTATAATTCTAGATCCATACCTCTATTGAGGAAATCATCAAAAGACAGATTGGAGTTCTTTAAATAAGCTTTCCAATGGTTTTTGAATAATTGAAAACGGACAAGTATTGAAGGAGTTATAGCAATTTCTTTCTAGAGTTGTATTTTAGAATTTATGATGTCATAAATAGGATATATGATGTAATAGTTGATTCTTGGTTTCTTGCACCCTAGGTACACGTCCAAGGGGTCTTAGAGTAGTATAAAAAGACCCCCTTGGGTGCCATTGTATTCATTCATTACATCTCATATCAAATACAAATCAAATTTAAACACATTGTGTTTTCCCTCTAGCTTGTGTGCTAGAATTGGTTCTCTTGAGGGAGAGTCTTTTGAATCTCTTCTTCTATTCTAAGATTGGCTATCTTAGATGATGATAGGAAGAGTTGGAGGATTCTAGGAGTGGTGAATTTGTATCTCCTTAGAAGATCCCAAGCCATTATCATTCAAACCATCGATTCAACCCCATTGTAAGTTCAATCATCAATTCGTTTGAATCTTTGAATGTCAATTGCATTTTCGTTTCATCAAACTTCATTCCAACCAAAATACATTCATAAATTCATCCTTACATTTGTCCATATCATCCACCCTTTCGTTTATCATCCATTATTCATCCAATTACGTGCCATTCCATCGTTCTTATGGTTCCTATCCTAGAGAATCCATCTAGATCCGTTCTACATTTCATGTGTAATGTGATCTTTGATACAAAATGATGTATATTTGCCTAGCTATATACATCAAGGTCTAGCTACAAGGACCTTAATCCAGTTTGAAGCTACAAATGTCGTTTTGGGTTTATCAAGGTAGAAGGCGTAAAGGACCTTGAAGGTACTCTAAGCTTAGTCCTCACACTTCTAAGCTTATATGGAGTTACTCTCACATTTGGAGGACATCAAATGAGCTTAAATCATTCTCAAGTCCTTATTGAAAAGTCATCTTTCACGGCAGCAAAAGACTCAATCAAGTACTGTTAGATATTTTGCTCTATAATTCTAGATCCATACCTCTATTGAGGAAATCATCAAAAGACAGATTGGAGTTCTTTAAATAAGCTTTCCAATGGTTTTTGAATCATTGAAAACGGACAAGTATTAAAGGAGTTATAGCAATTTCTTTCTAGAGTTGTAGTTTAGAGTTTATGATGTCATAAATAGGATATATGATGTAATAGTTGATTCTTGGTTTCTTGCAACCTAGGTACACGTCCAAGGGGTCTTAGAGTAGTATAAAAAGACCCCCTTGGGTGCCATTGTATTCATTCATTACATCTCATATCAAATACAAATCAAATTTAAACACATTGTGTTTTCCCTCTAGCTTGTGTGCTAGAATTGGTTCTCTTGAGGGAGAGTCTTTTGAATCTCTTCTTCTATTCTAAGATTGGCTATCTTAGATGATGATAGGAAGAGTTGGAGGATTCTAGGAGTGGTGAATTTGTATCTCCTTAGAAGATCCCAAGCCATTATCATTCAAACCATCGATTCAACCCCATTGTAAGTTCAATCATCAATTCGTTTGAATCTTTGAATGTCAATTGCATTTTCGTTTCATCAAACTTCATTCCAACCAGAATACATTCATAAATTCATCCTTACATTTGTCCATATCATCCACCCTTTCGTTTATCATCCATTATTCATCCAATTACGTGCCATTCCATCGTTCTTATGGTTCCTATCCTAGAGAATCAATCTAGATCCGTTCTACATTTCATGTGTAATGTGATCTTTGATACAAAATGATGTATATTTGCCTAGCTATATACATCAAGGTCTAGCTACAAGGACCTTAATCCAGTTTGAAGCTACAAATGTCGTTTTGGGTTTTTCAAGGTAGAAGGCGTAAAGGACCTTGAAGGTACTCTAAGCTTAGTCCTCACACTTCTAAGCTTATATGGAGTTACTCTCACATTTGGAGGACATCAAATGAGCTTAAATCATTCTCAAGTCCTTATTGAAAAGTCATCTTTCACAAAGAAAAGACTCAATCAAGTAATCGTTAGATATTTTGCTCTATAATTCTAGATCCATACCTCTATTGAGGAAATCATCAAAAGACAGATTGAGTTCTTTAAATAAGCTTTCCAATGGTTTTTGAATCATTGAAAACGGACAAGTATTAAAGGAGTTATAGCAATTTCTTTCTAGAGTTGTAGTTTAGAGTTTATGATGTCATAAATAGGATATATGATGTAATAGTTGATTCTTGGTTTCTTGCAACCTAGGTACACGTCCAAGGGTCTTAGAGTAGTATAAAAGACCCTTGGGTGCCATTGTATTCATTCATTACATCTCATATCAAATACAAATCAAATTTAAACACATTGTGTTTTCCCTCTAGCTTGTGTGCTAGAATTGGTTCTCTTGAGGGAGAGTCTTTTGAATCTCTTCTTCTATTCTAAGATTGGCTATCTTAGATGATGATAGGAAGAGTTGGAGGATTCTAGGAGTGGTGAATTTGTATCTCCTTAGAAGATCCCAAGCCATTATCATTCAAACCATCGATTCAACCCCATTGTAAGTTCAATCATCAATTCGTTTGAATCTTTGAATGTCAATTGCATTTTCGTTTCATCAAACTTCATTCCAACCAGAATACATTCATAAATTCATCCTTACATTTGTCCATATCATCCACCCTTTCGTTTATCATCCATTATTCATCCAATTACGTGCCATTCCATCGTTCTTATGGTTCCTATCCTAGAGAATCAATCTAGATCCGTTCTACATTTCATGTGTAATGTGATCTTTGATACAAAATGATGTATATTTGCCTAGCTATATACATCAAGGTCTAGCTACAAGGACCTTAATCCAGTTTGAAGCTACAAATGTCGTTTTGGGTTTTTCAAGGTAGAAGGCGTAAAGGACCTTGAAGGTACTCTAAGCTTAGTCCTCACACTTCTAAGCTTATATGGAGTTACTCTCACATTTGGAGGACATCAAATGAGCTTAAATCATTCTCAAGTCCTTATTGAAAAGTCATCTTTCACGGCAGCAAAAGACTCAATCAAGTACTGTTAGATATTTTGCTCTATAATTCTAGATCCATACCTCTATTGAGGAAATCATCAAAAGACAGATTGGAGTTCTTTAAATAAGCTTTCCAATGGTTTTTGAATCATTGAAAACGGACAAGTATTGAAGGAGTTATAGCAATTTCTTTCTAGAGTTGTATTTTAGAATTTATGATGTCATAAATAGGATATATGATGTAATAGTTGATTCTTGGTTTCTTGCACCCTAGGTACACGTCCAAGGGGTCTTAGAGTAGTATAAAAAGACCCCCTTGGGTGCCATTGTATTCATTCATTACATCTCATATCAAATACAAATCAAATTTAAACACATTGTGTTTTCCCTCTAGCTTGTGTGCTAGAATTGGTTCTCTTGAGGGAGAGTCTTTTGAATCTCTTCTTCTATTCTAAGATTGGCTATCTTAGATGATGATAGGAAGAGTTGGAGGATTCTAGGAGTGGTGAATTTGTATCTCCTTAGAAGATCCCAAGCCATTATCATTCAAACCATCGATTCAACCCCATTGTAAGTTCAATCATCAATTCGTTTGAATCTTTGAATGTCAATTGCATTTTCGTTTCATCAAACTTCATTCCAACCAAAATACATTCATAAATTCATCCTTACATTTGTCCATATCATCCACCCTTTCGTTTATCATCCATTATTCATCCAATTACGTGCCATTCCATCGTTCTTATGGTTCCTATCCTAGAGAATCCATCTAGATCCGTTCTACATTTCATGTGTAATGTGATCTTTGATACAAAATGATGTATATTTGCCTAGCTATATACATCAAGGTCTAGCTACAAGGACCTTAATCCAGTTTGAAGCTACAAATGTCGTTTTGGGTTTATCAAGGTAGAAGGCGTAAAGGACCTTGAAGGTACTCTAAGCTTAGTCCTCACACTTCTAAGCTTATATGGAGTTACTCACATTTGGAGGACATCAAATGAGCTTAAATCATTCTCAAGTCCTTATGAAAAGTCATCTTTCACTAAAAGAAAAGACTCAATCAAATCATAGATATTTTGCTCTATAATTCTAGATCCATACCTCTATTGAGGAAATCATCAAAAGACAGATTGGAGTTCTTTAAATAAGCTTTCCAATGGTTTTTGAATCATTGAAAACGGACAAGTATTAAAGGAGTTATAGCAATTTCTTTCTAGAGTTGTAGTTTAGAGTTTATGATGTCATAAATAGGATATATGATGTAATAGTTGATTCTTGGTTTCTTGCAACCTAGGTATACGTCCAAGGGGTCTTAGAGTAGTATAAAAAGACCCCTTTGGGTGCCATTGTATTCATTCATTACATCTCATATCAAATACAAATCAAATTTAAACACATTGTGTTTTCCCTCTAGCTTGTGTGCTAGAATTGGTTCTCTTGAGGGAGAGTCTTTTGAATCTCTTCTTCTATTCTAAGATTGGCTATCTTAGATGATGATAGGAAGAGTTGGAGGATTCTAGGAGTGGTGAATTTGTATCTCCTTAGAAGATCCCAAGCCATTATCATTCAAACCATCGATTCAACCCCATTGTAAGTTCAATCATCAATTCGTTTGAATCTTTGAATGTCAATTGCATTTTCGTTTCATCAAACTTCATTCCAACCAGAATACATTCATAAATTCATCCTTACATTTGTCCATATCATCCACCCTTTCGTTTATCATCCATTATTCATCCAATTACGTGCCATTCCATCGTTCTTATGGTTCCTATCCTAGAGAATCAATCTAGATCCGTTCTACATTTCATGTGTAATGTGATCTTTGATACAAAATGATGTATATTTGCCTAGCTATATACATCAAGGTCTAGCTACAAGGACCTTAATCCAGTTTGAAGCTACAAATGCCGTTTTGGGTTTTTCAAGGTAGAAGGCGTAAAGGACCTTGAAGGTACTCTAAGCTTAGTCCTCACACTTCTAAGCTTATATGGAGTTACTCTCACATTTGGAGGACATCAAATGAGCTTAAATCATTCTCAAGTCCTTATTGAAAAGTCATCTTTCACGGCAGCAAAAGACTCAATCAAGTACTGTTAGATATTTTGCTCTATAATTCTAGATCCATACCTCTATTGAGGAAATCATCAGAAGACAGATTGGAGTTCTTTAAATAAGCTTTCCAATGGTTTTTGAATCATTGAAAACGGACATGTATTGAAGGAGTTATAGCAATTTCTTTCTAGAGTTGTATTTTAGAATTTATGATGTCATAAATAGGATATATGATGTAATAGTTGATTCTTGGTTTCTTGCACCCTAGGTACACGTCCAAGGGGTCTTAGAGTAGTATAAAAAGACCCCCTTGGGTGCCATTGTATTCATTCATTACATCTCATATCAAATACAAATCAAATTTAAACACATTGTGTTTTCCCTCTAGCTTGTGTGCTAGAATTGGTTCTCTTGAGGGAGAGTCTTTTGAATCTCTTCTTCTATTCTAAGATTGGCTATCTTAGATGATGATAGGAAGAGTTGGAGGATTCTAGGAGTGGTGAATTTGTATCTCCTTAGAAGATCCCAAGCCATTATCATTCAAACCATCGATTCAACCCCATTGTAAGTTCAATCATCAATTCGTTTGAATCTTTGAATGTCAATTGCATTTTCGTTTCATCAAACTTCATTCCAACCAAAATACATTCATAAATTCATCCTTACATTTGTCCATATCATCCACCCTTTCGTTTATCATCCATTATTCATCCAATTACGTGCCATTCCATCGTTCTTATGGTTCCTATCCTAGAGAATCCATCTAGATCCGTTCTACATTTCATGTGTAATGTGATCTTTGATACAAAATGATGTATATTTGCCTAGCTATATACATCAAGGTCTAGCTACAAGGACCTTAATCCAGTTTGAAGCTACAAATGTCGTTTTGGGTTTATCAAGGTAGAAGGCGTAAAGGACCTTGAAGGTACTCTAAGCTTAGTCCTCACACTTCTAAGCTTATATGGAGTTACTCTCACATTTGGAGGACATCAAATGAGCTTAAATCATTCTCAAGTCCTTATTGAAAAGTCATCTTTCACAAAGAAATAGACTCAATCAAGTACTGTTAGATATTTTGCTCTATAATTCTAGATCCATACCTCTATTGAGGAAATCATCAAAAGACAGATTGGAGTTCTTTAAATAAGCTTTCCAATGGTTTTTGAATCATTGAAAACGGACAAGTATTAAAGGAGTTATAGCAATTTCTTTCTAGAGTTGTAGTTTAGAGTTTATGATGTCATAAATAGGATATATGATGTAATAGTTGATTCTTGGTTTCTTGCAACCTAGGTACACGTCCAAGGGGTCTTAGAGTAGTATAAAAAGACCCCCTTGGGTGCCATTGTATTCATTCATTACATCTCATATCAAATACAAATCAAATTTAAACACATTGTGTTTTCCCTCTAGCTTGTGTGCTAGAATTGGTTCTCTTGAGGGAGAGTCTTTTGAATCTCTTCTTCTATTCTAAGATTGGCTATCTTAGATGATGATAGGAAGAGTTGGAGGATTCTAGGAGTGGTGAATTTGTATCTCCTTAGAAGATCCCAAGCCATTATCATTCAAACCATCGATTCAACCCCATTGTAAGTTCAATCATCAATTCGTTTGAATCTTTGAATGTCAATTGCATTTTCGTTTCATCAAACTTCATTCCAACCAGAATACATTCATAAATTCATCCTTACATTTGTCCATATCATCCACCCTTTCGTTTATCATCCATTATTCATCCAATTACGTGCCATTCCATCGTTCTTATGGTTCCTATCCTAGAGAATCAATCTAGATCCGTTCTACATTTCATGTGTAATGTGATCTTTGATACAAAATGATGTATATTTGCCTAGCTATATACATCAAGGTCTAGCTACAAGGACCTTAATCCAGTTTGAAGCTACAAATGTCGTTTTCGGTTTTTCAAGGTAGAAGGCGTAAAGGACGTTGAAGGTACTCTAAGCTTAGTCCTCACACTTCTAAGCTTATATGGAGTTACTCTCACATTTGGAGGACATCAAATGAGCTTAAATCATTCTCAAGTCCTTATTGAAAAGTCATCTTTCACGGCAGCAAAAGACTCAATCAATCAAGTTAGATATTTTGCTCTATAATTCTAGATCCATACCTCTATTGAGGAAATCATCAAAAGACAGATTGGAGTTCTTTAAATAAGCTTTCCAATGGTTTTTGAATCATTGAAAACGGACAAGTATTGAAGGAGTTATAGCAATTTCTTTCTAGAGTTGTATTTTAGAATTTATGATGTCATAAATAGGATATATGATGTAATAGTTGATTCTTGGTTTCTTGCACCCTAGGTACACGTCCAAGGGGTCTTAGAGTAGTATAAAAAGACCCCCTTGGGTGCCATTGTATTCATTCATTACATCTCATATCAAATACAAATCAAATTTAAACACATTGTGTTTTCCCTCTAGCTTGTGTGCTAGAATTGGTTCTCTTGAGGAGAGTCTTTGAATCTCTTCTTCTATTCTAAGATTGGCTATCTTAGATGATGATAGGAAGAGTTGGAGGATTCTAGGAGTGGTGAATTTGTATCTCCTTAGAAGATCCCAAGCCATTATCATTCAAACCATCGATTCAACCCCATTGTAAGTTCAATCATCAATTCGTTTGAATCTTTGAATGTCAATTGCATTTTCGTTTCATCAAACTTCATTCCAACCAGAATACATTCATAAATCCATCCTTACATTTGTCCATATCATCCACCCTTTCGTTTATCATCCATTATTCATCCAATTACGTGCCATTCCATCGTTCTTATGGTTCCTATCCTAGAGAATCAATCTAGATCCGTTCTACATTTCATGTGTAATGTGATCTTTGATACCAAATGATGTATATTTGCCTAGCAATATACATCAAGGTCTAGCTACAAGGACCTTAATCCAGTTTGAAGCTACAAGTGTCGTCTTGGGTTTATCAAGGTAGAAGGCGTAAAGGACCTTGAAGATACTCTAAGCTTAGTCCTCACACTTCTAAGCTTATATGGAGTTACTCTCACATTTGGAGGACACCAATGAGCTTAAATCATTCACAAGTCCTTATTGAGAAGTCAATTTTCACGGCAGCAAAAGACTCCATCAAGTACAGTTCGATATTTTGCTCTATAATTCTAGATCCATACGTCTATGGAGGAAATCATCAGAAGACAGATTGGAGCTCTTTCAATAAGCTTTTCATTGGTTTTCGAATCATTGAAAACGGACAAGTATTGAAGGAGTTATAGCAATGTCTTTCTAGAGTTGTATTTTAGAGATTATGATGTCATAAATAGGATATATGATGTAATAGTTGATTCTTGGTTTCTTGATGATGTATATTTGCCTAGCTATATACATCAAGGTCTAGCTACAAGGACCTTAATCCAGTTTGAAGCTACAAATGTCGTCTTGGGTTTATCAAGGTACAAGGCGTAAAGAACCTTGAAGGTACTCCAAGCTTAGTCCTCACACTTCTAAGCTTATATGGAGTTACACTCACATTTGGAGGACATCAAATGAGCTTAAATCATTCTCAAGTCCTTATTGAAAAGTCATCTCTCACGGTAGCAAAAGACTCCATCAAGTACTGTTTGATATTTTGCACTATAATTCTAGATCCATACGTCTATTGTGGAAATCTTTCAATAAGCTTTCCAATGGTTTTTTAATCATTGAAAACGAACAAATATTGAAGGAGTTATAGCAATTTCTTTCTAGAGTTGTATTTTAGAGTTTATGATATCATAAATAGGATATATGATGTAATAGTTGATTCTTGGTTTCTTAAACCCTAGGTACAAGGGGTCCTAGAGTAGTATAAATTGACCCCCTAGGGCGCCATTGTATTCATTCATTCAATCATATATCAAATGCAATCAAATACATGATGTGTTGTTTCTCTCGCTTTGTGCTAGTTTCCCTTCGTTTCTCTTGAGGGAGAACGAAACTATCCCCTTCTTCTATCCAAGGTTGGCGTCCTTGGTGGTGATAGGAAGGATTTGAAGCATTCTTGAAGGTGGAGTGGCTGTATCCTCCAAGATTCTTCAAAGAGCCGTTATCATTCTATCATTCTTAGTGAGTTTCCTTTGAATCGTTTAAATTCTTCAATTGTATTCTCATTGTTTCTACCTTACATTCAAACGTCTAAAATGTTAATTCACAATATACATTCATCATCCATTTCGTTCAAAATCATCCATCATCCCTCCATTCATTCGGTCATTCATTCTACATTCATCAATCATTCTTTCGTTAATAATATCCATTCATTTGGTAATCATCTTTCATAGTTCTTTTAATCCTTTTCATCCATTTCTATTCCATTTTTGGTTCTTGGCAACTTTGAGAAGGGAGATTCCTATCTTCGTTTTTAAAGATCCTTAGATTGTGTGTAATGTGATAAACCCTTGGTCCATTATGCATCAAAATTGGTATCAGAGCTTAGGAGTTTGATTCTCTTAGTTCTTGAACCATCTTTCTACAAAACTTTCCATCACAAAAACGTTCCTACCATCTTTCCATCACTCACCACCCACGAGTTCTTCCAAGAACTCATCAAGAATTCATCAAGAACTCATAAAGAACCATTAGCTCCACAAAAAAACCCATAGCCCAAACACAATCCGAACCCAACCCCCTCTCATCCCCACGTGCTAACCCCAAACCCATGAGTTTTTTGTGATCTTTTTGTATCAAGATTCATATTCTATGGTGATGTATATTTGGCTAGTTATATACATCAAGGTCTAGCTACAAGGACCTTAATCTAGTTTGAAGCAACAAATGTCGTTTTGGGTTTATCAAGGTAGAAGGCGTAAAGGACCTTGAAGGTACTCTAAGCTTAATCCTCACACTTCTAAGCTTATATGGAGTTACTCTCACGGCAGCAAAAGACTCAATCAAGTACAGTTCGATATTTTGCTCTATAATTCTAGATCCATATGTCTATTGAGGAAATCATCAAAAGACAGATTGGAGATCTTTCAATAAGCTTTCCAATGGTTTTTGAATCATTGAAAACGGACAAGTATTGAAGGAGTTATAGCAATTTCTTTCTAGAGTTGTATTTTAGAGTTTATGATGTCATAAATAGGATATATGATGTAATAGTTGATTCTTGGTTTCTTGAACCCTAGGTACACGTCCAAGGGGTCCTAGAGTAGTATAAATAGACCCCCAAGGGTGCCATTCTATTCATTCATTACATCTCATATCAAATACAAATCAAACACATGATGTGTTGTTCTCTCTAGCTTTGTGCTAGTCTCTTCGTTTCTCTTGGGGGACGACAGAATCTATCCCCTTCTTCTATCCAAGGTTGGCGTCCTTGGTGGTGATAGGAAGGATTTGAAGCATTCTTGAAGGTGGTGTGGCTGTATCCTCCAAGATTCTTCAAAGAGCCATTATCATTCTATCATTCTTAGTGAGTTTCTTTTGAATCGTTTGAATTCTTCAATTGCATTCTCATTGTTTCTACCTTACATTCAAACGTCTAAAGTGTTAATTCACAAGATAGATTCATCATTCAATTCGTTTCAAACATTCATTCATTCGTCCATCCATTCTACATTCATCAATCATTCATTCGTCCATCATTTCCATTCGTTGGGTAATCATCTTTCATAGTTCTTCCCATCCTTTTCATCCATTTCTATTCCATTTTTGGTTCTTTGGAACTCTGAGAAGGGAGATTCCTATCTTCGTTTTTAAAGATCCTTAGATTGTGTGTAATGAGATCATCCCTTGGTCCCATTATGCATCAAAATTGGTATCAGAGCTTAGGAGTTTGATTCTCTTAATTGTTGAACCATCTTTCTACAAAACTTTCCATCACAAAAACGTTCCTACCATCTCTCCATCACACGCCACCCACGAGTTCTTCCAAGAACTCATCAAGAATTTATCAAGAACTCATAAAGAACCATTAGCTCCACAAAAATAAAACCCATAGCCCAAACACAATCCGAACCCAAACACAACCCCCCTCTCATCCCCACGTACTAACCCCAAACCCATGAGTTTCTTGTGATCTTTTTTCACTATGGCTTACAAAAGATCTAGCATGAGTTCTCAACGTGAATTACAACGCTTGGAGCAACAAATTGATGATCTTACCAAACAAATGGAAGAATTTGGGATTCTTCAAAAGGGATCAAGAAGCGCTTGTTCACGTGACTACATCAATAAGTATGAAAGAATGAAGCAAGGGAGCAAGGATGTGGTCGGATATACAATAGAATTCAGGCGGCTATTGTGGAAATATGCTCTTGAGGAGGATGATCAACGAGTTGTGGTATGTTATTTCCTTGGTCTTAATGATTACATTCGACGTGTTGTTGTCAATTAGCCTTTCACAAACTTGGAAGAGTTAAGTTCTTTTGCTCTTGATGTTGAACTTCAAGTAAAGAGTAAAGAACTCTTGGACAAAACCCGTACACACACACAAACTCCACAAAATCAGCCCCCATCCCACCTCACACCTACTATCCAAAGCTCCTCAAAACAACCATAAACCTCCCCATTCCCATTGACCAAGACGAGGAAATCATTGACCAATGTACAAGTCTATCTTGCCAAAGTTTTGATCATGTTGTAAGTGCAAGTCAAACGTCATCCTATGAGCAACTAGAATTTGAAAGTGAATCATTTGATGTATTTGACGTGTATGAGGATGCTCATGAAGTATGTGATAACCTTGGCATGAATGAGGAAGCTAATGTAGTTTGTAGCATGCCTAAAGAAGAGTTTAAGGTGTATGACAATCCCTTGTATGAGGAGAATAATGATGCGTTTCGAGTATATGTCAACCCATTGTATGAGGAGGAAGGCGTGAATGAAGAAGAGCAACGTGATAATATGTGTACATTGTTCCAAGAAGGAGGAAGTAGTGCCATCTATGAGGATCTTGACGCTAACATTGGCATTGATAAGGACCATGGCAATGATATTGGCCTTACTACAACAAGGGTCCAAACATTGCAAATGGAGAGCTATTCACACGGTCATTCACTTCATGACAAGGACATTCATTTTGATCCAAGAAGTTTAGTAAGTCTTTGTTTTTACAATATTTGCAAAGATTCATTGTATTGTAATATTACTTCTATGGATTCTTGTAATACTTTGTTGGAAGAAACAAAGTTGTATGACAGGATTATCAAGCTCCAAGAGGCGTCCTTATTACCACCTTGTGTGTCACGGCTCAAGGAGGGTCAAAGCATTCTTATGACACTTATGGAGAATAAGTATCATGAATTTGAAGAACCAAGGAGTCTCATTCTTACACCAATGGAGGTTGGAAACCGTGAGCCTTTAAAGGATCAAGATCCTATGCCATCACTTGTTCTCATTTGTGAATATTTGGATGAAAGACAAGCACCATCGACAAGTGACCTCTCTCAGTTATCTCTTTGGGATCAAGCACAATTCGTGGATAACTACAACAACGGTTTTGATTCTCATAGTATACAACATATTTTGAAAGAGTATGTACCATTACAATGTAAAAAGATTGTATTTGTATACTTTGATAACATTTTTGTATGTAGTAGAAGTAGAAAGGAGTATGTAAATCCTTTGGAGTTAGTCTTCATCATGACAAAGCATGAGGAGTCACAAGGAGAATTGGAGAAGTACTTGGAGAATTGTCTATACCTTTCGTCCAAGAATGAGCTATCTCAACATATCTCATCAAATGGAGTAATTCAAGTGGACAAAAGGAAGAAAGGAACTATTCAAGAAGGATCCATACTTGCATCTATACTTGAGGTACTATGTCTCTTAAAGGATGCTAAAGATCATCATATTCTTTTATTTCCTATTCTCGCATCATATTTGTTCATTACAAATGGAGTTGAGAAAGGTGAAGCCCTATCTCAAGGAAGTTGTCCCATCTATTATTTTGGTGATATACTAATTGGAGAAAAGGAGAAGCTTCATGCTTATGGCTTTGCATTCATACTTGTTGTTATCATGAGGTTATTTGAGCAAAAGGATTATTATCATGGAGGATTCATCCTTAAGTTTTGTGATTCTTACAAAGTATTGGAGTATGCTTCATATGATAAGGAGATCAAGCCATCATTATACTTTGAGATGAAGTACTTGATTCGTTCTTCAAAATCAAGTCACTTGGAGGAAGCAAGTCCTTTGACTAAAGGAAGTTTTCTAACGAGGAGATACATGTTTCATTCAAAATTACTTGAGCTTGGATATATCAAGGAGTTATATGAAGATGATGATGATTTTAAAGAAGTATTCAAGGTATGTGAGAAGCATCATCAACAACCCTTTCATATTAATCATGGATTTCTTTTCAAAGGGAATCAATTGTGTATTCCAAGGAGTGGAATTCGTGACTTCTTAATCATGGAAGTGCATGGAAGTTCTTTTGATCATTTGGGTCTTCTCAATACGTATTACAAGATGGAGTATTATTTCTGGCCTAGCATGATCGTTGACATTGAGCAAACGTTACAATGTTGTGATATTTGCAATCCTTCTATACTATATGGAGATGAAAGCTTGAATTCTAAGGTTGAAGTACCATGGATTCAAGGAATTCTTACTATTGTCTTCATCATGAGTTACAAGCTTTTGAATCTATACTTTGAAGTTGAGAAGTTATATGAGGTTTCTACATTCTCTATGAAGAAACAAGATTTGAAGTTCCATGATGTCATTGGATTAGTCATGAGAAAATTTGGAAGAAAGTGGAAGTTCAAGTCAAGCATCAAAGGAATCTATGATGATTTCAAGGCATTCAAGAAGAGAAGTTGTAAACTCATAAGAAGGAACAAGAGAAGTGATGTCAATAACACATATGGGAAGACATCTTATAAAGAAGGAAGGAAAACAAGGAAGAAGAAGTGTTATTTACTGGTTTAGAAGAATTTTTGTCTAAGTTTGAGGACAAACTTTTTCAACCGGGGGAGAATGATGTATATTTGCCTAGTTATATACATAAAGGTCTAGCTACAAGGACCTTAATCCAGTTTGAAGCTACAAATGTCGTTTTGGGTTTATCAAGGTAGAAGGCGTAAAGGACCTTGAAGGTACTCTAAGCTTAGTCCTCACACTTCTAAGCTTATATGGAGTTACTCTCACATTTGGAGGACATCAAATGAGCTTAAATCATTCTAAAGTCCTTATTGAAAAGTCATCTCTCACAGCAGCAAAAGACTCCATCAAGTACAGTTCGATATTTTTCTCTATAATTCTGGATCCATACGTCTATTGAGGAAATCATCAAAAGACAGATTGGAGATCTTTCAATAAGCTTTCCAATGGTTTTTGAATCATTGAAAACGAACAAGTATTGAAGGAGTTATAGCAATTTCTTTCTAGAGTTGTATTTTAGAGTTTATGATATCATAAATAGGATATATGATGTAATAGTTGATTCTTGGTTTCTTGAACCCTAGGTACACGTCCAAGGGGTCCTAGAGTAGTATAAATTGACCCCCTAGGGTGCCATTGTATTCATTCATTACATCTCATGTCAAATACAAATCAAACACATGATGTACTATTCTCTCTAGCTTTGTGCTAGTCTCTTCGTTTCTCTTGAGGGAAGACGGAAACACTTGATGTATATTTGATGGCCATATACATCAAGGTCAACTAGAGAAACATCAAATACTCACCTACATGGAAGAAGAGCTCACATCTCACACATATCTCTCTATTTGGAAGAAATCTACAAGGGTACTCAAGTAATTTGCTCCTTAACTCAAGAACCATCAAGCTATCATGGAAGGTGTCCTAGAGTGGATTAATCTACATTCCATGAGCTTTCCAATGGTTCAAGAATCTTTAGATTTGGTTAAGTATTGAGCAAGTTATCACCATTTGTAATCTAGCTTAGTTCATTTGATTCTTTATGATGTAATCATGTGTATAGGATGATGTAAGCTAGATAGTTGTAGTATTTTTTCATTTCACACGCCTAAGGGGGCCCCTACTTGTACAAATAGACCCCTTAGGGTGCCTTGTATCATCATTCAATCATATATCAAATACAATCAAACACATGATGTGTTGTTTCTCTAGCTTTGTGCTAGTTTCCCTTCGTTTCTCTTGAGGGAGAACGTAACTATCCCCTTCTTCTATCCAAGGTTGGTGTCCTTGGTGGTGATAGGAAGGAATTGAAGGTCTCTTGAAGGTGGTGTGGCTGTATCCTCCAAAATCTTCAAAGCCATTATCATTCATTCGTTCAAACGTTCATCTACATTCATCCAACTTTGAATGTTCTTTCAAGAATCAAACAACATTCGATTGTTCAAGGAGCATTCGTCCATTCATCAAAGTGACGTTCATCAATCGTTCGATCATTCGCCATTCATTCTACGTTCATCAATCCTTCATTCGTTCATCATTTCCATTCATTGTGTAACCATCTATCATAGTTCCATTCATCCTTTTCGTCCATTTCTATTCCATTTTTAGTTCTTTTGAACTTTGAGAAGGGAGATTCCTATCTTCGTTTTTAAAGATCCTTAGATTGTGTGTAATGTGATCATCCCTTGGTCCCATTATGCATCAAAATTGGTATCAAAGCTTAGGAGATTGATTCTCTTAGTTCTTGAACCATCTTTTACCCATCTTTCCATCACAAATTCATCCCCCACCATCCCTACACTTCACGCCACCCATAAGTTCTTCCAAGAACTCATAAAGAACTCATAAAGAACCATTAGCTCCACAAAGAACCCCACAAACCCAAACACAATCAACCCAAACACATCCTACCTCTCGTCTCTTATGTGTTAACCCACAACCATGAGTTTCTTGTGATCCTTTTGTTGCAAGATTGGTTCTAATGGCTGGTTCAAGTACTCCTACGAAGTCTCCAACAACGTCTCAAGAAGATGTTGAAGCGATGAAGCAAAGAATCGTTTATCTCAATGATCAACTAAAGAAATACATGCATCTACAACATAGAGTGACCCATGGTGAAAGTGAGACCAATGATAGTGATGAGGATGTTCCAAGAAGACGTTCCCCAAAGGAGGAGAGATTCCACTTCAAAGTAGAGATCCCCGAATTTGTTGGAAATCTTGATCCGGAGGTTTTCTTGGATTGGTGCAAACCGTGGAAAGAGTCTTTGATCTCAAAGACGTGGATGATAACAAGAAAGTCAAGTATGTTGCCTTGAAGCTACGAAAACATGCAAGTATTTGGTGGACAAACTTGCAAAAGAAGCGGGAAGCTAAAGGAAAGGACAAGGTGCGTTCATGGGATAAAATGAAAAATAAGCTTCAAGAGAAGTTCGTACCACCTAGCTATCTACTTGACAACTACTATAAGCTACAAAAGTTGGTCCAAGGAGGGAAAAGCGTAGAGGAGTACACCAAAGAATTTGAGCATTTGCTTTGGAGGTGTGATCTTAAAGAGGACGAGCCACAAACTTTGGTACGTAATCTTTTTGGTCTTAATGATTGGATTAAACATGTTGTTGAGTTGCAACCTTATAAATCCTTGGATGAGTTGAGTTCTTTGTCCCTTAAAGTTGAAAGGCAAAGGAGAAATAAGGGAAAAGAAGTCCTAAACAAATACCAAACTCCACAAGAGTCATCCTACTCTACACCCCCTCACACGCCACAACAAAACCCCCAATTTTCCACAAAAAGAACTCCACAAAATCAGCCCCCATCCATCCCTAAACCCCACGTACAAGAAGCCAAAACTCTAGCCCCACGAAAATGTTTTCGTTGCCAAGGGTTAGGTCATTATGCCTCGGAGTGCCCAAACAAGAGAGTAGTATCTTGGGTGGAATATCAAAGTGCTTTGTATGTAGAACCGGAGTATAATGAAAAAAAGAATGAAGAGGAAGTAGTTGGCCCTATTGACGTGAATGAGGAAGAAAGTGATGTATATTTGCCTAGCTATATACATCAAGGTCTAGCTACAAGGTCCTTAATCCAGTTTGAAGCTACAAATGTCGTCTTGGGTTTATCAAGGTAGAAGGCGTAAAGGACCTTGAAGGTACTCTAAGCTTAGTCCTCACACTTCTAAGCTTATATGGAGTTACTCTCACATTTGGAGGACATCAAATGAGCTTAAATCTTTTTCAAGTCCTTATTGAAAAGTCATCTCTCACGGCAGCAAAAGACTCCATCAAGTACAGTTCGATATTTTGCTCTATAATTCTAGATCCATACGTCTATTGAGGAAATCATCAAAAGACAGATTGGAGATCTTTCAATAAGCTTTCCAATGGTTTTTGAATCATTGAAAACGGACAAGTATTGAAGGAGTTATAGCAATTTCTTTCTAGAGTTGTATTTTAGAGTTTATGATGTCATAAATAGGATATATGATGTAATAGTTGATTCTTGGTTTCTTGAACCCTAGGTACACGTCCAAGGGGTCCTAGAGTAGTATAAATAGACCCCTAGGGTGCCATTGTATTCATTCATTCAATCATATATCAAAATACAATCAAACACATGATGTGTTGTTCTCTCTAGCATTATGCTAGTTTCTCTTCGTTTCTCTTGAGGGAGAACGAAACTATCCCTTTCTTCTATCCAAGGTTGGCGTCCTTGGTGGTGATAGGAAGGAATTGAAGGTCTCTTGAAGGTGGTGTGGCTGTATCCTCCAAGAATCTTCAAAGCCATTATCGTTCAAACATCATCCATCATTCGTTTAACCATTCGTTCATCTTTTCTATTCATTTGGTAATCATCTTTCATAGTTCTTTTCATCCTTTTTCATCCATTTCTATTCCGTTTTTGGTTCTTTGGAACTTTGAGAAGGGAGATTCCTATCTTCGTTTTTAAAGATCCTTAGATATTGTGTAATGAGATCATCCCTTGGTCTCATTATGCATCAATTTGCATCGAGCTTAGGAGTTTGAAATCTCTTAGTTCTTGAAACAATCTTTTTACAATCTTTCCCTCTCCCACACGTTCCCCATCACCCCTACCATCACACGTCCATCACAAAATTCATCCTCCATCACACGTCCCCACTAAACTCCACAAAGAACCCGTGAGCCCAAACACAAATCCAACCAATTCCCCCCTCACGTCCCTTCTATGCTAACCATCATACCATGAGTTTCTTGTGATCTTTTGAATCAAGATAGTTTCTAATGGATTGCAAAAGGTCTAGCAAGAAATCCCAACGTGATCTACAATGCTTGAAGCAACAAATTGATGATCTTGCCAAGCAAATGGAAGAATGTGGGATTCTTCCGAAGGGGTCAAGAAGCACAAAATCACGTGTGGTTCACTCTTCTAAGGTTGAATATGAAGCACCTTATGCACGGAGTAAACATACAATCTTGAAAGAATGAAGCAAGGGAGCAAGAATGTGGTTGAATATACAATAGAATTCAAGTGGCAACTATGGAAGTATGCCCTTAAGGAGAATGATCAACGAGTTTTGGTATGTTACTTTCTTGGTTTTAATGATTACATTCGACGTGTGGTTGTAAATCAACCTTTCACAAACTTGGAAGAGTTAAGTTCTTTAGCTCTCGATGTTGAAAGACAAAGGATATGTTGTCATTGCCAAAGTTTAGGTCACATTGATTTGGAGTGTCCTAACAAGAAGAAAGATGTGTCTTTGGTTGAGTACCAAACATATGATAATGAATTATTTGAGGAGGAAAATGTAGTAGAAGAGGAGTATGTAGAAGAGTGGCATGTGGCAAGGAGAGCCTTGAAAGAAGTATGTGTGCCGAATGAACATCGACAAAGAGAGTGCAAGATCTCTCATTGTACCAACAAAGGAGAAGTATGTTCATTGATCAAAGAAGGAGAAAGTTGTGCCTCCTATGGTTACATTGACGCCCCTACACAAAAGCCAAGCCATGACAAAGACATTCATGAGGATCCAAGAAGTTTAGTATGTCTTCCCACTTATAAGAATTGTAGAGATTCATTATGGTGTGATATTACTTCTATGGATACTTGTCATACTTTGTTGGAAAGACCAAAGTTGCTTGATAGGAATATCATGCATCAAGAGACATCTCTACTTCCATCTTATACCACACAGCCTAAGGAGGATGAAATCAGCATTGTAACGATTATGAAGGAGGAATATCATGGGTATGAAGAGCATAAGGGTCTTGTTCTTGCTAACTCGGAGGGAAGCAAATCGGATCCAAGCAAGCACCCAATTTTGAATTCTCCTATGAAGTGTATCTTCTATGTGCACCCAAGAGATATCAACTTGAATCTTATGGTTGAAGAGCCAACGATTCGAAGGAGCCGAGAAGCTAAAGCCGTCAAAGTAGGTTGTTTCATGCTAAATGGTGAAGGTGAAGTGGTGAAGCTTGACTTGGAAACAAAGAAGCTTCATGGAATCTCTACGTTCATGGAGAAAGTTCGAGGATCAAAGTCTTATAATGCCCATGAATTACTTGGGAGAAAGATGAAGAAGTTCATCAAAGGGATATATGACGATTTCAAAGCCTTTAAGAAGAAAGTTTGTGATTTTTGTGAAGAAGGCGAGTAAGAGAGTGATGCTCCAAGTTTGAGGATAAACTTTTCCAACCGGGGGAGAATGATGTATATTTGCCTAGCTATATACATCAAGGGCTGGCTACAAGGTCCTTAATCCAGTTTGAAGCAACAAATGTCGTCTTGGGTTTATCAAGGTAGAAGGCGTAAAGGACCTTGAAGGTACTCTAAGCTTAGTCCTCACACTTCTAAGCTTATATGGAGTTACTCTCACATTTGGAGGACTTCAAATGAGCTTAAATCATTCTCAAGTCCTTATTGAAAAGTCATCTCTCACGGCAGCAAAAGACTCCATCAAGTACAGTTCGATATTTTGCTCTATAATTCTAGATCCATACGTCTATTGAGGAAATCATCAAAAGACAGATTGGAGATCTTTCAATAAGCTTTCCAATGGTTTTGACTCATTGAAAACGGACAAGTATTGAAGGAGTTATAGCAATTTCTTTCTAGAGTTGTATTTTAGAGTTTATGATGTCATAAATAGGATATATGATGTAATAGTTGATTCATGGTTTCTTGAACCCTAGGTACACGTCTAAGGGGTCCTAGAGTAGTATAAATAGACCCCTAGGGTGCCATTGTATTCATTCATTCAATCATATATCAAAATACATTCAAACACATGATGTGTTGTTCTCTCTAGCTTTATGCTAGTTTCTCTTCGTTTTTCTTGAGGGAGAACGAAACTATCCCTTTCTTCTATCCAAGGTTGGCGTCCTTGGTGGTGATAGGAAGGAATTGAAGGTCTCTTGAAGGTGGTGTGGCTGTATCCTCCAAGAATCTTCAAAGCCATTATCGTTCAAACATCATCCATCATTCGTTTAACCATTCGTTCATCTTTTCTATTCATTTGGTAATCATCTTTCATAGTTCTTTTCATCCTTTTTCATCCATTTCTATTCCGTTTTTGGTTCTTTGGAACTTTGAGAAGGGAGATTCCTATCTTTGTTTTTAAAGATCCTTAGATATTGTGTAATGAGATCATCCCTTGGTCTCATTATGCATCAATTTGGTATCAGAGCTTAGGAGTTTGAAATCTCTTAGTTCTTTAAACAATCTTTTTACAATCTTTCCCTCTCCCACACGTTCCCCATCACCCCTACCATCACACGTCCATCACAAAATTCATCCTCCATCACACGTCCCCACTAAACTCCACAAAGAACCCGTGAGCCCAAACACAAATCCAACCAATTCCCCCCTCACGTCCCTTCTATGCTAACCATCATACCATGAGTTTCTTGTGATCTTTTGAATCAAGATAGGTTCTAATGGATTGCAAAAGGTCTAGCAAGAAATCCCAACGTGATCTACAATGCTTGAAGCAACAAATTGATGATCTTGCCAAGCAAATGGAAGAATGTGGGATTCTTCCGAAGGGGTCAAGAAGCACAAAATCACGTGTGGTTCACTCTTCTAAGGTTGAATATGAAGCACCTTATGCACGGAGTAAACATTCCAACAAAAATAATGGGAAGAAAGTTCAAGAAGATTTCTTGCCATCCGATTACAAAGGTGACTCCATCAACAATCTTGAAAGAATGAAAGGGAGCAAGGATGTGGTTGAATATACAATAGAATTCAAGTGGCAACTATGGAAGTATGCCCTTAAGGAGAATGATCAACGAGTTTTGGTATGTTACTTTCTTGGTTTTAATGATTACATTCGACGTGGTTGTAAATCAACCTTTCACAAACTTGGAAGAGTTAAGTTCTTTAGCTCTCGATGTTGAAAGACAAAGGAGATGTTGTCATTGCCAAAGTTTAGGTCACATTGATTTGGAGTGTCCTAACAAGAAGAAAGATGTGTCTTTGGTTGAGTACCAAACGTATGATAATGAATTATTTGAGGAGGAAAATGTAGTAGAAGAGGAGTATGTAGAAGAGTGGCATGTGGCAAGGAGAGCCTTGAAAGAAGTATGTGTGCCGAATGAAAATCGACAAAGAGAGTGCAAGATCTCTCATTGTACCAACAATGGAGAAGTATGTTCATTGATCAAAGAAGGAGAAAGTTGTGCCTCCTATGGTTACATTGACGCCCCTACACAAAAGCCAAGCCATGACAAAGACATTCATGAGGATCCAAGAAGTTTAGTAAGTCTTCCCACTTATAAGAATTGTAGAGATTCATTATGGTGTGATATTACTTCTATGGATACTTGTCATACTTTGTTGGAAAGACCAAAGTTGCTTGATAGGCATATCATGCATCAAGAGACATCTCTACTTCCATCTTATACCACACAGCCTAAGGAGGATGAAATAGCCTTTGTAACGATTATGAAGGAGGAATATCATGGGTATGAAGAGCATAAGGGTCTTGTTCTTGCCAACTCGGAGGGAAGCAAATCGGATCCAAGCAAGCACCCCATTTTGAATTCTCCTATGAAGTGTATCTTCTATGTGCACCCAAGAGATATCAACTTGAATCTTATGGTTGAAGAGCCAACGATTCGAAGGAGCCGAGAAGCTAAAGCCGTCAAAGTAGGTTGTTTCATGCTAAATGGTAAAGGAGAAGTGGTGAAGCTTGACTTGGAAACAAAGAAGCTTCATGGAATCTCTACGTTCATGGAGAAAGTTCGAGGATCCAAGTCTTATAATGCCCATGAATTACTTGGGAGAAAGATGAAGAAGTTCATCAAAGGGATATATGACGATTTCAAAGCCTTTAAGAAGAAAGTTTGTGATTTTTGTGAAGAAGGCGAGTAATAGAGTGATGCTCCAAGTTTGAGGACAAACTTTTTCAACCGGGGGAGAATGATGTATATTTGCCTAGCTATATACATCAAGGTCTGGCTACAAGGTCCTTAATCCAGTTTGAAGCTACAAATGTCGTCTTGGGTTTATCAAGGTAGAAGGCGTAAAGGACCTTGAAGGTACTCTAAGCTTAGTCCTCACACTTCTAAGCTTATATGGAGTTACTCTCACATTTGGAAGACTTCAAATGAGCTTAAATCATTCTCAAGTCCTTATTGAAAAGTCATCTCTCACGGCAGCAAAAGACTCCATCAAGTACAGTTCGATATTTTGCTCTATAATTCTAGATCCATACGTCTATTAAGGAAATCATCAAAAGACAGATTGGAGATCTTTCAATAAGCTTTCCAATGGTTTTGACTCATTGAAAACGGACAAGTATTGAAGGAGTTATAGCAATTTCTTTCTAGAGTTTTATTTTAGAGTTTATGATGTCATAAATAGGATATATGATGTAATAGTTGATTCTTGGTTTCTTGAACCCTAGGTACACGTCCAAGGGGTCCTAGAGTAGTATAAATAGAACCCTAGGGTGCCATTGTATTCATTCATTCAATCATATATCAAAATACAATCAAACACATGATGTGATGTTCTCTCTAGCTTTATGCTAGTTTCTCTTCGTTTCTCTTGAGGGAGAACGAAACTATCCCTTTCTTCTATCCAAGGTTGGCGTCCTTGGTGGTGATAGGAAGGAATTGAAGGTCTCTTGAAGGTGGTGTGGCTGTATCCTCCAAGAATCTTCAAAGCCATTATCGTTCAAACATCATCCATCATTCGTTTAACCATTCGTTCATCTTTTCTATTCATTTGGTAATCATCTTTCATAGTTCTTTTCATCCTTTTTCATCCATTTCTATTCCGTTTTTGGTTCTTTGGAACTTTGAGAAGGGAGATTCCTATCTTCGTTTTGAAAGATTCTTAGATATTGTGTAATGAGATCATCCCTTGGTCTCATTATGCATCAATTTTGTATCAGAGCTTAGGAGTTTGAAATCTCTTAGTTCTTGAAACAATCTTTTTACAATCTTTCCCTCTCCCACACGTTCCCCATCACCCCTATCATCACACGTCCATCACAAAATTCATCCTCCATCACACGTCCCCACTAAACTCCACAAAGAACCCGTGAGCCCAAACACAAATCCAACCAATTCCCCCCTCACGTCCCTTCTATGCTAACCATCATACCATGAGTTTCTTGTGATCTTTTGAATCAAGATAGGTTCTAATGGATTGCAAAAGGTCTAGCAAGAAATCCCAACGTGATCTACAATGCTTGAAGCAACAAATTGATGATCTTGCCAAGCAAATGGAAGAATGTGGGATTCTTCCGAAGGGGTCAAGAAGCACAAAATCACGTGTGGTTCACTCTTCTAAGGTTGAATATGAAGCACCTTATGCACGGAGTAAACATTCCAACAAAAAGAATGGGAAGAAAGTTCAAGAAGATTTCTTGCCATCCGATTACAAAGGTGACTCCATCAACAATCTTGAAAGAATGAAGCAAGGGAGCAAGGATGTGGTTGAATATACAATAGAATTCAAGTGGCAACTATGGAAGTATGCCCTTAAGGAGAATGATCAACGAGTTTTGGTATGTTACTTTCTTGGTTTTAATGATTACATTCGATGTGTGGTTGTAAATCAACCTTTCACAAACTTGGAAGAGTTAAGTTCTTTAGCTCTCGATGTTGAAAGACAAAGGAGATGTTGTCATTGCCAAAGTTTAGGTCACATTGATTTGGAGTGTCCTAACAAGAAGAAAGATGTGTCTTTGGTTGAGTACCAAACGTATGATAATGAATTATTTGAGGAGGAAAATGTAGTAGAAGAGGAGTATGTAGAAGAGTGGCATGTGGCAAGGAGAGCCTTGAAAGAAGTATGTGTGCCGAATGAACATCGACAAAGAGAGTGCAAGATCTCTCATTGTACCAACAAAGGAGAAGTATGTTCATTGATCAAAGAAGGAGAAAGTTGTGCCTCCTATGGTTACATTGACACCCCTACACAAAAGCCAAGCCATGACAAAGACATTCATGAGGATCCAAGAAGTTTAGTAAGTCTTCCCACTTATAAGAATTGTAGAGATTCATTATGGTGTGATATTACTTCTATGGATACTTGTCATACTTTGTTGGAAAGACCAAAGTTGCTTGATAGGCATATCATGCATCAAGAGACATCTCTACTTCCATCTTATACCACACAGCCTAAGGAGGATGAAATAGCCTTTGTAACGATTATGAAGGAGGAATATCATGGGTATGAAGAGCATAAGGGTCTTGTTCTTGCCAACTCGGAGGGAAGCAAATCGGATCCAAGCAAGCACCCCATTTTGAATTCTCCTATGAAGTGTATCTTCTATGTGCACCCAAGAGATATCAACTTGAATCTTATGGTTGAAGAGCCAACGATTCGAAGGAGCCGAGAAGCTAAAGCCGTCAAAGTAGGTTGTTTCATGCTAAATGGTAAAGGAGAAGTGGTGAAGCTTGACTTGGAAACAAAGAAGCTTCATGGAATCTCTACGTTCATGGAGAAAGTTCGAGGATCCAAGTCTTATAATGCCCATGAATTACTTGGGAGAAAGATGAAGAAGTTCATCAAAGGGATATCTGACGATTTCAAAGCCTTTAAGAAGAAAGTTTGTGATTTTTGTGAAGAAGGCGAGTAAGAGAGTGATGCTCCAAGTTTGAGGACAAACTTTTCCAACCGGGGGAGAATGATGTATATTTGCCTAGCTACAAGGTCCTTAATCCAGTTTGAAGCTACAAATGTCGTCTTGGGTTTATCAAGGTAGAAGACGTATAGGACCTTGAAGGTACTCTAAGCTTAGTCCTCACACTTCTAAGCTTATATGGAGTTACTCTCACATTTGGAGGACTTCAAATGAGCTTAAATCATTCTCAAGTCCTTATTGAAAAGTCATCTCTCACGGCAGCAAAAGACTCCATCAAGTACAGTTCGATATTTTGCTCTATAATTCTAGATCCATACGTCTATTGAGGAAATCATCAAAAGACAGATTGGAGATCTTTCAATAAGCTTTCCAATGGTTTTGACTCATTGAAAACGGACAAGTATTGAAGGAGTTATAGTAATTTCTTTCTAGAGTTGTATTTTAGAGTTTATGATGTCATAAATAGGATATATGATGTAATAGTTGATTCTTGGTTTCTTGAACCCTAGGTACACGTCCAAGGGGTCCTAGAGTAGTATAAATAGACCCCTAGGGTGCCATTGTATTCATTCATTCAATCATATATCAAAATACAATCAAACACATGATGTGTTGTTCTCTCTAGCTTTATGCTAGTTTCTCTTCGTTTCTCTTGAGGGAGAACGAAACTATCCCTTTCTTCTATCCAAGGTTGGCGTCCTTGGTGGTGATAGGAAGGAATTGAAGGTCTCTTGAAGGTGGTGTGGCTGTACCCTCCAAGAATCTTCAAAGCCATTTTCGTTCATCTTTTCTATTCATTTGGTAATCATCTTTCATAGTTCTTTCCATCCTTTTTCATCCATTTCTATTCCGTTTTTGGTTCTTTGGAACTTTGAGAAGGGAGATTCCTATCTATGTTTTTAAAGATCCTTAGATATTGTGTAATGAGATCATCCCTTGGTCTCATTATGCATCAATTTGGTATCAAAGCTTAGGAGTTTGAAATCTCTTAGTTCTTGAAACAATCTTTTTACAATCTTTCCCTCTCCCACACGTTCCCCATCACCCCTACCATCACACGTCCATCACAAAATTCATCTTCCATCACACGTCCCCACTAAACTCCACAAAGAACACGTGAGCCCAAACATAAATCCAACCAATTCCCCTCTCACGTCCCTTCGATGCTAACCATCCTACCATGAGTTTCTTGTGATCTTTTGAATCAAGATAGGTTCTAATGGATTGCAAAAGGTCTAGCAAGAAATCCTATCGTGATCTACAATGCTTGAAGCAACAAATTGATGACCTTGCCAAGCAAATGGAAGAATGTGGGATTCTTCCGAAGGGGTCAAGAAGCACAAAATCACGTGTGGTTCACTCTTCTAAGGTTGAATATGAAGCACCTTATGCACGGAGTAAACATTCCAACAAAAAGAATGGGAAGAAAGTTCAAGAAGATTTCTTGCCATCCGATTACAAAGGTGACTCCATCAACAATCTTGAAAGAATGAAGCAAGGGAGCAAGGATGTGGTTGAATATACAATAGAATTCAAGTGGCAACTATGGAAGTATGCCCTTAAGGAGAATGATCAACGAGTTTTGGTATGTTACTTTCTTGGTTTTAATGATTACATTCGACGTGTGGTTGTAAATCAACCTTTCACAAACTTGGAAGAGTTAAGTTCTTTAGCTCTCGATGTTGAAAGACAAAGGAGATGTTGTCATTGCCAAAGTTTAGGTCACATTGATTTGGAGTGTCCTAACAAGAAGAAAGATGTGTCTTTGGTTGAGTACCAAACGTATGATAATGAATTATTTGAGGAGGAAAATGTAGTAGAAGAGGAGTATGTAGAAGAGTGGCATGTGGCAAGGAGAGCCTTGAAAGAAGTATGTGTGCCGAATGAAAATCGACAAAGAGAGTGCAAGATCTCTCATTGTACCAACAATGGAGAAGTATGTTCATTGATCAAAGAAGGAGAAAGTTGTGCCTCCTATGGTTACATTGACGCCCCTACACAAAAGCCAAGCCATGACAAAGACATTCATGAGGATCCAAGAAGTTTTGTAAGTCTTCCCACTTATAAGAATTGTAGAGATTCATTATGGTGTGATATTACTTCTATGGATACTTGTCATACTTTGTTGGAAAGACCAAAGTTGCTTGATAGGAATATCATGCATCAAGAGACATCTCTTCTTCCATCTTATACCACACAGCCTAAGGAGGATGAAATAGCCTTTGTAACGATTATGAAGGAGGAATATCATGGGTATGAAGAGCATAAGGGTCTTGTTCTTGCCAACTCGGAGGGAAGCAAATCGGATCAAGGCAAGCACCCAATTTTGAATTCATCTTATGAATTGTATCTTCTATGTGCACCCAAGAGATATCAACTTGAATCTTATGGTTGAAAAGCCAACGATTCGAAGGAGCCGAGAAGCTAAAGCCGTCAAAGTAGGTTGTTTCATGCTAAATGGTGAAGGAGAAGTGGTGAAGCTTGACTTGGAAACAAAGAAGCTTCATGGAATCTCTACGTTCATGGAGAAAGTTCGAGGATCCAAGTCTTATAATGCCCATGAATTACTTGGGAGAAAGATGAAGAAGTTCATCAAAGGGATATATGACGATTTCAAAGCCTTTAAGAAGAAAGTTTGTGATTTTTGTGAAGAAGGCGAGTAATAGAGTGATGCTCCAAGTTTGAGGACAAACTTTTTCAACCGGGGGAGAATGGTGTATATTTGCCTAGCTATATACATCAAGGTCTGGCTACAAGGTCCTTAATCCAGTTTGAAGCTACAAATGTCGTCTTGGGTTTATCAAGGTAGAAGGCGTAAAGGACCTTGAAGGTACTCTAAGCTTAGTCCTCACACTTCTAAGCTTATATGGAGTTACTCTCACATTTGGAGGACTTCAAATGAGCTTAAATCATTCTCAAGTCCTTATTGAAAAGTCATCTCTCACGGCAGCAAAAGACTCCATCAAGTACAGTTCGATATTTTGCTCTATAATTCTAGATCCATAAGTCTATTGAGGAAATCATCAAAAGACAGATTGGAGATCTTTCAATAAGCTTTCCAATGGTTTTGACTCATTGAAAACGGATAAGTATTGAAGGAGTTATAGCAATTTCTTTCTAGAGTTCTATTTTAGAGTTTATGATGTCATAAATAGGATATATGATGTAATAGTTGATACTTGGTGTCTTGAACCCTAGGTACACGTCCAAGGGGTCCTAGAGTAGTATAAATAGACCCCTAGGGTGCCATTGTATTCATTCATTCAATCATATATCAAAATACAATCAAACATATGATGTGTTATTCTCTCTAGCTTTATGCTAGTTTCTCTTCGTTTCTCTTGAGGGAGAACGAAACTATCCCTTTCTTCTATCCAAGGTTGGCGTCCTTAGTGGTGATAGGAAGGAATTGAAGGTCTCTTGAAGGTGGTGTGGCTGTATCCTCCAAGAATCTTCAAAGCCATTATCGTTCAAACATCATCCATCATTCGTTTAACCATTCGTTCATCTTTTCTATTCATTTGGTAATCATCTTTCATAGTTCTTTCCATCCTTTTTCATCCATTTCTATTCCATTTTTGGTTCTTTGGAACTTTGAGAAGGGAGATTCCTATCTTCGTTTTTAAAGATCCTTAGATATTGTGTAATGAGATCATCCCTTGGTCTCATTATGCATCAGAAAGTGTGGAACAAGAATGTGTAGAAGAGCCGGATGAAGGAGAGTTACTTGTTGTAAGAAGGGACTCGGATGTACCTCATGTGCCGAATGTCCAAGTACAAAGGGAGGCTATCTTTCGCTCTCGGTTTACTATCAATGGCAATGTGTGCTCATTAATCATAGATGGAGGAAGTTGCACCAATGCGGCCTCTACAACAATGGTCAACAAGTTGCAATTGGAAGATATCCCTCATCCCACGCCTTATACCGTACGTTGGCTAAGCCAAGGCCAAGACATTCGTGTGGATCAAAGGGTCTTGGTAAGTCTTTCAATAGGGAAGAATTATAAAGATTCCTTATGGTGTGATATTGTTCCTATGGATACTTGTCATATTTTGTTGGGAAGACCATGGTTATTTGATAGGAGTGTCATGCATGATGGGAGATCCAACACTTATACTTTCACTCTCAATCAAAAGAAGATCACTTTGACACCGCTAGCACCATCTTCTCGGCCTAAGGAGGAAGAAAGCCATATTGTGTCGATTATGAAGGTGGATCATGAGCATGAAAGGCATAAGAGTCTTACTCTTACAAATTTGGAGGAAAACAAAACGGATCCAAGCAAGCACCCAATTTTGAATTCTCCTATGAAGCGTATCTTCCAAGTGTACCCAAGAGAAATCAAATTTAATCTTATGGTTGAAGAACAAAGGATTCGAAGGAGCCAAGAAGCTAAAGTCATCAAAGTGGATCATTTCATGCTAAATGATAAAGGCCAAGTGGTGAAACTTGACATGGGAATTGAGAAGCTACATGGGATATCTACATCCGTAGAGAAAGTTTGAGGATCCAAGTCTTGTAATGGCCATGGATTACTTGGGAGGAAGATGAAGAAGTTCATCAAAGGGATATATGACGATTTCAAAGCCTTTAAGAAGAAAGCTTGACATTCTTTGAGAAGAAGACGAGTAAGAGAGTGATGCTCCAAGTTTGAGGACAAACTTTTTCAAGCAGGGGAGTATAATGTATATTTGATGGCCATATACATCAAGGTCAACTAGAGAAATCTACAAGGGTACTCAAGTAATTTGCTCCTAAACTCAAGAACCATCAAGCTATCATGGAAGGTGTCCTAGAGTGGATTAATCTACATTCCAAGAGCTTTCCAATGGTTCAAGAATCTTTAGATTTGGTTAAGTATTGAGCAAGTTATCATCATTTGTAATCTAGCTTAGTTCATTTGTTTCTTTATGATGTAATCATGTGTATAGGATGATGTAAGCTAGATAATTGTAGTATTCTTTCATTTCACACGCCTAAGGGGGCCTCTACTAGTATAAATAGACCCCTTAGGGTGCCTTGTATCATCATTCAATCATATATCAAATACAATCAAACACATGATGTGTTGTTTCTCTAGCTTTGTGCTAGTTTCCCTTCGTTTCTCTTGAGGGAGAACGAAACTATCCCCTTCTTCTATCCAAGGTTGGCGTCCTTGGTGGTGATAGGAAGGAATTGAAGGTCTCTTGAAGGTGTTGTGGTTGTATCCTCCAAAATCTTCAAAGCCATTATCATTCATTCATTCATCCATTCAAATGTTCATCTACATTCATCCAACTTTGAATGTTCTTTCAAGAATCAAACAACATTGGATTGTTCAAGGAGCAATCGTCCATTCATCAAAGTGACGTTCATCAATCGTTCGATCATTTGCCATTCATTCTACGTTCATCAATCCTTCATTTGTTCATCATTTCCATTCATTTGGTAACCATCTATCATAGTTCCATTCATCCTTTTCGTCCATTTCTATTCCATTTTTGGTTCTTTTGAACTTTGAGCAGGGAGATTCCTATCTTCGTTTTTAAAGATCCTTAGATTGTGTGTAATGTGATCATCTATTGGTCCCATTATGCATCAACTATCCCCTTCTTCTATCCAAGGTTGGCATCCTTGGTGGTGATAGGAAGGATTTGAAGCATTCTTGAGGGTGATGTGGCTGTATCCTCCAAGATTCTTCAAAGAGCCATTATCATTCTATCATTCTTAGTGAGTTTTTTTTGTATCGTTTGAATTCTTCAATTGCATTCTCATTGTTTCTACCTTACATTCAAACGTCTAAAGTGTTAATTCACAAGATAGATTCATCATTTAATTCGTTTCAAACATTCATTCATTCGTTCATTCATTCTACATTCATCAATTATTCATTCGTTCATCATTTCCATTCGTTGGGTAATCATCTTTCATAGTTCTTTCACTCCTTTTCATCCATTTCTATTCCATTTTTGGTTCTTTGGAACTTTGAGATGGGAGATTCCTATCTTCGTTTTTAAAGATCCTTAGATTGTGTGTAATGAGATCATCCCTTGGTCCCATTATGCATCAAAATTGGTATCAGAGCTTAGGAGTTTGATTCTCTTAGTTCTTGAACCATCTTTCTACAAAACTTTCCATCACAAAAACGTTCCTACCATCTCTCCATCACACGCCACCCACGAGTTCTTCCAAGAACTCATCAAGAATTCATCAAGAACTCATAAAGAACCATTAGCTCCACAAAAAAACTAATAGCCCAAACACAACCCCCCTCTCATCCCCACGTACTAACCCCAAACCCATGAGTTTCTTGTGATTTTTTTCATATTCTATGGCTAACAAAAGATCTAGCCTGATTTCTCAACGTGAATTACAACGCTTGGAGCAACAAATTGATGATCTCACCAAACAAATGGAAGAATTTGGGATTCTTCAAAAGGGATCAAGAAGCGCTTGTTCACGTGACTACATCAATAAGCTTGAAAGAATGAAGCAAGGGAGCAAGGATGTGGTCGAATATACAATAGAATTCAGGCGGCTATTGTGCAAATATGCTCTTGAGGAGGATGATCAACGAGTTGTGGTATGTTACTTCCTTGGTCTTAATGATTACATTCGACGTATTGTTGTCAATCAACCTTTCACAAACTTGGAAGAGTTATGTTTTTTAACTCTTGATGTTGAACTTCAAGTAAAGAGTAAAGAACTCCTTGACAAAACCCGTACACACACACAAACTCCACAAAATCAGCCCCCATCCCACCTCACACCTACTGTCCAAAGCTCCTCAAAACAGCCCATAAACCTCCCCATTTGATGTGTAATAGCCTAGCTATATACATCAAGGTTAGCTAAGAGGACCTTGATCTAGCTTCATGTTACAAAAGACATCAACGACATCATCAATTACAATGGTTTATTAAGCTCTATACATCAAGGAAGCAAGCATGAAGGACCTTGATGTTATTCTAGCTTACATGGAGTTACTCTCATATATGGAGGTCATCAATGAGCTCAAAATACTCTCGGCAATAAGAGTCCTTGTTGAATTCGCGGCAATGGAGGACCTTATCGTGTATAGTTTGATATTTTGCTCTATAACTCTAAATCCAAGCATCTATTGAGGAAGTCATCATAAGACAGATTGGAGTACATTTAAAGAGCTTTCCAATGGTTTTTGAATCATTGAAAACGGACAAGTATTGAAGGAGTTATAGCAATTTCTTTCTAGAGTTGTATTTTAGAGTTTTATGATGTCATAAATAGGATATATGATGTAATAGTTGATTCTTGGTTTCTTGAACCCTAAGTGCACGTCCAAGGGGGTCTTGGAGTAGTATAAATAAACCCCCTAGGGTGCCTTTGTATTCATTCACATTCAATATTAAACACATAATCAAACAAGAGCTTATGCTTTGTTTACTCTCTAACCCTTGTGTTAGAATCTGGTTCTCTTGAGGGAGAATCCTTTGAATCTTCTCTTCTATTCCAAGAGGGAGCAATCTTGGATGTTGCAAAGGAGGAGTTGGATATCAAATTGATTCTGGTGTGTCTGTATCAATCAAGGAGATTTCCATTGCTAAAATCTATCAAGTTTCTACATCAATTCAACGAGTTCTTTTACAATTGGTACGTTTTTGCCATTGTTTTGATTCTTTTGATTGTCATTCTATTCATCACATTTAGAACTCTCGTTTAGCCTTTTCCATTCGTCCATTTTCAATCTAATTCATCCCATTCTTTCGTTTGAAACTAGTTTTTGAGAAATTCAACTATTGCAAGTTTCCACTTGTGGAAAGATCCTCAGCATTTCGTGTATAATGGATTTGTATTGATCCATTATGCATCAAAATTGGTATCAGAGCTTTGCTAGTTGATTTCTCTAGTTTCTTTTACCTTGTTTTCATCAAAACATCACCCATATACACGCCATTCACCACCATTCACACGCCATCTTGGAGTTTTCTCCAAGAACTCATCAAGAATTGATCAAGAATTCATCAAGAACCCTAAGCTCCACAAAAAACCCTAAGACTAAACACAAGCCTAGCCTAATTCCATCCTTTACCCAACGTGAGTTCTAATTTGACATCAAATCTGAATCAAATGGAAAAATTTGGGAACCTTCAAAAGGAAGGATTAAGAAGCACGTTTGGTTCATATGAAAGGAGTCCTTATGATGATGAATATGAAGCTCCTTACGAATGGAGTACACGTTTGAATAAGAAGAAGGGATATCATGTCCAAGAAGATTTTTCGCCAATCAAAAGAGACCACATCATCAAACTTGCAAGAATGAAGCAAGGGGGCATGGACGTGGTTCCATACACGATACAATTCAGAATGCAACTATGGAAGTATGCTCTTAAGGAGGATGACCCCCAAGTCCTTGTATGTTACTTAAGTGGTCTCAATGATTACATTAGAGATATTATTGTATGTCAATTTTATTCAAACTTGGAAGAGTTAAGTTCCTTGGCTTTTAATGTTGAGATGGAGGCAAAGATGAAAGAACCTTGGGGTGAGAACCATTTACAACTAAAACCAAACATACCAACCACAAAACCCCACGCCAAGAACATCCCAAAACAACCCCAAATCAATCCCAAACCTCACGTCCTAAGACCTACAAAACAGCCACAAAGATCTCCTAAACCTACGGTTCAAAAACCTACAAAACAGCCCCTACAACATCCTATCCATAGCTCCACAAAACAAGCCTTAGACCTCTCTAAACCTACTGCCCAAAACTCCTCAAATCAGCCCAAAAACCGTCCCACTCCTATTGTCCAAGAAAAGGAAATCATTGTTCCAAGTACATGTCTACATTGCCAAAGTTTTGATCATATTGAAAGTGCATGTCCTAAGGAGAAAGAAGTATCTTTGGTTGATTGTCAAACATCATTAAGCATGCAACCAGAAATTGAAAGTGTGGTATTTGATGTATTTGACGAGCATGACGATGTTCATAAACTTGGCATGAATAAGGTATGTAGCGTGCCTCATGAAGTACACGAGGAAGAAAAAGAAGAGGATATTGTACTAGAAACGATGTATGTAGAAGAACTAAGTGGAGAAGAGTTGCTTGTTGTAAGTAGAGTCTTGAAAGAGGCTAGTGTATCAAATGATCTACAACAAAGAGAGCCTATTTCTTACTCTCAATATACCATTCAAGAAGAAGTATGTCCATTGAATCAAGGAGGAGAAGATTGTTCTTCCCATTGTAGTATTGACGAGGGCATTGATCTTGACAATGACTTTTCTACAAAGAGGATCAAAATGAAGGATCTGGAGAGCTATTCACTTCCTACTCTACACGTTTATGACAACAACATACACCTTGATCCAAGAAGTTTAGTAAGTCTTTGTTTTTACAAGATTTGCAAAGATTCATTATATTGTAATATTACTTCTATGGATTTTTGTAATACTTTGTTTGGAAAATCAAAGTTGTATGATTGGAGTATCATGCTCCAAGAGACGTCCTTATTACCTTCTTGTAACTCATGGCCCACGGAGGATCAAAGTACTCTTATGACACTTATAGAGAATGAGTATCATACATTTGAAGAGCAAAAGAGTTTCAATCTTGCACCATTGGAGGTTATCTACCGTGAGTTTGAAGGAGGAGGTAAAACAGCATCAACAATTGAGTACCCACACTTTAATTTAATCTTGAAGCATTTCTCTCATATGGAGAAATATCATGGGTTCCTCAATCAAGAGCTTCAACAACAACTAGATCTTATCAAAGGGAACTATGATGATTTCAAAGCATTCAAGAAGAGAAGTTGTAACCTCATGAGAAAGAAGAAGAGAAATGATGTCTACAACACATATGGAAAGACATCTTACAAAGAAGGAAGAAGGGCTTTGAAGAAGAAGTTTATATGATAACTTGTGAGTATGAATCAAAGAAGTTTTGTGATTGAAGTTATATGATGGTTTTTAAAGAAAGTCTTGTCTAAAGTTTGAGGACAAACTTTTTCAACCGGGGGAGAATGATGTGTAATAGCCTAGCTATATACATCAAGGTTAGCTAAGAGGACCTTGATCTAGCTTCAAGTTACAAAAGACATCAACGACATCATCAATTACAATGGTTTATTAAGCTCTATACATCAAGGAAGCAAGCATGAAGGACCTTGATGTCATTCTAGCTTACATGGAGTTACTCTCATATATGGAGGTCATCAATGAGCTCAAAATACTCTCAGCAATAAGAGTCCTTATTGAATTCGCGGCAATGGAGGACCTTATCGTGTATAGTTCGATATTATGCTCTATAACTCTAAATCCAAGCATCTATTGAGGAAGTGATGTAAAATAGCCTAGCTATATACATCAAGGTTAGCTAAGAGGACCTTGATCTAGCTTCAAGTTACAAAAGACATCAACGACATCATCAATTACAATGGTTTATTAAGCTCTATACATCAAGGAAGCAAGCATGAAGGACCTTGATGTTATTCTAGCTTACATGGAGTTACTCTCATATATGGAGGTCATCAATGAGCTCAAAATACTCTCGGCAATAAGAGTCCTTATTGAATTCGTGGCAATGGAGGACCTTATCGTGCATAGTTCGATATTATGCTCTATAACTCTAAATCCAAGCATCTATTGAGGAAGTCATCATAAGACAGATTGGAGTACATTTAAAGAGCTTTCCAATGGTTTTTGAATCATTGAAAACGGACAAGTATTGAAGGAGTTATAGCAATTTCTTTCTAGAGTTGTATTTTAGAGTTTTATGATGTCATAAATAGGATATATGATATAATAGTTGATTCTTGGTTTCTTGAACCCTAAGTGCACGTCCAAGGGGGTCCTTGGAGTAGTATAAATAAACCCCCTAGGGTGCCTTTGTATTCATTCACATTCAATATTAAAAACATAATCAAACAAGAGCTTATGCTTTGTTTTCTCTCTAACCTTTGTGTTAGAATCTGGTTCTTTTGAGGGAGAATCCTTTGAATCTTCTCTTCTATCCCAACAGGGAGCAATCTTGGATGGTGCAAAGGAGGAGTTGGATATCAAATTGATTGTGGTGTGTCTGTATCAATCAAGGAGATTTCCATTACCAAAATCTATCAAGTTTCTACATCAATTCAACGAGTTCTTTTACAATTGGTACGTTTTTGCCATTGTTTTGATTCTTTTGATTGTCATTCAATTCATCACATTTAGAACTCTCGTTTAGCCTTTTCCATTCGTTCATTTTCAATCTAATTCATCCCATTTTTTCGTTTGAAACTTGTTTTTTAGAAATTCAACTATTGCAAGTTTTCACTTGTGGAAACATCCTTAGCATTTCGTGTATAATGGATTTGTATTGATCCATTATGCATCAGAAGGGATCAACTCATGTGATCGTATATTTTTGCTCCTAAATTCAAGGACCATGAAACTATCATAGAAGTCATCCTAGAGAGGATTAATCTACATTCCAAGAGCTTTCATATGGTTCAAGAATCTTTAAATTTGGATGGGAATCCAAGAAGTTATTCATATTTGTAATATAGTTTAGTACATTGTTTTCTTTATGATGTAAGCATTAGGAAGAATGATGTAAGCCCTAAAGTGGCCTCTTGTACACGCCATAAGGGAGGAGTTTAACTATAAATACCCCCCTAGGGTGCCTTGTAATTCATTCAATCATATATCAAATACAATCAAACACATGATGTGTTGTTTCTCTAGCCTTGTGCTACTTTCTCTTTGTTTCTCTTGAGGGAGATCGAAACTATCCCCTTCTTCTATCCAAGGTTGGCGTCCTTGGTGGTGATAGGAAGGAATTGAAGGTCTCTTGAAGGTGGTGTGGTTGTATCCTCCAAGAATCTTCAAAGCCATTATCATTCATTCATTCGTCCATTCATTCGTTCATCCTACATTCATCCATCGCCCATTCGTTCATCATTTCCATTCATTTGGTAATCATCTTTCATAGTTCTTTCCATCTTTTCCATCCATTTCCATTCCATTTTTGGTTCTTTTGAACTTTGAGAAGGGAGATTCCTATCTTCGTTTTTAAAGATCCTTAGATTGTGTGTAATGTGATCAACCCTTGGTCCATTATGCATCAAAATTGGTATCATATGATGCATAATTGATGGCCTTATGCATCAAGGTCAACCATAGATACATCTAATACTCACCTAGAAGAAAGAAGAGCTCAAGTCTCTCATATATCTCTCTACATGGAAGGGATCAACTCATGTGATCGTATATTTTTTCTCCTTAATTCAAGGACCATGAAGCTATCATAGAAGTCATCCTAGAGAGGATTAATCTACATTCCAAGAGCTTTCATATGGTTCAACAATCTTTAAATTTGGATGAGAATCCAAGGAGTTATTCATATTTGTAATATAGTTTAGTACATTGTTTTCTTTATGATGTAAGCATTAGGAAGAATGATGTAAGCCCTAAAGTGGCCTCTTGTACACGCCATAAGGGAGGAGTTTAACTATAAATACCCCCCTAGGGTGCCTTGTAATAAATTCAATCAAATATCAAATACAATCAAACACATGATGTGTTGTTTCTCTAGCCTGGTGCTAGTTTCTCTTCGTTTCTCTTGAAGGAGATTTAAACTATCCCCTTCTTCTATCCAAGGTTGGCGTCCTTGGTGGTGATAGGAAGGAATTGAAGGTCTCTTGAAGGTGGTGTGGCTGTATCCTCCAAGAATCTTCAAAGCCATTATCATTCATTCATTCGTCCATTCATTCGTTCATCCTACATTCATCCATCGCCCATTCGTTCATCATTTCCATTCATTTGGTAATCATCTTTCATAGTTCTTTCCGTCTTTTCCATACATTTACATTCCATTTTTTGTTGTTTTGAACTTTAAGAAGGGAGATTCCTATCTTCGTTTTTAAAGATCCTTAGATTGTGTGTAATGTGATCAACCCTTGGTCCATTATGCATCAAAATTGGTATCATATGATGCATAATTGATGGCCTTATGCATCAAGGTCAACCATGGAGACATCTAATACTCACCTAGAAGATAGAAGAGCTCAAGTCTCTCATATATCTCTCTACTTGGAAGGGATCAACTCATGTGATCGTATATTTTTTCTCCTTAATTCAAGGACCATGAAGCTATCATAGAAGTCATCCTAGAGAGGATTAATCTACATTCCAAGAGCTTTCTTATGGTTCAACAATCTTTAAATTTGGATGAGAATCCAAGGAGTTATTCATATTTGTAATATAGTTTAGTACATTGTTTTCTTTATGATGTAAGCATTAGGAAGAATGATGTAATCCCTAAAGTGGCCTCTTGTACACGCCATAAGGGAGGAGTTTAACGATAAATACCCCCCTAGGGTGCCTTGTAATAAATTCAATCAAATATCAAATACAATCAAACACATGATGTGTTGTTTCTCTAGCCTTGTGCTAGTTTCTCTTCGTTTCTCTTGAAGGAGATTTAAACTATCCCCTTCTTCTATCCAAGGTTGGCGTCCTTGGTGGTGATAGGAAGGAATTGAAGGTCTCTTGAAGGTGGTGTGGCTGTATCCTCCAAGAATCTTCAAAGCCATTATCATTCATTCATTCGTCCATTCATTCGTTCATCCTACATTCATCCATCGCCCATTCGTTCATCATTTCCATTCATTTGGTAATCATCTTTCATAGTTCTTTCCGTCTTTTCCATCCATTTACATTCCATTTTTTGTTGTTTTGAACTTTAAGAAGGGAGATTCCTATCTTCGTTTTTAAAGATCCTTAGATTGTGTGTAATGTGATCAACCCTTGGTCCATTATGCATCAAAATTGGTATCATATGATGCATAATTGATGGCCTTATGCATCAAGGTCAACCATGGAGACATCTAATACTCACCTAGAAGATAGAAGAGCTCAAGTCTCTCATATATCTCTCTACTTGGAAGGGATCAACTCATGTGATCGTATATTTTTTCTCCTTAATTCAAGGACCATGAAGCTATCATAGAAGTCATCCTAGAGAGGATTAATCTACATTCCAAGAGCTTTCTTATGGTTCAACAATCTTTAAATTTGGATGAGAATCCAAGGAGTTATTCATATTTGTAATATAGTTTAGTACATTGTTTTCTTTATGATGTAAGCATTAGGAAGAATGATGTAAGCCCTAAAGTGGCCTCTTGTACACGCCATAAGGGAGGAGTTTAACGATAAATACCCCCCTAGGGTGCCTTGTAATAAATTCAATCAAATATCAAATACAATCAAACACATGATGTGTTGTTTCTCTAGCCTTGTGCTAGTTTCTCTTCGTTTCTCTTGAAGGAGATTTAAACTATCCCCTTCTTCTATCCAAGGTTGGCGTCCTTGGTGGTGATGGGAAGGAATTGAAGGTCTCTTGAAGGTGGTGTGGCTGTATCCTCCAAGAATCTTCAAAGCCATTATCATTCATTCATTCGTCCATTCATTCGTTCATCCTACATTCATCCATCGCCCATTCGTTCATCATTTCCATTCCTTTGGTAATCATCTTTCATAGTTCTTTCCGTCTTTTCCATCCATTTACATTCCATTTTTTGTTCTTTTGAACTTTAAGAAGGGAGATTCTTATCTTCGTTTTTAAAGATCCTTAGATTGTGTGTAATGTGATCAACCCTTGGTCCATTATGCATCAAAATTGGTATCATATGATGCATAATTGATGGCCTTATGCATCAAGGTCAACCATGGAGACATCTAATACTCACCTAGAAGAAAGAAGAGCTCAAGTCTCTCATATATCTCTCTACTTGGAAGGGATCAACTCATGTGATCGTATATTTTTTCTCCTTATTTCAAGGACCATGAAGCTATCATAGAAGTCATCCTAGAGAGGATTAATCTACATTCCAAGAGCTTTCATATGGTTCAACAATCTTTAAATTTGGATGAGAATCCAAGGAGTTATTCATATTTGGAATATAGTTTAGTACATTGTTTTCTTTATGATGTAAACATTAGGAAGAATGATGTAAGCCCTAAAGTGGCCTCTTGTACACGCCATAAGGGAGGAGTTTAACTATAAATACCCCCGCTAGGGTGCCTTGTAATTCATTCAATCATATATCAAATACAATCAAACACATGATGTGTTGTTTCTCTAGCCTTGTGCTAGTTTCTCTTCGTTTCTCTTGAGGGAGATCGAATCTATCCCCTTCTTCTATCCAAGGTAGGCGTCCTTGGTGGTGATAGGAAGGAATTGAAGGTCTCTTGAAGCTGGTGTGGCTGTATCCTCCAAGAATCTTCAAAGCCATTATCATTCATTCATTCGTCCATTCATTCGTTCATCCTACATTCATCCATCGCCTATTCATTCATCATTTCCATTCATTTGGTAATCATCTTTCATAGTTCTTTCCTTCTTTTTTATCCATTTCCATTCCATTTTTGGTTCTTTTGAACTTTGAGAAGGGAGATTCCTATCTTCGTTTTTAAAGATCCTTAGATTGTGCGTAATGTGATCAACCCTTGGTCCATTATGCATCAAAATTGGTATCATATGATGCATAATTGATGGCCTTATGCATCAAGGTCAACCATGGAGACATCTAATACTCACCTAGAAGAAAGAAGAGCTCAAGTCTCTCATATATCTCTCTACTTGGAAGGGATCAACTCATGTGATCGTATATTTTTTCTCCTTAATTCAAGGACCATGAAGCTATCATAGAAGTCATCCTAGAGAGGATTAATCTACATTCCAAGAGCTTTCATATGGTTCAACAATCTTTAAATTTGGATGAGAATCCAAGGAGTTATTCATATTTGTAATATAGTTTAGTACATTGTTTTCTTTATGATGTAAGCATTAGGAACACTACAAGAAATATGACTTTTACCAACAGGGCATTTTCTGTTGGTAATAACTTTTACCAACAGATATTTATCTGTCACAAAACTGTTGGTAAAAACTCCGTTGGTAAAGGTAATACCAACAGATAAGTGCATTTGTTGGTGTTGTTTAGTAACACCAACAGATTAAATTTGATGGTACTCCATAGTGTTTTACCAACAGAAATAAATTGTTGGTAAAAGCCTTTTACCAACAAAATATATTGTTGGTAATACAATTTTGGTGCCAAAGTTATCACTTGTACCAACAGATTCTTTATGTTGGTAATACCGTTTTGGCGCCAAAAGCTATAATAATCCTCATGTATCTGTTGATAACAGTATTCTGAACATGCAAACATCTGTTGGTAATAATTGTATATCCAAATCCTGGATTTATTAATAATTAATTTTTTTGCCACCACTTGCTAGTTGTAGGTGCCTCTTCTAGTATATCCCTATATATACAAACAAATGTACATATACAAATATTTGCTCCATCTAAATAGATAGACCTGAAATTAAGTCATATAAAAGAATCACATTTCATAAAGTAATAGATACAATATTCTGAAGCTGGAAAGTATAATTTGAAATTGTGAAAGAAATCCTGCTGATAAATTGTTTGTACCTAGTATTTATGCAACTAAAAACACAAGCCTCAACATAATATATATATATATATATATATATATATATATATATATATATATATATGTATATATATATATATATATATATATATATATATATATATAGATATATATATATATATATATATATATACATATATGTATATATATATATATATACATATATATATATATATACATATATATATATTTATATATATATAATATGGTATCATTGTGTTGATTTTCAATGTAGTTATCGAGATTGTCGTATTCTTCATCACTTGCCCTCATTATCTGAAAATTCATGTTCAAATTTCATTTGCAGACAACATCCTCAATCGATAAAAGCCGGTCATTTGATAATCCCTACAATAACATTAATCATGGAAAAAGGTTAATGGAAATAATACACAAAAATAATAATAAGTCTAATAACCCCAAAGTTCAAATTAAGATTTTCACAATATAAATAATCGATTCTATTTTTACATATTCCATGAGTATGCCATGTAAAATAGTAGTAAACCCAAGTATTATTGGGGCATGTTTCTACATTTAATCGATTTCTATTGGGATGTTGGATCAAATTATACATTTTACATGGGGAGATCAAGATAATACTACCGACTAAAATAATACAACCATGGCCTAGGCCAGGTGCGCATCATAATCATCATAGAATGGATGAGGATGCAATGTAAATTCACAAGTTTAAATTGGTTTTATGCCATTGGAAGACAGAAGGTCCTAGAATCATTAGTAAGTCAAGAGAACTGATTTCATATCACAAACAATCAAAGGAACAACCAAATATTTAGTTTGACCATTTAATCTCATATTAAGCATAAATTAAATGTCATTGATTACCCATCATTTCAATCCATTCTCATAAACAACAACAGCCCCAAGAAAGCCTTGATACCCATGAAAGCAATGACCAAACAACAGATAAAGAGAATAGTGAATAATGCTGGATAGTTGCCTATTTCATGTCTCAACATTGCCAGCAAGGAATCTTAAAGATTTTACTTAGAAAAGAAGGTCCAAAACAGTTAAAAGAGCAATGCATCCTTACAAGCTTGTAAGATTCTGGAGAGATCCTATTGATTCTGGAATCTGACCAAAGAAACTGCAACCAACAAGAATACTACAGAGAGAAAATAGTAGGATTAGGATTTAAGTTGAGCACATAAGACTTCATTGCTATTGCAGAGTGAATACCTTACAAGTTCACTAAACTCGTTAGGGTGTCAACCTTTGATGGAATGTTTGATAGATACCTAAAAGAAAAAAAGGCAACATCATCAGAATTTTGGAGTGCTAAAAAAAGGAAATTTCCCTTGAACAAGTTGTCCAAATGATAAACAAGGCACAATGAAGGCTTGCTAGAGTGACAAATACTTATACTGGAATTCAAAACACTAGTATGACTGCTCATCACAACCAAACAAAAGAAAAAAAAAGAACAAAATTCATAAGTAGGGACTGATTATTAAATACAGTTGAGACAAAATCCAGCCACCAAAGTCAAACGTGACCTTTTAAACAAGATAAACACATAAGCATTACCCAAACAACCAGATCAATAGAATTCCAAAACATCCACAATTACCAAAACTCCAGCGTTGATTGAATAAGCAAATTCAACGTTGATATGATTGATTAATAAAAGAGGAGAAAAAGAGGGGAGGAAATAATACCAGGCGAGTTTTCTTACTAAGTCCCATGTTGATGATTAAGGCGGCAACAATATACAAAGGGAACCCTGCTCCAATCGCCCTGAAACCTGCATATCAAGAATCCATCCATTTTAACGCCCACAAATAAAATAGTACCAAATTGTTTTTTTTTAATAGGTAAGCGGTCTAACCCGTCGGACCCTTATATCAGGAGAATAGCCCAACATACCTATAACAGACAGAAACAAGTATGTCAATGCCCCAAAGCGGACCCCTTCCTGACCGTAGGATTCCCCGAAATGGTAAGAGAGAATGCACTAGGATTCAAACCCTGGAGGAGAAGGATAAAAGGAGGATCTCTTGACCAAATTGTTGAGTTACGTACAAATAATGAAAATTTAATACCAAGTACAAAAAACGGTCCATCCCTACGATTATATGGTTTAAGGTGGCAAGAGGTAGGAGAAAGGGAAAGGAATAACGAATGCAAAAAAAAGTCAATTACCTTTGAAAGTTTTCCAAGGGTAAACGAGACCGTCCTTGTTCTTGTCGAAAAAGCGACATGTTTGTCAAGTACATTCTCTCCAGAACTTGCTCCATCATTCCAACTTTGTCAATTGTCAAGTTCAAAGAAACCACTTGAAACAACACCAAAAACAACGCAGCTAAATGAAAAGATTACACAAGTTGGTTTTACCACTGTCAAACTAGACATGTATAGGACCCAGCTCAATGAAAAGATTGCACCACCCCATGCAAACACATCCACACAAAGGAATACAATGTAGGCCATGGAGCAATAGAGTTGCATGAACTGAAACAAACTCAATAAAACAAATGATACCATTTCTTTAGATTTTCTGAATGACCATCTGATTCTGCAGCCTACAATGCAATAAATCCAAAGACAGCTATCATCTAAAACTATAAATATACAAGTCCATACATCTAAACAAGTGAAAACGTTTATTTGATTTTGTTACAGTAAACTTGGATTGGCACACACAAAAGTTAAAACAAATTCGCAACAATGGAGCTTAAGTGGATCAGTTTTGCAATTGATTCTTGTGCCATCATATCATACTATGGTTAAGTGGATCAATGTCACTTTGACTAGAGACAAATACCACCAAACAATAAAGCAAATGCCAAATCTAGAAAATGTGAGATCATAAGTAAATTTGATTCAATATCAGGGTTTCATATGCCACCACAAGATTTCAATGCAAAGTTTCTCTGGAGGGGGGCCAATCTCAACAGAAAACTAAAGACAGAGTTGCCAAAAATTCATTAATCCTTCTATTCTCCAGCCCATTGAGTATATAATTGGATAAGAACTAGCATCATTCACAGGCACAACTTACTGAAGCCAAAAAATTCGAAGGACACGCTAAACCCCAAGTCACGATGGCATTCAAGTTAGGATCAAATCAACCAAAAAACATAAATCAAAACGAATTCAACCGAACCCTAAAAACCCCAAAAAGGGGGTAAACAGCTAGCGCATCTACAAGAGGTAAATTTAACCGAATCATACCAACAAAACACAAAATCACGTGGAGATGTTTGGAGAAGTTACCGTGTAATGAAAGGACGGGGAAAGTCGACCTTGATGGCACGCGAAAAAACGATCCTGCTCCCGGGCTCACCATGCCCTTGTGCGCCCACTCACCCAGGAGGCCCAACCATTTGTGGTGTTTCTCTTTTTTTTTTATCTTTTGAAAAATAGGGGTGTAATTTATTATTTAACCCAACCATTTAATTTATTATTCCCTCCGTCCCAAATTAATTGGCTAAGTATTACTTTTTAACAAATTATAATGAGTACCAGATGTTTTATTAAAAATTACAATGGAGGTAGTTTCATATTGTAACTCATTGTAATTGATGAATAATTAACAGTCAAAGTTTAGTTAAAATGTTAATTAATTTGAGACGAAGGAAGTATTAAATTTAATATTAGTTTATTTTTAATGCTCCATGCGCCAAATGCATTCTTTTTTTTTTATTTTTAATTTCCTTTTTTTGTGCAATTTTTAATTTTTCTAAAATAAATATAATAAGACTTTTCTTTTAATATAATACTTCAATATATTTTGTAATGAGCATTGTCGTTATAGGTTATGAGCATTGTAGTTCTTCTTAATAAACATTATGATTTTATGTAATCAGCATTGTAGTTATATGTAATGAGAATTGTAGTAATAGGTAATGAGCATTATAGTTTTATGTAATGAGCATTGTAGTTATAGGTAATGAGCATTGTAGTTCAGCTTGATGAACATTATGGTTTCATGTAATGAGCATTGTCATTATAGGTTATGAGCATTGTAGTTCTACTTTGATGAACATTATGGTTTCATGTAATGAACATTGTCGTTATAGGTTATGAGCATTGTAGTTCTGCTTGATTAGCATTATGGTTTTATGTAATGAGCATTGTAGTTATAGTAATGAGCATTGTAGTTCAACTTGATGAACATTATGGTTTTATATAATAAGCATAATTGTTATAAGTTATCAGCATAGTAGTTGTAATTCTGCTTGATGAACATTATGGTTTTATGTAATGAGCATTGTAGTTATAGGTAATGAGCATTGTAGTGATAGGTAATGAGCATAACGGTTTTGTGTAATGAGCATTGTAGTTATAGGTAATGATCATTGTAGTAATAAGTAATGAGCATTATAGTTCAGCTTGATGAGCATTCTGGTTTCATGTAATGAGCATTGTAGTTCTGCTTTGATGAACATTATGGTTTCATGTAATGAGCATTGTCTTTATAGGTTATAAGCATTGTAGTTCTGCTTGATGAACATTATGGTTTTATGTAATGAGCATTGTAGTTATAAGTAATGAGCATTGTAGTAATAGGTAATGAGCATTGTAGTTCAGCTTGATGAACATTATGGTTTTATGTAATGAACATAATGAGAGTTATAAGTTATCAGCATAGTAGTTGTATAATATGAGCATTGGTTTTGTAGATTATGAGCATAATAGTCATAATTTATGAGCATAATAATTAGTAGTTAAGGCTTATAAGCATTAACCTTGTAGGTTATAAATATTGTAGTAAAAAAATTAAAAGCATAAAAATATAATATTACGCAAAAAATATAAAATAAAAAATAAAAACGATGGTGGGCGCTGGGCTCACCGAGCAACGTACGCCTGGGCTCACCATCGTCCTTCTCGTAGTTTAAGTTTACTAAGAAAAAAATTAAGAAAATCGAAAATAAAAAAAGTTAGAAATAAAATATATCTAAGAAAATTTACTGAAGGTATAATATTGTCCTACAACTTATGCTAAATTCATTAAATTTAAAAATTATTATTTACATAATATTTTTTCAAAAAAAAATTGATAGAAGGAGGGAGGAAAGCTTTGGGCTCACGATGCCCATGTGCTCCCGGGAGCACGGTCTTCCCACCCTGATGGCACGAATAGGCGCGAAGAACACCACGAATGGCAGAGAAGAACAACATTAACAGCAAGAACGATTAATTAGGGCAAGTAAATTGAGCGAGGCGGAATTGGGAAATCAAACGAGTTGTAATTTGAGGTTGATTTCAGGGAGTTGGAGTTGGGGACGAAGAAGCCAGATCCATTTTATTAGGGCTTTAAGTTTGTAGGTTTTTAGCCTTGTTTTTTTATTCAAAGGTATTGCCGCCTAAAGTGTATTACTACAATAATACCAACAACGTGTTTTTATCTGCCGGTACAAAATTATTTTTCCCGACAGATACTTTAAGTGTTGGTACAGTAAAAATAATACCAATAGTTAAATTTTCATTTGTTGGTACTAAAACTATTTACCAACAGATAATATAAGTGTTGGTAAATTATTAATAATACCAACACATACCTAATCTGTTGGTAAATAAACACTTTTACCAACAAATAAAATATCTGTCACTAGTAATCTGTTGATAAAAGTCACTTTTTTTGTAGTGGAAGAATGATGTAAGCCATAAAGTGGCCTCTTGTACACGCCATAAGGGAGGAGTTTAACTATAAATACCCCCCCAGGGTGCCTTGTAATTCATTCAATCATATATCAAATACAATCAACCACATGATGTGTTGTTTCTCTAGCCTTGTGCTAGTTTCTCTTTGTTTCTCTTGAGGGAGATCGAAACTATCCCCTTCTTCTATCCAAGGTTGGCCTCCTTGGTGGTGATAGGAAGGAATTGAAGGTCTCTTGAAGGTGGTGTGGCTGTATCCTCCAAGAATCTTCAAAGCCATTATCATTCATTCATTCGTCCATTCATTCGTTCATCCTACATTCATCCATCGCCCATTCGTTCATCATTTCCATTCATTTGGTAATCATCTTTCATAGTTCTTTCCATCTTTTCCATCCATTTCCATTCCATTTTTGGTTCTTTTGAACTTTGAGAAGGGAGATTCCTATCTTCGTTTTTAAAGATCCTTAGATTGTGTGTAATGTGATCAACCCTTGGTCCATTATGCATCAAAATTGATATCATATGATGCATAATTGATGGCCTTATGCATCAAGGTCAACTATGGAGACATCTAATACTCACCTAGAAGAAAGAAGAGCTCAAGTCTCTCATATATCTCTCTACTTGGAAGGGATCAACTCATGTGATCGTATATTTTTTCTCCTTAATTCAAGGACCATGAAGCTATCATATAAGTCATCCTAGAGAGGATTAATCTACATTCCAAGAGCTTTCATATGGTTCAAGAATCTTTAAATTTGGATGAGAATCCAAGGAGTTATTCATATTTGTAATATAGTTTTAGTACATTGTTTTCTTTATGATGTAAGCATTAGGAAGAATGATGTAAGCCCTAAAGTGGCCTCTTGTACACGCCATAAGGGAGGAGTTTAACTATAAATGCCCCCCTAGGGTGCCTTGTAATTCATTCAATCATATATCAAATACAATCAAACACATGATGTGTTGTTTCTCTAGCCTTGTGCTAGTTTCTCTTCGTTTCTCATGAGGGAGATCGAATCTATCCCCTTCTTCTATCCAAGGTTGGCGTCCTTGGTGGTCATAGGAAGGAATTGAAGGTCTCTTGAAGGTGGTGTGGCTGTATCCTCCAAGAATCTTCAAAGCCATTATCATTCATTCATTCGTCCATTCATTCGTTCATCCTACATTCATCCATCGCCCATTCGTTCATCATTTCCATTCATTTGGTAATCATCTTTCATAGTTCTTTCCATATTTTTCATCCATTTACATTCCATTTTTGGTTCTTTTGAACTTTGAGAAGGGAGATTCCTATCTTCATTTTTAAAGATCCTTAGATTGTGTGTAATGTGATCAACCCTTGGTCCATTATGCATCAAAATTGGTATTATATGATGCATAATTGATGGCCTTATGCATCAAGGTCAACCATGGAGACATCTAATACTCATCTAGAAGAAAGAAGAGCTCAAGTCTCTCATATATCTCTCTACTTGGAAGGGATCAACTCATGTGATCGTATATTTTTTCTCCTTAATTCAAGGACCATGAAGCTATCATAGAAGTCATCCTAGAGAGGATTAATCTACATTCCAAGAGCTTTCATATGGTTCAACAATCTTTAAATTTGGATGAGAATCCAAGGAGTTGTTCATATTTGTAATATAGTTTAGTACATTGTTTTCTTTATGATGTAAGCATTAGGAAGAATGATGTAAGCCCTAAAGTGGCCTCTTGTACACGCCATAAGGGAGGAGTTTAACTATAAATACCCCCCCTAGGGTGCCTTGTAATTCATTCAATCATATATAAAATACAATCAAACACATGATGTGTTGTTTCTCTAGCCTTGTGCTAGTTTCTCTTCGTTTCTCTTGAGGGAGATCGAATCTATCCCCTTCTTCTATCCAAAGTTGGCATCCTTGGTGGTGATAGGAAGGAATTGAAGGTCTCTTGAAGGTGGTGTGGCTGTATCCTCCAAGAATCTTCAAAGCCATTATCATTCATTCATTCGTCTATTCATTCGTTCATCCTACCTTCATCCATCGCCCATTCGTTCATCATTTCCATTCATTTGGTAATCATCTTTCATAGTTCTTTCCATCTTTTCCATCCATTTCCATTCCATTTTTGGTTCTTTTGAACTTTGAGAAGGGAGATTCCTATCTTCGTTTTTAAAGATCCTTAGATTGTCTGTAATGTGATCAACCCTTTGTCCATTATGCATCAAAATTGGTATCATATGATGCATAATTGATGGCCTTATGCATCAAGATCAACCATGGAGACATCTAATACTCACCTAGAAGAAAGAAGAGCTCAAGTTTCTCATATATCTCTCTACTTGGAAGGGATCAACTCATCTGATCGTATATTTTTTCTCTTTAATTCAAGGACCATGAAGCTATCATAGAAGTCATCCTAGAGAGGATTAATCTACATTCCAAGAGCTTTTGTATGGTTCAACAATCTTTAAATTTGGATCAGAATCCAAGGAGTCATTCATATTTGTAATATAGTTTAGTACATTGTTTTCTTTATGATGTAAGCAATAGGAAGAATGATGTAAGAACTAAAGTGGCCTCTTGTACACGCCATAAGGGAGGAGTTTAACTATAAATACCCCCCAGGGTGCCTTGTAATTCATTCAATCATATATCAAATACAATCAAACATATGATGTGTTGTTTCTCTAGCCTTGTGCTAGTTTCTCTTCGTTTCTCTTGAGGGAGATCGAAACTATCCCCTTCTTCTATCCAAGGTTGGCGTCCTTGGTGGTGATAGGAAGGAATTGAAGGTCTCTTGAAGGTGGTGTGGCTGTATCCTCCAAGAATCTTCAAAGCCATTATCATTACTTCATTCGTCCATTCATTCGTTCATCCTACATTCATCCATCGCCCATTCGTTCATCATTTCCATTCATTTGGTAATCATCTTTCATAGTTCTTTCCATCTTTTCCATCCATTTCCATTCCATTTTTGGTTCTTTTGAACTTTGAGAAGGGAGATTCCTATCTTCGTTTTTAAAGATCCTTAGATTGTGTGTAATGTGATCAACCCTTGGTCCATTATGCATCAAAATTGGTATCATATGATGCATAATTGATGGCCTTATGCATAAAGGTCAATCATGGAGACATCTAATACTCACCTAGAAGAAAGAAGAGCTCAAGTCTCTCATATATCTCTCTACTTGGAAGGGATCAACCCATGTGATCGTATAATTTTTCTCCTTAATTCAAGGACCATGAAGCTATCATAGAAGTCATCCTAGAGAGGATTAATCTACATTCCAAGAGCTTTCATATGGTTCAAGAATCTTTAAATTTGGATGTGAATCCAAGGAGTTATTCATATTTGTAATATAGTTTAGTACATTGTTTTCTTTTTTATGTAAGCATTAGGAAGAATGATGTAAGCCCTAAAGTGGCCTCTTGTACACGCCATAAGGGAGGAGTTTAACTATAAATACCCCCCTAGGGTGCCTTGTAATTCATTCAATCATATATAAAATACAATCAAACACATGATGTGTTATTTCTCTAGCCTTGTGCTAGTTTCTCTTCGTTTCTCTTGAGGGAGATCGAATCTATCCCCTTCTTCTATCCAAAGTTGGCATCCTTGGTGGTGATAGGAAGGAATTGAAGGTCTCTTGAAGGTGGTGTGGCTGTATCCTCCAAGAATCTTCAAAGCCATTATCATTCATTCATTCGTCCATTCATTCGTTCATCCTACATTCATCCATCGCCCATTCATTCATCATTTCCATTCATTTGGTAATCATCTTTCATAGTTCTTTCCTTCTTTTTTATCCATTTCCATTCCATTTTTGGTTCTTTTGAACTTTGAGAAGGGAGATTCCTATCTTCGTTTTTAAAGATCCTTAGATTGTGTGTAATGTGATCAACCCTTGGTCCATTATGCATCAAAATTGGTATCATATGATGCATAATTGATGGCCTTATGCATCAAGGTCAACTATTGAGACATCTAATACTAACTTAGAAGAAAGAAGAGCTCAAGTCTCTCATATATCTCTCTACTTGGAAGGGATCAACTCATGTGATCGTATAATTTTTCTCCTTAATTCAAGGACCATGAAGCTATCATAGAAGTCATCCTAGAGAGGATTAATCTACATTCCAAGAGCTTTCATATGGTTCAAGAATCTTTAAATTTGGATGAGAATCTAAGGAGTTATTCATATCTGTAATATAGTTTAGTACATTGTTTTCTTTATGATGTAAGCATTAGGAAGAATGATGTAAGCCCTAAAGTGGCCTCTTGTACACGCCATAAGGGAGGAGTTTAACTATAAATACCCCCCCCCCAGGGTGCCTTGTAATTCATTCAATCATATATCAAATACAATCAAACACATGATGTGTTGTTTCTCTAGCCTTGTGCTAGTTTCTCTTCGTTTCTCTTGAGGGAGATCGAATCTATCCCCTTCTTCTATCCAAAGTTGGCATCCTTGGTGGTGATAGGAAGGAATTGAAGGTCTCTTGAAGGTGGTGTGGTTGTATCCTCCAAGAATCTTCAAAGCCATTATCATTCATTCATTCGTCCATTCATTCGTTCATCATTTCCATTCATTTGGTAATCATCTTTCATAGTTCTTTCCATCTTTTCCATTCATTTCCATTCCATTTTTGGTTCTTTTGAACTTTGAGAAGGGAGATTCCTATCTTCGCTTTTAAAGATCCTTAGATTGTGTGTAATGTGATCAACCCTTGGTCCATTATGCATCAAAATTGGTATCATATGATGCATAATTGATGGCCTTATGCATCAAGGTCAACTATGGAGACATCTAATACTCACTTAGAAGAAAGAAGAGCTCAAGTCTCTCATATATCTCTCTACTTGGAAGGGATCAACTCATGTGATCGTATATTTTTTCTCCTTAATTCAAGGACCATGAAGCTATCATAGAAGTCATCCTAGAGAGGATTAATCTACATTCCAAGAGCTTTCATATGGTTCAAGAATCTATAAATTTTGATGAGAATCCAAGGAGTTATTCATATTTGTAATATAGTTTAATACATTGTTTTCTTTATGATGTAAGCATTAGGAAGAATGATGTAAGCCCTAAAGTGGCCTCTTGTACACGCCATAAGGGAGGAGTTTAACTATAAATACCCCCTAGGGTGCCTTGTAATTCATTCAATCATATATCAAATACAATCAAACACGTGATGTGTTGTTTCTCTAGCCTTGTGCTAGTTTCTCTTCGTTTCTCTTGAGGGAGATCGAAACTATCCCCTTCTTCTATCAAGGGTTGGCGTCCTTGGTGGTGATAGGAAGGAATTGAAGGTCTCTTGAAGGTGGTGTGGCTTTATCCTCCAAGAATCTTCAAAGCCATTATCATTCATTCATTCGTCCATTCATTCGTTCATCATTTCCATTCATTTGGTAATCATCTTTCATAGTTCTTTCCATCTTTTCCATCCATTTCCATTCCATTTTTGGTTCTTTTGAACTTTGAGAAGGGAGATTCCTATCTTCGTTTTTAAAGATCCTTGGATTGTGTGTAATGTGATCAACCCTTGGTCCATTATGCATCAAAATTGGTATCATATGATGCATAATTGATGGCCTTATGCATCAAGGTCAACCATGGAGACATCTAATACTCACCTAGAAGAAAGAAGAGCTCAAGTCTCTCATATATCTCTCTACTTGGAAGGGATTAACTCATGTGATCGCATAATTTTTCTCCTTAATTCAAGGACCATGAAGCTATCATAGAAGTCATCCTAGAGAGGATTAATCTACATTCCAAGAGCTTTCATATGGTTCAAGAATCTTTAAATTTGGATGAGAATCCAAGGAGTTATTCATATTTGTAATATAGTTTAGTACATTGTTTTCTTTATGATGTAAGCATTAGGAAGAATGATGTAAGCCCTAAAGTGGCCTCTTGTACACGCCATAAGGGAGGAGTTTAACTATAAATACCCCCCCCAGGGTGCTTTGTAATTCATTCAATCATATATCAAATACAATCAAACACATGATGTGTTGTTTCTCTAGCCTTGTGCTAGTTTCTCTTCGTTTCTCTTGAGGGAGATCGAAACTATCCCCTTCTTCTATCCAAGGTCAAGGTGGTGATAGGAAGGACTTGAAGGTCTCTTGAAGGTGGTGTGGCTGTATCCTCCAAGAATCTTCAAAGCCATTATCATTCATTCATTCGTCCATTCATTCGTTCATCATTTCCATTCATTTGGTAATCATCTTTCATAGTTCTTTCCATCTTTTCCATCCATTTCCATTCCATTTTTGGTTCTTTTGAACTTTGAGAAGGGAGATTCCTATCTTCGTTTTTAAAGATCCTTAGATTGTGTGTAATGTGATCAACCCTTGGTCCATTATGCATCAAAATTGGTATCATATGATGCATAATTGATGGCCTTATGCATCAAGGTCAACTATGGAGACATCTAATACTCACTTAGAAGAAAGAAGAGCTCAAATCTCTCATATATCTCTCTACTTGGAAGGGATCAACTCATGTGATCGTATATTTTTTCTCCTTAATTCAAGGACCATGAAGCTATTATAGAAGTCATCCTAGAGAGGATTAATCTACATTCCAAGAGCTTTCATATGGTTCAAGAATCTATAAATTTGGATGAGAATCCAAGGAGTTATTCATATTTGTAATATAATTTAATACATTGTTTTCTTTATGATGTAAGCATTAGGAAGAATGATGTAAGCCCTAAAGTGGCCTCAGACACGCCATAAGGGAGGAGTTTAACTATAAATACCCCCCTAGGGTGCCTTGTAATTCATTCAATCATATATCAAATACAATCAAACACGTGATGTGTTGTTTCTCAAGCCTTGTGCTAGTTTCTCTTCGTTTCTCTTGAGGGAGATCGAAACTATCCCCTTCTTCTATCCAAGGTCAAGGCCTTGGTGGTGATAGGAAGGAATTGAAGGTCTCTTGAAGGTGGTGTGGCTGTATCCTCCAAGAATTTTCAAAGCCATTATCATTCATTCATTCGTCCATTCATTCGTTCATCATTTCCATTCATTTGGTAATCATCTTTCTTAGTTCTTTCCATCTTTTCCATCCATTTCCATTCCATTTTTGGTTCTTTTGAACTCTGAGAAGGGAGATTCCTATCTTCGTTTTTAAAGATTCTTGGATTGTGTGTAATGTGATCAACCCTTGGTCCATTATGCATCAAAATTGGTATCATATGATGCATAATTGATGGCCTTATGCATCAAGGTCAACCATGGAGACATCTAATACTCACCTAGAAGAAAGAAGAGCTCAAGTCTCTCATATATCTCTCTACTTGGAAGGGATCAACTCATGTGATCGCATAATTTTTCTCCTTAATTCAAGGACCATGAAGCTATCATAGAAGTCATCCTAGAGAGGATTAATCTACATTCCAAGAGCTTTCATATGGTTCAAGAATCTTTAAATTTGGATGAGAATCCAAGGAGTTATTCATATTTGTAATATAGTTTAATACATTGTTTTCTTTATGATGTAAGCATTAGGAAGAATGATGTAAGCCCTAAAGTGGCCTCTTGTACACGCCATAAGGGAGGAGTTTAACTATAAATACCCCCCTAGGGTGCCTTGTAATTCATTCAATCATATATCAAATACAATCAAACACGTGATGTGTTGTTTCTCTAGCCTTGTGCTAGTTTCTCTTCGTTTCTCTTGAGGGAGATCGAAACTATCCCCTTCTTCTATCCAAGGTTGGCGACCTTGGTGGTGATAGGAAGGACTTGAAGGTCTCTTGAAGGTGGTGTGGCTGTATCCTCCAAGAATCTTCAAAGCCATTATCATTCATTCATTCGTCCATTCATTCGTTCATCATTTCCATTCATTTGGTAATCATCTTTCATAGTTCTTTCCATCTTTTCCATCCATTTCCATTCGATTTTTGGTTCTTTTGAACTTTGAGAAGGGAGATTCCTATCTTCGTTTTTAAAGATCCTTAGATTGTGTGTAATGTGATCAACCCTTGGTCCATTATGCATCAAAATTGGTATCATATGATGCATAATTGATGGCCTTATGCATCAAGGTCAACTATGGAGACATCTAATACTCACTTAGAAGAAAGAAGAGCTCAAATCTCTCATATATCTCTCTACTTGGAAGGGATCAACTCATGTGATCGTATATTTTTTCTCCTTAATTCAAGGACCATGAAGCTATCATAGAAGTCATCCTAGAGAGGATTAATCTACATTCCAAGAGCTTTCATATGGTTCAAGAATCTATAAATTTGGATGAGAATCCAAGGAGTTATTCATATTTGTAATATAGTTTAATACATTGTTTTCTTTATGATGTAAGCATTAGGAAGAATGATGTAAGCCCTAAAGTGGCCTCTTGTACACGCCATAAGGGAGGAGTTTAACTATAAATACCCCCCCCCAGGGTGCCTTGTAATTCATTCAATCATATATCAAATACAATCAAACACATGATGTGTTGTTTCTCTAGCCTTGTGCTAGTTTCTCTTCGTTTCTCTTGAGGGAGATCGAAACTATCCCCTTCTTCTATCCAAGGTTGGCGTCCTTGGTGGTGATAGGAAGGACTCAAGGTCTCTTGAAGGTGGTGGCTGTATCCTCCAAGAATCTTCAAAGCCATTATCATTCATTCATTCGTCCATTCATTCGTTCATCATTTCCATTCATTTGGTAATCATCTTTCATAGTTCTTTCCATTTTTTCCATCCATTTCCATTCCATTTTTGGTTCTTTTGAACTTTGAGAAGGGAGATTCCTATCTTCGTTTTTAAAGATCCTTAGATTATGTGTAATGTGATCAACCCTTGGTCTATTATGCATCAAAATTGGTATCATATGATGCATAATTGATGGCCTTATGCATCAAGGTCAACTATGGAGACATCTAATACTCACTTAGAAGAAAGAAGAGCTCAAATCTCTCATATATCTCTCTACTTGGAAGGGATCAACTCATGTGATCGTATATTTTTTCTCCTTAATTCAAGGACCATGAAGCTATCATAGAAGTCATCCTAGAGAGGATTAATCTACATTCCAAGAGCTTTCATATGGTTCAAGAATCTTTAAATTTGGATGAGAATCCAAGGAGTTATTCATATTTGTAATATAGTTTAATACATTGTTTTCTTTATGATGTAAGCATTAGGAAGAATGATGTAAGCCCTAAAGTGGCCTCTTGTACACGCCATAAGGGAGGAGTTTAACTATAAATACCCCCCTAGGGTGCCTTGTAATTCATTCAATCATATATCAAATACAATCAAACACGTGATGTGTTCTTTCTCTAGCCTTGTGCTAGTTTCTCTTCGTTTCTCTTGAGGGAGATCGAAACTATCCTCTTCTTCTATCCAAGGTTGGCGTCCTTGGTGGTGATAGGAAGGAATTGAAGGTCTCTTGAAGGTGGTGTGGCTGTATCCTCCAAGAATCTTCAAAGCCATTATCATTCATTCATTCGCCCATTCATTCGTTCATCATTTCCATTCATTTGGTAATCATCTTTCATAGTTCTTTCCATCTTTTCCATCCATTTCCATTCCATTTTTGGTTCTTTTGAACTTTGAGAAGGGAGATTCCTATCTTCGTTTTTAAAGATCCTTGGATTGTGTGTAATGTGATCAACCCTTGGTCCATTATGCATCAAAATTGGTATCATATGATGCATAATTGATGGCCTTATGCATCAAGGTCAACCATGGAGACATCTAATACTCACCTAGGAGTAAGAAGAGCTCAAGTCTCTCATATATCTCTCTACTTGGAAGGGATCAACTCATGTGATCGCAAAAATTTTCTCCTTAATTCAAGGACCATGAAGCTATCATAGAAGTCATCCTAGAGAGGATTAATCTACATTCCAAGAGCTTTCATATGGTTCAAGAATCTTTAAATTTGGATGAGAATCCAAGGAGTTATTCATATTTGTAATATAGTTTAGTACATTGTTTTCTTTATGATGTAAGCATTAGGAAGAATGATGTAAGCCCTAAAGTGGCCTCTTGTACACGCCATAAGGGAGGAGTTTAACTATAAATACCCCCCCCAGGGTGCCTTGTAATTCATTCAATCATATATCAAATACAATCAAACACATGATGTGTTGTTTCTCTAGCCTTGTGCTAGTTTCTCTTCGTTTCTCTTGAGGGAGATCGAAACTATCCCCTTCTTCTATCCAAGGTTGGCGTCCTTGGTGGTGATAGGAAGGACTTGAAGGTCTCTTGAAGGTGGTGTGGCTGTATCCTCCAAGAATCTTCAAAGCCATTATCATTCATTCATTCGTCCATTCATTCGTTCATCATTTCCATTCATTTGGTAATCATCTTTCATAGTTCTTTCCATTTTTTCCATCCATTTCCATTCCATTTTTGGTTCTTTTGAACTTTGAGAAGGGAGATTCCTATCTTCGTTTTTAAAGATCCTTAGATTATGTGTAATGTGATCAACCCTTGGTCTATTATGCATCAAAATTGGTATCATATGATGCATAATTGATGGCCTTATGCATCAAGGTCAACTATGGAGACATCTAATACTCACTTAGAAGAAAGAAGAGCTCAAATCTCTCATATATCTCTACTTGGAAGGGATCAACTCATGTGATCGTATATTTTTTCTCCTTAATTCAAGGACCATGAAGCTATCATAGAAGTCATCCTAGAGAGGATTAATCTACATTCCAAGAGCTTTCATATGGTTCAAGAATCTATAAATTTGGATGAGAATCCAAGGAGTTATTCATATTTGTAATATAGTTTAATACATTGTTTTCTTTATGATGTAAGCATTAGGAAGAATGATGTAAGCCCTAAAGTGGCCTCTTGTACACGCCTAAGGGAGGAGTTTAACTATAAATACCCCCCTAGGGTGCCTTGTAATTCATTCAATCATATATCAAATACAATCAAACACGTGATGTGTTGTTTCTCTAGCCTTGTGCTAGTTTCTCTTGGTTTCTCTTGAGGGAGATCGAAACTATCCCTTCTTCTATCCAAGGTCAAGGCGTCTTGGTGGTGATAGGAAGGAATCAAGGTCTCTTGATGGTGGTGTGGCTGTATCCTCCAAGTATCTTCAAAGCCATTATCATTCATTCATTCGCCCATTCATTCGCTCATCATTTCCATTCATTTGGTAATCATCTTTCATAGTTCTTTCCATCTTTTCCATCCATTTCCATTCCATTTTTGGTTCTTTTGAACTTTGAGAAGGGAGATTCCTATCTTCGTTTTTAAAGATCCTTAGATTGTGTGTAATGTGATCAACCCTTGGTCCATTATGCATCAAAATTGGTATCATATGATGCATAATTGATGGCCTTATGCATCAAGGTCAACTATGGAGACATCTAATACTCACTTAGAAGAAAGAAGAGCTCAAGTCTCTCATATATCTCTCTACTTGGAAGGGATCAACTCATGTGATCGTATATTTTTTCTCCTTAATTCAAGGACCATGAAGCTATCATAGAAGTCATCCTAGAGAGGATTAATCTACATTCCAAGAGCTTTCATATGGTTCAAGAATCTATAAATTTGGATGAGAATCCAAGGAGTTATTCATATTTGTAATATAGTTTAATACATTGTTTTCTTTATGATGTAAGCATTAGGAAGAATGATGTAAGCCCTAAAGTGGCCTCTTGTACACGCCATAAGGGAGGAGTTTAACTATAAATACCCCCCTAGGGTGCCTTGTAATTCATTCAATCATATATCAAATACAATCAAACACGTGATGTGATGTTTCTCTAGCCTTGTGCTCGTTTCTCTTCGTTTCTCTTGAGGGAGATCGAAACTATCCCCTTCTTCTATCCAAGGTTGGCGTCCTTGGTGGTGATAGGAAGGAATTGAAGGTCTCTTGAAGGTGGTGTGGCTGTATCCTCCTAGAATCTTCAAAGCCATTTTCATTCATTCATTCGTCCATTCATTCGTTCATCATTTCCATTCATTTGGTAATCATCTTTCATAGTTCTTTCCATCTTTTCCATCCATTTCCATTCCATTTTTGGTTCTTTTGAACTTTGAGAAGGGAGATTCCTATCTTCGGTTTTAAAGATCCTTGGATTGTGTGTAATGTGATCAACCCTTGGTCCATTATGCATCAAAATTGGTATCATATGATGCATAATTGATGGCCTTATGCATCAAGGTCAACCATGGAGACATCTAATACTCACCTAGAAGAAAGAAGAGCTCAAGTCTCTCATATATCTCTACTTAAAAGGGATCAACTCATGTGATCGTATAATTTTTCTCCTTAATTCAAGGACCATGAAGCTATCATAGAAGTAATCCTAGAGGATTAATCTACATTCCAATAGCTTTCTTATGGTTCAAGAATCTTTAAAATTGGATGAGAATCCAAGGAGTTATTCATATTTGTAATATAGTGTAGTACATTGTTTTCTTTATGATGTAAGCATTAGGAAGAATGATGTAAGCCCTAAAGTGGCCTCTTGTACACGCCATAAGGGAGGAGTTTAACTATAAATACCCCCCTAGGGTGCCTAGTAATTCATTCAATCATATATCAAATACAATCAAACACATGATGTGTTGTTTCTCTAGCCTTGTGCTAGTTTCTTCGCTTTCTCGAGGAGATCAAACTATCCCCTTCTTCTATCCAAGGTTGGCGTCCTTAGTGGTGATAGGAAGGACTTGAAGGTCTCTTTAAGGTGGTGGCTGTATCCTCCAAGAATCTTCAAAGCCATTATCATTCATTCATTCGCCCATTCATTTGTTCATCATTTCCATTCATTTGGTAATCATCTTTCATAGTTCTTTCCATCTTTTCCATCCATTTCCATTCCATTTTTGGTTCTTTTGAACTTTGAGAAGGGAGATTCCTATCTTCGTTTTTAAAGATCCTTAGATTGTGTGTAATGTGATCAACCCTTGGTCCATTATGCATCAAAATTGGTATCATATGATGCATAATTGATGGCCTTATGCATCAAGGTCAACTATGGAGACATCTAATACTCACTTAGAAGAAAGAAGAGCTCAAGTCTCTCATATAACTCTCTACTTGGAAGGGATCAACTCATGTGATCATATATTTTTTCTCCTTAATTCAAGGACCATGAAGCTATCATAGAAGTCATCCTAGAGAGGATTAATCTAAATTCCAAGAGCTTTCATATGGTTCAAGAATCTATAAATTTGGATGAGAATCCAAGGAGTTATTCATATTTGTAATATAGTTTAATACATTGTTTTCTTTATGATGTAAGCATTAGGAAGAATGATGTAAGCCCTAAAGTGGCCTCTTGTACTTGCCATAAGGGAGGAGTTTAACTATAAATACCCCCCTAGGGTGCCTTGTAATTCATTCAATCATATATCAAATACAATCAAACACGTGATGTGTTGTTTCTCTAGCCTTGTGCTAGTTTCTCTTCGTTTCTCTTCAGGGAGATCGAAACTATCCCCTTCTTCTATCCAAGGTTGGCGTCCTTGGTGGTGATAGGAAGGAATTGAAGGTCTCTTGAAGGTGGTGTGGCTGTATCCTCCAAGAATCTTCAAAGCCATTATCATTCATTCATTCGTCCATTCATTCGTTCATCATTTCCATTCATTGGTAATCATCTTCATAGTTCTTTCCATCTTTTCCATCCATTTCCATTCCATTTTTGGTTCTTTTGAACTTTGAGAAGGGAGATTCCTATCTTCGTTTTTAAAGATCCTTAGATTGTGTGTAATGTGATCAACCCTGGTCCATTATGCATCAAAATTGGTATCATATGATGCATAATTGATGGCCTTATGCATCAAGGTCAACCATGGAGACATCTAATACTCACCTAGAAGAAAGAAGAGCTCAAGTCTCTCATATATCTCTACTGGAAGGGATCAACTCATGTGATCGTATAATTTTTCTCCTTAATTCAAGGACCATGAAGCTATCATAGAAGTCATTCTAGAGAGGATTAATCTACATTCCAATAGCTTTCATATGGTTCAAGAATCTTTAAATTTGGATGAGAATCCAAGGAGTTATTCATATTTGTAATATAGTTTAGTACATTGTTTTCTTTATGATGTAAGCATTAGGAAGAATGATGTAAGCCCTAAAGTGGCCTCTTGTACACGCCATAAGGGAGGAGTTTAACTATAAATACCCCCCTAGGGTGCCTTGTAATTCATTCAATCATATATCAAATACAATCAAACACGTGATGTGTTGTTTCTCTAGCCTTGTGCTAGTTTCTCTTCGTTTCTCTTGAGGGAGATTGAAACTATCCCATTCTTCTATCCAAGGTCAAGGCCCTTAGTGGTGATAGGAAGGAATCAAGGTCTCTTGAAGGTGGTGTGGCTGTATCCTCCAAGAATCTTCAAAGCCATTATCATTCATTCACTCGTCCATTCATTCGTTCATCATTTCCATTCATTTGGTAATCATCTTTCATAGTTCTTTCCATCTTTTCTATCCATTTCCATTCCAATTTTGGTTCTTTTGAACTTTGAGAAGGGAGATTCCTATCTTCGTTTTTAAAAATCCTTAGATTGTGTGTAATGTGATCAACCCTTAGTCCATTATGCGTTAAAATTGGTATCATATGATGCATAATTGATGGCCTTATGCATCAAGGTCAACCATGGAGACATCTAATACTCACCTAGAAGAAAGAAGAGCTCAAGTCTCTCATATATCTCTCTACTTGGAAGGGATCAACTCATGTGATCGTATATTTTTTCTCCTTAATTCAAGGACCATGAAGCTATCATAGAAGTCATCCTAGAGAGGATTAATCTACATTCCAAGAGCTTTCATATGGTTCAAGAATCTTTTAATTTGGATGAGAATCCAAGGAGTTATTCATATCTGTAATATAGTTTAATACATTGTTTTCTTTATGATGTAAGCATTAGGAAGAATGATGTAAGCCCTAAAGTGGCCTCTTGTACACGCCATAAGGGAGGAGTTTAACTATAAATACCCCCCTAGGGTGCCTTGTAATTCATTCAATCATATATCAAATACAATCAAACACATGATGTGTTGTTTCTCTAGCCTTGGGCTAGTTTCTCTTCGTTTCTCTTGAGCGAGACCGAAACTATCCCTTTCTTCTATCCAAGGTCAAGGCCTTGGTGGTGATAGGAAGGAATTGAAGGTCTCTTGAAGGTGGTGTGGCTGTATCCTCCAAGAATCTTCAAAGCCATTATCATTCATTCATTCGTCCATTCATTCGTTCATCATTTCCATTCATTTGGTAATCATCTTTCATAGTTCTCTCCATCTTTTCCATCCATTTCCATTCCAATTTTGGTTCTTTTGAACTTTGAGAAGGGAGATTCCTATCTTCATTTTTAAAGATCCTTAGATTGTGTGTAATGTGATCAACCCTTAGTCCATTATGCGTCAAAATTGGTATCATATGATGCATAATTGATGGCCTTATACATCAAGGTCAACCATGGAGACATCTTATACTCACCTAGAAGAAAGAAGAGCTCAAGTCTCTCATATATCTCTCTACTTGGAAGGGATCAACTCATGTGATCGTATAATTTTTCTCCTTAATTCAAGGACCATGAAGCTATCATAGAAGTCATTCTAGAGAGGATTAATCTACATTCCAATAGCTTTCATATGGTTCAAGAATCTTTAAATTTGGATGAGAATCCAAGGAGTTATTCATATTTGTAATATAGTTTAGTACATTGTTTTCTTTATGATGTAAGCATTAGGAAGAATGATGTAAGCCCTAAAGTGGCCTCTTGTACACGCCATAAGGGAGGAGTTTAACTATAAATACCCCCCTAGGGTGCCTTGTAATTCATTCAATCATATATCAAATACAATCAAACACGTGATGTGTTGTTTCTCAAGCCTTGTGCTAGTTTCTCTTCGTTTCTCTTGAGGGAGATCGAAACTATCCCCTTCTTCTATCCAAGGTTGGCGTCCTTGGTGGTGATAGGAAGGAATTGAAGGTCTCTTGAAGGTGGTGTGGCTGTATCCTCCAAGAATCTTCAAAGCCATTATCATTCATTCATTCGTCCATTCATTCGTTCATCATTTCCATTCATTTGGTAATCATCTTTCATAGTTCTTTCCATCTTTTCCATCCATTTCCATTCCATTTTTGGTTCTTTTGAACTTTGAGAAGGGAGATTCCTATCTTCGTTTTTAAAGATCCTTAGATTGTGTGTAATGTGATCAACCCTTGGTCCATTATGCATCAAAATTGGTATCATATGATGCATAATTGATGGCCTTATGCATCAAGGTCAACCATGGAGACATCTAATACTCACCTAGAAGAAAGAAGAGCTCAAGTCTCTCATATATCTCTCTACTTGGAAGGGATCAACTCATGTGATCGTATAATTTTTCTCCTTAATTCAAGGACCATGAAGCTATCATAGAAGTCATTCTAGAGAGGATTAATCTACATTCCAATAGCTTTCATATGGTTCAAGAATCTTTAAATTTGGATGAGAATCCAAGGAGTTATTCATATTTGTAATATAGTTTAGTACATTGTTTTCTTTATGATGTAAGCATTAGGAAGAATGATGTAAGCCCTAAAGTGGCCTCTTGTACACGCCATAAGGGAGGAGTTTAACTATAAATACCCCCCTAGGGTGCCTTGTAATTCATTCAATCATATATCAAATACAATCAAACACGTGATGTGTTGTTTCTCTAGCCTTGTGCTAGTTTCTCTTCGTTTCTCTTGAGGGAGATTGAAACTATCCCATTCTTCTATCCAAGGTTGGCGTCCTTAGTGGTGATAGGAAGGAATTGAAGGTCTCTTGAAGGTGGTGTGGCTGTATCCTCCAAGAATCTTCAAAGCCATTATCATTCATTCATTCGTCCATTCATTCGTTCATCATTTCCATTCATTTGGTAATCATCTTTCATAGTTCTTTCCATCTTTTCCATCCATTTCCATTCCAATTTTGGTTCTTTTGAACTTTGAGAAGGGAGATTCCTATCTTCGTTTTTAAGGATCCTTAGATTGTGTGTAATGTGATCAACCCTTGGTCCATTATGCATCAAAATTGGTATCATATGATGCATAATTGATGGCCTTATGCATCAAGGTCAACCATGGAGACATCTAATACTCACCTAGAAGAAAGAAGAGCTCAAGTCTCTCATATATCTCTCTACTTGGAAGGGATCAACTCATGTGATCGTATAATTTTTCTCCTTAATTCAAGGACCATGAAGCTATCATAGAAGTCATCCTACAGAGGATTAATCTACATTCCAAGAGCTTTCATATGGTTCAAGAATCTTTAAATTTGGATGAGAATCCAAGGAGTTATTCATATCTGTAATATAGTTTAGTACATTGTTTTCTTTATGATGTAAGCATTAGGAAGAATGATGTAAGCCCTAAAGTGGCCTCTTGTACACGCCATAAGGGAGGAGTTTAACTATAAATACCCCCCTAGGGTGCCTTGTAATTCATTCAATCATATATCAAATACAATCAAACACGTGATGTGTTGTTTCTCTAGCCTTGTGCTAGTTTCTCTTCGTTTCTCTTGAGGGAGATTGAAACTATCCCATTCTTCTATCCAAGGTCAAGGCCTTAGTGGTGATAGGAAGGAATTGAAGGTCTCTTGAAGGTGGTGTGGCTGTATCCTCCAAGAATCTTCAAAGCCATTATCATTCATTCATTCGCCCATTCATTCGCTCATCATTTCCATTCATTCGTAATCATCTTTCATAGTTCTTTCCATCTTTTCCATCCATTTCCATTCCAATTTTGGTTCTTTTGAACTTTGAGAAGGGAGATTCCTATCTTCGTTTTTAAAGATCCTTAGATTGTGTGTAATGTGATCAACCCTTGGTCCATTATGCATCAAAATTGGTATCATATGATGCATAATTGATGGCCTTATGCATCAAGGTCAACCATGGAGACATCTAATACTCACCTAGAAGAAAGAAGAGCTCAAGTCTCTCATATATCTCTCTACTTGGAAGGGATCAACTCATGTGATCGTATAATTTTTCTCCTTAATTCAAGGACCATGAAGCTATCATAGAAGTCATCCTACAGAGGATTAATCTACATTCCAAGAGCTTTCATATGGTTCAAGAATCTTTAAATTTGGATGAGAATCCAAGGAGTTATTCATATCTGTAATATAGTTTAGTACATTGTTTTCTTTATGATGTAAGCATTAGGAAGAATGATGTAAGCCCTAAAGTGGCCTCTTGTACACGCCATAAGGGAGGAGTTTAACTATAAATACCCCCCTAGGGTGCCTTGTAATTCATTCAATCATATATCAAATACAATCAAACACGTGATGTGTTGTTTCTCTAGCCTTGTGCTAGTTTCTCTTCGTTTCTCTTGAGGGAGATTGAAACTATCCCATTCTTCTATCCAAGGTTGGCGTCCTTAGTGGTGATAGGAAGGAATTGAAGGTCTCTTGAAGGTGGTGTGGCTGTATCCTCCAAGAATCTTCAAAGCCATTATCATTCATTCATTCGTCCATTCATTCGTTCATCATTTCCATTCATTTGGTAATCATCTTTCATAGTTCTTTCCATCTTTTCCATCCATTTCCATTCCAATTTTGGTTCTTTTGAACTTTGAGAAGGGAGATTCCTATCTTCGTTTTTAAAGATCCTTAGATTGTGTGTAATGTGATCAACCCTTGGTCCATTATGCATCAAAATTGGTATCATATGATGCATAATTGATGGCCTTATGCATCAAGGTCAACTATGGAGACATCTAATACTCACTTAGAAGAAAGAAGAGCTCAAATCTCTCATATATCTCTCTACTTGGAAGGGATCAACTCATGTGATCGTATATTTTTTCTCCTTAATTCAAGGACCATGAAGCTATCATAGAAGTCATCCTAGAGAGGATTAATCTACATTCCAAGAGCTTTCATATGGTTCAAGAATCTATAAATTTGGATGAGAATTCAAGGAGTTATTCATATTTGTAATATAGTTTAATACATTGTTTTCTTTATGATGTAAGCATTAGGAAGAATGATGTAAGCCCTAAAGTGGCCTCTTGTACACGCCATAAGGGAGGAGTTTAACTATAAATACCCCCCTAGGGTGCCTTGTAATTCATTCAATCATATATCAAATACAATCAAACACGTGATGTGTTGTTTCTCTAGCCTTGTGCTAGTTTCTCTTGGTTTCTCTTGAGGGAGATCGAAACTATCCCCTTCTTCTATCCAAGGTTGGCGTCCTTGGTGGTGATAGGAAGGAATTGAAGGTCTCTTGAAGGTGGTGTGGCTGTATCCTCCAAGTATCTTCAAAGCCATTATCATTCATTCATTCGTCCATTCATTCGTTCATCATTTCCATTCATTTGGTAATCATCTTTCATAGTTCTTTCCATCTTTTCCATCCATTTCCATTCCATTTTTGGTTCTTTTGAACTTTGAGAAGGGAGATTCCTATCTTCGTTTTTAAAGATCCTTAGATTGTGTGTAATGTGATCAACCCTTGGTCCATTATGCATCAAAATTGGTATCATATGATGCATAATTGATGGCCTTATGCATCAAGGTCAACTATGGAGACATCTAATACTCACTTAGAAGAAAGAAGAGCTCAAGTCTCTCATATATCTCTCTACTTGGAAGGGATCAACTCATGTGATCGTATATTTTTTCTCCTTAATTCAAGGACCATGAAGCTATCATAGAAGTCATCCTAGAGAGGATTAATCTACATTCCAAGAGCTTTCATATGGTTCAAGAATCTATAAATTTGGATGAGAATCCAAGGAGTTATTCATATTTGTAATATAGTTTAATACATTGTTTTCTTTATGATGTAAGCATTAGGAAGAATGATGTAAGCCCTAAAGTGGCCTCTTGTACACGCCATAAGGGAGGAGTTTAACTATAAATACCCCCCTAGGGTGCCTTGTAATTCATTCAATCATATATCAAATACAATCAAACACGTGATGTGATGTTTCTCTAGCCTTGTGCTAGTTTCTCTTGGTTTCTCTTGAGGGAGATCGAAACTATCCCCTTCTTCTATCCAAGGTTGGCGTCCTTGGTGGTGATAGGAAGGAATTGAAGGTCTCTTGAAGGTGGTGTGGCTGTATCCTCCTAGAATCTTCAAAGCCATTTTCATTCATTCATTCGTCCATTCATTCGTTCATCATTTCCATTCATTTGGTAATCATCTTTCATAGTTCTTTCCATCTTTTCCATCCATTTCCATTCCATTTTTGGTTCTTTTGAACTTTGAGAAGGGAGATTCCTATCTTCGGTTTTAAAGATCCTTGGATTGTGTGTAATGTGATCAACCCTTGGTCCATTATGCATCAAAATTGGTATCATATGATGCATAATTGATGGCCTTATGCATCAAGGTCAACCATGGAGACATCTAATACTCACCTAGAAGAAAGAAGAGCTCAAGTCTCTCATATATCTCTCTACTTAAAAGGGATCAACTCATGTGATCGTATAATTTTTCTCCTTAATTCAAGGACCATGAAGCTATCATAGAAGTAATCCTAGAGAGGATTAATCTACATTCCAATAGCTTTCTTATGGTTCAAGAATCTTTAAAATTGGATGAGAATCCAAGGAGTTATTCATATTTGTAATATAGTGTAGTACATTGTTTTCTTTATGATGTAAGCATTAGGAAGAATGATGTAAGCCCTAAAGTGGCCTCTTGTACACGCCATAAGGGAGGAGTTTAACTATAAATACCCCCCTAGGGTGCCTAGTAATTCATTCAATCATATATCAAATACAATCAAACACATGATGTGTTGTTTCTCTAGCCTTGTGCTAGTTTCTCTTCGTTTCTCTTGAGGGAGATCGAAACTATCCCCTTCTTCTATCCAAGGTTGGCGTCCTTAGTGGTGATAGGAAGGACTTGAAGGTCTCTTTAAGGTGGTGTGGCTGTATCCTCCAAGAATCTTCAAAGCCATTATCATTCATTCATTCGTCCATTCATTTGTTCATCATTTCCATTCATTTGGTAATCATCTTTCATAGTTCTTTCCATCTTTTCCATCCATTTCCATTCCATTTTTGGTTCTTTTGAACTTTGAGAAGGGAGATTCCTATCTTCGTTTTTAAAGATCCTTAGATTGTGTGTAATGTGATCAACCCTTGGTCCATTATGCATCAAAATTGGTATCATATGATGCATAATTGATGGCCTTATGCATCAAGGTCAACTATGGAGACATCTAATACTCACTTAGAAGAAAGAAGAGCTCAAGTCTCTCATATAACTCTCTACTTGGAAGGGATCAACTCATGTGATCATATATTTTTTCTCCTTAATTCAAGGACCATGAAGCTATCATAGAAGTCATCCTAGAGAGGATTAATCTAAATTCCAAGAGCTTTCATATGGTTCAAGAATCTATAAATTTGGATGAGAATCCAAGGAGTTATTCATATTTGTAATATAGTTTAATACATTGTTTTCTTTATGATGTAAGCATTAGGAAGAATGATGTAAGCCCTAAAGTGGCCTCTTGTACTTGCCATAAGGGAGGAGTTTAACTATAAATACCCCCCTAGGGTGCCTTGTAATTCATTCAATCATATATCAAATACAATCAAACACGTGATGTGTTGTTTCTCTAGCCTTGTGCTAGTTTCTCTTCGTTTCTCTTCAGGGAGATCAAAACTATCCCCTTCTTCTATCCAAGGTTGGCGTCCTTGGTGGTGATAGGAAGGAATTGAAGGTCTCTTGAAGGTGGTGTGGCTGTATCCTCCAAGAATCTTCAAAGCCATTATCATTCATTCATTCGTCCATTCATTCGTTCATCATTTCCATTCATTTGGTAATCATCTTTCATAGTTCTTTCCATCTTTTCCATCCATTTCCATTCCATTTTTGGTTCTTTTGAACTTTGAGAAGGGAGATTCCTATCTTCGTTTTTAAAGATCCTTAGATTGTGTGTAATGTGATCAACCCTTGGTCCATTATGCATCAAAATTGGTATCATATGATGCATAATTGATGGCCTTATGCATCAAGGTCAACCATGGAGACATCTAATACTCACCTAGAAGAAAGAAGAGCTCAAGTCTCTCATATATCTCTCTACTTGGAAGGGATCAACTCATGTGATCGTATAATTTTTCTCCTTAATTCAAGGACCATGAAGCTATCATAGAAGTCATTCTAGAGAGGATTAATCTACATTCCAATAGCTTTCATATGGTTCAAGAATCTTTAAATTTGGATGAGAATCCAAGGAGTTATTCATATTTGTAATATAGTTTAGTACATTGTTTTCTTTATGATGTAAGCATTAGGAAGAATGATGTAAGCGCTAAAGTGGCCTCTTGTACACGCCATAAGGGAGGAGTTTAACTATAAATACCCCCCTAGGGTGCCTTGTAATTCATTCAATCATATATCAAATACAATCAAACACGTGATGTGTTGTTTCTCTAGCCTTGTGCTAGTTTCTCTTCGTTTCTCTTGAGGGAGATTGAAACTATCCCATTCTTCTATCCAAGGTTGGCGTCCTTAGTGGTGATAGGAAGGAATTGAAGGTCTCTTGAAGGTGGTGTGGCTGTATCCTCCAAGAATCTTCAAAGCCATTATCATTCATTCACTCGTCCATTCATTCGTTCATCATTTCCATTCATTTGGTAATCATCTTTCATAGTTCTTTCCATCTTTTCCATCCATTTCCATTCCAATTTTGGTTCTTTTGAACTTTGAGAAGGGAGATTCCTATCTTCGTTTTTAAAAATCCTTAGATTGTGTGTAATGTGATCAACCCTTAGTCCATTATGCGTCAAAATTGGTATCATATGATGCATAATTGATGGCCTTATGCATCAAGGTCAACCATGGAGACATCTAATACTCACCTAGAAGAAAGAAGAGCTCAAGTCTCTCATATATCTCTCTACTTGGAAGGGATCAACTCATGTGATCGTATATTTTTTCTCCTTAATTCAAGGACCATGAAGCTATCATAGAAGTCATCCTAGAGAGGATTAATCTACATTCCAAGAGCTTTCATATGGTTCAAGAATCTTTAAATTTGGATGAGAATCCAAGGAGTTATTCATATCTGTAATATAGTTTAATACATTGTTTTCTTTATGATGTAAGCATTAGGAAGAATGATGTAAGCCCTAAAGTGGCCTCTTGTACACGCCATAAGGGAGGAGTTTAACTATAAATACCCCCCCTAGGGTGCCTTGTAATTCATTCAATCATATATCAAATACAATCAAACACATGATGTGTTGTTTCTCTAGCCTTGGGCTAGTTTCTCTTCGTTTCTCTTGAGCGAGACCGAAACTATCCCTTTCTTCTATCCAAGGTTGGCGTCCTTGGTGGTGATAGGAAGGAATTGAAGGTCTCTTGAAGGTGGTGTGGCTGTATCCTCCAAGAATCTTCAAAGCCATTATCATTCATTCATTCGTCCATTCATTCGTTCATCATTTCCATTCATTTGGTAATCATCTTTCATAGTTCTCTCCATCTTTTCCATCCATTTCCATTCCAATTTTGGTTCTTTTGAACTTTGAGAAGGGAGATTCCTATCTTCATTTTTAAAGATCCTTAGATTGTGTGTAATGTGATCAACCCTTAGTCCATTATGCGTCAAAATTGGTATCATATGATGCATAATTGATGGCCTTATACATCAAGGTCAACCATGGAGACATCTTATACTCACCTAGAAGAAAGAAGAGCTCAAGTCTCTCATATATCTCTCTACTTGGAAGGGATCAACTCATGTGATCGTATAATTTTTCTCCTTAATTCAAGGACCATGAAGCTATCATAGAAGTCATTCTAGAGAGGATTAATCTACATTCCAATAGCTTTCATATGGTTCAAGAATCTTTAAATTTGGATGAGAATCCAAGGAGTTATTCATATTTGTAATATAGTTTAGTACATTGTTTTCTTTATGATGTAAGCATTAGGAAGAATGATGTAAGCCCTAAAGTGGCCTCTTGTACACGCCATAAGGGAGGAGTTTAACTATAAATACCCCCCTAGGGTGCCTTGTAATTCATTCAATCATATATCAAATACAATCAAACACGTGATGTGTTGTTTCTCAAGCCTCGCTAGTTTCTCTTCGTTTCTCTTGAGGAGATCGAAACTATCCTTCTTCTATCCAAGGTTGGCGTCCTTGGTGGTGATAGGAAGGAATGAAGGTCTCTTGAAGGTGGTGTGGTCAGTATCCTCCAAGAATCTTCAAAGCCATTATCATTCATTCATTCGTCCATTCATTCGTTCATCATTTCCATTCATTTGGTAATCATCTTTCATAGTTCTTTCCATCTTTTCCATCCATTTCCATTCCATTTTTGGTTCTTTTGAACTTTGAGAAGGGAGATTCCTATCTTCGTTTTTAAAGATCCTTAGATTGTGTGTAATGTGATCAACCCTTGGTCCATTATGCATCAAAATTGGTATCATATGATGCATAATTGATGGCCTTATGCATCAAGGTCAACCATGGAGACATCTAATACTCACCTAGAAGAAAGAAGAGCTCAAGTCTCTCATATATCTCTCTACTTGGAAGGGATCAACTCATGTGATCGTATAATTTTTCTCCTTAATTCAAGGACCATGAAGCTATCATAGAAGTCATTCTAGAGAGGATTAATCTACATTCCAATAGCTTTCATATGGTTCAAGAATCTTTAAATTTGGATGAGAATCCAAGGAGTTATTCATATTTGTAATATAGTTTAGTACATTGTTTTCTTTATGATGTAAGCATTAGGAAGAATGATGTAAGCCCTAAAGTGGCCTCTTGTACACGCCATAAGGGAGGAGTTTAACTATAAATACCCCCCTAGGGTGCCTTGTAATTCATTCAATCATATATCAAATACAATCAAACACGTGATGTGTTGTTTCTCTAGCCTTGTGCTAGTTTCTCTTCGTTTCTCTTGAGGGAGATTGAAACTATCCCATTCTTCTATCCAAGGTTGGCGTCCTTAGTGGTGATAGGAAGGAATTGAAGGTCTCTTGAAGGTGGTGTGGCTGTATCCTCCAAGAATCTTCAAAGCCATTATCATTCATTCATTCGTCCATTCATTCGTTCATCATTTCCATTCATTTGGTAATCATCTTTCATAGTTCTTTCCATCTTTTCCATCCATTTCCATTCCAATTTTGGTTCTTTTGAACTTTGAGAAGGGAGATTCCTATCTTCGTTTTTAAAGATCCTTAGATTGTGTGTAATGTGATCAACCCTTGGTCCATTATGCATCAAAATTGGTATCATATGATGCATAATTGATGGCCTTATGCATCAAGGTCAACCATGGAGACATCTAATACTCACCTAGAAGAAAGAAGAGCTCAAGTCTCTCATATATCTCTCTACTTGGAAGGGATCAACTCATGTGATCGTATAATTTTTCTCCTTAATTCAAGGACCATGAAGCTATCATAGAAGTCATCCTAGAGAGGATTAATCTACATTCCAAGAGCTTTCATATGGTTCAAGAATCTTTAAATTTGGATGAGAATCCAAGGAGTTATTCATATCTGTAATATAGTTTAATACATTGTTTTCTTTATGATGTAAGCATTAGGAAGAATGATGTAAGCCCTAAAGTGGCCTCTTGTACACGCCATAAGGGAGGAGTTTAACTATAAATACCCCCCCTAGGGTGCCTTGTAATTCATTCAATCATATATCAAATACAATCAAACACATGATGTGTTGTTTCTCTAGCCTTGGGCTAGTTTCTCTTCGTTTCTCTTGAGCGAGACCGAAACTATCCCTTTCTTCTATCCAAGGTTTGCGTCCTTGGTGGTGATAGGAAGGAATTGAAGGTCTCTTGAAGGTGGTGTGGCTGTATCCTCCAAGAATCTTCAAAGCCATTATCATTCATTCATTCGTCCATTCATTCGTTCATCATTTCCATTCATTTGGTAATCATCTTTCATAGTTCTTTCCATCTTTTCCATCCATTTCCATTCCAATTTTGGTTCTTTTGAACTTTGAGAAGGGAGATTCCTATCTTCATTTTTAAAGATCCTTAGATTGTGTGTAATGTGATCAACCCTTAGTCCATTATGCGTCAAAATTGGTATCATATGATGCATAATTGATGGCCTTATACATCAAGGTCAACCATGGAGACATCTTATACTCACCTAGAAGAAAGAAGAGCTCAAGTCTCTCATATATCTCTCTACTTGGAAGGGATCAACTCATGTGATCATATATTTTTTCTCCTTAATTCAAGGACCATGAAGCTACCATAGAAGTCATCCTAGATAGGACTAATCTACATTCCAAGAGCTTTCATATGGTTCAAGAATCTTTAAATTTGGATGAGAATCTAAGGAGTTATTCATATCTGTAATATAGTTTAGTACATTGTTTTCTTTATGATGTAAGCATTAGGAAGAATGATGTAAGCCCTAAAGTGGCCTCTTGTACACGCCATAAGGGAGGAATTCAACTATAAATACCCCCCTAGGGTGCCTTGTAATTCATTCAATCATATATCAAATACAATCAAACACATGATGTGTTGTTTCTCTAGCCTTGTGTTAGTTTCTCTTCGTTTCTCTTGAGGGAGTTCGAAACTATCCCCTTCTTCTATCCAAGGTTGGCGTCCTTGGTTGATGCATAATAGCCTAGCTATATACATCAAAGTTAGCTAAGAGGACCTTGATCTAGCTTCAAGTTACAAAAGACATCAACGACATCATCAATTACAATGGTTTATTAAGCTCTATACATCAAGGAAGCAAGCATGAAGGACCTTGATGTTATTCTAGCTTACATGGAGTTACTCTCATATATGGAAGTCATCAATGAGCTCAAAATACTCTCGGCAATAAGAGTCCTTATTGAATTCGCGGCAATGGAGGACCTTATCGTGTATAGTTCGATATTTTGCTCTATAACTTTAAATCCAAGCATCTATTGAGGAAGTCATCAGAAGACAGATTGGAGTACATTTCAAGAGCTTTCCAATGGTTTTTGAATCATTGAAAACGGACAAGTATTGAAGGAGTTATAGCAATTTCTTTCTAGAGTTGTATTTTAGAGTTTTATGATGTCATAAATAGGATATATGATGTAATAGTTGATTCTTTGTTTCTTGAACCCTAAGTGCACGTCCAAGGGGGTCTTGGAGTAGTATAAATAAACCCCCTAGGGTGCCTTTGTATTCATTCACATTCAATATTAAACACATAATCAAACAAGAGCTTATGCTTTGTTTTCTCTCTAACCTTTGTGTTAGAATCTGGTTCTCTTGAGGGAGAATCCTTTGAATCTTCTCTTCTATTCCAAGAGGGAGCAATCTTGGATGGTGCAAAGGAGGAGTTGGTTATCAAATTGATTGTGGTGTGTCTGTATCAATCAAGGAGATTTCCATTGCCAAAATCTATCAAGTTTCTACATCAATTCAACGAGTTCTTTTACAATTGGTACGTTTTTGCCATTGTTTTGATTCTTTTGATTGTCATTCAATTCATAACATTTAGAACTCTCGTTTAGCCTTTTCCATTCTTCCATTTTCAATATAATTCATCCCATTCTTTCGTTTGAAACTAGTTTTTGAGAAATTCAACTATTGCAAGTTTTCACTTGTGGAAAGATCCTTAGCATTTCGTGTATAATGGATTTGTATTGATCCATTATGCATCAAAATTGGTATCAGAGCCTTGCTAGTTGATTTCTCTAGTTTCTTTTACCTTGTTTTCATCAAAACATCACCCATATACACGGCATTCACCACCATTCACACGCCATCTTGGGGTTTTCTCCAAGAACTCATCAAGAATTCATCAAGAATTCATCAAGAACCCTAAGCTCCACAAAAAACCCTAAGACTAAACACAAGCCTAGCCTAATTCCATCCTTTACCCAACGTGAGTTCTAATTTGACATCAAATCTGAATCAAATGGAAAAATTTGGGAACCTTCAAAAGGAAGGATTAAGAAGCACGTTTGGTTCATATGAAAGGAGTCCTTATGATGATGAATATGAAGCTCCTTACGAATGGAGTACACGTTTGAATAAGAAGAAGGGATATCATGTCCAAGAAGAATTTTCGCCAATCAAAAGAGACCACATCATCAAACTTGCAAGAATGAAGCAAGGGAGCATGGACGTGGTTCCATACACGATACAATTCAGAATGCAACTATGGAAGTATGCTCTTGAGGAGGATGACCCCCAAGTCTTGGTATGTTACTTAAGTGGTCTTAATGATTACATTGGAGATATTGTTGTATGTAAATTTTATTCAAACTTGGAAGAGTTAAGTTCTTTGGCTTTTAATGTTGAGATGGAGGCAAAGATGAAAGAACTTTGGGATGAGAACCATCTACAACTAAAACCAAACATACCAACCACAAAACCCCACGCCAAGAACATCCCAAAACAGCCCCAAATCAATCCCAAACCTCACGTCCAAAGACCTACAAAACAGCCACAAAGATCTCCTAAACCTACGGTTCAAAAACCTACAAAACAGCCCCTACAACATCCTATCCATAGCTCCACAAAACAAGCCTTAGAACTCTCTACACCTACTGCCCAAAACTCCTCAAATCAGCCCAAAAACCGTCCCACTCCTATTGTCCAAGAAAAGGAAATCATTGTTCCAAGTACATGTCCACATTGCGAAAGTTTTGATCATATTGAAAGTGCATGTCCTAAGAAGCAAGAAGTGTCTTTGGTTGATTGTCAAACATCATTAAGCATGCAACCAAAAATTGAAAGTGTGGTATTTGATGTATTTGATGTATTTGAGGATGTTCATAAACTTGGCATGAATGAGGTATGTAGCGTGCCACATGAAGTACACGAGGAAGAAAAAGAAGAGGATATTGTACTAGAAACGATGTATGTAGAAGAATTAAGTGGAGAAGAGTTGCTTGTTGTAAGTAGAGTCTTGAAAGAGGCTAGTGTATCAAATGATCTACAACAAAGAGAGCCTATTTCTTACTCTCAATATACCATTCAAGAAGAAGTATGTCCATTAAATCAAGGAGGAGAAGATTGTACTTCCCATTGTAGTATTGACGAGGGCATTGATCTTGACATTGACGTTTCTACAAAGAGGATCAAAATGAAGGATTTGGAGAGCTATTCACTTCCTACTCTACACATTTATGACGACAACATACACCTTGATCCAAGAAGTTTAGCAAGTCTTTGTTTTTACAAGATTTGCAAAGATTCATTATATTGTAATATTACTTTTATGGATTTTTGTTATACTTTGTTTGGAAAATCAAAGTTGTATGATTGGAGTATCATGCTCCAAGAGACGTCCTTATTACCCTCTTGTAACTCATGGCCCACGGAGGATCAAAGCATTCTTATGACACTTATGGAGAATAAGTATCATGAATTTGAAGAACCAAGGAGTCTCATTCTTACACCAATGGAGGTTGGAAACTGTGAGCCTATAAAGGATCAAGATCCTATGCCATCACTTGTTCTCATTTGTGAATATTTGGATGAAAGACAAGCACCATCGACAAGTGACCTCTCTCACTTATCTCTTTGGGATCAAACTCAATTCGTGGATAACTACATCAACGGTTTTGGTTCTCATAGTATACAACATATTTTGAAAGAGTATGTACCATTGCAATGTAAAGAGATTGTATTTGTTATAACATTTTTGTATGTAGTAGAAGTAGAAAGGAGCATGTAAATCCTTTGGAGTTAGTCTTGATCATGACAAAGCATGAGGAGCCACAAGGAGAATTGGAGAAGTACTTGGAGAATTGTCCTTACCTCTCGTCCAAGAATGAGCTATCTCAACAGATCTCATCAAATGGAGTAATTCAAGTGGACAAAAGGAAGAAAGGAAATATTCAAGAAGGATCCATACTTTCATCTATACTTGAGGTACTATGTGTCTTAAAGGATGCTAAAGATCATCATATTATATTATTTCCTATTCTCGCATCATATTTGTTCATTACAAATGGAGTTGAGAAAGGTGAAGTCCTATCTCAAGGAAGTTGTCCCATGGATTATTTTGGTGATATACTAATTGGAGAAAAGGAGAAGCTTCATGCTTATGGCTTTACATTCATACTTGTTGTTATCATGAGGATATTTGAGCAAAAGGATTGTTATCATGGAGGATTCATCCTTAAGCTTTGTGATTCTTTCAAAGTATTGGAGTACGCTTCATATGATAAGGAGATCAAGCCCTCGTTATACTTTGAGATGAAGTACTTGATTTGTTCATCAAAATCAAGTCACTTGGAGGAAGCAAGTCCTTTGACTAAAGGAAGTTTTCTAACGAGGAGATACATGTTTGATTCAAAATTACTCGAGCTTGGATATATCAAGGAGTTATATGAAGATGATGATGATTTTAAAGCACTATTCAAGGTATGTGAGAAGCATCATCAACAACCCCTTTCATATTACTCATGGATTTCTTTTCAAAGGGAATCAATTGTGTATTCCAAGGAGTGGAATTCGTGACTTCTTAATCATGGAAGTACATGGAAGTTCTTTTGATCATTTGGGTCTTCTCAATATGTATTACAAGATGAAGGAGTATTATTTCTGGCCTAGCATGATCGTTGACATTGAGCAAACGTTACAATGTTGTGATAATTGCAATCCTTCTATACTATATGGAGATGAAAGCTTGAATTCTAAGGTTGAAGTACCATGGAGTCAAGGAAGTCTTACTATTGTCTTCATCATGAGTTACAAGCTTGTGAATCTATACTTTGAAGTTGAGAAGTTATATGAGGTTTCTACATTCTCTATGAAGAAACGAGATTTGAAGTTCCATGATGTCATTGGATTAGTTATGAGAAAATCTGGAAGAAAGTGGAAGTTCAAGTCAAGCATCAAAGGAATCTATGATGATTTCAAAGCGTTTAAGAAGAGAGTTTGTAGTCTCTTCAAGAAACGTAAGAGGAAGAAGCAAGTTGACGGGAACAACACATATGGAAAGACATCTTACAAAGAAGGAAGAAGGGCTTTGAAGAAGAAGTTTATATGATCACTTGTGAGTACGAATCAAAGAAGTTTTGTGATTGAAGTTATATGGCGTTTTTTTTAAAGAAAGTCTTGTCTAAAGTTTGAGGACAAACTTTTTCAACCGGGGGAGAATAATGCATAATAGCCTAGCTATATACATCAAGGTTAGCTAAGAGGACCTTGATCTAGCTTCAAGTTACAAAAGACATCAACGACATCATCAATTACCATGGTTTATTAAGTTCTATACATCAAGGAAGCAAGCATGAAGGACCTTGATGTTATTCTAGCTTACATGGAGTTACTCTCATATATGGAAGTCATCAATGAGCTCAAAATACTCTCGGCAATAAGAGTCCTTATTGAATTCGCGGCAATGGAGGACCTTATCGTGTATAGTTCGATATTTTTCTCTATAACTCTAAATCCAAGCATCTATTGAGGAAGTCATCAGAAGACAGATTGGAGTACATTTAAAGAGCTTTGCAATGGTTTTTGAATCATGGAAAACGGACAAGTATTGAAGGAGTTATAGCAATTTCTTTCTAGAGTTGTATTTTAGAGTTTTATGATGTCATAAATAGGATATATGATGTAATAGTTGATTCTTTGTTTCTTGAACCCTAAGTGCACGTCCAAGGGGGTCTTGGAGTAGTATAAATAAACCCCCTAGGGTGCCTTTGTATTCATTCACATTCAATATTAAACACATAATCAAACAAGAGCTTATGCTTTGTTTTCTCTCTAACCTTTGTGTTAGAATCGTTCTCTTGAGGAGAATCCTTTGAATCTTCTCTTCTATTCCAAGAGGGAGCAATCTTGGATGGTGCAAAGGAGGAGTTGGATATCAAATTGATTGTGGTGTGTCTGTATCAATCAAGGAGATTTCCATTGCCAAAATCTATCAAGTTTCTACATCAATTCAACGAGTTCTTTTACAATTGGTACGTTTTTGCCATTGTTTTGATTCTTTTGATTGTCATTCAATTCATAACATTTAGAACTCTCGTTTAGCCTTTTCCATTCGTCCATTTTCAATCTAATTCATCCCATTCTTTCGTTTAAAACTAGTTTTTGAGAAATTCAACTATTGCAAGTTTTCACTTGTGGAAAGATCCTTAGCATTTCGTGTATAATGGATTTGTATTGATCCATTATGCATCATTGGTGGTGATAGGATGGAATTGAAGGTCTCTTGAAGGTGGTGTGGCTGTATCCTCCAAGAATCTTCAAAGCCATTATCATTCATTCATTCGTCCATTCATTCGTTCATCCTACATTCATCCATCGCCCATTCGTTCCTCATATCCATTCATTTGGTAATCATCTTTCATAGTTCTTTCCATCTTTTTCATCCATTTCTATTCCATTTTTGGTTCTTTTGAACTTTGAGAAAGGAGATTCCTATCTTCGTTTTTAAAGATCCTTAGATTGTGTGTAATGTGATCAACCCTTGGTCCATTATGCATCAAAATTGGTATCATATGATGTATAATTGATGGCCTTATGCATCAAGGTCAACCACGGAGACATCTAATACTCACCTAGAAGAAAGAAGAGCTCAAGTCTCTCATATATCTCTCTACTTGGAAGGGATCAACTCATGTGATCGTATATTTTTTCTCCTTAATTCAAGGACCATGAAGATATCATAGAAGTCATCCTAGAGAGGATTAATCTACATTCCAAGAGCTTTCATATGGTTCAAGAATCTTTAAATTTGGATGAGAATCCATAGAGTTATTCATATTTGTAATATAGTTTAGTACTTTATTTTCTTTATGATGTAAGCATTAGGAAGAATAATGTAAGCCCTAAAGTGGCCTCTTGTACACGCCATAAGGGAGGAGTTTAACTATAAATACCCCCCCTAGGGTGCCTTGTAATTCATTCAATCATATATCAAATACAATCAAACACATGATGTGTTGTTTCTCTAGCCTTGTGCTAGTTTCTCTTTGTTTCTATTGAGGGAGATCGAAACTATTCCCTTCTTCCATCCAAGGTTGGCGTCCTTGGTGGTGATAGGAAGGAATTGAAGGTGGTGTGGCTGTATCCTCCAAGAATCTTCAAAGCCATTATCATTCATTCATTCGTCCATTCATTCGTTCATCCTACATTCATCCATTGCCCATTCGTTCATCATTTCCATTCATTTGGTAATCATCTTTCATAGTTCTTTCCATCTTTTTCATCCATTTCCATTCCATTTTTGGTTCTTTTGAACTTGGAGAAGGGAGATTCCTATCTTCGTTTTTAAAGATCCTTAGATTGTGTGTAATGTGATCAACCCTTGGTCCATTATGCATCAAAATTGGTATCAGAGCTTAGGAGTTTGAATCTCTTAGTTCTTGAAACAATCTTTTTACAATCTTTCCCTCTCCCACACGTTCCCCATCATCCCTACCATCACACGTCCATCACAAAAATTCATCCTCCATCACACGTCCCCACCAAATTCCACAAAGAACCCGTGAGCCCAAACACAAATCCAACCAATTCCCCCTCACGTCCCTTCTATGCTAACCATCCTACCATGAGTTTCTTGTGATCTTTTGAATCAAGATAGGTTCTAATGGATTGCAAAAGGTCTAGCAAGAATTCCCAACGTGAGCTACAATGCTTGAAGCAACAAATTAATGATCTTGCCAAGCAAATGGAAGAATGTTGGATTCTTCCAAAGAGGTCAAGAAGCACAAAATCACGTGTGGTTCACTCTTCTAAGGTTGAATATGAAGCACCTTATGCAAGGAGTAAACATTCCAACAAGAAGAATGGGAAGAAAGTTCAAAAAGATTTATTGCCATCCGATTACAAAGGTGACTCCATCAACAATCTAGATGCATAATAAGACCAAGGGATGATCTCATTACACAATATCTAAGGATCTTTAAAAACGAAGATAGGAATCTCCCTTTTCAAAGTTCCAAAGAACCAAAAATGGAATGGAAATGGATGAAAAGGATGGAAAGAACTATGAAAGATGATTACCCAAATGAATAGAAAAGATGAACGAATGGATAAACGAATGATGAATGATGATGAACGAATGAAGCGTTTGAATGTGTTGATGAAGAACGAATGCTTCTTGTTGAATGCTTGATGAATTCTTGTTGAATTCTTGATGAAGAAATGATGAATGACGTGAGATGGATGATAGATGGATGAATGAACGTTGGATAGTTGATGGCTTTTGAAGACTCTTGGAAGGATACAGCCACACCTACTTAAAGAGACCTTCAATTCCTTCCTTTCACCACTAAGGATGCCAACCTTAGCTAGAAGAAGGGGATGATTCGAATCCCATAAGAGAGAAACGAAAAGAACCTAGCATGAAAGCTAGAATGAACACACCATGTGTTTGTAATCTAAAAATTCAATGTGTATGAATGAATTACAAAGCACCCTAAGGGGGGTATTTATAGTTACAAGCCCTCCCTTATGGCGTGTACAATACAAGAAATGGGCCACTTAGGGCTTTCATCATCTACTCTAATGATTACATCATAAAGAAAACAATGAACTAAGCTATATTACAAATATGAATAACTCCTTGGATTCTCATCCAAACTTAAAGATTCTTGAACCATATGAAAGCTCTTGGAATGTAGATTAATCCTCTCTAGGATGACTTCTATGATAGCTTCATGGCCCTTGAATTAAGGAGCAAAAGTATACAACCATATGAGTTGATCCCTTCCAAGTAGAGAGATATATGAGAGACTTGAGCTCTCTTTCTTCTAGGTGAGTATTAGATGTCTCCATGATTGACCTTGATGCATAAGGCCATCAATTATGCATCATACACCCCCGGTTGAAAAAGTTTGCCCTCAAACTTTGGAAAAATGAACTCTCACTTGCCTTCTTCACAAAGACTTTCTTCTTGAAATCTTTGAAGTCATCGTAGATTCCTTTGATGAACTTCTTAAACTTTCTTCCCATCAATTCTCAAACACCATAAGACTTGGATTTGTGTTTGGGCTCACGGGTTCTTTGTGGAGTTTATGATTCTTTATGAGTTCTTGATGAGTTCTTGGAAGAACTTATGGGTGGCGTGTGATGGAGAGATGATGGGGGATGAAATTTGTGATGGAAAGATGGGTAAAAGATGGTTCAAGAACTAAGAGAATCAAACTCCTTGGCTCTGATACCAAATTGATGCATAATGAGACCAAGGGATGATCTCATTACACAATATCTAAGGATCTTTAAAAACGAAGATAGGAATCTCCCTTTTCAAAGTTCCAAAGAACCAAAAATGGAATGGAAATGGATGAAAAGGATGGAAAGAACTATGAAAGATGATTACCCATATGAATAGAAAAGATGAACGAATGGATAAACGATTGATGAATGATGATGAACGAATGAAGCGTTTGAATGTGTTGATGAAGAACGAATGCTTCTTGTTGAATGCTTGATGAATTCTTGTTGAATTCTTGATGAAGAAATGATGAATGACGTGAGATGGATGATAGATGGATGAATGAACGTTGGATAGTTGATGGCTTTTGAAGACTCTTGGAAGGATACAGCCACACCACCTTCAAGAGACCTTCAATTCCTTCCTTTCACCACTAAGGATGCCAACTTTAGCTAGAAGAAGGGGATGATTCGAATCCCATAAAAAGAAACGAAAAGAACCTAGCATGAAAGCTATAATGAACACACCATGTGTTTGTAATCTAAAAATTCAATGTGTATGAATGAATTACAAAGCACCCTAAGGGGGGTATTTATAGTTACAAGCCCTCCCTTATGGCATGTACAATACAAGAAATGGGCCACTTAAGGCTTTCATCATCTACTCTAATGATTACATCATAAAGAAAACAATGAACTAAGCTATATTACAAATATGAATAACTCCTTGGATTCTCATCCAAACTTAAAGATTCTTGAACCATATGAAAGCTCTTGGAATGTAGATTAATCCTCTCTAGGATGACTTCTATGATAGCTTCATGGTCCTTGAATTAAGGAGCAAAAGTATACAACCATATGAGTTGATCCCTTCCAAGTAGAGAGATATATGAGATACTTGAGCTCTCTTTCTTCTAGGTGAGTATTAGATGTCTCCATGATTGACCTTGATGCATAAGGCCATCAATTATGCATCAAATCTTGAAGGAGTTAAGCAAGGGAGCATGGATGTACTTGATTATACAATAGAGTTCAAGTGGCAATTATGGAAGAATGGCCTTAAGGAGGACGATCCACGCATTTTGGTATACTACTTTCTTGGTCTTAATGACTATATTCAGCGTGTTGTTATAGATCAACCTCACATTAGTTTGGAGGAGTTAAGTTCTTTAGCTCTTGATTTTGAAGAACAAGCAAAGAGTAAAGAGCTTAGGGATAAAACCCACACACGTCACAAACCTTCCGAATCAACCCCACAACATCACGCCAAAGGCATTCAAATCAAGCCCCATATTCGTCCCAAACCTGTTGTCCATCACTCCACAAAACAACCTCCACAAGATCAACCCTCATCCATTCCCAAACCCCACGTCCAAGAACCAACGCCCATAGCCCCAAGGAGTTGTTATCATTGCCAAAGTTTAGATCACATTGAATTGGAGTGTTCTAACAAGAAAGAAGTGCCTTCGGTAGGGTACCAAACACATGATAACAAACCATTTGAGGAGGAAAAGGAAGAGGAAGTTGGCGTTGACATGAAAGGAGAAGAATTTGAGGTTGACGCAAAAGAAGAAGAAATTGGGATTGACGCATATGAGGAGGAGAATAAAAAGGAAGAAAGGTAGAAGAGGAGCATATGGAAAAGTGGCTTGTGACAAAAGAAGCAAGTGTGGCGTATGAACATCCACAAAGAGAGTGCAAGATCTCTCATTATACCAACAAAGGAGAAGTATGTTCATTGAACCAAGAAAAGGAAAGTTGTGCCTCCTATGGATATATTGTTGTCCTTACGCAAAGGTTAAGCCATGACAAGTTCACTCATTTCAATCCAAGAAGTTTAGTAAGTCTTTGCTTTTACAAAATTTGCAGAGATTCATTATATTGCAAAATTACTTCTATGGATTCTTGTCATACTTTGTTGGAAAGACCAAAGTTGCTTGATAGGAATATCATGCCTCTTGAAGCATCTCTACTTCCATCTTACACCACCTAAGAAGGAAGAAAGCCATCTTGTGTCGATCATGAAGAAGGAGTATCGAGGGAATAAAGAATATAAGGATCCTATTCTTATACATTTGGAGAAGAATGAAACGGATCCAAGTATCCATCACATTTTGAATCTTCCTACGAAGCATACCTTCCATGAGCATCCAAAAGATATCTACACAGATCACTTGGTTGAAAGGCCGAAAATTCGAAAGGATGAAATAGCCCAAGTCATCAAAGTGCATTGTTTCATGCTAAATGACAAGGGTAAAGTGGTAAGAATAGACTTGGGAAGTGAGAAGCAACGTGAACAAACCACGTTCACGGTGAAGAAACGCAAGTCCAAGTCTTATGGTGTTCGAGAATTGATCGGAAGAAAGTTTAAGAAGTTCATCAAAGGAATCTATGATGACTTCAAAGCTTTCAAGAAGAAAATCTTTGGGAAGAAGGAAAGTGAGAGTTGATTTTCCAAAGTTTGAGGGCAAACTTTTTCAACCGGGGGTGTATGATGCATAAATGATGGCCTTATGCATCAAGGTCAACCATGGAGACATCTAATACTCACCTAGAAGAAAGAAGAGCTCAAGTCTCTCATATATCTCTCTACTTGGAAGGGATCAACTCATGTGATCGTATATTTTTTCTCCTTAATTCAAGGACCATGAAGCTATCATAGAAGTCATCCTAGAGAGGATTAATCTGCATTCCAAAAGCTTTCATATGGTTCAAGAATCTTTAAATTTGGATGAGAATCCAAGGAGTTATTCATATTTGTAATATAGTTTAGTACATTGTTTTCTTTATGATGTAAGCATTAGGAAGAATGATGTAAGCCCTAAAGTGGCCTCTTGTACACGCCATAAGTGGCCTTGTAATTCATTCAATCATATATCAAATACAATCAAACACATGATGTGTTGTTTCTCTAGCCTTGTGCTAGTTTCTCTTCGTTTCTCATGAGGGAGATCAAAACTATCCCCTTCTTCTATCCAAGGTTGGCGTCCTTGGTGGTGATAGGATGGAATTGAAGGTCTCTTGAAGGTGGTGTGGCTGTATCATCCAAGAATCTTCAAAGCCATTATCATTCATTCATTCGTCCATTCATTCGTTCATCCTACATTCATCCATCGCCCATTCGTTCATCATTTCCATTCATTTGGTAATCATCTTTCATAGTTCTTTCCATCTTTTCCATCCATTTCCATTCCATTTTTGGTTCTTTTGAACTTTGAGAAGGGAGATTCCTATCTTCGTTTTTAAAGATCCTTAGATTGTGTGTAATTGATGAACTTCTTCACTTGCCTTCTTCACAAAGACTTTCTTCTTGAAAGCTTTGAAGTCATCGTAGATTCCTTTGATGAACTTCTTAAACTTTCTTCCGATCAATTCTCAAACATCATAAGACTTGGATTTGTGTTTCTTCACCCCTTTGGAAGAATCCCACATTCTCCATTTGCTTGGCAAGATCATCAATTTGTTGCTTTAAGCATTGTAGCTCACGTTGGGAATTCTTGCTAGACCTTTTGCAATCCATTAGAACCTATCTTGATTCAAAAGATCACAAGAAACTCATGGTAGGATGGTTAGCATAGAAGGGACGTGAGGGGGAATTGTTTGGATTTGTGTTTGGGCTCATGGGTTCTTTGTGGAGTTTATGATTCTTTATGAGTTCTTGATGAGTTCTTGATGGGTTCTTGATGGGTTCTTGATGAGTTCTTGGAAGAACTTATGGGTGGCATGTGATGGAGAGATGATGGGGGATGAAATTTGTGATGGAAAGATGGGTAAAAGATGGTTCAAGAACTAAGAGAATCAAACTCCTTGGCTCTGATACCAAATTGATGCATAATGAGACCAAGGGATGATCTCATTACACAATATCTAAGGATCTTTAAAAACGAAGATAGGAATCTCCCTTCTCAAAGTTCCAAAGAACCAAAAATGGAATAGAAATGGATGAAAAGGATGGAAAGAACTATGAAAGAGGATTACCAAATGAATAGAAAAGATGAACGAATGGTTAAACGAATGATGAATGATCAACGAATGAAGCGGTTGAATGGATGCACGTTTGTTGAAGCTTGGACGTGATGATGAAGAACGAATGCTTCTTGTTGAATGCTTGATGAATTCTTGTTGAATTCTTGAAGAATAACGAGAGATGGATCATAAATGGATGAATGAACGTTGGATAGTTGATGGCTTTTGAAGACTCTTTGAAGGATACAGCCACACCACCTTCAAGACACCTTCAATTCCTTCCTTTCACCACTAAGGATGCCAACCTTAGCTAGAAGAAAGGGATGATTCAAATCCCATAAGAGAGAAACGAAAAGAACCTAGCATGAAAGCTAGAATGAACACACCATGTGTTTGTTATCTAAAAATTCAATGTGTATGAATGAATTACAAAGCACCCTAAGGGGGGTATTTATAGTTACAAGCCCTCCCTTATGGCGTGTAAAATACAAGAAATGGGCCACTTAGGGCTTTCATCATCTACTCTAATGATTACATCATAAAGAAAACAATGAACTAAGCTATATTACAAATATAAATAACTCTTTGGATTCTCATCCAAATTTAAAGATTCTTAAACCATATGAAAGCTCTAGGAATGTAGATTAATCCTCTCTAGGATGACTTCTATGATAGCTTCATGGTCCTTGAATTAAGGAGCAAAAATATACGATCACATGAGTTGATCCCTTCCAAGTAGAGAGATATATGAGAGACTTGAACTCTTCTTTCTTCTAGGTGAGTATTAGATGTCTCCATTGTTGACCTTGATGCATAAGGCCATCAATTATGCATCAGTAATGTGATCAACCCTTGGTCCATTATGCATCAAAATTGGTATCATATGATGCATAATTGATGGCCTTATGCATCAAGGTCAACCATGGAGACATCTAATACTCACCTAGAAGAAAGAAGAGCTCAAGTCTCTCATATATCTCTCTACTTGGAAGGGATCAACTCATGTGATCGTATATTTTTTCTCCTTAATTCAAGGACCATGAAGCTATCATAGAAGTCATCCTAGACAGGATTAATCTACATTCCAAGAGCTTTCATATGGTTCAAGAATCTTTAAATTTGGATGAGAATCCAAGGAGTTATTCATATTTGTAATATAGTTTAGTACATTGTTTTCTTTATGATGGAAGCATTAGGAAGAATGATGTAAGCCCTAAAGTGGCCTCTTGTACACGCCATAAGGGAGGCGTTTAACTATAAATACCCCCCTAGGGTACCTTGTAATTCATTCAATCATATATCAAATACAATCAAACACATGAGGTGTTGTTTCTCTAGCCTTGTGCTAGTTTCTCTTCGTTTCTCTTGAGGGAGATCAAAACTATCCCCTTCTTCTATCCAAGGTTGGCGTCCTTGGTTGTGATACGATGGAATTGAAGGTCTCTTGAAGGTGGTGTTGCTGTATCCTCCAAGAATCTTCAAAGCCATTATCATTCATTCATTCGTCCATTCATTCGTTCATCCTACATTCATCCATCGCCCATTCGTTCATCATTTCCGTTCACTTGGTAATCATCTTTCATAGTTCTTTCCATCTTTTCCATCCATTTTCATTCCATTTTTGGTTCTTTTGAACTTTGAGAAGGGAGATTCCTATCTTCGTTTTTAAAGATTTTTAGATTGTGTGTAATGTGATCAACCCTTGGTCAATTATGCATCAAAATTGGTATCATATGATGCATAATTGATGGCCTTATGCATCAAGGTCAACCATGGAGACATCTAATACTCACCTAGAAGAAAGAACAGGTCAAGTCTCTCATATATCTCTCTAATTGGAAGGGATCAACTCATGGGATCGTATATTTTTTCTCCTTAATTCAAGGACCATGAAGCTATCATAGAAGTCATCTTAGAGAGGATTAACCTACATTCCAAGAGCTTTCATATGGTTCAAGAATCTTTAAATTTGGATGAGAATCCAAGGAGTTATTCATATTTGTAATATAGTTTAGTACATTGTTTTCTTTATGATGTAAGCACTAGGAAGAATGATGTAAGCCCTAAAGTGGCCTCTTGTACACGCCATAAGGGAGGAGTTTAACTATAAATACCCCCCCTAGGGTGCTTTGTAATTCATTCAATCATATATAAAATACAATCAAACACATGATGTGTTTGTTTTCTCTAGTCTTGTGCTAGTTTCTCTTCGTTTCTCTTGAGGGAGATCAAAACTATCTCCTTCTTCTATCCAAGGTTGGCGTCATTCGTGGTGATAGGATGGAATTGAAGGTCTCTTGAAGGTGGTGTGGCTGTATCCTCCAAGAATCTTCAAAGCCATTATCATTCATTCATTCGTCCATTCATTCGTTCATCCTACATTCATCCATCGCCCATTCGTTCATCATTTCCATTCATTTGGTAATCATCTTATATAGTTCTTTCCATCTTTTCCATCCATTTCCATTCCATTTTTAGTACTTTTGAACTTTGAGAAGGGAGATTCCTATCTTCGTTTTTAAAGATCCTTAGATTGTGTGTAATGTGATCAACCCTTGGTCCATTATGCATCAAAATTAGTATCATATGATGCATAATTGATGGCCTTATGCATCAAGGTCAACCATGGAGACATCTAATACTCACCTAGAAGAAAGAAGAGCTCAAGTCTCTCATATATCTCTCTACTTGGAAGAGATCAACTCCTGTGATCGTATATTTTTTCTCCTTAATTCAAGGACCATGAAGCTATCATAGAAGTCATCCTAGAGAGGATTAATCTACATTCCAACAGCTATCATTCGTCCATTCATTCGTTCATCATTTCCATTCATTTGGTAATCATCTTTCATAGTTCTTTCCATCTTTTTCATCCATTTCCATTCCATTTTTGGTTCTTTTGAACTTTGAGAAGGGAGATTCCTATCTTCGTTTTTAAAGATCCTCAGATTGTCTGTAATGTGATCAACCTTTGGTCCATTATGCATCAAAATTGGTATCAAAGCTTAGGAGTTTGAATCTCTTAGTTCTTGAAACAATATTTTTACAATCTTTCCCTCTCCCACACGTTCCCCATCACCCCTACCATCACACGTCCATCACAAAAATTCATCCTCCATCACACGTCCCCACCAAACTCCACAAAGAACCCGTGAGCCCAAACACAAATCCAAGCAATTTCCCCTCACGTGATGCATAATTGATGGCCTTATGCATCAAGGTCAACCATGGAGACATCTAATACTCACCTAGAAGAAAGAAGAGCTCAAGTCTCTCATATATCTCTCTACTTGGAAGGGATCAACTCATATGGTCGTATACTTTTGCTCCTTAATTCAAGGGCCATGAAGCTATCATAGAAGTCATCCTAGAGAGGATTAATCTACATTCCAAGAGCTTTCATATGGTTCAAGAATCTTTAAGTTTGGATGAGAATCCAAGGAGTTATTCATATTTGTAATATAGTTTAGTACATTGTTTTCTTTATGATGTAATCATTAGAGTGGATGATGAAGCCCTAAGTGGCCCATTTCTTGTCTTGTACACACCATAAGGGAGGGCTTGTAACTATAAATACCCCCCTTAGGGTGCTTTGTAATTCGTTCATACACATTGAATTTTTAGATATCAGACACATGTTATGTTCTTTCTAGCTTTCATGCTAGGTTATTTTCGTTTCTCTCTTATGGGATTCGAATCATCCCCTTCTTCTAGCTAAGGTTGCCATCCTTAGTGGTGAAAGGAAGGAATTGAAGGTCTCTTGAAGGTGGTGTGGCTGTATCCTTCAAAGAGTCTTCAAAAGCCATCAACTATCCAACGTTCATTCATCCATTTATCATCCATCTCTCGTTATTCTTCAAGAATTCAACAAGAATTCATCAAGCATTCAACAAGAAGCATTTGGTCTTCATCATCACGTCCAAGCTTCAGCAAACGTGCTTCCATTCAAGCTTCATTCGTTCATCATCATTCATCATTCGTTTATCCATTCGTTCATCTTTTCTATTCATTTGGTAATCATCTTTCATAGTTCTTTCCATCCTTTTCATCCATTTCCATTCCATTTTTGGTTCTTTGGAACTTTGAGAAGGGAGATTCCTATCTTCGTTTTTAAAGATCCTTAGATATTCTGTAATGACATCATCCCTTGGTCCCATTATGCATCATCACGTCCCTTCTATGCTAACCATCCTACCATGAGTTTCTTGTGATTATTTGAATCAAGATAGGTTCTAATGGATTGCAAAAGGTCTAGCAAGAATTCCCAACGTGAGCTACAATGCTTGAAGCAACAAATTAATGATCTTGCCAAGCAAATGGAAGAATGTGGGATTCTTCCAAAGAGGTCAAGAAGCACAAAATCACGTGTGGTTCACTCTTCTAAGGTTGAATATGAAGCACCTTATGCACGGAGTAAACATTCCAACAAGAAGAATGGGAAGAAAGTTCAAAAAGATTTATTGCCATCCGATTACAAAGGTGACTCCATCAACAATCTTGAAGGAGTTAAGCAAGGGAGCATGGATGTACTTGATTATACAATAGAGTTCAAGTGGCAATTATGGAAGAATGGCCTTAAGACGGACGATCCACGCATTTTGGTATACTACTTTCTTGGTCTTAATGACTATATTCAGCGTGTTGTTATAGATCAACCTCACATTAGTTTGGACGAGTTAAGTTCTTTAGCTCTTGATTTTGAAGAACAAGCAAAGAGTAAAGAGCTTAGGGATAAAACCCACACACGTCACAAACCTTCCGAATCAACCCCACAACATCACGCCAAAGGCATTCAAATCAAGCCCCATATTCGTCCCAAACCAGTTGTCCATCACTCCACAAAACAACCTCCACAAGATCAACCCTCATCCATTCCCAAACCCCACGTCCAAGAACCAACGCCCATAGCCCCAAGGAGTTATTATAATTGCCAAAGTTTAGGTCACATTGAATTGGAGTGTTCTAACAAGAAAGAAGTGCCTTCGGTAGGGTACCAAACATATGATAACAAACCATTTGAGGAGGAAAAGGAAGAGGAAGTTGGCGTTGACATGAAAGGAGAAGAATTTGAGGTTGACGCAAAAGAAGAAGAAATTGGGATTGACGCATATGAGGAGGAGAATAAAGAGGAAGAAAAGGTAGAAGAGGAGCATATGGAAAAGTGGCTTGTGACAAAAGAAGCAAGTGTGGCGTATGAACATCCACAAAGAGAGTGCAAGATCTCTCATTATACCAACAAAGGAGAAGTATGTTCATTGAACCAAGAAAAGGAAAGTTGTGCCTCCTATGGATATATTGTTGTCCTTACGCAAAGGTTAAGCCATGACAAGTTCATTCATTTCAATCCAAGAAGTTTAGTAAGTCTTTGCTTTTACAAAATTTGCAGAGATTCATTATATTGCACAATTACTTCTATGGATTCTTGTCATACTTTGTTGGAAGGACCAAAGTTGCTTGATAGGAATATCATGCCTCTTGATGCATCTCCACTTCCATCTTACACCACACGGCCTAAGAAGGAAGAAAGCCATCTTGTGTCGATCATGAAGAAGGAGTATCGAGGGAATAAAGAATATAAGGATCCTATTCTTATACATTTGGAGAAGAATGAAACGGATGCAAGTATCCATCACATTTTAAATCTTACTACGAAGCATACCTTCCATGAGCATCCAAAAGATATCTACTCAGATCACTTGGTTGAAAGGCCGAAAATTCGAAAGGATGAAATAGCCCAAGTCATCAAAGTGCATTGTTTCATGCTAAATGACAAGGGTAAAGTGGTAAGAATAGACTTGGGAAGTGAGAAGCAACATGAACAAACCACGTTCACGGTGAAGAAACGCAAGTCCAAGTCTTATGGTGTTCGAGAATTGATCGGAAGAAAGTTTAAGAAGTTCATCAAAGGAATCTATGATTACTTCAAAGCTTTCAAGAAGAAAATCTTTGGGAAGAAGGCAAGTGAGAGGTTATTTTCCAAAGTTTGAGGGCAAACTTTTTCAACCGGGGGTGTATGATGCATAATTGATGGCCTTATGCATCAAGGTCAACCATGGAGACATCTAATACTCACCTAGAAGAAAGAAGAGCTCAAGTCTCTCATATATCTCTCTACTTGGAAAGGATCAACTCATGTGATCGTATATTTTTTCTCCTTAATTCAAGGACCATGAAGCTATCATAGAAGTCATCCTAGAGAGGATTAATCTACATTCCAAGAGCTTTCATATGGTTCAAGAATCTTTAAATTTAGATGAGAATCCAAGGAGTTATTCATATTTGTAATATAGTTTAGTACATTGTTTTCTTTATGATGTAAGCATTAGGAAGAATGATGTAAGCCCTAAAGTGGCCTCTTGTAATTCATTCAATCATAAGGGAGGAGTTTAACTATAAATACCCCCCCTAGGGTGCCTTGTAATTCATTCAAACATATATCAAATACAATCAAACACATGATGTTTTGTTTCTCTAGCCTTGTGCTAGTTTCTCTTCGTTTCTCTTGAGGGACATCGAAACTATCCCCTTCTTCTATCCAAGGTTGGCGTCCTTGGTGGTGATAGGAAGGAATTGAAGGTCTCTTGAAGGTGGTGTGGCTGTATCCTCCAAGAATCTTCAAAGCCATTATCATTCATTCATTCGTCCATTCATTCGTTCATCCTACATTCATCCATCGCCCATTCCTTCATCATTTCCATTCATTTGGTAATCATCTTTCATAGTTCTTTCCATCTTTTTCATCCATTTCCATTCCATTTTTGGTTCTTTTGAACTTTGAGAAGGGAGATTCCTATCTTCGTTTTGAAAGATCCTTAGATTGTTTAATGTGATCCAACCCTTGGTCCATTATGCATCAACTAGTTTTTGAGAAATTCAACTATTGCAAGTTTTCACTTGTGGAAAGATCCTTAGCATTTCGTGTATAATGGATTTATATTGATCCATTATGCATCAAAATTGGTATTAGAGCTTTGCTAGTTGATTTCTCTAGTTTCTGTTACCTTGATTTCTCTAGTTTCTGTTACCTTGTTTTCTCCAATAACTCATCAAGAATTCATCAAGAATTCATCAAGAACCCTAAGCTCCAAAAAAAACCCTAAGACTAAACACAAGCCTAGCCTAATTCCATCCTTTACCCAACGTGAGTTCTAATTTGACATCAAATCTGAATCAAATGGAAAAATTTGGGAACCTTCAAAAGGAAGGATTAAGAAGCACGTTTGGTTCATATGAAAGGAGTCCTTATGATGATGAATATGAAGCTCCTTACGAATGGAGTACACGTTTGAATAAGAAGAAGGGATATCATGTCCAAGAAGAATTTTCGCCAATCAAAAGAGACCACGTCATCAAACTTGCAAGAATGAAGCAAGGGAGCATGGACGTGGTTCCATACACGATACAATTCAGAATGCAACTATGGAAGTATGCTCTTAAGGAGGATGACCCCCAAGTCTTGGTATGTTACTTAAGTGGTCTTAATGATTACATTGGAGATATTGTTGTATGTCAATTTTATTCAAACTTGGAAGAGTTAAGTTCCTTGGCTTTTAATGTTGAGATGGAGGCAAAGATGAAAGAACCTTGGGGTGAGAACCATCTACAACTAAAACCAAACATACCAACCACAAAACCCCACGCCAAGAACATCCCAAAACAGCCCCAAATCAATCCCAAACCTCACGTCCAAAGACCTACAAAACAGCCACAAAGATCTCCTAAACCTACGGTTCAAAAACCTACAAAACAGCCCCTACAACATCCTATCCATAGCTCCATAAAACAAGCCTTAGACCTCTCTATACCTACTGCCCAAAACTCCTCAAATCAGCCCAAAAACCGTCCCACTCCTATTGTCCAAGAAAAGGAAATCATTGTTCCAAGTACATGTCTACATTGCCAAAGTTTTGATCATATTGAAAGTGCATGTCCTAAGGAGAAAGAAGTATCTTTGGTTGATTGTCAAACATCATTAAGCATGCAACCAGAAATTGAAAGTGTGGTATTTGATGTATTTGACGAGCATGAGGATGTTCATAAACTTGACATGAATGAGGTATGTAGCGTGCCTCATGAAGTACACGAGGAAGAAAAGGAAGAGGATATTGTACTAGAAACGATGTATGTAGAAGAATTAAGTGGAGAAGAGTTGCTTGTTGTAAGTAGAGTCTTGAAAGAGGCTAGTGTATCAAATGATCTACAACAAAGAGAGCCTATTTCTTACTCTCAATATACCATTCAAGAAGTATGTCCATTGAATCAAGGAGGAGAAGATTGTACTTCCCATTGTAGTATTGACGAGGGCATTGATCTTGACATTGACGTTTCTACAAAGAGGATCAAAATGAAGGATTTGGAGAGCTATTCACTTCCTACTCTACACGTTTATGACAACAACATACACCTTGATCCAAGAAGTTTAGTAAGTCTTTGTTTTTACAAGATCTGCAAAGATTCATTATATTGTAATATTACTTCTATGGATTTTTGTTATACTTTGTTTGGAAAATCAAAGTTGTATGATTGGAGTATCATGCTCCAAGAGACGTCCTTATTACCCTCTTGTAACTCATGGCCCATGGAGGATCAAAGTACTCTTATGACACTTATGGAGAATGAGTATCATACATTTGAAGAGCAAAAGAGTTTCAATCTTGCACCATTGGAGGTTATCTACCGTGAGTTTGAAGGAGGAGGTAAAACGACATCAACAATTGAGTACCCACACTTGAATTTAATCTTGAAGCATTTCTCTCATATGGAGAAATATCATGGGTTCCTCAATCAAGAGCTTCAACAACAACTAGATCTTATCAAAGGGATCTATGATGATTTCAAAGCATTCAAGAAGAGAAGTTGTAACCTCATGAGAAAGAAGAAGAGAAATGATGTCTACAACACATATGGAAAGACATCTTACAAAGAAGGAAGAAGGGCTTTGAAGAAGAAGTTTATATGATCACTTGTGAGTACGAATCAAAGAAGTTTTGTGATTGAAGTTATATGATGGTTTTTAAAGAAAGTCTTGTCTAAAGTTTGAGGACAAACTTTTTCAACCAGGGGAGAATGATGTATAATAGCCTAGCTATATACATCAAGGTTAGCTAAGAGGACCTTGATCTAGCTTCAAGTTACAAAAGACATCAACGACATCATCAATTACAATGGTTTATTAAGCTCTATATATCAAGGAAGCAAGTATGAAGGACCTTGATGTTATTCTAGCTTACATAAAGTTACTCTCATATATGGAGGTCATCAATGAGCTCAAAATACTCTCGGCAATAAGAGTCCTTATTGAATTCGCGGCAATGGAGGACCTTATCGTGTATAGTTCGATATTTTGCTCTATAACTCTAAATCCAAGCATCTATTGAGGAAGTCATCATAAGACAGATTGGAGTACATTTAAAGAGCTTTCCAATGGTTTTTGAATCATGGAAAACGGACAAGTATTGAAGGAGTTATAGCAATTTCTTTCTAGAGTTGTATTTTAGAGTTTTATGATGTCATAAATAGGATATATGATGTAATAGTTGATTCTTGGTTTCTTGAACCCTAAGTGTACGTCCAAGGGGGTCCTTGGAGTAGTATAAATAAACCCCCTAGGGTGCCTTTGTATTCATTCACATTCAATATTAAACACATAATCAAACAAGAGCTTATGCTTTGATGCATAATTGATGGCCTTATGCATCAAGGTCAACCATGGAGACTTTACTATCCTACTCCAAGGCATTTCAAGTGACATCACGGGCATCTCTACTCCTAGAGGACTATTGAGCTCCTTATTACAAGGGCCTTAAAGTTCTAATCAAGCCATATGATAGAGCTTTCTCTTATGTACATTTTGGTTTTTGAATCTTTAGTATTGGAGTTGTATTTTAGGAGATATTGTATTTTCTTTAAATGATGTCATAATTGAGTGGGATGATGTAAGCCCTTAAAGGGCCTAATCTTGAAGAGGGGTGACGCCTAAGGGGAGGTTTCCTACTATAAATACCCCCCTAGGGGTGCCTTGTAAACATATCTCATATTCATACATTCAATACAATGTCTAAAGTTGATGCTTTAGTTTCTCTTTAGTTTTGGCTAGATCAACGATTTCCACTCTAGGATTTCGTTTCAAATCTTCTCTTCTAATCCATGATTGAGCATTCTTGGGTGGTGAAAGGAGGAGTAGGAGCTCTTGAAGATTGTGGTGTGGCTGTAGCAATTGGAGAGGCTTCGTTGCTCATTCTATCAAGTTCTTTTCTCGTTTCACGTTTGGTTCTTCATCATTGTAAGTCGTTTGTTTTCCATTTTTTTTGCTAGTTGTGAATTCACTTGATTGTCTTCAAATTCATGATTAAAACTCACGAATCAGCCCCTAAATCATCTACATCTTTTGGCCTGTGATCTCATATTTCATTCCTTATTTCGTTCCATCTTTGATTCATCTCTTGCAAGTTCTTACTTGTGTTAAGATCCGTATTCTTTCTTGGCATTTTGGTTGAGTTGTGATCCATTATGCATCAATTTGGTATCAGAGCTATGTTTAGATGAATCTCCTTTGTTTCTTGCATAAATCTTGGACCTTGTTTTGTCACAAAATCACATAAACCCCACATTATACACGCCCCTTTGATAGTTCTTCCAAGAACCCATCAAGAACCCATCAAGAACTCATAAAGAACCCGTAGCTCCTCAAAGAACCCTCATCCTAAACACAAACCAAGCCCAAACCCGTCCCTTTCCCTCGTGAGTTCATATGACATCAAGTTGATTTCTAATGGCAAACGATGAATCTAAATCAAATGAGGTTTATGAACTTGAGCAACAAATAGCATTTTTGTGTGTGCAATTGGGTAAACAAATGGAAGAGAATAAAATGCTACGTGAAGGTTCTCTACGTGATGGTGGTTCGTCTCATAGTGATAGTAGTGTGAAGCGTAAAGTGCATGAACGTTTGGATTTCAAAGTAGAAGTTCCCGAATTTGATGGTAGTCTTAATGTTGAGGATTATCTTGATTGGATACATACGGTTGAACGTGTTTTTGAGTTGAAAGATTGTAGTGATGAGCTCAAGGTGAAGTACGTTGCTTTGAAATTAAGAAAACATGCTTCTATTTGGTGGACTAACCTTCTGATGTATATTTGCCTAGCTATATACATCAAGGTCTAGCTACAAGGACCTTAATCCAGTTTGAAGCTACAAATGTCGTCTTGGGTTTATCAAGGTAGAAGGCGTAAAGGACCTTGAAGGTACTCTAAGCTTAGTCCTCACACTTCTAAGCTTATATGGAGTTACTCTCACATTTGGAGGACATCAATGAGCTAGTATCAATCTCAAGTCCTTATTGAAAAGTCATCTCTCGCGGCAGCAAAAGACTCCATCAAGTACAGTTCGATATTTTGCTCTATAATTCTGGATCCATGCGTCTATTAAGGAAATCATCAGAAGACAGATTGGAGATCTTTCAATAAGCTTTCCAATGGTTTTTGAATCATTGAAAACGGACAAGTATTGAAGGAGTTATAGCAATTTCTTTCTAGAGTTGTATTTTAGAGTTTATGATGTCATAAGTAGGAAATATGATGTAATAGTTGATTCTTGGTTTCTTGAACCCTAGGTACACGTCCAAGGGGTCCTAGAGTAGTATAAATAGACCCCCTAGGGTGCCATTGTATTCATTCATTCAATCATATATCAAAATACAATCAAACACATGATGTGTTGTTCTCTCTAGCTTTGTGCTAGTCTCTTCGTTTCTCTTGAGGGAGGACGGAAACTATCCCCTTCTTCTATCCAAGATTGGCGTCCTTGGTGGTGATAGGAAGGAATTGAAGGTCTTTTGGTGGTGGTGTGGCTGTATCCTCCAAGATTCTTCGAAGAGCCATTATCATTCTATCATTCTAGTGAGTTTCGTTTGATTCATTAGAATTCTTTCAATTGCATTTTCATTGTTTCTATCTTTCATTTACACATCTAAAGTGCTAAAGATCCTTAGATTGTGTGTAATGAGATCATCCCTTGGTCTCATAATGCATCACCTTCAAAAGAAGAGAGTTGCAAAAGGGAAAGAAAAGATCCGTTCTTGGGATAAGATGAAGTCAAAGTTGCAATCCAAGTTTCTTCCCCAATCATACGTCCACGACAACTACTACAAGCTGCAAAAGCTTGTCCAAGGCTCTAAATCAGCCGAAGAATACACAAGGGAGTTTGAACACCTCCTTTGGAGTTGTGATCTCAAAGAGAAGGAACCACAAATTCTGGTACGTTACTTGATTGGTTTGAATGATTGGATACGTCATATAGTTGAATTACATTCATATGAATCCCTTGATGAGCTAAGTAACTTGGCTATGAAAGTGGAAAGACAAAGGAAGGAAAGGGCCAAGGAACCTCAAAGACCCTATACCCCACTCCCTTACTCTCAAACACAATCAAAAGCTCCACAAAATCAGCCCCCATCCTCCCTTAAACCCTACGCCAAACCCACATTAAACCAGCCACAAAATCCCTCATCCAAAACCCAAGTCCAAGAACCAAGAACATTAGCTCCAAGAAGGTGTTTTCGATGCCAAGGGTTGGGACATTATGCTTCGGAGTGTCCAAACAAGCGAGTAGTGTCTTTGGTGGAATACCAAAGTGCTTTATATGTAGAGCCGTAGTATGAGAAAGAAGAAGAAGTTAGGGTTGACGCCAAAGATGAGGAAGATGTAGTAGAAGAATATGTGGAAGAGCCGGATGAAGGAGAACTACTTGTGGTAGAAAGTGATGTATAATGAATCAAAACTAATCCATTATACACAAAATGAAAGAAAACGATCATTCACAAGATAGAACTTGTGATTGTTGAAACCTCAAACAACGAATGAAACGAATGGAATGAGAATGAAAGGAACGATTATGGAAGGCTTACACGAGAGTTCTAATGATTAAACATGCATGACAATCAAGAGAATTCAAAAGACTAAGCCAAAAACGTACCAATTCAAAAAGAACCAAACGCTTGATGAAGAACAAGATAGAATGGCAATGGAAACCTCCTTGATTGATATAGACACACCACAATCAACTCGATTCCCAACTCCTCCTTTGCACCATCCAAGATTGCTCCCTCTTGGACTAGAAGAGAAGATTTGATTCGAAAACCCCTCAAGGTATTCGATCAATCTAGCTAAAACTAGAAAGAAACTAAAGCATAGCAACTTTAGAGAGATTTGTGTTTATTATCAATATGAATGAGATGAGTTTTACAAAGGACCTAAGGGGTCTATTTATAGGAAATCCTCCCCCTTTAGGCGTCACCTCCCACCAAGAAATGGCCCCTTAAGGGCTTACATCATCCCACTCACATATTACATCACTTTAAAGAAAATACAATATCTCCTAAAATACAACTCCAATACTAAAGATTCAAAAGCCAAAATGTACATAAAGAATAGCTCTATCATATGGCTGAATGAGAACTTCAAGACTCTTGAGATAAGGAGCTCAAAAATCTCTTAGTGTAGGAGATACCCGTGATGTCATGTGAGAAACCACTTGAAATGAGTTGTAGTAGGTTTGTGATGTCTTTAAGAGCTTCCTCTTGATGCATTGAAGTATGATATGCATCAGAAAGGGCCTTGAATATCACAAATGTGCCGAAAGATCAATTACAAAGAGGAGCAATTTTTCGCTCTCATTGTACCATCCAAGGGAGAGTATGCTCCTTGATCATAGATGGAGGAAGTTGCACCAATGCCGCCTCTACAACAATGGTCAAGAAGTTGCAAATGGAGACTAGCCCACATCCCACACCCTACACAATACAATGGCTAAACCTTGGGCAAGGCATTCGTGTGGATCAACGAGTTTTGGTGAGTCTTTCAATTGGAAAGAATTATCAAGATTCATTGTGCTGTGATATAGTTCCCATGGATGCTTGTCATGTTTTATTGGGAAGGCCATGGTTATATGATAGACATGTCATACATGATGGGAGGGCCAACACTTACTCTCTCACCATCAACCAAAAGAGGATCACTTTGGCACCTCTTGATCCACCATCTCGGCAAAAGGAGAAACGTCATATTGTGTCAATTATGAAGATGGAGTATCAAGGGCATCAAGAATATAAGGATCCTATTCTTACACATTTGGAGAAGAATGAAACGGATCCAAGTATCCATCACATTTTGAATCTTCCCACGAAGCATATCTTCCAAGAGCATCCAAAAGATATCTACTTAGATCACTTGGTTGAAAGGCCGAAAATTCGAAAGGAAGAAATAGCCCAAGTCATCAAGGTACATTGTTTCATGCTAAATGACAAGGGTAAAGAGGTAAGAATAGACTTGGGAAGTGAGAAGCAACGTGAAAAACCCACGTTCAAGGTGGGGCAACGCAAATCCAAGTCTTATGGTGTTCGAGAATTGATCGGAAGAAAGTTTAAGAAGTTCATCAAAGGAATCTATGATGACTTCAAAGCTTTCAAGAAGAAAGTCTTTGTGAAGAAGGAAAGTAAGAGTTGATTTTCCAAAGTTTGAGGGCAAACTTTTTCAACCGGGGGTGTATGATGTATTTACAACTCGTATTTCTGTTCACTTTTGCTGAAAGAAAAAGAGAAGGAGAAGCTTTCGAAATGAGAACGAGTTCCACGAAGATGCAGACAGCGCTTTATATTACATTATCAAGTATATTGATGGCCTCATGCATCAAGGTCAACCATGGAGACTTTACTATCCTACTCCAAGGCATTTCAAGTGACATCACGGGCATCTCTACTCCTAGAGGACTATTGAGCTCCTTATCACAAGGGCCTTAAAGTTCTAATCAAGCCATATGATAGAGCTTTCTCTTATGTACATTTTGGTTTTTGAATCTTTAGTATTGGAGTTGTATTTTAGAAGATATTGTATTTTCTTTAAATGATGTCATAATTGAGTGGGATGATGTAAGCCCTTAAAGGGCCTAATCTTGAAGAGGGGTGACGCCTAAGGGGAGGTTTCCTACTATAAATACCCCCCTAGGGGTGCCTTGTAAACATATCTCATATTCATACATTCAATACAATGTCTAAAGTTGATGCTTTAGTTTCTCTCTAGTTTTGGCTAGATCAACGATTTCCACTCTAGGATTTCGTTTCAAATCTTCTCTTCTAATCCAAGATTGAGCATTCTTGGGTGGTGAAAGGAGGAGTAGGATCTCTTGAAGATTGTGGTGTGGCTGTAGCAATTGGAGAGGCTTCGTTGCTCATTCTATCAAGTTCTTTTCTCGTTTCACGTTTGGTTCTTCATCATTGTAAGTCGTTTGTTTTCCATTTGTTTTGCTAGTTGTGAATTCACTTGATTGTCTTCAAATTCATGATTAAAACTCACGAATCAGCCCCTAAATCATCTACATCTTTTGGCCTTTGATCTCATATTTCATTCCTTATTTCGTTCCATCTTTGATTCATCTCTTGCAAGTTCTTACTTGTGTTAAGATCCGTGTTCTTTCTTAGCATTTTGGTTGAGTTGGGATCCATTATTGATGCATAATAGCCTAGCTATATACATCAAGGTTAGCTAAGAGGACCTTGATCTAGCTTCAAGTTACAAAAGACATCAACGACATCATCAATTACAATGGTTTATTAAGCTCTATACATCAAGGAAGCAAGCATGAAGGACCTTGATGTTATTCTAGCTTACACGGAGTTACTCTCATATATGGAAGTCATCAATGAGCTCAAAATACACTCGGCAATAACAGTCCTTATTGAATTCGCGGCAATGGAGGACCTTATCGTGTATAGTTCGATATTTTGCTCTATAACTCTAAATCCAAGCATCTATTGAGGAAGTCATCAAAAGACAGATTGGAGTGCATTTAAAGAGCTTTCCAATGGTTTTTGAATCATTGAAAACGGACAAGTATTGAAGGAGTTATAGCAATTTCTTTCTAGAGTTGTATTTTAGAGTTTTATGATGTCATAAATAGGATATATGATGTAATAGTTGATTCTTGGTTTCTAGAACCCTAAGTGCACGTCCAAGGGGGTCTTGGAGTAGTATAAATAAACCCCCTAGGGTGCCTTTGAATTCATTCACATTCAATATTAAACACATAATCAAACAAGAGCTTATGCTTTGTTTTCTCTCTAACCTTTGTGTTAGAATCTGGTTCTCTTGAGGGAGAATCCTTTGAATCTTCTCTTCTATTCCAAGAGGGAGCAATCTTGGATGGTGCAAAGGAGGAGTTGGATATCAAATTGATTGTGATGTGTCTGTATCAATCAAGGAGATTTCCATTGCCAAAATCTATCAAGTTTCTACATCAATTCAACGAGTTCTTTTACAATTGGTACGTTTTTGCCATTGTTTTGATTCTTTTGATTGTCATTCAATTCATCACATTTAGAACTCTCGTTTAGCCTTTTCCATTCGTCCATTTTCAATCTAATTCATCCCATTCTTTCGTTTGAAACTAGTTTTTGAGAAATTCAACTATTGCAAGTTTTCACTTGTGGAAAGATCCTTAGCATTTCGTGTATAATGGATTTGTATTGATCCATTATACATCAAAATTGGTATCAGAGCTTTGCTAGTTGATTTCTCTAGTTTCTTTTACCTTGTTTTCATCAAAACATCACCCATATACACGCCATTCACCACCATTCACACGCCATCTTGGAGTTTTCTCCAAGAACTCATCAAGAATTCATCAAGAACCTTAAGCTCCACAAAAAACCCTAAGGCTAAACACAAGCCTAGCCTAATTCCATCCTTTACCCAACGTGAGTTCTAATTTGACATCAAATCTGAATCAAATGGAAAAATTTGGGAACCTTCAAAAGGAAGGATTAAGAAGCACGTTTGGTTCATATGAAAGGAGTCCTTATGATGATGAATATGAAGCTCCTTACGAATGGAGTACACGTTTGAATAAGAAGAAGGGATATCATGTCCAAGAAGAATTTTCGCCAATCAAAAGAGACCATATCATCAAACTTGCAAGAATGAAGCAAGGGAGCATGGACGTGGTTCCATACACGATACAATTCAGAATGAAACTATGGAAGTATGCTCTTAAGGAGGATGACCCCCAAGTCTTGGTATGTTACTTAAGTGGTCTTAATGATTACATTGGAGATATTGTTATATGTCAATTTTATTCAAACTTGGAAGAGTTAAGTTCCTTGGCTTTTAATGTTGAGATGGAGGCAAAGATGAAAGAACCTTGGGGCGAGAACCATCTACAACTAAAACCAAACATACCAACCACAAAACCCCACGCCAAGAACATCCCAAAACAGCCCCAAATCAATCCCAAACCTCACGTCCAAAGACCTACAAAACAGCCACAAAGATCTCCTAAACCTACAGTTCAAAAACCTACAAAACAGCCCCTACAACATCCTATCCATAGCTCCACAAAACAAGCCTTAGACCTCTCTATACCTACTGCCCAAAACTCCTCAAATCAGCCCAAAAACCGTCCCACTCCTATTGTCCAAGAAAAGGAAATCATTGTTCCAAGTACATGTCTACTACATTGCCAAAGTTTTGATCATATTGAAAGTGCATGTCCTAAGTAGAAAGAAGTATCTTTGGTTGATTGTCAAACATCATTAAGCATGCAACCAGAAATTGAAAGTGTGGTATTTGATGTATTTGACGAGCATGAGGATGTTCATAAACTTGGCATGAATGAGGTATGTAGCGTGCCTCATGAAGTACACGAGGAAGAAAAAGAAGAGGATATTGTACTAGAAACGATGTATGTAGAAGAATTAAATGGAGAAGAGTTGCTTGTTGTAAGTAGAGTCTTGAAAGAGGCTAGTGTATCAAATGATCTACAACAAAGAGAGCCTATTTCTTACTCTCAATATACCATTCAAGAAGAAGTATGTCCATTGAATCAAGAAGGAGAAGATTGTACTTCCCATTGTAGTATTGACGAGGGCAATGATCTTGACATTGACGTTTCTGCAAAGAGGATCAAAATGAAGCATTTGGAGAGCTATTCACTTCCTACTCTACACGTTTATGACGACAACATACACCTTGATCCAATAAGTTTAGTAAGTCTTTGTTTTTACAAGATTTGCAAAGATTCATTATATTGTAATATTACTTCTATGGATTTTTGTTATACTTTGTTTGGAAAATCAAAGTTGTATGATTGGAGTATCATGCTCCAAGAGACGTCCTTATTACCCTCTTGTAACTCATGGCCCACGGAGGATCAAAGTACTCTTATGACACTTATGGAGAATAAGTATCATAAATTTGAAGAACCAAGGAGTCTCATTCTTATACCAATGGAGGTTGGAAACCGTGAGCCTATAAAGGATCAAGATCCTATGCCATCACTTGTTCTCATTTGTGAATATTTGGATGAAAGACAAGCACCATCGACAAGTGACCTCTCTCACTTATCTCTTTGGGATCAAACTCAATTCGTGGATAACTACATCAACGGTTTTGGTTCTCATAGTATACAACATATTTTGAAAGAGTATGTACCATTGCAATGTAAAGAGATTGTATTTGTATACTTTGATAACATTTTTGTATGTAGTAGAAGTAGAAAGGAGCATGTAAATCCTTTGGAGTTAGTCTTGATCATGACAAAGCATGAGGAGCCACAAGGAGAATTGGAGAAGTACTTGGAGAATTGTCCTTACCTCTCGTCCAAGAATGAGCTATCTCAACATATCTCATCAAATGGAGTAATTCAAGTGGACAAAAGGAAGAAAGGAAATATTCAAGAAGGATCCATACTTTCATCTATACTTGAGGTACTATGTCTCTTAAAGGATGCTAAAGATCATCATATTCTTTTATTTCCTATTCTCGCATCATATTTGTTCATTATAAATGGAGTTGAGAAAGGTGAAGTCCTATCTCAAGGAAGTTGTCCCATGGATTATTTTGGTGATATACTAATTGGAGAAAAGGAGAAGGTTCATGCTTTTGGCTTTACATTCATACTTGTTGTTATCATGAGGATATTTGAGCAAAAGGATTGTTATCATGGAGGATTCATCCTTAAGCTTTGTGATTCTTACAAAGTATTGGAGTATGCTTCATATGATAAGGAGATCAAGCCATCGTTATACTTTGAGATGAAGTACTTGATTTGTTCATCAAAATCAAGTCACTTGGAGGAAGCAAGTCCTTTGACTAAAGGAAGTTTTCTAACGAGGAGATACATGTTTGATTCAAAATTACTCGAGCTTGGACATATCAAGGAGTTATATGAAGATGATGATGATTTTAAAGAAGTATTCAAGGTATGTGAGAAGCATCATCAACAACCCTTTCATATTACTCATGGATTTCTTTTCAAAGGGAATCAATTGTGTATTCCAAGGAGTGGAATTCGTGACTTTTTAATCATGGAAGTACATGGAAGTTCTTTTGATCATTTGGGTCGTCTCAATATGTATTACAAGATGAAGGAGTATTATTTCTGGCCTAGCATGATCGTTGACATTGAGCAAACGTTACAATGTTGTGATATTTGCAATCCTTCTATACTATATGGAGATGAAAGCTTGAATTCTAAGGTTGAAGTACCATGGATTCAAGGAAGTCTTACTATTGTCTTCATCATGAGTTACAAGCTTGTGAATTTATACTTTCAAGTTGAGAAGTTATATGAGGTTTCTACATTCTCTATGAAGAAACGAGATTTGAAGTTCCATGATGTCATTGGATTAGTTATGAGAAAATTTGGAAGAAAGTGGAAGTTCAAGTCAAGCATCAAAGGAATCTATGATGATTTCAAAGCGTTTAAGAAGAGAGTTTGTAGTCTCTTCAAGAAACGTAAGAGGAAGAACCAAGTTGACGGGAACAACACATATGGAAAGACATCTTACAAAGAAGGAAGAAAGGCTTTGAAGAAGAAGTTTATATGATCACTTGTGAGTACGAATCAAAGAAGTTTTGTGATTGAAGTTATATGGTGTTTTTTTTAAAGAAAGTCTTGTCTAAAGTTTGAGGACAAACTTTTTTAACCGGGGGAGAATGATGCATAATAGCCTAGCTATATACATCAAGGTTAGCTAAGAGGACCTTGATCTAGCTTCAGGTTACAAAAGACATCAACGACATCATTAATTACAATGGTTTATTAAGCTCTATACATCAAGGAAGCAAGCATGAAGGACCTTGATGTTATTCTAACTTACATGGAGTTACTCTCATATATGGAAGTCATCAATGAGCTCAAAATACTCTCGGCAATAAGAGTCCTTATTGAATTCGCAGCAATGGAGGACCTTATCGTGTATAGCTCGATATTTTGCTCTATAACTCTAAATCCAAGCATCTATTGAGGAAGTCATCAAAAGACAGATTGGAGTACATTTAAAGAGCTTTCCAATGGTTTTTGAATCATTGAAAACGGACAAGTATTGAAGGAGTTATAGCAATTTCTTTCTAGAGTTGTATTTTAGAGTTTTATGATGTCATAAATAGGATATATGATATAATAGTTGATTCTTGGTTTCTTGAACCCTAAGTGCACGTCCAAGGGGGTCTTGGAGTAGTATAAATAAACCCCCTAGGGTGCCTTTGTATTCATTCACATTCAATATTAAACACATAATCAAACAAGAGCTTATGCTTTGTTTTCTCTCTAACCTTTGTGTTAGAATCTGGTTCTCTTAAGGGAGAATCCTTTGAATCTTCTCTTCTATTCCAAGAGGGAGCAATCTTGGATGGTGCAAAGGAGGAGTTGGATATCAAATTGATTGTGGTGTGTCTGTATCAATCAAGGAGATTTCCATTGCCCAAATCTATCAAGTTTCTATGTCAATTCAACGAGTTCTTTTACAATTGGTACGTTTTTGCCATTGTTTTGATTCTTTTGATTGTCATTCAATTCATCACATTTAGAACTCTCGTTTAGCCTTTTCCATTCGTCCATTTTCAATCTAATTCATCCCATTCTTTCGTTTGAAACTAGTTTTTGAGAAATTCAACTATTGCAAGTTTTCACTAGATCCTTAGCATTTCGTGTATAATGGATTTGTATTGATCCATTATGCATCAATTATGCATCATGCTTTGTTTTCTTTCTAACCTTTGTGTTAGAATCTGGTTATCTTGAGGGAGAATCCTTTGAATCTTCTCTTCTATTCCAAGAGGGAGCAATCTTGGATGGTGCAAAGGAGGGGTTGGATATTAAATTGATTGTGGTGTGTCTGTATCAATCAAGGAGATTTCCATTGCCCAAATCTATCAAGTTTCTACATCAATTCAACGAGTTCTTTTACAATTGGTACGTTTTTGCCATTGTTTTGATTCTTTTGATTGTCATTCAATTCATCACATTTAGAACTCTCGTTTAGCCTTTTCCATTCGTCCATTTTCAATCTAATTCATCCCATTCTTTCTTTTGAAACTAGTTTTTGAGAAATTCAACTATTGCAAGTTTTCACTTGTGGAAAGATCCTTAGCATTTCGTGTATAATTGTTTTGTATTGATCCATTATGCATCATAAGATGTGTACATTGTTCCAAGAAGGAGGAAGTAGTGCCATCTGTGAGGATCTTGATGCTAACATTGGCATTGATAAGGACCATGGCAATGATATTGAACTTACTACAACAAGGGTCCAAACATTGCAAATGGAGAGCTATTCACACATTCATTCACTTCATGACAAGGACATTCATTTTGATCCAAGAAGTTTAGTAAGTCTTTGTTTTTACAATATTTGCAAAGATTCATTGTATTGTAATATTACTTCTATGGATTCTTGTAATACTTTGTTGGAAGAAACAAAGTTGTATGATAGGATTATCAAGCTCCAAGAGGCGTCCTTATTACCACCTTGTGTGTCAAGGCTCAAGGAGGGTCAAAGCATTATTATGACACTTATGGAGAATAAGTATCATGAATTTGAAGAACTAAGGAGTCTCATTCTTACACCAATGGAGGTTGGAAACCGTGAGCCTTTAAAGGATCAAGATACTATGCCATCACTTGTTCTCATTTGTGAATATTTGGATGAAAGACAAGCACCATCGACAAGTGACCTCTCTCACTTATCTCTTTGGGATCAAGCTCAATTCGTGGATACTACAACAACGGTTTTGATTCTCATAGTATACAACATATTTTGAAAGAGTATGTACCATTACAATGTAAAAAGATTGTATTTGTATACTTTGATAACATTTTTGTATGTAGTAGAAGTAGAAAGGAGTACGTAAATCCTTGGGAGTTAGTCTTTATCATGACAAAGCATGAGGAGCCACAAGGAGAATTGGAAAAGTACTTGGAGAATTGTCCTTATCTCTCGTCCAAGAATGAACTATCTCAACATATCTCATCAAATGGAGTAATTCAAGTGGACAAAAGGAAGAAAGGAACTATTCAAGAAGGATCCATACTTGCATCTATACTTGAGGTACTATGTCTCTTAAAGGATGCTAAAGATCATCATATTCTTTTATTTCCTATTCTCGCATCATATTTGTTCATTACAAATGGAGTTGAGAAAGGTGAAGTCCTATCTTAAGGAAGTTGTCCCATGGATTATTTTGGTGATATATGATGTATAATTGATGGCCTTATGCATCAAGATCAACCATGGAGACATCTAATACTCACCTAGAAGAAAGAAGAGCTCAAAACTCTCATATATCTCTCTACTTAGAAGGGATCAACTCATGTGATCGTATATTTTTGCTCCTTAATTCAAGGACCATGAAGCTATCATAAAAGTCATCCTAGAGAGGATTAATCTACATTCCAAGAGCTTTCATATGGTTCAAGAATCTTTAAGTTTGGATGAGAATCAAAGGAGTTATTCATATTTGTAATATAGTTTAGTTCATTGTTTTCTTTATGATGTAATCATTAGAGTAGATGATGAAAGCCCTAAGTGGCCCATTTCTTGTCTTGTACACGCTATAAGGGAGGGCTTGTAACTATAAATACCCCCCTTAGGGAGCTTTGTAATTCATTCACATGTTGTGTTCTTTCTAGCTTTCATGCTAGGCTCTTTTCGTTTCTCTCTTGTGGGATTCGAATCATCCCCTTCTTCTAGCTAAGGTTGGCATCCTTAGTGGTGAAAGGAAGGAATTGAAGGTCTCTTGAAGGTGGTGTGGCTATATCCTTCCAAGAGTCTTCGAAAGCCATCGTCTATCCATCGTTCAATCATCCATTTATCATCCATTTCACGTTATTCTTCAAGAATTCAACAAGAATTCATCAAGTATTCAACAAGAAGCATTTGTTCTTCATCTTCACGTCCAAGCTTCAACAAACGTGCTTCCATTCAAACGCTTCATTCGTTCATCATCATTCATCATTCGTTTATTCATTCGTTCATCTTTTCTATTCATTTGGTAATCATCTTTCATAGTTCTTTCCATCCTTTTCATCCAATTCTATTCCATTTTTGGTTCTTTGGAACTTTGAGAAGGGAGATTCCTATCTTCGTTTTTAAAGATCCTTAGATATTGTGTAATGAGATCATCCCTTGGTCTCATTATGCATCAATTTGGTATCAGAGCTTAGGAGTTTGAATCTCTTAGTTCTTGAAACAATCTTTTTACAATCTTTCCCTCTCCCTCATTCCCCATCACCCCTACCATCACACGTCCATCACAAAAATTCATCCTCCATCACACGTCCCCACCAAACTCCACAAAGAACCCGTGAGCCCAAACACAAATCCAACCAATTCCCCCTCGGGTCCCTTCTATGCTAACCATCCTACCATGAGTTTCTTGTGATCTTTTGAATCAAGATAGGTTCTAATGGTTTGCAAAAGTTCTAGCAAGAATTCCCAACGTGAGCTACAATGCTTGAAGCAACAAATTGATGATCTTGCCAAGCAAATGGAAGAATGTTGGATTCTTCCAAAGGGGTCAAGAAGCACAAAATCACGTGTGGTTCACTCTTCTAAGGTTGAACATGAAGCATCTTATGCACGGAGTAAACATTCCAACAAGAAGAATGGGAAGAAAGTTCAAAAAGATTTCTTGCCATCCGATTACAAAGGTGACTCCATCAACAATCTTGAAGGAGTTAAGCAAGGGAGCATGGATGTACTTGATTATACAATAGAGTTCAAGTGGCAATTATGGAAGAATGGCCTTAAGGAGGACGATCCACGCATTCTGGTATACTACTTTCTTGGTTTTAATGATTACATTCGACGTGTTGTTGTAAATCAACCTTTCACAAACTTGGAAGAGTTAAGTTCTTTAGCTCTCGATGTTGGAAAACAAAGGAGATGTTGTCATTGTCAAAGTTTAGGTCACATTGATTTGGAGTGTCCTAATAAGAAAGATGTGTCTTGGGTTGAGTACCAAACACATGATAACAAACCATTTGAAGAGGAAAAGGAAGAGGAAGTTGGCGTTGACATGAAAGAAGAAGAAATTGGGAATGTCGCATATGAGGAGGAGAATAAAGAGGAATAAAAGGTAGAAGAGGAGCTTATGGACAAGTGGCTTGTGACAAAAGAAGCAAGTGTGGCGTATGAACATCCACAAAGAGAGTGCAAGATCTCTCATTATACCAACAAAGGAGAAGTATGTTCATTGAACCAAGAAAAGGAAAGTTGTGCCTCCTATGGATATATTGTTGTCCTTACGCAAAGGTTAAGCCATGACAAGTTCATTCATTTCAATCCAAGACGTTTAGTAAGTCTTTGCTTTTACAAAATTTGCAAAGATTCATTTTATTGCAAAATTACTTCTATGGATTCTTGTCATACTTTGTTGGAAGGACCAAAGTTGCTTGATAGGAATATCATGCCTCTTGATGCATCTCTATCTCCATCTTACACCACACGGCCTAAGAAGGAAGAAAACCATCTTGTGTCGATCATGAAGATGGAGTATCGAGGGAATAAAGAATATAAGGATCCTATTCTTATACATTTGGAGAAGAATGAAACGGATCCAAGTATCCATCACATTTTGAATCTTCCTATGAACCATACCTTCCATGAGCATCCAAAAGATATCTACTTAGATCACTTGGTTGAAAGGCCGAAAATTCGAAAGGATGAAATAGCCCAAGTCATCAAAGTGCATTGTTTCACGTTAAATGACAAGGGTAAAGTGGTAAGAATAGACTTGGGAAGTGAGAAGCAACATGAACAACCCACGTTCACGGTGAAGAAACGCAAATCCAAGTCTTATGGTGTTCGAGAATTGATTTGAAGAAAGTTTAAGAAGTTCATCAAAGGAATCTACGATGACTTCAAAGCTTTCAAGAAGAAAGTCTTTGTGAAGAAGGCAAGCAAGAGTTGATTTTCCAAGTTTGAGGGCAAACTTTTTCAACCGGGGGTGTATGATGCATAATTGATGGCCTTATGCATCAAGATCAACCATGGAGACATCTAATACTCACCTAGAAGAAAGAAGAGCTTAAGTCTCTCATATATCTCTCTACTTGGAAGGGATCAACTCATGTGATCGTATATTTTTGCTCCTTAATTCAAGGACCATGAAGCTATCATAGAAGTCATCCTACAGAGGATTAATCTACATTCCAAGAGCTTTCATATGGTTCAAGAATCTTTAAGTTTGGATGAGAATCAAAGGAGTTATTCATATTTGTAATATAGTTTAGTTCATTGTTTTCTTTATGATGTAATCATTAGAGTAGATAATGAAAGCCCTAAGTGGCCCATTTCTTGTCTTGTACACGCCATAAGGGAGGGCTTGTAACTATAAATACCCCCCTTAGGGAGCTTTGTAATTCATTCACATACATTGAGTTTCAGATAAACAAACACATGTTGTGTTCTTTCTAGCTTTCATGCTAGGCTCTTTTCGTTTCTCTCTTGTGGGATTCGAATCATCCCCTTCTTCTAGCTAAGGTTGGCATCCTTAGTGGTGAAAGGAAGGAATTGAAGGTCTCTTGAAGGTGGTGTGGCTATATCCTTCCAAGAGTCTTCAAAGCCATCGCTCATCCATCGCTCAATCATCCATTTATCATCCATTTCACGTTATTCTTCAAGAATTCAACAAGAATTCATCAAGTATTCAACAAGAAGCATTTGTTCTTCATCTTCACGCCCAAGCTTCAACAAACGTGCTTCCATTCAAACGCTTCATTCGTTCATCATCATTCATCATTCGCTTATTCATTCGCTCATCTTTTCTATTCATTCGTAATCATCTTTCATAGTTCTTTCCATCCTTTTCATCCAATTCTATTCCATTTTGGTTCTTTGGAACTTTGAGAAGGAGATTCCTATCTTCGTTTTTAAAGATCCTTAGATATTGTGTAATGAGATCATCCCTTGGTCTCATTATGCATCAATTTGGTATCAGAGCTTAGGAGTTTGAATCTCTTAGTTCTTGAAACAATCTTTTTACAATCTTTCCCTCTCCCTCATTCCCCATCACCCCTACCATCACACGTCCATCACAAAAATTCATCCTCCATCACACGTCCCCACCAAACTCCACAAAGAACCCGTGAGCCCAAACACAAATCCAACCAATTCCCCCTCGGGTCCCTTCTATGTTAACCATCCTACCATGAGTTTCTTGTGATCTTTTGAATCAAGATAGGTTCTAATGGTTTGCAAAAGTTCTAGCAAGAATTCCCAACGTGAGCTACAATGCTTGAAGCAACAAATTGATGATCTTGCCAAGCAAATGGAAGAATGTTGGATTCTTCCAAAGGGGTCAAGAAGCACAAAATCACGTGTGGTTCACTCTTCTAAGGTTGAACATGAAGCATCTTATGCACGGAGTAAACATTCCAACAAGAAGAATGGGAAGAAAGTTCAAAAAGATTTCTTGCCATCCGATTACAAAGGTGACTCCATCAACAATCTTGAAGGAGTTAAGCAAGGGAGCATGGATGTACTTGATTATACAATAGAGTTCAAGTGGCAATTATGGAAGAATGGCCTTAAGGAGGACGATCCACGCATTCTGGTATACTACTTTCTTGGTTTTAATGATTACATTCGACGTGTTGTTGTAAATCAACCTTTCACAAACTTGGAAGAGTTAAGTTCTTTAGCTCTCGATGTTGGAAAACAAAGGAGATGTTGTCATTGTCAAAGTTTAGGTCACATTGATTTGGAGTGTCCTAATAAGAAAGATGTGTCTTGGGTTGAGTACCAAACACATGATAACAAACCATTTGAAGAGGAAAAGGAAGAGGAAGTTGGCGTTGACATGAAAGAAGAAGAAATTGGGAATGTCGCATATGAGGAGGAGAATAAAGAGGAATAAAAGGTAGAAGAGGAGCTTATGGACAAGTGGCTTGTGACAAAAGAAGCAAGTGTGGCGTATGAACATCCACAAAGAGAGTGCAAGATCTCTCATTATACCAACAAAGGAGAAGTATGTTCATTGAACCAAGAAAAGGAAAGTTGTGCCTCCTATGGATATATTGTTGTCCTTACGCAAAGGTTAAGCCATGACAAGTTCATTCATTTCAATCCAAGACGTTTAGTAAGTCTTTGCTTTTACAAAATTTGCAAAGATTCATTTTATTGCAAAATTACTTCTATGGATTCTTGTCATACTTTGTTGGAAGGACCAAAGTTGCTTGATAGGAATATCATGCCTCTTGATGCATCTCTATCTCCATCTTACACCACACGGCCTAAGAAGGAAGAAAACCATCTTGTGTCGATCATGAAGATGGAGTATCGAGGGAATAAAGAATATAAGGATCCTATTCTTATACATTTGGAGAAGAATGAAACGGATCCAAGTATCCATCACATTTTGAATCTTCCTATGAACCATACCTTCCATGAGCATCCAAAAGATATCTACTTAGATCACTTGGTTGAAAGGCCGAAAATTCGAAAGGATGAAATAGCCCAAGTCATCAAAGTGCATTGTTTCACGTTAAATGACAAGGGTAAAGTGGTAAGAATAGACTTGGGAAGTGAGAAGCAACATGAACAACCCACGTTCACGGTGAAGAAACGCAAATCCAAGTCTTATGGTGTTCGAGAATTGATTTGAAGAAAGTTTAAGAAGTTCATCAAAGGAATCTACGATGACTTCAAAGCTTTCAAGAAGAAAGTCTTTGTGAAGGCAAGCAAGAGTTGATTTTCCAAGTTTGAGGGCAAACTTTTTCAACTGGGGTGTATGATGCATAATTGATGGCCTTATGCATCAAGATCAACCATGGAGACATCTAATACTCACCTAGAAGAAAGAAGAGCTTAAGTCTCTCATATATCTCTCTACTTGGAAGGGATCAACTCATGTGATCGTATATTTTTGCTCCTTAATTCAAGGACCATGAAGCTATCATAGAAGTCATCCTACAGAGGATTAATCTACATTCCAAGAGCTTTCATATGGTTCAAGAATCTTTAAGTTTGGATGAGAATCAAAGGAGTTATTCATATTTGTAATATAGTTTAGTTCATTGTTTTCTTTATGATGTAATCATTAGAGTAGATAATGAAAGCCCTAAGTGGCCCATTTCTTGTCTTGTACACGCCATAAGGGAGGGCTTGTAACTATAAATACCCCCCTTAGGGAGCTTTGTAATTCATTCACATACATTGAGTTTCAGATAAACAAACACATGTTGTGTTCTTTCTAGCTTTCATGCTAGGCTCTTTTCGTTTCTCTCTTGTGGGATTCGAATCATCCCCTTCTTCTAGCTAAGGTTGGCATCCTTAGTGGTGAAAGGAAGGAATTGAAGGTCTCTTGAAGGTGGTGTGGCTATATCCTTCCAAGAGTCTTCGAAAGCCATCGTCTATCCATCGTTCAATCATCCATTTATCATCCATTTCACGTTATTCTTCAAGAATTCAACAAGAATTCATCAAGTATTCAACAAGAAGCATTTGTTCTTCATCTTCACGTCCAAGCTTCAACAAACGTGCTTCCATTCAAACGCTTCATTCGTTCATCATCATTCATCATTCGTTTATTCATTCGTTCATCTTTTCTATTCATTTGGTAATCATCTTTCATAGTTCTTTCCATCCTTTTCATCCATTTCTATTCCATTTTTGGTTCTTTGGAACTTTGAGAAGGGAGATTCCTATCTTCGTTTTTAAAGATCCTTAGATATTGTGTAATGAGATCATCCCTTGGTCTCATTATGCATCAATATACTAATTGGAGAAAAGGAGAAGCTTCATGCTTATGGCTTTGCATTCATACTTGTTGTTATCATGAGGATATTTGAGCAAAAGGATTATTATCATGGAGGATTCATCCTTAAGTTTTGTGATTCTTACAAAGTATTGGAGTATGCTTCATATGATAAGGAGATCAAGCCATCATTATACTTTGAGATGAAGTACTTGATTCGTTCATCAAAATCAAGTCACTTGGAGGAAGCAAGTCCTTTGACTAAAGGAAGTTTTCTAACGAGGAGATACATGTTTGATTCAAAATTACTTGAGCTTGGATATATCAAGGAGTTATATGAAGATGATGATGATTTTAAAGAAGTATTCAAGGTATGTGAGAAGCATCATCAACAACCCTTTCATATTAATCATGGATTTCTTTTCAAAGGGAATCAATTGTGTATTCCAAGGAGTGGAATTCGTGACTTCTTAATCATGGAAGTGCATGGAAGTTCTTTTGATCATTTGGGTCTTCTCAATACGTATTACAAGATGAAGGAGTATTATTTCTGGCCTAGCATGATCGTTGACATTGAGCAAACGTTACAATGTTGTGATATTTGCAATCCTTCTATAGTATATGGAGATGAAAGCTTTAATTCTAAGGTTGAAGTACCATGGATTCAAGGAAGTCTTACTATTGTCTTCATCATGAGTTACAAGCTTGTGAATCTATACTTTGAAGTTGAGAACTTATATGAGGTTTCTACATTCTCCATGAAGAAACGACATTTAAAGTTACATGATGTAATTGGATTAGTCATAAGAAAATTTGGAAGAAAGTGGAAGTTCAAGTCAAGCATCAAAGGAATCTATAATGATTTCAAGGCATTCAAGAAGAGAAGTTGTAAACTCATACGAAGGAACAAGAGAAGTGATGTCAATAACACATATGGGAAGACATCTTATAAAGAAGGAAGGAAAACAAAGAAGAATAAGTGTTATGTACTGGTTTAGAAGAATTTTTGTCTAAGTTTGAGGACAAACTTTTTCAACCGGGGCAGAATGATGTATATTTTCCTAGCTATATACATCAAGGTCTAGCTACAAGGACCTTAATCCAGTTTGAAGCTACAAATGTCGTTTTGGGTTTATCAAGGTAGAAGGCGTAAAGGACTTTGAAGGTACTCTAAGCTTAGTCCTCACACTTCTAAGCTTATATGGAGTTACTCTCACATTTGGAGGACATAAAATGAGCTTAAATCATTCTCAAGTCCTTATTGAAAAGTCATCTCTCACGGCAGCAAAAGACTCCATCAAGTACAGTTCGATATTTTGCTCTATAATTCTAGATCCATACGTCTATTGAGGAAATCATCTAAAGACAGATTGGAGATCTTTCAATAAGCTTTCCAATGGTTTTTGAATCATTGAAAACGGACAAGTATTGAAGGAGTTATAGCAATTTCTTTCTAGAGTTGTATTTTAGAGTTTATGATGTCATAAATAGGATATATGATGTAATAGTTGATTCTTGGTTTCTTGAACCCTAGGTACACGTCCAAGGGGTCCTATAGTAGTATAAATAGACCCCCTAGGGTGCCATTGTATTCATTCATTACATCTCATATCAAATACAAATCAAACACATGATGTGTTGTTCTCTCTAGCTTTGTGCTAGTCTCTTCGTTTCTCTTGAGGGAGGACGGAAACTATTGATGTATATTTGATGGCCATATACCTCAAGGTCAACTAGAGAAATATCAAATACTCACCTACATGGAAGAAGAGCTCACATCTCTCACATATCTCTCTATTTGGAAGAAATCTACAAGGGTACTCAAGTAATTTGCTCCTAAACTCAAGAACAATCAAGCTATCAAGGAAGGTGTCCTAGAGTGGATTAATCTACATTCCAAGAGCTTTCCAATGGTTCAAGAATCTTTAGATTTGGTTAAGTATTGAGCAAGTTATCATCATTTGTAATCTAGCTTAGTTCATTTGTTTCTTTATGATGTAATCATGTGTATAGGATGATGTAAGCTAGATAGTTGTAGTATTCTTTCATTTCACACGCCTAAGGGGGCCTCTACTAGTACAAATAGACCCCTTAGGGTGCCTTGTATCATCATTCAATCATATATCAAATACAATCAAACACATGATGTGTTGTTTCTCTAGCTTTGTGCTAGTTTCCCTTCGTTTCTCTTGAGGGAGAACGTAACTATCCCCTTCTTCTATCCAAGGTTGGCGTCCTTGGTGGTGATAAGAAGGAATTGAAGGTCTCTTGAAGGTGCTGTGGCTGTATCCTCCAAAATCTTCAAAGCCATTATCATTTATTCATTCATCCATTCAAACGTTCATCTACATTCATCCAACTTTGAATGTTCTTTCAAGAATCAAACAACATTGGATTGTTCAAGGAGCATTCGTCCATTCATCAAAGTGACGTTCATCAATCGTTCGATCATTCGCCATTCATTCTACGTTCATCAATCCTTCATTCGTTCATCATTTCCATTCATTTGGTAACCATCTATCCTAGTTCCATTCATCCTTTTCGTCTATTTCTATTCCATTTTTGGTTCTTACGAACTTTGAGAAGGGAGATTCATATCTTCGTTTTTAAAGATCCTTAGATTGTTTGTAATGTGATCATCCCTTGGTCCCATTATGCATCGAAATTGGTATCAGAGCTTAGGAGATTGATTCTCTTAGTTCTTGAACCATCTTGTACCCATCTTTCCATCACAAATTCATCCCCCACCATCCCTACATTTCACGCCACCCATAAGTTCTTCCAAGAACTCATCAAGAACTCATAAAGAACCATTAGCTCCACAAAGAACCCAACAAACCCAAACACAATCAACCCAAACACATCCTACCTCTCGTCCCTTATGTGCTAAACCACAACCATGAGTATCTTGTGATCCTTTTGTTGCAAGATTGGTTCTAATGGCTGGTTCAAGTACTCCTACGAAGTCTCCAACAACGTCTCAAGAAGATGTTGAAGCGATGAAGCAAAGAGTCCTTTATCTCAATGATCAACTAAAGAAATACATGTATCTACAACATAGAGTGACCCATGGTGAAAGTGAGACCAATGATAGTGATGCGGATGTTCCAAGAAGACGTTCCTGATGGAAATCAGCCCACGCTTGTTCCCCTAGGCCTAATCAAGAAGGCCCAACTAAAGGTCCATCATATACATAGGTGATGCATAATTGATGACCTTATGCATCAAGGTCAATCATGGAGACATCTAATACTCACCTAGAAGAAAGAGAGCTCAAGTCTCTCATATATCTCTCTACTTGGAAGGGATCAACTCATATGGTTGTATACTTTTGCTCCTTAATTCAAGGACCATGAAGCTATCATAGAAGTCATCCTAGAGAGGATTAATCTACATTCCAAGAGCTTTCATATGGTTCAAGAATCATTAAGTTTGGATGAGAATCCAAGGAGTTATTCATATTTGTAATATAGCTTAGTTCATTGTTTTCTTTATGATGTAATCATTAGAGTAGATGATGAAAGCCCTAAGTGGCCCATTTCTTGTATTGTACACGCCAATTTTGTAACTAATCCAATCCAGATTAGGAAAGCCAAGATGATTACGATAAGGTTTGTGATTAGGATAAGGTTTGTTATTAGGATAAGGTTTGTTACAAACCAACTCCCCCTAGGATAAGGAATTCTAATCCAAGGAGGAGTAGAATAGATTAGGCAACTAGTAGTATAACTCTTTGGCTTGCACGCCAAGTTGGAGAGTTTTAGTCCCTTCAGGACCCTCATAGTATAAATAGGGATGTAGCCTCTCAAGGCAATTATGTCAACTCAATTCAGAAATATGAAACCCCTCAAGCTTTTAGCTTTCCCTCGAGTGTTTGGATAAACTCTCGCCCTTTTCTTCTATTGTATCTTGGTTTGGCACCCAAGTGGTTAGGAAGAGCTTGATCCTAGGTTGCGGTCTAGATCAAGTTAGCCCTAGGTTGTCCTTCTTGTGGATTCAATTAGGAAACCTAGATCTATTCGTTCTTACCTTTCTATCAATATAGTTAAGGTAATTACATTGTGAGCTTTCTGTCAATATAGTTAAGTCACAGTCAACTCTCTACCCTACTCCCTCATTCCAACGCCACCATCTCCTCCTCAAAACCCCCACAAAGCGTCACCCTTCCCCCCCTCTCAAACGCCACCCCTCTCTTCCCTCTCTCTCCATAACAACCTTCTCTCTCCTCCAACAACCTAACAACCTCACACTCTCTCTCACATCAAACGCCAACTTTCACTCTCTCCCCTCTCCTTACCTTACGCCATCCTCCTCCTCTCTCCCCCATCCTAACGTCAATCCCTTCCTAACCTCCATCCAAGATTCCTCTCATTCATCCCCTTCCTGTTCAAGATTCAATCTTTCTTGAATCTTGAAACCACAAAAGCCCTCTCGGCAAAACATCCTCCACAAAGAACCCTAATTCACGAGAACCTTCCCCTTCTCTCCCCCTAATCTCGTGAACCATCCCCCCTTTCTGTTGTTTGGTTACACGTGTTTCATGTATTATTGGAATCAAGAACCTTTCTTGATCCGGTAATACATCAAAAGTGGTATCAGAGCTCTAGGTTAGTGTTGAGTGTAAACCAAACACGTAACCTTCAAATCCAAAGGCTTAACCTGCACGTCCAAAAGCCTAACCTGCAAGTCCAAAAGCTTAACCTGCAAGTCCACAAGCTTAACCTGCAGTACCAAACACGTAACCTTCAAACCTTCGGTACCAACCTGCAACCCAAAACTCCACAAACAGCCCAAACACATCCCCTTCCCTACCCAACGTCAATCTGGACGTTCCAAACCCCTACCATGGCTCACGAATTGTTCTTCCTGAGGAGGATCCTCAACAATTCGATTGTTCCAGAAGATCAGCAACAACGAGAAGCTATCTTTCAGTCTCGTTGCACAATCAAAGGAAAGGTCTGCTCTTTGATGATTGATAGTGGAAGCAGCACCAATGTGGCGTCAACTACTATGGTGGACAAACTTCAGCTGGAAACAAGTCCCCATCCAAATCCCTACACCATCAAGTGGCTCAATCAGGGTGAAGGTTTACAAGTAACACAAAGATGTTTGGTAAGCTTTTCCATTGGCAAATCTTTTCAAGAATCTTTATGGTGTGACGTTTTGCCTATGGATGCTTGTCATATTTTGCTGGGAAGACCATGGTTATTTGACAGGAGCGTGATACATGATGGAAGAGCCAATACCTACACTTTCAGGCTCAACAAAAAGAAAATCACCCTAGCACCACTAAAAATAGCCAACGCATCCCCACCCAAAGAGAGTGATCCAAATCCCATCACTTCTATGACCACTGAACACCCTGAGATTAGTGAGCATAAGGAGATCACTCCCTTAAACCCAAACACAAAACCTAGCCACGAAAATTCCACCAACGAGAACCCTAGTCTCGAAAAGGGTCATCCACTCGTCACCCACCCATCCCAACGTGATGTTCAAGCTGATTTGGTCCCTAGACCTGTCATGATTCATGAGAAGACAACTCACGAGAACCCTATTGAACCTCTAACGGTTCAAAAGCAAGCTGATGATCTTCAAGCAAAGGGTATGATTAGGGAAAGTCTCAGTCCATGCGCCATCCCTACCCTTTGGGTCCCAATGGAAGGAAGCCAAAGTCTGTGCACCAACAAGGTTACTACCAAGTACTGGTTTCCTAGAAGTGAAGATCAAGTGAATGAGCTATTTGGTACCCAAGTCAACTCCAAGGTTAATCTAAGCAGTGGGTACAACCAGACTCGAATTCAAGAAGGGGACACTACTATCAAAACCAAAGAAGAACTCTATGAATGGTTAGTCACACCTCGTGGTCTAACTAACACTCTCTTTACTGTTATGAGATTGTTGAATCAGGTTTTGAAGCCCCTTATTAGCAAGTGTATTGTTATCTACTTGGGTGATATACTTGTGAACAGCAAGAGTGAGAAAGGTCACAACATCTTTCATCTCCAATCTTATTTGGGGATCTTAGCTCACGTGGATCTGCATCAAAATCTACCCAAGTATGGCGTCGTCATCAACAACATAGTCTCTCTTGGCTATGCTCTTTCGCCTGAAGTGTTCAAGTTTGATGAAGAAAGAGTCAAAGCTATCAAGAAGTGGTCTATTCCAACTAGAACTCATGATGATCAAAGCTTCCCCGGCTTGGCCTCTTTCTATCGGAGGTTTGTAAAGAATTTCAATATTACTTTATCTCCTATGACCGAGCTTTGGAAGTATAGGAAGCTATCATGGACGCCAGCAGCTCAGCAAGTGTTCGACATCATCAAGGAGAAACTCTGCACCGCACCTGTCCTTGCCCTAGGTAGCTTTGATAAGAAGTTCAGGGTCAAGTGTGATGTTTCTGGAGTTGGTATTGAGTCGTTTCTATCTAAGGAGGATCACCCCTTGCCTTATTACAGGAGAAGTTCGTGATCCTAGATTCATGGAAGATAATGGGAGCCAAGTCCGCTTATACATTAATAAGATCTCTTCGATCAGCCGAGTTCTTGGCAACTAACGAAGAATACTAGAGATCTACCTAGCCTTGGTCTCACCTTTGGGGACCCAAGGTTCATGGAGGATAACGGATGTCAATCTATCGAAGGAGTCACAGTTCACGTGAAGACACTGATTCACGTGGAGATTATTGAAGCAACCATGGTTCATGTGAAGGTCCTGATTCACGTGGAGGTCATTGTCACAATCATGATTCATGTGGAGGTCCTGATCCATGTGAAGATTACAGTTAGGTTAGTTGAAGTCTTTGAACTTGAATCTCCAAGTTTGAGGACAAACTTCTTTCAACTAGGGGGGAATGATGGAAATCAGCCCACGCTTGTTCCCCTAGGCCTAATCAAGAAGGCCCAACTAAAGGTCCATCATATACATTGATGCATAATGGATCAATACAAATACATTATACACGAAATGCTAAGGATCTTTCCACAAGTGAAAACTTGCAATAATTGAATTTCTCAAAAACTAGTTTCAAACGAAAGAATGGGATGAATTAGATTGAAAATGGACGAATGGAAAAGGCTAAACGAGAGTTCTAAATGTGATGAATTGAATGACAATCAAAAGAATCAAAACAATGGCAAAAACGTACCAATTGTAAAAGAACTCGTTGAATTGATGTAGAAACTTGATAGATTTTTGCAATGGAAATCTCCTTGATTGCAGACACACCACAATCAATTTGATATCCAACTCCTCCTTTGCACCATCCAAGATTGCTCCCTCTTGGAATAGAAGAGAAGATTCATAGGATTCTCCCTCAAGAGAACCAGATTCTAACACAAAGGTTAGAGAGAAAACAAAGCATAAGCTCTTGTTTGAATATGTGTTTAATATTGAATGTGAATCAATACAAAGGCACCCTAGGGGGTTTATTTATACTACTCCAAGACCCCCTTGGACGTGCACTTGGGTTCAAGAAACCAAGAATCAACTATTACATCATATATCCTATTTATGACATCATAAAACTCTAAAATACAACTCTAGAAAGAAATTGCTATAACTCCTTCAATACTTGTCCGTTTTCAATGATTCAAAAACCATTGGAAAGCTCTTTAAATGTACTCCAATCTGTCTTTTGATGACTTCCTCAATAGATGCTTGGATTTAGAGTTATAGAGCAAAATATCGAACTGTACACGATAAGGTCCTCCATTGCCGCGAATTCAATAAGGACTCTTATTGCCGAGAGTATTTTGAGCTCATTGATGACCTCCATATATGAGAGAAACTACATGTAAGCTAGAATAACATCAAGGTCCTTCATGCTTGCTTCCTTGATGTATAGAGCTTAATAAACCATTGTAATTGATGATGTCGTTCATGTCTTTTGTAACTTGAAGCTAGATCAAGGTCCTCTTAGCTAACCTTGATCTATATAGCTAGGCTATTATGCATCATTCTCCCCCGGTTAAAAAAGTTTGTCCTCAAACATTAGACAAGACTTTCTTTAAAAAAAACCACCATATAACTTCAATCACAAAACTTCTTTGATTCGTACTCACAAGTGATCATATAAACTTCTTCTTCAAAGCCCTTCTTCCTTCTTTGTAAGATGTCTTTCCATATGTGTTGTTCCCGTCAACTTGGTTCTTCCTCTTACGTTTCTTGAAGAGACTACAAACACGTTTCTTAAACGCTTTGAAATCATCACAGATTCCTTTGATGCTTGACTTGAACTTCCACTTTCTTCCAAATTTTCTCATAACTAATCCAATGACATCATGGAACTTCAAATCTCGTTTCTTCGTAGAGAATCTAGAAACCTCATAAAACTTCTCAACTTGAAAGTATAAATTCACAAGCTTGTAACTCATGATGAAGACAATAGTAAGACTTCCTTGAATCCATGGTACTTCAACCTTAGAATTCAAGCTTTCATCTCCATATAGTATAGAAGGATTGCCAATATCACAACATTGTAACGTTTGCTCAATGTCAACGATCATGCTAGGCCAGAAATAATACTCCTTCATCTTGTAATACATATTGAGAAGACCCAAATGATCAAAGAACTTCCATGTACTTCCATGATTAAGAAGTCACGAATTCCACTCCTTTGAATACACAATTGATTCCCTTTGAAAAGAAATCCATGAGTAATATGAAAGGGTTGTTGATGATGCTTCTCACATACCTTGAATACTTCTTTAAAATCATCATCATCTTCATATAACTCCTTGATATATCCAAGCTCGAGTAATTTTGAATCAAACATGTATCTCCTCGTTAGAAAACTTCCTTTAGTCAAAGGACTTGCTTCCTCCAAGTGACTTGATTTTGATGAACAAATCAAGTACTTCATCTCAAAGTACAACGATGGCTTGATCTCCTTATCATATGAAGCATACTCCAATACTTTGTAAGAATCACAAAGCTTAAGGATGAATCCTCCATGATAACAATCCTTTTGCTCAAATATCCTCATGATAACAAGTATGAATGTAAAGCCATAAGCATGAAGCTTCTCCTTTTCTCCAATTAGTATATCACCAAAATAATCCATGGGACAACTTCCTTGAGATAGGACTTCACCTTTCTCAACTCCATTTGTAATGAACAAATATGATGCGAGAATAGGAAATAAAAGAATATGATGATCTTTAGCATCCTTTAAGAGACATAGTACCTCAAGTATAGATGAAAGTATGGATCCTTCTTGAATATTTCCTTTCTTCCTTTTGTCCACTTGAATTACTCCATTTGATGAGATATGTTGAGATAGCTCATTCTTGGACGAGAGGTAAGGACAATTCTCCAAGTACTTCTCCAATTCTCCTTGTGGCTCCTCATGCTTTGTCATGATCAAGACTAACTCCAACGGATTTACATGCTCCTTTCTACTTCTACTACATACAAAAATGTTATCAAAGTATACAAATACAATCTCTTTACATTGCAATGGTACATACTCTTTCAAAATATGTTGTATACTATGAGAACCAAAACCGTTGATGTAGTTATCCACGAATTGAGTTTGATCCCAAAGAGATAAGTGACAGAGGTCACTTGTCGATGGTGCTTGTCTTTCATCCAAATATTCACAAATGAGAACAAGTGATGGCATAGGATCTTGATCCTTTATAGGCTCACGGTTTCCAACCCCCATTGGTGTAAGAATGAGACTCCTTGGTTCTTCAAATTCATGATACTTATTCTCCATAAGTGTCATAAGAGTACTTTGATCCTCCGTGGGCCATGAGTTACAAGAGGGTAATAAGGACGTCTCTTGGAGCATGATACTCCAATCATACAACTTTGATTTTCCAAACAAAGTATAACAAAAATCCATAGAAGTAATACTACAATATAATGAATCTTTGCAAATCTTGTAAAAACAAAGACTTACTAAACTTCTTGGATCAAGGTGTATGTTGTCGTCATAAACGTGTAGAGTAGGAAGTGAATAGCTCTCCAAATCCTTCATTTTGATCCTCTTTGCAGAAACGTCAATGTCAAGATCAATGCCCTCGTCAATACTACAATGGGAAGTACAATCTTCTCCTTCTTGATTCAATGGACATACTTCTTCTTGAATGGTATATTGAGAGTAAGAAATAGGCTCTCTTTGTAGATCATTTGATACACTAGCCTCTTTCAAGACTCTACTTACAACAAGCAACTCTTCTCCACTTAATTCTTCTACATACATCGTTTCTAGTACAATATCCTCTTCTTTTTCTTCCTCGTGTACTTCATGAGGCACGCTACATACCTCATTCATGCCAAGTTTATGAACATCCTCATGCTCACAAATACATCAAATACCACACTTTCAATTTCTGGTTGCATGCTTAATGATGTTTGACAATCAACCAAAGATACTTCTTTCTACTTAGGACATGCACTTTCAATATGATCAAAACTTTGGCAATGTAGACATGTACTTGGAACAATGATTTCCTTTTCTTGGACAATAGGAGTGGGACGGTTTTTGGGCTGATTTGAGGAGTTTTGGGCAGTAGGTATAGAGAGGTCTAAGGCTTGTTTTGTGGAGCTATGGATAGGATGTTGTAGGGGCTGTTTTGTAGGTTTTTGAACCGTAGGTTTAGGAGATCTTTGTGGCTGTTTTGTAGATCTTTGGACGTGAGGTTTGGGATTGATTTGGGGCTGTTTTGGGATGTTCTTGGCGTGGGGTTTTGTGGTTGGTATGTTTGGTTTTAGCTGTAGATGGTTCTCGCCCCAAGGTTCTTTCATCTTTGCCTCCATCTCAACATTAAAAGCCAAGGAACTTAACTCTTCCAAGTTTGAATAAAATTGACATACAACAATATCTCCAATGTAATCATTAAGACCACTTAAGTAACATACAAAGACTTGGGGGTCATCCTCCTTAAGAGCATACTTCCATAGTTGCATTCTGAATTGTATCGTGTATGGAACCACGTCCATGCTCCCTTGCTTCATTCTTGCAAGTTTGATGATGTGGTCTCTTTTGATTGGCGAAAATTCTTCTTGGACATTATATCCCTTCTTCTTATTCAAACGTGTACTCCATTCGTAAGGAGCTTCATATTCATCATCATAAGGACTCCTTTCATATGAACCAAACGTGCTTCTTAATCCTTCCTTTTGAAGGTTCCCAAATTTTTCCATTTGATTCAGATTTGATGTCAAATTGGAAATCACGTTGGGTAAAGGATGGAATTAGGCTAGGCTTGTGTTTAGTCTTAGAGTTTTTTTGTGGAGCTTAAGGTTCTTGATGAATTCTTGATGAATTCTTGAAGAGTTCTTGATGAGTTCTTAGAGAAAACTCCAAGATGGCGTGTGAATGGTGTGTATATGGGTGATGTTTTGATGAAAACAAGGTAAAAGAAACTAGAGAAATCAACTAGTAAAGCTCTTATACCAATTTTGATGCATAATGGATCAATACAAATCCATTATACACGAATTGCTAAGGATTTTTCCACAAGTGAAAACTTGCAATAGTTGAATTTCTCAAAAACTAGTTTCAAACGAAAGAATGGGATGAATTAGATTGAAAATGGACGAATGGAAAAGGCTAAACGAGAGTTTGATGCATAATGAGACCAAGGGATGATCTCATTACACAATATCTAAGGATCTTTAAAAACGAAGATAGGAATCTCCCTTCTCAAAGTTCCAAAGAACCAAAAATGGAATAGAAATGGATGAAAAGATGGAAAGAACTATGAAAGATGATTAACAAACGAATGGAAATGATGAACGAATGAATGATGAATGAACGAATGAATGGACGAATGTAGGAATGTTGAAAACGAATGGATTGATGAATCTATCTTATGATTTAGTACTTTAGATGTGTAAATGAAAGATAGAAACAATGAAGATGCAATTGAAAGAATTCTAATGAATCAAACAAAACTCACTAGAATGATAGAATGATAATGGCTCTTTGAAGAATCTTGGAGGATACAGCCACACCACCTTCAAGAATGCTTCAAATCCTTCCTATCACCACCAAGGACGCCAATCTTGGATAGAAGAAGGAGATAGTTTCCGTCCTCCCTCAAGAGAAACGAAGAGACTAGCACAAAGCTAGAGAGAACAACACATCATGCGTTTGATTGTATTTTGATATATGATTGAATGAATGAATACAATGGCACCCTAGGGGGTCTATTTATACTACTCTAAGACTCCCATGGACGTGCACCTAGGGTTCAAGAAACCAAGAATCAACTATTACATCATATATCATATTTATGACATCATAAACTCTAAAATACAACTCTAGAAAGAAATTGCTATAACTCCTTCAATACTTGTCCGTTTTCAATGATTCAAAAACCATTGGGAAGCTTATTGAAAGATCTCCAATCTGTCTTTTGATGATTTCCTCAATAGACGTATGGATCCAGAATTATAGAGCAAAATATCGAACTGTACTTGATGGAGTCTTTTCTTTTGTGAGAGATGACTTTTCAATAAGGACTTGAGAATGATTTAAGCTCATTGATGTCCTCCAAATGTGAGAGTAACTCCATATAAGCTTAGAAGTGTGAGGACTAAGCTTAGAGTACCTTCAAGGTCCTTTACACCTTCTACCTTGATGTATATAGCTAGGCAAATATACATCATTCTCCCCCGGTTGAAAAAGTTTGTCCTCAAACTTAGACAAAAATTCTTCTAAACCAGTACATAACACTTCTTCTTCCTTGTTTCCTTTCCGTCTTTATAAGATGTCTTCCCATATGTGTTATTGACATCACTTCTCTTGTTCCTTCTGATGAGTTTACAACTTCTCTTCTTGAATGCCTTGAAATCTTAATAGATTCCTTTGATGCTTGACTTGAACTTCCACTTTCTTCCAAATTTTCTCATGACTAATCCAATGACATCATGGAACTTCAAATCTCGTTTCTTCATAGAGAATGTAGAAACCTCATATAACTTCTCAACTTCAAAGTATAGATTCACAAGCTTGTAACTCATGATGAAGACAATAGTAAGACTTCCTTGAATCCATGGTACTTCAACCTTAGAATTCAAGCTTTCATCTCCATATAGTATAGAAGGATTGCAAATATCACAACATTGTAACGTTTGCTCAATGTCAACGATCATGCTAGGCCAGAAATAATACTCCTTCATCTTGTAATACGTATTGAGAAGACCCAGATGATCAAAAGAACTTCCATGCACTTCCATGATTAAGAAGTCACGAATTCCACTCCTTGGAATACACAATTCATCCCCTTTGAAAAGAAATCCATGATTAATATGAAAGGGTTGTTGATGATGCTTCTTACATACCTTGAATACTTCTTTAAAATCATCATCATCTTCATATAACTCCTTGATATATCCAAGCTCGAGTAATTTTGAATCAAACATGTATCTCCTCGTTAGAAAACATCCTTTAGTCAAAGGACTTGCTTCCTCCAAGTGACTTGATTTTGATGAACGAATCAAGTACTTCATCTCAAAGTATAATGATGGCTTGATCTCCTTATCATATGAAGCATACTCCAAAGGATTTACATGCTCCTTTCTACCTCTACTACATACAAAAATGTTATCAAAGTATACAAATACAATCTCTTTACATTGCAATGGTACATACTCTTTCAAAATATGTTGTATACTATGAGAACCAAAACCGTTGATGTAGTTATCCACGAATTGAGTTTGATCCCAAAGAGATAAGTGAGAGAGGTCACTTGTCGATGGTGCTTGTCTTTCATCCAAATATTCACAAATGAGAACAAGTGATGGCATAGGATCTTGATACTTTATAGGCTCACGGTTTCCAACCTCCATTGGTGTAAGAATGAGACTCCTTGGCTCTTCAAATTCATGATACTTATTCTCCATAAGTGTCATAAGAATGCTTTAACCCTCCTGGAGTCGTGAAACACAAGGTGGTAATAAGGACGCCTCTTGGAGCTTGATACTCCTATCATACAACTTTGTTTCTTCCAACAAAGTATTACAAGAATCCATAGAAGTAATATTACAATACAATGAATCATTACAAATATTGTAAAAACAAAGACTTACTAAACTTCTTGGATCAAAATGAATGTCCTTGTCATGAAGTGATTGACCGTGTGAATAGCTCTCTATTTGCAATGTTTGGACCCTTGTTGTAGTAAGGCCAATATCATTGCCATGGTCCTTATCAATGCCAATGCTAGCGTCAAGATCCTCATAGATGGCACTACTTTCTCCTTCTTGGAACAATGAACACATCTTATCACGTTGCTCTTCTTCATTCACGCCTTCCTTCTCATACAATGGGTTGACATATACTCGAAACTCATCATTTTTCTCCTCATACAAGGGATTGTCATACACCTTAAACTCTTCTTTAGGCATGCTACAAACTACATTAGCTTCCTCATTCATGCCAAGGTTATCACATACTTCATGAGCATCCTCATACACGTCAAATACATCAAATGATTCACTTTCAACTTCTAGTTGCTCATAGGATGCACTTACAACATGATCAAAACTTTGACAAGATAGACTTGTACTTTGGTCAATGATTTCCTCGTCTTGGACGATGGGAATGGGGAGGTTTATGGGCTGTTTTGAGGGGCTTTGGATAGTAGGTGTGAGGTGGGATGGGGGCTGATTTTGTGGAGTTTGTGTGTGTGTACGAGTTTTGTCCAAGAGTTCTTTACTCTTTTCTTGAAGTTTAACATCAAGAGCTAAAGAACTTAACTCTTCCAAGTTTGTGAAAGGTTGATTTACAACAACACGTCGAATGTAATCATTAAGACCAAGGAAGTAACATACCACAACTCATTGATCATCCTCCTCAAGAGCATATTTCCATAATAGCCGCCTGAATTCTATTGTATATTCGACCACATCCTTGCTCCCTTTCTTCATTCTTTCATGCTTGTTGATGTAGTCACGTGAACCAGCCCTTCTTGATCCTTTTGGAAGGATCCCAAATTCTTCCATTTGTTCGGTGAGATCATCAATTTGTTGCTCCAAGCGTTGTAATTCACGTTGAGAACTCATGTTAGATCTTTTGCAAGCCATAGAATATGAATCTTGATACAAAAAGATCACAAAAAACTCATGGGTTTGGGGTTAGCACGTGGGGATGAGAGGGGGTTGTGTTTGGGTTCGGTTTGTGTTTGGGCTATGGTTTTTTTGTGGAGCTAATGGTTCTTTATGAGTTCTTGATGAATTCTTGATGAATTCTTGATGAGTTCTTGGAAGAACTCTAGGGTGACGTGTGATGGAGAGATGGTAGGAATGTTTTTGTGATGGAATGTTTTGTAGAAAGATGGTTCAAGAACTAAGAGAATCAAACTCCTTGGCTCTGATACCAAATTTGATGCATAATGAGACCAAGGGATGATCTCATTACACAATATCTAAGGATCTTTAAAAACGAAGATAGGAATCTTCCTTCTCAAAGTTCCAAAGAACCAAAAATGGAATAGAAATGGATGAAAAGATGGAAAGAACTATGAAAGATGATTAACAAACGAATGGAAATGATGAACGAATGAATGATGAATGAACGAACGAATGGACGAATGTAGGAATGTTGAAAACGAATGGATTGATGAATCTATCTTATGATTTAGTACTTTAGATGTGTAAATGAAAGATAGAAACAATGAAGATGCAATTGAAAGAATTCTAATGAATCAAACAAAACTCACTAGAATGATAGAATGATAATGGCTCTTTGAAGAATCTTGGACGATACAGCCACACCACCTTCAAGAATGCTTCAAATCCTTCCTATCACCACCAAGGACGCCAATCTTGGATAGAAGAAGGGGATAGTTTCCGTCCTCCCTCAAGAGAAACGAAGAGACTAGCACAAAGCTAGAGAGAACAACACATCATGTATTTGATTGTATTTTGATATATGATTGAATGAATGAATACAATGGCACCCTAGGGGGTCTATTTATACTACTCTAAGACTCCCATGGACGTGCACCTAGGGTTCAAGAAACCAAGAATCAACTATTACATCATATATCCTATTTATGACATCATAAACTCTAAAATACAACTCTAGAAAGAAATTGCTATAACTCCTTCAATACTTGTCCGTTTTCAATGATTCAAAAACCATTGGAAAGCTTATTGAAAGATCTCCAATCTGTCTTTTGATGATTTCCTCAATAGACGTATGGATCCAGAATTATAGAGCAAAATATCGAACTGTACTTGATGGAGTCTTTTGCTGCCGCGAGAGATGACTTTTCAATAAGGACTTGAGAATGATTTAAGCTCATTGATGTCCTCCAAATGTGAGAGTAACTCCATATAAGCTTAGAAGTGTGAGGACTAAGCTTAGAGTACCTTCAAGGTCCTTTACGCCTTCTACCTTGATAAACCCAAGACGACATCTGTAGCTTCAAACTGGATTAAGGTCCTTGTAGCTAGACCTTGATGTATATAGCTAGGCAAATATACATCAGAGTTCTAAATGTGATGAATTGAATGACAATCAAAAGAATCAAAACAATGACAAAAACGTACCAATTGTAAAAGAACTCGTTGAAATGATGTAGAAACTTGATAGATTTTGGCAATGGAAATCTCCTTGATTGATACAGACACACCACAATCAATTTGATATCCAACTCCTCCTTTGCACCATCCAAGATTGCTCCCTCTTGGAATAGAAGAGAAGATTCAAAGGATTCTCCCTCAAGAGAACCATATTCTAACACAAAGGTTAGAGAGAAAACAAAGCATAAGCTCTTGTTTGAATATGTGTTTAATATTGAATGTGAATCAATACAAAGGCACCCTAGGGGGTTTATTTAGACTACTCCAAGACCCCCTTGGACGTGCACTTAGGGTTCAAGAAACCAAGAATCAACTATTACATCATATATCCTATTTATGACATCATAAAACTCTAAAATACAACTCTAGAAAGAAATTGCTATAACTCCTTCAATACTTGTCCGTTTTCAATGATTCAAAAACCATTGGAAAGCTCTTTAAATGTACTCCAATCTGTCTTTTGATGACTTCCTCAATAGATGATGCATAATGAGACCAAGGGATGATCTCATTACACAAAATCTAAGGATCTTTAAAAACGAAGATAGGAATCTCCTTTCTCAAAGTTCCAAAGAACCAAAAATGGAATAGAAATGTATGAAAAAGGATGGAAAGAACTATGAAAGATGATTACCAAATGAATAGAAAAGATGAACGAATGAATAAACGAATGATGAATGATGATGAACGAATGAAGTGTTTGAATGGATGCACGTTTGTTGAAGCTTGGACGTGTTTGATGAAGAACAAATGCTTCTTGTTGAATGCTTGATGAATTCTTGTTGAATTCTTGAAGAATAACGTGAAATGGATGATAATTGGATGATTGAACGATGGATAGATGATGGCTTTCGAAGACTCTTGGAAGGATATAGCCACACCACCTTCAAGAGACCTTCAATTCCTTCCTTTCACCACTAAGGATGCCAACCTTAGCTAGATGAAGGGGATGATTCGAATCCCACAAGAGAGAAACGAAAAGAACCTAGCACAAAGCTAAAGAGAACAACACATCATGTGTTTGATTGTATTTTGATATATGATTGAATGATTGAATTGAATACAATGGCACCCTAGGGGGTCTATTTATACTACTTTAGGGACCCCTTGGACGTGTACCTAGGGTTCAAGAAACCAAGAATCAACTATTACATCATATATCCTATTTATTACATCATAAACTCTAAAATACAACTCTAGAAAGAAATTGCTATAACTCCTTCAATACTTGTCCGTTTTCGTTGATTCAAAAACCATTGGAAAGCTTATTGAAAGAGCTCCAATCTGTCTTTTGATGATTTCCTCAATAGATGTATGGATCTAGAGTTATAGAGCAAAATATCGAACTGTACTTGATGGAGTCCTTTGCTGCCGTGAGAGATGACTTCTCAATAAGGACTTGAGAGTTATTTATGCTCATTGATGTCCTCCAAATGTGAGAGTAACTCCATGTGAGCTAGAATACCATCAAGGTCCTTCATGCTTTCTTCCTTGAGCTAATAAACCCTTGTAGTTGTTGATACCCAAGGCGACATTTGTAGCTTCTAGCTGAATTGAGGTCTTTAGCTAGGCCTTGATGTATATAGCTAGGCAAATATACATCAATAGATGCTTGGATTTAGAGTTATTGAGCAAAATATCGAACTGTACACGATAAGGTCCTCCATTGCCGCGAATTCAATAAGGACTCTTATTGCCGAGAGTATTTTGAGCTCATTGATGACCTCCATATATGAGAGAAACTCCATGTAAGCTAGAATAACATCAAGGTCCTTTATGCTTGCTTCCTTGATGTATAGAGCTTAATAAACCATTGTAATTGATGATGTCGTTGATGTCTTTTGTAACTTGAAGCTAGATCAAGGTCCTCTTAGCTAACCTTGATGTATATAGCTAGGATATTATGCATCATACATAGGGTCCTTCATCAAAGGACTTCGACTCGTACAGGGCCAACAGGGCATATTTGGTTCAACTACATAAAATGGGCCAACGAAGAAAGGTACAAAGTTGAACTACGAACGCCCATTCATATGTTGTGCTTCATATTTCAAGAGGATGTCCAAACATCCTAGATGAGCCAAGGCCACACGCCAAGCTCAGGAAAGAAGGAACATCACACGTCCAAAGTCAAGTTTACAAGCCCAATTTTAAGAGCTTGATATTTGGATGTAAATTAATTATTTTAGCTTAATTAGTTTTTGGTGTGTTTATTTTAATTAGGCTAGAATAGTCGTATGATTTAATTCCTAGTTAGGAATTGGGTAATTTTGTAACTAATCCAATCCAGATTAGGAAAGCCAAGATGATTACGATAAGGTTTGTGATTAGGATAAGGTTTGTTATTAGGATAAGGTTTGTTACAAACCAACTCCCCCTAGGATAAGGAATTCTAATCCAAGGAGGAGTAGAATAGATTAGGCAACTAGTAGTAGAACTCTTTGGCTTGCACGCCAAGTTGGAGAGTTTTAGTCCCTTCAGGACCCTCATAGTATAAATAGGGATTTAGCCTCTCAAGGCAATTATGCCAACTCAATTCAGAAATATGAAACCCCTTAAGCTTTTAGCTTTCCCTCGAGTGTTTGGATAAACTCTCACCCTTTTCTTCTATTGTATCTTGGTTTGGCACCCAAGTGGTTAGGAAGAGATTGATCCTAGGTTGCGGTCTAGATCAAGTTAGCCCTAGGTTGTCCTTCTTGTGGATTCAATTAGGAAACCTACATCTACCCGTTCTTACCTTTCTATCAATATAGTTAAGGTAATTACATTGTGAGCTTTCTGTCAATACAGTTAAGTCACAGTCAACTCTCTACCCTACTCCCTCATTCCAACGCCACCATCTCCTCCTCAAAACCCCCACAAAGCGTCATCCTTCCCCCCTCCCCCTCAAACGCCACCCCTCTCTTCCCTCTCTCTCCATAACAACCTTCTCTCTCCTCCAACAACCTAACAACCTCACACTCTCTCTCACATCAAACGCCAACTTTCACTCTCTCCCCTCTCCTTACCTCACACCATCCTCCTCCTCTCTCCCCCATCCTAACGTCAATCCCCTCCTAACCTCCATCCAAGATTCCTCTCATTCATCCCTTTCCTGTTCAAGATTCAATCTTTCTTGAATCTTGAAACCACAAAAGCCCTCTCGGCAAAACATCCTCCACAAAGAACCCTAATTCACGAGAACCTTCCCCTTCTCTCCCCTAATCTCGTGAACCATCCCCCCTTTCTGTTGTTTGGTTACACGTGTTTCATGTATTATTGGAATCAAGAACCTTTCTTGATCCGTTAATACATCAGTTCCCCAAAGGAGGAGAGATTCGACTTCAAAGTAGAGATCCCCGAATTTGTTGGAAATCTTGACCCGGAGGTTTTCTTGGATTGGATGCAAACCGTGGAAAGAGTCTTTGATCTCAAAGACGTGGATGATAACAAGAAAGTCAAGTATGTTGCCTTGAAGCTACGAAAACATGCAAGTATTTGGTGGACAAACTTGCAAAAGAAGCGGGAAGCTAAAGGAAAGGACAAGGTGCGTTCATGGGATAAAATGAAAAAGAAGCTTCAAGAGAAGTTCTTACCACCTAGCGACCTACGTGACAACTACTACAAGCTACAAAAGTTGGTCCAAGGAGGGAAAAGCGTAGAGGAGTACACCAAGGAATTTGAGCATTTGGTTTGGAGGTGTGATCTTAAAGAGGACGAGCCACAAACTTTGGTACGTAATCTTTTTGGTCTTAATGATTGGATTAGACATGTTGTTGAGTTGCAACCGTATAAATCCTTGGATAAGTTGAGTTCTTTGTCCCTTAAAGTTGAAAGGCAAAGGCGAAATAAGGGAAAAGAAGTCCTAAACAAATACCAAACTCCACAAGAGTCATCCTACTCTACACCCCCTCACACGCCACAACAAAACCCCCAATTTTCCACAAAAAGAACTCCACAAAATCAGCCCCCATCCATCCCTAAACCCCACGTACAAGAAGCCAAAACACTAGCCCCACGAAGGTGTTTTCGTTGCCAAGGGTTAGGTCATTATGCCTCGGAGTGCCCAAACAAGAGAGTAGTATCTTTGGTGGAATATCAAAGTACTTTGTATGTAGAACCGGAGTATAATGAAAGAAAGAATGAAGAGGAAGTAGTTGGCCCTATTGACGTGAATGAGGAAGAAAGTGTGGAAGAGGAATGTGTAGAAGAGCCGGATGAAGGAGAGTTACTTGTTGTAAGAAGGGACTCAGATGTGCCTCATGTGCCGAATGTCCAAGTACAAAGGGAGGCTATCTTTCGCTCTCGTTGTATGATGCATAATTGATGGCCTTATGCATCAAGGTCAACCATGGAGACATCTAATACTCACCTAGAAGAAAAGAGCTCAAGTCTCTCATATATCTCTCTACTTGGAAGGGATCAACTCATGTGATCGTATATTTTTGCTCCTTAATTCAAGGACCATGAAGCTATCATAGAAGTCATCCTAGAGAGGATTAATCTACATTCCAAGAGCTTTCATATGGTTCAAGAATCTTTAAGTTTGGATGAGAATCCAAGGAGTTATTCATATTTGTAATATCGTTTAGTACATTGTTTTCTTTATGATGTAAGCATTAGGAAGAATGATGTAAGCCCTAAAGTGGCCTCTTGTACACGCCATAAGGGAGGAGTTTATAAATACCCCCCTAGGCTTCCTTGTAATTCATTAATTCATATATTAAAATACAATCAAATCCTTGAAATTGGGATTGACGCATATGAGGAGGAGAATAAAGAGGAAGAAAAGGTAGAAGAGGAGCATATGGAAAAGTGGCTTGTGACAAAAGAAGCAAGTGTGGCGTATGAACATCCACAAAGAGAGTGCAAGATCTCTCATTATACCAACAAAGAAGAAGTATGTTCATTGAACCAAGAAAAGGAAAGTTGTGCCTCCTATGGATATATTGTTGTCCTTACGCAAAGGTTAAGCCATGACAAGTTCATTCATTTCAATCCAAGAAGTTTAGTAAGTCTTTGCTTTTACAAAATTTGCAGAGATTCATTATATTGCAAAATTGCTTCTATGGATTCTTGTCATACTTTGTTGGAAGGACCAAAGTTGCTTGATAGGAATATCATGCCTCTTGATGCATCTCTACTTCCATCTTACACCACACGGCCTAAGAAGGAAGAAAGCCATCTTGTGTCGATCATGAAGAAGGAGTATCGAGGGAATAAAGAATATAAGGATCCTATTCTTACACATTTGGAGAAGAACGAAACGGATCCAAGTATCCATCACATTTTGAAACTTCCCACGAAGCATATCTTCCATGAGCATCTAAAAGATATCTACTTAGATCACTTGGTTGAAAGGCCGAAAATTCGAAAGGATGAAATAGTCCAAGTCATCAAAGTGCATTGTTTCATGCTAAATGACAAGGGTAAAGTGGTAAGAATAGACTTGGGAAGTGAGAAGCAACATGAACAACCCACGTTCACTGTGAAGAAACGCAAGTCCAAGTCTTATGGTGTTCGAGAATTGATCGGAAGAAAGTTTAAGAAGTTCATCAAAGGAATCTATGATAACTTCAAAGCTTTCAAGAAGAAAATCTTTGTGAAGAAGGCAAGTGAGAGTTGATTTTCCAAAGTTTGAGGGCAAACTTTTTCAACCGGGGGTGTATGATGCATAATTGATGGCCTTATGCATCAAGGTCAACCATGGAGACATCTAATACTCACCTAGAAGAAAGAAGAGCTCAAGTCTCTCATATATCTCTCTACTTGGAAGGGATCAACTCATGTGATCGTATATTTTTGCTCCTTAATTCAAGGACCATGAAGCTATCATAGAAGTCATCCTAGAGAGGATTAATCTACATTCTAAGAGCTTTCATATGGTTCAAGAATCTTTAAGTTTGGATGAGAATCCAAGGAGTTATTCATATTTGTAATATAGTTTAGTACATTGTTTTCTTTATGATGTAAGCATTAGGAAGAATGATATAAGCCCTAAAGTTGCCTCTTGTACACGCCATAAGGGAGGAGTTTAACTATAAATACCCCCCCAGGGTGCCTTGTAATTCATTCATATACATTGAATTTTTAGATAAACAAACACATGGAGTGTTCTCTCTAGCTTTCATGCTAGGTTCTTTTCGTTTCTCTCTTGTGGGATTCGAATCATTCCCTTCTTCTAGCTAAGGTTGGCATCCTTAGTGGTGAAAGGAAGGAATTGAAGGTCTCTTGAAGGTGGTGTGGCTGTATCCTTCAAAAGAGTCTTCAAAAGCCATCAACTATCCAACGTTCATTCATCCATCTATCATCCATCTCACGTCATTCATCATTTCTTCATCAAGAATTGTTCCTTCATTCAACAATTCTTCATCCATTCATCAAGAATTCAACAAGAATTCATCAAGCATTCAACAAAGAAGTATTCGTCATTCATCCTACTATCGTCAATCTTTTATTCGTTCATCATTTCCATTCATTTGGTAATCATCTTTCATAGTTCTTTCCATCCTTTTCATCCATTTCTATTCCATTTTTGGTTCTTTGGAACTTTTAGAAGTGAGATTCCTATCTTCGTTTTTAAAGATCCTTAGATATTGTGTAATGAGATCATCCCTTGGTCCCATTATGCATCAAAATTGGTATCAGAGCTTAGGAGTTTGATGTATATTTGCCTAGCTATATACATCAAGGTCTAGCTACAAGGTCCTTAATCCAGTTTGAAGCTACAAATGTCGTCTTGGGTTTATCAAGGTAGAAGGCGTAAAGGACCTTGAAGGTACTCTAAGCTTAGTCCTCACACTTCTAAGCTTATATGGAGTTACTCTCACATTTGGAGGTGATGCATATCATCCTTCAATGCATCAAGAGGAAGCCCTAAAGGACCTTACCAGCCTGCTGCAGATTGTTTCGAGTGGTTACATCGCGAATATCTCTAAAGCTAAGGGACTTTTGAGCTCCTTATCTCAAGAGTCTTGAAGTTCTCATTTAGCTATGTGGAAGGGTTATTCCTTATGTACATTTTGGTTTTTGAATCTTTAGTATTGGAGTTGTATTTTAGGAGATATTGTATTTTCTTTAAAGGGCCTTTGTTGTAGGTGTCGCCTAAAGGGCCTTGTCAGGGTAACACGGCCTTGCTGGCCTTGCTGGGGAGATGTTTTCAGGGAGGGGTTTTCCTATAAATAGACCCCTTGGGTCTCTTGTAAATAGATCTCATTCATATTGATAATAAACACAAATCTCTCTAAAGTTGATGCTTTAGTTTCTCTCTAGTTTTGGCTAGAAAACGAATTACCTTTGGGTTTTTCGTGTGAAATCTTCTCTTCTAATCCAAGATTGAGCATCCTTGGGTGGTGTAAAGGAGGAGTAGGAGCTCTTGAAGATTGTGGTGTGGCTGTATCAATCCGAAGAGTTTCGTTGCTCATACTATCAAAGTTACCTCTGTTCAGTTCATTGTAAAGGTCCTTCTTGATTCATCTCTTGCAAGTTCTTACTTGTGTTTTTGATCCGTGTTCTTTCTTGGCATTTTGGTTGTCTTGTGATCCATTATGCATCAGGAGGACATCAAATGAGCTTAAATCATTCCCAAGTCCTTATTGAAAAGTCATCTCTCACGGCAGCAAAAGACTCCATCAAGTACAGTTCGATATTTTGCTCTATAATTCTAGATCCATACGTCTATTGAGGAAATCATCAGAAGACAGATTGGAGATCTTTCAATAAGCTTTCCAATGGTTTTTGAATCATTGAAAACGGACAAGTATTGAAGGAGTTATAGCAATTTCTTTCTAGAGTTGTATTTTAGAGTTTATGATGTCATAAATAGGATATATGATGTAATAGTTGATTCTTGGTTTCTTGAACCCTAGGTACACGTCCAAGGGGTCCTAGAGTAGTATAAATAGACCCCTAGGGTGCCATTGTATTCATTCATTCAATCATATATCAAAATACAATCAAACACATGATGTGTTGTTCTCTCTAGCTTTATGCTAGTTTCTCTTCGCTTCTCTTGAGGGAGAACGAAACTATCCCCTTCTTCTATCCAAGGTTGGCGTCCTTGGTGGTGATAGGAAGGAATTGAAGGTCTCTTGAAGGAGGTGTGGCTGTATCCTCCAAGAATCTTCAAAGCCATTATCGTTCAAACATCATTCATCATTCGTTCAACCATTCGTTCATCATTTCCATTCGTTGGGTAATCATCTTTCATAGTTCTTTCCATCCTTTTCGTCCATTTTTATTCCATTTTTGGTTCTTTGGAACTTTGAGAAGGGAGATTCCTATCTTCGTTTTTAAAGATCCTTAGATTTTGTGTAATGAGATCATCCCTTGGTCTCATGATGCATAATGGACCAAGGGTTGATCACATTACACACAATCTAAGGATCTTTAAAAGCGAAGATAGGAATCTCCCTTCTCAAAGTTCCAAAGAACCAAAAATGGAATAGAAATGGATGAAAAAGATGGAAAGAACTATGAAAGATGGTTACCAAATGAATGGAAATGATGAACGAACGAATGATTGATGAATGTAGAATGAATGGACGAATGTAGGAATGTTGAAAACGAATGGATTGATGAATCTATCTTATGATTTAGAACTTTAGATGTGTAAATGAAAGATAGAAACAATGAAAATGCAATTGAAAGAATTCTAATGAATCAAACAAAACTCACTAGAATGATAGAATGATAATGGCTCTTTGAAGAATCTTGGAGGATACAGCCACACCACCTTCAAGAATGCTTCAAATCCTTCCTATCACCACCAAGGATGCCAATCTTGGATAGAAGAAGGGGATAGTTTCCGTCCTCCTCAAGAGAAACGAAGAGACTAGCACAAAGCTAGAGAACAACACATCATGTGTTTGATTGTATTTTGATATATGATTGAATGAGTGAATACAATGGCACCTAGGGGTCTATTTATACTACTCTAGGACCCTTGACGTGTACCTAGGGTTCAAGAAACCAAGAATCAACTATTACATCATATATCCTACTTATGACATCATAAACTCTAAAATACAACTCTAGAAAGAAATTGCTATAACTCCTTTAATACTTGTCCGTTTTCAAAGATTCAAAAACCATTGGAAAGCTTATTGAAAGATCTACAATCTGTCTTTTGATCAGTTCCTCAATAGACGTATGGATCCGTAATTATAGAGCAAAATATCGAACTGCATTTGATGGAGTCTTCACGCTGAGAGATGACTTTTCAATAAGGACTTGAGAATGATTTAAGCTCATTGATGTCCTCCAAATGTGAGAGTAACTCCATATAAGCTTAGAAGTGTGAGGACTAAGCTTAGAGTACCTTCAAGGTCCTTTACGCCTTCTACCTTGATAAACCCAAGACGACATTTGTTGCTTCAAACTGGATTAAGGTCCTTGTAGCTAGACCTTGATGTATATAGCTAGGCAAATATACATCATCTCATTATGCATCAATTTGGTATCAGAGCCAAGGAGTTTGATTCTCTTAGTTCTTGAACCATCTTTTACCCATCTTTCCATTACAAATTTCATCCCCCATCATCTCTCCATCACACGCCACCCATAAGTTCTTCCAAGAACTCATCAAGAACCCATCAAGAACTCATAAAGAATCATAAACTCCACAAAGAACCCGTGAGCCCAAACACAAATCCAACCAATTCCCCCTCACGTCCCTTCTATGCTAACCATCCTACCATGAGTTTCTTGTGATCTTTTGAATCAAGATAGGTTCTAATGGATTGCAAAAGGTCTAGCAAGAATTCCCAACGTGAGCGACAATGCTTGAAGCAACAAATCGATGATCTTGCCAAGCAAATGGAAGAATGTGGGATTCTTCCAAAGGGGTCAAGAAGCACAAAATTACGTGTGGTTCACTCTTCTAAGGTTGAATATGAAGCACCTTATGCACGGAGTAAACATTTCAACAAAAAGAATGGGAAGAAAGTTCAAGAAGATTTCTTGCCATCCGATTACAAAGGTGACTCCATCAACAATCTTGAAAGAATAAAGCAAGGGAGCAAGGATGTGGTTGAATATACAATAGAATTCAAGTGGCAACTATGGAAGTATGCCCTTAAGGAGAATGATCAACGAGTTTTGGTATGTTACTTTCTTGGTTTTAATGATTACATTCGACGTGTTGTTGTAAATCAACCTTTCACAAACTTGGAAGAGTTAAGTTCTTTAGCTCTCGATGTTGAAAGACAAAGGAGATGTTGTCATTGCCAAAGTTTAGGTCACATTGATTTCGAGTGTCCTAACAAGAAGAAAGATGTGTCTTTGGTTGAGTACCAAACGTATGATAATGAATTATTTGAGGAGGAAAATGTAGTAGAAGAGGAGTATGTAGAAGAGTGGCATGTGGCAAGGAGAGCCTTGAAAGAAGTATGTGTGCCGAATGAACATCGACAAAGAGAGTGCAAGATCTCTCATTGTACCAATAAAGGAGAAGTATGTTCATTGATCAAAGAAGGAGAAAGTTGTGCCTCCTATGGTTACATTGACGCCCCTACACAAAAGCCAAGCCATGACAAAGACATTCATGAGGATCCAAGAAGTTTAGTATGTCTTCCCACTTATAAGAATTGTAGAGATTCATTATGGTGTGATATTACTTCTATGGATACTTGTCATACTTTGTTGGAAAGACCAAAGTTGCTTGATAGGAATATCATGCATCAAGAGACATCTCTACTTCCATCTTATACCACACAGCCTAAGCAGGATGAAATCAGCATTGTAACCATTATGAAGGAGGAATATCATGGGTATGAAGAGCATAAGGGTCTTGTTCTTGCCAACTCGGAGGGAAGCAAATCGGATCCAAGCAAGCACCCAATTTTGAATTCTCCTATGAAGCGTATCTTCCATGTGCACCCAAGAGATATCAACTTGAATCTTATGGTTGAAGAGCCAACGATTCGAAGGAGCCGAGAAGCTAAAGCCGTCAAAGTAGGTTGTTTCATGCTAAATGGTGCAGGAGAAGTGGTGAAGCTTGACTTGGAAACAAAGAAGCTTCATGGAATCTCTACGTTCATGGAGAAAGTTCGAGGATCCAAGTCTTATAATGCCCATGGATTACTTGGGAGAAAGATGAAAAAGTTCATCAAAGGGATATAAGACGATTTCAAAGCCTTTAAGAAGAAAGTTTGTGATTTTTGTGAAGAAGGCGAGTAAGAGAGTGATGCTCCAAGTTTGAGGACAAAGTTTTTCAACCGGGGGAGAATGATGTATATTTGCCTAGCTATATACATCAAGATCTAGCTACAAGGTCCTTAATCCAGTTTGAAGCTACAAATGTCGTCTTGGGTTTATCAAGGTAGAAGGCGTAAAGGACCTTGAAGGTACTCTAAGCTTAGTCCTCACACTTCTAAGATTATATGGAGTTACTCTCACATTTGGAGGACATCAATGAGCTTAAATCATTCTCAAGTCCTTATTGAAAAGTCATCTCTCGCGGCAGCAAAAGACTCCATCAAGTACAGTTCGATATTTTGCTCTATAATTCTAGATCCATATGTCTATTGAGGAAATCATCAAAAGACATATTGGAGATCTTTCAATAAGCTTTCCAATGGTTTTTGAATCATTGAAAACGGACAAGTATTGAAGGAGTTATAGCAATTTCTTTCTAGAGTTGTATTTTAGAGTTTATGATGTCATAAATAGGATATACGATGTAATAGTTGATTCTTGGTTTCTTGAACCCCAGGTACACGTCCAAGGGCTCCTAGAGTAGTATAAATAGACCCCCTTGGGTGCCATTGTATTCACTCATTCAATCATATATCAAAATACAATCAAACACATGATGTGTTGTTCTCTTTAGCTTTGTGCTAGTTTCTTCGTTTCTCTTGAGGCAGGACGGAAACTATCCCCTTCTTCTATCCAAGATTGGCGTCCTTGGTGGTGATAGGAAGGATTGGAAGCATTCTTGAAGGTGGTGTGGCTGTATCCTCCAAGATTCTTCAAAGAGCCATTATCATTCTATCATTCTAGTGAGTTTTGTTTGATTCATTAGAATTCTTTCAATTGCATTTTCATTGTTTCTATCTTTCATTTACACATCTAAAGTGCTAAATCATAAGATAGATTCATCAATCCATTCGTTTTCAACATTCCTACATTCGTCCATTCATTCTACATTCATCAATCATTCGTTCGTTCATCATTTCCATTCATTTGGTAACCATCTTTCATAGTTCTTTCCATCTTTTTCATCCATTTCTATTCCATTTTTGGTTCTTTGGAACTTTGAGAAGGGAGATTCCTTTCTTCGCTTTTAAAGATCCTTAGATTGTTTGTAATGTGATCAACCCTTGGTCCATTATGCATCAAAATTGGTATCAGAGCTTAGGAGTTTGATTCTCTTAGTTCTTGAACCATCTTTCTACAAAACTTTCCATCACAAAAACGTTCCTACCATCTCTCCATCACACGCCATCAATTAGTTCTTCCAAGAACTCATCAAGAATTCATCAAGAATTCATAAAGAACCATTAGCTCCACAAAAAAACCCATAGCCCAAACACAATCCAAACCCAAACACAACCCCCCTCTCATCCCCACGTGCTAACCCCAAACCCATGAGTTTCTTGTGATCTTTTTTGCATATTCTATGGCTTACAAATGATCTAGCATGAGTTCTCAACGTGAATTACAACGCTTGGAGCAACAAATTGATGATCTCACCAAACAAATGGAAGAATGTGGGATTCTTCAAAAGGGATCAAGAAGCGCTTGTTCACGTGACTACATCAACAAGCTTGAAAGAATGAAGCAAGGGAGCAAGGATGTGATCGATTATACAATAGAATTCAGGCGGCTATTATGGAAATATGCTCTTGAGGAGGATGATCAACGAGTTGTGGTATGTTACTTCCTTGGTCTTAATGATTACATTTTTGACGTGTTGTTGTAAATCAACCTTTCACAAACTTGGAAGAGTTAAGTTCTTTAGCTCTTGATGTTGAACTTCAAGAAAAGAGTAAAGAACTCTTGGACAAAACCCGTACACACACACAAACTCCACAAAATCAGCCCCCATCCCACCTCACACCTACTATCCAAAGCCCCTCAAAACAGCCCATAAACCTCCCCATTCCCATTGTCCAAGACGAGGAAATCATTGACCAAAGTACAAGTCTATCTTGCCAAAGTTTTGATCATGTTGTAAGTGCAAGTCAAACGTCATCCTATGAGCAACCAGAATTTGAAAGTGAATCATTTGATGTATTTGACGTGTATGAGGATGCTAATGAAGTATGTGATAACCTTGGCATGAATGAGGAAGCTAATGTAGTTTGTAGCATGCCTAAAGAAGAGTTTAAGGTGTATGACAATCCCTTGTATGAGGAGAATCATGATGAGTTTCGAGTATTTGTCAACCCATTCTATGAGGAGGAAGGCGTGAATGATATGGGATAGGTAGAGGTGTATATAAGCCTTGTGGTAACACATGTGACTTGGCAAGGTTGCACGTACCACATCTCTTCACAATATGCTCAACATCTTTCACCATACTAGGCCAAAAGTAATAATCTCTCAACATCAAATAAGTCTTCTCTATACCAAAATGACCCGCCAAAGCACCTCCATGGACTTCTTGAATCAACAATTCGCGCAAGGAAGTCCTTGGTATACATAATTGATTCCCCTTGAATAAGAAACCATCTTTAATATGAAACATTTCATGGGGATGCTTCTTTGCCAACTCATACACTTCTTTGAAATCTTGATCATCTTGATACAATTCCTTAATATGCTCAAATCCAGCAACATTAGAATCAAGAATATATGTAAGTAAGTACCTTCTTGACAGAGCATCGACACCCTTATTCAAGTGTCCGGCTTTGTGCTTGATTACGAATTGAAAGGCTTGCATAAATTCAACCCATTTGGCATGGCGTGGGTTAAGCTTGTGTTGGCCTTGGATGAATTTGAGAGCTTCATGGTCACTATGAAGAATGAACTATCCACTTAGCAAATAGTGTCTCCAATGCTCAAGAGCTCTTATAATGGCATAGAACTCTTTATCATATGTACTATACTTTCTCTTTGCCTCATTCAACTTCTCACTAAAATAAGCAATTGGCCTTCCTTCTTGAGACAAAACCGCTCCAATACCAACACCACTTGCATCTACTTCAACTTCAAAGATTTTATCAAAACATGGCAAGACTAGAAGAGGTGCGTTACACATCTTTTCTTTGATGCTTTCAAACGCCAATTGAGCGCTTTTACTCCAAGAATACTCCTTTTGCTTCAACAATTCGGTCATAGGAGCCATAATAGTAGAGAAATTCTTGATAAATCTTCTATAGAAAGAAGCTAATCCATGAAATGATCGTACCTGATGTATACTCGTTGGTGTTGGCCATTCTTGGATAGCTTTGATCTTTCCTTGGTCGACGTGGATTCCATCTTTGGAGAGCACATATCCAAGGAAGACGACCTTGGGTGAGAAGAAAGAGCACTTCTCCAAGTTGGCGTAGAGCTTTTCTTTCTCCAAGATATACAAAACTAGCTCTAAATGCTTTACATGATCATTCTCACTTCTACTATATACAAGTATGTCATCAAAGTATACAACAACACACTTTCCAATCAAAGGTTTCAATACATGATTCATTAATCTCATGAAAGTAGAAGGAGTATTTGTTAGACCGAAAGGCATCACTAACCATTCATATAAGCCTTCTTTGGTTTTGAAAGCCGTTTTCCATTCATCTCCTTCACATATGCGGATTTGATGATATCCACTCTTCAAATCAATCTTTGAAAACACAACACTTCCATAAATTTCATCAAGGAGATCCTCCAAACGTGGAATGGGAAAACGATATTTGATGGTGATTTTGTTGATGGACCTACAATCCATGCACATACGTTGAGTACCATCTTTCTTTGGAACTAGTAACATCGGAACGGCGCATGGGCTCATACTTGGACGTATCAAACCCTTTTGGAGTAGCTCATCAACTTGCTTTTGAACTTCTTGAGACTCTTTGGGGTTCATTCGATCTGCTTGCTTGTTGGGTAATGTAGCTCCCGGAATTAGATCAATCTTATGCTCAATGTCCCTCCTTGGTGGCAAGCCGTGGGGCATGTCTTTTGGAAACAAATGACCAAATCTCCTCATCAAGGGGGCAAGTCATGGGTGTTCAATAGTTGGGGAAGCTTGTTCCTCTTGCAAATTCGCCAAAATCAACTCCTTATGCTCATAAAACTCATGTTGATCCGCTTTTAGCAAGGAAACAATATTGGACTCCTTTTCTTGCTCCTTTTGTTGGGGTGGCCGAATAATAGAAGAAGGTGGCAATGGGGCCAATGTGATCTTCTTCTTGTTGATGGTGAAGGAATAAGTGTTCATTCTCCCATCATGTGTGACGTACCTATCAAAAAGCCAAGGTCTCCCAAGCAAAATATGACAAGCATCCATAGGTACTACATCACACCATATTTGATCTTTATAACTCTTCCCAATGGATAAAGATATAAGCACACGTTTATCAATCTTTATACCCTTCCCATGACTCAACCATTGTATATTGTAAGGAGAGGGATGAGAACTTACTTCCAACTTCAATTTTTCAACCATTATAGTAGAAGCCGCATTAGTACAACTACCACCATCAATAATGAGTGAACATACCTTCCCTTGAACCGTACATCTAGTATGGAAGATAGTTTCACGTTGCTCTAGTTCGTTTGGTGTAGAAGTCACGCTTAATGCCCTTCTTAACACAAGTAATTCTCCATCATCCGCTTCCTCTACATTTTCCTCTTCACAAACGTCATCCTCCTCAAGTTGCTCTTCTTCATTTTCACTTTCATGACAACTTGGTTCAACATATAAGGCACTTTGATATTCAACAAGAGAAACTACACGTTTGTTAGGACATTCGGATGCAATATGACCCAACCCTTGGCACCTAAAACATCTTCTTGGAGGCAATGTCCTTGATTCTTGGACATGGGGTTTAGATGGGGGATTTTGTGGCTGATTTTGTGGGGTTTTGCCGTAGGGTTTTTGGGAGGATGGGGGCTGATTTTGTGGAGTTTTGTATTGTGTTTGGGTAGGTGGACGTGTGGTATAAGGTTTGGATTGTGTAGGGTACGTTCTCATGGTATCTTTTCCCCTTTCTTTCCTTTGCCTTTCTACTTTCAAGGCCAAAGTACTTAATTCATCCAATGATTGATAAGAATGTAACTCAACAACATTACGTATCCAATCATTTAAACCAATTAGAAAACGTACCAAAACTTGTGGCTCATTCTCCTTCAAATCACAACGCCAAAGGAGATGTTCAAACTCTTTAATATACTCTTCCACCGATTTGGTCCCTTGAACTAGCTTTTGAAGCTTGACATAGTTGTCTTGGACGTAGCTTTGGGGTAGAAATTTGCCTTGCAATTTGGACTTCATCTTTTCCCAAGAACGAATCTTGTCTTTCCCTTTTGCTTGTCGTTTCTTTTGAAGGTTAGTCCACCAAATACTAGCATGCTTTCTCAACTTCAAGGCTACATACTTTACTTTTAGCTCATCATTAACCTCTTTCAAATCAAACACACGTTCAACCGTTTGAATCCAATCAAGAAATACCTCCGGATCTAAACTACCATCAAATTCAGGTATTTCAACTTTAAAATCAAAACGTTCACCCCTTCTTGAAAGTGAACAAGACGTACCATATGAAGTACCTTCATCGACATTTAAAGACTCTCTTTGCAAAGCACGGTTTAAATCCATATAAGTCTTTAATTGTTTTTGCAACATATCAATACGCATCCTCATAGCATCAACATCCTTAGGTGAATTGGTTTGAGACTCGTCCATTCTAATTCAATCTTGATGTCAATTATTAGAACTCACGTAGGTAAGGGACGGATTTGGGTAGGTTTGTGTTTGGTTTTAGGGTTCTTTGTGGAGCTTAGGGTTCTTGATGAATTCTTGATGAATTCTTGATGGGTTCTTTATGAGTTCTTGGAAGAACTCTAGGGTGGCGTGTGAAATGGGATGAAAACAAGGTTCAAAAACATGCAAGAAAACGAGAGGTATCAACAAACTAAGCTCTGATACCACTTTTGATGCATAATGAATCAAAACTAATCCATTATACACGAAATGAAAGAAAACGATCGTTCACAAGATAGAACTTGTGATTGTTGAAACCTCAAACAACGAATGAAACGAATGGAATGAGAATGAAAGGGACGATTATGGAAGGCTTACACGAGAGTTCTAATGATTAAGCATGCATGACAATCAAGAGAATTCAAAAGACTAAACCAAAAACGTACTAATTCAAAGAAAAACCAAACGTTTGATGTAGAACAAGATAGAATGGCAATGGAAACCTCCTTGATTGATATAGACACACCACAATCAACTCAATTCCCAACTCCTCCTTTGCACCATCCAATATTGCTCCCTCTTGGACTAGAAGAGAAGATTTGATTCGAAAACCCCTCAAGGTATTCGAACAATCTAGCTAAAACTAGAAAGAAACAAAAGCATAGCAACTTTAGAGAGATTTGTGTTTATTATCAATATGAATGAGATGAGTTTTACAAAGGACCTAAGGGGTCTATTTATAGGAAATCCTCCCCCTTTAGGCGTCACCTCCCACCAAGAAATGGCCCCTTAAGGGCTTACATCATCCCACTCACATATTACATCACTTTAAAGAAAATACAATATCTCCTAAAATACAACTCCAATACTAAAGATTCAAAAGCCAAAATGTACATAAAGAATAGCTCTATCATATGGCTGAATGAGAACTTCAAGACTCTTGAGATAAGGAGCTCAAAAATCTCTTAATGTAGGAGATACCCGTGATGTCATGTGAGAAACCACTTGAAATGAGTTGCAGTAGGTTTGTGATGTCTTTAAGAGCTTCCTCTTGATGCATTGAAGTATGATATGCATCATTCTTCTATCCAAGATTGGCGTCCTTGGTGGTGATAGGAAGGATTTGAAGCATTCTTGAAGGTGGTGTGGCTGTATCCTCCAAGATTCTTCAAAGAGCCATTATCATTCTATCATTCTAGTGAGTTTTGTTTGATTCATTAGAATTCTTTCAATTGCATTTTCATTCTTTCTATCTTTCATTTACACATCTAAAGTGCTAAATCATAAGATAGATTCATCAATCCATTCGTTTTCAACATTCCTACATTCGTCCATTCATTCTACATTCATCAATCATTCGTTCGTTCATCATTTCCATTCATTTGGTAACCATCTTTCATAGTTCTTTCCATCTTTTTCATCCATTTCTATTCCATTTTTGGTTCTTTGGAACTTTAAGAATGGAGATTCCTATCTTCGCTTTTAAAGATCCTTAGATTGTGTGTAATGTGATCAACCCTTGGTGCATTATGCATCAAAATTGGTATCAGAGCTTAGGAGTTTGATTCTCTTAGTTCTTGAACCATCTTTCTACAAAACTTTCCATCACAAAAACGTTCCTACCATCTCTCCATCACACGCCATCAATTAGTTCTTCCAAGAACTCATCAAGAATTCATCAAGAATTCATAAAGAACCATTAGCTCCACAAAAAAACCCATAGCCCAAACACAATCCAAACCCAAACACAACCCCCCTCTCATCCCCACGTGCTAACCCCAAACCCAAGAGTTTCTTGTGATCTTTTTTGCATATTCTATGGCTTACAAAAGATCTAGCATGAGTTCTCAACGTGAATTACAACGCTTGGAGCAACAAATTGATGATCTCACCAAACAAATGGAAGAATGTGGGATTCTTCAAAAGGGATCAAGAAGCGCTTGTTCACGTGACTACATCAACAAGCTTGAAAGAATGAAGCAAGGGAGCAAGGATGTGATCGATTATACAATAGAATTCAGGCGGCTATTATGGAAATATGCTCTTGAGGAGGATGATCAACGAGTTGTGGTATGTTACTTCCTTGGTCTTAATGATTACATTCGACGTGTTGTTGTAAATCAACCTTTCACAAACTTGGAAGAGTTAAGTTCTTTAGCTCTTGATGTTGAACTTCAAGAAAAGAGTAAAGAACTCTTGGATAAAACCCGTACACACACACAAACTCCACAAAATCAGCCCCCATCCCACCTCACACCTACTATCCAAAGCCCCTCAAAACAGCCCATAAAGCTCCCCATTCCCATTGTCCAAGACGAGGAAATCATTGACCAAAGTACAAGTCTATCTTGCCAAAGTTTTGATCATGTTGTAAGTGCAAGTCAAACGTCATCCTATGAGCAACCAGAATTTGAAAGTGAATCATTTGATGTATTTGACGTGTATGAGGATGCTAATGAAGTATGTGATAACCTTGGCATGAATGAGGAAGCTAATGTAGTTTGTAGCATGCCTAAGGAAGAGTTTAAGGTGTATGACAATCCCTTGTATGAGGAGAATCATGATGAGTTTCGAGTATCTGTCAACCCATTGTATGAGGAGGAAGGCGTGAATGAAGAAGAGCAACGTGATAAGATGTGTTCATTGTTCCAAGAAGGAGAAAGTAGTGTCATCTATGAGGATCTTGACGCTAGCACTGGCATTGATAAGGACCATGGCAATGATATTGGCCTTACTACAACAAGGGTCTAAACATTGCAAATGGAGAGCTATTCACATGGTCATTCACTTCATGACAAGGACATTCATTTTGATCCAAGAAGTTTAGTAAGTCTTTGTTTTTACAATATTTGTAAAGATTCATTGTATTGTAATATTACTTCTAGGGATTCTTGTAATACTTTGTTGGAAGAAACAAAGTGATGCATAATGGATCAATACAAATCCATTATACACGAAATGCTAAGGATCTTTCCACAAGTGAAAACTTGCAATAGTTGAATTTCTCAAAAACTAGTTTCAAACGAAAGAATGGGATGAATTAGATTGAAAATGGACGAATGGAAAAGGCTAAACAAGAGTTCTAAATGTGATGAATTGAATGACAATCAAAAGAATCAAGACAATGGCAAAAACGTACCAATTGTAAAAGAACTCGTTGAATTGATGTAGAAACTTGATAGATTTTGGCAATGGAAATCTCCTTGATTTATACAAACACACCACAATCAATTTGATATCCAACTCCTCCTTTGCAACATCCAAGATTGCTCCCTCTTGGAATAGAAGAGAAGATTCAAAGGATTCTCCCTCAAGAGAACCAGATTCTAACACAAAGGTTAGAGAGAAAACAAAGCATAAGCTCTTGTTTGATTATATGTTTAATATTGAATGTGAATGAATACAAAGGCACCCTAGGGGGTTTATTTATACTACTCAAGACCCCTTGGACGTGCACTTAGGGTTCAAGAAACCAAGAATCAACTATTACATCATATATCCTATTTATGACATCATAAAACTCTAAAATACAACTCTAGAAAGAAATTGCTATAACTCCTTCAATACTTGTCCGTTTTCAATGATTCAAAAACCATTGGAAAGCTCTTTAAATGTACTCCAATCTGTCTTCTGATGACTTCCTCAATAGATGCTTGGATTTAGAGTTATAGAGCAAAATATCGAACTATACATGATAAGGTCCTCCATTGCTGCGAATTCAATAAGGACTCTTATTGCCGAGAGTATTTTGAGCTCATTGATGACTTCCATATATGAGAGTAACTCCATGTAAGCTAGAATAACATCAAGGTCCTTCATGCTTGCTTCCTTGATGTATAGAGCTTAATAAACCATTGTAATTGATGATGTCGTTGATGTCTTTTGTAACTTGAAGCTAGATCAAGGTCCTCTTAGCTAACCTTGATGTATATAGCTAGGCTATTATGCATCATTCTCCCCCGGTTGAAAAAGTTTGTCCTCAAACTTTAGACAAGACTTTCTTTAAAAAAAACACCATATAACTTCAATCACAAAACTTCTTTGATTCGTACTCACAAGTGATCATATAAACTTCTTCTTCAAAGCCCTTCTTCCTTCTTTGTAAGATGTCTTTCCATATGTGTTGTTCCCGTCAACTTGGTTCTTCCTCTTACGTTTCTTGAAGAGACTACAAACTCTCTTCTTAAACGCTTTGAAATCATCATAGATTCCTTTGATGCTTGACTTGAACTTCCACTTTCTTCCAAATTTTCTCATAACCAATCCAATGACATCATGGAACTTCAAATCTCGTTTCTTCATAGAGAATGTAGAAACCTCATATAACTTCTCAACTTGAAAGTATAAATTCACAAGCTTGTAACTCATGATGAAGACAATAGTAAGACTTCCTTGAATCCATGGTACTTCAACCTTAGAATTCAAGCTTTCATCTCCATATAGTATAGAAGGATTGCAAATATCACAACATTGTAACGTTTGCTCAATGTCAACGATCATGCTAGGCCAGAAATAATACTCCTTCATCTTGAATACATATTGAGAAGACCCAAATGATCAAAGAACTTCCATGTACTTCCATGATTAAGAAGTCACGAATTCCACTCCTTGGAATACACAATTGATTCCCTTTGAAAACAAATCCATGAGTAATATGAAAGGGTTGTTGATGATGCTTCTCGCATACCTTGAATACTTCTTTAAAATCATCATCATCTTCATATAACTCCTTGATATATCCAAGCTCGAGTAATTTTGAATCAAACATGTATCTCCTCGTTAGAAAACTTCCTTAGTCAAAGGACTTGCTTCCTCCAAGTGACTTGATTTTGATGAACAAATCAAGTACTTCATCTCAAAGTATAACGATGGCTTGATCTCCTTATCATATGAAGCATACTCCAATACTTTGTAAGAATCACAAAGCTTAAGGATGAATCCTCCATGATAACAATCCTTTTGCTCAAATATCCTCATGATAACAACAAGTATGAATGTAAAGCCATAAGCATGAAGCTTCTCCTTTTCTGCAATTAGTATATCACCAAAATAATCCATGGGACAACTTCCTTGAGATAGGACTTCACCTTTCTCAACTCCATTTGTAATGAACAAATATGATGCGAGAATAGGAAATAATATAATATGATGATCTTTAGCATCCTTTAAGAGACATAGTACCTCAAGTATAGATGAAAGTATGGATCCTTCTTGAATATTTTCTTTCTTCCTTTTGTCCACTTGAATTACTCCATTTGATGAGATATGTTGAGATAGCTCATTCTTGGACGAGAGGTAAGGACAATTCTCCAAGTACTTCTCCAATTCTCCTTGTGGCTCCTCATGCTTTGTCATGATCAAGACTAACTCCAAAGGATTTACATGCTCCTTTCTACTTCTACTACATAAAAAAATGTTATCAAAGTATACAAATACAATCTCTTTACATTGCAATGGTACATACTCTTTCAAAATATGTTGTATACTATGAGAACCAAAACCGTTGATGTAGTTATCCACGAATTGAGTTTGATCCCAAAGAGACAAGTGAGAGAGGTCACTTGTCGATGGTGCTTGTCTTTCATCCAAATATTCACAAATGAGAACAAGTGATGGCATAGGATCTTGATCCTTTATAGGCTCACGGTTTCCAACCTCCATTGGTGTAAGAATGAGACTCCTTGGTTCTTCAAATTCATGATACTTATTCTCCATAAGTGTCATAAGAGTACTTTGATCCTCCGTGGGCCATGAGTTACAAGAGGGTAATAAGGACGTCTCTTGGAGCATGATACTCCAATCATACAACTTTGATTTTCCAAACAAAGTATAACAAAAATCCATAGAAGTAATATTACAATATAATGAATCTTTGCAAATCTTGTAAAAACAAAGACTTACTAAACTTCTTGGATCAAGGTGTATGTTGTCGTCATAAACGTGTAGAGTAGGAAGTGAATAGCTCTCCAAATCCTTCATTTTGATCCTCTTTGCAGAAACGTCAATGTCAAGATCAATGCCCTCGTCAATACTACAATGGGAAGTACAATCTTCTCCTTCTTGATTCAATGGACATACTTCTTCTTGAATGGTATATTGAGAGTAAGAAATAGGCTCTCTTTATTGTAGATCATTTGATACACTAGCCTCTTTCAAGACTCTACTTACAACAAGCAACTCTTCTCCACTTAATTCTTCTACATACATCGTTTCTAGTACAATATCCTCTTCTTTTTCTTCCTCGTGTACTTCATGAGGCACGCTACATACCTCATTCATGCCAAGTTTATGAACATCCTCATGCTCGTCAAATACATCAAATACCACACTTTCAATTTCTGGTTGCATGCTTAATGATGTTTGACAATCAACCAAAGATACTTCTTTCTACTTAGGACATGCACTTTCAATATGATCAAAACTTTGGCAATGTAGTAGACATGTACTTGGAACAATGATTTCCTTTTCTTGGACAATAGGAGTGGGACGGTTTTTGGGCTGATTTGAGGAGTTTTGGGCAGTAGGTATAGAGAGGTCTAAGGCTTGTTTTGTGGAGCTATGGATAGGATGTTGTAGGGGCTGTTTTGTAGGTTTTTGAACCGTAGGTTTAGGAGATCTTTGTGGCTGTTTTGTAGGTCTTTGGACGTGAGGTTTGGGATTGATTTGGGGCTGTTTTGGGATGTTCTTGGCGTGGGGTTTTGTGGTTGGTATGTTTGGTTTTAGTTGTAGATGGTTCTCGCCCCAAGGTTCTTTCATCTTTGCCTCCATCTCAACATTAAAAGCCAAGGAACTTAACTCTTCCAAGTTTGAATAAAATTGACATACAACAATATCTCCAATGTAATCATTAAGACCACTTAAGTAACATACCAAGACTTGGGGGTCATCCTCCTTAAGAGCATACTTCCATAGTTGCATTCTGAATTGTATCGTGTATGGAACCACGTCCATGCTCCCTTGCTTCATTCTTGCAAGTTTGATGATGTGGTCTCTTTTGATTGGCGAAAATTCTTCTTGGACATGATATCCCTTCTTTTTATTCAAACATGTACTCCATTCGTAAGGAGCTTCATATTCATCATCATAAGGACTCCTTTCATATGAACCAAACGTGCTTCTTAATCCTTCCTTTTGAAGGTTCCCAAATTTTTCCATTTGATTCTGATTTGATGTCAAATTAGAACTCACGTTGGGTAAAGGATAGAATTAGGCTAGGCTTGTGTTTAGTCTTAGGGTTTTTTGTGGAGCTTAAGGTGCTTGATGAATTCTTGATGAGTTCTTGGAGAAAACTCCAAGATGTCGTGTGAATGGTGGTGAATGGCGTGTATATGGGTGATGTTTTGATGAAAACAAGGTAAAAGAAACTAGAGAAATCAACTAGCAAAGCTCTGATACCAATTTTGATGCATAATGGATCAATACAAATCCATTATACACGAAATGCTAAGGATCTTTCCACAAGTGAAAACTTGCAATAGTTGAATTTCTCAAAAACTAGTTTCAAACGAAAGAATGGGATGAATTAGATTGAAAATGGACGAATGGAAAAGGCTAAACGAGAGTTCTAAATGTGATGAATTGAATGACAATCAAAAGAATCAAGACAATGGCAAAAACGTACCAATTGTAAAAGAACTCGTTGAATTGATGTAGAAACTTGATAGATTTTGACAATGGAAATCTCCTTGATTGATACAGACACACCACAATCAATTTGATATCCAACTCCTCCTTTGCACCATCCAAGATTTCTCCCTCTTGGAATAGAAGAGAAGATTCAAAGGATTCTCCCTCAAGAGAACCAGATTCTAACACAAAGGTTAGAGAGAAAACAAAGCATAAGCTCTTGTTTGATTATGTGTTTAATATTGAATGTGAATGAATACAAAGGCACCCTAGGGGTTTATTTATACTACTCCAAGACCCCTTGGACGTGCACTTAGGGTTCAAGAAACCAAGAATCAACTATTACATCATATATCCTATTTATGACATCATAAAACTCTAAAATACAACTCTAGAAAGAAATTGCTATAACTCCTTCAATACTTGTCCGTTTTCAATGATTCAAAAACCATTGGAAAGCTCTTTAAATGTACTCCAATCTGTCTTCTGATGACTTCCTCAATAGATGCTTGGATTTAGAGTTATAGAGCAAAATATCGAACTATACACGATAAGGTCCTCCATTGCAACGAATTCAATAAGGACTCTTATTGCCGATAGTATTTTGAGCTCATTGATGACTTCCATATATGAGAGTAACTCCATGTAAGCTAGAATAACATCAAGGTCCTTCATGCTTGCTTCCTTGATGTATAGAGCCTAATAAACCATTGTAATTGATGATGTCGTTGATGTCTTTTGTAACTTGAAGCTAGATCAAGGTCCTCTTAGCTAACCTTGATGTATATAGCTAGGCTATTATGCATCATTCTCCCCCGGTTGAAAAAGTTTGTCCTAAAACTTTAGACAAGACTTTCTTTAAAAAAAACACCATATAACTTCAATCACAAAACTTCTTTGATTCGTACTCACAAGTGATCATATAAACTTCTTCTTCAAAGCCCTTCTTCCTTCTTTGTAAGATGTCTTTCCATATGTGTTGTTCCCGTCAACTTGGTTCTTCCTCTTACGTTTCTTGAAGAGACTACAAACTCTCTTCTTAAACGCTTTGAAATCATCATAGATTCCTTTGATGCTTGACTTGAACTTCCACTTTCTTCCAAATTTTCTCACAACCAATCCAATGACATCATGGAACTTCAAATCTCGTTTCTTCATAGAGAATGTAGAAACCTCATATAACTTCTCAACTTGAAAGTATAAATTCACAAGCTTGTAACTCATGATGAAGACAATAGTAAGACTTCCTTGAATCCATGGTACTTCAACCTTAGAATTCAAGCTTTCATCTCCATATAGTATAGAAGGATTGCAAATATCACAACATTGTAACGTTTGCTCAATGTCAACGATCATGCTAGGCCAGAAATAATACTCCTTCATCTTGTAATACATATTGAGAAGACCCAAATGATCAAAGAACTTCCATGTACTTCCATGATTAAGAAGTCACGAATTCCACTCCTTGGAATACACAATTGATTCCCTTTGAAAACAAATCCATGAGTAATATGAAAGGGTTGTTGATGATGCTTCTCGCATACCTTGAATACTTCTTTAAAATCATCATCATCTTCATATAACTCCTTGATATATCCAAGCTCGAGTAATTTTGAATCAAACATGTATCTCCTCGTTAGAAAACTTCCTTAGTCAAAGGACTTGCTTCCTCCAAGTGACTTGATTTTGATGAACAAATCAAGTACTTCATCTCAAAGTATAACGATGGCTTGATCTCCTTATCATATGAAGCATACTCCAATACTTTGTAAGAATCACAAAGCTTAAGGATGAATCCTCCATGATAACAATCCTTTTGCTCAAATATCCTCATGATAACAACAAGTATGAATGTAAAGCCATAAGCATGAAGCTTCTCCTTTTCTCCAATTAGTATATCACCAAAATAATCCATGGGACAACTTCCTTGAGATAGGACTTCACCTTTCTCAACTCCATTTGTAATGAACAAATATGATGCGAGAATAGGAAATAATATAATATGATGATCTTTAGCATCCTTTAAGAGACATAGTACCTCAAGTATAGATGAAAGTATGGATCCTTCTTGAATATTTCTTTCTTCCTTTTGTCCTTGAATTACTCCATTTGATGAGATATGTTGAGATAGCTCATTCTTGGGAGAGGTAAGGACAATTCTCCAAGTACTTCTCCAATTCTCCTTGTGGCTCCTCATGCTTTGTCATGATCAAGACTAACTCCAAAGGATTTACATGCTCCTTTCTACTTCTACTACATAAAAAAATGTTATCAAAGTATACAAATACAATCTCTTTACATTGCAATGGTACATACTCTTTCAAAATATGTTGTATACTATGAGAACCAAAACCGTTGATGTAGTTATCCACGAATTGAGTTTGATCCCAAAGAGACAAGTGAGAGAGGTCACTTGTCGATGGTGCTTGTCTTTCATCCAAATATTCACAAATGAGAACAAGTGATGGCATAGGATCTTGATCCTTTATAGGCTCACGGTTTCCAACCTCCATTGGTGTAAGAATGAGACTCCTTGGTTCTTCAAATTCATGATACTTATTCTCCATAAGTGTCATAAGAGTACTTTGATCCTCCGTGGGCCATGAGTTACAAGAGGGTAATAAGGACGTCTCTTGGAGCATGATACTCCAATCATACAACTTTGATTTTCCAAACAAAGTATAACAAAAATCCATAGAAGTAATATTACAATATAATGAATCTTTGCAAATCTTGTAAAAACAAAGACTTACTAAACTTCTTGGATCAAGGTGTATGTTGTCGTCATAAACGTGTAGAGTAGGAAGTGAATAGCTCTCCAAATCCTTCATTTTGATCCTCTTTGCAGAAACGTCAATGTCAAGATCAATGCCCTCGTCAATACTACAATGGGAAGTACAATCTTCTCCTTCTTGATTCAATGGACATACTTCTTCTTGAATGGTATATTGAGAGTAAGAAATAGGCTCTCTTTATTGTAGATCATTTGATACACTAGCCTCTTTCAAGACTCTACTTACAACAAGCAACTCTTCTCCACTTAATTCTTCTACATACATCGTTTCTAGTACAATATCCTCTTCTTTTTCTTCCTCGTGTACTTCATGAGGCACGCTACATACCTCATTCATGCCAAGTTTATGAACATCCTCATGCTCGTCAAATACATCAAATACCACACTTTCAATTTAGTTTGCATGCTTAATGATGTTTGACAATCAACCAAAGATACTTCTTTCTACTTAGGACATGCACTTTCAATATGATCAAAACTTTGGCAATGTAGTAGACATGTACTTGGAACAATGATTTCCTTTTCTTGGACAATAGGAGTGGGACGGTTTTTGGGCTGATTTGAGGAGTTTTAGGTAGGTATAGAGAGGTCTAAGGCTTGTTTTGTGGAGCTATGGATAGGATGTTGTAGGGGCTGTTTGTAGGTGTTTGAACCGTATGTTTAGGAGATCTTTGTGGCTGTTTTGTAGGTCTTTGGACGTGAGGTTTGGGATTGATTTGGGGCTGTTTTGGGATGTTCTTGGCGTGGGGTTTTGTGGTTGGTATGTTTGGTTTTAGTTGTAGATGGTTCTCGCCCCAAGGTTCTTTCATCTTTGCCTCCATCTCAACATTAAAAGCCAAGGAACTTAACTCTTCCAAGTTTGAATAAAATTGACATACAACAATATCTCCAATGTAATCATTAAGACCACTTAAGTAACATACCAAGACTTGGGGGTCATCCTCCTTAAGAGCATACTTCCATAGTTGCATTCAGATTGTATCGTGTATGGAACCACGTCCATGCTCCCTTGCTTCATTCTTGCAAGTTTGATGATGTGGTCTCTTTTGATTGGCGAAAATTCTTCTTGGACATGATATCCCTTCTTTTTATTCAAACATGTACTCCATTCGTAAGGAGCTTCATATTCATCATCATAAGGACTCCTTTCATATGAACCAAACGTGCTTCTTAATCCTTCCTTTTGAAGGTTCCCAAATTTTTCCATTTGATTCAGATTTGATGTCAAATTAGAACTCACGTTGGGTAAAGGATAGAATTAGGCTAGGCTTGTGTTTAGTCTTAGGGTTTTTTGTGGAGCTTAAGGTGCTTGATGAATTCTTGATGAGTTCTTGGAGAAAACTCCAAGATGGCGTGTGAATGGTGGTGAATGGCGTGTATATGGGTGATGTTTTGATGAAAACAAGGTAAAAGAAACTAGAGAAATCAACTAGCAAAGCTCTGATACCAATTTTGATGCATAATGGATCAATACAAATCCATTATACACGAAATGCTAAGGATCTTTCCACAAGTGAAAACTTGCAATAGTTGAATTTCTCAAAAACTAGTTTCAAACGAAAGAATGGGATGAATTAGATTGAAAATGGACGAATGGAAAAGGCTAAACGAGAGTTCTAAATGTGATGAATTGAATGACAATCAAAAGAATCAAGACAATGGCAAAAACGTACCAATTGTAAAAGAACTCGTTGAATTGATGTAGAAACTTGATAGATTTTGGCAATGGAAATCTCCTTGATTTATACAAACACACCACAATCAATTTGATATCCAACTCCTCCTTTGCACCATCCAAGATTGCTCCCTCTTGGAATAGAAGAGAAGATTCAAAGGATTCTCCCTCAAGAGAACCAGATTCTAACACAAAGGTTAGAGAGAAAACAAAGCATAAGCTCTTGTTTGATTATGTGTTTAATATTGAATGTGAATGAATACAAAGGCACCCTAGGGGGTTTATTTATACTACTCCAAGACCCCCTTGGACGTGCACTTAGGGTTCAAGAAACCAAGAATCAACTATTACATCATATATCCTATTTATGACATCATAAAACTCTAAAATACAACTCTAGAAAGAAATTGCTATAACTCCTTCAATACTTGTCCGTTTTCAATGATTCAAAAACCATTGGAAAGCTCTTTAAATGTACTCCAATCTGTCTTCTGATGACTTCCTCAATAGATGCTTGGATTTAGAGTTATAGAGCAAAATATCGAACTATACACGATAAGGTCCTCCATTGCAGCGAATTCAATAAGGACTCTTATTGCCGAGAGTATTTTGAGCTCATTGATGACTTCCATATATGAGAGTAACTCCATGTAAGCTAGAATAACATCAAGGTCCTTCATGCTTGCTTCCTTGATGTATAGAGCCTAATAAACTATTGTAATTGATGATGTCGTTGATGTCTTTTGTAACTTGAAGCTAGATCAAGGTCCTCTTAGCTAACCTTGATGTATATAGCTAGGCTATTATGCATCACAAAGTTGTATGATAGGAGTATCAAGCTCCAAGAGGCGTCCTTATTACCACCTTGTGTTTCACGACTCAAGGAGGGTCAAAGCATTCTTATGACACTTATGGAGAATAAGTATCATGAATTTGAAGAGCCAAGGAGTCTCATTCTTACACCAATGGAGGTTGGAAACCGTGAGCCTATAAAGGATCAAGATCCTATGCCATCACTTGTTCTCATTTGTGAATATTTGGATGAAAGACAAGCACCATCGACAAGTGACCTCTCTCACTTATCTCTTTGGGATCTGATGCATATCATACTTCAATGCATCGGGAGGAAGCCCTAAAGGACCTTACCAGCCTGCTGCAAACTGTTTCAAGTGGTTACATTGCGAGTATCTCCAAAACTAAGGGACTTTTGAGCTCCTTATCTCAAGAGTCTTGAAGTTTTCAATTAGCTATGTGGAAGGGTTATTCCTTATGTACATTTTGGTTTTTGAATCTTTAGTATTGGAGTTGTATTTTAGGAGATATCGTATTTTCTTTAAAGGGCCTTTGTTGTAGGTGTCGCCTAAAGGGCCTTGCCAGGGTAATGCGGCCTTGCTGGCCTTGCTGGGGAGACGCTTTCAGGGAGGGGTTTTCCTATAAATAGACCCCTTGGGTCTCTTGTAAATCAGATCTCATTCATATTGAAATAAACACAAATCTCTCTAAAGTTGATGCTTTAGTTTCTCTCTAGTTTTGGCTAGAAAACGAATTGCCTTTGGGTTTTTCGTGTGAAATCTTCTCTTCTAATCCAAGATTGAGCATTCTTGGGTGGTGACAGGAGGAGTAGGAGCTCTTGAAGATTGTGGTGTGGCTGTATCAATCCGAGGAGTTTCGTTGCTCAATACTATCAAAGTTTCCGTTGTTCAGTTCGTTGTAAAGGTCCTTATCTGATTCATCTCTTGCAAGTTCTTACTTGTGTTTTGATCCGTGTTCTTTCTTGGCATTTTGGTTGTCTTGTGATCCATTATGCATCAATTTGGTATCAGAGCCATGTTTAGATGAATCTCCTTTGTTTCTTGCATAAATCTTGGACCTCGTTTTGTCACAAAATCGCATAAACCCCCATATTATACATGCCCCTTGATAGTTCTTCCAAGAACTCATCAAGAACCCATCAAGAACCCATCAAGAACTCATCAAGAACTCATAAAGAACTCATAAAGAACCCATAGCTCCACAAAGAACCCTCGTCCTAAACACATACCTAACCAAAATCCGTCCCATTTCCCTCGTGAGTTCATATGACATCAAGTTGATTTCAAATGGCAAACGATGAATCTAAATCAAATGAGGTTTATGAACTTGAGCAAAAAATAGCATTTTTGCGTGTGCAATTGGGTAAGCAAATGGATGAAAACAGAATGCTACGTGAAGGATCCATACGTGATGGTGTCTCGTCACATGGAGAAGGTAGTTCAAAGTCTAAAAGGCATGAACGTTTGGATTTTAAAGTTGAAGTTCCTGAATTTGATGGTAGTTTGAATGTAGAAGAATATCTTGATTGGATACATACGGTTGAACGTGTTTTTGAGTTGAAAGATTGTAGTGATGAGCTCAAGGTGAAGTACGTTGCTTTGAAATTGAGAAAACATGCTAGTATTTGGTGGACTAACCTTCAAAAGAAGAGAGTTGCAAAAGGGAAAGAAAAGATCCATTCTTGGGATAACATGAAGTCAAAGTTGCAATCCAAGTTCCTTCCCCAATCATACGTTGAAGACAACTACTTCAAGTTACAAAAGCTTGTCCAAGGCTCTAAATCGGTAGAAGAATACACAAGGGAGTTTGAACATCTCCTTTGGCGTTGTGATCTCAAGGAAAAGGAACCACAAATTCTGGTACGTTACTTGATTGGTTTGAATGATTGGATACGTCATATAGTTGAATTACATTCATATGAATCTCTTGATGAGCTAAGTAACTTGGCTATGAAAGTGGAAAGGCAAAGAAAAGAAAGAGCCAAGGAACCGCAAAGGACGTTCCCAAACACATCCAAACCCTATACCCAACGTCCTTATCCCCAAACACAATCAGAAGCTCCACAAAATCAGCCCCCATCCTCCCTTAAACCCTACGCCAAACCCACATTAAACCAGCCACAAAATCCCCCACCCAAAACCCAAGTCCAAGAACCAAGGACATTACCACCAAGAAGATGTTTTAGGTGCCAAGGTTTGGGTCATATAGCATCCGAATGTCCTAACAAGCGCACGGTTTCTCTTGTTGAATATCAAAGTGCTTTGTTTGTTGATAAACGTGTATTAGTCTCATTGTCCATTGGGAAGAATTATAAAGATGATGTATGGTGTGATGTAATACCCATGGATGCTTGTCATATTTTGTTTGGTAGACCGTGGCTTTTTGATAGGTATGTAACTCATGATGGAAGATTGAATACCTACTCATTCGTCATCAACAAGAAGAAGATTACATTGGCTCCATTGCCCCCTTCTTCTATTCGTCCTCCACCAACAAAAGAGAAGGAGACTAACATTGTATCTTTACTAAAGGCAGAACAACATGAATTCTATGAGCAAAAAGAGTTGATATTGGCGAATATCCAAGAAGAACAAGCCTCCCCAACCAAAGATCATCCACAGCTCTCACCCTTGATGAGGAGGTTTGGTCATTTGTTTCCAAAAGAAATGCCCCAAGGATTGCCACCAAGAAGGGACATTGAACACAAGATTGATCTCATTCCGGGAACTACATTGCCAAATAAGCAAGCCTACCGAATGAACCCCAAGGAATCCCATGAGGTTCAAAGGCAAGTTGATGAACTACTCCAAAAGGGCCTTATTCGTCCAAGCATGAGTCCATGTGCCGTCCCAGTGTTACTAGTTCCAAAGAAACATGGTACCCAACGTATGTGCATGGATTGTAGGTCCATCAACAAAATCACCATCAAATATCGTTTTCCCATTCCACGTCTGGAGGATCTTCTTGATGAACTTTATGGAAGTATTGTGTTTTCAAAGATCGATTTGAAGAGTGGATATCATCAAATTCGCATATGTGAAGGAGATGAATGGAAAACGGCTTTCAAAACCAAAGAAGGCTTATATGAATGGTTAGTAATGCCCTTTGGTCTAACAAATGCTCCTTCTACTTTCATGAGGTTAATGAATCATGTATTGAAACCTTTGATTGTATATTTTGATGACATACTTGTATATAGTAGAAGTGAGATTGATCATGTAAAGCATTTAGAGCTAGTTTTGTATATCTTGGAGAAAGAAAAGCTCTACGCCAACTTGGAGAAGTGCTCATTCTTCTCAACCAAGGTCATCTTCCTTGGATATGTGCTCTCCAAAAATGGGATTCAAGTAGATGAAGGAAAGGTCAAAGCTATCCAAGAATGGCCAACACCAACGAGTATACATGAGGTACGATCATTTCATGGATTAGCTTCATTTTATAGAAGGTTTATCAAGAATTTTTCTACTATTTTGGCTCCTATGACTGAGTTGTTGAAGCAAAGGGAGTTTACATGGAATAAAAACGCTCAATTGGCGTTTGAAGGTATCAAAGAGAAGTTATGTAATGCACCTCTTCTAGCCTTGCCATGTTTTGACAAAGTATTTGAAGTAGAAGTGGATGCTAGTGGAGTTGGTATTGGTGCCGTCCTTACACAAGAGGGAAGGCCAATAACCTACTTTAGCGAGAAGTTGAATGATGCCAAAAGGAAGTTTAGTACATATGACAAGGAGTTCTATGCCATTGTAAGAGCTCTTGAGCATATCAAAGATTTATATCAAGATGATCAAGATTTCAAAGAAGTATATGAGTTGTCAAAGAAACATCCTCATGAAATGTTTCATGTTGAAGATGGTTTCTTATTCAAAGGAAATCAATTATGTATACCAAGGACCTCATTGCGCGAATTGTTGATTCAAGAAGTCCATGAAGGTGCCTTGGCGGGACATTTTGGTATAGAGAAGACTTATTTGATGTTGAGAGATTATTATTTTTGGCCCAGCATGGTGAAGGATGTTGAGCATATTGTTAAGAGATGTGGTACTTGTAATCTTGCCAAATCACATGTATTACCACAAGGCTTATATACACCGCTACCTATTCCATATCACCCTTGGGAAGATGTGAGTTTAGACTTCATTGTGGGTCTACCTCGAACTCAAAGAGGTAAGGATTCTATTATGGTGGTTGTAGATCGATTTTCAAAGATGGCGCATTTTGTATCTTGCAACACTACATATGATGCTACGAAAGTTGCTACCTTATATTTTGATGAAATTGTGAAGTTGCATGGCATACCCAAGACTATGGTGAGTGATAGAGACTCTAAGTTTCTAAGTCACTTTTGGGTTACTCTTTGGAAGAAAATGGGAACAAGGCTTAAGTTTAGCACGGCTTGTCATCCACAAACGGATGGACAAACGGAGGTAGTCAATCGAACCTTGGGAGCCTTGTTGAGGACATTGGTGAATAAAGAAAAGAAGAGTTGGGATACTTTGTTGAGCATTGCCGAGTTTGCATATAATAGAAGTCCTAATCGTGCTACAAAGTTATCTCCATTTGAAGTTGTCTATGGAAGAAATCCTCTTAAACCCATGGATTTATCTCCTATCTCTACATCTACGAAGTTTAGCTTTGAAGCAAGTAAAAGAGTAGAAGAGATTAAGAAGCTGCATGAGGAAGTTCGTGAGAATATTAAGAGATATACTCAAAAGGTTGAAGAGAAAGTGAATCAAAAGAGGAAGAAAGTCATATTCAAGCCTGGAGATTTAGTGTGGTTACACTTGAAGAAAGAGAGATTTCCAAGTAAGAGAAAAGGGAAATTGAAACCGAGAGGTGAAGGTCCTTATGAGGTCTTAGAAAGACTTGGTGATAACGCTTATCGTTTGAAGATGGAAGGTGAGTATGAAGGAAGTTGTACTTTCAATGTGTGTGATCTTAAGCCCTATTATAATGAAGATGAAGAAATTCCAAGTTTGAGGGCAAACTCTTTTCAAGAAAGGGAGAATGATGCATATCACACTTCAATGCATCGGGAGGAAGCCCTAAAGGACCTTACCAGCCTGGTGCAAACTGTTTCAAGTGGTTACATTGCGAGTATCTCCAAAACTAAGGGACTTTTGAGCTCCTTATCTCAAGAGTCTTGAAGTTTTCAATTAGCTATGTGGAAGGGTTATTCCTTATGTACATTTTGGTTTTTGAATCTTTAGTATTGGAGTTGTATTTTAGGAGATATTGTATTTTCTTTAAAGGGCCTTTGTTGTAGGTGTCGCCTAAAGGGCCTTGTCAGGGTAATGCGGCCTTGCTGGCCTTGCTGGGGAGACGCTTTCTGGGAGGGGTTTTCCTATAAATAGACCCCTTGGGTCTCTTGTAAATCAGATCTCATTCATATTGAAATAAACACAAATCTCTCTAAAGTTGATGCTTTAGTTTCTCTCTAGTTTTGGCTAGAAAACGAATTGCCTTTGGGTTTTTAGTGTGAAATCTTCTCTTTTAATCCAAGATTGAGCATTCTTGGGTGGTGACAGGAGGAGTAGGAGCTCTTGAAGATTGTGGTGTGGCTGTATCAATCCGAGGAATTTCGTTGCTCAATACTATCAAAGTTTCCGCTGTTCAGTTCGTTGTAAAGGTCCTTATCTGATTCATCTCTTGCAAGTTCTTACTTGTGTTTTGATCCGTGTTCTTTCTTGGCATTTTGGTTGTCTTGTGATCCATTATGCATCAGGATCAAACTCAATTCGTGGATAACTACATCAACAGTTTTGGTTCTCACAGTATACAACATATTTTGAAAGAGTATGTACCATTGCAATGTAAACAGATTGTATTTGTATACTTTGATTACATTTTTGTATGTAGTAGAAGTAGAAAGGAGCATGTAAATCCTTTGGAGTTAGTCTTGATCATGACAAAGCATGAGGAGTCACAAGGAGAATTGGAGAAGTACTTGGAGAATTGTCCTTACCTCTCGTCCAAGAATGAGCTATCTCAACATATCTCATCAAATGGAGTAATTCAAGTGGACAAAAGGAAGAAAGGAAATATTCAAGAAGGATCCATACTTGCATCTATACTTGAGGTACTATGTCTCTTAAAGGATGCTAAAGATCATCATATTCTTTTATTTCCTATTCCTGCATCATATTTGTTCATTACAAATGGAGTTGAGAAAGGTGAAGTCCTATCTCAAGGAAGTTGTCCCATGGATTATTTTGGTGATATACTAATTGGAGAAAAGGAGAAGCTTCATGCTTATGGCTTTACATTCATACTTGTTGTTATCATGAGGATATTTGAGCAAAAGGATTGTTATCATGGAGGATTCATCCTTAAGCTTTGTGATTCTTACAAAGTATTGGAGTATGCTTCATATGATAAGGAGATCAAGCCATCGTTATACTTTGAGATGAAGTACTTGATTTGTTCATCAAAATCAAGTCACTTGGAGGAAGCAAGTCCTTTGACTAAGGAAGTTTTCTAACGAGGAGATACATGTTTGATTCAAAATTACTCGAGCTTGGATATATCAAGGAGTTATATGAAGATGATGATGATTTTAAAGAAGTATTCAAGGTATGTGAGAAGCATCATCAACAACCCTTTCATATTAATCATGGATTTCTTTTCAAAGGGGATCAATTGTGTATTCCAAGGAGTGGAATTCGTGATTTCTTAATCATGGAAGTGCATGGAAGTTGTTTTGATCATTTGGGTCTTCTCAATACGTATTACAAGATGAAGGAGTATTATTTCTGGCCAAGCATGATCGTTGACATTGAGCAAACGTTACAATGTTGTGATATTTGCAATCCTTCTATACTATATGGAGATGAAAGCTTGAATTCTAAGGTTGAAGTACCATGGATTCAAGGAAGTCTTACTATTGTCTTCATCATGAGTTACAAGCTTGTGAATCTATACTTTGAAGTTGAGAAGTTATATGAGGTTTCTACATTCTCTATGAAGAAACGAGATTTGAAGTTCCATGATGTCATTGGATTAGTCATGAGAAAATTTGGAAGAAAGTGGAAGTTCAAGTCAAGCATCAAAGGAATCTATGATGATTTCAAGGCATTCAAGAAGAGAAGTTGTAAACTCATCAGAAGGAACAAGAGAAGTGATGTCAATAACACATATGGGAAGACATCTTATAAAGACGGAAAGGAAACAAGGAAGAAGAAGTGTTATGTACTGGTTTAGAAGAATTTTTGTCTAAGTTTGAGGACAAACTTTTTCAACCGGGGGAGAATGATGTATATTTGCCTAGCTATATACATCAAGGTCTAGCTACAAGGACCTTAATCCAATTTGAAGCTACAAATGTCGTCTTAGGTTTATCAAGGTAGAAGGCGTAAAGGACCTTGAAGGTACTCTAAGCTTAGTCCTCACACTTCTAAGCTTATATGGAGTTACTCTCACATTTGGAGGACATCAATGAGCTTAAATCATTCTCAAGTCCTTATTGAAAAGTCATCTCTCGCGGCAACAAAAGACTCCATCAAGTACAGTTCGATATTTTGCTCTATAATTCTAGATCCATATGTCTATTGAGGAAATCATCAAAAGACAGATTGGAGATCTTTCAATAAGCTTTCCAATGGTTTTTGAATCATTGAAAACGGACAAGTATTGAAGAAGTTATAGCAATTTCTATCTTTCATAGTTCTTTCCATCTTTTTCATCCATTTCTATTCCATTTTTGGTTCTTTGGAACTTTGAGAAGGGAGATTCCTATCTTCGCTTTTAAAGATCCTTAGATTGTGTGTAATGTGATCAACCCTTGGTCCATTATGCATCAACATTGAATTGGAGTGTCCTAACAAGAAAGAAGTGCCTTCGGTAGGGTACCAAACACGTGATAACAAACCATTTGAGGAGGAAAAGGAAGAGGAAGTTGGCGTTGACATGAAAGAAGAAGAATTTGAGGTTAACACAAAAGAAGAAGAAATTGGGATTGACGCATATAAGGAGGAGAATAAAGAGGAAGAAAAGGTAGAAGAGGAGCATATGGAAAAGTGGCTTGTGACAAAAGAAGCAAGTGTGGCGTATGAACATCCACAAAGAGAGTGCAAGATCTCTCATTATACCAACAAAGGAGAAGTATGTTCATTGAACCAAGAAAAGGAAAGTTGTGCCTCCTATGGATATATTGTTGTCCTTACGCAAAGGTTAAGCCATGACAAGTTCATTCATTTCAATCCAAGAAGTTTAGTAAGTCTTTGCTTTTACAAAATTTGCGGAGATTCATTATATTGCAAAATTACTTCTATGGATTCTTGTCGTACTTTGTTGGAAGGACCAGAGTTGCTTGATAGGAATATCATGCCTCTTGATTGATGCATAATTGATGGCCTTATGCATCAAGGTCAACCATGGAGACATCTAATACTCACCTAGAAGAAAGGAGAATTCAAGTCTCTCATATATCTCTCTACTTGGCAGGGATCAACTCATGTGGTCGTATACTTTTGCTCCTTAATTCAAGGACCATGAAGCTATCATAGAAGTCATCCTAGAGAGGATTAATCTACATTCCAAGAGCTTTCATATGGTTCAAAAATCTTTAAGTTTGGATGAGAATCAAAGGAGTTATTCATATTTGTAATATAGCTTAGTACATTGTTTTCTTTATGATATAAACATATGGAAGAATGATGTAAGCCCTTAAGGGGCCTAATCTTGGAGAGGGGTCACGCCTAAGGGGAGGTCTCCTACTACAAATACTGATGCATAATTGATGGCCTTATGCATCAAGGTCAACCATGGAGACTTTACTATCCTACTCCAAGGCATTTCAAGTGACATCACGGGCATCTCTACTCCTAGAGGACTATTGAGCTCCTTATCACAAGGGCCTTAAAGTTCTAATCAAGCCATATGATAGAGCTTTCTCTTATGTACATTTTGGTTTTTGAATCTTTAGTATTGGAGTTGTATTTTAGGAGATATTGTATTTTCTTTAAATGATGTCATAATTGAGTGGGATGATGTAAGCCCTTAAAGGGCCTAATCTTGAAGAGGGGTGATGCCTAAGGGGAGGTTTCCTACTATAAATACCCCCTAGGGGTGCCTTGTAAACATATCTCATATTCATACATTCAATACAATGTCTAAAGTTGATGCTTTAGTTCTCTCTAGTTTTGGCTAGAAATCGAATTCCCTTTGGGTTTTTCGTGTGAAATCTTCTCTTCTAATCCAAGATTGAGTATTCTTGGGTGGTGAAAGGAGGAGTAGGAGCTCTTGAAGATTGTGGTTTGGCTGTATCAATCCAAGGAGTTTCGTTGCTCATTCTATCAAGTTGTTCTCGTTTGATTCGTCATTTGTAAGTCTATTTGATTCTCGTTTGTTTTGCTATTTTGGGAATTCTCTTGATTGTCTTGAACTTCATGTTTTGAGCTCACGAATCAGCCTTTGAATCATCTAAATCATTCGGCCATAGGTTCCTAAAATTGTTCCTTGAATCGTTCATCTTTGAATCAACTAGTGCAAGTTCTTACTTGTGATATGATCCTTGTTCTTTCTTGGCATTTTGGTTGTCTTGTGATCCATTATGCATCAATTTGGTATCAGAGCCATGTTTAGTTGATTCTCCTTTGTTTCTTGCATGAATCTTGGACCTTGTTTCATCATATAATCACATAAACATTGTCCAACCACACGCCATTTTGATAGTTCTTCCAAGAACTCATCAAGAACTCATCAAGAACTCATAAAGAACCCATAGCTCCACAAAGAACCCTCGTCCTAAACGCATACCTAACCAAAATCCGTCCCATTCCCTCGTGAGTTCAATTGACATCAAGTTGAATCCAATGGCAGACGATGAATCTAATGAGGTTTATGAACTTGAGCAACAAATAGCATTTTTGCGTGTGCAATTGGGTAAGCAAATGGAAGAAAACAGAATGCTACGTGAAGGATCCATACGTGATGGTGTCTCGTCACATGGAGAAGGTAGTTCAAAGTCTAAAAGGCATGAACGTTGGTTTGAAATTAAGAAAACATGCTTCTATTTGGTGGACTAACCTTCAAAATAAGAGAGTTGCAAAAGGGAAAGAAAAGATCCGTTCTTGGGATAAGATGAAGTCAAAGTTGCAATCCAAGTTCCTTCCCCAATCATACGTCCACGACAACTACTACAAGCTGCAAAAGCTTGTCCAAGGCTCTAAATCGGTCGAAGAATACACAAGGGAGTTTGAACACCTCCTTTGGCGTTGTGATCTCACGGAGAAGGACCACAAATTCTGGTACGTAACTTGGCTATGAAAGTGGAAAGACACCAAAACCCATCCAAACCCTATACCCCACTCCCTTACTCTCAAACACAATCAAAAGCTCCACAAAATCAGCCCCCATCCTCCCTTAAACCCTACGCCAAACCCACATTAAACCAGCCACAAAATTCCCCATCCAAAACCCAAGTCCAAGAACCAAGAACATTAGCTCCAAGAAAGTGTTTTCGATGCCAAGGGTTGGGACATTATGCTTCGGAGTGTCCAAACAAGCGAGTAGTGGCTTTGGTGGAATACCAAAGTGCTTTATATGTAGAGCCGGAGTATGAGAAAGAAGAAGAAGTTAGGGTTGACGCCAAAGATGAGGAAGATGTAGTAGAAGAATATGTGGAAGAACCGGATGAAGGAGAACTACTTGTGGTAGAAAGGACCTTAAATATCACAAATGTGCCGAAAGATCAATTACAAAGAGAAGCAATTTTTCGCTCTCGTTGTACCATCCAAGGGAGAGTATGCTCCTTGATCATAGATGGAGGAAGTTGCACCAATGCCGCCTCTACAACAATGGTCAAGAAGTTGCAAATGGAGATTAGCCCACATCCAACACCCTACACAATACAATGGCTAAACCTTGGGCAAGGCATTCGTGTGGATCAACGAGTTTTGGTGAGTCTTTCAATCGGAAAGAATTATCAAGATTCATTGTGGTGTGATATAGTTCCCATGGATACTTGTCATGTTTTATTGGGAAGGCCATGGTTATATGATAGACATGTCATACATGATAGGAGGGCCAACACTTACACTCTCACCATCAACCAAAAGAGGATCACTTTGGCACCTCTTGATCCACCATCTCGGCAAAAGGAGAAACGTCATATTGTATCAATTTTGAAGATGGAGTATCAAGGGCATGAAGAATATAAGGATCCTATTCTTACACATTGGGAGAAGAATGAAACGGATCCAAGTATCCATCACATTTTAAAACTTCCCACGAAGCATATCTTCCATTAGCATCCAAAAGATATCTACTTAGATCACTTGGTTGAAAGGCCGAAAATTCGAAAGGATGAAATAGCCCAAGTCATCAAAGTACATTGTTTCATGCTAAATGACAAGGGTAAAGTGGTAAGAATAGACTTGGGAAGTGAGAAGCAACATGAACAACCCACGTTCAAGGTGGGGAAAAGCAAATCCAAGTCTTATGGTGTTCAAGAATTGATCGGAAGAAAGTTTAAGAAGTTCATCAAAGGAATCTATAATGACTTCAAAGCTTTCAAGAAGAAAGTCTTTGTGAAGAAGGAAAGTAAGAGTTGATTTTCCAAAGTTTGAGGGCAAACTTTTTCAACCGGGGGTGTATGATGCATAATTGATGGCCTTATGCATCAAGGTCAACCATGGAGACTTTACTATCCTACTCCAAGGCATTTCAAGTGACATCACGGGCATCTCTACTCCTAGAGGACTATTGAGCTCCTTATCACAAGGGCCTTAAAGTTCTAATCAAGCCATATGATAGAGCTTTCTCTTATGTACATTTTGGTTTTTGAATCTTTAGTATTGGAGTTGTATTTTAGGAGATATTGTATTTTCTTTAAATGATGTCATAATTGAGTGGGATGATGTAAGCCCTTAAAGGGCCTAATCTTGAAGAGGGGTGATGCCTAAGGGGAGGTTTCCTACTATAAATACCCCCTAGGGGTGCCTTGTAAACATATCTCATATTCATACATTCAATACAATGTCTAAAGTTGATGCTTTAGTTCTCTCTAGTTTTGGCTAGAAATCGAATTCCCTTTGGGTTTTTCGTGTGAAATCTTCTCTTCTAATCCAAGATTGAGCATTCTTGGGTGGTGAAAGGAGGAGTAGGAGCTCTTGAAGATTGTGGTGTGGCTGTATCAATCCAAGGAGTTTCGTTGCTCATTCTATCAAGTTGTTCTCGTTTGATTCGTCATTTGTAAGTCTATTTGATTCTCGTTTGTTTTGCTATTTTGGGAATTCTCTTGATTGTCTTGAACTTCATGTTTTGAGCTCACGAATCAGCCTTTGAATCATCTAAATCATTCGGCCATAGGTTCCTAAAATTGTTCCTTGAATCGTTCATCTTTGAATCAACTAGTGCAAGTTCTTACTTGTGATATGATCCTTGTTCTTTCTTGGCATTTTGGTTGTCTTGTGATCCATTATGCATCAATTTGGTATCAGAGCCATGTTTAGTTGATTCTCCTTTGTTTCTTGCATGAATCTTGGACCTTGTTTCATCATATAATCACATAAACATTGTCCAACCACACGCCATTTTGATAGTTCTTCCAAGAACTCATCAAGAACTCATCAAGAACTCATAAAGAACCCATAGCTCCACAAAGAACCCTCGTCCTAAACGCATACCTAACCAAAATCCGTCCCATTCCCTCGTGAGTTCAATTGACATCAAGTTGAATCCAATGGCAGACGATGAATCTAATGAGGTTTATGAACTTGAGCAACAAATAGCATTTTTGCGTGTGCAATTGGGTAAGCAAATGGAAGAAAACAGAATGCTACGTGAAGGATCCATACGTGATGGTGTCTCGTCACATGGAGAAGGTAGTTCAAAGTCTAAAAGGCATGAACGTTGGTTTGAAATTAAGAAAACATGCTTCTATTTGGTGGACTAACCTTCAAAATAAGAGAGTTGCAAAAGGGAAAGAAAAGATCCGTTCTTGGGATAAGATGAAGTCAAAGTTGCAATCCAAGTTCCTTCCCCAATCATACGTCCACGACAACTACTACAAGCTGCAAAAGCTTGTCCAAGGCTCTAAATCGGTCGAAGAATACACAAGGAGTTTGAACACCTCCTTTGGCGTTGTGATCTCACGGAGAAGGACCACAAATTCTGGTACGTAACTTGGCTATGAAAGTGGAAAGACACCAAAACCCATCCAAACCCTATACCCCACTCCCTTACTCTCAAACACAATCAAAAGCTCCACAAAATCAGCCCCCATCCTCCCTTAAACCCTACGCCAAACCCACATTAAACCAGCCACAAAATTCCCCATCCAAAACCCAAGTCCAAGAACCAAGAACATTAGCTCCAAGAAAGTGTTTTCGATGCCAAGGTTGGGACATTATGCTTCGGAGTGTCCAAACAAGCGAGTAGTGGCTTTGGTGGAATACCAAAGTGCTTTATATGTAGAGCCGGAGTATGAGAAAGAAGAAGAAGTTAGGGTTGACGCCAAAGATGAGGAAGATGTAGTAGAAGAATATGTGGAAGAACCGGATGAAGGAGAACTACTTGTGGTAGAAAGGACCTTAAATATCACAAATGTGCCGAAAGATCAATTACAAAGAGAAGCAATTTTTCGCTCTCGTTGTACCATCCAAGGGAGAGTATGCTCCTTGATCATAGATGGAGGAAGTTGCACCAATGCCGCCTCTACAACAATGGTCAAGAAGTTGCAAATGGAGATTAGCCCACATCCAACACCCTACACAATACAATGGCTAAACCTTGGGCAAGGCATTCGTGTGGATCAACGAGTTTTGGTGAGTCTTTCAATCGGAAAGAATTATCAAGATTCATTGTGGTGTGATATAGTTCCCATGGATACTTGTCATGTTTTATTGGGAAGGCCATGGTTATATGATAGACATGTCATACATGATAGGAGGGCCAACACTTACACTCTCACCATCAACCAAAAGAGGATCACTTTGGCACCTCTTGATCCACCATCTCGGCAAAAGGAGAAACGTCATATTGTATCAATTTTGAAGATGGAGTATCAAGGGCATGAAGAATATAAGGATCCTATTCTTACACATTGGGAGAAGAATGAAACGGATCCAAGTATCCATCACATTTTAAAACTTCCCACGAAGCATATCTTCCATTAGCATCCAAAAGATATCTACTTAGATCACTTGGTTGAAAGGCCGAAAATTCGAAAGGATGAAATAGCCCAAGTCATCAAAGTACATTGTTTCATGCTAAATGACAAGGGTAAAGTGGTAAGAATAGACTTGGGAAGTGAGAAGCAACATGAACAACCCACGTTCAAGGTGGGGAAAAGCAAATCCAAGTCTTATGGTGTTCAAGAATTGATCGGAAGAAAGTTTAAGAAGTTCATCAAAGGAATCTATAATGACTTCAAAGCTTTCAAGAAGAAAGTCTTTGTGAAGAAGGAAAGTAAGAGTTGATTTTCCAAAGTTTGAGGGCAAACTTTTTCAACCGGGGGTGTATGATGCATAATTGATGGCCTTATGCATCAAGGTCAACCATGGAGACTTTACTATCCTACTCCAAGGCATTTCAAGTGACATCACGGGCATCTCTACTCCTAGAGGACTATTGAGCTCCTTATCACAAGGGCCTTAAAGTTCTAATCAAGCCATATGATAGAGCTTTCTCTTATGTACATTTTGGTTTTTGAATCTTTAGTATTGGAGTTGTATTTTAGGAGATATTGTATTTTCTTTAAATGATGTCATAATTGAGTGGGATGATGTAAGCCCTTAAAGGGCCTAATCTTGAAGAGGGGTGATGCCTAAGGGGAGGTTTCCTACTATAAATACCCCCTAGGGGTGCCTTGTAAACATATCTCATATTCATACATTCAATACAATGTCTAAAGTTGATGCTTTAGTTCTCTCTAGTTTTGGCTAGAAATCGAATTCCCTTTGGGTTTTTCGTGTGAAATCTTCTCTTCTAATCCAAGATTGAGCATTCTTGGGTGGTGAAAGGAGGAGTAGGAGCTCTTGAAGATTGTGGTGTGGCTGTAGCAATTGGAGAGGCTTCGTTGCTCATTCTATCAAGTTCTTTTCTCGTTTCTCGTTTGGTTCTTCATCATTGTAAGTCGTTTGTTTTCCATTTGTTTTGCTAGTTGTGAATTCACTTGATTGTCTTCAAATTCATGATTAAAACTCACGAATCAGCCCCTAAATCATCTACATCTTTTGGCCTTTGATCTCATATTACATTCCTTATTTCGTTCCATCTTTGATTCATCTCTTGCAAGTTCTTACTTGTGTTATGATCCGTGTTCTTTCTTGGAATTTTGGTTGAGTTGTGATCCATTATGCAACAAATACCCCCTAGGGGTGCCTTGTAAACACACCTCATATTCATACATTCAATACAATGTCTAAAGTTGATGCTTTAGTTTCTCTCTAGTTTTGGCAAGATCAACGATTTCCACTCTAGGATTTCGTTTTAAATCTTCTCTTCTAATCCAAGATTGAGCATTCTTGGGTGGTGAAAGGAGGAGTAGGAGCTCTTGAAGATTGTGGTGTGGCTGTATCAATCCAAGGAGTTTCGTTGCTCATTCTATCAAGTTGTTCTCGTTTGATTCGTCATTTGTAAGTCCATTTGATTCTCGTTTGTTTTGCTATTTTGGAAATTCACTTGATTGTCTTGAACTTCATGTTTTGAACTCACGAATCAGCCTTTGAATCATCTAAATCATTCGGCCATAGTTTCCTAAAATTGTTCCTTGAATGGTTCATCTTTGAATCAACTAGTGCAAGTTCTTACTTGTGATATGATCCTTGTTCTTTCTTGGCATTTTGGTTGTCTTGTGATTCATTATGCATCAATTTGGTAAAGAATATAAGGATCCTATTCTTACACATTTGGAGAAGAATGAAACGGATCCAAGTATCCATCACATTTTGAAACTTCCCACGAAGCATATCTTCCATGAGCATCCAAAAGATATCTACTTAGATCACTTGGTTGAAAGGCCGAAAACTCGAAAGGATGAAATAGTCCAAGTCATCAAAGTGCATTGTTTCATGCTAAATGACAAGGGTAAAGTGGTAAGAATAGACTTGGGAAGTGAGAAGCAACGTGAACAACCCACGTTCACGGTGAAGAAACGCAAGTCCAAGTCTTATGGTGTTCGAGAATTGATCGGAAGAAAGTTTAAGAAGTTCATCAAAGGAATCTATGATGACTTCAAAGCTTTCAAGAAGAAAATCTTTGTGAAGAAGGCAAGTGAGAGTTGATTTTCCAAAGTTTGAGGGCAAACTTTTTGAACCGGGGGTGTATGATGCATAATTGATGGCCTTATGCATCAAGGTCAACCATGGAGACATCTAATACTCACCTAGAAGAAAGAAGAGCTCAAGTCTCTCATATATTTCTCTACTTGGAAGGGATCAACTCATGTGATCGTATATTTTTGCTCCTTAATTCAAGGACCATGAAGCTATCATAGAAGTCATCCTAGAGAGGATTAATCTACATTCCAAGAGCTTTCATATGCTTCAAGAATCTTTAAGTTTGGATGAGAATCCAAGGAGTTATTCATATTTGTAATATAGTTTAGTACATTATTTTCTTTATGATGTAAGCATTAGGAAGAATGATATAAGCCCTAAAGTGGCCTCTTGTACACGCCATAAGGGAGGAGTTTAACTATAAATACCCCCCCTAGGGTGCCTTGTAATTCATTCATATACATTGAATTTTTAGATAAACAAACACATGGAGTGTTCTCTCTAGCTTTCATGCTAGGTTCTTTTCGTTTCTCTCTTGTGGGGTTCGAATCATTCCCTTCTTCTAGCTAAGGTTGGCATCCTTAGTGGTGAAAGGAAGGAATTGAAGATCTCTTGAAGGTGGTGTGGTTGTATCCTTCAAAAGAGTCTTCAAAAGCCATCAACTATCCAACGTTCATTCATCCATCTATCATCCATCTCACGTCATTCATCATTACTTCATCAAGAATTGTTCCTTCATTCAACAATTCTTCATCCATTCATCAAGAATTCAACAAGAATTCATCAAGCATTCAACCAAGAAGTATTCGTCATTCATCCTACAATCGTCAATCTTTTATTCGTTCATCATTTCCATTCATTTGGTAATCATCTTTCATAGTTCTTTCCATCCTTTTCATCCATTTCTATTCCATTTTTGGTTCTTTGGAACTTTGAGAAGGGAGATTCCTATCTTCGTTTTTAAAGATCCTTAGATATTGTGTAATGAGATCATCCCTTGGTCCCATTATGCATCATTGTACTATCAATGGCAAAGTTGATGTATAATGGGATCATGGATGATCAATTACACAACAATATAAGGATCTTTAAACTTGGGGTTGGTTAGATTGATTCTTAAACGAATGAAAAGATGAAAATCGCATGTAAGTGGATGAATAATGGATGATGGACGAATGGATGGATAGGTGAACGAATGAATGGGAATGTATTCTGGTTGGTATGGAATAGAATGGAATGAAAATGCAATGGAAATCAAAAGATTCAAAAGAATAGATTGAAACTTACAACAAGAATGAATCGTTTGATCGAATGATAAACGGCTTGGGATCTTCTAAGGAGATACAGATTCACCACTCCTAGAATCCTCCAACTCTTCCTATCACCAATCTAAGATAGCCAATCTTAGAATAGAAGAAGAGATTCAAAGAGACTCCTCTCAAGAAGACTCATTTTCTAACACAAAGGTTAGAGAGAACAAAGCATAAGCTTTTGATTTGATTTGTGTATGTTGTGGGATGAATTATAGGAGGCCTAAGGGGGTATTTATAGTAATCCTAAGCCCCCTTGGACGTGCACTAATCAAGAAGCTAGGCCCTTGAGGCTTACATCATGCTACACATTTATTACATCATAAAAACTCTAAGATACAACTCTAGAAAGAAAAGACTATAACTCCTTCAATACTTGTCCGTTTTCCAAGATTCAAAAACCATTGGAAAGCTCTTTCAATGTACTCCAAATCTGTCTTTGGATGACTTCCGCAATAGACATATGGATCTAGAGTTATAGAGCAAAATATCGAATTGCACTTGATAAGGTCCTCTACTGCCGTGAGTGATGATTACTCAATAAAGGGCTTTTATCTCCAAGAGTGATTTAAGCTCGTTGATGTCCTCATATATATGAGAATAACTCCATGTAAGCTAGAATACCATCAAGGTCCTTCACGCTTTCTTCCTTGAGCTAATAAACCCTTGTGGTTGTTGATACCCAAGGCGACATTTGTAGCTTCTAGAGCTGGATTAAGGTCCTCTTAGCTAACCTTGATGTATATAGCTGGGCGATTATACATCAAAAGTGTGCCCATTAATCATAGATGGAGGAAGTTGCACCAATGCGGCCTCTACAACAATGGTCAATAAGTTGCAATTGGAAGATATCCCTCATCCCACGCCTTATACCGTACGTTGGCTAATGATGCATAATTGATGGCCTTATGCATCAAGATCAACCATGGAGACATCTAATACTCACCTAGAAGAAAGAAGAGCTCAAGTCTCTCATATATCTCTCTACTTGGAAGGGATCAACTCATGTGGTCGTATACTTTTGCTCCTTAATTCAAGGACCATGAAGCTATCATAGAAGTCATCCTAGAGAGGATTAATCTACATTCCAAGAGCTTTCATATGGTTCAAGAATCTTTAAGTTTGGATGAGAATCCAAGGAGTTATTCATATTTGTAATATAGTTTAGTACATTGTTTTCTTTATGATGTAAGCATTAGGAAGAATGATATAAGCCCTAAAGAGGCCTCTTGTACACGCCATAAGGGAGGAGTTCTACTATAAATACCCCCCTTAGGGTGCTTTGTAATTCATTCATATACATTGAATTTTTAGATAAACAAACACATGGTGTGTTCTCTCTAGCTAAGGTTGGCATCCTTAGTGGTGAAAGGAAGGAATTGAGGGTCTCTTGAAGGTGGTGTGGCTGTATCCTTCCAAGATTCTTCAAAAGCCATCAATTATCCAACGTTCATTCATCCATTTATCATCCATCTCACGTCATTCATCAAGAATTGTTCCTTTATTCAACAATTCTTCATCCATTCATCAAGAATTCAACAAGAATTCATCAAGCATTCAACCAAGAAGTATTCGTCTTCATCACGTTCAACAATTTCACGTCAATGCTTCATCATTCGTTCAACATTTCCATTCGTTTGGTAACCATCTTTCATAGTTCCATTCATCCTTTTTCATCCATTTCTATTCCATTTTTGGTTCTTTGGAACTTTGAGAAGGGAGATTCCTATCTTCGTTTTTAAAGATCCTTAGATTGTGTGTATTGTGATCATCCCTTGGTCACATTATGCATCAAAATTGGTATCAGAGCTTAGGAGTTTGAATCTCTTAGTTCTTGAAAAAATCTTTTTACAATCTTTCCCTCTCCCACACTGATGTATATTTGCCTAGCTATATACATCAAGGCCTAGCTAAAGGACCTCAATCCAGCTAGAAGCTACAAATGTCGCCTTGGGTATCAACAATTACAATGGTTTATTAAGCTCTATACATCAATGAAGCAAGCATGAAGGACCTTGATGTTATTCTAGCTTACATGGAGTTACTCTCATATATGGAGGTCATCAATGAGCTCCAAATACTCTCGGCAATAAGAGTCCTTATTGAATTCGCGGCAATGGAGGACCTTATCGTGAATAGTTCGATATTTTGCTCTATAACTCTAAATCCAAGCATCTATTGAGGAAGTCATCAAAAGACAGATTGGAGTACATTTAAAGAGCTTTCCAATGGTTTTTGAATCATTGAAAACGGACAAGTATTGAAGGAGTTATAGTAATTTCTTTCTAGAGTTGTATTTTAGAGTTTATGATGTCATAAATAGGATATATGATGTAATAGTTGATTCTTGGTTTCTTGAACCCTAGGTACACGTCCAAGGGGTCCCTAAAGTAGTATAAATAGACCCCCTAGGGTGCCATTGTATTCATTCAATTCAAGTCATTCAATAAATCAAAAACAAACACAAGGTGTTGTTTTCTCTCTAGTTTTGTGCTAGAGCTTTCGTTTCTCTTGAGGGAGAACGAGTATCCCCTTCTTCTATTCTAAGATTGGCTATCTTAGATGGTGAAAGGAAGGAATTGAAGAGTCTTGGAGGTGGTGTGCCTATATCCTTCAAGAGAGCTTCAAATCGCCATTATCATTCAACCATTCAACGACATTCATCAAGAATTCATCAAGAACTCATCAAGAATTCATCAAGAACTCATCAAGCATTCAATCATCTTCATTTGTTCTTCAAACGTTCAAAGAGTGTCGTTCATCATCATTCATCAATCGTCATCCCATCATTCGACATTCATCCATTGTTCATCAAACTTCAATTGATCTTGGTAAACGAATTTCACCATCTTTTCGTTTATCTTCATCCTTTATCATTCATTTTTGGATCCTTGAGAACTTTGAGAAGCAAGATTCTTATCTTGGTTTTTAAAGATCCTTAAATCATGTGTAATGTGATCATTTTTGATCCCATTATGCATCACACACGTTCCCCATCACCCCTACCATCACACGTCCATCACAAAAAATTCATCCTCCATCACACGTCCCCACCAAACTCCACAAAGAACCCGTGAGCCCAAACATAAATCCAACCCCCTCAGGTCCCTTCTATGCTAACCATCCTACCATGAGTTTCTTGTGATCTTTTGAATCAAGATAGGTTCTAATGGTTTGCAAAAGGTCTAGCGTGAGCTCTGATGCTTGAAGCAACAAATTAATGATCTTGCCAAGCAAATGGAAGAATGTGGGATTCTTCCAAAGGGGTCAAGAAGCACAAAATCACGTGTGGTTCACTCTTCTAAGGTTGAACATGAAGCACCTTATGCACGGAGTAAGCATTCGAACAAGAAGAATGGGAAGAAAGTTCAAAAAGATTTCTTGCCATCTGATTACAAAGGTGACTCCATCAACAATCTTGAAGGAGTTAAGCAAGGGAGCATGGATGTACTTGATTATACAATAGAGTTCAAGTGGCAATTATGGAAGAATGGCCTTAAGGAGGACGATCCACGCATTTTGGTATACTACTTTCTTGGTCTTAATGTGATGCATAATGAATCAAAACTAATCCATTATACACGAAATGAAAGAAAACGATCGTTCACAAGATAGAACTTGTGATTGTTGAAACCTCAAACAACGAATGAAACGAATGGAATGAGAATGAAAGGGACGATTATGGAAGGCATACACGAGAGTTCTAATGATTAAGCATGCATGACAATCAAGAGAATTCAAAAGACTAAACCAAAAACGTACCAATTAAAAGAAGAACCAAACGTTTGATGTAGAACAAGATAGAATGGCAATGGAAACCTCCTTGATTGATATAGACACACCACAATCAACTCGATTCCCAACTCCTCCTTTGCACCATCCAAGATTGCTCTCTCTTGGACTAGAAGAGAAGATTTGATTCGAAAACCCCTCAAGGTATTCGAACAGAGCTAAAACTAGAAAGAAACTAAAGCATAGCAACTTTAGAGAGATTTGTGTTTATTATCAATATGAATGAATTGTGTTTACAAAGGACCCAAGGGGGTCTATTTATAGGAGATCCCCTCCCTTTAGGCGTGACCCATCATCAAGATTGGGTCCCTTAAGGGCTTACATCATCCTTCTCAAGTATTACATCACTTCAAAGAAAATACAATATCTCCTAAAATACAACTCCAATACTAAAGATTCAAAAGCCAAAATGTACATAAAGAATAGCTCTATCATATAGCTGAATGAGAACTTCAAGACTCTTGAGATAAGGAGCTCAAAAATCCTTTAGTGTTGGAGATACCCGTGATGTCATGTGAGAAACCACTTGAAATGAGTTGTAATAGGTTTGTGAGGTCTTTAAGAGCCTCCTCTTGATGCATTGAAGTATGATATGCATCATTCACCCCTTCTTGAGAAAAGTTTGCCCTCAAACTTGGAATCTATTCTCCTTCTTGATAATAAGGTTTGAGATCGCTTACATTGAAAGTACAACTTCCCTCATAACCATCATCTAGCTTCAACTTATAAGCATTATCTCCGACCTTCTCAATGACCTCAAAAGCACCATCACTTCTTGGTTTCAATTTCCCTTTTCTTCTACTTGGAAATCTTTCTTTCTTGAGGTGAATCCATACCAAGTCTCCAGGTTTGAAAATAACTTTCTTCCTCTTTTGATTGACCTTTTCTTCAACCCTTTGAGTATACCTCATGATCTTTTCACGTACTTTCTCATGTAACTTCTTAATCTCCTCCACTCTCTTATTAGCTTCAAAACTGAATTTAGTTGATGTAGTCATAGGAGATAAATCCATGGGCTTGAGTGGGTTCTTACCATACACAACTTCAAATGGAGATAACTTTGTAGCTCGATTTGGGCTCCGATTATAAGCAAATTCAGCATGACTTAACAAAGTATCCCAACTTTTCTTATCCTTGTTCACCAAAGCTCGTAATAAAGCTCCCAACATACGGTTGACAACTTCAGTTTGTCCATCCGTTTGGGGATGACATGCCGTGCTAAATTTGAGCTTTGTTCCCATCTTCTTCCAAAGAGTAACCCAAAAGTGACTTAGAAACTTAGAGTCTCTATCACTCACCATAGTCTTGGGTATACCATGCAACTTAACAATCTCATCAAAGTATAAAGTAGCAACTCTCGTAGCATCATATGTAGTGTTGCAAGGTACAAAATGTGCCATCTTCGAAAATCGATCTACAACCACCATAATAGAATCCTTACCTCTTTGAGTTCGAGGTAGACCCACAACGAAGTCTAAACTCACATCTTCCCAAGGATGATATGGGATAGGTAGAGGTGTATATAAGCCTTGTGGTAACACATGTGACTTAGCAAGGTTGCACGTACCACATCTCTTCACAATATGCTCAACATCTTTCACCATACTAGGCCAAAAGTAATAGTCTCTCATCATCAAATAAGTCTTCTCTATACCAAAATGACCCGCCAAAGCACCTCCATGGACTTCTTGAATCAACAATTCACGCAAGGAAGTCTTTGGTATACATAATTGATTCCCTTTGAATAAGAAACCATCTTCAATATGAAACATTTCATGGGGATGCTTCTTTGCCAACTCATATACTTCTTTGAAATCTTGATCATCTTGATACAAATCCTTAATATGCTCAAATCCAGCAACATTAGAGTCAAGAATATATGTAAGTAAGTACCTTCTTGAGAGAGCATCGGCACCCTTATTCAAGTGCCCGGCTTTGTGCTTGATTACGAATTGAAAGGCTTGCATAAATTCAACCCATTTGGCATGGCGTGGGTTAAGCTTGTGTTGGCCTTGGATGAATTTGAGAGCTTCATGATCACTATGAAGAATGAACTCTCCACTTAGCAAGTAGTGCCTCCAATGCTCAAGAGCTCTTATAATGGCATAGAACTCTTTATCATATGTACTATACTTTCTTTTGGCATCATTCAACTTCTCACTAAAGTAGGCTATTGGCCTTCCCTCTTGTGTAAGGACGGCACCAATGCCAACTCCACTAGCATCCACTTCTACTTCAAATACTTTGTCAAAACATGGCAAGACTAGAAGAGGTGCGTTACTGATGTATAATGGGATCACAAGATCACATTACACAAAAGGGTTAAGGATCTTTAAGAGCGAAGATAAGAATCTCCCTTCTCAAAGTTCTCAAGGATCCAAAAATGAATGATAAAGGATGAAGATAAACGAAAAGAGGGATTAATTCGTTTACCAAGATCAAATGGAAGTTTGATGAACGATGGAATGACGATTGATGAATGATGATGAACGACACTCTTTGAAGATGATTGAATGCTTGATGAGTTCTTGATGAATTCTTGATGAATGTCGTTGAATGGTTGAATGATAATGGCGATTTGAAGCTCTTGAAGGATATAGGCACACCACCTCCAAGACTCTTCAATTCCTTCCTTTCACCATCTAAGATAGCCAATCTTAGAATAGAAGAAGGGGATACTCGTTCTCCCTCAAGAGAAACGAAAGTTCTAGCACAAAACTAGAGAGAAAACAACACCTTGTGTTTGTTTTTGATTTATTGAATGACTTGAATTGAATGAATACAATGGCACCCTAGGGGGTCTATTTATATTACTTTAGGGACCCCTTGGACGTGTACCTAGGGTTCAAGAAACCAAGAATCAACTATTACATCATATATCCTATTTATGACATCATAAACTCTAAAATACAACTCTAGAAAGAAATTGCTATAACTCCTTCAATACTTGTCCGTTTTCATTGATTCAAAAACCATTGGAAAGCTTATTGAAAGAGCTCCAATCTGTCTTCTGATGATTTCCTCAATAGATGTATGGATCTAGAGTTATAGAGCAAAATATCGAACTGTACTTGATGGAGTCCTTTGCTGCCGTGAGAGATGACTTCTCAATAAGGACTTGAGAGTTATTTATGCTCATTTATGTCCTCCAAATGTGAGAGTAACTCCATGTAAGCTAGAATACCATCAAGGTCCTTCATTCTTTCTTCCTTGAGCTAATAAACCTTGTAGTTGTTGATACCCAAGGCGACATTTGTAGCTTCTAGCTAGATTGAGGTCCTTTAGCTAGGCCTTGATGTATATAGCTAGGCAAATATACATCATTCTCCCCCGGTTGAAAAAGTTTGTCCTCAAACTTAGACAAAACTTCTTCTTCCTTGTTTTCCTTCCTTCTTTATAAGATGTCTTCCCATATGTGTTATTGACATCACTTCTCTTGTTCCTTCTTATGAGTTTACAACTTTTCTTCTTGAATGCCTTGAAATCATAATAGATTCCTTTGATGCTTGACTTGAACTTCCACTTTCTTCCAAGTCTTCTCATGACTAATCCAATGACATCATGGAACTTCAAATCTCGTTTCTTCATAGAGAATGTAGAAACCTCATATAACTTCTCAACTTCAAAGTATAGATTCACAAGCTTGTAACTCATGATGAAGACAATAGTACGACTTCCTTGAATCCATGGTACTTCAACCTTAGAATTCAAGCTTTCATCTCCATATATAGAAGGATTGCAAATATCACAACATTGTAACGTTTGCTCAATGTCAACGATCATGCTAGACCAGAAATAATACTCCTTCATCTTGAAATACGTATTGAGTAGACCCAAATGATCAAAAGAAATCCCATGTACTTCCATGATCAAGATTTCACGAATTCCACTCCTTGGAATGCACAAAAGGATTGTTGAGGATGCTTCTCACATACCTTGTATACTTCTTTAAAATCATCATCATCTTCATACAACTCCTTGATATATTCAAGACTAAGTACTCTTGAATCAAACATGTATCTCCTCGTTAGAAAACTTCCTTTAGTCAAAGGACTTGCTTCCTCCAAGTGACTGGATTTTGATGAACGAATCAAGTACTTCATCTCAAAACATGATGATGGCGTGATCTCCTCTTCATATGAAACATACTCCAATACTTTGTAAGATTCACGAAGCTTAAGCATGATTCCTCCAAGATAATATTCCTTTTGCTCAAATATCCTCATGATAGCAACAAGTATGAATGCTAAGCCATAAGCATGTAGATTCTTCTTTTCTCCACTTGGTATTTCACCAAAATAATCCATGGGACAACTTTCTTGAGATAGGACTTCACCTTTCTCAACTCCATTTGTAATGAACAAATATGATGCAAGAATAGGGAATAAAAGAATATGACGATCTTTAGCATCCTTTAAGAGACATAGTACCTCAAGTATAGATGCAAATATGGACCCTTCTTGAATAATTCTTTTCTTCCTTTTGTCCACTTGAATTACTCCATTTGATGAGATATGGTGAGATAGCATATTCTTGGACGAGAGGTAAGGACATTTCTCCAAGTACTTCTCCAATTCTCCATGTGGCTTCTTATGCTTCGCTAAGGCTAACTCCAAAGGATTTACATACTCCTTTCTACTTCTACTACATACAAAAATGTTATCAAAGTATACAAATACAATCTCTTTACATTGCAATGGTACATACTCTTTCAAAATAAGTTGTATACTATGAAAATCAAGGACATTGATGTAGTTATCCATGGATTGCGCTTGATCCTTTGCATAGACCATTCCGTGATGAATCATAGGATTTGGTGGCAGCCTTTGATGCATGATAATACTCATGGAAGAGAAACGTACCAAAAGAGATAAGTGAGAGAGGTCACTTGTTGATGGTGCTTGTCTTTCATCCAAATATTCACAAATGAGAACAAGTGATGGTAAAGGATCTTGATCCTTTATAGGCTCTTGATTTCCAACCTCCATTGGTGTAAGAATGAGACTCCTTGGTTCTTCAAATTCATGATACTTATTCTCCATAAGTGCCATAAGAGTACTTTGATCTTCCTTGAGCCGTGAGACACAAGGTGTGATGCATAATTGATGGCCTTATGCATCAAGGTCAACCATAGAGACTTTACTATCCTACACTACAAAAAAGGATCACTTATGCCACGGTAAATTTCGTGGCACAAGTTCGAAATTCTCGTGGCAAAGCTGTCTTGCCACGGGTTTTCTTCAAATTAGCCCCGTGGCACAAGTGGCCGTGGCAAGGATGTAGCCATGAGAAATTTGCTACCGTGGCTAAATGAAAAATCGTAGCCACGGGACGTCCCATGGCAAGTACTATCCTTTGCCACGGGAAGACCCGTGGCAATCACTTTTCTTGCCACGTGTAGTCGCGTGGCAATCACTTTCTTGCCACGTGAAGTCCCGTGGCAACCAATTTTCTTGCCGCGTGAAGTCCCGTAGCAATTACTTTTCTCGCCACGTGAAGTCCCATGGCAATCACTTTTCTCGCCATGTGAAGGCCCGTCACAATTAATTTGTTACGGTGGCAATTTTTTTTTGCTTTTTCTATTGTTTTATTGTATCTAATTATTATTTATTTATTTATTTCATTTCACATGCACCTACTAGTAGCTACCACCGAATTCATACATATCTACATATAGACAAATCTTGTTTAATTCATATATAGAGAGATGGAGAGGGATGTTTGAAAGAAATTCATAGTAATTAAGCTATAAATATTTTTTCATTATTTTCATATTTACGAAATGGTACATGTTTACATTGCTTATCGTTCGAAAATATCGATTCATCAACGATGAAACGATGATGAAACGCAAGTCTAACTTATGCTAAAACAACATACTAAACAATTATGATAATTGTACCAAAAATCTAAAAAGAACGTAATATATGCATCATTTTCTCTCGGACCATCGCCCATTGTGCTTCTTTTCTCTGTCATTGCAATCGTTGAGAGACTGAGAGGCTCCATTGTGACTGTTACCACCCTGTTCATTGGGAAGCTACAAATGAGGGGAAAAAAAAGGAAAGTAGACACATCAAATATAAATCATTAAAACATAAGAACATTCATGAAGGAAAATAAACTAACACTACAAAAAAAAGTGGATTTTACCAAAAGGGTTATATGCTAGTAAGAGTGAAATGTATGTTGGCACAATGTTTCACCAATCGATAATTATTTGTCATTGACATGTTGGCAATAGGCCTAGTTCTAAAATTTACATAAAATCATCATCATAAGAAGATCAATTGATATCTATTACAAATTCACATAAAATTAACTTAATCATGGAAAATGACACATTCCAAAATGCTAGGAATTCATACCCTGTATCTTGATTCCAAGGTTATTATGAAGGGAAGATGGGGCACCCAAAAATGCAAAACATGCTAGGTTAATCATGTAAGGTTCACACATAACACGAGCAGAATGATACTTACATCCATATTTATTGTAAATAATATGTGAATCATAACTTTGAATGTCTCGGCGACATGAACATGTTGTAAGACACTACATAGCATAATTTAGACTCACGAGAACAAAACTAAAATAAGATTGGAGAAAATACTTGAAAAAGGCACTCCTTACCATACGTTGGAGGAATTTCAATTATAGCGTCAACTTTAAAAGAAAGCGAAGAAGAAACCTGCAAAATTTACAACCTTTGATTTCATATCTAGACACCAAATAAGAGGAAAACATTAATAAATCATAAAATAAGACTATAACTAAATAAATTACTTGTGAATATGAAACTAAACGAGATTGAAACAACGACATACTTAGCAAAACAAAACAACATGGATCATTACTCAATTACAAAATTATAAACTCATATTTACCAATGCAAACTAACCATAATTCATAAATTATTAATCTATCCTTCACATAAACCCTGAACATATTAATCTATCAAAAACACACTATATTCTTCACATATATTAGCAACTAATCAATAAACTATAGTCATAATAATCACACATAAAACAGAATTTAAACACCTAATATTTGTAAATCATTTCAATTTAATTTTCATGAATTAAACCCTAAACATAATTTACATGAAATAAACACTATTCATCACATACATGAGCCAAAATTAATAATTTAAACTACAACAATTATACACTTAATGCAACCAGATTATATAAGCATAATTTTTACACATTATAACCAGATTACACTCAAAATTATAGTTAATAATGATAGCAATAAACAGAATTTAGAAAACTCAGAATAAATATGAAAACTAGGACTTTACATAGAGATTGGGTGGCGCTGGGCAAACCGACGGCGCAGATAGAGGTCCGCGACTTCACGGCGGTGTCGTCGGGGTGGTGCTCAGCGATGTCGGTGGTGGTCGGAGCGGCATGGCGTCAATTGGTGTCGCTGGGTGGGCAAACGATGGCGCCAGCGGTGTGTGTGGCGGTCACGGATGCGTTGGCGACATCGGCAGAGGTCTGGGCGGAATTGGTGTCACAACAGCAAGCGCAAACCGGGAAAGAGAGAGTGAAGTCGAGGGAGAAAGAGAGGCGGTGGTTTGACGGACGGTGATGCGCGCGGTGGGGAGGTGTTGGATGGCAAAGATTACGTGAGGAGATAGGGGATGAAGATAGAGATTAGGGTTTGGGATTAGTGGGCCATAATTAACAATATGTCAATATATATATATTACTATTACTAATATTGATTTAGTAAAACATAATATTCTGTAAATATAATCACAGCACTACTATTATTAATAGCTAGGAGAAAATAATTTTAATTTCTCAAATAACAATAGGAATAATTATATATATATATAATTATTATTTCTGGATACAAAGGGTGATGACCATAATATACTCCTTCTGTTCTATATTAAGGCTGTGTTCGGCGGTAGCGTTTGGGGTAGCATTTAGCGTTTTCACAAAGTCAAAACTCTAATTGTGTAAATATTAGTGTTCGGTAAACTAGCGTTTTGAGGAGTGTTTAGCGTTTTGAGTAGCGTTTTGTGAAACGCTAATAAAAAGTTAACGTTTAGCGTTTGGGGTATAGCGTTTCATATTTTTCGGTCAAAAAATACCTTTTGAAAATTTTATCTTTCAAAATTGTTCATATCCTTTTATGTCAATTCACATTAATCTGTTAGTTCAACCGCTAAATTTATCGAACACAATTTTCATTTGAATAGTCATCCGCTATCCGCTACTTACACCACTATCCGCTGCTTAAACCGCTATCCATTACATAAACCTCTATCCGCTACCTAAAACACTAATTTTGCCGAACAGGGTCTAATTGTCGTCTTTGGAAATTGTGCAGTCAAACTCCAAAAATTTTGACAATAAATTTCTCAATATATACAATGAATTGCTATATATAAAATTACCACCGCTAGATTTGTAACGAAAAATACTATCGTACAAGTATAATATTGCAATTGTAAGTAACATATTATGCAAGAAATTATCAATTAAAAAGTAATATTGGAAACTCTGAAAGTCAAAATTATGACAATTAACATAGAACGGAGGTAATATGAGTTTTGATGAAGGTATTTTTGGAAAACTATAATTAGTTATTTTACTTTTTTTTAAAAAAAAAACTTCACATTAAATGATAGGATGAGTTACTAATAGCACATTATGGTATAATGAGAGTTTGGGTGAGGGCATTTTTGGAAGGCTATATATCGTTATTTTATTTTTTATAAAATCTTTCATAACTATAAGGAAAAACTTATAAAAACATGTAAGGCCAACAATTAAATTGAGATAACAATCATGTGAAAGAGCAAGATGCAAAAATATAAAAATTATACCTAATATACATTATATTATCATATTAAAAGGTACGATAATAAATTATCCAAATAAAAATATACAAATTTGAAAGTGCAAGATGTAAAAATAATTAAACAAAATATGAATATACATGCAATTAAGTTGAGTAAAAAATCAAATAGAAAAATTTTGAGTATTTTGTTTGTATTGTACTCGATAAGGCATGGTTCGGAATTAAATAATTATTTTATTATTATTATGGTACAAATGTACTATTCTGGTTTGGACCGGTTGACCCAAAAAAACTACACCGAAAACTCGGACAAAATGGTAATCGTTCTAGTCATCGGTTCAATTGTTTTTACTTTTCTGGTTCCTGGGTCGGGTCTGTCTAAACCTGGAAAACCCGAACCAGGACCGGAAAACCAATTATTTTAAAATTTAAATTTTAATGTAAAAAGATATTCACAATATTATAGGCGACAATCACAATATTATCACCTGAAAAATATTATATCATAATCTAATGGTTTGTCCCCTTAAAATTACAAAGATGAACATTTTGTCATATATTCATCCTAGTCCAACTTTATATAAATTCATATAAATGATAATTAAATTTTAGTCAACTTTATATATGTTTAGGTGTGACTACAAATTGTGTCATATTGTTAGAGATTCTATCATAATATCATGAATATCTATTTTAATTAAAATTTAAATTTGACAAATTAATGAATTATTAAAATTTATCACCTAAAAAAATATTCTATCCTAATCTACTTACTTCTCCCCTTAAAATTAGAACATATACTCATCATAATCCAACTTTGCATAAATTCATGTAAATGATAATTAAATTTGAGCTAACTTTATATATATTTACGTGTGACTACAAATTATTTCATACTGTTATGTATTCTCTCATATTATTATATCATTTTTTTTTCAATTTTAATAATTTTTTCGACGTAATCAAATGAATCCTATGTAAATCCAAATGAAATCTAAAATGAATTGGACAAACTTTTCTTGAAAAAAATTAGAATAAGGTAATTGAAAGACACAACCATCTAAATAATCTAAAAATTAGAATAAACTAAATGAAATCTAAAATAGTACTAAAATTGATGTTATTGCCTCTATATATATATATATATATATATATATATATATATATATATATATATATATATATATATATATATATATATATATATATATATATATATATATATATACATACATAAAATAGCACCAAACACAAGGAAATCCACCTCACTAAACCCATATGAATATTCACTATCCAAAATATCGACAACACGCGCTCCATTTTCCTTAAAAAATTTAAAGAAAAACGACAAAGCTTCTTATCCTCCATTCAATTCTGGAATTTAGTCATATTATGATTTTTCAATTTTTTTTATATATTTATTATTGTAATCATACTTCATCGGACTTAATCACATTGCATGCGGTCATCACCTTCATAACCGCTCCAATCTAGTACTTATAATCGAAGTCAGACATATTTAATCGGATTCAAATACAAATTTCATTTTATCTGATTTGGATTGGATTTTTCTTATTCGCATCAGATTGTATTTGCTTCGAAGTTGGATTTGACTACCATCCCTAATTTTTTAGATTCGCATAAGTATTTTTTTGCTACGGGTGATATTTTCCCATGGCATGTGATTGCCACGGGTGATATTTTCCCGTGACATAAGTATTTTTTTTGCTACGGAAGTTCTAGCCCGTGGCATGTTATTGCCACGGGTGACATTTTCCCGTAGCATAAGTATTTTTTTGCCACGGGTAACATTTTCCCGTGGCATAAATATTTTTTTTGCCACGGAAGTTCTAGTCCATGGCATGTTATTGCCACGGGTGACATTTTCCCGTGGCATAAGTATTTTTTTTGCCACAGGTAACATTTTCTCGTGGCATAAGTATTTTTTTGCCACGGGAGTTGTAGTCCGTGGCATATTTTTACACATCAAATTCCACATAAAATTTTCCCGTGGCAAGACTAAGAAATTGCCACGATTTTAGATTTCCCGTGGCATAATTCGTGGCACAAGTGACGATTTTTTGTAGTGCTACTCCAAGGCATTTCAAGTGACATCACGGGCATCTCTACTCCTAGAGGACTATTGAGCTCCTTATCACAAGGGCCTTAAAGTTCTAATCAAGCCATATGATAGAGATTTCTCTTATGTACATTTTGGTTTTTGAATCTTTAGTATTGGAGTTGTATTTTAGGAGATATTGTATTTTCTTTAAATGATGTCATAATTGAGTGGGATCATGTAAGCCCTTAAAGGGCCTAATCTTGAAGAGGGGTGACGCCTAAGGGGAGGTTTCCTACTATAAATACCCCCCTAGGGGTGCCTTGTAGAGACATCTCATATTCATACATTCAATACAATGTCTAAAGTTGATGCTTTAGTTCTCTCTAGTTTTGGCTAGAAAACGAATTCCCTTTGGGTTTTTCGTGTGAAGTCTTCTCTTCTAATCCAAGATTGAGCATTCTTGGGTGGTGAAAGGAGGAGTAGGAGCTCTTGAAGATTGTGGTGTGGCTGTAGCAATTGGAGAGGCTTCGTTGCTCAATTCTATCAAGTTCTTTTTCTCGTTTCTCGTTTGGTTCTTCATCATTGTAAGTCGTTTGATTTCTTTTTGTTTTGCTAGTTGTGAATTCACTTGATTGTCTTCAAATTCATGATTAAACTCACGAATCAGCCCCTAAATCATCTACATCTTTTGGCCTTTGATCTCATATTTCATTCCTTATTTCGTTCCATCTTTGATTCATCTCTTGCAAGTTCTTACTTGTGATATGATCCTTGTTCTTTCTTGGCATTTTGGTTGTCTTGTGATCCATTATGCATCAATTTGGTATCAGAGCTATGTTTAGATGAATCTCCTTTGTTTCTTGCATGAATCTTGGACCTTGTTTTGTCACAAAATCACATAAACCCCACGTTATACACGCCCCTTTGATAGTTCTTCCAAGAACTCATCAAGAACTCATCAAGAACCCATCAAGAACCCATCAAGAACTCATAAAGAACCCGTAGCTCCTCAAAGAACCCTCGTCCTAAACACAAACCAAGCCCAAATCCGTCCCTTTCCCTCGTGAGTTCATATGACATCAAGTTGATTTCTAATGGCAAACGATGAATCTAAATCAAATGAGGTTTATGAACTTGAGCAACAAATAGCATTTTTGCGTGTGCAATTGGGTAAACAAATGGAAGAGAATAAAATGCTACGTGAAGGTTCTCTACGTGATGGTGTTTCGTCACATGGTGAAAGTAGTTCGAAGCCTAAAAGGCATGATCGTTTGGATTTTAAAGTAGAAGTTCCCGAATTTGATGGTAGTCTTAATGTTGAGGATTATCTTGATTGGATACATACCGTTGAACGTGTCTTTGAGTTGAAAGATTGTAGTGATGAGATCAAGGTGAAGTACGTTGCTTTGAAATTAAGAAAACATGCTTCTATTTGGTGGACTAACCTTCAAAAGAAGAGAGTCGCAAAAGGGAAAGAAAAGATCCGTTCTTGAGATAAGATGAAGTCAAAATTGCAATCCAAGTTTCTTCCCCAATCATACGTCCACGACAACTACTACAAGCTGCAAAAGCTTGTCCAAGGCTCTAAATCGGTTGAAGAATACACAAGGGAGTTTGAACACCTCCTTTGGCGTTGTGATCTCAAGGAGAAGGAACCACAAGTTCTGGTACGTTACTTGATTGGTTTGAATGATTGGATACGTCATATAGTTGAATTACATTCATATGAATCCCTTGATGAGCTAAGTAACTTGGCTATGAAAGTGGAAAGACAAAGGAAGGAAAGGGCCAAGGAACCTCAAAGACCCTATACCCCACTCCCTTACTCTCAAACACAATCAAAAGCTCCACAAAATCAGCCCCCATCCTCCCTTAAACCCTACGCCAAACCCACAATAAACCAGCCACAAAATCCCCCATCCAAAACCCAAGTCCAAGAACCAAGAACATTAGCTCCAAGAAGGTGTTTTCGATGCCAAGGGTTGGGACATTATGCTTCGGAGTGTCCAAACAAGCGAGTAGTGTCTTTGGTGGAATACCAAAGTGCTTTATATGTAGAGCCGGAGTATGAGAAAGAAGAAGAAGTTAGGGTTGACGCCAAAGATGAGGAAGATGTAGTAGAAGAATATGTGGAAGAGCCGGATGAAGGAGAACTACTTGTGGTAGAAAGGGCCTTGAATATCACAAATGTGCCGAAAGATCAACTACAAAGAGAAGCAATTTTCCGCTCTCGTTGTACCATCCAAGGGAGAGTATGCTCCTTGATCATAGATGGAGGAAGTTGCACCAATGCCGCCTCTACAACAATGGTCAAGAAGTTGCAAATGGAGATTAGCTCACATCCCACACCCTACACAATACAATGGCTAAACCTTGGGCAAGGCATTCGTGTGGATCAACGAGTTTTGGTGAGTCTTTCAATTGGAAAGAATTATCAAGATTCATTGTGGTGTGATATAGTTCCCATGGATACTTGTCATGTTTTATTGGGAAAACCATGGTTATATGATAGACATGTCATACATGATGGGAGGGCCAACACTTACACTCTCGCCATCAACCAAAAGAGGATCACTTTGGCACCACTTGATCCACCATCTCGGCAAAAGGAGAAACGTCATATTGTGTCAATCATGAAGATGGAGTATCAAGGGCATGAAGAGTGTAAGGATCCTATTCTTACACATTTGGAGAAGAATGAAACGGATCCAAGTATCCATCATATTTTGAAACTTCCCACGAAGCATATCTTCCATGAGCATCCAAAAGATATCTACTTAGATCACTTGGTTGAAAGGCCGAAAATTCAAAAGGATGAAATAGCCCAAGTCATCAAGGTACATTGTTTCATGCTAAATGACAAGGGTAAAGTGGTAAGAATAGACTTGGGAAGTGAGAAGCGACATGAACAACCCACGTTCAAGATGGGGAAACGCAAATCCAAGTCTTATGGTGTTCGAGAATTGATCGGAAGAAAGTTTAAGAAGTTCATCAAAGGAATCTATAATGACTTCAAAGCTTTCAAGAAGAAAGTCTTTGTGAAGAGGGCAAGTAAGAGTTGATTTTCCAAAGTTTGAGGGCAAACTTTTTCAACCGGGGGTGTATGATGCATAATTGAAGGCCTTATGCATCAAGGTCAACCATAGAGACTTTACTATCCTACTCCAAGGCATTTCAAGTGACATCACGGGCATCTCTACTCCTAGAGGACTATTGAGCTCCTTATCACAAGGGCCTTAAAGTTCTAATCAAGCCATATGATAGAGATTTCTCTTATGTACATTTTGGTTTTTGAATCTTTAGTATTGGAGTTGTATTTTAGGAGATATTGTATTTTCTTTAAATGATGTCATAATTGAGTGGGATCATGTAAGCCCTTAAAGGGCCTAATCTTGAAGAGGGGTGACGCCTAAGGGGAGGTTTCCTACTATAAATACCCCCCTAGGGGTGCCTTGTAGAGACATCTCATATTCATACATTCAATACAATGTCTAAAGTTGATGCTTTAGTTCTCTCTAGTTTTGGCTAGAAAACGAATTCCCTTTGGGTTTTTCGTGTGAAATCTTCTCTTCTAATCCAATATTGAGCATTCTTGGGTGGTGAAAGGAGGAGTAGGAGCTCTTGAAGATTGTGGTGTGGCTGTAGCAATTGGAGAGGCTTCGTTGCTCAATTCTATCAAGTTCTTTTTCTCGTTTCTCGTTTGGTTCTTCATCATTGTAAGTCGTTTGTTTTCTTTTTGTTTTGCTAGTTGTGAATTCACTTGATTGTCTTCAAATTCATGATTAAACTCACGAATCAGCCCCTAAATCATCTACATCTTTTGGCCTTTGATCTCATATTTCATTCCTTATTTCGTTCCATCTTTGATTCATCTCTTGCAAGTTCTTACTTGTGATATGATCCTTGTTCTTTCTTGGCATTTTGGATGTCTTGTGATCCATTATGCATCAATTTGGTATCAGAGCTATGTTTAGATGAATCTCCTTTGTTTCTTGCATGAATCTTGGACCTTGTTTTGTCACAAAATCACATAAACCCCACGTTATACACGCCCCTTTGATAGTTCTTCCAAGAACTCATCAAGAACTCATCAAGAACCCATCAAGAACCCATCAAGAACTCATAAAGAACCCGTAGCTCCTCAAAGAACCCTCGTCCTAAACACAAACCAAGCCCAAATCCGTCCCTTTCCCTCGTGAGTTCATATGACATCAAGTTGATTTCTAATGGCAAACGATGAATCTAAATCAAATGAGGTTTATGAACTTGAGCAACAAATAGCATTTTTGCGTGTGCAATTGGGTAAACAAATGGAAGAGAATAAAATGCTACGTGAAGGTTCTCTACGTGATGGTGTTTCGTCACATGGTGAAAGTAGTTCGACACCTAAAAGGCATGATCGTTTGGATTTTAAAGTAGAAGTTCCCGAATTTGATGGTAGTCTTAATGTTGAGGATTATCTTGATTGGATACATACCGTTGAACGTGTCTTTGAGTTGAAAGATTGTAGTGATGAGATCAAGGTGAAGTACGTTGCTTTGAAATTAAGAAAACATGCTTCTATTTGGTGGACTAACCTTCAAAAGAAGAGAGTCGCAAAAGGGAAAGAAAAGATCCGTTCTTGAGATAAGATGAAGTCAAAATTGCAATCCAAGTTTCTTCCCCAATCATACGTCCACGACAACTACTACAAGCTGCAAAAGCTTGTCCAAGGCTCTAAATCGGTTGAAGAATACACAAGGGAGTTTGAACACCACCTTTGGCGTTGTGATCTCAAGGAGAAGGAACCACAAGTTCTGGTACGTTACTTGATTGGTTTGAATGATTGGATACGTCATATAGTTGAATTACATTCATATGAATCCCTTGATGAGCTAAGTAACTTGGCTATGAAAGTGGAAAGACAAAGGAAGGAAAGGGCCAAGGAACCTCAAAGACCCTATACCCCACTCCCTTACTCTCAAACACAATCAAAGCTCCAAAATATCAGCACCATTCCTCCCTTAAAACCTACGCCTAACCCAGAATAAAACAGCCACAAAATCCCCCATACAAAACCCAAGTCCAAGAACCAAGAACATTAGCTCCAAGAAGGTGTTTTCGATGCCAAGGGTGGGACATTATGCTTGGAGTGTCCAAACAAGCGAGTAGTGTCTTTGGTGGAATAACAAAGTGCTTTATATGTAGATCCGGAGTATGAGAAAGAAGAAGAAGTTAGGGTTGACGCCAAATATGAGGAAGATGTAGTAGAAGAATATGTGGAAGAGCCGGATGAAGGAGAACTACTTGTGGTAGAAAGGGCCTTGAATATCACAAATGTGCCGAAAGATCAACTACAAAGAGAAGCAATTTTCCGCTCGTTGTACCATCCAAGGGAGAGTATGCTCCTTGATCATAGATGGAGGAAGTTGCACCAATGCCGCCTACAACAATGGTCAAGAAGTTGCAAATGGAGATTAGCTCACATCCCACACCCTACACAATACAATGGCTAAACTCGCAAGGCATTCGTGTGGATCAACGAGTTTTGGTGAGTCTTTCAATTGGAAAGAATTATCAAGATTCATTGTGGTGTGATATAGTTCCCATGGATACTTGTCATGTTTTATTGGGAAAACCATGGTTATATGATAGACATGTCATACATGATGGGAGGGCCAACACTTACACTCTCGCCATCAACCAAAAGAGGATCACTTTGGCACCACTTGATCCACCATCTCGGCAAAAGGAGAAACGTCATATTGTGTCAATCATGAAGATGGAGTATCAAGGGCATGAAGAGTGTAAGGATCCTATTCTTACACATTTGGAGAAGAATGAAACGGATCCAAGTATCCATCATATTTTGAAACTTCCCACGAAGCATATCTTCCATGAGCATCCAAAAGATATCTACTTAGATCACTTGGTTGAAAGGCCGAAAATTCAAAAGGATGAAATAGCCCAAGTCATCAAGGTACATTGTTTCATGCTAAATGACAAGGGTAAAGTGGTAAGAATAGACTTGGGAAGTGAGAAGCGACATGAACAACCCACGTTCAAGATGGGGAAACGCAAATCCAAGTCTTATGGTGTTCGAGAATTGATCGGAAGAAAGTTTAAGAAGTTCATCAAAGGAATCTATAATGACTTCAAAGCTTTCAAGAAGAAAGTCTTTGTGAAGAGGGCAAGTAAGAGTTGATTTTCCAAAGTTTGAGGGCAAACTTTTTCAACCGGGGGTGTATGATGCATAATTGAAGGCCTTATGCATCAAGGTCAACCATAGAGACTTTACTATCCTACTCCAAGGCATTTCAAGTGACATCACGGGCATCTCTACTCCTAGAGGACTATTGAGCTCCTTATCACAAGGGCCTTAAAGTTCTAATCAAGCCATATGATAGAGATTTCTCTTATGTACATTTTGGTTTTTGAATCTTTAGTATTGGAGTTGTATTTTAGGAGATATTGTATTTTCTTTAAATGATGTCATAATTGAGTGGGATCATGTAAGCCCTTAAAGGGCCTAATCTTGAAGAGGGGTGACGCCTAAGGGGAGGTTTCCTACTATAAATACCCCCCTAGGGGTGCCTTGTAGAGACATCTCATATTCATACATTCAATACAATGTCTAAAGTTGATGCTTTAGTTCTCTCTAGTTTTGGCTAGAAAACGAATTCCCTTTGGGTTTTTCGTGTGAAATCTTCTCTTCTAATCCAATATTGAGCATTCTTGGGTGGTGAAAGGAGGAGTAGGAGCTCTTGAAGATTGTGGTGTGGCTGTAGCAATTGGAGAGGCTTTTGCTCAATTCTATCAAGTTCTTTCTCGCTTCTCGTTTGGTTCTTCATCATTGTAAGTCGTTTGTTTTCTTTTTGTTTTGCTAGTTGTGAATTAACTTGATTGTCTTCAAATACATGATTAAACTCACGAATCAGACCCAAAATAATCTACATCTTTGGCCTTTGATCTCATATTTCATTCCTTATTTCGTTCCATCTTTGATTCATCTCTTGCAAGTTCTTACTTGTGATATGATCCTTGTTCTTTCTTGGCATTTTGGATGTCTTGTGATCCATTATGCATCAATTTGGTATCAGAGCTATGTTTAGATGAATCTCCTTTGTTTCTTGCATGAATCTTGGACCTTGTTTTGTCACAAAATCACATAAACCCCACGTTATACACGACCCTTTGATAGTTCTTCCAAGAACTCATCAAGAACTCATCAAGAACCCATCAAGAACCCATCAAGAACTCATAAAGAACCCGTAGCTCCTCAAAGAACCCTCGTCCTAAACACAAACCAAGCCCAAATCCGTCCCTTTCCCTCGGGAGTTCATATGACATCAAGTTGATTTCTAATGGCAAACGATGAATCTAAATCAAATGAGGTTTATGAACTTGAGCAACAAATAGCATTTTTGCGTGTGCAATTGGGTAAACAAATGGAAGAGAATAAAATGCTACGTGAAGGTTCTCTACGTGATGGTGTTTCGTCACATGGTGAAAGTAGTTCGAAGCCTAAAAGGCATGATCGTTTGGATTTTAAAGTAGAAGTTCCCGAATTTGATGGTAGTCTTAATGTTGAGGATTATCTTGATTGGATACATACCGTTGAACGTGTCTTTGAGTTGAAAGATTGTAGTGATGAGATCAAGGTGAAGTACGTTGCTTTGAAATTAAGAAAACATGCTTCTATTTGGTGGACTAACCTTCAAAAGAAGAGAGTCGCAAAGGGAAAGAAAAGATCCGTTCTTGAGATAAGATGAAGTCAAAATTGCAATCCAAGTTTCTTCCCAATCATACGTCCACGACAACTACTACAAGCTGCAAAGCTTGTCCAAGGCTCTAAATCGGTTGAAGAATACACAAGGGAGTTTGAACACCTCCTTTGGCGTTGTGATCTCAAGGAGAAGGAACCACAAGTTCTGGTACGTTACTTGATTGGTTTGAATGATTGGATACGTCATATAGTTGAATTACATTCATATGAATCCCTTGATGAGCTAAGTAACTTGGCTATGAAAGTGGAAAGACAAAGGAAGGAAAGGGCCAAGGAACCTCAAAGACCCTATACCCCACTCCCTTACTCTCAAACACAATCAAAAGCTCCACAAAATCAGCCCCCATCCTCCCTTAAACCCTACGCCAAACCCACAATAAACCAGCCACAAAATCCCCCATCCAAAACCCAAGTCCAAGAACCAAGAACATTAGCTCCAAGAAGGTGTTTTCGATGCCAAGGGTTGGGACATTATGCTTCGGAGTGTCCAAACAAGCGAGTAGTGTCTTTGGTGGAATACCAAAGTGCTTTATATGTAGAGCCGGAGTATGAGAAAGAAGAAGAAGTTAGGGTTGACGCCAAAGATGAGGAAGATGTAGTAGAAGAATATGTGGAAGAGCCGGATGAAGGAGAACTACTTGTGGTAGAAAGGGCCTTGAATATCACAAATGTGCCAAAGATCAACTACAAAGAGAAGCAATTTTCCGCCTCGTTGTACCATCCAAGGGAGAGTATGCTCGATCATAGATGGAGGAAGTTGCACCAATGCCGCCTCTACAACAATGGTCAAGAAGTTGCAAATGGAGATTAGCTCACATCCCACACCCTACACAATACAATGGCTAAACCTTGGGCAAGGCATTCGTGTGGATCAACGAGTTTTGGTGAGTCTTTCAATTGGAAAGAATTATCAAGATTCATTGTGGTGTGATATAGTTCCCATGGATACTTGTCATGTTTTATTGGGAAAACCATGGTTATATGATAGACATGTCATACATGATGGGAGGGCCAACACTTACACTCTCGCCATCAACCAAAAGAGGATCACTTTGGCACCACTTGATCCACCATCTCGAAAAGGAGAAACGTCATATTGTGTCAATCATGAAGATGGAGTATCAAGGGCATGAAGAGTGTAAGGATCCTATTCTTACACATTTGGAGAAGAATGAAACGGATCCAAGTATCCATCATATTTGAAACTTCCCACAAGCATATCTTCCATGAGCATCCAAAAGATATCTACTTAGATCACTTGGTTGAAAGGCCAAAATTCAAAAGGATGAAATAGCCCAAGTCATCAAGGTACATTGTTTCATGCTAAATGACAAGGGTAAAGTGGTAAGAATAGACTTGGGAAGTGAGAAGCGACATGAACAACCCACGTTCAAGATGGGGAAACGCAAATCCAAGTCTTATGGTGTTCGAGAATTGATCGGAAGAAAGTTTAAGAAGTTCATCAAAGGAATCTATAATGACTTCAAAGCTTTCAAGAAGAAAGTCTTTGTGAAGAGGGCAAGTAAGAGTTGATTTTCCAAAGTTTGAGGGCAAACTTTTTCAACCGGGGGTGTATGATGCATAATCAAGGCCTTATGCATCAAGGTCAACCATAGAGACTTTACTATCCTACTCCAAGGCATTTCAAGTGACATCACGGGCATCTCTACTCCTAGAGGACTATTGAGCTCCTTATCACAAGGGCCTTAAAGTTCTAATCAAGCCATATGATAGAGATTTCTCTTATGTACATTTTGGTTTTTGAATCTTTAGTATTGGAGTTGTATTTTAGGAGATATTGTATTTTCTTTAAATGATGTCATAATTGAGTGGGATCATGTAAGCCCTTAAAGGGCCTAATCTTGAAGAGGGGTGACGCCTAAGGGGAGGTTTCCTACTATAAATACCCCCCTAGGGGTGCCTTGTAGAGACATCTCATATTCATACATTCAATACAATGTCTAAAGTTGATGCTTTAGTTCTCTCTAGTTTAGGCTAGAAAACGAATTCCCTTTGGGTTTTTCGTGTGAAATCTTCTCTTCTAATCCAATATTGAGCATTCTTGGGTGGTGAAAGGAGGAGTAGGAGCTCTTGAAGATTGGTGTGGCTGTAGCAATTGGAGAGGCTTCGCTCAATTCTATCAAGTTCTTTTCTTGTTTCTCGTTTGGTTCTTCATCATTGTAAGTCGTTTGATTTCTTTTTGTTTTGCTAGTTGTGAATTCACTTGATTGTCTTCAAATTCATGATTAAACTCACGAATCAGCCCCTAAATCATCTACATCTTTTGGCCTTTGATCTCATATTTCATTCCTTATTTCGTTCCATCTTTGATTCATCTCTTGCAAGTTCTTACTTGTGATATGATCCTTGTTCTTTCTTGGCATTTTGGATGTCTTGTGATCCATTATGCATCAATTTGGTATCAGAGCTATGTTTAGATGAATCTCCTTTGTTTCTTGCATGAATCTTGGACCTTGTTTTGTCACAAAATCACATAAACCCCACGTTATACACGCCTTTGATAGTTCTTCCAAGAACTCATCAAGAACTCATCAAGAACCCATCAAGAACCCATCAAGAACTCATAAAGAACCCGTAGCTCCTCAAAGAACCCTCGTCCTAAACAAAAACCAAGACCAAATCCGTCCCTATACCTCGTGAGTAAATATGACATCAATTTTATTTCTAATGGAAAACGAAGAATCTAAATCAAATGAGGTTTATGAACTTGAGCAACAAATAGCATTTTGCGTGCAATTGGGTAAACAAATGGAAGAGAATAAAATGCTACGTGAAGGTTCTCTACGTGATGGTGTTTCGTCACATGGTGAAAGTAGTTCGAAGCCTAAAAGGCATGATCGTTTGGATTTTAAAGTAGAAGTTCCCGAATTTGATGGTAGTCTTAATGTTGAGGATTATCTTGATTGGATACATACCGTTGAACGTGTCTTTGAGTTGAAAGATTGTAGTGATGAGCTCAAGGTGAAGTACGTTGCTTTGAAATTAAGAAAACATGCTTCTATTTGGTGGACTAACCTTCAAAAGAAGAGAGTCGCAAAAGGGAAAGAAAAGATCCGTTCTTGGGATAAGATGAAGTCAAAATTGCAATCCAAGTTTCTTCCCCAATCATACGTCCACGACAACTACTACAAGCTGCAAAAGCTTGTCCAAGGCTCTAAATCGGTTGAAGAATACACAAGGGAGTTTGAACACCACCTTTGGCGTTGTGATCTCAAGGAGAAGGAACCACAAGTTCTGGTACGTTACTTGATTGGTTTGAATGATTGGATACGTCATATAGTTGAATTACATTCATATGAATCCCTTGATGAGCTAAGTAACTTGGCTATGAAAGTGGAAAGACAAAGGAAGGAAAGGGCCAAGGAACCTCAAAGACCCTATACTCCACTCCCTTACTCTCAAACACAATCAAAAGCTCCACAAAATCAGCCCCCATCCTCCCTTAAACCCTACGCCAAACCCACAATAAACCAGCCACAAAATCCCCCATCCAAAACCCAAGTCCAAGAACCAAGAACATTAGCTCCAAGAAGGTGTTTTCGATGCCAAGGGTTGGGACATTATGCTTCGGAGTGTCCAAACAAGCGAGTAGTGTCTTTGGTGGAATACCAAAGTGCTTTATATGTAGAGCCGGAGTATGAGAAAGAAGAAGAAGTTAGGGTTGACGCCAAATATGAGGAAGATGTAGTAGAAGAATATGTGGAAGAGCCGGATGAAGGAGAACTACTTGTGGTAGAAAGGGCCTTGAATATCACAAATGTGCCGAAAGATCAACTACAAAAAGAAGCAATTTTCCGCTCTCGTTGTACCATCCAAGGGAGAGTATGCTCCTTGATCATAGATGGAGGAAGTTGCACCAATGCCGCCTCTACAACAATGGTCAAGAAGTTGCAAATGGAGATTAGCTCACATCCCACACCCTACACAATACAATGGCTAAACCTTGGGCAAGGCATTCGTGTGGATCAACGAGTTTTGGTGAGTCTTTCAATTGGAAAGAATTATCAAGATTCATTGTGGTGTGATATAGTTCCCATGGATACTTGTCATGTTTTATTGGGAAAACCATGGTTATATGATAGACATGTCATACATGATGGGAGGGCCAACACTTACACTCTCGCCATCAACCAAAAGAGGATCACTTTGGCACCACTTGATCCACCATCTCGGCAAAAGGAGAAACGTCATATTGTGTCAATCATGAAGATGGAGTATCAAGGGCATGAAGAGTGTAAGGATCCTATTCTTACACATTTGGAGAAGAATGAAACGGATCCAAGTATCCATCATATTTTGAAACTTCCCACGAAGCATATCTTCCATGAGCATCCAAAAGATATCTACTTAGATCACTTGGTTGAAAGGCCGAAAATTCAAAAGGATGAAATAGCCCAAGTCATCAAGGTACATTGTTTCATGCTAAATGACAAGGGTAAAGTGGTAAGAATAGACTTGGGAAGTGAGAAGCGACATGAACAACCCACTTTCAAGACGAAACGCAAATCCAAGTCTTATGGTGTTCGAGAATTGATCGGAAGAAAGTTTAAGAAGTTCATCAAAGGAATCTATAATGACTTCAAAGCTTTCAAGAAGAAAGTCTTTGTGAAGAGGGCAAGTAAGAGTTGATTTTCCAAAGTTTGAGGGCAAACTTTTTCAACCGGGGGTGTATGATGCATAATCAAGGCCTTATGCATCAAGGTCAACCATAGAGACTTTACTATCCTACTCCAAGGCATTTCAAGTGACATCACGGGCATCTCTACTCCTAGAGGACTATTGAGCTCCTTATCACAAGGGCCTTAAAGTTCTAATCAAGCCATATGATAGAGATTTCTCTTATGTACATTTTGGTTTTTGAATCTTTAGTATTGGAGTCAGATTTTTAGGAGATATTGTATTTTCTTTAAATGATGTCATAATTGAGTGGGATCATGTAAGCCCTTAAAGGGCCTAATCTTGAAGAGGGGTGACGCCTAAGCGGAGGTTTCCTACTATAAATACCCCCCTAGGGGTGCCTTGTAGAGACATCTCATATTCATACATTCAATACAATGTCTAAAGTTGATGCTTTAGTTCTCTCTAGTTTTGGCTAGAAAACGAATTCCCTTTGGGTTTTTCGTGTGAAATCTTCTCTTCTAATCCAATATTGAGCATTCTTGGGTGGTGAAAGGAGGAGTAGGAGCTCTTGAAGATTGTGGCTGTAGCAATTGGAGAGGCTTCGTTGCTCAATTCTATCAAGTTCTTTTTCTCGTTTCTCGTTTGGTTCTTCATCATTGTAAGTCGTTTGATTTCTTTTTGTTTTGCTAGTTGTGAATTCACTTGATTGTCTTCAAATTCATGATTAAACTCACGAATCAGCCCCTAAATCATCTACATCTTTTGGCCTTTGATCTCATATTTCATTCCTTATTTCGTTCCATCTTTGATTCATCTCTTGCAAGTTCTTACTTGTGATATGATCCTTGTTCTTTCTTGGCATTTTGGATGTCTTGTGATCCATTATGCATCAAGGTGGTAATAATGACGCCTCTTGGAGCATGATACTCCTATCATACAACTTTGATTCTTCCAACAAAGTATAACAAGAATCCATAGAAGTAATACTACAATATAATGAATCTTTGCAAATCTTGTAAAAAGTAAGACTTACTAAACTTCTTGGATCCATATGAAGATCATTGTCATGGTGTGAATAACTCTTCATTTGCAATTCTTGGACATTTGTTGTAGCGAGGCTAATATCTTGGTCAAGATCAATGTCAACGCCAATGATGGCACAACTTTCTCCTTCTCGGATCAATGAACACATTTCATCATGTAGCTCTTCTCCATTCAATTCTTCTACTTCAGGATCCTCCTCTATGTGTACCTCATTTACTTCTTTAGCCATGCTACTACATACTTCTTGAACTTGCTCATTTTCAACAAAAACATCACATTCGGCAAATTCAACTTCTTCATTCACGCCTTCCTCCTCATATAATGGGTTGTCATATACTTGAAACTCTTCATTATTCTCCTCATACAATGGAATGTCATACACTTTAAACTCATCTTTAGGCACGCTACATACTACATTAGCTTCCTCATTCATGCCAAGGTTATCACATACTTCATTAGCATCCTCATACACGTCAAATACATCAAATGATTCACTTTCAAATTCTGGTTGCTCATAGGATGACGTTTGACTTGCACTTACAACATGATCAAAACTTTGGCAAGATAAACTTGTACTTTGGTCAATGATTTCGCCTCGACAATGGGAATGGGGAGGTTTATGGGCTGTTTTGAGGAGCTTTGGATAGTAGGTGTGAGGTGGGATGGGGCTGATTTTGTGGAGTTTTTGTGTGTACGGTTTTGTCCAAGAGTTCTTTACTTTACTTCAACATAAAAAGCTAAAGAACTTAACTCTTCCAAGTTTGTGAAAGGTTGATTTACAACAACACGTCGAATGTAATCATTAAGACCAAGGAAGTAACATACCACAACTCGTTGATCATCCTCCTCAAGAGCATATTTCCATAATAGCCGCCTGAATTCTATTGTATATTCGACCACATCCCTGCTCCCTTGCTTCATTCTTTCAAGCTTGTTGATGTAGTCACGTGAACAAGCCCTTCTTGATCCTTTTGGAAGGATCCCAAATTCTTCCATTTGTTCGGTGAGATCATCAATTTGTTGCTCCAAGCGTTGTAATTCACGTTGAGAACTCATGCTAGATCTTTTGCAAGCCATAGAATATGAATCTTGATACAAAAAGATCACAAAAAACTCATGGGTTTGGGGTTAGCACGTGGGGATGTGAGGGGGTTGCGTTTGGGTTCGGTTTGTGTTTGGGCTATGGGTTTTTTGTGGAGTTTATGGTTCTTTATGAGTTCTTTATGAGTTCTTGGAAGAACTCATGGGTGGCGTGATGATGGGGGAATGGTGGGGATGGGTTTGTGATGGAAAGATGGTGAAAAGTTGGATCAAGAACTAAGAGAATCAATCTCCTAAGCTCTGATACCAATTTTGATGTATAATGGGATCACAAGATCACATTACACAAAAGGGTTAAGATCATTAAGAGCGAAGATAAGAATCTCCCTTCTCAAAGTTCTCAAGGATCCAAAAATGAATGATAAAGGATGAAGATAAACGAAAAGAGGGATTAATTCGTTTACCAAGATCAAATGGAAGTTTGATGAACGATGGAATGACGATTGATGAATGATGATGAACGACACTCTTTGAACATTTAAAGAACGAATGAAGATGATTGAATGCTTGATGAGTTCTTGATGAATTCTTGATGAGTTCTTGATGAATTCTTGATGAATGTCGTTGAATGGTTGAATGATAATGGCGATTTGAAGCTCTTGAAGAATATAGGCACACCACCTCCAAGACTCTTCAATTCCTTCCTTTCACCATCTAAGATAGCCAATCTTAGAATAGAAGAAGGGGATACTCGTTCTCCCTCAAGAGAAACGAAAGTTCTAGCACAAAACTAGAGAGAAAACAACACCTTGTGTTTGTTTTTGATTTATTGAATGACTTGAATTGAATGAATACAATGGCACCCTAGGGGGTTTATTTATACTACTTTAGGGACCCCTTGGACGTGTACCTAGGGTTCAAGAAACCAAGAATCAACTATTACATCATATATCCTATTTATGACATCATAAACTCTAAAATACAACTCTAGAAAGAAATTGCTATAACTCCTTCAATACTTGTCCGTTTTCATTGATTCAAAAACCATTGGAAAGCTTATTGAAAGAGCTCCAATCTGTATTTTGATGATTTCCTCAATAGATGTATGGATCTAGATTTATAGAGCAAAATATCGAACTGTACTTGATGGAGTCCTTCTTACGCGAGAGATGACTTCTCAATAAGGACTTGAGAGTTATTTATGCTCATTGATGTCCTCCAAATGTGAGAGTAACTCCATGTAAGCTAGAATACCATCAAGGTCCTTCATGCTTTCTTCCTTGAGCTAATAAACCTTGTAGTTGTTGATACCCAAGGCGACATTTGTAGCTTCTAGCTAGATTGAGGTCCTTTAGCTAGGCCTTGATGTATATAGCTAGGCAAATATACATCAGTTACACAACTTTTCTTTGATGCTTTCAAACGCCAATGGAGCGCTTTTACTCGAAGAATACTCCTTTTGCTTCAACAATTCGGTCATAGGAGCCATAATAGTAGTGAAATTCTTGATAAATCTTCTATAGAAAGAAGCTAATCCATGAAATGATCGTACCTCATGTGTACTCGTTGGTGTTGGCCATTCTTGGATAGCCTTGATCTTTCCTTGGTCGACGTGGATTCCATCTTTGGAGAGCACATATCCAAGGAAGACGACCTTGGGTGAGAAGAAAGAGCACTTCTCCAAGTTGGCGTAGAGCTTTTCTTTCTCCAAGATATACAAAACTAGCTCTAAATGCTTTACATGATCATTCTCACTTCTACTATATACAAGTATGTCATCAAAGTATTCAACAACACACTTTCCAATCAAAGGTTTCAATACATGGTTCATTAACCTCATGAAAGTAGAAGGAGCATTTGTTAGACCGAAAGGCATCACTAACCATTCATATAAGCCTTCTTTGGTTTTGAAAGCCGTTTTCCATTCATCTCCTTCACATATGCGGATTTGATGATATCCACTCTTCAAATCAATCTTTGAAAACACAACACTTCCATAAAGTTCATCTAGGAGATCCTCCAAACGTGGAATGGGGAAACGATATTTGATGGTGATTTTGTTGATGGACCTACAATCCATGCACATACGTTGGGTACCATCTTTCTTTGGAACTAGTAACACCGGAACGGCGCATGGGCTCATACTTGGACGAATCAAACCCTTTTGGAGTAGCTCATCAACTTGCTTTTGAACTTCTTGAGACTCTTTGGGGTTCATTCGGTATGCTTGCTTGTTGGGTAATGTAGCTCCCGGAATTAGATCAATCTTATGCTCAATGTCCCTCCTTGGTGGCAAGCCGTGGGGCATGTCTTTTGGAAACAAATGACCAAATCTCCTCATCAAAGGGGCACGCCGTGGGTGTTCAATAGTTGGAGAAGCTTGTTCCTCTTGCAAATTCGCCAAAATCAACTCCTTTTGCTCATAAAACTCATGTTGATCCGCTTTTAGCAAAGAAACAATATTGGACTCCTTTTCTTGTTCCTTTTGTTGGGGTGGCCGAATAATAGAAGAAGTTGGCAATGGGGCCAATGTGATCTTCTTCTTGTTGATGGTGAAGGAATAAGTGTTCATTCTCCCATCATGTGTGACGTACCTATCAAAAAGCCAAGGTCTCCCAAGCAAAATATGACAAGCATCCATTGGTACTACATCACACCATATTTGATCTTTATAACTCTTCCCAATGGATAAAGATATAAGCACACGTTTATCAATCTTTATACCCTTCCCATGACTTAACCATTGTATATTGTAAGGAGAGGGATGAGAACTCACTTCTAACTTCAATTTTTCAACCATTATAGTTGAAGCCGCATTAGTACAACTACCACCATCAATAATGAGTGAACATACCTTCCCTTGAACCGTGCATCTAGTATGGAAGATAGTTTCACGTTGCTCCAAATCGTTTGGTGTAGAAGCCACGCTTAATGCCCTCCTCAACACAAGTAATTCTCCATCATCCGCTTCTTCTACATTTTCCTCTTCACAAACGTCATCCTCCTCAAGTTGCTCTTCTTCATACTCACTTTCATGGCAACTTGGTTCAACATATAAAGCACTTTGATACTCAACAAGAGAAACTACACGTTTGTTAGGACATTCGGATGCAATATGACCCAACCCTTGGCACCTAAAACATCTTCTTGGAGGCAATGTCCTTGATTCTTGGACGTGGGGTTTAGATGGGGGATTTTGTGGCTGATTTTGTGGGGTTTCACGTAGGGTTTTGGGAGGATGGGGGCTGATTTTGTGGAGTTTTGTATTGTGTTTGGGTAGGTGGACGTGTGGTATAAGGTTTGGATTGTGTAGGGTACGTTCTCATGGTATCTTTTCCCCTTTCTTTCCTTTGCCTTTCTACTTTCAAGGCCAAAGTACTTAATTCATCCAATGATTGATAAGAATGTAACTCAACAACATTACGTATCCAATCATTTAAACCTATTAGAAAACGTACCAAAACTTGTGGCTCATTCTCCTTCAAATCACAACGCCAAAGGAGATGTTCAAACTATTTAATATACTCTTCCACAGATTTTGATGCATAATAGCCTAGCTATATACATCAAGGTTAGCTAAGAGGACCTTGATCTAGCTTCAAGTTACAAAAGACATCAACGACATCATCAATTACAATGGTTTATTAAGCTCTATACATCAAGGAAGCAAGCATGAAGGACCTTGATGTTATTCTAGCTTACATGGAGTTACTCTCATATATGGAAGTCATCAATGAGCTCAAAATACTCTCGGCAATAAGAGTCCTTATTGAATTCACGGCAATGGAGGACCTTATCGTGTATAGTTCGATATTTTGCTCTATAACTCTAAATCCAAGCATCTATTGAGGAAGTCATCAAAATACAGATTGGAGTACATTTAAAGAGCTTTCCAATGGTTTTTGAATCATTGAAAACGGACAAGTATTGAAGGAGTTATAGTAATTTCTTTCTAGAGTTGTATTTTAGAGTTTTATGATGTCATAAATAGGATATATGATGTAATAGTTGATTCTTGGTTTCTTGAACCCTAAGTGCACGTCCAAGGGGGTCTTGGAGTAGTATAAATAAACCCCTAGGGTGCCTTTGTATTACACATTGAATTTTTAGATAACAAACACATGGTGTGTTCATTCTAGCTTTTATGCTAGGTTCTTTTCGTTTCTCTCTTGTGGGATTCGAATCATCCCCTTCTTCTAGCTAAGGTTGGCATCCTTAGTGGTGAAAGGAAGGAATTGAAGGTCTCTTGAAGGTGGTGTGGCTGTATCCTTCAAAGAGTCTTCAAAAGCCATCAACTATCCCACGTTCATTCATCCATTTATCATCCATCTCACGTTATTCTTCAAGAATTCAACAAGAATTCATCAAGCATTCAACAAGAAGCATTTGTTCTTCATCATCACGTCCAAGCTTCAACAAATGTGCATCCATTCAAACGCTTCATTCGTTCATCATCATTCATCATTCGTTTAACCATTCGTTCATCTTTTCCATTCATTTGGTAATCATCTTTCATAGTTCTTTCCATCCTTTTCATCCATTTCCATTCCATTTTTGGTTCTTTGGAACTTTGAGAAGGGAGATTCCTATCTTCGTTTTTAAAGATCCTTAGATATTGTGTAATGAGGTCATCCCTTGGTCTCATTATGCATCAGATTTGGTCCCTTGAACTAGCTTTTGAAGCTTGACATAGTTGTCTTGGACGTAACTTTGGGGTAGAAATTTGCCTTGCAATTTGGACTTCATCTTTTCCCAAGAACGAATCTTGTCTTTCCCCTTTGCTTGGCGTTTCTTTTGCATGTTAGTCCACCAAATAGAGGCATGCTTTCTCAACTTCAATGCTACATACTTCACTTTTAGCTCATCATTAACTTCTTTCAAATCAAACACACGTTCAACCGTTTGAATCCAATCAAGAAATACCTCCTGATCTAAACTACCATCAAATTCAGGTATTTCAACTTTAAAATCAAAACGTTCACCCCTTCTTGAAAGTGAACTAGACGTACCATATGAAGCACCTTCATCAACATTTAAAGACTCTCTTTGCAAAGCACGGTTTAAATCCATATAAGTCTTTAATTGTTTTTGCAACATATCAATACGCATCCTCATAGCATCAACATCCTTAGGTGAATTGGTTTGAGACTCGTCCATTCTAATTCAATCTTGATGTCAATTATTAGAACTCACGTAGGTAAGGGACGGATTTGGGTAGGTTTGTGTTTGGTTTTGGGGTTCTTTGTGGAGCTTAGGGTTCTTGATGAGTTCTTGGAAGAACTCTAGGGTGGCGTGTGAAATGGGATGAAAACAAGGTGTAAAAACATGCAAGAAAACGAGAGGTATCAACAAACTAGGCTCTGATACCACTTTTGATGCATAATGAATCAAAACTAATCCATTATACACGAAATGAAAGAAAACGATCGTTCACAAGATAGAACTTGTGATTGTTGAAACCTCAAACAACGAATGAAACGAATGGAATGAGAATGAAAGGGACGATTATGCAAGGCTTACACGAGAGTTCTAATGATTAAGCATGCATGACAATCAAGAGAATTCAAAAGACTAAACCAAAAACGTACCAATTCAAAGAAGAACCAAACGTTTGATGTAGAACAAGATAGAATGGCAATGGAAACCTCCTTGATTGATATAGACACACCACAATCAACTCGATTCCCAACTCCTCCTTTGCACCATCCAAGATTGCTCCCTCTTGGACTAGAAGAGAAGATTTGATTCGAAAACCCCTCAAGGTATTCGAACAATCTAGCTAAAACTAGAAAGAAACTAAAGCATAGCAACTTTAGAGAGATTTGTGTTTATTATCAATATGAATGAATTGTGTTTACAAAGGACCCAAGGGGGTCTATTTATAGGAGATCCCCTCCCTTTAGGCGTGACCCATCATCAAGATTGGGTCCCTTAAGGGCTTACATCATCCTTCTCAAGTATTACATCACTTCAAAGAAAATACAATATCTCCTAAAATACAACTCCAATACTAAAGATTCAAAAGCCAAAATGTACATAAAGAATAGCTCTATCATATAGCTGAATGAGAACTTCAAGACTCTTGAGATAAGGAGCTCAAAAATCCTTTAGTGTTGGAGATACCCGTGATGTCATGTGAGAAACCACTTGAAATGAGTTGTAATAGGTTTGTGAGGTCTTTAAGAGCCTCCTCTTAATGCATTGAAGTATGATATGCATCATAATGACTATATTCTGCGTGTTGTTATAGATCAACCTCACAGCGTGTTGTTATAGAACAAGCAAAGACTAAAGAGCTTAGGGATAAAACCCACACACGTCACAAACCTTCCAAATCAACCCCACAACATCACGCCAAAGGCATTCCAATCAAGCCCCATATTCGTCCCAAACCTGTTGTCCATCACTCCACAAAACAACCTCCACAAGATCAACCCTCATCCATTCCCAAACCCCACGTCCAAGAACCAACGCCCATAGCCCCAAGGAGTTGTTATCATTGCCAAAGTTTAGGTCACATTGAATTGGAGTGTCCTAACAAGAAAGAAGTGCCTTCGGTAGGGTACCAAACACATGATAACAAACCATTTGAGGAGGAAAAGGAAGAGGAAGTTGGCGTTGACATGAAAGAAGAAGAATTTGAAGTTAACGCAAAAGAAGAAGAAATTGGGATTGACGCATATGAGGAGGAGAATAAAGAGGAAGAAAAGGTAGAAGAGGAGCATATGGAAAAGTGGCTTGTGACAAAATAAGCAAGTGTGGCGTATGAACATCCACAAAGAGAGTGCAAGATCTCTCATTATACCCAACAAAGGAGAAGTATGTTCATTGAACCAAGAAAAGAAAAGTTGTGCCTCCTATGGATATATTGTTGTCCTAACGCAAAGGTTAAGCCATGACAAGTTCAGTCATTTCAATCCAAGAAGTTTAGTAAGTCTTTGCTTTTACAAAATTTGCAGAGATTCATTATATTGCAAAATTACTTCTATGGATTCTTGTCATACTTTGTTGGAAGGACCAAAGTTGCTTGATAGGAATATCATGCCTCTTGATGCATCTCTACTTCCATCTTACACCACACGGCCTAAGAAGGAAGAAAGCCATCTTGTGTCGATCATGAAAAAGGACTATCGAGGGAATAAAGAATATAAGGATCCTATTCTTACACATTTGGAGAAGAATGAAACGGATCCTAGTATCCATCACATTTTGAAACTTCCCACGAAGCATATCTTCCATGAGCATCCAAAAGATATCTACTTAGATCACTTGGTTGAAAGGCCGAAAATTCGAAAGGATGAAATAGTCCAAGTCATCAAAGTGCATTGTTTCATTCTAAATGACAAGGGTAAAGTGGTAAGAATAGACTTGGGAAGTGAGAAGCAACGTGAACAACCCACGTTCACGGTGAAGAAACGCAAGTCCAAGTCTTATGGTGTTCGAGAATTGATCGGAAGAAAGTTTAAGAAGTTCATCAAAGGAATCTATGATGACTTCAAAGCTTTCAAGAAGAAAATCTTTGTGAAGAAGGCAAGTGAGAGTTGATTTTCCAAAGTTTGAGGGCAAACTTTTTCAACCGGGGGTGTATGATGCATAATTGATGGCCTTATGCATCAAGGTCAACCATGGAGACATCTAATACTCACCTAGAAGAAAGAAGAGCTCAAATCTCTTATATATCTCTCTACTTTGAAGGGATCAACTCATGTGATCGTATATTTTTGCTCCTTAATTCAAGGACCATGAAGCTATCATAGAAGTCATCCTAGAGAGGATTAATCTACATTCCAAGAGCTTTCATATGGTTCAAGAATCTTTAAGTTTGGATGAGAATCCAAGGAGTTATTCATATTTGTAATATAGTTTAGTACATTGTTTTCTTTATGATGTAAGCATTAGGAAGAATGATATAAGCCCTAAAGTGGCCTCTTGTACACGCCATAAGGGAGGAGTTTAACTATAAATACCCCCCCTAGGGTGCCTTGTAATTCATTCATATACATTGAATTTTTAGATAAACAAACATATGGAGTGTTCTCTCTAGCTTTCATGCTAGGTTCTTTTCGTTTCTCTCTTGTGGGATTCGAATCATTCCCTTCTTCTAGCTAAGGTTGGCATCCTTAGTGGTGAAAGGAAGGAATTGAAGGTCTCTTGAAGGTGGTGTGGCTGTATCCTTTAAAAGAGTCTTCAAAAGCCATCAACTATCCAACGTTCATTCATCCATCTATCATCCATCTCACGTCATTCATCATTTCTTCATCAAGAATTGTTTCTTCATTCAACAATTCTTCATCCATTCATCAAGAAGTCAACAAGAATTCATCAAGCATTCAATCAAGAAGTATTCGTCATTCATCCTATAATCGTCAATCTCTTATTCGTTCATCATTTCCATTCATTTGGTAATCATCTTTCATAGTTCTTTCCATCCTTTTCATCCATTTCTATTCCATATTTGGTTCTTTGGAACTTTGAGAAGAGAGATTCCTATCTTCGTTTTTAAAGATCCTTAGATATTGTGTAATGAGATCATCCCTTGGTCCCATTATGCATCATTGTACTATCAATGGCAAAGTTGATGTATAATGGGATCATGGATGATCAATTACACAACAATATAAGGATCTTTAAACTTGGGGTTGGTTAGATTGATTCTTAAACGAATGAAAAGATGAAAATGGCATGTAAGTGGATGAATAATGGATGATGGACGAATGGATGGATAGGTGAACGAATGAATGGGAATGTATTCTGGTTGGTATGGAATAGAATGGAATGAAAATGCAATGGAAATCAAAAGATTCAAAAGAATAGATTGAAACTTACAACAAGAATGAATCGTTTGATCGAATGATAAACGGCTTGGGATCTTCTAAGGAGATACATATTCACCACTCCTAGAATCCTCCAACTCTTCCTATCACCAATCTAAGATAGCCAATCTTAGAATAGAAGAAGAGATTCAAAGAGACTCCTCTCAAGAAGACTCAATTTCTAACACAAAGGTTAGAGAGAACAAAGCATAAGCTTTTGATTTGATTTGTGTATGTTGTGGGATGAATTACAAGAGGCCTAAGGGGGTATTTATAGTAATCCTAAGCCCCCTTGGACGTGCACTAATCAAGAAGCTAGGCCCTTGAAGCTTACATCATGCTACACATTTATTACATCATAAAAACTCTAAAATACAACTCTAGAAAGAAAAGACTATAACTCCTTCAATACTTGTCCGTTTTCCAAGATTCAAAAACCATTGGAAAGCTCTTTCAATGTACTCCAATCTGTCTTTGGATGACTTCCGCAATAGACGTATGGATCTAGAGTTATAGAGCAAAATATCGAACTGCACTTGATAAGGTCCTCTACTGCCGTGAGTGATGATTACTCAATAAAGGACTTTTATCTCCAAGAGTGATTTAAGCTCGTTGATGTCCTCATATATATGAGAATAACTCCATGTAAGCTAGAATACCATCAAGGTCCTTCACGCTTTCTTCCTTGAGCTAATAAACCCTTGTGGTTGTTGATACCCAAGGCGACATTTGTAGCTTCTAGCTGGATTAAGGCCCTCTTAGCTAACCTTGATGTATATAGCTGGGCGATTATACATCATTCTCCCCCGGTTGAAAAGGTTTGTCCTGAAACTTAGGCAAAACTTCTTCTAAACCGTTACATAGCACTTCTTCTAAGCTCACCCTTCTTCTTATAAGAGATCTTTCCAAAAGTATTGTACACGTCAACTTGCTTCTTCTTCTTGTATTCCTTGAAGAGATTACAAACTCTCTTTTTAAATGCTTTGAAATCATCATAGATCCCTTTGATGATTGACTTGAACTTCCACTTTCTTCCAATGTTTCTCATGAATAATCCAATTGACATCATCACGGTTTCCAACCTCCATTGGTGTAAGAATGAGACTCCTTGGTTCTTCAAATTCATGATACTTATTCTTCATTAGTGCCATAAGAGTACTTTGATCCTCCTTGAGCCATGAGACACAAGGTGGTAATAAGAACGCCTCTTGGAGCATGATACTCCTATCATACAACTTTAATTCTTCCAACAAAGTATAACAAGAATCCATAGAAGTAATATTACAATATAATGAATTTTTGCAAATCTTGTAAAAACAAAGACTTCCTAAACTTCTTGGATCAAAATGAATGACCTTGTCATGAAATGAATGACCATGTGAATAGCTCTCCGTTTGTAATATTTGGACCCTTGTTGTAGCGAGGCCAATATGGCAAGTATCATTGCCATGGTCCTTATCAACGCCAATGCTAGCGTCAAGATCCTCATAGATGGCACTACTTTCTCCTTCTTGGATCAATGAACATACTTCTTCTTGGATGATATCTTGAGAGTAAGAAATAAGCTCTCTTTGTTGTTGATCTTGCGGTACACTAGCCTCTTTCAAGACTCTACTTACAACAAGCAACTCTTCTCCACTTAATTCTTCTACATACATCGTTTCTAATACAATATCCTCTTCTTTTTCTTCCTCGTGTACTTCATGAGGCAAGCTACATACCTCATTCATGCCAAGTTTATGAACATCCTCATGCTCGTCAAATACATCAAATACCACACTTTCAATTTCTGGTTGCATGCTTAATGATGTTTGACAATCAACCAAAGATACTTCTTTCTCCTTAGGACATGCAGTTTCAACATGATCAAAACTTCGGCAACATAGACATGTACTTGTGACAATGGGAGTTGGGAGGTTTATAGGCTGTTTTGAGGAGCTTTGGATAGTAGGAAAGGGATGGGATGGGGGCTAATTTTGTGGAGCTTTTGTGTTTGGTTGTTTTGTGGGGAATGGGGGTCTTTGTTGTATATGGGTTTTATCCCAAAGTTCTTTACTCTTTACTTGTATTTCAACATCAAGAGCTAAAGAACTTAATGATGCATAATGAATCAAAACTAATCCATTATACACGAAATGAAAGAAAACGATCGTTCACAAGATAGAACTTGTGATTGTTGAAACCTCAAACAACGAATGAAACGAATGGAATGAGAATGAAAGGGACGAATATGGAAGGCTTACACGAGAGTTCTAATGATTAAGCATGCATGACAATCAAGAGAATTCAAAAGACTAAACCAAAAACGTACCAATTCAAAGAAGAACCAAACGTTTGATGTAGAACAAGATAGAAGGGCAATGGAAACCTCCTTGATTGATATAGACACACCACAATCAACTCGATTCCCAACTCCTCCTTTGCACCATCCAAGATTGCTCCCTCTTGGACTAGAAGAGAAGATTTGATTCGAAAAACCCCTCAAGGTATTCGAACAATCTAGCTAAAACTAGAAAGAAACTAAAGCATAGCAACTTTAGAGAGATTTGTGTTTATTATCAATATGATGCATAATGAGACCAAGGGATGATCTCATTACACAATATCTAAGAATCTTTAAAAATGAAGATAGGAATCTCCCTTCTCAAAGTTCCAAAGAACCAAAAATGGAATAGAAATGGATGAAAAAGGATGGAAAGAACTATGAAAGATGATTACCAATTGGATGGAAATAATGAACAAATGGACAAACGAATGATGAATGACGATGAACGAATGAAGCTTGGACGTGTTTGATGAAGAACAAACGTTTCTTGTTGAATGCTTGATGAATTCTTGTTGAATTCTTGATGAATAACACGAAATGGATGATAAATGGATGAATGAACGATGGATAGATGATGGCTTTCGAAGACTCTTGGAAGGATATAGCCACACCACCTTCTAGAGACCTTCAATTCCTTCCTTTCACCACTAAGGATGCCAACCTTAGCTAGAAGAAGGGGATAATTCGAATCCCACAAGAGAAAAACGAAAAGAACCTAGCATGAAAGCTAGAATGAACACACCTTGTGTTTGATATCTAAAAATTCAATGTGAATGAATTGATTTACAAAGCACCTTAGAGGGGTATTTATAGTAGAGAACCCTTCCCTTTGGCGTGTACAACTTCAAGAAAGAGGCCCATATGGGCTTACATCATTCTTCCTAATGCTTACATCATAAAGAAAACAATGTACTAAACTATATTACAAATATGAATAACTCCTTGGATTCTCATCCAAACTTAAAGATTCTTGAACCATATGAAAGCTCTTGGAATGTAGAATAATCCTCTCTAGGATGACTTCTATGATAGCTTCATGGTCCTTGAATTAAGGAGCAAAAGTATACGACCATATGAGTAGATCCCTTCCAAGTAGAGAGATATATGAGAGACTTGAGCTCTTCTTTCTTCTAGGTGAGTATTAGATGTCTCCATGGTTGACCTTGATGCATAAGGCCATCAATTATGCATCATACACCCCCGGTTGAAAAAGTTTGCCCTCAAACTTTGGATGAATCAACTCTCACTTGCCTTCTTCACAAAGACTTTCTTCTTGAAAGCGTTGAAGTCATCGTAGATTCCTTTGATGAACTTCTTAAACTTTCTTCCGCTCAATTCTCGAACACCGTAAGACTTGGATTTGCGTTTCTTCACCATGAACGTGGGTTGTTCACGTTGCTTCTCACTCCCCAAGTCTATTCTTACCACTTTACCCTTGTCATTTATCATGAAACAATGCACTTTGATGACTTGGGCTATTTCATCCTTTCGAATATCTCCTTTCAACCAAGTGATCTAAGTAGTTATCTTTTGGATGCTCATACGCCACACTTGCTTCTTTTGTCAAGCCACTTTTCCATATGCTCCTCTACCTTTTCTTCCTCTTTATTCTCCTCCTCATGCGACATTCCCAATTTCTTCTTCTTTATTCTCCTCCTCATATGAGATATTCCCAATTTCTTCTTCTTTCATGTCAACGCCAACTTCCTCTTCCTTTTCCTCTTCAAATGGTTTGTTATCATGTGTTTGGTACTCAACCAAAGACACATCTTTCTTCTTGTTAGGACACTCCAAATCAATGTGACCTAAACTTTGGCAATGACAACATCTCCTTTGTCTTTCAACATCGAGAGCTAAGGAACTTAACTCTTCCAAGTTTGTGAGAAGATGATTTACAACAACACGACGAATGTAATCATTAAGACCAAGAAAGTAGTATACCAAAATGTGTGGATCGTCCTCCTTAAGACCATTCTTCCATAGTTGCCACTTGAACTCTATTGTATATTCAAGTACATCCATGCTCCCTTGCTTAATTCCTTCAAGATTGATGCATAATGGGACAACAAGATCACATTACACAAAAGGATTAAGGATCTTTAAAAACGAAGATAAGAATCTCCCTTCTCAAAGTTCTCAAGGATCCAAAAATGAATGATATTGGATGAAGATAAACGAAAAGAGGGATTAATTCGTTTACCAAGATCAAATGGAAGTTTGATGAACGATGGAATGACGATTGATGATTGATGATGAACGACACTCTTTGAACGTTTGAAGAACGAATCAAGATGATTGAATGCTTGATGAGTTCTTGATGAATTCTTGATGAGTTCTTGATGAATTCTTGATGAATGTCGTTGAATGGTTGAATGATAATGGCGATTTGAAGCTCTCTTGAAGGATATAGGCACACCACCTCCAAGACTCTTCAATTCCTTCCTTTCACCATCTAAGATAGCCAATCTTAGAATAGAAGAAGGGGATACTCGTTCTCCCTCAAGAGAAACGAAAGCTCTAGCACAAAACTAGAGAGAAAACAACACCTTGTGTTTGTTTTTGATTTATTGAATGACTTGAATTGAATGAATACAATGGCACCCTAGGGGGTCTATTTATACTACTTTAGGGACCCCTTGGACGTGTACCTAGGGTTCAAAAAACCAAGAATCAACTATTACATCATATATCCTATTTATGACATAATAAACTCTAAAATACAACTCTAGAAAGAAATTGCTATAACTCCTTCAATACTTGTCCGTTTTCATTGATTCAAAAACCATTGGAAAGCTTATTGAAAGAGCTCCAATCTGTCTTTTGATGATTTCCTCAATAGATGTATGGATCTAGAGTTATATAGCAAAATATCGAACTGTACTTGATGGAGTCCTTTCACGTGAGAGATGACTTCTCAATAAGGACTTGAGAGTTATTTATGCTCATTGATGTCCTCCAAATGTGAGTAACTCCATGTAAGCTAGAATACCATCAAGGTCCTTCATGCTTTCTTCCTTGAGCTAATAAACCCTTGTAGTTGTTGATACCCAAGGCGACATTTGTAGCTTCTAGCTGGATTGAGGTCCTTTAGCTAGGCCTTGATGTATATAGCTAGCAAATATACATCATACTCCCATTGAAAAAGTTTGTCCTCAAACTTAGACAAAACTTCTTCTAAACCGATACATAGCACTTCTTCTAAGCTCTTCTTATAAGAGATCTTTCCAAAAGTATTGTTCATATCAACTTGCTTCTTCCTCTTGCTTTTCTTGAAGAGATTACAAACTCTCTTTTTAAATGCTTTGAAATCATTATAGATCCCTTTGATGCTTGACTTGAACTTCAACTTTCTTCCAAGTCTTCTCATGAATAAGCGAATGATATTATGGTGCTTCAAATCTCGTTTATTCATGGAGATTGTAGAAATCTCATATAACTTCTCAACTTCAAAGTATAGATTCACAAGTCAGAATCTCATGAAGACAATAGTAATATGGTGTTCCATCTTTGAAGGATGATCTTCAACGATCTTAATATCATCTTGACTTCCTTGAATCCATGGCACTTCAACCATAAAATTCAAGCTTTCATCTCCATATGGTATAGAAGGATTGCAAATGTCACAATATTGCAGTTTATACTCGATATCAACGATCATGCTAGGCCAGAAATAATACTCCTTCATCTTGAGATACGTATTGAGTAGACCCAAATGATCAAAAGAACTTCCATGTACTTCTATGATCAAGATTTCATGAATTCCACTCCTTGGAATGCACACTTGATTCCCTTTGAAGAGAAATCCATGATCAATATAAAAGGATTGTTGAGGATGCTTCTCACATACCTTGTATACTTCTTTAAAATCATCATCATCTTCATACAACTCCTTGATATATTCAAGACTAAGTACTCTTGAATCAAACATGTATCTCCTCGTTAGAAAACTTCCTTTAGTCAAAGGATTTGCTTCCTCCAAGTGACTTGATTTTGATGAACGAATCAAGTACTTCATCTCCAAGCATAATGATGTCTTGATCTCCTTATCACATGAAACATACTCCAATACTTTGTAAGAATCACAAAGCTTAAGCATGAATCCTCCAAGATAATAATCCTTTTGCTCAAATATCCTCATGATAGCAACAAGTGTGAGTGCTAAACCATAAGCATATATCTTCTTCTTTTCTCCACTTGATATATCACCAAAATAATCCATGGGACAACTTCCTTGAGATAGGACTTCACCTTTCTCAACTCCATTTGTAATGAACAAATATGATGCAAGAATAGGGAATAAAAGATTATGATGATCATTAGCATCCTTTAAGAGACATAGTACCTCAAGTATAGATGCAAGTATGGACCCTTCTTGAATAATTCTTTGCTTCCTTTTGTCCACTTGAATTACTCCATTTGATGAGATATGGTGAGATAGCATATTCTTGGACGAGAGGTAAGGACACTTCTCCAAGTATTTCTCCAATTCTCCATGTGGCTTCTTATGCTTCGCTAACGCTAACTCCAAAGGATTTACATACTCCTTTCTACTTCTACTACATACAAAAATGTTATCAAAGTATACACATACATTCTCTTTACATTGCAATGGTACATACTATTTCAAAATATGTTGTATACTATGAAAATCAAGGACATTGATGTAGTTATCCATGAGTTGCGCTTGATCCTTTGCATAGACCATTCGGTGATGAATCATAGGATTTGGTGGCAGCCTTTGATGCATGATAATACTCATGGAAGAGAAACGTACCAAAAGAGATAAGTGAGAGAGGTCACTTGTTGATGTTGCTTGTCTTTCATCCAAATATTCACAAATGAGAACAAGTGATGGTAAAGGATCTTGATCCTTTATAGGCCCACGGTTGCCAACCTCCATTGGTGTAAAAATGAGACTCCTTGGTTCTTCAAATTCATGATACTTATTCTCCATAAGTGCCATAAGAGTACTTTGATCCTCCTTGAGCCGTGAGACACAAGGTGGTAATAAGGACGCCTCTTGGAGCATGATACTCCTTTCATACAACTTTGATTCTTCCAACAAAGTATAACAAGAATCCATAGAAGTAATATTACAATATAATGAATCTTTGCAAATCTTGTAAAAAGCAAGACTTACTAAACTTCTTGGATCCATATGAAGATCATTGCCATGGTGTGAATAACTCTTCATTTGCAATTCTTGGACATTTGTTGTAGCGAGGCTAATATCTTGGTCAAGATCAATGTCAACGTCAATGATGGCACAACTTTCTCCTTCTTGGATCAATGAACACATTTCATCACGTAGCTCTTCTCCATTCAATTCTTCTACTTCCTCTACTTCAAGATCCTCCTCTATGTGTACCTCATTTACTTCTTTAGCCATGCTACTACATACTTCTTTGAACTTGCTCATTTTCAACAAAAACATCACATTCGGCAAATTCAACTTCTTCATTCACGCCTTCCTCCTCATATAATGGGTTGTCATATACTTGAAACTCTTCATTATTCTCCTCATACAATGGATTGTCATACACTTTAAACTCATCTTTAGGCACGCTACATACTACATTAACTTCCTCATTTGTGCCTAGGTTATCACATACTTCATGAACATCATCATACACGTCAAATACATCAAATGATTCACTTCCAAATTCAGTTGCTCATAGGATGACGTTTGACATACACTTTCAACATGATCAAAATTAGTTCTATCCCAAAGTTCTTTACTCTTTACTTCTATTTCAACATCAAGGGCTAAAGAACTTAACTCCTCCAAGTCATAAGATTGATGTACAACAACACACCAAATGTAATCATTAAGACCAAGAGTATAACATACCAAAACGTCTTGATCATTCTCCTTAAGGCCATACTCGTAGTTGCCGTCAATTCTATGGTATATTCAATCACGCCTTGCTCCCTTGCTTCATTATTTCAAGCTTGTTGAAGTTATCTCCTTTGTATTTGTAGGGCAAGAACTCTTCTTGAACTTTATTTCCATTCTTCTTGCTTAACGCTTACTCCATTCATAAGGTGCTTCATATTCAACCTTAGAAGAGTGAACCACACGTGATTTTGTGCTTCTTGATCCCTTTGGAAGAATCCCAAGTTCTTCCATTTGTTTGGTGAGATCATCAAGTTGTTGCTTCAAGCATTGTAGCTCACGTTGGGAACTCTTGCTAGAATCGTCCATCTTGATCAATCTCGTGCAAAAGATTGCAAGATTCATGGTTTAGGGGTTTTGGATGGGTAAAGGACGAGAGAGGTTTGTATTTGGGGCGGGTTGTGTTTGGGCTATGGGTTCTTTGTGGAGTTTATGGTTCTTTATGAGTTCTTTATGAGTTCTTGGAAGAACTCATGGGTGGCGTGATGATGGGGGAATGGTGGGGATGGGTTTGTGATGGAAAGATGGTGAAAAGATGGATCAAGAACTAAGAGAATCAATCTCCTAAGCTCTGATACCAATTTTGATGCATAATGGGACCACAAGATCACATTAAACAAAAGGATTAAGGATCTTTAAAAACGAAGATAAGAATCTCCCTTCTCAAAGTTCTCAAGGATCCAAAAATGAATGATAATGGATGAAGATAAACGTAAAGAGGGATTAATTCGTTTACCAAGATCAAATGGAAGTTTGATGAACGATGGAATGACGATTGATGATTGATGATGAACGACACTCTTTGAACGTTTGAAGAACGAATGAAGATGATTGAATGCTTGATGAGTTCTTGATGAATTCTTGATGAGTTCTTGATGAATTCTTGATGAATGTCGTTGAATGGTTGAATGATAATGGCGATTTGAAGCTCTCTTGAAGGATATAGGCACACCACCTCCAAGACTCTTCAATTCCTTCCTTTCACCATCTAAGATAGCCAATCTTAGAATAGAAGAAGGGATACTCGTTCTCCTCAAGAGAAACGAAAGCTCTAGCACAAAACTAGAGAGAAAACAACACCTTGTGTTTCAGATTTGATTTATTGAATGACTTGAATTGAATGAATACAATGGCACCCTAGGGGGTCTATTTATACTACTTTAGGGACCCCTTGGACGTGTACCTAGGGTTCAAGAAACCAAGAATCAACTATTACATCATATATCCTATTTATGACATCATAAACTCTAAAATACAACTCTAGAAAGAAATTGCTATAACTCCTTCAATACTTGTCCGGTTTCATTGATTCAAAAACCATTGGAAAGCTTATTGAAAGAGCTCCAATCTGTCTTTTGATGATTTCCTCAATAGATGTATGGATCTAGAGTTATATAGCAAAATATCGAACTGTACTTGATGGAGTCCTCACGCGTGAGAGATGACTTCTCAATAAGGACTTGAGAGTTATTTATGCTCATTGATGTCCTCCAAATGTGAGAGTAACTCCATGTAAGCTAGAATACCATCAAGGTCCTTCTTGCTTTCTTCCTTGAGCTAATAAACCCTTGTAGTTGTTGATACCCAAGGCGACATTTGTAGCTTCTAGCTGGATTGAGGTCCTTTAGCTAGGCCTTGATGTATATAGCTAGGCAAATATACATCAAAGATTGTTGATGGAGTCACCTTTGTAATCGGATGGCAAGAAATCTTCTTGAACTTTCTTCCCATTCTTTTCGTTGGAATGTTTACTCCGTGCATAAGGTGCTTCATATTCAACCTTAGAAGAGTGAACCACACGTGATTTTGTGCTTCTTGACCTGATGTATAATGAATCAAAACTAATCCATCATACACGAAATGAAAGAAAACGATCGTTCACAAGATAGAACTTGTGATTGTTGAAACCTCAAACAATGAATGAAACGAATGGAATGAGATTGAAAAGGGACGAACAAAGAAGGCTTTACGAGAGTTCTAATGATTAAACATGCATGACAATCAAGAGAATTCAAAAGACTAAGCCAAAAACGTACCAATTCAAAAAGAACCAAACGCTTGATGAAGAACAAGATAGAATGGCAATGGAAACCTCCTTGATTGATATAGACACGCCACAATCAACTCGATTCCCAACTCCTCCTTCGCACCATCCAAGATTGCTCCCTCTTGGACTAGAAGAGAAGATTTGATTCGAAAACCCCTCAAGGTATTCGATCAATCTAGCCAAAACTAGAAAGAAACTAAAGCATAGCAACTTTAGAGAGATTTGTGTTTATTATCAATATGAATGAGATGACTTTTACAAAGGACCTAAGGGGTCTATTTATAGGAAATCCTCCCCCTTTAGGCGTCACCTCCCACCAAGATTTGGCCCCTTAAGGGCTTACATCATCTCACTCACATAAAGAATACAACTCCAATACTAAAGATTCAAAAGCCAAAATGTACATAAAGAATAGCTCTATCATATGGCTGAATGAGAACTTCAAGACTCTTGAGACAAGGAGCTCAAAAATCTCTTAGTGTAGGAGATACCCATGATGTCATGTGAGAAACCACTTGAAATGAGTTGTAGTAGGTTTGTGATATCTTTAAGAGCTTCCTCTTGATGCATTGAAGTATGATATGCATCATTCACCCCTTCTTGAGAAAAGTTTGCCCTCAAACTTGGAATCTCTTCTCCTTCTTGATAATAAGTTTTGAGATCGCTTACATTGAAAGTACAACTTCCCTCATAACCATCATCTAGCTTCAACTTATAAGCATTATCTCCGATCTTCTCAATGACCTCAAAAGGACCATCACTTCTTGGTTTCAGTTTCCCTTTTCTTCTACTTGGAAATCTTTCTTTCTTGAAGTGAATCCATACCAAGTCTCCAGGTTTGAAAATAACTTTCTTCCTCTTTTGATTGACGTTCTCTTCAACCCTTTGAGTATACCTCATGATCTTTTCACGTACTTCCTCATGTAACTTCTTAATCTCCTCCACTCTCTTATTAGCTTCAAAACTGAATTTAGTTGATGTAGATATAGGAGATAAATCCATGGGCTTGAGAGGGTTCTTACCATACACAACTTCAAATGGAGATAACTTTGTAGCTCGACTTGGACTCCGATTATAAGCAAATTCAGCATGACATAGCAAAGTATCCCAACTTTTCTTATCCTTGTTCACCAAAGCTCGTAATAAAGCTCCCAACGTACGGTTGACAACTTCAGTTTGTCCATCCGTTTGGGGATGACATGCCGTGCTAAATTTGAGCTTTGTTCCCATCTTCTTCCAAAGAGTAATCCAGAAGTGACTTAGAAACTTAGAGTCTCTATCACTTACCATAGTCTTGGGTATACCATGCAACTTAACAATCTCATCAAAGTATAAAGTAGCAACTCTCGTAGCATCATATGTAGTGTTGCAAGGTACAAAATGTGCCATCTTCGAAAATCGATCTACAACCAACATAATAGAATCTTTACCTCTTTGAGTTCAAGGTAGACCCACAACGAAGTTTAAACTCACATCTTCCCAAGGGTGATATGGGATAGGTAGAGGTGTATATAAGCCTTGTGGTAACACATGTGACTTGGCAAGGTTGCACGTACCACATCTCTTCACAATATGCTCAACATCTTTCACCATACTAGGCCAAAAGTAATAGCCTCTCAACATCAAATAAGTCTTCTCTATACCAAAATGACCCGCCAAAGCACCTCCATGGACTTCTTGAATCAACAATTCACGCAAGGAAGTCTTTGGCATACATAATTGACTCCCTTTGAATAAGAAACTGATGCATAATGGGATCACAAGATCACATTACACAAAAGGGTTAAGGATCTTTAAGAGCGAAGATAAGAATCTCCCTTCTCAAAGTTCTTAATGTGCGAAAATGAAATGGAAATGGATAGAAAAGATGGAAAGAACTATGAAAGATGATTACCAAATGAAGGTATGATGATGAACGAATGATGGACGGTTTGAATGCTTTGGGTTCTTGATGAATTCTTGATGAGTTCTTGATGAATGTCGTTTGAATGGTTGAATGATAATGGCGATTTGAAGCTCTTGAAGGATAAAGACACACCACCTTCAAGACTCTTCAATTCCTTCCTTTCACCATCTAAGATAGCCAATCTTAGAATAGAAGAAGGGGATACTCGTTCTCCCTCAAGAGGAACGAAAGCTCTAGCTCAAAACTAGAGAGAAAACAACACCTTTGTGTTTGTATTTGATTTATTGAATGACTTGAATTGAATCAATACAATGGCACCCTAGGGGGTCTATTTATACTACTTTAGGGACCCCTTGGACGTGTACCTAGGGATCAAGAAACCAAGAATCAACTATTACATCATATATCCTATTTATGACATCATAAACTCTAAAATACAACTCTAGAAAGAAATTTATATAACTCCTTCAATACTTGTCCGTTTTCAATGATTCAAAAACCATTGGAAAGTTTATTGAAAGATCTCCAATCTGTCTTTTGATGATTTCCTCAATAGATGTATGGATCTAGAGTTATAGAGCAAAATATCGAACTGTACTTGATGGAGTCCTTTGCTGCCGTGAGAAATGACTTCTCAATAAGGACTTGAGAGTTATTTATGCTCATTGATGTCCTCCAAAATGTGAGAGTAACTCCATGTAAGCTAGAATACCATCAAGGTCCTTCATGCTTTCTTCCTTGAGCTAATAAACCCTTGTAGTTGTTGATATCCAAGGCGACATTTGTAGCTTCTAGCTGGATTGAGGTCCTTTAGCTAGGCCTTGATGTATATAGCTAGGCAAATATACATCATACTCCCCCGGTTGAAAAAGTTTGTCCTCAAACTTAGACAAAACTTCTTCTAAACCGTTACATAGCACTTCTTCTAAGCTCTTCTTATAAGAGATCTTTCCAAAAGTATTGTTCATATCAACTTGCTTCTTCCTCTTGCTTTTCTTGAAGAGATTACAAACTCTCTTTTTAAATGCTTTGAAATCGTTATAGATCCCTTTGATGCTTGACTTGAACTTCCACTTTCTTCCAAGTCTTCTCATGAATAAGCGAATGATATTATGGTGCTTCAAATCTCGTTTATTCATGGAGATTGTAGAAATCTCATATAACTTCTCAACTTCAAAGTATAGATTCACAAGCTTGTAACTCATGATGAAGACAATAGTAATATGGTGTTCCATCTTTGAAGGATGATCTTCAACGATCTTAATATCATCTTGACTTCCTTGAATCCATGGCACTTCAACCATAAAATTCAAGCTTTCATCTCCATATGGTATAGAAGGATTGCAAATGTCACAATATTGCAGTTTATACTCAATATCAACGATCATGCTAGGCCAGAAATAATACTCCTTCATCTTGAATACGTATTGAGTAGACCCAAATGATCAAAAGAACTCCCATGTACTTCCATGATCAAGATTTCACGAATTCCACTCCTTGGAATGCACACTTGATTCCCTTTGAAAAGAAATCCACGATCAATATAAAAGGATTGTTGAGGATGCTTCTCACATACCTTGTATACTTCTTTAAAATCATCATCATCTTCATACAACTCCTTGATATATTCAAGACTAAGTACTCTTGAATCAAACAGGTATCTCCTCGTTAGAAAACATCCTTTAGTCGAAGGACTTGCTTCCTCCAAGTGACTTGATTTTGATGAACGAATCAAGTACTTCATCTCAAGACATGATGATGGCGTGATCTCCTCTTCATATGAAACATACTCCAATACTTTGTAAGATTCACGAAGCTTAAGCATGATTCCTCCAAGATAATATTCCTTTTGCTCAAATATCCTCATGATAGCAACAAGTATGAATGCTAAGCCATAAGCATGTAGATTCTTCTTTTCTCCACTTAGTATTTCACCAAAATAATCCATGGGACAACTTCCTTGAAATAGGACTTCACCTTTCTCAACTCCATTTGTAATGAACAAATATGATGCAAGAATAGGGAATAAAAGAATATGACGATCTTTAGCATCCTTTTAGAGACATAGTACCTCAAATATAGATGCAAGTATGGACCCTTCTTGAATAATTCCTTTCTTCTTTTTGTCCACTTGACTTACTCCAGTTGATGAGATATGGTGAGATAGCACATTCTTGGACGAGAGGTAAGGACATTTCTCCAAGTACTTCTCCAATTCTCCATGTGGCTTCTTATGCTTCGCTAACGCTAACTCCAAAGGATTTACATACTCCTTTCTACTTCTACTACATACAAAAATGTTATCAAAGTATACACATACATTCTCTTTACATTGCAATGGTACATACTCTTTCGAAATATGTTGTATACTATGAGAATCAAGGACATTGATGTAGTTATCCATGAGTTGCGCTTGACCCTTTGCATAGACCATTCGGTGATGAATCATAGGATTTGGTGGCAGCCTTTGATGCATGATAATACTCATGGAAGAGAAACGTACCAAAAGAGATAAGTGAGAGAGGTCACTTGTTGATGGTGCTTGTCTTTCATCCAAATATTCACAAATGAGAACAAGTGATGGTAAAGGATCTTGATCCTTTATAGGCCCACGGTTGCCAACCTCCATTGGTGTAAAAATGAGACTCCTTGGTTCTTCAAATTCATGATACTTATTCTCCATAAGTGCCATAAGAGTACTTTGATCCTCCTTGAGCCGTGAGACACAAGGTGGTAATAAGGACGCCTCTTGGAGCATGATACTCCTATCATACAACTTTGATTCTTCCAACAAAGTATAACAAGAATCCATAGAAGTAATATTGCAATATAATGAATCTTTGCAAATCTTGTAAAAAGCAATACTTACTAAACTTCTTGGATCCATATGAAGATCATTGCCATGGTGTGAATAACTCTTCATTTGCAATTCTTGGACATTTGTTGTAGCGAGGCTAATATCTTGGTCAAGATCAATGTCAACGTCAATGATGGCACAACTTTCTCCTTCTCGGATCAATGAACACATTTCATCACGTAGCTCTCCTCCATTCAATTCTTCTATTTCCTCTACTTCAAGATCCTCCTCTATGTGTACCTCATTTACTTCTTTAGCCATGCTACTACATACTTCTTTGAACTTGCTCATTTTCAACAAAAACATCACATTCGGCAAATTCAACTTCTTCATTCACGCCTTCCTCCTCATATAATGGGTTGTCATATACTTGAAACTCTTCATTATTCTCCTCATACAATGGATTGTCATACACTTTAAACTCATCTTTAGGCACGCTACATACTACATTAACTTCCTCATTTGTGCCTAGGTTATCACATACTTCATGAACATCATCATACACGTCAAATACATCAAATGATTCACTTCCAAATTCTGGTTGCTCATAGGATGACGTTTGACATACACTTTCAACATGATCAAAATGAGTTCTATCCCAAAGTTCTTTACTCTTTACTTCTATTTCAACATCAAGGGCTAAAGAACTTAACTCCTCCAAGTTTGCGTAAGATTGATGTACAACAACACACCAAATGTAATCATTCGCACCAGAGTATAACATACCAAAACGTCTTCATCATTCTCCTTAAGGCCATACTTCCGTAGTTGCCGTCTGAATTCTATGGTATATTCAATCACGTCCTTGCTCCCTTGCTTCATTATTTCAAGCTTGTTGAAGTTATCTCCTTTGTATTTGTAGGGCAAGAACTCTTCTTGAACTTTATTTCCAATCTTCTTGCTGGAACGTTTACTCCATTCATAAGGTGCTTCATATTCAACCTTAGAAGAGTGAACCACACGTGATTTTGTGCTTCTTGATCCCTTTGGAAGAATCCCAAGTTCTTCCATTTGTTTGGTGAGATCATCAAGTTGTTGCTTCAAGCATTGTAGCTCACGTTGGGAATTCTTGCTAGAATCGTCCATCTTGATCAATCTTGGTGCAAAAAGATTGCAAGATTCATGATTTAGGGGTTTTGGATGGGTAAAGGACGAGAGAGGTTTGTATTTGGGGCGGATTGTTTTTGGGCTATGGGTTCTTTGTGGAGTTTATGGTTCTTTATGAGTTCTTTATGAGTTCTTGGAAGAACTCATGGTTGGCGTGAAGATGGGGGAATGGTGGGGATGGGTTTGTGATGGAAAGATGGTGAAAAGATGGATCAAGAACTAAGAGAATCAATCTCCTAAGCTCTGATACCAATTTTGATGCATAATGGGATCACAAGATCACATTACACAAAAGGGTTAAGGATCTTTAAGAGCGAAGATAAGAATCTCCCTTCTCAAAGTTCTTAATGTGCGAAAATGAAATGGAAATGGATAGAAAAGATGGAAAGAACTATGAAAGATGATTACCAAATGAAGGTATGATGATGAACGAATGATGGACGGTTTGAATGCTTTGGGTTCTTGATGAATTCTTGATGAGTTCTTGATGAATGTCGTTTGAATGGTTGAATGATAATGGCGATTTGAAGCTCTTGAAGGATAAAAATACACCACCTTCAAGACTCTTCAATTCCTTCCTTTCACCATCTAAGATAGCCAATCTTAGAATAGAAGAAGGGGATACTCGTTCTCCCTCAAGAGGAACGAAAGCTCTAGCTCAAAACTAGAGAGAAAACAACACCTTTGTGTTTGTATTTGATTTATTGAATGACTTGAATTGAATCAATACAATGGCACCCTAAGGGGTCTATTTATACTACTTTAGGGACCCCTTGGACGTGTACCTAGGGTTCAAGAAACCAAGAATCAACTATTACATCATATATCCTATTTATGACATCATAAACTCTAAAATACAACTCTAGAAAGAAATTGCTATAACTCCTTCAATACTTGTCCGTTTTCAATGATTCAAAAACCATTGGAAAGCTTATTGAAAGATCTCCAATCTGTCTTTTGATTATTTCCTCAATAGATGTATGGATCTAGAGTTATAGAGCAAAATATCGAACTGTACTTGATGGAGTCCTTTGCTGCCGTGAGAAATGACTTCTCAATAAGGACTTGAGAGTTATTTATGCTCATTGATGTCCTCCAAAATGTGAGAGTAACTCCATGTAAGCTAGAATACCATCAAGGTCCTTCATGCTTTCTTCCTTGAGCTAATAAACCCTTGTAGTTGTTGATATCCAAGGCGATATTTGTAGCTTCTAGCTGGATTGAGGTCCTTTAGCTAGGCCTTGATGTATATAGCTAGGCAAATATACATCAGAAACCATCTTCAATATGAAACATTTCATGGGGACGCTTCTTTGCCAACTCATACACTTCTTTGAAATCTTGATCATCTTGATACAATTCCTTAATATGCTCAAATCCAGCAACATTAGAATCAAGAATATATGTAAGTAAGTACCTTCTTGAAAGAGCATCGACACCCTTATTCAATTGTTCGGCTTTGGGCTTTATTACGAATTGAATGGCTTGCATAAATTCAACCCATTTGGCATGGCGTGGATTAAGCTTGTGTTGGCCTTGGATAAATTTGAGAGCTTCATGGTCACTATGAAGAATGAACTCTCCACTTAGCAAATAGTGTCTCCAATGCTTAAGAGCTCTTATAATGGCACAGAACTCTTTATCATATGTACTATACTTCCTCTTTGCCTCGTTCAACTTCTCACTAAAATAAGCAATTGGCCTTCCTTCTTGAGACAAAACCGCTCCAATACCAACACCACTTGCATCTACTTCAACTTCAAAGATTTTATCAAAACATGGCAAGACTAGAAGAGGTGCGTTACACATCTTTTCTTTGATGCTTTCAAACGCCAATTGAGCGCTTTTACTCCAAGAATACTCCTTATGCTTCAACAATTCGGTCATAGGAGCCATAATAGTAGAGAAATTCTTGATAAATCTTCTATAGAAAGAAGCTAATCCATGAAATGATCGTACCTCATCTATACTCGTTGGTGTTGGCCATTCTTGGATAGCTTTGATTTTTCCTTGGTCGACGTGGATTCCATCTTTGGAGAGCACATATCCAAGGAAGACGACCTTGGGTGAGAAGAAAGAGCACTTCTCCAAGTTGGCGTAGAGCTTTTCTTTCTCCAAGATATACAAAACTAGCTCTAAATGCTTTACATGTTCATTCTCACTTCTACTATATACAAGTATGTCATCAAAGTATACAACAACACACTTTCCAATCAAAGGTTTCAATACATGATTCATTAATCTCATGAAAGTAGAAGGAGCATTTGTTAGACCGAAAGGCATCACTAACCATTCATATAAGCCTTCTTTGGTTTTGAAAGCAGTTTTCCATTCATCTCCTTCACATATGCGAATTTGATGATATCCACTCTTCAAATCGATCTTTGAAAACACAACACTTCCATAAAGTTCATCAAGAAGATCCTCCAAACGTGGAATGGGAAAACGATATTTGATGGTGATTTTGTTGATGGACCTACAATCCATGCACATACGTTGAGTTGATGCATAATGGACCAAGGGTTGATCACATTACACACAATCTAAGGATCTTTAAAAGCGAAGATAGGAATCTCCCTTCTCAAAGTTCCAAAGAACCAAAAATGGGATAGAAATGGATGAAAAAGATGGAAAGAACTATGAAGGATGGTTACCAAATGAATGGAAATGATGAACGAATGAATGATGAATGAACGAACGAATGGACGAATGTAGGAATGTTGAAAACGAATGGATTGATGAATCTATCTTATGATTTAGCACTTTAGATGTGTAAATGAAAGATAGAAACAATGAAAATGCAATTGAAAGAATTCTAATGAATCAAACGAAACTCACTAGAATGATAGAATGATAATGGCTCTTCGAAGAATCTTGGAGGATACAGCCACACCACCTTCAAGAATGCTTCAAATCCTTCCTATCACCACCAAGGACGCCAATCTTGGATAGAAGAAGGGGATAGTTTCCGTCCTCCCTCAAGAGAAACGAAGAGACTAGCACAAAGCTAGAGAGAACAACACATCATGTGTTTGATTGTATTTTGATATATGAATGAATGAGTGAATACAATGGCACCCAAGGGGTCTATTTATACTACTCTAAGACTCCCATGGACGTGCACCTAGGGTTCAAGAAACCAAGAATCAACTATTACATCATATATCCTACTTATGACATCATAAACTCTAAAATACAACTCTAGAAAGAAATTGCTATAACTCCTTCAATACTTGTCCGTTTTCAATGATTCAAAAACCATTGGAAAGCTTATTGAAAGATCTCCAATCTGTCTTTTGATGATTTCCTCAATAGACGTATGGATCCAGAATTATAGAGCAAAATATCGAACTGTACTTGATGGAGTCTTTTGCTGCCGTGAGAGATGACTTTTCAATAAGGACTTGAGAATGATTTAAGCTCATTGATGTCCTCCAAATGTGAGAGTAACTCCATATAAGCTTAGAAGTGTGAGGACTAAGCTTAGAGTACCTTCAAGGTCCTTTACGCCTTCTACCTTGATAAACCCAAGACGACATTTGTAGCTTCAAACTGGATTAAGGTCCTTGTAGCTAGACCTTGATGTATATAGCTAGGCAAATATACATCATTCTCCCCCGGTTGAAAAAGTTTGTCCTCAAACTTAGACAAAAGTTCTTCTAAACCAGTACATAACACTTCTTCCTCCTTGTTTCCTTTCCTTCTTTATAAGATGTCTTCCCATATGTGTTATTGACATCACTTCTCTTGTTCCTTCTTATGAGTTTACAACTTCTCTTCTTGAATGCCTTGAAATCATCATAGATTCCTTTGATGCTTGACTTGAATTTCCACTTTCTTCCAAATTTTCTCATGACTAATCCAATGACATCATGGAACTTCAAATCTCGTTTCTTCATAGAGAATGTAGAAACCTCATATAACTTCTCAATTTCAAAGTATAGATTCACAAGCTTGTAACTCATGACGAAGACAATAGTACGACTTCCTTGAATCCATGGTACTTCAACCTTAGAATTCAAGCTTTCATCTCCATATAGTATAGAAGGATTGCAAATATCACAACATTGTAACGTTTGCTCAATGTCAACGATCATGCTAGGCCAGAAATAATACTCCTTCATCTTGTAATACGTATTGAGAAGACCCAAATGATCAAAAGAACTTCCATGTACTTCCATGATTAAGAAGTCACAAATTCCACTCCTTGAAATACACAATTGATTCCCTTTGAAAAGAAATCCATGAGTAATATGAAAGGGTTGTTGATGATGCTTCTCACATACCTTGAATACTTCTTTAAAATCATCATCATCTTCATATAACTCCTTGATATATCCAAGCTCGAGTAATTTTGAATCAAACATGTATCTCCTCGTTAGAAAACTTCCTTTAGTCAAAGGACTTGCTTCCTCCAAGTGACTTGATTTTGATGAACGAATCAAGTACTTCATCTCAAAGTATAACGATGGCTTGATCTCCTTATCATATGAAGCATACTCCAAAGGATTTACATGCTCCTTTCTACCTCTACTACATACAAAAATGTTATCAAAGTATACAAATACAATCTCTTTACATTGCAATGGTACATACTCTTTCAAAATATGTTGTATACTATGAGAACCAAAACCGTTGATGTAGTTATCCACGAATTGAGCTTGATCCCAAAGAGATAAGTGAGAGAGGTCACTTGTCGATGGTGCTTGTCTTTAATCCAAATATTCACAAATGAGAACAAGTGATGGCATAGGATCTTGATCCTTTGTAGGCTCACGGTTTCCAACCTCCATTGGTGTAAGAATGAGACTCCTTGGTTCTTCGAATTCATGATACTTATTCTCCATAAGTGTCATAAGAATGCTTTGACCCTCCTTGTGTCGTGAAACACAAGGTGGTAATAAGGACGCCTCTTGGAGCTTGATACTCCTATCATACAACTTTGTTTCTTCCAACAAAGTATTACAAGAATCCATAGAAGTAATATTACAATACAATGAATCTTTACAAATATTGTAAAAACAAAGACTTCTTGGATCAAAATGAATGTCCTTGTCATGAAGTGAATGACCATGTGAATAGCTCTCCATTTGCAATGTTTGGACCCTTGTTGTAGTAAGGCCAATATCATTGCCATGGTCCTTATCGATGCCAAGAAGCGTCAAGATCCTCATAGATGACACTACTTTCTCCTTCTTGGAACAATGAACACATCTTATCACGTTGCTCTTCTTCATTCACGCCTTCCTCCTCATACAATGGGTTGACATATACTCGAAACTCATCATGATTCTCCTCATACAAGGGATTGTCATACACCTTAAACTCTTCTTTAGGCATGCTACAAACTACATTAGCTTCCTCATTCATGCCAAGGTTATCACATACTTCATGAGCATCCTCATACACGTCAAATACATCAAATGATTCACTTTCAACTTCTAGTTGCTCATAGGATGCACTTACAACATGATCAAAACTTTGACAAGATAGACTTGTACTTTGGTCAATGATTTCTGCCTCGACAATGGGAATGGGGAGGATTATAGGCTGTTTTGAGGAGCTTTGGATAGTAGGTGAGGTGGGATGGGCTGATTTTGTGGAGTTTGTGTGTGTACGGGTTTTGTCAAAGAGTTCTTTACTCTTTACTTGAAGTTCAACATCAAGAGCTAAAGAACTTAACTCTTCCAAGTTTGTGAAAGGTTGATTTACAACAACACGTCGAATGTAATCATTAAGACCAAGGAAGTAACATACCACAACTCGTTGATCATCCTCCTCAAGAGCATATTTCCATAATAGCCGCCTGAATTCTATTGTATAATCGATCACATCCTTGCTCCCTTGCTTCATTCTTTCAAGCTTGTTGATGTAGTCACGTGAACAAGCGCTTCTTGATCCCTTTTGAAGAATCCCACATTCTTCCATTTGTTTGGTGAGATCATCAATTTGTTGCTCCAAGCGTTGTAATTCACGTTGAGAACTCATGCTAGATCTTTTGTAAGCCATAGAATATGCAAAAAAGATCACAAGAAACTCATGGGTTTGGGGTTAGCACGTGGGGATGAGAGGGGGGTTGTGTTTGGGTTTGGATTGTGTTTGGGCTATGGGTTTTTTGTGGAGCTAATGGTTCTTTATGAATTCTTGATGAGTTCTTGGAAGAACTAATTGATGGCGTGTGATGGAGAGATGGTAGGAACGTTTTTGTGATGGAAAGTTTTGTAGAAAGATGGTTCAAGAACTAAGAGAATCAAACTCCTAAGCTCTGATACCAAATTTGATGCATAATAGACCAAGGGTTGATCACATTACACACAATCTAAGGATCTTTAAAAGCGAAGATAGGAATCTCCCTTCTCAAAGTTCCAAAGAACCAAAAATGGAATAGAAATGGATGAAAAAGATGGAAAGAACTATGAAAGATGGTTACCAAATGAATGGAAATGATGAACGAATGAATGATGAATGAACGAACAAATGGACGAATGTAGGAATGTTGAAAACAAATGGATTGATGAATCTATCTTATGATTTAGCACTTTAGATGTGTAAATGAAAGATAGAAACAATGAAAATGCAATTGAAAGAATTCTAATGAATCAAACGAAACTCACTAGAATGATAGAATGATAATGGCTCTTCGAAGAATCTTGGAGGATACAGCCACACCACCTTCAAGAATGCTTCAAATCCTTCCTATCACCACCAAGGACGCCAATCTTGGATAGAAGAAGGGGATAGTTTCCGTCCTCCCTCAAGAGAAACGAAGAGACTAGCACAAAGCTAGAGAGAACAACACATCATGTGTTTGATTGTATTTTGATATATGAATGAATGAGTGAATAAAATGGCACCCAAGGGGTCTATTTATACTACTCTAAGACTCCCATGGACGTGCACCTAGGGTTCAAGAAACCAAGAATCAACTATTACATCATATATCCTACTTATGACATCATAAACTCTAAAATACAACTCTAGAAAGAAATTGTTATAACTCCTTCAATACTTGTCCGTTTTCAATGATTCAAAAACCATTGGAAAGCTTATTGAAAGATCTCCAATCTGTCTTTTGATGATTTCCTCAATAGACGTATGGATCCAGAATTATAGAGCAAAATATCGAACTGTACTTGATGGAGTCTTTTGCTGCCGCGAGAGATGACTTTTCAATAAGGACTTGAGATTGATATTAGCTCATTGATGTCCTCCAAATGTGAGAGTAACTCCATATAAGCTTAGAAGTGTGAGGACTAAGCTTAGAGTACCTTCAAGGTCCTTTACGCCTTCTACCTTGATAAACCCAAGACGACATTTGTAGCTTCAAACTGGATTAAGGTCCTTGTAGCTAGACCTTGATGTATATAGCTAGGCAAATATACATCAACCATCTTTCTTTGGAACTAGTAACACCGGAACGGCGCATGGGCTCATACTTGGACGTATCAAACCCTTTTGGAGTAGCTCATCAACTTGCTTTTGAACTTCTTGAGACTCTTTGGGGTTCATTCGGTATGCTTGCTTGTTGGGTAATGTAGCTCCCGGAATTAGATCAATCTTATGCTCAATGTCCCTTCTTGGTTGCAAGCCGTGGGGCATGTCTTTTGGAAACAAATGACCAAATCTCCTCATCAAGGGGGCAAGCCGTGGGTGTTCAATAGTTGGAGAAGCTTGTTCCTCTTGCAAATTCGCCAAAATCAACTCCTTTTGCTCATGAAACTCATGTTGATCCGCTTTTAGCAAAGAAACAATATTGGACTCCTTTTCTTGTTCCTTTTGTTGGGGTGGCCGAATAATAGAAGAAGGTGGCAATGGGGCCAATGTGATCTTCTTCTTGTTGATGGTGAAGGAATAAGTGTTCATTCTCCCATCATGTGTGACGTACCTATCAAAAATCCAAGGTCTCCCAAGCAAAATATGACAAGCATCCATAGGTACTACATCACACCACATTTGATCTTTATAACTCTTCCCAATGGATAAAGATATAAACACACGTTTATCAATCTTTATTCCCTTCCCATGACTCAACCATTGTATAAGGAGAGGGATGAGAACTCACTTCTAACTTCAATTTTTCAACCATTATAGTAGAAGCCGCATTAGTACAACTACCACCATCAATAATGAGTGAGCATACCTTCCCTTGAATCGTGCATCTAGTATGGAAGATAGTTTCACGTTGCTCCAATTCGTTTGGTGTAGAAGCTACGCTTAATGCCCTTCTTAACACAAGTTATTCTCCATCATCCGCTTCCTCTACATTTTCCTCTTCACAAACGTCATCCTCCTCAAGTTGCTCTTCTTCATTTTCACTTTCATGACAACTTGGTTCAACATATAAGGCACTTTGATATTCAACAAGAGAAACTACACGTTTGTTAGGACATTCGGATGCAATATGACCCAACCCTTGGCACCTAAAACATCTTCTTGGAGGCAATGTCCTTGATTCTTGGACGTGGGGTTTAGATGCGGGATTTTGTGGCTGATTTTGTGGAGTTTTGCCGTAGGGTTTTTGGGAGGATGGGGGCTGATTTTGTGGAGTTTTGTATTGAGTTTGGGTAGGTGGACGTGTGGTATAAGGTTTGGATTGTGTAGGGTACGTTCTCATGGTATCTTTTCCCCTTTCTTTCCTTTGCCTTTCTACTTTCAAGGCCAAAGTACTTAATTCATCCAATGATTGATAAGAATGTAACTCAACGATATTACGTATCCAATCATTTAAACCAATTAGAAAATGTACCAAAACTTGTGGCTCATTCTCCTTTAAATCGCAACACCAAAGGAGATGTTCAAACTCTTTAGTATACTCTTCCACCGATTTGGACCCTTGAACTAGCTTTTGAAGCTTGACATAGTTGTCTTGGACGTAGCTTTGGGGTAGAAATTTGCCTTGCAATTTGGAGACTTCATCTTTTCCCAAGAACGAATCTTGTCTTTCCCTTTTGCTTGGCGTTTCTTTTGAAGGTTAGTCCACCAAATACTAGCATGCTTTCTCAACTTCAAGGCTACTGATGTATAATGGGATCACAAGATCACATTACACAAAAGGGCTAAGGATCTTTAAGAGCGAAGATGAAAATCTCCCTTCTCAAAGTTCTTAATGTGCGAAAATGAAATGGAAATGGATAGAAAAGATGGAAAGAACTATGAAAGATGATTACAAAATGAAGGTATGATGATGAACGAATGATGGACGGTTTGAATGCTTTGGGTTCTTGATGAATTCTTGTTGAATGACGTGAGGTTGGATGAATGTCGTTGAATGAACGATGGAATGGATAGTTGGATAGATTTGGCTTTTGAAGGATCGATGAGGATACAGGCACACCACCTCAAAGAACTCTTCAATTCCTTCCTTTCACCATCTAAGATAGCCAATCATAGAATAGAAGAAGGGGATACTCGTTCTCCCTCAAGAGGAACGAAAGTTCTAGCACAAAACTAGAGAGAAAACAACACCTTGTGTTTGTTTTTGATTTATTGAATGACTTGAATTGAATGAATACAATGGCACCCTAGGGGGTCTATTTATACTACTTTAGGGACCCCTTGGACGTGTACCTAGGGTTCAAGAAACCAAGAATCAACTATTACATCATATATCCTATTTATGACATCATAAACTCTAAAATACAACTCTAGAAAGAAATTGCTATAACTCCTTCAATACTTGTCCGTTTTCACTGATTCAAAAACCATTGGAAAGCTTATTTATTGAAAGAGCTCCAATCTGTCTTTTGATGATTTCCTCAATAGATGTATGGATCTAGAGTTATAGAGCAAAATATCGAACTGTACTTGATGGAGTCCTTCACGCGTGAGAGATGACTTCTCAATAAGGACTTGAGAGTTATTTATGCTCATTGATGTCCTCCAAATGTGAGAGTAACTCCATGTAAGCTAGAATACCATCAAGGTCCTTCATGCTTTCTTCCTTGAGCTAATAAACCCTTGTAGTTGTTGATACCCAAGGCGACATTTGTAGCTTCTAGCTGGATAGAGGTCCTTTAGCTAGGCCTTGATGTATATAGCTAGGCAAATATACATCATTCTCCTCCGGTTGAAAAAGTTTGTCCTCAAACTTAGACAAAACTTCTTCTTCCTTGTTTTCCTTCTTATGAGTTTACAACTTTTCTTCTTGAATGCCTTGAAATCATAATAGATTCCTTTGATGCTTGACTTGAACTTCCACTTTCTTCCAAGTCTTTTCATGAATAAGCCAATGATATTATGGTGCTTCAAATCTCGTTTATTCATGGAGATTGTAGAAATCTCATATAACTTCTCAACTTCAAAGTATAGATTCACAAGCTTGTAACTCATGATGAAGACAATAGTAATATGGTGTTCCATCTTTGAAGGATGACCTTCAACTATCTTAATATCATCTTGACTTCCTTGAATCCATGGCACTTCAACCATAAAATTCAAGCTTTCATCTCCATATGGTATAGAAAGATTGCAAATGTCACAATATTGCAGCTTATACTCGATATCAACGATCATGCTAGGCCAGAAATAATACTCCTTCATCTTGACATATGTATTGAGTAGACCCAAATGATCAAAAGAACTTCCATGTACTTCCATGATTAAGATTTCACGAATTCCACTCCTTGGAATGCACACTTGATTCCCTTTGAAGAGAAATCCATGATCAATATAAAAGGATTGTTGAGGATGCTTCTCACATACCTTGTATACTTCTTTAAAATCATCATCATCTTCATACAACTCCTTGATATATTCAAGACTAAGTACTCTTGAATCAAACATGTATCTCCTCGTTAGAAAACTTCCTTTAGTCAAAGGACTTGCTTCCTCCAAGTGACTTAATTTTGATGATCGAATCAAGTACTTCATTTCAAAACATGATGATGACGTGATCTCCTCTTCATATGAGACATACTCCAATACTTTGTAAGATTCACGAAGCTTAAGCATGAATCCTTCAAGATAATAATCCTTTTGCTCAAATATCCTCATGATAGCAACAAGTATAAATGCTAAACCATAAGCATGTAAATTCTTCTTTTCTCCACTTGGTATTTCACCAAAATAATCCATGGGACAACTTCCTTGAGATAGGACTTCACCTTTCTCAACTCCATTTGTAATGAACAAATATGATGCAAGAATAGGGAATAAAAGAATATGATGATCATTAGCATCCTTTAAGAGACATAGTACCTCAAGTATAGATGCAAGTATGGACCCTTCTTGAATAATTCCTTTCTTCCTTTTGTCCACTTGACTTACTCCAGTTGATGAGATATGGTGAGATAGCACATTCTTGGACGAGAGGTAAGGACATTTCTCCAAGTACTTCTCCAATTCTCCATGTGGCTTCTTATGCTTCGCTAACGCTAACTCCAAAGGATTTACAAACTCCTTTCTACTTCTACTATATACAAAAGTGTTATCAAAGTATACACATACATTCTCTTTACATTGCAATGGTACATACTCTTTCGAAATATGTTGTATACTATGAGAATCAAGGACATTGATGTAGTTATCCATGAGTTGCGCTTGACCCTTTGCATAGACCATTCGGTGATGAATCATAGGCTTTGGTGGCAGCCTTTGATGCATGATAATACTCATGGAAGAGAAACGTACCAAAAGAGATAAGTGAGAGAGGTCACTTGTTGATGGTGTTTGTCTTTCATCCAAATATTCACAAATGAGAACAAGTGATGGTAAAGGATCTTGATCCTTTATAGGCCCACGGTTGCCAACCTCCATTGGTGTAAAAATGAGACTCCTTGGTTCTTCAAATTCATGATACTTATTCTCCATAAGTGCCATAAGAGTACTTTGATCCTCCTTGAGCCGAGAGACACAAGGTGGTAATAAGGACGCCTCTTGGAGCATGATACTTCTATCATACAACTTTGATTCTTCCAACAAAGTATAACAAGAATCCATAGAAGTAATATTGCAATATAATGAATCTTTGCAAATCTTGAAAAAAGCAAGACTTACTAAACTTCTTGGATCCATATGAAGATCATTGCCATGGTGTGAATAACTCTTCATTTGCAATTCTTGGACATTTGTTGTAGCGAGGCTAATATCTTGGTCAAGATAAATGTCAATGTCAATGATGGCACAACTTTCTCCTTCTCGGATCAATGAACACATTTCATCACGTAGCTCTCCTCCATTCAATTCTTCTATTTCCTCTACTTCAAGATCCTCCTCTATGTGTACCTCATTTACTTCTTTAGCCATGCTACTACATACTTCTTGAACTTGCTCATTTTCAACAAAAACATCACATTCGGCAAATTCAACTTCTTCATTCACGCCTTCCTCCTCATATAATGGGTTGTCATATACTTGAAACTCTTCATTATTCTCCTCATACAATGGATTGTCATACACTTTAAACTCATCTTTAGGTACGCTACATACTACATTAACTTCCTCATTTGTGCCTAGGTTATCACATACTTCATAAACATCATCATACACGTCAAATACATCAAATGATTCACTTCCAAATTCTGGTTGCTCATAGGATGACGTTTGACATACACTTTCAACATGATCAAAATGAGTTCTATCCCAAAGTTCTTTACTCTTTACTTCTATTTCAACATCAAGGGCTAAAGAACTTAACTCCTCCAAGTTTGCGTAAGATTGATGTACAACAACACACCAAATGTAATCATTAAGACCAAGAGTATAACATACCAAAACGTCTTGATCATTCTCCTTAAGGCCATACTTCCGTAGTTGCCGTCTGAATTCTATGGTATATTCAATCACGTCCTTGCTCCCTTGCTTCATTATTTCAAGCTTGTTGAAGTTATCTCCTTTGTATTTGTAGGGCAAGAACTCTTCTTGAACTTTATTTCCATTCTTCTTGCTGGAACGTTTACTCCATTCATAAGGTGCTTCATATTCAACCTTAGAAGAGTGAACCACACGTGATTTTGTGCTTCTTGATCCCTTTGGAAGAATCCCAAGTTCTTCCATTTGTTTGGTGAGATCATCAAGTTGTTGCTTCAAGCATTGTAGCTCACGTTGGGAATTCTTGCTAGAATCGTCCATCTTGATCAATCTTGGTGCAAAAAGATTGCAAGATTCATGGTTTAGGGGTTTTGGATGGGTAAAGGACGAGAGAGGTTTGTATTTGGGGCGGGTTGTGTTTGGGCTATGGGTTCTTTGTGGAGTTTATGGTTCTTTATGAGTTCTTTATGAGTTCTTGGAAGAACTCATGGGTGGCGTGATGATGGGGGAATGGTGGGGATGGGTTTGTGATGGAAAGATGGTGAAAAGATGGATCAAGAACTAAGAGAATCAATCTCCTAAGCTCTGATACCAATTTTGATGTATAATGGGATCACAAGATCACATTACACAAAAGGGCTAAGGATCTATAAGAGCGAAGATGAAAATCTCCCTTCTCAAAGTTCTTAATGTGCGAAAATGAAATGGAAATGGATAGAAAAGATGGAAAGAACTATGAAAGATGATTACCAAATGAAGGTATGATGATGAACGAATGATGGACGGTTTGAATGCTTTGGGTTCTTGATGAATTCTTGTTGAATGACGTGAGGTTGGATGAATGTCGTTGAATGAACGATGGAATGGATAGTTGGATAGATTTGGCTTTTAAAGGATCGATGAGGATACAGCCACACCACCTCAAAGAACTCTTCAATTCCTTCCTTTCACCATCTAAGATAGCCAATCTTAGAATAGAAGAAGGGGATACTCGTTCTCCCTCAAGAGGAACGAAAGTTCTAGCACAAAACTAGAGAGAAAACAACACCTTGTGTTTGTTTTTGATTTATTGAATGACTTGAATTGAATGAATACAATGGCACCCTAGGGGGTCTATTTATACTACTTTAGGGACCCCTTGGACGTGTACCTAGGGTTCAAGAAACCAAGAATCAACTATTACATCATATATCCTATTTATGACATCATAAACTCTAAAATACAACTCTAGAAAGAAATTGCTATAAATCCTTCAATACTTGTCCGTTTTCATTGATTCAAAAACCATTGGCGTTTTTTCAAGGGTATTTTGGTCTTTTTGCTTGGTATTCGGTTTTCTCATATTATGGGATGACCAAGGAAGACTCCAGCTGATTTGGAACAAAGCCAAGCGTGTGTTTTCACTTGGCAACCAAGGATTGGGATCCAAGTGAAGGACCTTGCTCCAATGGAGAAGTGCCACGTGTAATGCTCCTATTGGTCCTCTTTGCCACCTATTTGGACGAGTACTTCATGGTGAAGATATCTATTAGCCTAATCAATTGTAATTAGTTTAATTAAGCATGATTAAGGGGGTTTCTTTATCGTTAGGAAACCTCAAATTAGAGAGTTTAGCTACTAGTGTGCTAGCTTGCTTGTTTTCCCTTTGTTTACTTTCACCGCCTATATATAATCTTGTAATAGCTACCATTATAGATAGATGACTTTGATGAAATAGAAAGCTTTGAGCTTCTTTGTTTGTGAGTATCTAAAACTCTCATTTCTACTCCAGTATCTAGATTGGCAATCTAGTGGTGTTGTGTAGAACTTGATTTGATCTCTTTGGAAGGTGATTAATTTCTGTAACCAACGAGGTCATTCAAGCTGCCAGTATCGATTCACTTGAAGGTGATTAAGTTCTGTAACAAGTGAAATCATACTTGATTCTATCTTTCCTTTCATTTGTTCTTGTTGTTTCTTTATCTTTGATGTTCCTTTGGCCCTTAAGAAACGCCATTGTTGAGCTAACTGGGTCCGAAGGTCCTTCGGTGTGTGCCCAGATCAGTGCACTCTGATTTGGTTTGGTCTGGGATACATCAAAGATAAAGAAACAACAAGAACAAATGAAAGGAAAGATAGAATCAAGTATGATTTCACTTGTTACAGAACTTAATCACCTTCAAGTGAATCGATACTCGGGCAAGCTTGAATGACCTCGTTGGTTACAGAAATTAATCACCTTCCAAAGAGATCAAATCAAGTTCTACACAACACCACTAGATTGCCAATCTAGATACTGAAGTAGAAATGCGAGTTTTAGATACTCACAAACAAAGAAGCTCAAAGCTTTCTATTTCATCAAAGTCATCTATCTATAATGGTAGCTATTACAAGAGTATATATGACTACCAAGTAAACAAAGGGAAAACAAGCAAGCTAGCACACTAGTAGCTAAACTCTCTAATTTGAGGTTTCCTAACGATAAAGAAACCCCCTTAATCATGCTTAATTAAACTAATTACAATTGATTAGGCTAATAGATATCTTCACCATGAAGTACTCGTCCAAATGGGTGGCAAAGAGGATCAATAGGAGCATTACACGTGGCACTTCTCCATTGGAGCAAGGTCCTTCACTTGGATCCCAATCCTTGGTTGCCAAGTGAAAACACACGCTTGGCTTTGTTCCAAATCAGCTGGAGTCTTCCTTGGTCATCCCATAATATGAGAAAACCGAATACCAAGCAAAAAGACCAAAATACCCTTGAAAAAACGCCAAAATATACAGGGCTGTCCAAATAAAGGACCTTATCGCACGTCAGAAGCAAAACGGCTGTGCAGGATCCAAATGACCTTCAAAGCTTGCAAGCATAGACATTATGGAAGGTCCTTTGAGCCTTCTACAAAAGACTCTTAGGCAAAGGATGGAGGAGAGATCTCAATGTTTAGATATTGAGACAATAAGTGAGGACATCGCAAGGTATGAATGTCCTTGACCTCCCTCTACGTCAATGCCCTTCTTGATTGCTCCCACCAAATGATAACACTCTTGGATCAACTGGACTTGTGGAGGCAGATTCCCATCAAGAAGAAGTCGAAGCTTTGAGATAATGACACAAACAGAATAGGCATCATTTTGGATGAATGACATTCTATCTATTTGCGTTCTTCTTGACTTCATGGCTGGACTATGTGACGTCCAAAGATAAGGGAACCACAAGTACTAACTCAAAAGAACAAGAATAACCTCATCATCACACTTCAAAACAAGACCGAGGACCTTGGGTTTTCCCATACAGCTTCATTGCACTCATCAGGGACCTTGAATTCCCAAGTTTGAGAATGACGTATGATGGATATACATCAAACTTGAATGAGACAATTACCTTAAAACAAATACGGGTATTTGTTTTTCATATCCTCCTCCATTTCCCACGTAGCTTCTGAGGTATTATGGTTGGTCCAAAGAACCTTAACAAGTGGTATGGTTTTATTTCGAAGCCGTGTGATGCGCCGGTCAAGAATTTGAATTGGTTGCTCTTCATAAGTCAAGTTCTCCTCAAGGTTTATGGGCTCATAAGGTAAGGTATAGCTAGAATCAGGGATATATTTTCTTAGTTGTGAGACATGAAAGACATCATGGATGTTATCAAGGTCAGGTGGTAAGGCTAAGCGATAAGCTGTTGAGCCGATCCTTTCAATAATTTCGTAGGGTCCCACATACCTAGGACTTAGCTTTCCCCGAACATTGAATCTTCTCACACCCCTAGTTGGAGAAACCTTAAGAAACACATTATCACCGACCTGGAATTCAACCTGTTTCCTTTTAAGGTCGGCATAGCTTTTTTGTCTATTTTGAGCTGCTATCATATGTTTTCTGATGAGGTGAATCTTTTCTGATGCCTCATGTACTAACTCGGGGCCAACTATGATTCGTTCCGGACTTTCATCCCAATATAATGGGGTTCTACACTTTCTTCCATATAACGCTTCAAATGGTGACATCCTAATTGTGGCTTGGTAACTAATATTATAGGAAAATTCTATCAATGGTAAAAATTCATCCCATTTTCCTTGAAAATCTAGGACACAAGCTCTAAGCATGTCTTCTAATATTTGATTTACCCTCTCGGTCTGTCCATCAGTCTCAGGGTGGTAAGCGGTACCCATGCTTAATTTAGTACAAAAAACTTTTTCTAAGGATTTCCAAAACCTAGATTGAAATCTAGGGTCACGGTCTGATACTATGTCTTTTGGTACACCATGTAACCTTACTATTTCCCTTATGTATATTTGTGCCAATTTGTCTACCCCCCACGTGTCGTGAATAGCTATAAAATGAGCGGACTTGGTGAGTCGGTCAACTTTAACCCAAATAGCATTTTTCTTCCCTACGGTGGCTGGTAAACCAATGACAAAGTCCATTGATATAGACTCCCATTTCCAAGTAGGTACTTCTAATGGTTGCAATTCTCCTCCCGGCCTACTATGGTCAAACTTAACCTTTTGGCAAATTAAACACTTACTAACATAATCCATTATTTCCTTCTTCATGTTATACCACCAAAATTTTTGCTCCAAATCCGCATACATTTTATCTCGACCAGGATGTACTGAAAACAAAGAACTATGAGCTTCTTCCAAGATCTTTTTCTTTAACTCCTCATTATTCAGAACACAAATATGGCCCTGAAATCTTAGTGATTCATCTTTGTGTATTTCAAAACCAGGTGATTTCCCAATCATGACATTATTTCTCAACTTCTCTAGGTATGGGTCACTTCTTTGGAGGGCAATAATTTCACCCAATAAGGTTGACTTAATTTCTATTGCCATGCAACAATCGCTTCTTTCTTTATGAACAATCTCAAGATCAAGACTTCTAAGGTCGGTTAGGAGCATAGGTTGGGTGGTAATCAAAGCATTAAGACTATGGTGAGTCTTCCTACTAAGAGCATCTGCTACAACATTGGCCTTGCCTGGGTGATACTGAATATCTAAATCATAATCCTTAAGGAGTTCTAACCAACGACGTTGTCTCATATTTAACTCTTTTTGAGTGAAAATATACTTCAGACTCTTATGATCCATAAAGATACGACAAGGAATGCCATATAGATAATGTCTCCAAATTTTAAATGCAAAGACTACTGCAGCTAATTCCAGATCATGAGTAGGATAATTCTTTTCATAGGGTTTGAGTTGCCTAGAGGCATACGCTATAACCCGATCATTTTGCATAAGTACACATCCTAAACCATTCTTGGATGCATCACTATAAACAGTAAATTCTCCATCTTCAGAAGGAAGGGAAAGTACAGGAGCAGAGGTAAGACGAACTTTGAGTTCTTGAAAGGCTAGATCACACTTAGAATCCCATTCAAATTTGGTGGTCTTTTTCAAGAGATTGGTAAGAGGTAGTGCAATTTTAGAGAAATCTTTTACAAACCTACGATAGTACCCAGCTAATCCAAGGAAGCTCCTTACCTCAGTAACATTAGTGGGTCTAGGCCAATCAATGATAGCTTGAATCTTTTGTGGGTCTCCTCTAACTCCTTCCTTAGATATCACATGTCCCAAAAAGTTCACTTCCTCTAGCCAAAACTCACACTTCTTGAATTTAGCAAACAATTTTTGGTCTCTCAAGGTTTGCAACACTATCCGCAAATGATTCTCATGCTCCTCCTCAGTTCTAGAATATATCAAAATATCATCAATGAACACAACCACAAACTTATCAAGGTAAGGCTGAAAAATTCTATTCATTTGATCCATAAATACAGCAGGTGCATTAGTCGGTCCAAAAGGCATAACCACAAATTTATAATGACCATAACGAGATCTACAAGCAGTTTTGGGAATATCCTCATATTTGATTCTAAGCTGGTGATACCCTGATTGAAGATCAATTTTTGAAAAGACTCTAGCACCTTGAAGTTGGTCAAAGAGATCATCAATTCTAGGTAAAGGATATTTGTTTTCAATGGTAACCTTATTGAGTTCTCGATAATCTATACAAAGTCGAAGGCTTCCATCCTTTTTCTTAACAAAAAGAACTTGTGCACCCCAAGGAGAGGCACTAGGTCTAATAAAACCCTTCTTAAGCAACTCCTCTAGTTGGACCTTGAGTTCTTTTAATTCAGGCGGGGCCATTTGGTAAGGGGGTTTAGATATGGGTTGAGTCCCAGGTACTAATTGAATCTCAAAATCAATATCCCGTTTGGGTGGTAAACCTGGTAACTCATTAGGAAAGACATCGATGAATTCACACACAATAGGTATATCTTGGGGTTTCAACTTGGACTTAGACTCCTCCAACACACAACATAAATAAGCTTCACACCCTTTCCTCATTAACTTCCTAGCTTTCATCAAAGATATGGTATGACACTCTAATTTAGCATTGTCCCCATGGAATAGGATTTTCCCTCCTTTATTACCTTTTAAAGCAACAACCCTAAACTTGCAATCTATACGAGCATTATACTGTGACAACCAATCCATGCCTAAAATGAGGTCAAACTCAACAAGATCAAATCGGATAAGGTCTGCTAAAAAGGTCTCACCACTAAAGGTAATCGGGCAATTTTTGTAAATAGTGGTGCATATAACTGTTTCTCCAGAGGGTAGACAGATATATTGTTTTGTTTAACTTTTATGAGATTCTAAACCTAATTTATCGATGACATATTTTGAAATAAAACAATGTGATGCACCAGAATCAAATAATGCATATAAGGGCTTAGAATTTAAAGTAAGGGTTCACGAGACGACCGTACCCGAATCATTTGCTTCTTTACGGTTCATGCCAAAGGATTTTCCCGTAGTGCCAACTTTAGAGGGTGGAGATGTTGGTTGATTTTGACGTAAGGGCCTTACATGACCCTGAGCTACAGCTGACGACCTTCGTGGACAATCGAACACTCGGTGATGTGGGCTTCCACACCAGGTACACACATTTTGGCCTTCTCTGCAGTCTGCAGTCACATGGTTGGTACGACCACATTTCTTACAGGGCTCGATGGGTTTTGACTTTTGAGGGACCATGGTTGGGCTTTTTGAAAGGTTGGTTGGAGCTTGACTGACCTCTCCTATCATCCCATTTTCTCTTATTCTTGTCTGAATTGGCACGCCTAATGTCCCCCTTAACCCTTTCCACATCGGTAGCCTTGTCATAAAGTTCTTGGTAGGTGCTAATATGTTGTCCTGCTAAATGGCCACGAATATACTAAGCTAGTCCCCTATAGAACTTGGTCTTTTTCATCTTATCGCTAGCCACATACTCGGGGCAGAAACGGGACAACTCCAAGAACTTATCGGCATACTCTAAAACAGACATATTGCCCTGGGATAATGTGTAAAACTCTTCTTCCTTCTGTTTTTGGACGGCTATAGGGTGAAACTGCTCTCTTAAGTCTTCCACAAATCTTTCCCAATTATACCCTGGCTCATGTTGTTTGTGTTTGACGGTATTCCACCAAATATCAGCTTTACCCTTCAAGTAAAATGCTCCAATGTTGACTTTCCTATGCTCGGGGACCTGGATGGCCTCAAAAATTTTCTCCATGGATCTAATCCAGTCCTCTAATTCAACAGGGTCGACTCTACCCCCGTAGGTATTAGGGTTTTGTCTAGCTACCCGGTCAAACATCCTACCATCCTTCTCCATAGTACTACTAGTAGGATTACCCACCTTCCTTAACAACTCAACAAGTAGCTGACCCATGACACTAGGATCAATTCCCGTAGGGTTGACATTAGGAGGGGTTGGAGTGTTAGGGCTTTCATGGTGGTGAGGAGGGGTTTGGCTATTGTTTTGTGGGTCATACACCACGTGGTTAAGGCCATTGACGTCACTCTCCGGGTCCGACATCTGCGCACAAGGGAATACGTGGGTCTTAGGGTAGGGATCTAGTTAGGTAGGGATCTAGTTTTTAAACACTTAAAATGATGCATGTACAATGTCATGTAAAAATTTTATGGTTAGCAGAAAATATTTTTCATAGCAAATAAACATAGTATATGCAAAAATATAGCAGTTAGGTAAATGTAAACACGGAGAGTGCATAATTACACCTAATAAACAACCCTTACCCCAGTTCATTTATTAATTATTCCTATGCCTACATATTTTAATTGTAATATTTTACTTTCAAATTTTTGTACCCTAAGGCTCGAACACGCTCTGATACCATCTGTAACAGTCCCGGCCATAATCAGGGAGTTACCCATATTTTATCTTAATTAATCTGGATTTAGCGGAAGCCTACAAGCCGGGGGCGTTATCGCCGCTTCTCCATAATGGAAAAGCAAGACTTAAATGAGCAACAAAACACATAAACTTTTCGAAAGAGAAATTATATTAGGAAAACGTACTCATAAACATACCTAGTAATAAAGTGAGATTTTACACTTAGAAATTAATTAAGTTGGTTATTCAAAAATGTCTCAACTCAACTTGAAATATGAAGAAAACACATGAAATTATAAATTCGATTTAAAGGAAAATAATTGATTTAAAACCCATTAACAAGCGTAAGAATGAAAAGAAATTTTTAGGGTTTGAAAATATAATTCTTGTAATCAATATTCAGTATAATTTAAGCAACTTCAAATGTTTGTATATAATGGCGTATGAGATAAAAAAACATGCTAAGTTAGATAAAATATCTAGATTGGTACATACATACATTCTAAGTGAAATAATCATCACATAAACTAAATTAAAACATAACTATGAGTTCAACATACATAAAACACGCAAACTAATTTGAGCCATCTATGTGAGTTTATCAAATGATAATTAAACTAATAAATTACTAAGTGATAGGAGTCATGCTTGTGATGGTGGATTTCCCTTTCCCTTGGTACCTAAAACAAAACATGAAAACACAGGAGGAAAAATGAGATAGAACTCAATATAACCGACACTGTAATGTAAAAATAATTTATAAAATCAAGAGCTTATTTAAAACATATGGAAGAGCCCCTTTTATTTCGAAATTCATTTTATTTATAAAACAGGAGAAGAGAGGTGTAATAAATCTGATATGATAATATATATGTATGTTTGAGTGAGACCCTGGTTGGATTAAACCAACTGTTATAAATATATATGATGTTGCTGGCTATAATCATAAGATCTTGTCTTTCGCTATGCGCATAGTTGAGTCGGTTACTAACTCAATCTCCGGTACCGGGAATGCTATAAGGGTCCACTTTAAAAATCATAAAATTATATGTGTAACCAATAAATGGTAAATAACGCATAAGTATTGTATAAATAATAAAATTGATAATTTACAGTGCGAAGGTACAGTCATCGAATTATACCTGATTCTTCCCGATGAATAAAATTCAACTTTCTGTCTGATTATTAAATAAATAGGGATTTAAAATAATATTAGAATACTAATAGATATTATTATAATGAGAAAAGCCAAGTAAGAGTTTGAAATTGGGAATTGGAAATTTACCTAAATGTTGACGGTAGGAGTCAAAATAAAAAGGAAACAACCTCCCTTTTCTCTTTCTATTATGCGAAACAAGGCAAGAGGGAAGAAGGAGGTTGCTTGGCTTTCTTGCGGCGGTCGGCGACCATGAAGGCACCGGAGAGCGGAAGAGCGAGAGGCAGTGGTCCGAGTTTCGTCGGAGGCGGCAGCGGAGGTGCTGGGCGCGCGGATCGGGGCCCAAAACAGGGGAAACAGAGGACGCAAGATGGGGGTGTTCTGCGGTGGTTTCGGGGCGGAATTTGGGCGGCTATTTTGGTGTTTTCCAGTGGAGTTTCGGATGCTAGTTGTTGAATGAATGTTAATGAAGATTGTGGTAGGATTTTTGGAGTGAATTTGGTTTAAATCTGAGGAAGAAATGGTGAGTGAATTGGGTTGTATTAGGGCTTTTGGTTCCCGATTTGGGGTTGCGGTGATGCGGACAATGGCGGTGGTGACAGAGGTGGCGGAAGTGGTGGCCGTCGGCAGCTAGATAGGCAGAGATGGTGGTGGATGAGGGTGGAGTTGGTAATCAATTGCTAATATAACTTGGTTTTTGAATGTTTTTGGTGACTAATTGGTTGGGGATGTGTGTGTATATATAGGGGATTTGGAGAAGGAAGTTTGCAGTTGGTTTTCAAAGGTTTATGGGGTGGCCACCGAAAGTTTGGGGTGGCTTGAATTTGGTGTGTTTGGACGGCGAAGTGGGGGCAAGAAGAAGAAGAAAAGATGAAGAAGAAAGACAAGCAGGGCGGTGGAGCAGTAGAAAAGATGAAGCTTGGATAGTAGAAGAAGAAATAGGGACGGTGAAAATTTTGGCCTAACATGTGATACCAAAAAGGAGTCATATGAAAACTATTGCTATTATTATTACTATCAGAATAATTTTTGAGTAAGAATTGTAATAAAAATAATTTTCGGGAAGCTATTCGGTATAATTTGAGATGTAAAATTTGACTGTTCACACTTGACCGGATAAAACACTAGTTAATAAAAGTACTTGATAAAATAATTCAGACATCAAAAAACATTAAAATCTCGGCTGTTACAAAGGTGCCAAGACAGTTGGTCTATCCAGCTCACCATGTGGCCAAGCAGGTCATTCGTAGCGTAGGCTGCATTACTTAGGTGTTTGTTGGTTGTTTTATTTTGTTTGTTTGCTTTGCTTTGTGTGTTTGTTGTTGTGTTCTGTCGTTGTTGGAAAAAAAAAAAAGGAATTCTTATTATGAATTACTACACTTCCCTTTGCAATGAGCTAGTGGGAGATGAGTGTTTCTATTTTCATTCTCATTCCTTCATTTGTTTTTCAATTCTCATAAAATAAATATAGAAATTGTATTATCAACTCTCAAACTTTTTCAAACCAAATGTCCCCTTAATTAGTTGTATAATTAAAGCCTTTTACATTGTACATAATTTCTCATATACGGTATTCATAGGCATAGTTTATGTTGCCTAAGGGTTTGTTTGGACCTAGGAAACATGATGAAAACAAAATCTCGTGGAAAAAATATTAGGAGAAAACTTTTTTTGGTTAAAATAAATTTCTTTGGATTGTTTGATTTAAGTAAAACAAGTTTTGATTCGCACGCATTGCGTGCATCGATTTTTAAATTTATTTATTTATTGAGTGTATGTATATACACACGCAAAAATAAATATAACAATTGATGCACGCAATGCGTGCGAATCAAAACTTCTTTTGCTTAAAAATAAAAATACTCAATAGATCGAGTCAGTGTAGTTAAAGTTATCTTCTTTTCAGTTGTTTTTAAAATAAGTTAAATAAGTTCAAGATAAATTTACAAAACAACTCTTTCAAATGAGTTCAAATAAAATCAAATAGCTAAGTTCAAATTAGTTAAGTATAATAAGTTCAAAATAAGTTTAGATAAGTTTAACTTGTAATAAGTTCTGTCAAAAATGAACATGTTAAAAATAAAAATATAGTGAGACGGAATCAATATTATTGATTATTGTTCATTTACTCTCGGTATGAACAAGTATGCATTATAGATTTGCTTCCTCATGATAGATTTTTTTTTAAAACTTTTATATGATTTTAACTTCTATGTTGCAAATATGATTGAACACCTTAACGAATCATTACATTTCTATTATTTATTTGTGACATTGGATCTAATATTTGTTAAAAGAATGCAATTATGCAACTTAGAATAAAAATATGATTAAGCAAACATTTCTTAGTTAATTAATAATCTTGCCTTATAGGACAACAAAATACATAAGAAATTCTCCCAAAACTAAAATCAAGGAATAAAAAGATTATCAGTGATACTGTAACTCTGATATGTAACAATAATCTTTAAATAAAAAGATTATTGTATCATGTACTTACTTTTTAAATAATTTTGATTAAAAGTATATTTGAATACTAAATAAAATTCTGACATCTTGTCTTTCTCGTAGTCTCTATATGACACAGACACACACATACTCCCTCCGTTCCATATTAATTGTCCAAATGTGGTTTTTAACTATAAATTTCTTATAGTATATTTTATCAATAATTTATAACATTATATTTTCATGAGAGAGTATTTTTCGTTATAAATGTAATGATGGTACTTTTGTATATTAGAAAATTGTATATGTTAAGAAATTAATAACGCAACGGGACAATTAATATGGAACGGATGGAGTATATGCATGATTTAAATTTACATCAATGAACATATTAGGTAGATTTTGATTTTTCTCATTTTCGTAACTGATAGAAAAATTTATATATGCATGATTTAATTTATTTAATATCGACCAACATATTAGATAGATTTTATGATTTTTCTTAATATCAACCAACATATAAGCTCACCAATGCACTGATTCTAGCAAGCTCATAACATCACAAGGACACCAACATCTCGAGACAGCAAGTAATCACAACAATAGGATGCAATAAGCATCAAGGAGCGAAAAACAAATGAATGGAAAGATAGAATCAAGTATTATCTCACTTGTTATAGAAACACCTTCAAGTGAAATGATACAAGGGCAAGCTTGATAGACCTTGTTTGGTTACAGAAACACCTTCCAAAGAGATCAAATCAAGTTCTACACAACACCACTAGATTGCCAATCTAGATACTGGAGTAGAAATTAGAGTTTGAGTAAACTCACAACCGAAGAACCTCTCGGTTTCTTGGGGTTTTGTATTTCATATGATGTGAAGTGAAGTTGCCAATACAAAGGATACATATACTCGGCTGAAAACAAAAGTAAAGGCAGCCAAACAAGTAGCTCAAACTAATTAGAGTGAGGTTTCCTAATGACGAAGAAACCTCCTAAACATAGTTAATTAAGCTAATTACATGATTAAAGCTAATACATTTCTTCTCCATGAAGTACTCGACCAGCATTGGACCAACAAAGGACAATCACAGCCCTCCACTTGGCACTTCCTCATTGGTGGATCTTCATTCACTTAGATTCCAATCCATGCAAGACAAGTGAAGAAACACAAATGGTTTTGTTCTAAATTGGCGGGAACTTAGCAAGGATCTCAAATACTATTAGGGAAAACCAGACCTCATGAGAAAAGACCAAAATGCCCTTGAAAGAACGCCAAAATATCAAGGCTGTCCAAATAAAGGACCTTATCGCACGTCAGAAACAAAACGGCTGCGCAGGATCCAAATGACCTTCAAGGCTTGCAAGCATAGACATTGTGGAAGGTCCTTTGAGCCCTCTACAAAAGACACCTAGGCAAAAGATGGAGGTGAGATCTCAATGTTGAGATATTGAGACAATCAGTGAAGACATCGCATGGGATGAATGTCCTTGACCTCCCCCTACATCAATGCCCTTCTTGGTTGCTCCCACCAAATGATAGCACTCTTGGATCAACTAGACTTGTTGAGGCTAATTCCCATCATCCCCCCCAAGTTGAGAAGAGTTTGCCCTCAAACTTGGAAGCTCTTCTCCTTCAGCATAATAAGGCTTCAAATCAGAAACATTGAACGTAGCACTTCCTCCATAATCATCTGAGAGTTCCAACTTGTAGGCATTGTCTCCCACCTTCTCTAACACTTCAAAAGGACCATCTGCCCTGGGAACCAACTTGCCTTTCCTCCTAGATGGAAAACGATCCTTCCTGAGATGGATCCACACGAGATCCCCAGGTTGGAAAACCACCTTTCTCCTACTCTTGTTAGCCAGATTTGAAGCTTTCTCATTGAACTTGGCTATCTTTTCTCGGACATGTTGGTGCAGCTCCTGAATCTCCTTGGCTCTCACACTAGCATCATGGTTAAACCTGGTTGAGGTGATTATGGGAGCCAAATCCATAGGGGTGATTGGATTCCTCCCATACACTACTTGAAATGGGGACAGACCAGTAGCCTTGCTAGGAGCTCTGTTGAAAGCAAACTCGGCATGAGGAAGCAAAGTATTCCATCCTTTCTTGTCTTTGTTCACCAAGGACCTTAGCAGTGTACCAAGAGTCCTATTGGTTCGGTTTGGCCATCAGTTTGGGGGTGGCATGCTGTGTTGAACTTGAGTTTGGTACCAAGCTTTTTCCATAATGCCACCCATAAGTGACTTAAGAACTTTGCATCTCGATCAGAAACCATGCATTTAGGAACTCCATGTAACCTTACAACCTCCTGGAAGTACAACTCAACAACTCTCACAGCATCATAAGTAGTATGGCATGGAATAAAGTGAGCCATCTTTGAAAAACGATCCACAACCACCAAAATAGAATCTTTACCTCTTTGGGTTCTTGGCAACCCAACAATGAAGTCCAGACTGATATCTTCCCAAGGACCTTGATGTATAGGCAGTGGGGTATAAAGACCTTGTGGTAGGCTGTGACTCTTTGAGAGTTGACATAATGAACACCTTTTGACCAAGTGCTCAACGTCCTTCTGCATCTTTGGCCAGTAGTAATGCTCCTTCATCATCAAAGTAGTTTTCTCGATCCCAAAGTGACCTGCCAAACTACCTCTATGAACCTCCAAGATGAGAAGCTCACATAGGCTAGTCATTGGGATGCACAGCTTGTTTCCCTTAAAGAGAAACCCATGCTCAATGTGGAATAAATCTTGGGGCCGCTGCTGACATGCTTCATAAATCTCCTTAAAATCTTCATCTTCCAGATACAAGGCCTTGAGGTGCTCAAAACCAAGCACTCTTGAATCAAGGACATGCAACAAAAGGAACTTCCTTGAAAGGGCATCAGCTCCTTTGTTCAGATGACCGACCTTGTGGTGGATCATGAAATGATAGGCTTGCATATACTCAACCCATTTGGCATGGCGAGGGTTTAGTTTATGCTGGCCTTGAATGAACTTGAGGGCCTCATGATCACTATGCAGAATGAACTCATTACCAATAAGATAATGCCTCCAATGCTCGAATGATTGCATAAAACTCCTTATCATACACACTGTACTTCTTCTTGGCATCATTCAACTTCTCGCTAAAATAAGCAATAGGCCTGCCTTCTTGAGATAAGACAACTCCTATGCCCAACCCAGACGCATCACACTCAACTTCAAATACCTTTGAGAAACTAGGCAAGGCTAACACAGGGGCAGAGGTTAACCTTTCCTTGATAGTTTCAAAGGCCTTCTGTGCTGATGGAGTCCAAGAGAAACCTTTAGCCTTCACTAACTCAGTCATGGGAGTTAGGATGGTACTAAAGTTCCTCACAAACCTCCTATAGAAGGAAGCCAAACCATGGAAACTCCTCACTTGCTGGATGGTGGTGAGGACTGGCCAATCTCTTATAGCTTGAATCTTCTCTTCATCCACCTGAATGCCCTCGGCAGAGATCACATAGCCAAGGAACATAACCTTGTTGGTGAAGAATTGGCATTTCCCTAAGTTTCCATAAAGCTTCTCTTTGGACAGTATCTCCATCACAGCTTGCAAATGCTTCACATGATCCTCCTCATTGTGGCTATAAACAAGTATGTCATCAAAGTAGACAACAACACACTTGCCTATAAGGGCCTTCAGAACCTAATTCATCAACCTCATAAAAGTAGATGGGACGTTAGTTAAACCAAAAGGCATAACCAACCATTCATACAAACCTCCTTTAGTCTTGAATGTCGTTTTCCAATCATCCCCTTCAACGATTCTGATTTGGTAGTAGCCACTCCTCAAATCAATCTTCGAGAACACTTGAGCCCCATGAAGCTCATCTAGAAGGTCCTCAAGCCTAGGTATTGGATACCTATACTTGATGGTAATCTTGTTGACAGCACGGCAATCAATGCACATTCTTTGACTCCCATCCTTTTTTGGCACTAAGAGAGCTGGTACAGCACAAGGACTTAAGCTCTCCCTGATCATTCCCTTTGCAAGAAGGTCATCTACCTGCCTTTGAATCTCCTGAGTATCACTGGGGTTCATTCGGTAAGCTGGTTTATTAGGGAGTATTGACCCAGGCACGAGGTCAATTTTGTGCTGAATGTCCCTCTTGGGAGGCAAACCAGTGGGCATCTCTTCAGGAAACACAAAAGAATAGTGTTCCAAAAGAGGGGCAAGAAGGGGGTGGCTGTTTGAGGGGCTTGGCTCTGTGTTTTGGTCTAGGAGAATAAGGTCCTTATGATCATGAAACTCATGGTGTTCAGTAACCAAGAGTGTGATCAAACTTGGTTCAATGACCAAATTCTCCTTGGGTTTTGGGAGTAGGGTAGGCTTAAGGGGTACAAGGGTAATCTTTTTGTGGTTAAAGAGAAGGGTATAAGTGTTTTCCCTCCCATCATGACTCACAGATCTATCAAACAGCCAAGGCCTGCCAAGTAACACATGACAAGCATCCATAGGTAAAATATCACACCAAAGAGAGTCTTGGTACGTTTTACCTATTGAGAAGTTCAATAAACATCTCTGATCCACGTGAATTCCCTTGACTTGGTTGAGCCACTGGATGGTGTAAGGGGCCGGATGAGGACTGGTTTGCAACCTTAGCTTGCTCACCATAGACTGTGAGGCAGCATTGGTGCAACTTCCTCCATCGATGGTCAAAGAGCACACCTTGCCATTGATAGTGCACCGAGAATGAAAAATATTCTCCCTTTGCTCCTGTCCTTCCTTCATAGAAGAGCTACTAAGAACTCTCCTTACCACCAACATCTCCCCTTCATCTGGTTCCTCAACCACCTCATCATAAACTGGATCACCCAGGGGTTCATTTTCAAGCTCCTCTTCCTCTCCTCTCCTAGTTCTGGTGCAACAAACAAGGCTGCTTGGTACTCAGCGAGAGACACCACTCGTTTGTTAGGACATTCGGACGCAATGTGTCCAAGTCCTTGGCACCGAAAACATCTCCTTTTATCAATGGGTTTAGGTTCAGTAGGGGTAGGCCTTTGTGGGGTATAGGGCTGAGGATTTGGAGTTGGTCTAGTGGGAGTGTATTTGGGCTGGAAAGGTTGTTTTTGTGGGGTAAAGGATGGTTTAGGGAATGTGTTTGGACGTGTTTGGGGCTGGTTTATGCTAGGAATCTCTTTCCCTCTACTCTTCCTTTGCAACTCCACCTTGTGAGCCAAAGAGCTCAACTCATCAAGGGAAGTGTAAGGGTGCAACTCAACAACATTCCTCACTCTTTCATCTGAGCCAAAAAGATACCTCACAAGTGTTTGAGGTTCATCTTCCTTAAGATCACACCTCCAAAGCAAGTGCTCGAACTCCTTGGTATACTCCTCTACCGTTTTGCCTCCTTGAACCAATTGTTGAAGCTTCAAATAGCTATCCTTAAGATAACTGGCTGGAAGGAACTTGGCTTGTAACTTCTTCTTCATTTTCTTCCATGAACGCACCTTATCCTTCCCAACAGAAACTCTCTTCTTCTGCAAATTAGCCCACCAAATAGATGCATGTTTTCTCAATTTCAAAGCTACAATTTTTACCTTCTTGTCATCAGGAACATCCTTTAGATCAAAGACCCTTTCTACCGTTTGCATCCAATCCAAGAAAACCTCTGGATCAAGGTTTCCCTCAAATTCTGGTATATCCACCTTGAAATCAAGCCTTTCCTCCTTAGGTGAACGTCTCCCTTGTACGCTTGTAGCCTCCATTTCATCATCTCCAAACGGATTCCCTAAATCAGAATCACCTCCATCCGAACCCTTAAGCTCTTGGTTCCTCAAGTACATATAGTGCTTAAGTTGAGCTATAAGGAATTCAACTCGTTTCTCCAGCTCCTTCTCCCTTAGAACCTCTTCTTGGCTTTGAGGTTGAACTTGGCTGGCAGACATAGCTTCGGTTTCTTCATACTTCTCACCAAATGAATCTAAACAAACTCACCAATATGGTAAGCTAACTCTGATACCAATTATGATGTATATAAGCTCACCAATGCACTTATTCTAGCAAGCTCATAACATCACAAGGACACCAACATCTCGAGACAGCAAGTAATCACAACAATAGGATGCAATAAGCATCAAGGAGCGAAAAACAAATGAATGGAAAGATAGAATCAAGTATTATCTCACTTGTTACATAAACACCTTCAAGTGAAATAATACAAGGGCAAGCTTGATAGACCTCGTTTGGTTACGGAAACACCTTCCAAAGAGATCAAATCAAGTTCTACACAACACCACTAGATAGCCAATCTAGATACTGGAGTAGAAATGAGAGTTTGAGTAAACTCACAAACGAAGAACATATCGGTTTCTTGGGGGTTTGTATTTCATATGATGTGAAGTGAAGTTGCCAATACAAAGGATACATATACTCGGTTGAAAATAAGAGTAAAGGCAGCCAAGCAAATAGCTCAAACTAATTAGAGTGAGGTTTCCTAATGACGAAGAAACCTCCTAAACATGGTTAATTAAGCTAATTACACATGATTAAAGCTAATACATTTCTTCTCCATGAAGCACTCGACCAGCATTGGACCAACAAAGGACAATCACAACCCTCCACTTGGCACTTCCTCATTGGTGGATCTTCATTCACTTAGAGTCCAATCCATGCAAGACAAGTGAAGAAACACAAATGATTTTGTTCCAAATTGGCGGGAACTCAGCAAGGATCTCCAATACTATTAGGGAAAACCAGACCTCATGAGAAAAGACCAAAATGCCCTTGAAAGAACGCCAAAATATCAAGGCTGTCCAAATAAAGGACCTTATCGCACATCAGAAACAAAACGGCTGCGCAGGATCCAAATGACCTTCAAGACTTGCAAGCATAGACATTGTGGAAGGTCCTTTGAACCCTCTACAAAAGACACCTAGGCAAAAGATGGAGGTGAGATCTCAATGTTGAGATATTGAGACAATCAGTGAAGACACCGCATGGGATGAATGTCCTTGACCTCCCCCTACATCAATGCCCTTCTTGATTGCTCCCACCAAATGATAGCACTCTTGGATCAACTGGACTTGTGGAGGTTGATTCCCATCACTTAAGTTAATATATTAGATAAATTTTATAATTTTGATTCTTTTAGTAAACAATAGCAAAATAATTAGTCAATGAATGAGAATGAGAATAAACATGAAAATTGGAGGAGGAGAGGTGTGAGGGAGGTTAATTGAGAAATAAGATTATTGATTAATTTCCTTGCTATAATTAATTTATAAAGAAAGATAAATAGACAAATAAAAAATCACACAACAATTAGTGTGTTGACTTATGATATAAAAGTATTATGTTGATACTCTAGGTTTAATGGAGAGAAAATTAAGTATATATTGATACTCTTGGTATAATGTAGTAATGATTTTTTTTTTAATGAAATCTAATCTTTTCTAAAGAAATAAAGACAATTAAAGTTAATATTATACTTTGCACAAAGCATCAAAAAAATAAATAATGTAAGATAACAACATAGGAACCTAAAATAAATTTTAAAAAATAATAATATAATGTAAATTAGGGGAAATAGAAACCCAAAAAAATAATATGAATTAAATGACGATTGCAATGTGAAAGTAGGAAATAGAAAATATATATATAAGAAGTACTATTTAAAAATATGGTGATCTAGTGGTGTAGAAGTTGAAGGGTTTTCCCTTCCATTAAAGGTTCAAATCTTGGTGATAACAATTTATTAATAACTATTTTTGTGCAAATAAAAAAAATATTGTAATTACTATTATATCCTTATAATTTATCAATGGTAAGGGGTAAAATGGGGAAAGTGAAATTTGCGTACCATAAACCCCTTTGGCTTTAAACCCCTTTGGTTTTATATATTACAAGTTTTGATTTGCTCGCATTGCGTGCATCTGTTCACTACTAAAAATATGTGTATTACCAACCACTTTTTCCATTCAATTTAAAATGGTTAGAAAAACCAACCATTTTAGCAACCATTTAATATTCCAACTATTTTCCAAAAAAATTCGTGGGAAAAATGGTTGGAAATTCCAACCAATTTTGCTAAAATTGTTGGAAAATTTTCCTACCAACCTTTTTCCTACTATTTGAAGATAGTTGGAAAAATAGTTGGATTACTAACTATTTTTCCAACCAATTTCAAATAGTAGGAAAAAGGATGGTAGGAAAATTTTCCAACCAATTTTAGCAAAATTGGTTGGAATTTCTAACCATTTTTCCCACAAAATTTTTTGAAAAATAGTTGGAATATTAAATGGTTGCTAATATGGTTGGTTTTTCCAATCATTTTAAATTGGTTGGAAAAAAAATGGTTGGTAATACACATATTTTTAGTAGTGGTTGTTAAATTTATTTTGCGTGTTTGAGTTTCATAAACAACATCCTTAATATTAGTTCAACCCCGGGCTAAGATGAGTATTGACTAACTCGTCCGATTAATATTGTCTTTCTGGCAGTTTTTTTTTTCTTTCAAAATTTCATTGTAAAAAAATGAAGCAATCTTGCGAATGAGGGGAATGTCGCCTACGTCTGGATCCCTTCAAACCCTGCATCAGCGGGACTATATTGAGGATCGTTGTTGTTGTTATACATAAATAAAAAAAGACAAAAATTAATCCTTTGATGAAAATTGAATGTTTTATGAAAAAAAACGGTTAACACTTGACACTATTGATTTTGCTTAGAAATAAAAATCCTCAATAATAATTCGTCTTTGGCTCATGATGGATGTTGGCAAGTCAGTGCAGTTAAAATTATCTTCTTTTCAGTTATTTCTCAAATTAAGTTAAATAAGTTCAAGATAAATTTGTAAAACAACTCTTTCAAATTAATTCAAATAAGATCAAACAGCTAAGTTCAGGTTAGTGTAATAAGTATAAGTTCAACTTGTAATCAACTTAGTCAAAATAAGTATGAATGAACATGTTCAAAATAAAAATTCAGTAAGGCGAAAGTAATATTATTCATTATTGTTTGTTTACTCTCAGTATGAACAATTATGCATTATAGATATAATCTTCCTCATGATTTATTTTTAACTTTTATATGATTTTAATTCCTATGGGGCGAATATTATCGAATAGCTTAATGAATAATTACGTTTCTATTATTTATTTGTGTCGTTGGATTTATTGATTGTTAAAAGAATGCAATTATGCAACTTAGAATAAAAATATGATAAAGCAAATATTTCTTAGTTAATCAAGAATCTTGCCTTATAATACAACATAATACATAAGAAATTTTCCCAAAACTAAATAAAAGAACAAAAAGATTATCGGTGATACTCTAACTCTGATATGTAAAGATAATCTTTAAGTCCAATAAAAATATATAAATTGTATAATGTACATACTTTTTAAATAATTTTGACTTCAAATATATTTGTATACTAAATAAATTTTTGACATCTTTGTTTTTCTCTCTGTCTCTCTATGATACACACAGACACATACATGATTTAATTTAAGAACAATAAACATATTAGGTATATTTTATGATTTGTTTCATTTTTTGTAAATGATAGAAAAACTCATATATGTATGATTTAGTTTCTTTAACAACTATCAACATATGAAGTAGATTTTATGATTTTTCTCATTTTCATAAAATAGTATGAAGTAAACGATGATGGCTCCATGGTGAAAGATGGAAATAGAGAATATATATGAAAAAGATTCTAACTAAAAATATGGTGGTTTAGTGGTATAGAAATTAGAGGATTTTCCTTTATATTTAAGGTTCAAATCTTGGTGGTAACAATTTCTTTTATAACTATTTTGGTGCAAATAAAAAATATTGTAATTACTATTCTATCCTTAAAATTTATCAATGGCGAGGGGTAAAATGGGCAAAGTGAAATTTGCGTACCTTTATATATTACATAGATTATATAGATTTTGAAGGGAAAAAAATGATTTTCCATTCAACTTTTTTTCCTTGTTTGGTTTGAGGAAAAACGAATGAAAAAATAAAATTTGCGTGGAAATTTGTAAACGTTAAGTTTCACTTTTTTAGGTCATATGATGTAATTTTGGAGAGAGAGAGAAAAGAAACTTAGAGAGAGGAAGAAAGAGAAACGAGAGAGAGAGAGAGAGAGAGAGAGAGAGAGGGATGGAGGGGGGGGGGAAGACATAAGAGCGTTAGAGAGAGAGAGAGAGATAGAATCGAGAGAGCCGCAAGAGATGAAGGAGAAAGGTTGGCTTTTAGATCCAAAATTTTTCTCTCAACTTTCCTTTAATTTTTTTAAGGGAAATTTGTAGTTATTTGTTTCCCCAAATTTTCCATGCAGTTTTTCAACTATTTTTTTCTCATTCCTTTTTCTTCAATCCAAACAAAGGAAACATTCTCATTTTTCAAATTATTTTTTTCCATGCTATTTTCCTAGGTCCAAACCAACCTGGAGCGTATCGGTGTGGGGGAAATGAAATAGCTTGAGTAGATAATCAAAATCATTCAATCACATAAAGCTTAAACACCAAGATGTTTGGATATGACCTTGGATAAAGGAAATTCCATCACTAAAGGCCTAACATTCCACCATGATTAGCTAAAGGTAATCCACCATTAATCAATAAAGGAATGACTTGCTAACACCACCAATAATCAATAGAATAAAGTAAGAACAAGGTTTAGAGAGCACTCTAACTTTTCATTAGCAAATATCATCAAAGTCTGCCTTAAAAAAAGTGAAAATAGTATTTATACAAGGTAATTAACTCCTAAAACGCAGTCATTTAAGGCCGAAAAACGCGTAAAACAGGGCGGTCGCTGGCGTGACGAGACTGAGAGCGAACTGGGCGATCGTGAAACTGCGCAGGGTCGCGGCCGGGCGCTACACTAGACGTCGCAAGCGCGACGAATTTGGAGCAGTGGCGTAGCGGGTGCGACCCTTGAAGGTCGCGGGTGTCACGTTATTCTGTCCTTTTCCCTCTGTTTTGCTACGATGCGTCGCGGGTGCTACCATGGATTTAGGGGGCGCGACGACCTACTGCGTATGCTCTTCTTGTTCTGCTCCTCTTACCTTGCTATTGACACGGGTCACACCCGAACACCGATACCACGTAGTTCATCATCTCGGGACGATCTGGTACGGTCCCGAGGCTTCCGAGGTCGGTGGAATGCACGAGCCTCCTTAGAAGGCCTCAAGGCCCATCCAATGGATGGTTGAGACTATCCTCACATTTCTGGGTTTCACCAGGAATTGTACTTCAAGGTTCGAGGTAGTTGAGGCGGCTTGCTTGGCGTAAGCAATGATGGATGAAAATGGAACCCGAGACTCTTCAGAACCCTCAATTACACTGGCAAGACGTAGCAAACTCGGTCTTGAAGGGCTAAAAAACTAACAAGACGTCTTGCTAGTTCGACCCTCAATTGCAATTTCAATAAATCATCGATGTCATATAGTCTTTAGACAGATGAGAGCATATTACTCGCATTTTATATGCATAACATTTTCAATAAGGTGCATAAATATCCAATCAATATGAATATCCATGAAATAATAGCATCACATGAGGACTCATATTAATCCATAATTATGTACATATCAACATTATAATATTTACATGAAACCAATAATCAATGCTATATTTGTTCACCATGCAATAATTAATGTTCTAGCAAGAATATCAAATTCATAATTCCCCGACCTAGTTTTCCCCAAACAGATCTTCATGTTCAAATCAAGTTCACAGTTAATACTTAAGTTATCAAAGTTAGAATAATTTACTTGTCCTAGACAAAGTTCAATGTCAATCAACAAAAATTCAATGCCAATCAACAAAAGAGTTGAAGAATAGTTAAAATGTACACAACAATTGCTAAAGCCTTTGAACAATGCCAAAAGGATAACTAAAAACAATGTGCATACTATAAATAATAAAATCACTTGCTATTAGAAGTTTATAAAATAATATCTTATGCTTGATAGGGTTCAACAATATATTATGGGGTACAACCGGTATGTACCAATTCCCTTTCCTTGTTAATAATACCTTGCTCACTTTTGTACCAGTCACTTTTTAGATTCTGTGTTCCTACTCCGGTCCCGGTAGGGAGATTATCTTTTTGAATAATTACCATGGTTACTACCACAACTATGTCGTATGCCACGGCTATTGGCGTGACCTTTGTTTTGCTTATAGTTCTTGGATTTATATATATCCACATTCACTTCAGGGAATGGGACAAACCCAAGTTGAAGGTCTAATAATTTAACCACTCATTATTTTGATATTAATTAAATCAGTCTCAAATATACTATAATTGTCTTTTGGCAATCCATATGACAACTATATACTCTAATTGATAATAAAGTGAACCTCTGGCTCACCAATGAGATTGAAACCCTTCTTTTTCAATATTATAGTGAACTTTTGGTTAATAATAGAACAAAATAAAATTCTTAATATTAGAGTGAACTTCAGGTTCAATAATAAAATAAAGACAAAATTCTTATTATTGGGTAGAAGTTCTCGTTTACTAATAAAATTGAATATCAGTATCAGTATTAGAGCGAATTCAGGTTCACTCATAAGATAAAACTTTCGACATACGAGTGAGCTTCTGGTTCACTTAATAAAGTTAGGTAAAAATTTTACCATTCCGGTGAACTTCTAGTTCACTGATAAAATTAAATGAAATTTTCTTAACTAGAGTGAACTTCTGGTTCACTAATAAAATAAAATAAACTTTGTATTATTGGAACGAACTTTAGATTCGCCAATGAAAATATACAACATTTAACTATTACTATAATATTTAATAAAAAAAACTTCAACCATATAAAGATGATGGAATGAACTTCTAGTTCACTAAAAATATTAGATTTTTTTTCAAGATTGGAATGAACTCCTAGTTCATAATTGATATTAGACATAATATTCTCAATATTGAAGTGAACATCTGGTTCACTATTGATATTCACAATTTATCATATTAGACAAAAATTTAAAATTGGGTGAACTACTGGTTCACTATTGAAATCGGATGAATAACATGTATTAGCCAATAACATGCAAATATTGTTAATATCAATAAATTTAGAAGACTTATAATTCATACAAAAGGTATGCACAAATAGAGACGAATGAGAAGCAAACTTGATGCTTCCAAGCAAACAAAGCAAAAGTATAATTTTTTGCTGTCGTAATTCACAATTACAATATTTAAAGTTGTAGTCCTCTCGTTGATATCTTTGTGTAATATATTTTTATTTGGTTGTAGGCTTCGTCTTCTTTGTTTCGTGATCTGATACTCTGCTTCTACCTAGATTTTTTTCGATCAAGATCATTATTTATGCTCATGGCCAAATTACAACAACAACAACAACAATAATATAAATAAATAAATAAATAAATAAATAAATAAATAAATAAAATACTCCCTTGTCACGATAACACTGGGGTATGAAAGTTCAGTATGCGATAATTCTAACTAAGAGACTATGGTGTTGATAATGTGTTATAAAACAATAAATATATGAACACAATAGGTCGAATTATTAGAACAACATGGACAAGAGAGATTGAGAGAGAAGAATATGATGATCTTATTCATAGCCAACAAGGGGTACTTATACCAGTTACATAGTAAGAGTTCTGCATTTTATATGGAAATAGAATACTCCCATATTATATCATCCTAATATATAAAGATACCTAAAAAAATATCAGATTCGTATACGAACATTCACATATCTATATCTATATATTACAAAATGCAATGAGACCCAAATCTCTTCCCTCCTCCATATCTTAAATCTCATTAATCAGACAATATCGGCGATTGATTTTATCTAATATAAAATCTACACCATTCATTCAAAAAAAAAAAACTGCCCAATTATTATTTTTATCTTTTTAATAATCCAAATAAAAAGCAAACAACGAAAAGAATAAAATGAAAAAATAAATAATTAAGTAAATGAACAATAGAACTTATTTTCTATGCAGACTCCTATTTCTATTAAAATTGTTGTCAGTTATATAGACTCTTATTTCAATTAAAACTGCTGTCAGTTTATCTCCAGATAAACTATTTAAATAACCATAGACTCTTATATATATATATATATATATATATATATATATATATATATATATATATATATATATATATATATATATATAGGGATATTGGATTCTAATAATCCCTACTATCACAAATTGGATGGCAATAATCCCTACTATCATTTTGGATTCTGGTGGTAAAAAAAAAAAAAAATTGTATTGTAGTGGGACAAAATCGAGAGTATACCCTAAGTATCATAGATTTTGTGTTGCATTTGATTCAAAACTTTGTATAACACTTTACCACGATTTTTAATGAATTTACAACATTTCTCCCAATTTTTTTCAATTTTTTATGATTTTTTCAATTTTATTCCTTTTAAAAAATCATAATAATTGCTCGAAATTTCAAAAAAATAATTTAAAAAATGTTTTAGTAACTACACTTCGTTACCTATCTTGGGTAGGATCCAAAAAAACAAAAACAATATGGAGTAGGCATGGAAAAAATAAAAAGAATGTAGTGATGGATTTGGTACCACTACAATACAATTTTTTTTTTTTGACCACCAGAATCCAAAATGATAGTAAGGATTATTGCCATCCAATTTGTGATAGTAGGGATTATTAGAATCCAATATCCCTATATATATATATATATATATATATATATATATATATATATATTTATACCGGGACTGGGAAATACGGTTAAGTCCCACTCTCGTTCCCGTTGTTGACCAGGACTTCATTTTTAGTCCAACTCCAGTTCCCGCTCCCACCGAAAAGGGGATTGTGGACTGGGATTTGACCGGGTCCGGGACGGGACCGGGATTCCTGGAATTTTTGCTCACCCCTAATACCTTACCTACGCTATTATGTATAAGTTTATTTTTATTTCTTAGTATACAAATATAAATAATATAGGAAAATGTTTACTTTTATAAACATGCTTATTATTTTAATTTGTAAATAGAGAAATTATAGAATGTACTTCAAACGGGTGCCACCTAATTAAGTTATCTTTATTTCTTAGTACTACATAAAATAGAATAAAACATTTCTATGAATTCCTAAATCACATATGATATGTTTATAAATACATACTTAACATATAATAAAGACGGTTATTAATATGAAGAAGAGGGAGTACTAACAATGGTCATTTACTTAGCAGCAACTAATAATAACATTTGATTTTCTTCATGCAGAACACTAATTGTGGTTTATAAGGTAAAATTATGTAAGGAAAGGTAAGTAAAGTAGTGGAAGAAATATGTATGTAAATGTCGCATTATCTATCTATTTCTTTTTTATTTTTAAATAAATTTTATGAGTTGAAAAAATTAAAATGTAAGGTAAAATTTTAATTATCTTACAAAAAAATATGACCGTAATTTTTAATATATTTACATATTTCTATATAATATATACTTTTCTAATATTTTCTTATTATTAATATTTTTGCAACATACATGTCGATCGGTATAATATTTTCTAATATTTTAATTTTTGATATTTTTAGTTTACTATGTTTCAAAATTTACTTACCGATACAAATATTCCAAGTTACTCACAAATATTCGTATATATTAATTGATAATATTTAATTATACTCAACTTATCCATATTTGATTGCTAAACAGAAATTGCTTATATAAGCTTGTTGCTTGCCAACTCTCATCATTAGTATGCATTGCATTTATTCAAATGTATGGAGGGTAACAAGAGACTCTTCATTATTAAGGATCATAACACCTTAAAAAACACAACATATATGTCACGCAAGTCCAAAATTGCGGCACACTCAAAATGCAATTTTTTTCTTTTTTGAGTAAAGAATGTAATTGTTTTTTTCCTCTCAGAGTTATAAATTTATTATTGTCATCGACTAGATATTTTACCTGTGAGTTTTGGTCAGATTGTTGAATGTTCATATTCATATTTGACAGCTCATTACATCTTTTACTTTATATTTTCTATGTTACTTATGTTTTGCTTTCCCTAAGTTAAACTATGACTTTAGCATTGTGACCTTTTGGCACGTTAGGTTATTTTCTTTCCAAATTATATATTATTGTTTGGATTCATATTTGATAGTTATTTTGTCGTATTTTTTGATGCACTTGTCATTTATTTCACTATATTATTATTTTATTTTTTTTACATTTCTTTATCTAAATTGACATCTGTTCGAAAGAATGGGTAAAAAATATTTTATTTAATATACCTAATATTTCACTAGATTTGTTTTGATTTTAAATCTCAACCGTTAATCTAAAAACATATTTTATTTAATATACCTAATATTTCACTTTACTCTGTATTCTATTACCATTTAGGTTATTTTTTTAATTATAAGTTATTACATAGTTAGAATTCGTATTTGATCGTCATGTTTTAGTCATATTCTTTGTTATTTTTGTCATTTATTCTTTATATTATTTGTATTTGTATTTATCTACCTAAATGACTCCCATTCGAAAGAATGGGTGAAAAACTAGTATATTATTCAATTTATTCTATAACAAAAGTCAAAACAAAGGCGGGAGAACGCCTCCAGCCTCCAACCTCAAAAAGGAAAAAGAAAAAGGAGCAAAACAGATCCGGGTCATAGGCTTATGGGTTGGGCTGGTTTTATAAGAGTTGGTTTGAATCCACAGAAGCCCATTATTCAAATCTACAACACACACACTCTCTCTCTATTTCGCCCTCGGGGAAACCCTAGATCTTGCTCGCTTCGACGAGGTTGAAGCAGGAGCTCCCTCTCCTACTCAGCTTGCTGATTGTAAGCATTTCTTTAACTCTATTTTAATTTTCGCCTTTGTTAGTCTTGTTTCTATTTACGATTGAAAGTTCCGAGTTCAAACTTTTTTAGGGTTCCCCCATCTCACTATTTCAGTATAGGATTTTAGTTATTATCTTCTAGGTTTTCCTCCTTCTTTTCTATCAGTTTTTGTGGATTTGCCTCTTGATTTAAGTGTCCTTTCCTGACCTTTAGTGTGTAATTTCAATCGTACACTAGTCTTATATTGCTGGAGTTGCTTTAATGTGTTCAGTATTTGTTTTTGAATTCTGTTCTGGCTCCGTTAATTTGGACCATTTGAACTTGTTAAGTTGGGGGTAACTTGTATTTATTGCCTTCCAAATTGTATCTGTTCATCAGAGTTTGGGGTTTCGGTTATTATCTTGGAAATTTGATCCTTGTACTTATATATCAATTTTTTGGATATACCTGCTGATTCAAGTGTCGTTTTCTGAGCTTTTGGAGCGTAATTAGAACTAGATAATGTTTGTATAGTGCTGGTTTTGTTCAGTAATGTTTTGAATTGCCTCTGGCTCCATTATTTTTGATGATTTGAATTTGTTGAGTTTTTCGTTGTAATTGTTGTCTTCCAGATTGTTGGTTTTGGCGTCCGGATTAAAGTAGCTTATTAACTTCAGCTGAATTGGGGTTGTCTTGTATAATTAGCGAACATTGTTCATATTGTACCACAGTTTTCATTTTCTTTTTTGTTTGGCTTGTTGTTTCTTTCGTCTGATGTGTTAATTCTTGTACCTGATACTGTAGTTGCAGTTGCTCTAATACCTTATTCTGTATATAATTTACTGCTAAACCTGCATTTCATGCTGAACAAGGGGCACACCTTGTGCTAATTATCTTGGTTCTTAAGTTTATCTTTTTTTCCCTTGTTGGATTTCCAGAGTTGTGGGTGGATTTTGAATGAGTTTGTAGAAGATCCAAAAAATGAGAGGAAGAAGTTATACTCCTTCACCACCACGGGGAGGTTATGGCAGGAGAAGGCGCAGCCCTAGTCCAAGGGGACGATATGGTGGCGGCGGCGGCCATGATAGAGATGGTCCAACAAGTCTGTTAGTTCGAAATCTTCGACGCGATTGCAGGTTTGTTGTTGTAACCATGAAGCAGTCCGCATATCCATTGTTTTGTTTTGTTTTTCCCCCAGTGTTTTCACTTCATCATCTGAACAATGACTCATTACTCTCATTGGTCTTTAATGTATTTTGATACTTCCCCCCCCCCCCCCCCCACAGATGCTGGTTCATATCATATTCAAGTTTTTTTTTTTCTTTTCATGCATATAATAGTTTTTGTGTTGTCCAACATTATTTGATTAGTTAAGTAGCTTAGGACCCATAGGTTCAGTTGTCTTGTATAGTCATCAACTTTCTGCTTTTGTATCTGTTTCAGGCCAGAAGATCTCCAAAGGCCATTTTCACAGTTTGGTCCTCTTAAGGACATTTACTTGCCGCGAGATTATTATACCGGGTGAGTTCACTATTAGGATTCTAGTGCTCAGTATATCATGCGACATTGGGATTTGGGACTCTTACAGAAAATTGCAATTATACTATGAAGGGAGCTCATTTGTACATTTGTATAATTAAGTGCAGCTGAACTTCCTTTAATATGCAGTGCCGTTTGTAGAAGATGGTCATGACCAAAATATTGGAGTGCTTATCTGCTATGTATTTTTCAGTTTGTGTTCTTGTAACAATGCCATTGGTCTCCAAGAATGGAGTTTATTCGAACATTCAGATTTCAAATTGTCCTTGGGATTTCAATCAAAGTAGTGATGCATTACATGACTTGGGTATTAACACTGTAGATCTTTAACACAATATTCTCTTTTGGGAGGAAAGATGTCATTTCATGTTAGACTTACACTTGTAAGAAGAATCATATTTTGATGTTAGGACACTCTCATGCCATTGTTACAATATAGCCCCACCCCCTTTAATTAAATTTCTTGGGATTGAGCAGTGAAATTTATGTTTTTCAAGAGACAAGTCACGTAGTAAGAGTCCTATTCAAGGATGTTGTTAAGAGTAGTGAAGATTGGAAGAAATTTGCATTTGATTACATTGTGAAGACATTCAAGTCTTGAAGAATTCCAAGTAACTCTTAGTGTTGACACTTTCAAGGTCAGCAGCCTTTGTGCTTGCTTTATGCCCTTATTGTGTCCTTGCACATTGCTGGAATGATAATTGGATTCATGGGTGTGATCATTGGTCCACCATTTTCCTTTTGTCCAGCTTCCTTTTTTATGAAATGATGTGTTTGACAGTCTTCTTGGTCTTCTGCAGAGAGCCTCGTGGATTTGGCTTCGTGCAATATGTGGACCCAGCAGATGCTGCTGATGCTAAATATCGAATGGATGGTCAAGTTTTTCAAGGTAGGGAACTGACAGTTGTTTTTGCTGCGGAGAACAGGAAGAAACCTGGTGAAATGAGAGCACGTGAACGTGGAAGGTATGCTTGAGTTTAGTTTTGTGCGTATGCTATACAGTTTCTGGGCTTGTTGTAGTCCTTAATGTTCCTGTCACATTGATCTACTATTTTAGCAATGTGTATAGTGCCATGAACTTTTTTGTTGGTAGTTGGTACTTGGTACCAGTATTATTCAGTGCAACCTTGGGCCTTTGGATTCATTTTCTATCAAATTATTTTGAAATGAAGCAGCATTATTCCCGTAATTCTGCAAAACTTATTTGGCAGTGCAATGAATGATTAGGAATTTCTGAGGTGACAGAAATGAATTAAATATCGTGATTCCAGTAAATGCTTCTAATACTGGCATTAAAAAATAAAGTCTTGTATATTCCATCTAATTTAGAGAGAAATCAGTGGGAGACTGTAGAATGTGAAGCATTGTAAGCTTGATCGAATACTGAATTTGGATCTTAGAGAAGGCATAGGGAGGCAAGCATTCTGACTAGTTATTGTGGTTCTAGTCTTTTGAAGCTGACAAGGTGTTGGAAATAGTAAGCATATGCTGATAATACTAAATTTGTTCGCTCTTAATTTGAAGCTTGTGAATTTTATTTCTGCGGTATCTGCAATTTGCTGAAGATAGAATTTGTATTTGTTTTTAAAATGGGTTTGAGCATCTGTTTGTGTGTTTGGTTTGATATCACTGGTCTGTCTCACTCCTGCTTATAGTACTAGGGGTCGTTACTCCGACAGAAGACGTTCTCCTCCTCGCTATTCACGCTCACCAAGGTATTCACGCTCTCCTCCAAGGCATCGTTCTAGGTCTCGTAGCCGTGACTACTCCCCTTCTCCAAAAAGAAGGCACTCTTCACGGTATGTTATACGAAGCCAAGTTTTTTTCAATATACATGTGGCAGAATATTGAATGCATTAAAACGTTTCCTCCATGCAAAAGAGGTTGTAAGGAGAGACACAGTTTTATATGCTTGCCTGCTTGATTAAAACATGGATGAAGTCCGTGTGATTGATCGGTGCCTTATCTATATCATCCTAGTTTAGTTAAGCACTAAGCAGGCTGGTGGTCCTGTTTGTTTTCTGCTAACTGACTAAAATCTTGGGTCAAATATATTCTTCCTCTTTAGTTTCCGTTTAAGATAATGTTTATGTGCTAATTTGGCTTGATACTTGGGCATATCCATCAGTAAGAATCCTTTGCGAAGCTGGTGGTCTTGTTTGTGTTAAGTTGTATATGTAACTGTTTAAGTTCATCTTGGCTTAGGGGTTGCTTTCTCATCAAATATTAATCCTTGTTGCCTTCTTTTGCTCAAACCACTGTGTCTAAATATTTTGGTAGTAATGGTGAAGCCAGATTCTTTGTAGCCACCTTCTGATTTGTCTTGTCCTGCAGGTCTGTGTCGCCTAAAGACAGAAAGCACAGTCGAGAAAGGTCATATTCCCAAGAAAGTAGAGGAAGATCATATTCTCGCTCTCCACCACCGCAGAATCACTCAAGGAGCAGGAGTCGAAGCAGGAGCCAAAGTTATGACAGGGGTCAGAGCCACAGCCGCAGCCGTAGCCCTGAAGACCGTCAGGATCCGAGCGAACCAAATGGATATCGGTCTCCAACTCCAAGTCAGTAGGCTTTGTTTGAGAATTAGGGCAATTTCAGCTGCAAAAATGTAATGTTGTACTTGACAAGTGAGCTAAGTGGGGTTGTTGCTCCAACGCAAAGGAGTGTAGATTGCTTGTTAGTTACTTTGGTTGTGTCGTAACATCTTTGCTAGGGATCCCATTCTGTCTAAATGAAGATTTTACCCCCGTCTTTTGCTGGTAAATCTGTTATTTTTCTTGAATAATAATGGTAAGCAAATCTAGTCAACCTATTGAGATTTGAGATAGATCTGAGTTGAATGGATCCGTATCTCAGGGAATCCTATGTATGAGGTAGGATAGTTGGGAAAAAACAAGTTAGCAGACCCAAGCCCGAGAGGACCAGAAAAATAACAACACATGCACACACAAAAAGTTGACAATTGGGTCCCTGTACCGTACATGCCTCTTAAGTGTAACCAAACTTTCATTGACTTGTTATTAACTGCTGCCAATTACACTTTAATTTATCATGTCAATTGGGTTGGCTTCCACATTTACCACTAATTTATTGTTATATGTCACTTAGACACCTACCTACACCCACTTAGTAATTGTACTTTTTTTATGATGAATGAACTAAGACTTGTTTTTTTATACAGCTGGTTGTGGTATGACGCGGTAGATTGGTAAGTTGTGGTGGGCTATGACAAAGTGCAGTGTGTTGTGCCAACGCAGCCAACCAACCGTATAAAAAAACATGGCCTAAAGAGCATTATAGTGTAACTGGTCTGTGGGCAAATGGAACCAGCATACTTAGTTCATTATTCATTAATCATCATGCTTTAGGAAATCATTATGATAACTTCCAATTTTTACAATAAGTAAAACCTTCAAAAGAAATGTTATTTGTAATTGCAACCTGCAATTGCAAGTGATTAGCATTTAGCTTAGATTGTTTACTATATTTTTCATGTTTAATGATATTTAGTTGTAACTTGTAATCCAATCATGAATGAGTCATTTGTTGTTGATTAGTGTTGCGCATCACAAATAAATATTAATATGCCCCAATCAACTCCGGTTGATGTCAACAAAGTGTTGAAGTATTGTTGTAGGGAATTGCCTGATTAGTGTTTCCTCATTCCTCACTATTAATAGTATAACTCGGAGAGAACAAGCCATAAAAGCAAGTTTTATAAAAGAAAATAAAAACAAACCAACCAAAGTTTATTAATTGTTATTTATACATACAAAAAAAGGAAAAAGAAATACCTACCATCATAGTTATTAAAATCCCAATCCCGATCTACCATCCTACGATTTTATGATCCAAAATTCTCGATACGATTATATTATCTACACACGATCTACGGTCCTACACGGGTTAATTCCAATCCTAACCACCCCACGAATTCGAGTTAGAATTTCGATTTTCACAACCTTGGCTACCATCCTATCAAAAATAGGTTCCAGCCTTGAAAACTAAAAGTCACCTAACAATTTGATTTGATTTTTTTTTTGGTTTCTTTTAGGCCGACTCAATTCCACCAACCCTCCTAGTGTCTCCATTCTTCATATGGACAATTTATACTCCATTAATTCTATAATGATTGTGAATTTAATTAATTTTTTCAAAATATTTATCACTATATTTCAATATAACTTTGCGCAATTAATGATTTTTTATGTTAATGTTTTTGATTCAAATTGTGAAAAGGTAAGAGAAAAAATATAATAATAATAATTTAAGACCATGTTCTTTTATGCGGTACCACATTGCACCTGTGCACCACACTCTTTAATTTTCCACCACACTTCACCACACCACACCACACCACAATCATTATTAAAATATCTTTTTATTTTGTTCTCTCCTTATTTTTTTCCCCTACTTTTCACATTTTTTCTCTTAATCTATCACAACTTTTACCACAACTCACCACATTTTTTTCAAATTTCATCGCACCACATCATTACTACACAGCAACCAATCATATAAAAAAAGGGGCCTTATAACATGATACTAACTAACTCATTTTATTAATTTTTATAATATTTGCTAAATGTACAATTATTGTTGGAGCAGGCTGAGTGATTCATAGGTCACAGCTCTTGGACTCACCTTCCAACGGAACTTAAGCTTTTCTAAATTACAGAAGGGGTTTTTGGATGCTAATATACTGAATTTTTGGGGTATTGGACAACAATGCACTGAACTTTAACCTTGGACAATAATACACTGTACTTTGGGGGTGTTGAACAAAAACGCACTCAGTATGATTTTGACAATGGCTAACTTGGTGGCAATACTATGTAGCGGGTGGAGGAGATGAATTGGTCCAAAAATATTTTTCTTTTCTGTCTGTCACGTAAGATTGTCACCAAGTTCGCCACCATCGAAATTGTCTCAAGTGCATTATTGTCCAACACCCCCAAAGTTCAGTGCATTATTGTCCAAGGTCAAAGTTCAGTGCATTATTGTCCAATACCTCAAAAGTTCAGTATATTAGCGTCCAAAATCTCATTACAGAAAATAAAATTTAAATGAATAATAATCAAAATAAAAGAAATGAAAAACCGTGGCAGTCACCGAAATTAGGGTAATAATGACATGCTGACACGTTCTTCTAAGAGACTCCAACAACCTAAAACGGGCGATACCCATCTCGATTTCTCTTTAGATTTGATTTTATTATTCGGGCTTGGTCGGTCAAAATATTTTCAAATTTTCTTGTCCTTATATATGTCGCATTTATCCACTCAAAATTGAAATTTTTTTTGTTTTTGTTTTTACTTGGGGTTGTGCCGTTATGGATGCGTCACATTTACATTTACATTTACATATGACTGACATTCGTTCAGACACCATACCATTACCATAGCATACCCAGTTGTTGGTTGAATGAAATTTGGGAATTTTTACAACTATGTTTTGTTTTCCAGGTAGATTTTAGTATGTGGGTATGAGCTATATTTGGGAGATGTTAATCTAATGCCCAGCATGATCCTTGATTTTCGGAGTACCCTATAAAAACTAAAATTCTTATGTTCTCGCTGCCATTTCCTATGATCTAGGGTTTTATTCCCTGCTCTTCTCGAGGTTGGTCAATTTGAATTCTCATTTCTCCAATTCTAGATATTATTCTCCTCTTTCTTCCCAAATTTTTGATTTCGGTTTTTTGCAAATTCATGTTGTTTCAGTCGAACCCTAGATTCTATTCATTGGGTTGGAATTCCCATTGTTTTAGCAACGATGTTATTTTGTATACTTGTTACGAAGCTGTAGTTTTATTGTCACCTGGTTGCTGTCGAATTATTGGATAGCTCGTTTGTTGGTTAACCTTTGTTTTCTAATTCTGCAACTTTTGTTTGTTTTGTTAGTTAACCCCAATGTCATAATTCTGCAATTTGTTAATTCATTGTATTTGTTTCTGGTTGAAAGATTGAATGTTTTGGGTAATGCTGCAGGATATTGTGGTGGCTGGAGGTGCAGGGAACTTTGTTTTGATTTTGGAGTTTATATATTAGGGGTTCCCCAAATTTACTCCATTGCTGTTTGGTCCAGTGAATTAATGTTAATTAGGCTTACATTACATGGTGGGTTATTTGGGATTGCAATTTAGGTAATTTGAAGATAAATTGTTTGTTAAAAAGGAAGCCCTCTGAAGCAAATTGGAGTTTGTATAGATAAGATAGGGCATTGAATTCAGATTAGGTTTGTGGTGCATGGGTGTAAAACATCTTTATCTACTTCTCCATGGCGTCTGAAGAAAACCTTGATCTTTTGGCTGATCTTGAATGTGGTGGGACTGAGACTACGACGACGACGGAAGAGGATGTAAGTGGAGAGTCTTTTTCCACTAATAATGTCAGAGGGAAGAAAGCATTGTCTAGGTCTCTTGGTGGTGCGTTAATTTATAAAGGATCAATAAGCAGTGGGAGTGATACCGATTCACGTGATGGTTTCTTGAAAACAAGCAGTCACACAGGTAGAAGAGTAGAGTTGTTCATCGAAGGAAGCTCAGGAGGTGAAGAACAATGGGACCTCATAGCTCTTTTACATAAGAAGAATTCAAGTGACCAACGGAAGAAACCAAGCTTGAAAAAGGCCTCCAAGCCACCACGACCTCCTAAAGGGCCATCTTTGAATGCTTCTGATCTCAAGTTGGTTAGGGAACTCTCAGAGTTGGCTGCCAGGAAGAGGGCAAGGATAGAACGGATGAAAGCATTGAGAAAGATGAAAGAGGCCAAACGACAATCTTCAAACAGCAGTATCATTGCTTTGATTATAACTGTCTTCTTTTTCCTTGTCATACTATTTCAAGGTAAAGTCGTCCACGCCTTGAGCATTTAAACACAAATTTCTTCTCTGCTGATTTTTCTTTATATTTATTTTACAAAGTTACTTCCCTAATATATGCTCAAATACCAACTCTTCGCAAAATCAGTGGTCGTCTAGTTTCGATCCTTTCCGGTTTAGACTGCTCAGTGCAGTTATTATTGGAATCTTGATTCAGGCGATAGATTTCTGCCATCTATTTCTAGCTTATTTGACTCTGGATTACTCCCTCTTCCTTTAGGGGAAGGACTATCAAAGGATATAGCATGCCTTCTGCCAGCCAAACCCTTGCATGCTGCAAGTAACCTTTTTGCCCTTTTTCGTATCCCCAACCTCTTTTTCATACCTCAAGCTAAGCATACAGATGCAGAAACCCTTGCATGCTGCAAGTAACCTTTTTGCCCTTTTTCGTATCCCCAACCTCTTTTTCATACCTCAAGTTAAGCATCCAGATGCAGATATCTGCATGGTTTCCCTTGTTATCCATACAATTGCTAGTTGATTTGTTATTGTGACAAGGAGAGTTGGCTTACATGAAATGATGGGTGGAGTGTTTGATGGCTCATGAACATATCAAACAATGGTGGAGTTTGCCACCCATCCTAGTTTTAAGTAATTTTAGCGATGCATTTATCCATTCCCGGCCATTAAGAGAAAAAAAAAGAAAGAGAGACAATAACACATCCATGCCGAGAATTTGGTTAGATGACAAGTGATCGCACTCGGTCATGTGTCAATTTGTTCTTCTGTTGTTTCATCAATTTAAATCTGGCAGTGAAATTTTGTGATAGGAAAATTAGGGTGGGATTGTGGTGTTTGTGCAGGAACTAGGTATAGGATGTCTTCAATTGTGCCTCATTGCCCTTCTCGCCTGATAGATCTTTCAACCAGGAAGTATCTATTGCATGATGTGCAAATATTTGAATTCTTTTCCCTTTGGGTGAAATCCACCCTGTTCACTGCTTGCTTTACCAGCTGTACTTTTTTGCATGTATCTAATGTACAAATCCATGAAAGATTTGAAACATCTGTGATTTTCTTTCAATTTTCAGGTTGTCTAAGTTCTCATATATGATGCTGTAGACGTGTCTATGTGACAGATGATCCTGTACATACTCGCAAACTCTCTCTAGCTTGTTCGTTTCTTTTATTACCTGTCCTCTTTTTCTTCTATTAGCATTCACTCATCATTTGCCTCCCCAACCGGTTGTGCCACTAATCTCCTTCAATGAGAAGAAATTGTTTCATGAAATCGCTATTCAGATTGTGAAATTCAGTATCATTTCCATTGGTTTCTACATTTCTTCCTGAGTTTTGGGTCATACATGTTAGAATTCAGCGAGTGAATGTTGTAACAAGTCTTTATCTTGTCTGCTGTTACTTGAGCAAGGTTGATGTGCATAATTTATAGATATTGTCTTGCAGGTGTATTATCCCGGAATAATGTCCACCGAGTTTTTGATGGGTCTCCTGCTCCGGCTGTGGCAACTGAGGGTTTGATTTCCATCCAGCTCTTCGAGAATGCTCCAGAAAATAAGATGAATGGGCCTATATCTTCATCTCTCAAGTAAGTTTCCCAACTAAATCAAATTGTTATTAACGCAAAACTCCATGACCCAATTTGACCTTAGATTTAGAAATAGTTCGTTACCTACTATTCCATAGAAAATAAGCAGAGGAGGTTTAACGAGGCCTTTTACTTTAGTCCATTACAATCTAAAGGTGAAAAAGTAATCTTTTTCAACTATCCAAATTCTGAATAATTGAGAATACTTACTCTTTGTTAGTCTGTTCTTTCTCGCTGTGCAGTTCTCCAGAGCCGGTATACAGGTCAAGTCCAAGGGAGGTAGAGGGCAGGGACACCGGATAAAAATTTGGTGAGAAGTAGCAGGAGCCACAACTGATACTGACCCTTTTGCTTTAGACGACGTCTCTAACTTTAACTTTGGATTAAACAGGCAAACTCGTTTTCTCTTGATAATGGTTTCTTATCAGAGCATCTTATCCCCCTTGTAGATACATGGAGTTGTCTCTTAGGAGTTAATTGTGTAGGTAGTTGTTTCTCTTTTGATCATGGAAATTACAGCTTTTCGATCGATTGTCTATTTGATTAGATCTTACTTTCTGCCCTCTGTTTTAGTTGAGCATCTCTTGAGGCTGCTCAATTCCCTTGTTTGTGGTTGATCTAATCCAATATATATTTTGTATTTATGCTGAATCTTGTGGAAACTGTCACAAGTCGTTTGTTCAAATTTTATCGGATGTCTCTGAAGAGACAAATGTCGCAAGTCATTGTGTGAGATGGACACTTTATCGATAAAAAAGATAAAAATAAAAATGGGCCAATATTTGGTGTTGGTGGATGGGTCTCAATCGTGATGAAGTAGCTACTCTTGGACAATTATCTTTGGCGATACACACTCAACTAAGACAAACTATGGCCTGTTCTTTTATGCGGTATTTTGCGGAATGCTGTGGTGAGGTGTGGTGGAATTGTGGTAGGTTATTGGTATGAGGGGTAGGTGAGGAGAGGGAATGTAAAAAGTAGAGGAGAAAAGTGAGGAGAGAGAAAAATAATGATTTGCGGTAAAATGTGGTGGGTTGTGATAAATTGCGATAAGTTATGGCACCGTAGTTTGCCAACCGCAGAAAAGAATATGGCTATGTACTTTCGGACGTTTATCTTTGTTGACAGGCTCTTAATCTTATCTGTCACAAAACTACTTTTGGCATTTATGGATAGCTAATTATTATGTGATTGATGACAAACTACTTGCCCTTACCACTTGTGATTACTGACGTATATGAGCCAATTCTTTTGGATGGAAAAATGGAGCTCCAAGTTGGGAATGAATTGGAAGGAGCTTGTCAAAGTTGAAAAGAGTTGGAAGCAATTAAAATTGTTGAAAAAGTTAAAAATAGTTCAAATTTATTTTAAAAGATATACAATAAGTTTTTTTCCCTTTATTTGTAAATTAAAATTGAAACTAAAATTTAAATTTAAATTGAAAATTTAAATTAAATACAAGTCAAACTAAAATTAAAACTAAAAGACAAGATTAACCCAAATTTCATTCACATAGTAGAAATGGCAGTTGATGTGTTGTGTTGTGGAGTCTGCTCTGCTAGCTTGTGTTCATACACGTAATTATTCTTTCACCCTTCAATATAATAATATAATCAGTATACAATAATTTACCGTTTTGCCCTTAAATACAATAATTAATCAACAGCTTATCTTATATCTTTTATTCAAACATAAATTTACTATATTACCTTCAAATAGAGGAGTACTATTGTAGGTCACAAAAATTGGAACGGAGGTAATATATATAGTCAATATTCATTAACTTTTTACTGCATATGCCACAAAAATTAAGTCATATGATTATAATTTTTTTTTCATTTTAATAAAAGTAAGCTAAATGATTTTAGTAATTACCCACCCTCAAATATAGGGGTACTATTACAAGTCACAAAAATTTTCACCTCAATTTCAAGATGAATGAACTTCTCAAATTAGTAAGAGTGACAATTAAATTGAAACGGTGATAATATATATAGTCAATATTTATTAAGTTTTTATTGAATATACGTAAAAGTTCAGTCATATGATTATAAAATTTTCCATTTTAACAAAAATAAGATAAATAATTTTAGTAATTACCAGATCCTTTGGACAGGTATAATATAACTAGTATTCATAAGAATAGCAGTGCCAAAGAGCACACAAAATGACAATGGCCTTACGAAAACACAAAATAAACCACAAACCCGACACGACAGACTGTCAAGAACAAATAGCAACGCCAATTTGCATCCTAGTGTCCATGCCAATTCTGGCATCTTCCTGTCATGCAATGTGTCCTTGAATACCTTGAATCCTGGTTGATGCTGACATATCATTATCACCAGGCCACCACCTTGACTTCCCATCCCTACACCCCCCCCCCCCCCCAATTATCATGGATATATCCATGGGCGGTTATGTTAAGGGGTTGAGGGTGTGCATGGACGCTCCTAGTCCAAAAAGAATTTGTGATTCTTTAATATGATTGAAAGAAAATTTTCTTAGATGGAGCAAGTGGACATCCTTAAGAAAGGCCCAAAAAACATAAATAGGGGTGTCCAATTTAGCAGCAACACAAAACATACCAAATTATTATTTTTTTTAAAAAAATTGGTCAATGAGTTGGGTATGTGTATGTCAACATCTATTTTCAATTTTCTCTATTAGGCTCCCCATCTTTGTGCAAGGATATTGTTAATTTATTTGCCATTATTTAGTTGCATGATTTACGATTAAAGATATTGAGATATTGGAGCGTATCGGCGTGGGGGGAATGAAATAGCTTGAGTAGATAACCAAAATCATTCAATCACACAAAGGTTGAACACCAAGATACTTGGATATGACCTTGGATAAAGGAAATTCCACCACCAAAGGTCTAACACTCCACCATGATTAGCTAAAGGTAATCCATCACTTATCAATAAAGGAATAACTTGCTAACACCACAAATAATCAATTGGATAAAGTAAAAACAAGGTTTGAGGGGAAGTTTAGATAACGCTCTAACTTTTCATTGGCATAATCATCAAAGTCTATCAAAGTCTGCCTTCAAAACAGTGAAAAAAAGTACTTATACAAGGTAATTAACCCCTTAAATGCAGCCGTTTAAGGCCGAAAAAACACGTAAAACAGGTCGTCGCGGGCGCGACGGGTCTGCACGAGAACAGGGCGATCGCCAGGCCACGCTAGATCGCAGGTGCTATGTCGGACGTCGTAGGCGCGACGGTTCTGGGCCAGTGGTGTCGCGGGCGCGAACCTGGGATGTCGCGGGTGTCACGACCTCCTGTCCCTTCCTCCCTGTTTTGCCACAATGCGCCGCAGGCTCTATGATGGGTGTAGCAGGCACGACGACTTGCTACGTACATTCTCCTTGTTCTGCTCCTCTTACCTTGCATATTATTAACTCGAGGTCTCACCCGAACCCCGATACCTCGTAGTTCATCATCTCGGGACGACCCGGTACAATCGCGAGGCCTCCAGGGTCGGTCGGACGCGCGAGCCTCTTAGAAGGCCTTAGAGCTCATCCAATGGATGGCCGAGACTATCCTTGCATTTCCGGATTTCACCGGGAATTGAACTTCGAAGTTCGAGGTAGTTGAGGCAGTTCGCTTGGTGTAACAGTGGTTTAGTGGGCCTCGGTTTTGTCGTTCTTTTCTCAGGGAGCTAGGGGCCTTGGCTAGAACTAATTGACTCTAGGTGAGGTTTAGGATCATAAGATAACAAGAGGTTTATGGTGACAAACAGAACAAGCACAATTATGGTTCAGTCAAATGGGAAACAATGGGTGTCGGGAGATTTCGGGACGTAAACGGTAATAAGGACGAGGGTTTCACAATTAGAAAGCAACAAGATAGTAGAATCAAGTGACAATCCCGTTAGAATAAACCCACCGGATTTCCCTTTTCAAGGATAATCCGGATTAACTTCCTACAAGCCCACCACGGACCCGGAGGGTTAAAGGAACGGGACTCTCTAGTTAGCTTCTATTCGCTTTCGTGAATAGAATACTAACTATCCCAATTCCAACCTTCCAACTCAAGTGTTGGATGTATTCGGGGTCTTTCGTATCCCAAATACATCCTACTTGAGGGAAGAATAGGAATGAGAAATTGATTCCACTACAAATTACCTCCTAAAATTGCTAACCCAATCCAAATACACCATTCACATACTTAGTTTCTCCCTAACCCATAAGGGTTCTAGCCTCTAATCATCTTATTTAACATGCTAACAACAATAATAACTTCATTCATACTTAGAAAGATATTCAAAACAACAATAACAACAATCAACAAACACCAAGTAATTCTAATAACAAAAACAGAGATTAAAGAGTAAATGATGAACTAAAGAGAATAAGAGTTAAGAAATGCTCATTAATTTGATGCCAAAGGAAGATTGTAATGCCCCAGAAATTCAATTATAGAAAAGTCAAAGTCAAACTAACGTTAACAGACAAAATTTAGCGGAAGACTCAAACTCTTATTGGGCGTCACTGCCGTATCCCCGAAGGAATACAAGGCGAGAAGGAAAACTACAACTGTCTGTCAACGGCAAACCAACTAACAAACTCATACTTAGAAATAAACCTCAAAACTAACTTCAAGTCTTTCAAAAAGAAGCATAACATATTTAACGACTTCTAGACATGTCGTCATCACTTCTAATTCCCGTCCCCAGCATATTGATCATCACCTGAAAACAAAACATTTCAAAAATGAGGGGGAAATCTCAATAATGTCTACCCCTAACGTTAAAAACAAGTTAAGTTCATTTCAATTCATTTGAGGGAGAGGGAACAAATCAAACCATTTCACAAACCCTTAATCCCTTAACTGTTTTCCTCAACCCAACCAATCCATATTTTATTATGCGGGCGGGATATCATATCCCTTAGAGTAAAAATCGCCTACCAAAGGCATCATAATCGCCTACCAAAGGCATCAACAATCATCTATCCTATATCAGGGATGAAACCCTGATCTCCTGACACATAACCCATACAGGCACCAAATCCTGGTCTCCGGGTTATCACCCGCAAAAACATTAGCCTATCAAAGGCATCAAAACAATCGCCCACCAAAGGCATCAAAACAATCGCCTACCAAAGGCATCATAATCGCCTACCAAAGGCATCAACAATCATCTATCCTATATCAGGGATGAAACCCTGATCTCCTGACACATAGCCCATACAGGCACCAAATCCTGGTCTCCGGGTTATCGCCCGTAAAAATATTAGCCTATCAAAGGCATCAAAACAATAAACCCTCTTAATGTTTCACTTTGAATTATTAGTGTCTTATGCAAAACTCAGCTCACAGCTCTCAAGTCAACCCAACCCAAGTTATCCAAAACCCATAATAAAACTACTCATAAAAGACCATCTCAATTTCAATAACTCATAAATCAAAGTACAATAATTACAAACAGTTATAAAATAGATGACCACATTTTCCACATAAATTCCCCTTTCAGAATGCAATTCTCAAAACAGATTAGAAAACATTAAAACACATTTAAAGGGCATCCCAGTGGGGATTAGAGCATAGACATTACCTAGTTAGCTTCACTTCACAGTAAAACAAACACACTTGAGCTCACTAACGACGCGAATTAGCTCGGGCCTAAAATAGAATAATTATTCTAATCAAAACGCGCCCTTCGAAGTTAGTATTAACTACCTTCTAACTAACCCTCCCCTAGGAATCCTATAGGTTCCTATCAATATTCAATCATGAATTTACACTTTAAATTACCTAACACATTCCAAGTAATCGCATAATAGTACCAAATAAACTTTTTCAATCAACAACACATTCATTAACAATTTCACATAACAAGACAGATTTCAGCATCCACACAAAAAGGGTCGTAACTCGAATTCCCGACATCCTATGGGTCTGGTTTTGGACTTTTCGGAAACCTCGAGATGTCTACTAAAACTCTTAAGTTGAACTTGAGACCCAAAACACGCTTTAAGGTCCTAAAAAACCGTCATCTTTCCAAACTGTTCAGATCTGACCTAGATCTGGTAATCAGGGTATAACTCGACTTATAAAATTTCAAAGTCCGGTCCGTAAAATTCCTATGAAAGCTAACATCTAAGGGAAATTCCAGTCCAAAGGGTTCGATCAAAAGACAACTACACTAACCGTGGTGACCCGATCTTTAGACCCCATCAAAACTGTCCCGTTACCGGTTTCCATTTAATTTGCAAATTTGGTTCTAACTTCCACCAATCCGATCCCGGGGTCCTAATTTGGGCTTAAAACAGTAACTAAAGTCCAAAGTAATTAACCTAATCCAACTAAGGTCCAAACATCAAACCTCCTATCATCAAACCAAAATGTAGAACATGAAATCAACTTTAATATTTCTACTAACCCTAAAAGCTTGCATGAAATATTAACACTATCCTAAACATAAATTTCTTAACCAATAAACAAGAAGGAACTTAAAGAACATATGAATAACTTTAAAGAACATAGAAACATTTAAACTACTAATCAAGAATCCCAACAACCAATTTCTTTATACAAGATTAAATCAAGAATCGTAAATTAATGATCAAGAATCGAACTTTAGTAATTCAATCAATCTAACTTATTTAACAAGATTTAAACATGAAATTAAACATGAATGAACCCTAAGAGAATTAAGAACATATGAATATTTAACTAACAATTCAAGAATTAATCTAGGTAATTATACTTTAAAGATTCGTGCATGCAATAATAATATTTTTCTAAAACCCTAAACATGCTTCACAAGTAAAACAAAGTATACCAAACAATTTAACATTAATAATCTTACTACAACTATTACAACCCTAATTACACCAATTTAGAACATAAAGATTACATAAAATAATTTAAACAAATTACACATAAATAATACAACACAAGAACAAATAATTACAAATAACACTTAATAAAATTACACCCTTATTTACCCAATTACAAGATTTAAAACAAGAAATAATAATAAATCAAAACAGAAAAACAAGAATAAAAGAAAAGGGTTTGAACACTGAATTAGGGTTTACGTTAGGGTTTAGGGCGGCGGTTTCCGGCGATGTAGGCGGCGGTGGTGGAGTCGGTCGGCGGCGCATAGAGGTCCGGTTGCGGCGGCGTCCGTGGCGAGGCAGCGGCAACAATCACAGCGACAATAAGACTAATCGTCTCGATCGCGTGTCCAGGCGGCCATCGAGTGGGGCGCCGTCTGGGCGGTGGCGAGGCATAGCGGCGGCGGCGGCACGGCGGTCACTTGGTGGCTACTGCGGCGGCGCGAAGGGCGGAGCACCAAATAATGAGAGATCGAGAGGTAGAAAGTGAAAGAGAGAAAAGAGGAGAGAGAGACAGAGAAGAGGAGTGGTTGCGGCGGTGCAGGCGGCGATGTGGCTGTGCGGCGGTGGTAGGGTGGCGCGGCAGAGAGGGAGAGCAAGGAGGGAGAGAGAGAGGGGGGGAGAGGCTAGGGTTAGGGTTTAGTTTGAGAGGAGATTAGGGTTTGAGAGTGAGAGAGGGGTTTTTAATATTATCTAACAATTAAGGCCCAATTAAACACTCTTAATCCTAACCCAACCCAACACTAAAAAACTGAATTTTTCTAAAAACAAACTAATAATAATAATAATAGTAATAACAAATAATAACACTAATAATAATATTATTAATAGTATTCACATAGCAAATAATATTCACATAATTATTCATACAACACAATAATATTAATAGTAATACTAATAATAACTAGAGTAAAACTAATAATACTAAACCTCCAAAATTACCGATATACCCTTATTAGTCCCTCACGATCCTACGAGCTCAAGTGTTAGCAAAAATAAACACAAACGAATAATAATAAATAACGAAGTCAAACCTAATTTACTAACGACGTACGGTCAACATCTTTGGATTTTTCGGGGTTTTACATCATTACCTCCTTAAAAGAAGTTTCATCCTCGAAACTTAAACTTAAGCCTAACGGTTCGGTAACAATCCTAACGGTTCCGTTCTCCCTAAAACTCGAGGTTTTACATCATTACCTCCTTAAAAGAAGTTTCGTCCTCGAAACTTGACGTACCTTTAAGAGTGAAACAGGTGAGCGTATTTCGTTCTCATCTCTTCTTCTGTTTCCCAGGTTGCTTCCGTTGTGGCATGATTTGCCCATCGCACTTTAACCAAGGGGACCACTTTCCTTCGAAGTTGTTTTTCTCTACGATCCAAAATTTCCAGCGGCTGCCCCTCATAGCTCAGATCTTCTTGTAGCTGAAGTGGCTCAGGATCGATCATATGAGTTGGGTCTGGAACATATTTCCTGAGTTGTGACACATGGAAGACATTGTGCACTCTTGGAAGTTCTCCTGGCAGTTGTAACTTGTAGGCAACTTCTCCGATGCGTTCTAAGATTGGATATCGCCCGATAAACCTTGGTGTCAACTTCCCCGACTGACCGAATCTCATAACTCCTTTTGTGGGTGAAACCCGTAAAAACACATATTCTCCTACTTCGAACTCCAAAGGTCTTCTCCTCCTGTCAGCATAGCTCTTTTGTCGACTTTGTGCTGCCTTCATCTTATCTTGAATGGTTCGAACCTTCTAAGTAGTGGCCTGTATTAGGTTCGGTCCGATCGTTAAAGCTTCATCGATGTCCTGCCAACAGAGGAGAGTCCTACATCTCCTCTCATATAAAGCTTCGAATGGTGACATCCCAATACTAGCATGATAACTGTTGTTGTAGGAGAACTCAATGAGAGTCAACTCATCATCCCACGAGTCTTTGAAATCTAATGCGCATGCTCGCAACATATCTTCAAGGGTTTGGATAGTCCTCTCAGTCTGCCCATCAGTAGCTGGGTGGAAAGTGGTGCTAAACTTGAGTTTGGTACCAAACGCCTCCTGCAACTTCTTCCAAAATCCAGACTGGAATCTGGTATCTCTGTCCGAGACTATAGAACTGGGGACTCCATGTAGTCTTACTATCTCTCTTACATAGGCTTGAGCTAGCTGGTCCAGGGACCAGTTGTTGGCGATGGCTAGAAAATGAGCCGACTTGGTAAATCGATCTACAATTACCCATATCGTATTGTGTTTCCGCCTGGTCCTTGGCAGACCCACTACGAAGTCCATTGATATCGAGTCCCACTTCCATTCGGGAACATCTAGTGGCTGGTGAAGTTCGGCAGGTCGTTGATGTTCTGTGGCAAGTGAGGCATTTCGCCACAAAGTCCGCCACTTCTTGTTTCATATTACTCCACCAGAACATCTGCTTCAGATCCTTGTAAAGCTTATTTCCCCCTGGGTGCACAGAATATGGTGTATTGTGTCCTTCTTCTAAAATCTTCCTCTTTAACTCCTCCATGTTAGGTACACAGACGCGGTTATGGAACTGTAATGTACCATCCTCGTGAATCACGAAACCAGGGGCCTTCCCTTGCAAAACCTCCTCCCGTATCTTGACAAGCTGCAAATCCAGCTCTTGAGTCCTCTTGATCTCTTCCATGAGAGTAGGTTGCAACTCCATGGAATTCAATACAGCTTTCCTTCCAGGTGTCACCATGTTAATCTCCAACCTCCTAAACTCCTCGCACAGCTCGTGCGACATCATCATCAAGTGGTTTACAGCAGGATATGGTCTCCTACTCAGGGCATCAGCCACTACATTTGCTTTTCCGGGATGATATTGAAAGTTCACATCATAGTCCTTCAGAAATTCCAACCACCGAGTCTGCCTAAGGTTTAGCTCCTTCTGTGTGAATAGATACTTCAAGCTTTGATGGTCGATGAATATCTCGCAGTGTACTCCATAAAGGTAGTGTCTCCAAATCTTAAGTGCAAAAACCACTACTGCCAACTCCAGGTCATGAGTGGGGTAGTTCTTCTCATATGTCTTCAGTTGTCTGGATGCATACGCAATCACTTTCCCATTCTGCATGAGCACACAACCCAATCCACCATGTGATGCGTCACTGTAGATGATGAATCCTTCGTTCCCTTGAGGTAGAGCGAGAATAGGGGCCGAGGTAAGTCTCTTCTTCAACTCCTGAAATGCTTGCTCACATTTGTCCGACCACGCGAACTTTATTGACTTCCGAGTCAAATTGGTCAATGGGGTGGCGATTTTCGAGAAATCCTGAACGAATTTCCTATAATAGCCTGCTAAACCCAGAAAACTCCTAACCTCAGTGGCATTTTTCGGCGTCGGCCACTTGGTGATAGCCTCCACCTTTTGAGGGTCTACTGCTACTCCTTCCTTAGACACCACGTGTCCTAAGAACGCTACTCGCTCCAACCAAAATTCACATTTCTTAAACTTCGCATAAAGCTCGTTACTACGCAAAGTCGTCAGCACTTCTTTCAGGTGGTTCGCATGCTCCTCTCGTGTTCCTGAGTACACCAATATATCATCGATGAACACCACCACAAACTTGTCCAGAAACGGCTTGAACACTCGGTTCATTAAGTCCATGAAAGCGGCTGGTGCATTTGTGAGCCCAAACGGCATTACTACGAACTCGTAATGACCATATCGAGTTCGGAAGGCGGTTTTAGAGATGTCCTCCTCTCGGATTCTTAGCTGGTGATATCCTGATCTCAGGTCTATCTTCGAAAACATTGTTGCACCCCACAACTGGTCAAAGAGATCATCAATGCGAGGTAGAGGGTACCGATTTTTGATGGTAATCTTGTTCAACTCCCGGTAATCGATGCATAACCTCATGCTACCATCCTTCTTCTTCACAAACAGTACAGGTGCTCCCCATGGTAACGTGCTTGGTCGTATGTACCCTTTTTCTAGCAGCTCATCCAGCTGGGTCTTCAATTCCTTTAGCTCTGCGGGCGCCATACGATATGGGGCTTTTGAAACAGGTGCTGCCCCGGGCTCCAAATCGATGCAGAAATCCACCTCCCTGAGTGGGGGCATTCCCGAAATCTCCTTCGGGAAGACATCAGGAAACTCCTGAACTATCGGAATGCTCTCAATCGTAGGCTCCTCCGCCTTGGTGTCGATTACATTGCATAAAAACCCTTCACAACCTTGGCCCAACAACTTCTGAGCCTCGAGGGCAGAGATAATCCTTACACCTTGAAGATGCCTATCACTCCAATGCACTACCTTCTTCCCGTTCGGTCCTACTAAGGTCACCTTTTGCTTGTAGCAATCTATCTGAGCTCTATATTTTGCTAACCAGTCCATCCCCAAAATAACATCAAACTCCATTAGATCAAACATATAGAGGTCTGCCACAAATTCCTGACCTGCTATCACTATAGGACATCCACCATATAACTCTCCACAACTAATGGTATCCCCGATGGGTAGGGCTACCGACATAGGCTTACTATTCTCCGAGGGTTTCATCTTAGCCTTCTCTACTATAGCTCGTCCAACAAAAGAATGACTTGCACCAGAATCAAATAAAACAGAGACATTGTAGAGGTGGAGAGAGACGGTACCCGTCACGACGTCCGCTTCATTCTCAGCCTCATCCTTTTCATCACATACATTCGTCCTCCTGCGTTACGCGGCGGTTGTTGCTGCTGACGAGGCGGGTTTGCTGGCCTCCCTTAGTTGCTCTGATTTCCACCGGGACCACCCCGGTTTTGTTGTTGCGGCCTTTGGTTTCCATTATAGCCTCCCCGATTTTGATATGTAGACTGCGGGGATCTCCAGTTTCCGTTGTTTACATTGTTTCCACTATTATTGCCCCCTGAATTCTGTAGAGGGCACTGCCTGATGTGGTGTTGGAGACTCCCACACTTAAAGCATCCTCCCTTTGCAGCTCCTGCTCTACAATCTCGGGGATAATGGCCGGGTCGACCACAAATCCTACAGATAGGCACATGTGATGGCCCACGCCCTGAAGGTCGGTTGCTCTACCAATTATTGGGGCAGAACCTCTTCTCTTGGTAGGGTTGAGGTGGGTTGAAACGGGGCGACTCTTTCTTCTTATGCCCTTGTATGCCAAGTTGTCGCTCCATGTCGTGCATTGCCCTTTCTACAATGAGGGCAACATTCAGCATGTTCTGGTAAGACGTGAACTCACGTGATGACATCCGATCCTGAATCTTGCAGTTTAATCCATCCCAGAAGCGATCCATCCTCAATTGTTCACTGGACACAAGAGCAGGTGCAAACCGAGATAGTTCAGTGAACTTAGCGGAGTAAGCAAGCACGCCACGCTCTCCTTGGCGTAAGTCCATGAATTCCTTTTCTTTCGCCTTTTGAAGAGACATAGGGTAGAACCGATCCTTCAGCACAACCTTAAAATGGTTCCAATCAAAACCCGGTTCGGTCCGTATCTCCTTCACACTAGCCCACCATAGGTCGGCCTCCTCCTTCAGGTGGTATGCAGCAAAATCCACCCTCAACTCCTCAGGACAGCGTGTCGTATCAAAAATCTTTTCCATCTCTCTAACCCACTCTTCAAAGACGTCTTTGGGGTCAGCTACCCCTATATAAGTAAGCGGGTTAAAGATATTGAACCTTTGGAGAAGAGCGGAGGGATCATCTTCCCTTTCTCCTCCTTGTCGATCCACCACCCTCTTTAGTAGATCCTCGTGCTTGTTAAGCATCTCAATCATCAGTAGGCTAGCAAGGTCATTCCCTGGTGCTGTTGTACTCGGCCCTGATATCAAGTAAGGAAGACCTTGCAGATTCGATCGCGGTTTGAAGCGCTGTTCGATCGCAGCCTACGGGCGCTCGACACGTTGTTGGGTTGAGAACCGTTCACGTCCGACATCCTGGTTCAAGGGTCGATTTAGACTACTTAAGGTTTAATCTCACAGCGTAAATCACCAAATTCGAAGGAGGGACCATTCATTCCAGCTACCTCATAAAAGTACTAAGCAGATACAAAACTGCAACATATTTCAACAGATAAGCCCACGTAATAGCATCATATTCCACATAATCTTTCATCGCGCATCATTTGAAAAGAAAGAAGAAGATATATACTATCATCTCTAAAATCAAGACTATTATTTATAATATCTACACACCAGCGTCGTAGTACGTATATCTATCCCCTATATTGGGGTTATCACACAAAGAAATAGCACACCACACTTAGAGATATATCACAATCAAGCTAACCATGCATAAATAAGTTACAGCAACCAATCCTAATACTACTATTACTGTTCCACTCATATGATCCTCCTACACAGAGGGTTCTTCATAGCTGTGATCGGAGTCCAATCTGGATCGTCAGACTCATCCCCCGAGTCCTCTTCGGGGTCTTCTCCTGTCTCCCAGTCCACCATAACCTCATCCTCGGGTTCGGTCTCCTGTTCAGGCTCATCTGCAGGTGCAATTGTAACTCCAGAGGTCACCTCGAGCTCAGAATCCTCCACGAAATCCTCCACAGAATCCTCCTCTGGATCTTCCTCTGGGTCACTCTCGGTATCCATGTCCATGACAGGTGCTGGGGCTGGGTTCACTTGAACTTCTTCCACATCACGCTTCCAAATCCTGACAATCTCAGAGAAGACTTCCGGAATTCGGTGCTCTGACTCCACTCGGTACCTCTTACACCAACAACACGGGTGGGGATACTCCTCGACCGGGAGTGGGGGTGGTAGCAATAATGGTACAATATGGCCCCACCGAGGGTCGTCCTGAAGCATGAGCAAAAATGCGTTCGCCTGACTCTCCTCGTCACCACGAAGGCATGAGTTTGGAACGTCTTTGGTGTACTTGTCAATCTCGTCGTAGAAGTTTATCATATGAGTTCCCAATTTGCCCTTGGGGGGAATGGGAGTATAACGGTGAAAACACGGGGTGGGATGATGATAACAGTGTGTGCGTTGAGCCATCCTACAGGGTTAGAACATAATAGCAACATAGAAAATTAAAGACATAATCATGTGATAATAGGAAAGCAAAAAAACCCTTTTCCCATCCTACGCTCATCACTCCGACTTAGCTCCCTAAAGGACTCTGAGGAGCTATTAGGTCGCAACCCAGAGCTCTGATACCATTCTGTAACGCCCCGGAAATTCAACTATAGAAAAGTCAAAGTCAAACTAACGTTAACAGACAAAATTTAGCGGAAGACTCAAACTCTTATTGGGCGTCGCTGCCGTATCCCCGAAGGAATACAAGGCGAGAAGGAAAACTACAACTGTCTGTCAACGGCAAACCAACTAACAAACTCATACTTAGAAATAAACCTCAAAACTAACTTCAAGTCTTTCAAAAAGAAGCATAACATATTTAACGACTTCTAGACATGTCGTCCTCACTTCTAATTCCCGTCCCCAGCATATTGATCATCACCTGAAAACAAAACATTTCAAAAATGAGGGGGAAATCTCAATAATGTCTACCCCTAACGTTAAAAACAAGTTAAGTTCATTTCAATTCATTTGAGGGAGAGGGAACAAATCAAACCATTTCACAAACCCTTAATCCCTTAACTGTTTTCCTCAACCCAACCAATCTATATTTTATTATGCGGGCGGGACACCATATCCCTTATAGTAAAAATCGCCTACCAAAGGCATCATAATCGCCTACCAAAGGCATCAACAATCATCTATTCTATATCAGGGATGAAACCCTGATCTCCTAACACATAACCCATACAGGCACCAAATCCTGGTCTCCGGGTTATCGCCCGCAAAAATATTAGCCTATCAAAGGCATCAAAACAATCGCCCACCAAAGGCATCAAAACAATCGCCTACCAAAGGCATCATAATCGCCTACCAAAGGCATCATAATCGCCTACCAAAGGCATCAACAATCATCTATCCTATATCAGGGATGAAACCCTGATCTCCTGACACATAGCCCATACAAGCACCAAATCCTGGTCTCCGGGTTATCGCCCGCAAAAATATTAGCCTATCAAAGGCATCAAAACAATAAACCCTCTTATTGTTTCACTTTGAATTGTTAGTGTCTTATGCAAAACTCAGCTCACAGCTCTCAAGTCAACCCAACCCAAGTTATCCAAAACCCATAATAAAACTACTCATAAAAGACCATCTCAATTTCAATAACTCATAAATCAAAGTACAATAATTACAAACAGTTATAAAATAGATGACCACATTTTCCACATAAATTCCCCTTTCAGAATGCAATTCTCAAAACAGATTAGAAAACATTAAAACACATTTAAAGGGCATCCCAGTGGGGATTAGAGCATAGACATTACCTAGTTAGCTTCACTTCACAGTAAAACAAACACACTTGAGCTCACTAACGACGCGAATTAGCTCGGGCCTAAAATAGAATAATTATTCTAATCAAAACGCGCCCTTCGAAGTTAGTATTAACTACCTTCTAACTAACCCTCCCCTAGGAATCCTATAGGTTCCTATCAATCATGAATTTACACTTTAAATTACCTAACAAATTCCAAGTAATCGCATAATAGTACCAAATAAACCTTTTCAATCAACAACACATTCATTAACAATTTCACATAACACGACAGATTTCAGCATCCACACAAAAAGGGTCGTAACTCGACTTCCCGACATCCTATGGGTCTGGTTTTAGACTTTTCGAAAACCTCGAGATGTCTACTAAAACTCTTAAGTTGACTGTGAGACCCAAAACACGCTTTAACATCCTCAAAACACGTCATCTTTCCAAACTGTCCAGATCTGACCTAGGTCTAGTAATCAGGGTAGAACTCGACTTATAAAATTTCAAAGTCCGGTCCGTAAAATTCCTATGAAAGCTAACATCTAAGGGAAATTCCAGTCCAAAGGGTTCGATCAAAAGACAACTACACTAACCGTGGTGACCCGATCTTTAGACCCCATCAAAACTGTCCCGTTACCGGTTTCCATTTAATTTGCAAATTCGGTTCTAACTTCCACCAATCCGATCCCGGGGTCCTAATTTGGGCTTAAAACAGTAACTAAAGTCCAAAGTAATTAACCTAATCCAACTAAGGTCCAAACATCAAACTTCCTATCATCAAACCAAAATGTAGAACATGAAATCAACTTTAATATTTCTACTAACCCTAAAAGCTTGCATGAAATATTAACACTAACCTAAACATAAATTTCTTAACCAATAAACAAGAAGGAAATTAAAGAACATGTGAATAACTTTAAAGAACATAAAAACATTTAAACTACTAATCAAGAATCCCAACAACCAATTTCTTTTTACAAGATTAAATCAAGAATCGTAAATTAATAATAAAGAATCGAACTTTAGTAATTCAATCGACCTAACTTATTTAACAAGATTTAAACATGAAATTAAACATGAATGAACCCTAAGAGAATTAAGAAAATATGAATATTTAACTAACAATTCAAGAATTAATCTAGGTAATTATACTTTAAAGATTCGTGCATACAATAATAATATTTTTCTAAAACCCTAAACATGCTTCACAAGAAAAACAAAATATACCAAACAATTCAACATTAATAATCTTACTACAACTATTACAACCCTAATACACCAATTTAGAACATAAAGATTACATAAAATAATTTAAACAAATTACACATAAATAATACAACACAAGAACAAATAATTACAAATAACACTTAATAAAATTACACCCTTATTTACCCAATTACAAGATTTAAAACAAGAAATAATAATAAATCAAAACAGAAAAACAAGAATAAAAGAAAAGGGTTTGAACACTGAATTAGGGTTTACGTTAGGGTTTAGGGCGGCGGTTTCCGGCGATGCAGGCGGCGGTGGTGGAGTCGGTCGGCGGCGCACAGAGGTCCGGTTGCGGCGGCGTCCGTGGCGAGGCAGCGACAACAATCACAGCAGCAGCAGTACTAACTGTCTCCAGTCGCGTGTCCAGTGGCCAGCGTCGAGTGGGGCGGCGTCTGGGCGGTGGCGAGGCACAGCGGCGGCGGTGGCACAGCGGTCACTTGGTGGCTACTGCGGCGGCGCGAAGGGCGGAGTACCAAATAATGAGAGATCGAGAGGGAGAAAGTGAAAGAGAGAAAAGAGGAGAGAGAGACAAAGAAGAGGAGTGGTTGCGGTGGTGCAGGCGGCGGCGTGGCTGTGCGGCGGTGGTGGGGTGGCGCGGCAGAGAGGGAGAGCAAGGAGGGAGAGAGAGAGAGGGGGGGAGAGGCTAGGGTTAGGGTTTAGTTTGAGAGGAGATTAGGGTTTGAGAGTGAGAGAGGGGTTTTTTATATTATCTAACAATTAAGGCCCAATTAAACACTCTTAATCCTAACCCAACCCAACACTAAAAAACTGAATTTTTCTAAAAACAAACTAATAATAATAATAGTAATAACAAATAATAACACTAATTAGCAAATAATATTCACATAATTATTCATATAACACAATAATATTAATAGTAATACTAATAATAAATAGAGTAAAACTAATAATACTAAACCTTCGAAATTACCGATATACCCTTGTTAGTCCCTCACGATCCTACCTGCTCAAGTGTTAGCAAAAATAAACACAAACGAATAATAATAAATAACGAAGTCAAACGTAATTTACTAACAGCATCACGGTCAACATCTTTGGATTTTTCGGGGTTTCACAAAGATGCTCCAGAATAATAAGAATCCAATGCTCCAATCATAAGATAAGTCTTCAAAACTTCAATAGGAATCCAAAGAAATCTAGTGCAAAAGCAATAATCCAAGTAAACACTCACTAATCACTAAGGAATTACTCTAATTGAAAGCTAAAATGTTGCTAAAAGTGATAGAATTTGATAGAATGTATGATAAAGTATGTGATAATCTGCTAAAAGACCTAATAGCAATATATACAAGCAAAGTTAGTTACTCAAAACTCATCACTTCACTCCGCAGGAAAATCGTAATCTGCAGGGGACCGTGGGCACAGTCTATGAGACTGTTGCCACGGTCCTGCGTAGCGAACTGCAGATTTCGCTTCTCTTCGCAACACCGTAGGCACGGTGCCTCTGGACCGTAGGCACGGTCTGGCGATTTAGGTTAGGCCAAACTTCTCTCCTTTACACCGTCATGGGTACGGTCTCCCAAGACCGTGCATGGGTACGATCTTGCTCGGTCTCCTCACCCCCTGCACATGCTTTGAACCCACCGTGGGTGAGGTCATCAGGACCTTGGGCACGATCCAGCTCGACCCCAAAGATGTTCTGGGCGTAGCGCCCGCTACAAAAAGGGGGAGGGGGGCTACGCCTTGGTGCGTGTGACAGCTAACAGACGAGAGAAGGGTAGCGCCCGCTACCTTAAGCGTGGCGGGGGCTAGGCCTTGGCAAACTTCAGCAAAATTTCTACTTTTTGAGCCACTTGACACGTCCGGCCTTTCCGCTTCCTTCGCCTTTGACTCGACCAAGACTCGGGAAATCTCGGGATTCCCAAAATAGTTGCAAAATAGCCCTTTTTACCATGTTTTGAGTAAAAACTCCGAAATCAACAAAATAACCAAAAACGTTCTAAAAGTTATTAAATTAAACTATGAAACAAGTCAAAAGCCTAAGGATTTAGGCGGTATTTAGACACAAAATTGGGTCTAAACACCCCCCCACACTAAAACTTTTGCTCGTCCCGAGCAAAACAAGACAAAAACTACCTAAACTAACACAAACTCCTCTGTCGTGGGAGAGAAACGAGTGTATTTAGCGTATGCACCAAGCCCTTTGAACCCCCCGGCAGCCCGGGTGGACGAGATGGACTCGTGAGGGTTTGTAGCGGCTGTGCCCACAAAAGCCAAAGAAAAAGGAGTGAGGGAAAGTGAAAAACAAAACCGAAGAAAGGAATCGGGGGTCTCACTAGACACTTAATCTGGTTATTGTAGCCTTTGCTTTCTTTTTCTTTCTTTTTGAACTTTGCTTTTGCTTTTGCTAAACAGGAAAAAAAAGAACAAGCTCGGACACAAACCCCTAGAATCTACCGGTTTCAATCGGAACGTGAAAGGAATCGGGGGTCTCACTAGACACTCAATGAAGGGAGTCTAAGAAGGTAAGTCATGACTAGTACCCGAGACAGGGTCGAAAATGCTCAGACCGGTTATTTTTAAAGAAGATTAAGAACGACTTCTCAATTTCGACAACAAGATCCAAGAAACAAAGCAAAACAAAGCGAAAACGAAGACTGAAAAAAAACTTTTAAGGCTTTCACTCCCTTTTTTCTCCTTTTTCACACATTTTTTTTTCAAATTTTAGGAAAAAACTAGGAAAACAAAAACCAAAAACTAGGTGATCTAAGGTGATCTACCCTTGAAATAGAATCTCTCTCCCCCCACACTTAAAACGCCACAATGTCCTCATTGTGGGAAGGTGTCACATGAAAAGGGGTTCACCACCCGAGCCCACATGGCTCCAACAGCAATATAATCCCATCACAAACACTCAAAGGGGTTCGCCACCCAAAAGAAAATCAAGCATGCGACGGATCATGATGATAATTCACATAGGAAACAGTAAAGTGGAAAGATAATACCTCGAGCTCTTCATAAGTGTTCAAGCTTTGATCCGAAGTCGTCGTTCAAGTGAATCAAAATGAGATTAGAGCAAAAGACGACTTTACACATTACAAAGTCCGCATGCTAGATCGAAAACAAAATCAAAGGAAAACTAACTAACTAGACTTCGAAACAAAAACTACAAAGAAGAAATGAAAGCTATAAACAATATGTACATTGCCAATTACTTACCTTATCCCCGAATCTCACTCATTGAGGCGGGAAATAAGGGTGAAACTTAACACAAACTGACCAAAATAACTCGATTCATTTCATTTACTTTAAACAAACATTTCTTACATCCCCAGCCATCGACCATTCATAACCAAAATACATCCAAAACATGAAAAAACAGATTATCCCTAGCCCAAAAGAACAATCATCATCAAACCCAAAACACCCCAACTACAATAAAAAAACAACTAACACAAACCAAGCCCGAGCATCCTAGAAACAACACCAAAACATTCCAAAAGAACCCGAGACACCATCATACCAAAACCACAAGACCTTCGCATCCAAACCCCGATGAAGCACCCACCCACACTTATATTTCACACAATAAAGTATGTAAAAACAGTGACAAAGATCGGGTGGGGGCGGGAATGCTTACAAACAGTCCTTAAGCGGATCCTCCCGGAGGAGGTTGGGGTTGGAGTTGCGATTGGATGCCAACAAGAATCTCTTGTTGGGCCTCAAGTAGACCTTACAAATTTTCGATCAGGGTTTGTTAGTTTTGAATGAGTTCTCGCTGCTCTTGAAATTCATCGTGAAGCTCTTGGAGTTGATCACTAATACACTCCAAAGTGGCATCCCTTGCTTGGCTAGGTCCCGCTTCTTCTTCTTGCTCTTCTTCGTCCTCTTCCTCAACTTCTTCGGATTCTTCTTCACCTTCCTCCCCGGGCTCCCAAGGACCACCCACCACATAGCGGCTCCCATGTTTTTAGCTACACAACCAATTGCGTTGATCGGTGACATCTAACCGCTCTTCGGCATGATCGTCATTCAAATGAACCACGACACTATGGGAATCGCAACCATGGCGGTAAAGTGTTCGCGTTTTGTTCTTTTCCAAGAATTCCATTTTCCGCAAGTGAACACCATCGATGGGGTCGGGGAAGTACCGCGGAGTCCACTTAGCAAGATTGGACTCGAACCCTTTCTTCTTGAGAAAATGACAGATAATGTGTCCCATGCCAAGGGTCATGTTTCGGGTTTGAAGACTTATCTCCCGAAGACAGTGAAGAATGCATGAGCCAGTGTTTACACGACGACCATGGATTGCATTGAAGAGGATGAAGAGATCGTCCTTGCGAATGCTTGACCGTCCAGTGTCGCGGCCGAAGACGGAGGTGGCTCCTCACCTTCCATCCTGGTTCTGGAGGAATAATTTCATGTGGAGCTAGTGGTAATAACTTAACCCTCTTGCCCCTTTGGGTGAAAGTATAGGTGTTTTTCAACCCATTATGCATGGTATGCTTGTCGAATTGCCAAGGATGCCCCAATAAGATATGACAAGCACTCATAAGAACGACATCACAAACAATAGAATCATCATAGTTAGCACCAAAAGACAAATTTACTAGGACTTGTTTGGTTACCTTGATTCCATCTTGGTCATTGAGCCACTTGAGTGATATGGTCGAGGGTGAGGTAATAACGGCAATCCAAGATTTTCGACCATATAAGTAGATGCGACATTGGTATAACTTCCCCCATCAATGATGAGATTGCATACTTTACCTCCCACAAAACACCACGATTGAAAGATCGTCTCTCGTTGAGCATTGTCAAGAGGGGTTTCATGAGCATGCAAAACCCTCCTTAAAACAAGTGCTCCACCATGTATGGGCGGTGTGGGAGCGGCGTTCTCCTCGTCACTCACAACCTCCTCAACTTCCACTTCGGGTTCATGTTGTGCCATTTGAAGTTCATTATCGATCTCTTGGACCTCTTGAAGGGTTCAAGGTTCGACGGTTCGGACAATCCGCTTGAAAATGGCTATACCCTTGATATTTTAAACAATTTTTGCCATCCATCCGTCGAGGAAGATCCATTAGAGAAGGCATAACAATTCCTTTTCCCTTATCAGTTCTAGGTGCCGATGAGAACTAAGGAATCTCAATAGACTTCGGGGTACCCAAATAAGGAGGGGGCCAGCTAGACGGTTGGAAGAAGGTTTTGGGCGCAAGCGTGGTGGAAGTCTTTTCCTTCCCCCGCCTCTCGACCTTGATAGCCAGATTACACAATTATTCATAGAATGATAGGGCTGGATTTCAATCTTCTTGGCAATGGAGGGGTCCAACCCATTCAAGAATCGCATCATAGTATGCTCTTCCGGTTCTTGAAGGTCACTTTTGATGAGGAGCTGCTCAAACTCCTGAATATAGTCGCTCACAGTCCGTTTGCCTTGAGTGAGGGCATAGAGTTTCCTCAAGACGTCTTGTTTGTAGGCGTTGGGCAAGAACTGACGGTTCATCAACTGTTTGAGCCGGGCCCATGAAGTGATTTTTGCGCAACCTTCCCGAGCCCTTTGCGCTTTGATGTTCTCAAACCAAAGAGATGCGACTTTGGTGAGTTTCAAGCTCACAATCTTGAATGTCTTTTCATCATTATACTCCTTGGTCTCAAAAATCCTTTCCATAATTTATACCCATTCAAGATATTCATTGGGATCATTGGAGCCATTGAACTTCGGAATGTCAATCATGACGTCATGGAACTCATCGCGAGGGGGCCTCTCTACCATTTCCCGGCGTTGGCGTCGTCGAAGGGAGTCATTATCGTTGTCACTCGACTTAAAGGTGGGAGGAGGACGGATAGGACTTCGGGTGTGTCTCTGCGCTCGTCATGGGGTCAATATTAATGTTGTTCACTTGAGTCATGAGGGCCTCAAGAGTTCGTTCGAGGGAGGAGACTCATGATTCCATATCCGTGTCATGAGGGTTGCAGCGGTGGCTTGATTCCTCTCGATTGGAACTAACTTCTTCGTCCATATCGAAGGAAGGATGGGGACGGATTGTGTTTGGGGAAATTTTGTGGAGTTTGGGAGTTATCTTGTAGTTAGCTAGTGTTTAGATTGGGGTTCTTTGAGGCTAATATCCAACGACATTTAATCAAACACCTTCAGTGTACTATCACCAACTTTCACCACAAAGCTCCAATAGACAACAAAATCAACAAATATAAACACAATACAATATACTCCAATACACTTGGAGGGCACAGGGAATGGAGAACACCAATATTGCAACCAATCCAACAATGGCACAACCCTAACTTGCAAAAATGAAATCAAAACTCAAGCTACAATTCTAACATTTGCTCTAATACCAAATGGAGCGTATCAGCGTGGGGGGAATGAAATAGTTTGAGTAGATAACTAAAATTATTCAATCACACAAAGCTTGAACACCAAGATACTTGGATGTGACCTTGGATAAAAGAAATCCCACCACCAAAGGTCTAACACTCCACCATGATTAGCTAAAGATAATCCATCACTAATCAATAAAGGAATGACTTACTAACACCACTAATAATCAATTGGATAAAGTAAAACAAGGTTTGAGGGGAAGTTTAGAGAGCACTCTAACTTTTATTTAGCATAATCATCAAAGTCTGCCTTCAAAACAGTGAAAAAGAGTATTTATACAAGGTAATTAATCCCTTAAATGCAGCCGTTTAAGACCGAAGAAACGCACTAAACAGGTCGTCGCGGGCGCGACGGGTCTGCGTGAGAACGGGGCGATCGCCAGGCCGCGCTGGATAGCGAGCGCTACGGTGAACGTCGCGAGCGCGGCGATTTTGGGCTAGTGGCGTAGTGGGTGCGACCCTGGGATGTTGCGAGTGTCACGACCTCTCGTCCCTTCCCCCCTGTTTTGCCACAATACGCCGCGGGCGCTACGATGGGTATAGCGGGCGCGACGATCTGCTGCGTATGTTCTCCGTGTTCTACTCCTCTTACCTTGCATATTATTAACCCGGGGTCTCATTCGAACCCCGATACCTCGTAGTTCATCATCTTGGGACGACCTGGTACGATCCCAAGGCCTCTGGGGTTGGTGGTGCGCGCATGCCTCCTCAAAAGGTCTCGGAGCCCATCCAATAGATGGCCGAGACTATCCTCGCATTTCTGAATTTCACTGGGAATTGAACTTCGAAGTTCGAGGTAGTTGAGGCGGCTCGCTTGGCGAATGCAACAAGGGATGAAAACGGAACGCGAAACTCTTCAGATATATAGTGTAAACTGGAAGCTAATTCATGTCTTAGCCCCAACTCTTCCAATTCATATGCATAAGTTTAAGATATAATATCTAATTAATGTGAAATTTTAATTTACTTGGTGGACATATTTATATGATGTGAAATTTTGTTAAGCTTGTGAATTGTCATTAAATATTTATTTTTAAAATTTTTTGAAACCATTTATAAAATAACTAGTATTGGACATAGGTGGATCTCATGGTTATCTAGGGGTGTCCATGGACACCCTTGGCCAAAGAAAATTTTTGATTTTCTAATATTATTTAGAAGAAATTTTCTTAATTGGATCAAGTGGACACCGTAAAAAAATTCCAAAAAAATATAATAGAGGTGTCCAGTTTAGTAGCAACCCAAAACCCTAAAATGTTACTCACTACATCCCAAGTAAATTGTCCAACTATAACTAATTAGGTCAAAAGTTTTAAATTTTGACCTTTAATTTATCAAATTATATGGTGAGTTATTATATAGGACTACCACTACTAGATTTGTGGTGAAAAATATTTTTACCTGAATGCAATATTATTAGTCTTGTTAAGATAAAATGTGAAAAATTAGTGGTCATAGTGTTGCTTCGAAAACCATGAAAAAAGTAAATTGGACAAATTAGTTGGGACGGTGGGAGTGCCAAATTATTTTTTTATAATTAACAAAAAGTGCAAGTCAATGAATTGGGTAATTGGGTATCAGTATAAGTTTAAGATATAAATACCTAGTTAATGTGAAATTTCAATTTATTTGGTGGGTATATTTATATGATGATGTGAAATTTTATTAAGCTTGTGGATATGTCATTTAATATTTATTTTTATTTTTATTTATTTAAATTTAATTATTTTATTTTCCAAAAACGCTTACATAATAAGAAACATATTGGACAACACTAAATGGAATGTCTAGATCCGCCACTGATATTGGACACCCCTAAATTGAATTTCTAGATTCGCCACTAGATATACCACTAGTACAGCTAATGAAGGTCATCCTTACATTAGCTACCGTAACATTCCTGTTTACATTGAAGTTCGATTTCAATTTACAAGAGATGATCACCAAAATAAATAAATAAATAAATAGCGAGCCAATGGTAAGACTAAGGTGTCTACCAAAAACACACTTATTTTGGTCCTTTTTTGGAGATCCAACTTACTATTAATCCAAAAAAGAGGTAGAGGCTTCCCTTCATATATTGTAGGATTATTGACTATAAGGGGATGCCCAAGAGACTCTTTGACATAAAAGAACTTGAGGGACAATGAAGTCCCAATTTGTAATAAAAGGTGGGACCTTGACAGATGAGTTGTCATCCCAATTGGATTTCCATGTTTATTCATATATGCTGCCCGGAACACTCTTCTTCTTCAACTTTGAAGAAGAAGAGTTAGAGATTCTTGGCAAAGAGGAGGAGGAAGAAGAAGAAGAAGAAGAAGAAGAAGAAGAAGAAGAAGAAGAAGAAGAAGAAACCTTGATGCTCACATTGCAAAAATGATGAAGAATGTTGCGAATCAAAGGTTTTATGTACAGGTGAGAAATGTGTTTGTTGGTGTTCCTCACAACACCTTATTATTATGCCTTACTTACAACACCTCATGGGCATTTTAATAACTATGCCTTACTCACAACACCTTATTAAAAATTATAAACTATATACATATGTTTAAATAATGTGACTGATGTGACTTGTTTTTCCAAACACAATACTACCAATCCTTTTTATCCCATTTTTCCAACATTTCTTATCTTTCCCACAATCCAATTATCCTACACTTTAAAAGAACAAGACCTAAAAACTATTTTAAAATATAGTATTAATCAGAAGGCAATTTTAATTTACAACTACAATTCAATGGAATATCATAATTTTCAGGACAATATTTATTTAATTTGAAGTTACATTTTTACTAATTATGCTAATAATACAAAGACAACCTATTATATATATATATATGTATGTATGTATGTATGTATGTATGTATGTATGTATGTATGTATGTATGTATGTATGTATGTATGTATGTATGTATATGGAATTGATAAAATGAGCGTGAAATTTATATGAGCATGTGAGCATTTTGAATGTGGACCATTAAATCTCCCATTTATGGCTATCTAATTTCCAACATTTTTCTTTTTCTTTTTTCCGCAACCATCATTTATCTTTTTTTTTTTGGATAGCATCACGTGACTCTTATGCAATTAAATGCACGCATGGGATTTTGGGAATTGATTTTGTTGGTCTTTGTTCCATTCTCTCTCTTCCTTATGACAACATTGCAGAAAACCTCTAGCCAACCCAAGCTAGATCTCGATGTGACGGAAACACGACGATGTCGGAAAAAATGGGGTCGGTGACGATTCCACGGTGATCGAAAAAGGGTGGCGACCACTATCCCTGGAAAACCATCGACGAAGGCCAACAGGCGCAGCAAAATCTGACCATCGGCACCACCATAAGTATTGCCAATGAGGCCGCCTGTCCATGGCGATTCTGGCAAGCAAATCTCGTCGTAATCGTTGTCCTCCCAAAAGTTGGCCTGAGACAGGCAAGGTCAAGTTGATACATTAAGTACTTCCGAACAGGATATCATGCATCTAGGTTCATTGGCGTGTGCTTGATACATTTTTATCCATTCGTAAAGAGTCATGGGCATCCAGGTTACTATGGACATCAAGTACTTCCGAAAAGGATATCACCCATATGGACTGAGGACATTATGTATTTTTATTCATTTGTGAAGAGTGAGGGCGTTCATCAATTTAGACTGTGGAATTTAAGTATTACCAAACAGGACATCACGCATGTGGACTATATACAGGGCATCCATCACGTCGTTTTATTCATTTGTAAATAATGATGGGAATCCAGTTTGGAATGTGGACATCAAATATTACTAAAAAGAACAATGCGTATATGAACTGTGGACAATATGTTTCTTCGTATGCATTATACCCAATCATGTGGGGGATTTAATTGGCGTATACTTGATATATTTTTATTCATTTAATTGGCATGTGGGCACTCATCTCATGTGTGTGCACTTGATATATTTTTATTCATTTGTCAAGAGTGAGGGCATCCATCATTTTAAGCTGTGGACATTAAAAAATAACAGCAGTGGACATCAAGTTTTATCAACATGGACATCAAGAAAAACAACAGGGGACATCAAGTATTAACATTATTAACTCACAATACACTTATGCACATTAATACTTGGCCTTGAAATTACATGAAGTGGACACCCAATTATACTATGTGAACTTCAAGTATAAATTGTAAGGACATTAGGTTCATAGATCATTACACAATGCATTATAACGTCATACAAACTATACATTCAAAAATAACAGCATTGGGCATCAAGCATTACTAACATGGACATCAAGTACAATAGTAGGGGACATTAAGTATTACAACAGGGGACATCAAGAATAACATTATTGGAACACAATACACTCAAACACAACAACATGGGACATAAAGAATAACAGTAATGGACATCAAGTATTACTAACATGGATATCAAGTACAATAGCTGGGAACATTAAGTATTACAACAGGGGGCATCAAGAATAACATTATTGGAACACAATACACTCTAGCACAACAACATGGGACATCAAGAATAACAACAATGAACATCAAGCATTATTAATATATGTCCTACCCGAAACAACAAAAATTAAATTTTATCAAATTACAATGTTCATCAATCACTTGAAACCGCATGAAGGACATCCATATTGCCATCTGTGGACATTAATAATTATGTGTGTGTGGTCAACAGGTTTAACTGTGGACTTTCATTACTCATATTGTGAAAAGCAATAACATCATCCGTGGACCTATACATTAATAACTTGACCCCCCCCATAGAGGATATCCATATTATCTTCTGTGGAAATTAATTATTATGTGTATGATCAATAGGTTTAACTGTGGACTTCATTACTCGTATTTTTAACATAACCAACATCATCCATGGACCTTAATGACACACTATTCCATCAGTGGCGGATCCAGGATATAAAGTCAGTGGAGTCAACAATAATTTATTAAAAAGATTAAAGTTTAGTAGTATTAGGTATGTGCTACTTTCGTCCGTAAATGAGTGTTAAATTTTCTAACTACCTTATCACTTGTTATTTGTCAATTTTGCAATTTCAATAATTAAAATACTCTTATTACCCTTAATTAGTGAATGCGATTTTACTTTACATTAAAATATTCTCCGTTATTCCCAAGTCCAATTTTTTTAGATACACTACTAGACTCCTACAAGGTTAATTTTGGTAACACTCAATAAGGAACAAAGGTACTACAAAACAATCCTAAAATATAAACAACCAATGTGCAAATAAACCATTGAGAGTCTCATTAAACCAACACAAGTGGAAAGTTAACAAGTCTTTCAAATTCTAATTTAACCACATCGATTCATTAATGAGTTTAGTAAATTTGACATTTAATAACTCAAGTAGCTAGCAAGTAGGTAGTCAAAATCTCAAAAATTGACAATCTCCATAATCGCATAGAAAACTAGCAAGCTATGCATCTAATTAGAAATTTAAATTTGATTATGTTGACTCAGTTAACAAATGACAAATCAATTTAAAATACAAACCTAATTTAGCCACTAGAGATTGAGAATACTATAATGCCTAGAGAAATAAAAATGAATTGTGGAAGAATCATGAATGATATATAAATTGAGCTTAGAGAGTAATCTACAATAAAAATCACAGAGGTTGAGTTGAGACTTGAGCGAAGAGATAGAGAAAGACTGAAAGACAGACTGACAGAGGGCTGGCTGACGACTAGGAAGGTGAAAATCAGGCAGCCAGGGCGGGTGAGTCTAGGAGGGAGGGTGAGAGATAGGACTTTGGATTCTGAAGGCTAGAGTAGACAGTGGTGGAGTTTCCAAATTCGATTGTGTTTGGAAATGAAGGAGCAGTAATCCAATGAATAAAAGCCCAATAAAGGGGAAGAAAAAAAAAGACAATCCAAAACTTGCATTTAGCAAGTCCCGAACTCACAATCCACCAACAACAAGTACTACATAAATACACTAACCACTCAACCACTGCTTCCCTATTGATTTTGTTAGGATTCGAAATTATTTTAGCTTAATAAAAGAGGGAGTCAGTTAAAAGGTTAAAAGAACAAACGCTTGTGTGTGGCCAAATTCGAACTCATGTCCTGTCGCTGGGAAATTCACACGCGGACCGCTAGACTACACTTCCATATATGTGCCATATTATGCGAATCAATATATATTCTTTACATGTTTTTTTTCTCAGAAGCAAATTTTTTTCCCCAAAATTCCAGTGGAGTTAGTTGACTCCACTGGACATTAGCTAGATCCGCCCATGTATTCCATGATTCCTCTATGTGTTTTCAAATGTACTTTCTTTATCTACCATTTTACGGACATTCATTACATTCGATGTGTGCATCACATACTATGGACATAAGGGGGTATTACTGTGGACATCATCAATATCGCCTGTGGATTTGCATTCCGTTGTTACCTAGATGCCAATCAAAATACTATGGACACCACCAACACTTTCTGTGGTCCTCATATATGAATCAATACTTTATATCATCGTGGACATCAAGTATTTCTTGTGGGGAAATCTTATCATCGCACATATGCAGCAACCCTGTCGTTACATATATGCACCAACTTGACCTTGACTGTCTTAGGCTTTTGGGAAGACAACGGTTATGACGATAGGCCTCGCCGGAATCGCCATGGTCAAGCGACCTCATTGGTAGTACTCATGGTGGTGTCGATGGTCAGATTTTGCTGCGTCTGTTGGCCTTCGTCGATGGTTTTCCGAGGATGGTGGTCGCCGCCCTTTTTCGATCACCGTGGAATCGTCACCGACCCCATTTTCTCTGATGTCGTCTTGTTTCCGTTGCATCGAGATCTGACTTGGATTGACTGGAGATGTTCTGCGGTGTTGTCCCAAGGAAGAGAGAGAAGGGAACAAAGCCCAGCAAAATCAATTCCCAAAGTCCCATGCGTGCATTTAATTGCACAAGAGTCACGTGATGTTGGGAAAAAAAAAAGAAGATAAATGATGGTTGGGGAAAAAAAGAAAAAGATAAAGATAAATGCTGGAAATTAAATAGCCATAGATGGGGGATCCAATAGTCCACATTCACAATGCTCACATGCTCATATAAGTCCCATGCTCATTTGATCAATCCCCATATATATATATATATATATATATATATATATATATATATATATATATATATATATATATATATATATATATCCAAGATGACAAGAAGACTCAATGGATGGGTTGTGAAAAACTGACTTATGCAGGTCGGGTTGAATTGGTGAACAACATTCTAATGTCCATTCATACCTACTGGGCTCAAATTTTTATTATCCCCGTTAGTGTAATTGAGGCAATTAACAAGATGTGTAGAGTCTTCTTCTGAGGCGGGAATGCTTCAAAAATGATGTATATTTGGTCCCAAATACACATCATGGGAACCAAATACAAGCTTACATGGAAGAAGAGCTACAATCACTCTCATCTCTCTCACTAACGAATGACTACATCAAGTGTAATTCGATACTTTGCTCTATAACTCAAGATCTATGAAGCTATTAGGAAAGTCATCTTGGAGTCAAAGATAGATCATTCAAAGAGCTTTCAAATGGTTTTTGAATCTTGAAGATTGGAGAAGAATTGAGCAAGATATCAATGTTTCTTTCTAGCTATGTACATTTTGATTCTTTATGATGTAATATTTGTAATAGATGATGTAAGCTAGAAACCCTTGTATTCTTGATGTAAGTGCACGCCTAGGGGGTCTCATACTACTATAAATAGACCCTTTGGGAGACCTTTGTAAACACATTCAATCATTCACAAAATAATACAAACTAAACTTCTAAAGGATACATGCTTTTGAGTTCTCTCTAGCTTTGCTAGATTCGTTTCTTCTTGAGGGAAGAATCGCCAAATCACTTCTTCTGTTCCTTGCTTGGCTAGCTTGGTTGGTGATAGGAAGAGTTGAAGATATTCTTGAAGTGGTGCGTCTGTATCTTCAAGAGTTCTCAAGCCTTATCAAATTCAATCGTCGTTCATATCAATCATCATTGGTACATTCCATTGAATCCTTTTGAATTCTATCTTGTTTCATTCATTTCGTGTGATCCTTAAGAACTTAGAGAGGAAGATTCTTATCTTTGTTCATAAAGATCCTGATTTCCATGTGTGATGAGATCTCTTTGATCCCATTATACATCAAAAGTGGTATCAGAGCTTAGGAGATTGATTCTCTTAGTTCTCGCACCATCTTTTCACCATCTTTCCATCACAAATCCATCCCCCACGATCCTCCATTACACTTCCTCCCATAAACTCCACAAAGAACCCCTAAACCCAAACACAATCTAGCCTAAACACATCCCATCTCTTGTCCCACACCCTAGCCCCAAAACCATGAGTTTCTTTTGATCTTTTTGTATCAAGATTGATGGCTAGTTCAAGCTCTCCAACAAAGTCACCTATGATGGCCCAAGCGGATGTAGAATTGATGAAGCAAAAGATCACCTATCTCACCGATCAATTGAAGAGATACATGCATCTCCAACATAGGGTGAACCATGAGGATGTTGAATCTCATGATGAAGTGGAGGACATACAAGGTGGACGTCCAAGAAGGGAGGAAAGATTTGATTTCAAAGTGGAGATTCCGGAGTTTGATGGTAATCTTGATCCCGAAAACTTCTTAGATTGGATGCAAACTATTGAAAGAGTTTTTGATCTTAAAGAAGTTCATGATGAAAAGAAAGTGAAGTATGTGGCCCTAAAGTTGCGTAAGCATGCGTCCATTTGGTGGACAAACCTACAAAAGAAGAGGCAAATTAAGGGCAAGGACAAGATTCGAACATGGAGGAAGATGAAAAGCAAGTTGCAAGAAAAGTTTCTACCACCAAGTTATTTCCAAGATAACTACTACAAATTGCAACGCTTGGTTCAAGGGAGTAGAAACGTGGAGGAGTACACAAAGGAGTTTGAGCACCTACTTTGGCGTTGTGATCTCTCAGAGAATGAACCTCAAACTTTGGTATGTTACTTGTTTGGTCTTAATGATTGGATTCGTAATATTGTTGAATTACATTCCTATCAATCTTTGGATGAATTGAGTTCTTTGGCCTTGAAAGTTGAAAGGCAAAGAAAAGAAAGGGGAAAAGAGACCATGACAAAGTACCAAACATCCTACAAACAACCCCAATCTACACGTCCATACACTCCACAACAAAGAACCTCATTACCTACAAAACAACCATACAACAAAGCTCCACAAAATCAACCCCCATCCATCCCTAAACCCCATGTCCAAGAAGCCAAACCTTTAGCCCCAAGAAGGTGTTTTCGTTGCCAAGGACTAGGGCATATAGCCTCGGAATGTCCTAATAAGAGAGTTGTATCTTTGGTTGAATATCAAAGTGCTTTGTATGTTGAGCCGGAGTATAATGAAAGTGAAAATGAAGAGGAGGTTGATGAGGCTATTGGCGCAAATGAGGTAGAAAGTGTAGAAGAAGCGGATGAAGGAGAAATGTTGGTAGTAAGAAGGGCTCTAAGTGTTGCTTGTAAACCAAACGAGCAAGAACAAAGGGAGAACATATTCCATTCAAGGTGTACAATTCAAGGCAAAGTTTGTTCTCTAATCATTGATGGAGGAAGTTGCACTAATACCGCTTCAACAACCATGGTGAATAAGCTACAATTGGAGGTTACTCCACACCCATCTCCTTACACAATTCAATGGCTAAGTCATGGAAAGGGTATTCATGTGGATCATCGAGTTCTTGTAAGTCTTTCCATTGGTTAAAACTATAAAGATTGTATTTGGTGTGATATAATTCCAATGGATGTTTGTCATATATTTCTTGGAAGACCTTGGTTATTTGATAGGCATGCTATTCATGATGGAAGAGCAAATACCTACACGTTTGTTCTCAACAAAAAGAAGATCACATTGGCTCCCCTACCACCATCGTCCATCATACATCTACAACAACAACAAAAGAAGGAGACAAATATTGTGACCTTTATGAAAACCGAGCATCATGAGTTCCAAGAGCACAAAGATCTTATTCTAGCTAACTTGGAAAAGGAGGAAGCTACCCCAACAAACGACCACTTTCGGCTTCAACCTCTTTTGGAACGATTCAAACATTTGTTCCCAAAAGAGATGCCCAAGGGATTGCCACCAAGAAGAGAAATTGAGCACAAGATTGATCTAATTCCGGGTTCAATGCTCCCCAACAAACCGTCTTATCGTATGAATCCAAAAGATGTTCAAGAAGTACAAAGGCAAGTAGATGATCTCTTATCCAAAGGTTTGGTACGTGAAAGTATGAGTCCATGTGTTGTTCCCGTTTTGCTTGTACCAAAGAAAGATGGATCTCAACGTATGTGTATGGATTGCCGAGCCATAAACAAGATTATAATCAAGTATAGGTTTCCAATACCTCGACTTGAAGATCTACTTGATGAACTACATGGGAGTGTGGTATTCTCTAAAGTTGATTTGAGGAGTGGATATCATCAAATTCATATTCATGAAGGGGATGAGTGGAAAACCGCATTCAAGACAAAAGAAGGCTTGTATGAATGGCTTGTCATGCCATTTGGCCTCACTAATGCACCATCTACGTTCATGCGTCTTATGAATCATGTATAAAGCCTCTTATTGGCAAATGTGTAGTAGTTTACTTTGATGATATTCTTGTATATAACAAAAGTGAGAAAGAGCATGTAAAGCATCTAGAGTTGGTCATGCACATTTTGGAGAAGGAGCAACTCTACGCCAACATAGAAAAGTGTCACTTTTTCTCACCCAAGGTTGTGTTCCTTGGATATGTTCTTTCAAGGGAAGGCATATAAGTCGACAAGGAGAAAGTGAAAGTTATTCAAGAATGGCCTACACCAACATCAATTCATGAGGTGCGGAGTTTTCATGGATTAGCATCATTCTATAGAAGGTTCATAAAGAATTTTAGCTCTATACTTGCACCTATGACCGAATTGTTGAAAAAGAAAGAGTTTTCATGGAGTAAGGGTGCAAATGAAGCATTTGAGTTGATAAAGGAGAAACTATGTCATGCACATATTCTTGCATTACCTTGTTTTGATAAAGTCTTTGAAGTTGAAGTTGATGCAAGTGGAGTTGGAATTGGAGCCGCTCTATCACAAGAAGGCCGACCTCTTGCTTTCTTTAGTGAAAAGTTGAATGAAGCCAAAAGGAAGTATAACACATATGATAAAGAGTTCTATGCAATTATAAGAGCTCTTGAGCATTGGTCATTATCTACTAAGTGGTGAATTCATTCTACATAGTGATCATGAAGCTCTAAAGTTCATTCAAGGGCAACACAAGCTTAATCCAAGACATGCTAAATGGGTTGAGTACATGCAAGCAATTCATTTCATGATAAAGCATAAGGCGGGACACCTCAACAAAGGAGCGGATGCTTTATCTAGGAGGTACGTACTCACTCATGTTCTTGATTCAAGAGTCCTTGGTTTTGAACATATTAAAGGGTTATATGAGAATGATGAAGATTTCAAGGAGATATGTGAGCTATGCAAGAAGCATCCCCACCAACGCTTTCATATTGAGCATGGATTTCTTTTTAAGGGAAATCAACTATGCATTCCAAGAAGTAGTACTCGTGAGTTATTGATTATGGAAGTCCATGGAGGATCATTGGCTGGTCATTTTGGCATTGAGAAGAATTATTTGATGATGAAAGAGCATTATTTTTGGCTTAGCATGATCAAGGATGTTGAGCATATGGTCAAGAGGTGTAATACGTGTAATATCTCAAAAGTTCATGAATTACCACAAGGCTTGTACACTCCATTGCCTATTCCATATAGTCCTTGGGAAGATGTGAGTTTATACTTCATTGTGGGTCTACCAATAACTCAAAGAAGCAAGGATTCAATCATGGTAGTCGTTGATAGGTTTTTGAAAATGGCACACTTCATTCCATGCCATACAACCTATGATGCTACTAAGGTTGCAAATCTATACTTTGAAGAAGTAGTGAAGTTGCATGGTATTCCAAAGACTATGGTGAGTGATAGAGATTCAAAGTTCCTTAGTCATTTTTGGTTAACATTATGGAAGAAGCTTGGTACAAAATTGAAGTTTAGCACCGCATGTCATCCACAAACGGATGGACAAACCGAAGTTACAAATCACACTTTGGGAGCTTTACTTCGAGCATTGGTTAGTAAAGACAAGAAAGGGTGGGATACTCTTCTATGTCATGTCGAGTTTACTTTTAATAGAAGTCCAAGCAAAGCCACGGGTTTATCTCTATTTCAAGTGGTTTATGGAAGGAATCCTTTCCAACCTATGGATCTTACACCTATTTCTATATCAACAAAGTTTAGCTTTCAAGCTAACAAAAGGGTAGACGAAATTAAGAAGCTACATCAAGAAGTTCGTGAGAAAATATTGAAGTAAGTATACACAAGATGTGGCAAGTAAAGTGAATAGAACAAGGAAGAAGGTTGTATTTGAACCAGAAGATCTTGTTTGGATTCACTTGAAGAAAGAGAGATTTCCTACGAAAAGGAAAGGGAAATTAGCACCAAGAGGTGATGGTCCTTATGAAGTTCTAGAAAGGATAGGAGATAATGCATACAAACTCCAACTTGGTGAAGATTATGAAGGTAATTGTACCTTTAATGTGAGTGATCTTAAGCCATACTTTGAAGGAGAAGAAGAACTTCCTAGTTTGAGGACAAACTCTTCTCAACTAGGGGGGAATGATGTATATTTGGTCCCAAATACACATCATGGGAACCAAATACAAGCTTACATGGAAGAAGAGCTACAATCACTCTCATATCTCTCACTAACGAATGACTACATCAAGTGTAATTTGATACTTTGCTCTATAATTCAAGATCTATGAAGCTATTGGGAAAGTCATCTTGGAGTCAAAGATATATCATTCAAAGAGCTTTCAAATGGTTTTTGAATCTTGAAGATTGGAGAAGAATTGAGCAAGATATCAATGTTTCTTTCTAGCTATGTACATTTTGATTCTTTATGATGTAATATTTGTAATAGATGATGTAAGCTAGAAACCCTTGTATTCTTGATGCAAGTGCACGCCTAGGGGGTCTCATACTACTATAAATAGACCCTTTGGGAGGCCTTTGTAAACACATTCAATCATTCACAAAATAATACAAACTAAACTTCTAAAGGCTACATGCTTTTGAGTTCTCTCTAGCTTTGCTAGATTCGTTTCTTCTTGAGGGAAGAATCACCAAATCTCTTCTTCTATTCCTTGCTTGGCTAGCTTGGTTGGTGATAGGAAGAGTTGAAGATCTTCTTGAAGTGATGCGTCTGTATCTTCAAGAGTTCTCAAGCCTTATCAAATTCAATCGTCGTTCATATCAATCATCGTTGGTACATTTCATTGAATCCTTTAGAATTCTATCTTGTTTCATTCATTTCGTGTGATCCTTAAGAACTTAGAGAGGAAGATTCTTATCTTTGTTCATAAAGATCCTGATTTCCATGTGTGATGAGATCTCTTTGATCCCATTATACATCAAAAAACCCCTCCTATTGCTTGGAAACATTGCTATTTATACAAGAAGGAAGGAGGCTTGAACATTAGAGATGCAAACAGCTGGAACCATGCTGCCCTTGGTAGCTTGCTATGGCAGATCATCATGAACAAAGAATCGTTGTGGGTTAGATGGGTCAAAAATCTATATCTCCGAAGACAATCTATTTGGGTTTGTGAGATTAAACAAAACGTGAGTTGGTATTGGCGTCACTTGATGGGTATTCGTGATGCCTTGAAACCTTTGTTCCTTGATTGCTACAACAAAGGAAGGACATACAGAATCAAGGATGGCTACAATTTCTTGAAATCACATCAGGATGAAGTTGCTTGGTATTCGTTTGTTTGGCATAAACAGAGGATCCCAAAACTTTCCTTTGTGCTCTGGTTACTGATGCATCGCAGATTAAATACTCTGGATAGAGTCCAAAAATTTGGGGTTGTGATGGCCAACAGGTGCTTTCTTTGTTAGAACCATGAAGAGACAAATGAACACTTGTTTTTCAGATGCTCATATACCTAAAAAATCTGTGATGAAGCTTATGGTAGAGCTAATCTGGCTCGTCCCAATTTGGTGACTTGGAGTCTACAGTCTGATGGCCTCCAGAAATCTCAGAATTTGTTAAATGCCCTTCTGATTGCTGTAGTGGTATACCATGTATGGCATGAGCAGAATCGAAGAGTATTTTCTGGCTTGGAGCGTGACTATCTGCTTTTAGCAATTGTCATCTCTCAAGATGTCTATCTTAGGCTTAATTAAGTCTTCTGCTTGAGTGTCTTTTTGTTTTGAGTTCTGTTGAGTACGGCTTGTTTTGAGGTGGTTGAGTTTGGCTCCCATCTATTTTGACATTATTGGTTTTGTTAATGGAAATCACTCACTGTTTTTTAAAATATATATATATATATATATATATATATATATATATATATATATATATATATATATATATATATAATGGAAATTACTCACTGTTTGTTCCATATATATATATATATATATATATATATATATATATATATATATATATATATATATATAGAAGAATTGGATTTTAATAATCCCTACTTGCATGATTGGACACCAATGATTCCTATTATCAATTTGGATTCTGGTGTTAAAAAAATAAAATAAAAATGGATTGTAGTGCGGCATAATTAAGAGTATCCTAAATATCATAGATTTTGTGTTGCGTTTGATTCAAAACTTAATTAGTATAACACTTTACCATATTTTTAATGAATTTACGGCGTTTTCCCCAATTTTTTCAATTTTTTATGATCTTTTTTACTTTTATTCCTTTTAAAAAATCATAATAATTTCTCTGAGTCTCAAAAAATAATTTGAAAATTGTTTTAGTAACCACACTGCATTACCTTTCTGGGGGCAGGAACAAAAAAAAACAAAAACAATGTTGGGTAGGAATGAAAAAAAAAAAAGAATTTGGAGTAGGATTTGGTACCACTAGAATCCAATTTTATTTTTTTTTGGACCGTCAGAATCTAAAATGAAAGTAGGGATTATTGCTATACAATTGATAAAAGTAGGAATTATTAGAATCCAATTTTCCTATATATATATATATATATATATATATATATATATATATATATATATATATATATATGGGAATGGATCACATGAGCATGAAATATTGGTGAACATGTGAACATGGATGGACATCAAGTAAATCTTTTATGGACATCAGTTATTGTATTAGGGGACATCGAGTTTACATGGTGAAATGATGTTCCCTTGATGTTCTCATGCAAATTTAATGTCCATTGAAACAATATTTGATGTCCTCAAATACAATACTTCATGATGTCCATCCATGCTCACATACTCACCAAAGTTCCATGCTCATGTGACCATATATATATATATATATATATATATATATATATATATATATATATATATATATATATATATATATTGGAGAAATCGATGAGATTTTCCATTAACAAAATCAAGTACAAGATACTCGGGCATACCCGAGGGGTCTCACAATTGGACCGACCCAGGATCAAAACATAACATATATCAAATCAAAACGACAACATCAAGTAATCAAACACAAGCTCTTAATAGAGCTTCAAGTTAATGTCAGATCTGATTAAAAAGGCAAACAGTAGAAGGAGACTTGGAAGTATTTTGGTGCATCCTTCTATTTCACTCTCCCCAAATGTGGTAGATAATAGTAGATAGGACCAAGCTTGTCCTTTTATCTCCAAATCCAGAATTAGCCCAATCATGACAAGACCACTTATTCCAATATGGACAGCTGCTAAAAAACATAAGCTAAACTTCTTCACTCACCGTTTTATCTCCAAATCCTGAATTAGCCCAATCATGACAAGACCACTTATTCCAATATGGACAACTGCTAAAAAACATAAGCCAAACTTCTTCACTCACCGTTTTCAAAAACTCACAATCAAAGAAAACATGAGAATTTGTTTCCATCTGATTGTGACAAAGGAAGCATGATTAGCCAACTGAACCCCTGTAGACACCGGATTTTGTACCAGGACAAGTGTACAAATCAGGAGTAACAAGAAAAGAGGCTAGGAGGAAAGCCAAGCCACTGGGCCTCCATCAATCAAGAGTTACTGGGCCAACCCACCATAAAAAGCCTTCATTTTCCACCCTTTCCACATACATATGCCCCCCATTTCGAATCCTATTTTTTGCACAAGTCTCATTGGACCTATTTCTTTCGATGAGAGTAAAGTACACATCATAAGCTTTCCAACGCCTTTTGAATTGCCTCAATCGGAGTCCGGATGAAAGAGTTATGGTCGTTTGAAGATCCGGCGCACTAGCTGAGACAAAACCCGCACGGGTTTTAATCAACAGAGATGGCCCAGACACAGAGTCAGCCCAAGGCGCGCCCCAACCCAGTCGCTTCAAAACCCGCGCGGGTTTTAGATGGCCTAAACGCGTCGTTTTGCCGTCCACGTCAGCGATCCGTGTGCCTGGATATTTTAAAACCCGCGTGGGTTTTCTAATTGAATCCGGCGCCAAAATCTTGATCATCCCATGATATTAGCCCATGTGCATTTGACTTGACCTTGACTTTGTGATTGCATGGCATGATCCAAGGGATGTGTCCCCATGATTTTCCCTCCTAAACCTCACCTTCTCCAACTATAAATACCCCCTCCATTCTTCCACTCATCTCACCAACAACTCTCATAATCCACCACCATTATACTCCCATTCTCACCAACTATCATCATAATCCTACCTACACTCTCCTAAACTCTCTCTATTATCAAGCATTATCATCAACTAACACCATTATTCTACCCTCATTTCATCAACAATCATCCCTTATTCTACCGAATTTCCATCACTCCCTTAAAATTCCCTCATCCATAATCACTCTCTAAACCTCTCCTAATCACTTTTGTCACATCCATATCATCACCCTAATACCATTTCCTAAACCACTTCTATCTTTCCATCAAAGTCCAAAGGCAAGGCAAAGTCAAGGATTTCAAACCGGCACATTCGGGCTCCTAAATCAAGAGAGGTTCGATTCATTGCTTTCTTATTGTCATTGTTTAAATTATGTAATTCGTACTTTAATTTCGTTATTTGTACATATTTTGTAAATAAAAAAACCTCATTTTTTATATTGCATGATGATGAATATAATTTCGTGAAATTAATTAAACTTCTCCCCGCTCTTTTTCATTTTAATGTCGATTTTAGTAGAGTCTGTTTTCTAACAGGCGAATTCGAGAATTCTTATAATTCTCGAATTCGTAACCTTACCCCCGGACTTAGAATCGGGTTTCGTAGACCGGAGTTATTTTTATTGTTTTTACGGTTTGTCGGTTTCCTTAAATCGGCTGGCGACTCTTAATTCTTTTAAAACCCGTTTAATTATTTTAAACATACGAATTTACACCATTATATTTAAAAATGGTTTAATATTTTCCACACACTAATCCAAGGTTAAAACCGAGAGAAAATGGGTAAGAAATTGATAAAAACCCCCGCGGGTTTTATCAATTTTAACCCATCTTCTCTGGCCCAAAAAAGCGCACGGTCCGACCCATGGAGTATTAAAACCCACGTGGGTTTTAATCCTCTATGGCGGCCCGTTTTCCTTCTGTTGGGCCTGGATCTGGTATTTGGGCCAATATTGAATTATTTTTAAAGTATTTCGGTGTAATTTCGAATGGTTAAATAATAAAAAAGGATTTATAAATAAATAAAGTTTCATCAACCCGAAAATGAATTTCATAAAGTAAAAATATCTTTATTTAAGAATTAAGCAACCTTAGTCGGCTCCCGATCACTTAAGTAGCGCATCCGAGAACAATTTCCCCGAACGGGAATTTTCCGGGTCCTACAGATTGGCGACTCCACTAGCGACTTAAACTTAAAAAGAGCGTAAAACTTGAAAAAATCGAATTAATTTGAAATTGTAAAAGAGAGAAGTTGATTTATTTCGCGATTTTATAATTCTTTTTAGGCATCCTTTACATACCGGGCCACTAATCGCGTCTTTGGACACGTTAGCACAAAGGCGACGGTTAAGTTATACCTAGGTGATTCCCTCGAGAGCGGGTAGACCACTACTTGTGTGATGCACTCTACATCTCCAAACATTTGGTCTCTCCTCTCCCCGCGTTACACTCAAAGGGCTTCCTTGAAGTTCTTTGAGCAATACCTCACACTCCTTACCTAAGGGTATGGAGCACGGAGATGAAAACGTGCGGTAGGCCATGTAATCCAACCATAGAAAAATCCATGAACATAGAACCTTGGTTTAGGGTATCCCCTCATGTTGTATGCTATGTGCTATGTGCTACCCCCTTCCCTTTTTCTTCTTTTGTTTTAGAGTCGATCCTAGTTTAGAGGTTTTGTTCTAGTCCATATAAAATTCATTGGGTTGAGAAAATGATTATTTATTAATTAGAATAATTAACTCAAAAGGCATCATGGTTAGCCCAAGTGGAAGGGCTCATTTATGCTTGAAGGGTGATTATTTTAATTAATAAATAAAAATCGACTCGCCTTTGATGATATTATATGGCCCTTTGCAAAATTCTCCTAACGAAGGTCCAAAAAAAATTAATTAAAAGTCCAACAAAGTTAATGGATAGCGTCTTAGACTGTATAATAGTCACTAGGCTTGAGTAAATTAATTTGTCGATTTAATTAATAAATCCATCACATCTATGGTCGGCCCATTGTTAGGCCCAACCATATTGGATTTGTCAATTAAGCTCATAAATTAATTATAACTTGCTTATTGTTAGCTTTATCCAGTCCTTTACAATGTTCGTTTTCCCTGAGTAAATAAATAAAGCTTGCTGTGTGTAAATACGTGTCTGTATGTTGGGTCTTCATTAGAGTCGGACCTAATTTTGAGATATTGTTTTAGTCCGCGTAATAATCATCGGGTTTGAGAAGAAATAAGTTTATAAACTCGAATAATTAACCTTAAATTTTACGGTCAGCCCGGTGGTGAGGCCCATCCATTTTAGAGGTTAATTATCCTTGTTTATCGATTCGTTTTAACTCACCTTTGATGATTTTATTCGGCCCTTCTCAACATTCTCTTATTCATGGTCCAAAGAAAATTGATTAATAATCAAACAAAGTCAGTGTGTGTTGTTCTAGCCCGCGTAATAGTCTCAAGGTTAGAGAAAATAAATTTATAAATTTGGTTATTAAGTCTAACAAATCCATGGTCGGCCCGTTGTTACGCCCATCCATGGTGGAATTAATAATTGAGTTTATAAGTCTGTTTTGGCTCGCCTTTTGATGGCTTTATTCAGTCCTTTACGACATCCACTTTCCATGAGTTAAGTAAATAAATGTGTTGCGTCAAAAAAAAGATAAAAAAACGGGTTGTCAGTTTTGTCGAGCATTATTCTAGTCCGCATAATAGCCAATAAAGCTCGAGTTGTTTGAGTTGTTGGGTCAAGTTACGGATTCTCCTTAAAACGGTCGGCCTGTGGATTAGGCCCATCCGAATTGAGAAACACTGACTTGTGCTTTCCAACTTATGTCGACTCGCTATATTTGACTTTATTCGGCCCTTTATAATGCTCTTGTTGTAAAAAAACTGTTGTTGAGTTGCTTCATGAGTCAGGATATGAGTGTCTTTTTTCTTTAAAAAGCATCATATAAGGTCTTGGATGAGTCTTTATGTTGGTGTCTGCAAGTAAGTATCTTGCGTTCTTTAGAAAGTATCATATAAGGTCTAGGATGAATCTTTGTGTTAGTGTATGCATGTAAGCGTCTTGCATTCTTTAGAAAGCATCATATAAGGTCTAGAATAAATCTTTGTGTTAATGTCTACATGTAAGTGTTTTGCATTCATTAGAAAGCATCATATAAGGTCTAGAATAAATCTTTGTGTTAATGTCTGCATGTAAGTGTCTTGCATTCATTAGAAAGCATCATATAAGGTCTAGGATGAATCTTTGTGTAAGTGTCTTGCATTCATTAGAAAGCATCGTATAAGGTCGGGATGGGTCTTTGTGTTAGTGTTTGCATGTAAGTGTCTTGCATTCTTTAGAAAGTCTCATATAGATTCATAAGTCATGTAAACCCATGTCATGGGTGAGTCATTTTCCACAGTCAACATATGAATGTCCTGCATTATAGAAGTCTCCTATAGGGTCTAAGTCGTGCAAACCCATGCCATAAGTCAGTCGTTGAGTCGTTTCTCGAGTTAGTGTCTATCATTCTTAGAAGTTCTCATATAAGGTCTAAGTCATGGGCAAGTCTGTGTCTAGAGTCATCATGTAAATATCTGTCTTTTTATTAAGAAGTCCTGTGTAAACCCATGTCATAGGTTAATCTTTCCAGGTCAGCATATAGGCATTTGCACTTTAGGAGGTATCATATAGAACATCTAGACCCATGTCGTGGGTAAGTCTTTTCATTGTGTCGGCATATAGCAGTCTTGAATCCTAGGAAGTCCCATATAGATTGGTTAGCACTTTCAAACCCATGTCCTCGGTGAGTTTCTCCCGCGTCAACATATAAGCATTTTTTCATTTCAGGAAGTCCATATAGGTCATTTAGGTCATGCATGCTTTGGGATGGGTTTTTCTTCATCTGTCTAGTGTCAGGGTCAAGGCCTGAGCTAACCATAAAGGGAATATTTGGATGAAGAGAAATTTTGCCGCTACCATAGATCCCGAGGGAACAACATAGAGCATTGTTAGACTTTGGAGCACACGATCCAGTCAGGGGAACTTCCCCCACCGAAAGCAGCACAGAGGACCAAACATAACATGGATTCCCCATACGAGGACAAGGAGATCATATCATCAAAGGAGCTTTAGAAGTAGCTACAGTCCTGGTTGTCGACCATTTCATGCTCAGAGTCAGTTCTTCATTCATTTCTTTGCTCTTGTTGCTTTGTGATCAAACAGAATTTTGTGCTTATGCTTTTGACTTGAGTTGAGAAGTTCTCTCATATATCCATCATCCGTGCAAACCAAGTCTGACAAATTTCATTTTCTCTTATCCTCCCATCTTTGCTGTGTACCCCGTTCCCATCTTTTATCGAATCCAGGGATTAATTAAATAGAAAAAAAGAGAAAAAACAAAAAAAAAAAAAAGAAAAAAAAGAGAGAGAACTCAGTCTGCACTCATCAAGCAGGCTGGGCAAAAGGAGAGAAGACCAAAATCATCAGTCTTGAAAACGGACATCTCTATGCTCCTAGACTAGCAGCTTAACCAAATGTGCCGAGGACTGGGGGCTTGAACCCAACCTTCATTTCACCACCCATATTACCCTCATCTTTTCATCCAATCTCGACTTACCACCTACCATTCACATCTTTGACCTCTCCATCAAACCTCAACCCTTTTCAAACCCTTAACCCAATCCAAAAGGTGTGCTATGACCAAAGGAGAATAGGGATCAACCCATGAAGAAGGAGTTTGAAAAAAAAAAAAACCCTTAGCCTTAACCAACCTGGTCATTCTCCTCATGATCAATCCATATCTCCCCAAAGCGAAAAAGTGTGTTGTGACTAATGTCATCAGAAAGGCGAACAGAAGTATATCCCATGGAGAAGAAAGTCGCAAAATAGATAAGGAAACAAAGGAAAAAGAAAAAAAAGTGAAAAAACTGAAAGCAAAAAAAAAAACAAAGAGCCAGAAAAATTGATTTAAAAAAAAACAAAAAAAAAAAGAAGTTGAGAAGGAAATGAAACAAGAAAAAGGAAGAAAGAAAAAAAGAAAAAAAAAAAGGGGATTAGAGGAGAATAAGAAGTGAGAATGCGAAAATAAGAGTCACGCACACCTCAGAAAATCTCATCTCAAACCTTCACGTCATCATCCATACACCTCAGCCTTCTATAACCTTCACAAACCTTTCATCCATCTATAACCTACATATGAACTCGCAAACCTTCATAACCATCTTTTTGAACCTTTAAGCCTTCCTCGAGGCACTATCCATCAAAGTTGTGCTTAAGAACTACGACTGGCCTGATTCCACCTCGAATACGTAGGAAAACCTCTTTGAGGCCCGACCGCTACAAGGAGTATCCTTTGTCCTCAAAATGTTGGTCTTTAAGAGAAGAAAAAGAAACCAGAGAGGCCAGCTTGGAATCTCAGGCTAGGCAAAAGGAGAGTGAGAGAATAAGAGAGGCTAGCCTGAAAACCCGTCAGGGCAGGTTAGGCAAAAGGAGAGGAAACTCTGGATTCTATCTATCATCGTCATCACCCTCCATCTTCCTTCTGTCAGACTTGGACATCATTCCATAACCATGTTCCAACCTTTTCCCAAGAGATGATGTCTTACCCCATTTGGCCATCTCTTCACTCTTTCAGGACACGATCATTCTTGAGTGTCTCCCTATCTCATTCATTAATAAAGTCTCATCTACCATCCCTTTCTCTAGAGATGATGTCTATCCCAGTTGACCATCTCTTCTCCTTTCAAGACACGATCATTCTTAAGTGTCTCCACATCCCATTCACCATCGTCCACCGTCTCTTTCCCCAAACATCTTCCAACCCTTTTTAGCCTTTTCATCCCATCTTACCCTTTGAGGACTTTTCAGCTCAGTCATTAATGCAAGTATGAGGCTCTGTGTGGCTTACTTCTCAGCAAGAGCGAAAGTCGTTCACATCATATCAACGGCTAACTGGCAACTACACGATCATGAACAAACTCAGAAACAAGCTACTCTAAATTGGGGGCTCGTGCTACCTTTGTGACATCGTTCAAGACATTTATCGGAGATAGTTTCAAAGAAGGACACTTACTCCCTATCCTACAAGGTCCTGCATCTTTAATGTCATAAGCGTCCTAATAGTGGTCTCATCAAGAAAGAAAAAAAAAGAGAGAGAAAGAAAAAAGAAAAGAGAAAAAAAAAGAGAAAAAAAAGAAAAAAAGAAAAAGAGGGGCTAACTTGAAAACCTTTTGGGCAAGTTAGGCAAAAGGAGAGATTGAGACTCACTACTAAGGACGATGCCTCCTCCTATTTTATGGTCCCCATGCATCATCTCGTCAATCCACATCGAAACTGGGGGCTTGCAGATCTCCAAGGTGCCCTCCAAAGTAGGACAGTGTCATTAAGAATCTACGCCAAACCGGGGGCTTGTCATACATCAGTATACATTTGCAAGCAATCAAGGTCATCTACATGTTCATTCAAGAAACGCATCCTTTAGGCCTGTTGCCTCCATCATTGTTCCCTATCCCGTGGATCGAAACATTACTCATCTTGAACTTTTCTGAAATTCCCCGTGAGTGGCCTTGATCCTTAGAAAACATTGTCTTAGGGAATCATTGCCTTAGGAAAGCATTATCTTAGAAAATCATTGTCCATGAAAGTCTTTGTCTAAATAAAGAGTCGGGGGTTGTCTGCATGTAGAGTTGCATGTATAGGAGCATAAAGCATCATGTGTCTGTCCTGTCTAGGCATAATAGGTTTGCATTGCATCCATATGTCATGTCATAGTCACATAGAGTCAGTTTTTCTTGCATATAGTCAGTTTGTCTTGCATAGAATCGGTCTGTCATGCATAAAGTCAATAGTCATGCATTGCATGTATAAAGGCATGAAGCATCATGTGTAAGTCTTGTCCATGAGTCATGTCAAAGTCATAAATAGTTAGTCAATGGTCATTCATTGCATAAAAGCGTCATGTGTGTGTCCTATCTAAGCATAATAGATTTGCTTTGCATCTATAGGCCTCATTTAGTCAATCTGTCATGCATCAAGTCAGTCTGTCATGCATTGAGTCAGTCTGTTGTGCGCTGAGTCAGTCTGTCATGCATTGAGTCAATTTGTCTGTCATTTAGTCAATCTGTCATGCATCAAGTCAGTCTATCATGCGCATTGAGTCTGTATGTCAGTCTGTTGTGCATTAAGTCGGTCTGTCATGTATTGAGTTAGTCTATCATGCATCAAGTCAGTCTATTGTGTATCAAGTTAGTCTGTTGTATATCGAGTCAATTTGTCATACATAAAGTCAATGCATTAGTGCATGAATGCTTGTGTAAAAAAAAATGAAAAAAAAAGAAATCCATTATTTGTGCAAGAGTTTAGTAGACTAGTTGCATGCATACCCGCACATCTGAAAATAAAAGAGGAAAGAAGAAGAAGCAAGGAAGTGTCACATCATTGCTCTAGAACGCAACATAGGGGGGCTGTTCAAGCCCAATCAGACCGGTCGACATGGTTTCCAATCACCAAGAGCAAGATTAGAGCGATCTCTAATCCAACTCTTGCTGGACAAGTTAGCATCCAGTCAAGCGCATGCACACTCATCGAGAAAAGAAGGACAATCAAAGTCTCAGACTTGACTACTAATCATCAAGAGCAAGATTAGAGAAATCTCTAATCACACTCTAGATGACTTCTATCCATCATCCGAAGCTCATCCTCATGACGATCTTCTAGTCTGCCAGGGACGCCACTGACACAATCATCCGCATCGAGAAAATCCGATCCGCCTCGGGAAAATCCGTTAGGCACCGCCAACAACATCGGGAAAATCCGGTCTACCTCGGCAAAATCCGTTAGGCACCACCATCAACATCGCGAAAATCTGATCCGCCTCGGAAAAAAGCCGTTGGGCATCTTCAACATTGGGAATATCCGATTCGCCTCGGGAAAATCCGTTGGGCACCACCAACTGCTTCGGGAAAATCCCACCAACCTCGGGAAAATCCGTTGGGCATCGTCATCAATCTGCC